>OZ012739.1:130542066-131794566 GCA_963859935.3 Lathyrus sativus
GTGTGTGTGTGTGTGATGTATGGTGATGTGGTCAGTAGGATCGTGTGCGCTTAGTGTGCTTGATGGTTGTATGTTGTGCATTTGGGATTGTGCATAGCTTGGTGTCTTGGTAGGGTTGAATCATGTCTCAGGAGGAGCATAAGTGATTCAACCATACTCTCTTATGATGTTTATGATGTGCTCAATTGTGGAGGGTTGATGGCCCAGTCTCCATCAGTGATTGTGGGGGATAGATCATGTCTCAAGAGGAGCGTATGTGATCTATCCTATTTATGATGTTCTCCTTTGTGGAGGGTTGATGGCTCAGTGTCCATGGTGATGATGAGGTGCTCCCTTGTGGAGGATTGATGGCCCGGTGTCAATCAGTGATGTTGAGTCGGTACCACATGCATGTGTTGGGTTGCATTCTTGCATTATGATATGTTGTGTTGATGATTGGACAGTAGGTCCTGTTTAATGGTTGAGGGGTGATGATTTGTTTATTTACTGCGTTTTTATTCATGTATTTTATTACCGATAATTTTGATCATGTTTTCTCACCCCTCTGTTGTTGTTGTGGTCTGTGCTTCTTCGGAAGTACAGATAATCCAGGTGCATAGCTAGCTTGGATAGTGGTGTACGAGTCGAGTCCTAGGATGCTCTGATACGTAACACAGGACTTGGGAGTTTGTTTGGTTGATGATAAATTTGTTGTATTCCTGTGACGTATCGTATTTTGGTGAACCTTAATGATGAATGATTTGTGTTTATTTTGGCGGATGGCCATGAATGATATATTAATGATGATTTTCCGCTGCTTTATTTTGAAAACCATACAAAGAAGTGTTTTGTAGAATTTTGTGGAATGTAATATCCCACTTTTGGAATGGAAACTCTGATAATTATTTGACTTAATCGCATTTTATTTTAATTTGGGAAGTGGGGTGTTACAAGTTGGTATCAAAGCAGGTCGGTCCGTCCGGCCAGTGTAGTAGTTGAGTCTGTCTTTAGGATAGAGCTGGTGTGCCTTTTTAACCTAGTGTTGTTATGGTTGAGCAGTATGGCACGAAGGAATGATGCTGCTTTGGTTGCAGCTGTGCAAGCAATGGCGCAGGTGGTTGCTAATCAGAACCAAGATGAGGGTGCGCAATTCAGAGATTTGGCGCAATTTCAGAGTAACAAGCCACCGACATTTGAAGGAGGAATTTTGGATCCTGAAGCTACTCAGAAATGGATGAAGGCAATTGAGAATATTTTCAGGACAATTGGTTGTAATGATGAGCAAAAAGTGAGGTTTGGTACTCATATGCTAGAAGGTGAAGCTGAGGCTTGGTAGGACAATAGTCGCTAGAGATTGGAGGCTGCAGGAACTGCAATTACTTGGAATGTGGTTCGAACTGGGTTTCTGGAGAAGTATTTTCCGGAAGATATACGAAGTGCTAAGGAGATAGAGTTTCTGGAGCTGAAGCAGGGTAATCTGACTGTAGCAGAGTATGCTGCTAAATTTGAAGGGTTGGTACAGTATTGTCCTCATTACAATACTGAAGAGGCAATGACTTCCAAGTGTTTGAAGTTTGAAAACGGGCTGCGTACGGAGATTAAGATGGGGATCACTTTTCAGATGGTCAGAAATTATCCTGAGCTGGTAAGCAGAAGCAGAATTTATGATAATGATAACCGGGCCAGAATTGCACACTATAAGGCTGTGAATGATCGGAAGGGTAAGCAAAGATTTGGTGGTACTCCTTACAGTGTTCATGCTGATAAGGGAAAACATAAGGCTGATGCTGATAAGAAGCCCAGAGAAGGGAGAGCGTCTGCTGGTGGGAAGTGTTTCCGATGTGGTGGTGCGGGGCATCGTTCCAATGATTGTCCTGGTGAGGTGAAGAAGTGTTTCAAGTGTGGTAAGCCAGGCCATGTGATGGCGGATTGCAGAACTGCTATGCCTACCTGTTATAACTGTGGTGAGAAACGTCAAGTGGATCTGATTTGTCTGCCACTTGGTAAGATGGATGTTATTCTGGGTATAAACTGGTTGGAGTTCAACCGAGTCTACATCGATTGTTTTCGGAAGGTGTTGTTGTTCCTTACTTCAGAAGAGGAAGCGTTGGCGGATTCCTTGTCTAATAAGGAATTGAGGACCTTGTTAGAGGATGAAGCTAAAATATTTGCTTTATTTGCATCATTATCTGTGGACAACAAGGCGTCGATACCCGAATTGGTAGTGGTGAATGAATTTCCTGAAGTGTTTGAAGGTGAGAAAATACTTAGAAGGGGGGTTGAATAAGTATGAAGATAAAAACTTAGAAATAAAAAACTCAAGTATTTTTATCCTAGTTCGTTGAACTCAACTACTCCAGTCCACCCTTCCTAGAGTGATTTTCCTTTCTCAATCAAGGACTTAATCCACTATTTAATCAACTGATTACAATAGTAAGCACTAAGAACAACTGTTCAAAGTCTTCTCAAGAACTACTGATCCTAACTGGATCTTCTTAAGGTTTTCTTACAATCAAATGTAATAACAAATACAAATGTTTAAAATGCTTCTAATAAAGCTTTATCACAACTGTGATTTTTTCACTTAATATTAAGAACAAAGAAATTAATTCTAGAAAGAATGTGAATTGTATGAGAGCTTTGAAAATTGAATTCTTTTCAGGTAAAACGTCAACTGAAGAAGATGGGTGGAGACTTGCTTTTATAGGCACAGTAGTCCAAGAGCTTTTCACGTTGAGAAGAGTGTACCAAAAGGTCTGAGCCTTTTTGTCTTCATATCAAGTGACCTTTCCTAGAAGAAGAAAGCACAAAGAAATCCTTTTTGTCTGTGTTCTTGTGTCTAGCATAAATAAGGAAAGATTCGTTTGGATATTCCAACGGACATAATCTTTGAATTCTTCTTCATCAATTTTCAGCAAGAATCATCAGAGTCTAATTTGATCAGAGCCTTCTGATGTTGATCAGAGTTTTGCTGAATCAGAGTCTTTGCAGCCACTGTGCTTTTAGCGTGTATAAGTTCAGAGCATATTTGAGTCAGATCCTCAGTACTGGCAGCTTTAGTACTCTCAGAATCTTCTGTAGTAACTATGCTTGAAAACTCTTCATACAGAATTCTTCTTTGGTTCAGATGCTTCTGACTTGCTTCAGATTCTTCTGGAGGTTCTGCTTCAGATCCTTCTGGAGCTTCTGCTTCAGATACTTCTGGAGACAGCGCTCAGGATCTTCTGATGGCAGCGTTCAGAATCTTCTAATGAGTGCATCTGACACTTCAGAGTCTAGCATTTTTCTTATGTTCAGTTCTGATTTGCTTCTGGAGTGATAATTACTTTAATATCTGCAGCAAACACTCTTAAGCAAATTTTAGAGTATATAATTCTTAATTACAAAATTTCATAATAGTTATCATCAAAACATAGAGATATTATTAAGAACCAATCTGTGTTCTAACAATCTCCCCCTTTTTGATGATGACAAAAACATCAGAAATTTTATTTAATTGAAAATAGAATAATTATAACTCCCCCTGAGATGATGAATCTCCCCCTGAATTAAATATAAATAAGGAATAGAAACTTCCCTTTTGTCTTGAGTATTTTTCAGAGTTAGAGCTTGATTGTTCTTTAACATTTGAGAGTCAGAGTGTCTTGCATATTTCAGAGTCTGAGTCTGATAATTGTCAAATGATCTGAGAGTCTCAGAGTTTCTTTTACAGTGTGTACTTATCAAATGTTCTGAAATACTCAGATTTTATGTTAGATAAAATTGATATGTCTGAAGTTTCATTCTGGTGAAGTTTAATTAAACAGTTCAGATCTATTTTCTCCCCGTTTTTTGTCATAAGCAAAAAGTAATAACGTTGAAAAGACAAAGAAAAGGAAACAATAAATGAGATAAATCATGTGGAGAAAACTTTGAAACATTCATTCATTCATTCAGAGCAAAAGTACACACATCAGAAGATATTCAAATACATATGCAAACATTAGATGTAAACATCAGAAGAAAAAATAAATAAACTATGATTGTTTTGACAAAAGCATCTTCAACAGATCCGTGATCTCAGAAGAAGACTGTTCTTGTTTTGACATCCACTTAGCCATGGTTTCATTCTTATGATCCTGTTTGGACATCCACTGAGCCATGTCTTCAGACTTCTTATCTTGTTTAGCCATCCAGGACTTGATTTCTGATTGACCAGCTTCCAGAACTGCAATCTTATCTTCAAGATCTGGATATTCTTTCTAGATCTCAGATGAAGAAGGTGGAACAGTTTCTGAAGCTTGAACAGAGTCAATTTCCATAGGGGCTTTGGAGTTAGGAGCAGTAGAGCCAGAAGGATGTTCTATCAGAGTCATAGCCAGAGGGTTGTCTTCAGATGCAGATTTAGGATTCTCTTCTGATGACGAAAAAGCATCTGTAAGAAGCAATGGTCCAGATCTCTTAACAGTCCAGAACAGACTTCTAGCTGTTTCAGCAAATCTGAGCTTCGCATCATCAGAACATACATTCTTCAGATTTGATGCTACAGTGCTGAATCTGTTTATGAAGCCATTCCAAATGACATCAGATTCCTTTGCATCCACTGTTGATGAACATTTCCTCTGTACAGAACCAAAATACATCTGTATTTCTTGCAAAAAAACTTGTAAATAAATGATCAACATTCAGTCTAGGTCTTGGGTGTAACAGAGTTTCCAAGGTTATTGGCTTGGGTTGGGAAGTAGGTGGAAAGATAGATTTATGAATGGTGATCAGAGGAGGAGGGTAGTAGGGTATGAATGGAATTTCAGATGATTTATCAGGTTTTGATCTGGTTAAAGCATTTATCAGATTTGGTTTTTCTTTTATTGGATAGGAAACCACATCAAATGGTTTATCAGAGTAAGGTTTGAAAGCAGATTTAGCAGGTTTATCAGATTTAGCAGATATAGCAGAGTATGGTTTTGGATCTGATGAAGGTACTGCTGACATTGTTTTAATATATGTTTGAAGCACAGATGGTAGAATTATTGTAAGTTTAGGTTTGAGAGGAGTGATAGTGTCAGATGGTTCAATTCTGGTGTAGAAATTTTTCAAGGTGAAACCAGAAGGAAGTTTGTTAGAAGAAAATAGTTTGCACGAAGCAGAAGGTACATGCTCAGATGTTCTTGGCTTGGGCGCAGGGGTAGGATTGGGAATGGTAATTTCAGAAGATGGTTTAGGTGATTGAATAGGATTTGGAATAATAACTTCAGAAGAAACAGGTGGTTCTGGTTTGTTTACTTCAGAATTTCTGTGAGAGGGAGATACCAGAAAGTCTGGGTGTATATTAGATTCTAATGAGTTGGATGATGTGGTTGGAGTGTAAGAATAAGAGGACACTTCAAAAACAGTTTTGAGAGGTGTAATGTTTAGAACCTCTGTCTCAGGGATATGGGTTTCAGACGGGTTAGCTGTTTCTGATGGATTTTCATAAGGTTTTGATGGTGGTTCAGATGAAGGTGGTTCTGATGTAATAGGATCAGATGTAACTTTTGCAGATCCAATAGGTTCAGATGTGGTTGATGGTGGTTTTTCTGGTTGTGGTTGTTTTTCTTGTTGTTGTGGTTGTGGTTCAGATTGTTTTTGTTGTTGATGTTCAGATTCTTTTTCTTGTTGTGGTTCAGATTGTTTTTCTGGTTGTTGTGGTTGTTGTTCAGATTGTTCTGTAGGTTTTTCTGTTTGAGGTTGTTTTTCTGATTGTTGTTGTTGTGGTACAGATTGTTTTGTTGGTTTTTCTGGTTGAGGAGTCTGATTTTGTGGTTTTGTTGTTGTTGGTTTTGGTGCAGATGATTGTGTAGTAGAAGGTTTTATAGGTGAGATGGAAACATGATTAGATGATTTTTGTGGGGATGGAACAGATATATGAGATGGAGCAGGAACAGATTGTTTCTGAGTAGAATGTGGTTTTGGAATAGACTTAAATGTTGACTCATTTACAACAGTATTATTGAAAGAAGATACAGAAGATTTGGTACCTTTAATCTTGATACGTTTTGCAGGAACAGAAGGAGTGTCTCCAGATGCTTTCCTCTTTATCAGCTTCTGAGGCTTGTCAGCAACTTTGGGCTTCTTCTGAACAGGCACAGCTTCTGCTTGTGATTGACTTCTTTTTCTTGTGATCTTTTCTCCTCTATCAGGCATTGGTTCCCTTGCTCTTTACAGAATATCTACAGGGATTGGGGTTCCATATGCTTTGCAAGAGTTAATATACCTTACAATGATTTCCCTTGGTTCTTCAGCACAGAACAGAGGGTAGTCTTCTACTGGGATTCTCTTCTGAGTTAGTTCAGAAATATTT
This sequence comes from Lathyrus sativus, assembly GCA_963859935.3. NCBI lineage: Eukaryota > Viridiplantae > Streptophyta > Magnoliopsida > Fabales > Fabaceae > Lathyrus > Lathyrus sativus. The sequence goes on from OZ012739.1 coordinate 130,548,365, forward strand.
AGCTTCTTGGATGCTGGTGTGAGTTCTTCTACAATTTTAAGTCTCTGAAGACTTTTGGCATTCAGAGGCTTCCCAACAATAGACTCAAGTTCCTCCTTGACTCCAGCAGCATACAGAGCAGTTACCAATCCATTTTCTGTCAGAATATCTAAAATTAATCTTCCAAAAGGAATCCATGTTCTGATCTTCTGACCCTTGTCTTTCACAGATTCTCTGGAGGCATTTATATGATTCCATAAATGTATGAACAGAATGTAGGGAAGATCTACCTTAGTGCTCTGACTTAAGCAGTACATAAAGTAGAGTTGTTCATTGTTCACGTAATCTGGAGAGTTTGTAGATTTTCTGTGATGAATGCATCCCATGAAAATCTTTGCCCAGATCTTGTAGTCAGGCTTCAGATCTTTAAACTTATTAGAGGCCTGTCCAGCAGTCATGACTTCCTCATACACTTTTTCCATATCTACACGCCCAACTGGCAGATGAGATACTCCATCAGTCTCCTCATACCCAATGAGTTTCCTGATCAGATATTTGGAATGATTATCTCTTTACCCAGAACAGAAGACAAGATAAACTTAGGGTATACACCGGCATGGATCCAGAACTCTTTCACCAGATGGGGGTAAACTAGTCCAAAAAGTCTGTCAAAGTATTTTACCCATCCTTGAGCATCAATTATTGAACGAAACTCAAATCCATTTTCAGCCAATGAATCAAATTCCACCATTGATTCACAGAGAAATTCCAGTTTGTCAACAGGTGTTAACAAAGTTCTTTTTGGTGTCGTATATGTAGTCACACCCATATTTACAGAAGTAGCTGCAGCCATGGTTGATTGAAACTGTGCAGCAGTGGATGATGAAGTTGCCATTGAAGATGAGTTTGTCAAAGGTTTAGGGTTTTTGTGAAGAGAGAAAAGAAGACAGAAATGCATAAAAGTTCTTGAGATTTGAAAAGTGTGAAAGTGGTGAGAAATGTGATATTTATAGTAAACACTTAGGCATACAAACAGACAGATAATGGCACGTTCAGACATAACAATTAATGAAAAAGAATAAAAATTATTTCAAGCATTAATTGATTCTGACAAATTGGGGGGAAAATCAAGATTTTCACTATTCAAACTTCACCTCAAACGTCTCTTCAGTAGTGTACACGCCACCTTTGCAGATTTAGAGTGACACGTGTTTGCTTGCATGTGCTTCTGAATTCTCTTGAGAAATGAAACATTAAACAACGTTCAGATCCTCTGAGTATTGTTAGTTCAGATTTCACAAATAAAGTAATTTAATGAAGTGAATAGATAATCAGAAGAAATACTTCAGAGCATTAAACATTTTTGCATCTGTAAAATTTGCTTCTGACAAATATTATTCTGGACACAAATCCATACCAATATTTTTCAGAATAAATTTGAATCTATCTTCAACAAGGGGTTTTGTGAAAATATCTGCCCATTGATGATTTGTATCAACAAAGGCTAAATTTATAATTCCCTTCTGAACATAGTCTCTGATGAAATGATGCTTAATTTTTATATGTTTTGCCTTAGAGTGTAAAATGGGGTTTTTAGACAAACATATAGCAGAAGTATTATCACAGAATATAGAAATGTTACTTTCAAATATCTGATAGTCTTCTAGCTGACTTTTCATCCAGAGCATCTGCGTGCTACATCCAGCAGCAGCAATATATTCTGCCTCTGTAGTTGATAGTGCAATTGTGGGTTGCTTCTTGCTGTACCAAGAGATTAGATTTCTTCCTAGAAATTGATAATTTCCAGAAGTACTTTTTCTTTCCACTCTGTCTCCAGCGTAGTTAGCATCACAGAATCCAACTAATTTGAAATCATCAGATTTTCTATAACACAAACCCATATTAGAAGTACCTTTCAGATACCTTAGAATCCTCTTAACAACTGTTAAGTGTGATTCTCTAGGATCTGATTGGAATCTAACACACAAGATACACTGAACAAAATGTCAGGTCTAGAAGCAGTTAAGTAAATAAGAGATCCTATCATACCTCTGTAGAGTTTCTGATCTACTTTCTTACTTACCTCTTCCTTGCCTAGTGAACTAGTTGGATGCATGGGAGTCTTTGCCAGCTTACTATCAGTCATGTTAAATTTCTTCAAAAGTTCTTTAACATATTTGGTCTGATGTATGTAAGTGCACTCTGGAGTTTGGTTGACTTGAATTCCCAGAAAGAATCCCAATTCTCCCATCATGCTCATTTCAAATTCTGCCTGTATACATTGAGCAAACTCCTTTCCCAGCATAGTATTGGTAGATCCAAATATGATATCATCCACATATATTTGAAAAATTAGAAGATCTTTCTTAAATGATTTATAAAAGAGTGTTGTGTCCACTTTGCCTCAGATGAAATTTTTCTCCAGAAGAAAATTGCTCAATCTCTCATACCAAGCTCTGGGAGCTTGTTTTAAACCATACAGAGATTTCTTTAGTTTGAAAACATGATATGGAAATTTTTCACTCTCAAAACCAGGAGGCTGGTGGACATAAACTTCTTCTTTTATAATACCATTTAGAAAGGAACTTTTAACATCCATCTGATACAGAGTGATGTTATTTTGTGCAGCAAATGAAATAAGAAGGCGTATAGATTCTAACCTTGCCACTGGAGCATAAGTTTCAGTATAATCAATACCTTCTTGTTGACTGTACCCTTGAGCAACAAGCCTTGCCTTATTTCTTTCAACTTCTCCTTTTTCATTAAGCTTATTTCTGAAGACCCATTTAGTTCCAATTATATTGAATCCTTTTGGTCTTTGAACTAAATCCCACACATCATTTCTGGTGAATTGATTCAGCTCTTCTTGCATGGCAATAATCCAATCATTGTCTTGCAGAGCTTCATCTACAGAAGTTGGTTCAATTACTGACACCAGTCCAAATAATGATGCTTCAGATGATCTGAGAAAGGATCTTTTTCTGATAGGGTCATCCTTCTTTCCAATTATAACATTCTCTGGATGAGAAGCTTTGATTCTGGAAGATGATCCTCTAACAGTTGATTCTTCAGAAATGTTTAAATTGTTCATCTGAAAAGTTAAAGGAATTGCATCTGGCGTTGCTTCAGGTTCCTTCACTTGAGCTTTGTCTGCCTCTGAGCCTTCAGAGTCTATGAAGACTACTTCTCTATCTGCAGAGTTTTCATACTGCTTTGGATTTTTAATGCCAAGCTTATCATCAAATCTAACATGAATAGATTCTTCAACAATTTGTGTCTCAGTGTTGTATACTCTGTAGCCTTTAGAGCGTTCAGAATATCCAAGCATGAAACACTTCTGTGCTTTGGAATCAAACTTGTTCAGATTTTCTTTAGTATTTAACATATAGCAAATACATCCAAAAGGATAAAAATATGAAATGTTGGGCTTTCTGTTCTTCCACAGTTCATATGGAGTCTTCTCCAGAAGAGGTCTTACAGACACTCTGTTCTGAATGTAACAGGCTGTGTTGATTGCTTCTGCCCAAACGTGTTTTGCCAGATTAGTCTCATTGATCATGGTTCTGGCCATTTCTTGCAGAGTTCTATTTTTCCTTTCTACAACTCCATTTTGTTGTGGAGTTCTAGGACAAGAAAAATCATGACCAATGCCATTTTCATTAAAATATTTTTCAAAATATTTATTTTCAAATTCACCACCATGATCACTGCTGACTTTTATAATTTTGAAATCTTTTTCATTCTGGACTTGTTTACAGAAGTCAAAGAACACAGAATGTGACTCATCCTTGTGTTTTAAGAACTTTACCCATGTCCATCAACTATAGTCATCAACAATGACTAATCCATACTTCTTGCCTCTGATGGATGCAGTTTTCACTGGTCCAAACAGATCAATATGAAGTAATTCTAGTGGTCTGGAAGTAGAAACAACATTTTTTGATTTAAAAGATGATTTTGAAAACTTCCTGTAATACCCCAAATTTTACCCTTTCTTTTTTATTTTATTTTATTTTTTTTATTTTATTTTAAATTCTTATTTAATAAATTAACCTTTTTTTTTAGATCTTGTTTTTTTTAACTAATAATAATTTAATTAAATTTTTTTTATAACTTTACTAACGTTTTTTATTAACTTTTTTTTTCTTTTTTCTTTTCTATTTAGTTTATTTATTTAAATCATTTTAAGCTCTTCTTACTAACTTTTAGGATTTAGATTAAAATTTAACTTTTTTTTTCTTTTCTTTAAGAGTAAATTTTTTTTATAACCTTTTTTAAATTAATTTCTAACACATTTTTTTAATCAGATTCTAATACTTTTTTTAAAATAAAAATCTAACTTTTTTAAAAGCTAAATCCTTTTTTCTAACTTTTTTTAAAGCTAAATCTTTTTTTTCTAACTTTTTTAAAGTTAATTATTTTTTTCTAACTTCTTTTTAAAATTAAATCTTTTTTCTAACTTTTTTAAAGTTAAATATTTTTTTCTAACTTTTTTTAAAACTAAATCTTTTTTTTCTAACTTTTTTAAAGTTAAATATTTTTTTCTAACTTCTTTTTAAAATTAAATCTTTTTTCTAACTTTTATAAAGTTAAATCTTTTTTTCTAACTTTTTTAGAAAAATTAAATCTTTTTTTCTAACTTTTATAAAATTAAATCTTTTTTTCTCTAACTTCTTTTTAAAATTAAGTCTTTTTTTCTAACTATTTTAAAAATTAAATCTAACCTTTTTTTTATAAATTAAATCTATCCTTTTTTTTAAAATTAAAATTCTAAATTCCTTTTAAAATTAAATTCTAACAGTTTTTAAAATAATTCTAACATTTTTTAAAATCAACATTCAAATATATTTTTTTATTTTAAAATTCTAACTCATTTTTTTTAAACTTAAAACTCTAATTTTTATTTAACTTGAAACTCTTATTTTCTTTGCTAACTTTTTAAATTTAAATCCCAACATTTTTTTTATCAAATCCAATCACAATAAATCACAGATGGAGCAAAATCAAATCAATCAGATCATATCATCATCATAAGAAAATCAGATCTAAATATCAACATCACCATCATTGAATCAAATCTGAAATCATCATAAAAATTCATTCAAATCAAATCTGAGATTGAAAAAGATTTAAAAAAATCAAGTATAAAAGGACCCTCAGGAGCAACAAAACGGGGGATCGACAAGCATCAAAAACTCTTACAGTCTTCATCAAAAGTAACTAACTCTTCTTTTTTTTAATTTCTAATCTTTTTTATATCTTTTTTTCAAAATTTCTACCATTTTTTCTTAATTAAAATTCTAACATTCTAACTCTTTTTTTATTAAAATTCTAACCTTTTCTCTTTTATTTTCAAACTTTTATTTTTATTTTCTAACCTTTTTTTTAAAAACCAAATTTCGAAGTTCTAATTTTTTTGCTAACTTTTAATTCTAACTTTTAATCTATTTTCTTTTTCTTAATCACATTAAAAACTCTAACTTTTCCAAATCTCACAAAAAAAACCTAATTCCATTCTAACTCTTTTCTTATTACCTAAATTCTCATCGTCTCAAAACGTTCATCACTTAACTTCTAATTATTGTCAATTCCAATTTTCATCCTTCATTCATAACAATATTCTTGATTATCCATGAACCTGTTCACTAATATTTATTTATTTATTTTTGTATTTATTTTTATATTTGTACATAATCTTACATCATCGTTGCTATTTCATATTCCATTATCACTTGTATATTATCATCATCTTCATTGCGTATCAATTTTTATTGTTTATTAATTTTTCGCTAACATCCTAATTTTTAAGATCCAAATTTCTAACTTTTTTCTTGTTTCGTTAATTATAATTTTCTACTTAAATTCCTAACATTCCCGTCTAATTTTTTGTCTAACCCCGTATAATAACAGTCTCTGTTTGTTTTAGTTTTTTGCAGCTGACTAAGTTCAATTGATTTTATTTTCAGTTTAAATATTCAATTATCATATTTGTAACTGCTTATGGGATGTAATTTTGCGAGACAATTGTCGCATTTATCTTTCCGCACTTTATTTTCTGCCGTTGTATGTATATTTAATTTCATCGCATCTTTATAATTAATTTCACTCCTCCGAAGGAATTAGGTCTAGCCGTTTGACCGCCGTGTCAATAGTCCTCAACCTCAACTTCAAACCCTTACAACTCTTACAAACCCTAATTTTCACCAATGCCTCGCCGCAGGCTAAATTACAATTTTACCCCTAGCATTAGGTCAAAGAGCCGCCGCGCTCATTTTAGGGTTTCCCGCCGCGGAATCCCTAACCTAATTTAACCCTAATTACAACTTAACATTTCAACGTAGAGATCAGAGTTTAAGACTCCCTGTAAGCGTGTCCTTAAGATGCGTTTATTTCCCTTGAGACCTTGACCACAGTCAAGAAGTCTCTAACCTCCCTTTTGAGGGGAACTACGATTACTCTGATTCCACTCCCGTAAGGATACGTAGGCACAAGATGCGATGTCTTGCCGAGTAAACTTAGAATTAACCCCTTAGGTCTCCTTTCTCACTTTTAATCCTTTGTACATATACCTTAAGCAAATAAATAAAGCAAATAGTAAGCATTGAACAAAAGGTTTCTGTAGAGTACTACAGAAGTTTAGGGTGCTAATACCTTCCCTAAATTTAACCAACCCCCGAACCCTAGATCTTTCCCCGCATTGTGTTTACGATGCAAAATAGGTTTTCCCTTTTTGACCTTTTCCTTCGGATAAATCAAAGAGCGGTTGTGAATTGAATTGCGATTCAAACTCATTAATAGTTTGTGATCCTATTTCCACCGCAACAGAAAATGGCGACTTCACTGGGGACTTTCTAAACTTTTGAGGGTTATCCCTAATTTGTTCATATTTATTACTACTTGTTTTACTATTTGTTTGCATGTATATATGGTACTTTGACTTTTGGGACTGTTCCTTGTGTTGTGAGATAAGTCCTACGCCCGGACTAGTGACATTATTATAGGATGGGGATATATTCGATGAGGCTTATAGGGAGTGAATCCCGACCAAGCTGATTCGAGAATCACCGCTCAGTTGAGACCTTTTCGAAAATGGTTCGGTTGAACGAGTAATCGTAAAAACTTTTTCCATGGTCGATTGGAGTCTGTGATATTGGGGACCGTAGTACCTTAACACCACCTTGGCCTTATTTAGGACGTAGTGCGGGAGCTATGTGGGAGTAATCCTACAACGGCTGCTACGCGATACTACACTCAAAAGAGGTTCTCTTGAGAATATTATTCACCCCCGAGTCAGTCGGAAGGTTGATAATATCCGAAAGATGGGCTGATGACTTTGGGCACTTTGTAGAACCTTGTTCGGCAGGTACAACTAACCTATAGTACACTCCTTTTGGGATGGGTAGACCTTGACTCCGCTCACGTTCCTTTAACCTAGGACTTTGTGTGTTTTCATGCATTGCATCCATAAAGCATCTCATTGCATTGTATTTCATGGAGTTCAAATATCATTTTTGGATATCGCGGGATACCATAAATAAAAAAATAAAATGAAAAAACAAGAAAAAGATTTCCTTGGTACCCCACGACATTCGTAAATGTTTGAATTCCATGAAATCTTCATTTGCATTCACATTTTAGCATCATACTTTTGCATTGCATGTGTCTTCCGATTTCTCATACTCGGTTCTCTCACCCTCCAGTTTTGTCACCCTGAGTTCTCTGCATCAATACGACCCTTCAAAAGAAGGGAAGATCAAAACCAAGAGATCAACCGTGTCAGCCATGAATTCGAAGATCTTCGAGGGAGTGTAGGGCAGATTTTGGAGATGTTACGAGCTCTTAGTGTGAAGGTGGATGCTCAGTCTACTGTTGTTTCTAAGACTAATACCGTTATGGAACCTCAACCAGCTGTTACTGTCGAGAATGTACCTCCTCACGGTCTTCAATCCGGTTTGGTGCCTCCCAGTGCTCAACCAGTTCGACGAGCTACCCCTCCAAAGTGCAAAACTCCTAACTCCGACCATGGTAAAGGACCTACACGTTCAAGGAACCGCAAAAAGGCTACTCCTCAACCTTTACAATATCAGCAGAGTTATGTTCAAGGTTATCCGTTTCTATATGTTCAACAATCCTATGTAGCTACTGTTGCACCTCCTTTCGATCAGCAGTTTCCTACATGCCAGCCTGTACAGTCAGCTCCGGTATATCAGGCACCAGTTTATCAACAACCTTCCGGTTATTCGCCTATGCAAGTTCCTGTCGACAGTCAACGAGTGCCCAACGCTCCTGTTCACCAGCAATCACAGGATCAGGTTCCTTATCCCCGTAAGAGTCAGTATAAGCCTTGTCCTCCAATTCCGATGACTTTCACTGAGTTATACCCCCATTTGGTACAACAAGGTCTGATTACCACCCGTGCTTTGGGTCCTCCACCTAATCTATTACCTGCAAGTTACAACGCTACCGCTCATTGTTTATTTCATGAGGGTGCGCCCGGCCATGATCTAGAGAATTGCTATGCTCTTAAGAACTGTGTCAGAAATTTGCTAGAAACGAAGAAGTTGTCTTTTAGCGATGCTCAGCCGAAGATCGAGACTCCTCTCGGGGTTTCCCGCTTGTCAAGCTTAAATTCTGCAAAGTATGTTGTCCCCTCAGCAAATCAGTCGAATCCAGTAATTATTCAAAGGCCTAGCTCGCTTCATTTCAGTAACCCTCAAGATGATATGACCGGGATCAACAAAGAATTTGGGAAAGTTATTTTGAAGCAACGACTGAAAACTGTTGAAGATGTGACCAGCATAACTGGGGCAAGCCATGACGACTCACAGTGATCATAAACCAGACGTCCTTTCCATTGAGGCTCCGCCAAAGGAAACTGTTGCTCTTGAATGCAAGATTTCATAAACATTTAGAAGGATTTTTCCGACAGTTCATTTGTTTATTTATATGTATTTCTCTTCGATTAAGCATATTTAGCATGCACGAACTTGTTTATCTTTGATTAATTAATGCAACACATATGTTTGTCTTGAATAAATCCATTCGTTTCACTCATTCAAAAAACGTTTTCATAAATCATAATGCCAACTTTACCCGATCTCTTGTTCTGATGGAGAATTGGGGGGAGGATGACGAACCCAAAACGTCAGATTTCTTGTCGTATGCTTTCGATTGAAACCCGCTGATGATGTAAGGCATTGTTTCAAATCCCAAACACTGGAGATATAAGGATGTTAATCCCTAGTCAACCCTTTGAGCCTTAAAGTAGGAATTTTTTTTTAAGAACCCTCATCTCAACCTGGGGCAGGGTAGGTTTCAGTTAAACCGATTGAGCACTTAGACTCTAAAAAAGGGAGGAGCAAACCTTCGAGAATTTATCCTTAGCATCTTAAGAAGTCCGATACAATGACTATCCCTCGGTTACCTAAGGAGTGAGGCAGTCACGAGCATTTCAAAAGATTTACACGACTTGTGCATAAAAGAATATTAAAAAAAAATAAGACCCGCTAAGTCGAAACCTATGAAGGAGACTTAGGCAAAACTAGGGCATCCCGCTGGACTCCAAAGTCAGATCAAAAGACGTTGTCCAGGCAAAAGTTAGGGAATAAGAACAACAAACCAGTAGTTTCTTTTAGAATCCCTAATAAAGAACAAAGTCGTGTGACCAATTGCCATTAGAAATAGGTGAGTGACTGCCATGTCCAAAGCCTTGATAAGTTCTCGACCATAGCAAATCTGCTTGAGATATGAGCGTTCGTATCCGGTTAACTGAATTAGGATTGGAGAACATCACGGAGAATGGGTGGGTACAAATATAACTTTGAGCCTTTATCCTTTGTTTCTTAAACCGTGAAACGAGCCACGATACAACCTTCAAAAGACCTAATTGAAGTAGGACTTCGGTTGAAAGCATACTTGACAAGACCACGTTTCCTGACTCCTACGAGCTATGCTCAAAAATTCATGTTGGCATTATAATTCAAACTTATATCCTAACCAGTGATCTCGGTCACGAGTTGTTGAGGTATCTTTTTCAAAACAAAAAAACAAAAAATTCAAGACAAATATATGCGTACATTGACAAGCTCAGGATAGGCATTTCAGGCATGATGACTTTGCTTGATATCTTAGAGATTTACATATGGACATAACCCGTGGAACTTGATGATCCTGCTAAACAGGGGCAGGCAGTTTCCCAGTTCGCTTACCAACGCAAGTCTGACATTCTTAAAGAGCTATTTCTCAAAGATTTCGTCGTAACACGATTAAATTGTGCCAGTTACGTCCAGACCTGACGAATCTCTCAAAGAGTTTGAAAACAGTGGGGCAACCAGACTCCATGTTCTCTATAAAATCCTCTTGAGATGACCATACCTCACAACACAAATATCCTGGGGCACCGTGTTTTAAAGGAAATAAATGGCGACTACTATAAGGTCCTTCAAGATCAAAACCATGTGGTTTCACAACTTTTCTTCATGCACCCGATGGATTTTACTCACAACAGCTTTCATCCCCCAGTAAAGCTCAGTGTTGCAACAGGCTCTTAAACTATTGCCTCGTCATAGTCCCCAGCGAGACTTTAAGCTGACAATACTTTGGATGGAGCCGGTGGTCCCTAAGACATCAAAGATTTCACCGACATGCTCCCAGTGACAGTCCCCAAAGAAACTATAAGCTGACAACTTTTTCTTGGGTAACTCAAAAGTGTCCCTCAAGTTTTCTTCTCCCCATGTGAAGACATGATACTGTGCACTCAAGCAGATTACTTTCTCCCCAGAGAATTCAGAACTTTAAAACCAGATTTGGTTCCACCATTGATCCTTCCCACCCATGATTGACGTATTGATTGCAGAGAACGCAGGGTATCTCCGTCGAGATGTTTATTTCATATCTCGTCCCGTCTCTAGTCTGTTTCGTCAGCATACGCAAGGGCATAAGCATCACATGCCTATTTCATTACATATTTCATTACATATTCATTACATACTCATTACATACTCATTTCATAACATCTTGCATACATAAACATTAACATACATAGACATTAACATACAGTCACATTAACATATGCATCAACATATGCGTTAGCATTCACAGGTTCATTGCGTCTCTATCATTGGTCGTTACCGCCGAGTAACTGGGTTCGTCCATTCTCTCCAAATAGATTGTCAGCCCTAAGCATAAAATACTTACTTGTTTCCAGTTTCCCCACAGAGCTCGATCCTCGTGGATGACGGTTACTTCAGCTATCTTTCCTCACCAGGATAAGATATTTACCCTCCGAGATCATTCCCTCGATGGAGTCTTGATTACCAGTCTTCTTTCTAGCTCAATCCTAGATTGAATCTCAGTCTTATCGGTCGTCAAGCCCAACCGGACGTGCATTTATTTTGCACCATCTAAAGATTTTCACCATACCACGACAGATACGCGACTATCTTGCTTGAGAAGTTTATCACTGTACCCGGACGTGCATTTATTTTGGCACGATCTTTCAAGGAAACCAACTACAATCCTTTACAGATACACGCCAGTTCACGCCTGGAAAATCTATCAGTACAACACTTTACAACACTTTACATCTTACAACATCGGTATACAACATTTCTCACCTAAGAAACCGATCCTATCTTCGTTATGACTCGCAACAAATGGCCATCTCCATGGAGCAGTTGGGCTTCCATTTACCTGTCGTCTTGAAGTATGGGGGGTTTTGAACCAAATCGTATTCAGGAGAGCACGATCTTGAAGTACGGGGAGGTTTGAGCGGAATCATATTCAGGAGAGCATGATTCTGAATTATGAAGAAGTTCATTTACCCTTTAGTAAAAGAAGGAGCGGAATCATATTCAGGAGAGCACGATTCTGAAGTATGAGGAAGTTCAGTTAGCCCTTTTCATATTCAGGAGAGCACGATTCTGAATTATGAAGAATTTCATTTACAAGAAAGAGCCGAATCATATTCAGGAGAGCACGATTCTGAAGTATGAGGAAGTTCAGTTAGCCTTTTCATATTCAGGAGAGCACGATTCTGAAGTATGAAGAATTTCATTTACAAGAAAAAGCGGAATCATATTCAGGAGAGCACGATTCTGAAGTATGAGGATGTTCAGTTAGCCTTTTCATATTCAGGAGAGCACGATTCTGAAGTATGAGGATGTTCAGTTAGCCTTTTCATATTCAGGAGAGCACGATTCTGAAGTATGAAGAATTTCATTTACAAGAAAGAGCCGAATCATATTCAGGAGAGCACGATTCTGAAGTATGAGGAAGTTCAGTTCACCCTTTTCATATTCAGGAGAGCACGATTCTGAAGTATGAAGAATTTCATTTACAAAAAAGAGCCGAATCATATTCAGGAGAGCACGATTCTGAAGTATGAGGAAGTTCAGTTCACCCTTTTCATATTCAGGAGAGCACGATTCTGAAGTATGAAGAATTTCATTTACAAGAAAGAGCCGAATCATATTCAGGAGAGCACGATTCTGAAGTATGAGGATGTTCAGTTAGCCCTTTTCATATTCAGGAGAGCACGATTCTGAAGTATGAAGAATTTCATTTACAAGAAAGAGCCGAATCATATTCAGGAGAGCACGATTCTGCAGTATGAGGAAGTTCAATTAGCCCTTTTCATATTCAGGAGAGCACGATTCTGAACTATGAAGAATTTCATTTACCCGAAAGAGCCGAATCATATTCAGGAGAGCACGATTCTGACGTATGAGGAAGTTCAGTTAGCAATTTTCATGTTCAGGAGAGCACGATCTTGAAGCATGAAGAAGTTTATTTATCCTTCAGTAAGAGAAGAATCAGAATCGTATTCCAGGCGCCGACCTTAAATGCGAGAAGATTTATTTATCAGATAAGCAGCAGCCTCTTTATTTGAGTGCTTATCCATTTTGGCACATAAGTCCCTTCCAACGATAAGTGACAGTTCTCCCTCGAGAAGCTTATCAGGGCATTTCCCATTAAAGTCCATTTATTTTGGCATACAGCCGGTTTTTACCCTGTATATTTGATACAGATTTCCGAAAAGTCCGTCCGATCCCATCGCGAGGGATAGTTTATAGAAGCTTGGATGTTATTCTTTGCTCAATGCTCCAGCGTTCTGTAATCGATCTGGCAATCGTGTAGATCCAGTCTTATTGTTAGACATTCCCAAGTGGAGGCCATCTCATAAGCGCCATCTCCATTTAGGATCATGTTCTAACCACTTTAAGTCCATTTATTTTGGCATACAGCCGGTTCTTTTCACCCTGTATATTTGCTACGGATTCCCAAAAAGTCCGTTTGATCCTGTCACGAGAGATAGTTTACAGAAGCTTGGATGTTATTCTTTGCTCAACGCTCCAGCATTCTGTGATCGATCTTGCAGTCGTACATGATCCAGTTTTACTTTTAGATTCCCCAGTGGAGGCCGTCTCATAGGTACCATCTCCATTTGAGAATCTCGTTCCTTTTCTAAAAATGACAATTGGACGTAGCCGTACCAGTTGACCATCATTTTAGGATTCCCCAGTGTTGTGCTGCTGTCCCAGCGCGTCGTTTTCCCCAGTGTTTGGTCGTCATGTCCGTCCCATGCGCCGTCATGTCGTCTGTATCCTTGCATTTATCACTTGCATCTTACGCATCATACCATATTCACAGTGTGTCAGCATTACATTTCATTTCGTGTTATCCATAGCATTTTCATATCACTGCATCTAAGGGCAAAATTTTCGGTTATCTATATTTAAATCCCTCCACCATGATTCCTTGAGTCTCGGCCACTCAAATCATCCGGTGTAGTTATTTAAATAGGGGCAACTGTAATACCCCAAATTTTACCCTTTCTTTTTTATTTTATTTTATTTTTTTTTATTTTATTTTAAATTCTTATTTAATAAATTAACCTTTTTTTTTAGATCTTGTTTTTTTTAACTAATAATAATTTAATTAAATTTTTTTTATAACTTTACTAACGTTTTTTATTAACTTTTTTTTTCTTTTTTCTTTTCTATTTAGTTTATTTATTTAAATCATTTTAAGCTCTTCTTACTAACTTTTAGGATTTAGATTAAAATTTAACTTTTTTTTTCTTTTCTTTAAGAGTAAATTTTTTTTATAACCTTTTTTAAATTAATTTCTAACACATTTTTTTAATCAGATTCTAATACTTTTTTTAAAATAAAAATCTAACTTTTTTAAAAGCTAAATCCTTTTTTCTAACTTTTTTTAAAGCTAAATCTTTTTTTTCTAACTTTTTTAAAGTTAATTATTTTTTTCTAACTTCTTTTTAAAATTAAATCTTTTTTCTAACTTTTTTAAAGTTAAATATTTTTTTCTAACTTTTTTTAAAACTAAATCTTTTTTTCTAACTTTTTTAAAGTTAAATATTTTTTTCTAACTTCTTTTTAAAATTAAATCTTTTTTCTAACTTTTATAAAGTTAAATCTTTTTTTCTAACTTTTTTAGAAAAATTAAATCTTTTTTTCTAACTTTTATAAAATTAAATCTTTTTTTTCTCTAACTTCTTTTTAAAATTAAGTCTTTTTTTCTAACTATTTTAAAAATTAAATCTAACCTTTTTTTTATAAATTAAATCTATCCTTTTTTTTTAAATTAAAATTCTAAATTCCTTTTAAAATTAAATTCTAACAGTTTTTAAAATAATTCTAACATTTTTTAAAATCAACATTCAAATATATTTTTTTATTTTAAAATTCTAACTCATTTTTTTTAAACTTAAAACTCTAATTTTTATTTAACTTGAAACTCTTATTTTCTTTGCTAACTTTTTAAATTTAAATCCCAACATTTTTTTTATCAAATCCAATCACAATAAATCACAGATGGAGCAAAATCAAATCAATCAGATCATATCATCATCATAAGAAAATCAGATCTAAATATCAACATCACCATCATTGAATCAAATCTGAAATCATCATAAAAATTCATTCAAATCAAATCTGAGATTGAAAAAGATTTAAAAAAATCAAGTATAAAAGGACCCTCAGGAGCAACAAAACGGGGGATCGACAAGCATCAAAAACTCTTACAGTCTTCATCAAAAGTAACTAACTCTTCTTTTTTTTAATTTCTAATCTTTTTTATATCTTTTTTTCAAAATTTCTACCATTTTTTCTTAATTAAAATTCTAACATTCTAACTCTTTTTTTATTAAAATTCTAACCTTTTCTCTTTTATTTTCAAACTTTTATTTTTATTTTCTAACCTTTTTTTTAAAAACCAAATTTCGAAGTTCTAATTTTTTTGCTAACTTTTAATTCTAACTTTTAATCTATTTTCTTTTTCTTAATCACATTAAAAACTCTAACTTTTCCAAATCTCACAAAAAAAACCTAATTCCATTCTAACTCTTTTCTTATTACCTAAATTCTCATCGTCTCAAAACGTTCATCACTTAACTTCTAATTATTGTCAATTCCAATTTTCATCCTTCATTCATAACAATATTCTTGATTATCCATGAACCTGTTCACTAATATTTATTTATTTATTTTTGTATTTATTTTTATATTTGTACATAATCTTACATCATCGTTGCTATTTCATATTCCATTATCACTTGTATATTATCATCATCTTCATTGCGTATCAATTTTTATTGTTTATTAATTTTTCGCTAACATCCTAATTTTTAAGATCCAAATTTCTAACTTTTTTCTTGTTTCGTTAATTATAATTTTCTACTTAAATTCCTAACATTCCCGTCTAATTTTTTGTCTAACCCCGTATAATAACAGTCTCTGTTTGTTTTAGTTTTTTGCAGCTGACTAAGTTCAATTGATTTTATTTTCAGTTTAAATATTCAATTATCATATTTGTAACTGCTTATGGGATGTAATTTTGCGAGACAATTGTCGCATTTATCTTTCCGCACTTTATTTTCTGCCGTTGTATGTATATTTAATTTCATCGCATCTTTATAATTAATTTCACTCCTCCGAAGGAATTAGGTCTAGCCGTTTGACCGCCGTGTCAATAGTCCTCAACCTCAACTTCAAACCCTTACAACTCTTACAAACCCTAATTTTCACCAATGCCTCGCCGCAGGCTAAATTACAATTTTACCCCTAGCATTAGGTCAAAGAGCCGCCGCGCTCATTTTAGGGTTTCCCGCCGCGGAATCCCTAACCTAATTTAACCCTAATTACAACTTAACATTTCAACGTAGAGATCAGAGTTTAAGACTCCCTGTAAGCGTGTCCTTAAGATGCGTTTATTTCCCTTGAGACCTTGACCACAGTCAAGAAGTCTCTAACCTCCCTTTTGAGGGGAACTACGATTACTCTGATTCCACTCCCGTAAGGATACGTAGGCACAAGATGCGATGTCTTGCCGAGTAAACTTAGAATTAACCCCTTAGGTCTCCTTTCTCACTTTTAATCCTTTGTACATATACCTTAAGCAAATAAATAAAGCAAATAGTAAGCATTGAACAAAAGGTTTCTGTAGAGTACTACAGAAGTTTAGGGTGCTAATACCTTCCCTAAATTTAACCAACCCCCGAACCCTAGATCTTTCCCCGCATTGTGTTTACGATGCAAAATAGGTTTTCCCTTTTTGACCTTTTCCTTCGGATAAATCAAAGAGCGGTTGTGAATTGAATTGCGATTCAAACTCATTAATAGTTTGTGATCCTATTTCCACCGCAACACTTCCCTTTTTGACATGCTTCACAAAGAGCATCTGAGGTGAACTTCAGATTAGGAAGTCCTCTGACAAGATTAAGTTTATTAATCTGAGATATACGTCTCATATTAATATGTCCCAATCTTCTATGCCAGACCCATTGCTCCTCAAGAACAGACAAGAGACATTTAACATTCTGAACCTTAAGTTCTGAAAGATTTATTTTATAAATGTTGTTTTTCCTCTTTCCACTAAATAGGATAGAGCCATCCTTTTGACTAATAACTTTACAACATTTTTGATTAAAGGTTATATCATAACCATTGTCACTTAATTGACTTATGGACAATAAGTTATGCTTTAATCCTTCTACAAGTAAAACATTAGTAATAGAGGGAAGTTTACCATTTCCAATAGTGCCAGATCCAATGATCTTGCCCTTCTGATTCCCTCCAAATTTCACATCACCTCCAGATCTAAGCTCCAGACTTTGGAACATAGACCTTTCTCCTGTCATGTGTCGCGAGCATCCAGAGTCCAGGTACCATGATTGGCGTCCTGACCTTGCTGCTAAGAACATCTGCAATAGGAATTATTTTACTTTTAGGTACCCAGATCTTCTTGGGTCCTTTTGGGTTAGTTGTTCTGAAGGTTTGTCTAAACTTCTGTTTTTCAACATAAGGTTTATTCTGACTAGCCTTAGATTTAAACACATGGGTATTCTTTTCAGAACGTGTTTGTTCAATATCATTCAAGTGACCAAATTTAAAGTGGGAATATAAAAGAGTTTTCTTGATGATAATTTTATCAACAGGTTTTGGATTTAAATCCTTTCCAGAGGAAGATTTATATCCAATTCCTTTTCTGTTATTTCTGCTATCTCCATAGATCA
The DNA here is from genome assembly GCA_963859935.3 of Lathyrus sativus. NCBI lineage: Eukaryota > Viridiplantae > Streptophyta > Magnoliopsida > Fabales > Fabaceae > Lathyrus > Lathyrus sativus. The sequence goes on from OZ012739.1 coordinate 130,565,877, forward strand.
TAGAAGCCATTTTGCTTCTGTCTATGCTTTTAGCAAGAAACTTCTGAAAGCTGTAATCATATTTTTCCAAAATATTTTTGCATTCAGATTCAGTTTCAGAATCAGAGTTTTGTTTAGCTAATTCAGAATCATTTTTCAATTTTAAGTTCTTTTCATTTAGCTCAGCTACTTCTGATTTGAGAATATTATTCTCAGATACAAGATTGCTTTGACGTTTCTTGTATTTGAGCTTAATATTGTTATAGCTCTTCAGAACTTCTGATAACACTTTGATAAGTTCTTCTTTAGTGAGTTTAGCCATTACCTCTTCAGCGTCAGAGTCAGATTCAGAGTCAAATTCAGATCCTGAAGTTCCTTCCTACTGATCTTCTATGTCTGCCATCAATGCTACATTGGCACATTCTTCTTCTGACTCAGATTCAGATTCAGATGTATCTGAATCATCCCAAGTGGCCATTAGAACTTTCTTCTTTTTATCAGATTTCCTTTTAGGCTTTTCTTTCAACACCTTTGGACATTCATTTTTGTAATGTCCAGGTTCTTTACATTCATAACAGACAACCTCCTTTTTGCCAGATCTTCTGTGTCCAGAAGATTCTTTTCTTTGGTCAGGCTTCCTGAATTTTTTGAACTTCTTTCCTTTATGCTTCTAGAGTTTGTTTATTCTTCTAGACAGTATGGATAGTTCATCTTCATCTTCAGATGAGGATTCTTCAGAGCTTTCCTCTATCACCCGCAATGCTTTAGCAGATTTATTAGATTTTAAAGCAATTGATTTACCTTTCTTTTAAGGTTCATCTTCCTCAAGTTCAATTTCATGACTCCTTAGTGAACTAATTAGTTCCTCCAAGGAGATCTTGTTCAGATCTTTAGCCATTTTCAGCGCAGTCACCATAGGTCTCCATCTGGTAGGTAAGCTTCTGATGATCTTTTTTACATGATCAGCAGTAGAGTATCCTTTATCCAGAACCTTTAGTCCAGCTGTAAGTATTTGAAATCTAAAGAACATAGCTTCAACAGATTCAAAGTCTTCCATCTTGAAGGCTTCATACTTCTGGATTGGAGCCAGAGCCTTTGTTTCCTTGACTTGAGAGTTTCCTTCATGAGTCATCTTTAAGGACTCAAACATGTCAAATGCAGTTTCTCTATTTGTGATCTTTTCATACTCAGTGTGAGATATTGCATTTAACAATATTGTTCTGGCCTTGTGGTGATTTCTAAATTCCTTCTTTTGGGCTTCTGTCATAGATTTTCTATCTACTTTCTTGCCATTCCCATCAATGGGATGAACATATCCATCTATGACCAAATCCCATAAATCAGCATCATAACCAAGGAAAAAACTTTCAATCCTGTCTTTCCAATAATCAAATTTCTCCCCATCAAACATAGGGGGTTTAGTGCTGATTCTGTCCCTTTCTTCATATTTGTTGTTAATGTTAGACATTGAATTATCAGCCATAGTAACAACCAAATATATATCAAAGTTTTTCTCACTGGATCTTTACTGTCACTGTAAAGTGGTAGCACACACAGAACTAGGCTCTGATACCAACTGAAGGTGAGAAAATACTTAGAAGGGGGGTTGAATAAGTATGAAGATAAAAACTTAGAAATAAAAAACTCAAGTATTTTTATCCTGGTTCGTTGAACTCAACTACTCCAGTCCACCCTTCCTAGAGTGATTTGCCTTTCTCAATCAAGGACTTAATCCACTATTTAATCAACTGATTACAATAGTAAGCACTAAGAACAACTGTTCAAAGTCTTCTCAAGAACGACTGATCCTAACTGGATCTTCTTAAGGTTTTCTTACAATCAAATGTAATAACAAATACAAGTGTTTAAAATGCTTCTAATAAAGCTTTATCACAACTGTGATTTTTTCACTTAATATTAAGAACAAAGAAATTAATTTTAGAAATAATGTGAATTGTATGAGAGCTTTGAATATTGAATTCTTTTCAGGTAAAACTTCAACTGAAGAAGATGGGTGGAGACTTGCTTTTATAGGCACAGTAGTCCAAGAGCTTTTCACGTTGAGAAGAGTGTACCAAAAGGTCTGAGCCTTTTTGTCTTCATATCAAGTGACCTTTCCTAGAAGAAGAAAGCACAGAGAAATCCTTTTTGTCTGTGTTCTTGTGTCTAGCATAAATAAGGAAAGAGTCGTTTGGATATTCCAACGGACATAATCTTTGAATTCTTCTTCATTAATTTTCAGCAAGAATCATCAGAGTCTAATCTGATCAGAGCCTTCTGATGTTGATCAGAGTTTTGCTGAATCAGAGTCTTTGCAGCAAGTTTGCTTTTAGCGTGTATAAGTTCAGAGCATATTTGAGTCAGATCCTCAGTACTGGCAGCTTTAGTACTCTCAGAATCTTCTGTAGTAACTATGCTTGAAAACTCTTCATACAGAATTCTTCTTTGGTTCAGATGCTTCTGACTTGCTTCAGATTCTTTTGGAGCTTCTGCTTCAGATCCTTCTGGAGCTTCTGCTTTAGATACTTCTGGAGACAACGCTCAGGATCTTCTGATGGCAGCATTCAGAATCTTCTAATGAGTGCATCTGACGCTTCAGAGTCTAGCATTTTTCTTATGTTCAGTTCTGATTTGCTTCTGGAGTGATAATTACTTTAATATCTGCAGCAAACACTCTTAAGCAAATTTTAGAGTATATAATTCTTAATTACAAAATTTCATAATAGTTATCATCAAAACATAGAGATATTATTAAGAACCAATTTGTGTTCTAACAATGTTCCCTGATGATATTACGGAATTGCCTCTGACAAGAGAAGTTGAATTTAGCATTAATCTTGTTCCTGGTACGAGACCTATATCTATGGCGCCATACAGGGTGTCGGCAGTGGAATTGGCCGAATTGAAATCTCATATTGGGGAATTGTTGGATAGGAAGTTCATCAGACCGAGTGTGTCGTCGTGGGGAGCTCCAGTGTTGTTGGTAAAGAAGAAGGATGGTAGTATGCGTTTGTGCATCGATTACCGTCAGTTGAATAAGGTGACCATTAAGAATAAGTATCCTCTTCCAAGGATTGATGATTTGATGGATCAGTTGGTGGGAGCTCGTGTGTTCAGTAAAATTGACTTGAGATTGGGTTACCATCAGATCAGAGTGAAAGAAGACGATATTCAGAAAACGGTGTTTAGAACTTGTTATGGACATTACGATATACTGTAATGCCTTTTGGAGTGTCTAATGCGCCGGGAGTGTTTATGGAGTATATGAACTGAATATTCCATTCTTATCTGGATTAGTTTATTGTTGTGTTTATTGATGATATACTGATTTATTCTAAGTCTGAAGAAGAGCACGCTGGACATTTAAGAATTGCATTGCAAGTGCTGAAAGATAATAAGTTGTTTGCTAAACTATCGAAGTGTGAATTCTGGATGAAGACTATGAGTTTCTTGGGGCATGTGATATCTGGTGACAGTGTAGCGATGGACCCATCGAAAGTGAGTACAGTGTTGCAGTGGGAACCGCCGAAGACAGCAACGGAAATTAGAAGCTTTTTGGATTTGGCAGGTTATTACCGAAGGTTTATTGAGGGATTTTCTCGTTTGGCGTTGCCATTGACCCAGTTGACGAGGAAGGATCAAGTTTTTGTGTGGGATGCTGCCTGTGAAGAAAGCTTTGAGGAACTGAAAAAGAGATTGACTACAGCACCAGTGTTAATATTGCCGAATCCGAGCGAACCTTTTGAGGTGTTCAGTGACCATAAGAGTCTGAAATATCTGTTTGATCAGAAGGAGATAAATATGAGACAGAGAAGATGGTTGGAATTCTTGAAGGATTACGATTTTAGTTTGAGTTATCATCCAGGAAAGGCGAATGTAGTATTCGATGCCTTGAGCAGGAAAACAATTCATATGTCGGCCTTACTGGTAAAAGAAATGGAGCTAATTGAGTAGTTCAGAGATTTGAGCATGGTTTGTGAGTTTACGGCAGGTGGTGTGATGTTAGGCAAGTCGCAAGTGAACAATGATTTCTTGGATATGATAAGAGAGAACCAAAAGCTAGATATGAAGTTAGTGGATTTGATGTCAGGAGTAGGAAGTGACTCTGGTGGTGATTTTAAGTTGGATAGCACAGGTGTGTTGAGGTTCAGAGGCAGGATTTATATGCCGGATAATGATGAGCTGAAGAAGTCAATTCTGAATGAGGGACATCGTAGTAGTTTGAGTATCCATCTGGGAGCTACGAAGATGTACCACAATTTAAGGAAAATATTTTGGTGGTCTGGTATGAAAAGAGATATAGCTCGACTTGTTTACGCCTGTTTGGTATGTCAGAAGTCGAAAGTGGAACATCAGAGACCCTCTGGAATGATGCAACCGTTCGAAGTTCCAGTTTGGAAGTGGGATTGTATAACCCTGGATTTTGTGACAGGTTTGCCGAATACGGCGAGAGGATTTGATGTTATTTGGGTGATTGTGGATAGACTTACGAGGCCTGCACATTTTGTGCCGATCGATATAAGTTTTTCGTTGGAAAAGCTAGCAGAGATTTATATTCAGGTAATAGTGCAGCTACATGGTGTTTCGTCGAGTATTGTTTCGCATAGAGATCCGAGGTTTACTTCGGAATTTTGGAAGAGTTTGCAGGAAGCTTTGGGCACTAAGTTGAAGCTGAGTTCAGCTTACCATCCGCAAACCGATGGTCAGTCAAAGAGGACTATTCAATCACTAAAGGATTTGCTAAGGGCTTGTGTGTTGGAAAAGGGTGGTACGTGGGATACTCATTTACCGTTGATCGAGTTCACGTACAACAACAGTTACCATTCTAGTATTGGAATGGCACCGTTTGAAGCTTTGTATGGTAGGAGATGCAGAGCTCCTCTTTGTTGGTATGAGACGGGTGAGAATGTGGTATTGGGACCAGAGATTGTGCAGCAGACTACTGAGACAATTCAGATGATTCGTGAGAAAATGAAAGCGTCTCAGAGTAGGCAGAAGAGCTATCATGATAACCAGAGGAAAGAGCTAGAATTCAGTGAAGGAGATCACGTGTTCTTAAGGGTTAACTCAGTGACTAGTGTGGGCCGTGCGTTGAAGTCCAAGAAGTTGGATCCTAAGTTTATTGGGCCGTATCAGATCTTGCAGAGAATTGGTGTTGTGGCTTATAGGGTGGCATTGCCACCAGAACTGTCGAATTTGCATGACGTGTTTCATGTGTCGCAACCTCGAAGGTACGTATTGGATCCATCTCATGTGATTCAAAGAGATGAAGTTCAAGTCAGGGAGAACCTTTTTATTGAGACGATGCCATTGAGGATCGAAGATCGTAAGATGAAGCAACTCTAAGGGAAAGGAGATATCTTTGGTGAAAGTGGGTTAGGGAGGTGCTGCAGGAGGCAGTGTGACCGGGGAATTGGGAAGCAGGATGCGGGAAGCGTATCCAGAATTGTTTCCATCAGGTAATTTTCGAGGACAAAAATAATTAAAGTGGGGGAGAGTTGTAACACCCATTTTAATTGTTTAATCTTTCCGGTGTTATTTTATTTCAGCATGTCTTTTGTGGGGATTATTTAAGAAGCTATAGCCTTTAATATTAGTATAATAAAATTGATAATGATAATAATGTGATAATTAGTAATGGTATTATTATTATTATTATTATTATTATTATTATTATTATTATTAATATTATTATTATTATTAATATTATTGGAATTAAAAGAAATGAGGAATAAGTGTTTAAGGGGGTATTAGTGAATTGGGGAAAGAAAGAAAAGGAAGGACACGATCAAGTGGGAGAGAAGAGTAAGGAGAGAAGAACAAGAACAAGAGGAAGAAGAAGAAGGCTAGGCTGTCAGATTCTTGGAAGTATTTCATCGATCGGAGCAACTAGTCGAGGTAAGGGGGGAGAAACGGGTTAAAATTGGTAATTGCATGAATGGGGTAGTTGGGATTCCTTAACCCCATAGGGATTGATGGTCATGATTAAGATGCTGTAATGATCTGATTGTTGTTTCCATGGATGAATGGTGTTTATGTTGTTAGCAATTGGTGAAATTCTGTTATGCTAGCCTTGCATGTGATTATGTAGGGATTTGTTGGGTGTTCTGAGTAGTTTACCCTTTAGGTCGGAAATGATTTATTCGGTAGAATTAGGGTTTTATCGGGTAAAGTATGGAATAAATAGTGTGGTTTAGTCGTAGAATGCTAGGCTAAGACTGCTGAGACTGGTGTGGTGAGAATCAGATGGTTTTGAGCTTCTGATGAATTTTTGAACAGTGAGGGTTTTGTGAAATCGCCGACATTCGCCAGCACCTTCGCTGAGCGAGCTAGTAGCGAGCATTCGCTAGGAATTCGTTAGGCGAGTTGGGTAACGAACACTTCCAGTAGCTACTGTCTGCACTCGCTAGCAGGTTCGCTAGGCGAATGAGGCAGCGAGCGTTCGCTGAGGCCTCGCTAGGAAAGTGAGCCAGCAAGTGTGATAGAATGTGATTTCTGTGTTGTTTTTCCTTGTGGTTCGTTTTGTAAAATTTCTTGGGTTGTGATAGGACGAGAGACGTTTCTTAGTGGAGAAGAGAGTATACTTGGTGTAGAGAGGTGTAATTATGAAATATCAAATTTAATTGACATAATTAAATAGTGAGGTGATCGGGAGGATCGTATGTACTCGGTGTTCAATGTGATTTCCCTAATATTTAACTTGATTGTCATAATTGATTGGTATATATATGTGTGTGTGTGTGTGTGTGTGTGTGTGTGTGTGTGTGTGTGTGTGTGTGTGTGTGTGTGTGTGTGTGTGTGTGATGTATGGTGATGTGATCAGTAGGATCGTGTGCGCTTAATGTGCTTGATGGTTGTATGTTGTGCATTTGGGGTTGTGCATATCATGGTGTCTTGGTAGAGTTGAATCATGTCTCAGGAGGAGCGTAAGTGATTCAACCATACTCTCTTATGATGTTTATGATGTGCTCCTTTGTGGAGGGTTGATGGCCTAGTGTCCATCAGTGATTGTGCGGGATAGATCATGTCTCAGGAGGAGCGTAAGTGATCTATCCTGTTTATGATATGCTCCTTTGTGGAGGTTTGATGGCCTAGTGTCCATCGGTGATGATGAGGTTCTCCCTTGTGGAGGGTTGATGGCCCGATGTCCATCAGTGATGTTGAGTCGGTACCGCATGCATGTGTTGGGTTGCATTCTTGCATTATGATATATTGTGTTGATGATTGGACAGTAGGTCCTATTTAATGTTGGAGGGGTGATGATTTATTTATTTACTACCTTTTTATTCATGTATTTTATTACTGATAATTTTGTTCATGTTTTCTCACCCCTCTGTTGTTGTTATGGTCTGTGCTTCTTCGGAAGTACAGATAATCGAGGTGCATAACTAGCTTGGATAGTGGTGTGCGAGTCGAGTCCTAGGATGCTCTGATACGTAACACGGGACTTGGGAGTTTGTTTGGTTTATGATAAATTTGTTGTATTCCTATGACGTATCGTATTTTGGTGAACCTTAATGATGAATGATTTGTGTGTATTTTGGCAGATGGCCGTGAATGATATATTAATGATAATTTTCCGCTGCTTTATTTTGAAAACCATATAAAGAAGTGTTTTGTAGAATTTTGTGGAATGTAATATCCCACTTTTGGAATGGAAACTCTGATGATTATTTGACTGAATCGCATTTTATTTTAATTTGGGAAGTGGGGTGTTACACATGGATCCATCTATGTGTCCCCGGCCAAAGCCTGAGCAACTGGACTATTAAAGAAGTTGCCCAAGTGACCCGTGAAAAGTAATTATGTTGTTTTCTAATTATGTCTAGCCCTATTTTCTACCCGGAGCATAGTGGTCTCTGTTTGTAGGGCCTTACTTTGTTTATGTTTTGAAAAATTGCTTTATCGTTAATCAAAAGGTGTTTTTGCATTCAAATATTGTGATCCTTGTTTTCATGTTTTATTTTAACAATAAAATGGCAATGTGGCTTGTATTTGGTTGCATATCATTTTAAGCATATAATCATCATCATGCAGGTTTCACATCGCAGGTGCCACCCATTCAGACTCGTCTATGACTCGGTATGACTTTGATAATCCAATCTTTCAAGTTGAAGAAGAGATTGAAGAAGACGAAGACCTTCCTGAAGAGCTCGCCAGGTTGCTGAGACAAGAAGAGAAAGTTATTCTGCCTCATCAGAAGAAGATTGAAGTTGTCAACCTGGGTACAGAGGAAGATAGAAAGGAGGTCAGAATAGGGGTTGCTTTAGAGGATGATGTCAAACAAAGACTGGTCGATATGCTCTGAGAGTATAAAGATGTCTTCGCTTAGTCATATGAAGATATGCCCGGACTTGATATATATATTGTGGTTCATCGCTTGCCTCTTCGAGAAGAGTGTCCACCTGTGAAACAGAAGTTAAGAAGAACCATACTGGATATGGCAGTTAAGATCAAAGAAGAAGTCCTGAAGCAGTTGGACGCCGGATTTCTTACCGTGACGAATTACCCTTTGTGGGTCGCCAACATTGTGCCTGTACCAAAGAAAGATGGTAAGGTTAGGATGTGTGTAGATTACCGTGATCTAAACAGAGCGAGCCTGAAAGACGATTTCCCGCTCCCCCACATTGATGTGCTAGTTGACAATACAACTCAATATTCAGTGTTTTCCTTCATAGACGGTTTCTCCGGATATAACCAGATCAAGATGGCCCCGAAGGAAATGGAGAACACAACTTTTATCACGCCGTGGGGGACTTTTTTCTATAAGGTAATGCCCTTTGGATTGAAGAATGTAGGGGAAACCTATTAGCGGGCAATGGTGAGTCTCTCTCATGATATGGTTCATCATGAAATTGAGGTTTATGTTGATGACATGATCACGAAGTCACAAACGGAGTAAGGACATTTGGTGAATCTGTTGAAGCTGTTTGAAAGGTTAAGGAAATTCAGACTAAGGTGGAATCCGAACAAATGCACTTTTGTTGTACGGCCGAGAAAGCTATTGGGGTTTATAGTCAGTGAAAAAGGAATCAAGGTCGATCTTGCAAAAATAAAAGCTATGCAAAAATGCTAGCATCGAAAACAAAGAAAGAGGTTCGTGGTTTTCTAGGTAGATTGAACTACATTGCAAGGTTCATATCTCACCTTACAGCCACTTGTGAACCATTGTTCAAGCTATTAAAGAAAGATCAGGCTGTGGTATGGAATACTTGCAAGAGCCTCCGATACTGATGCCCCCAGTGGCAGGAAGACCATTGATAATGTACTTGACGGTTCTTGAGAACTCCATGGATTATGTTCTCGGTCAACACGACGAGACAGGAAGGAAATAACATGCCATATATTATTTGAATAAGAAGTTCACAGATTGTGAATCCAGATACTCAATGTTAGAAAAGACGTGTTATGCACTTGCTTGGGCCACCAAATGCCTAAGGCAATATATGTTGAATCACACAACCATGTTGATTTCAAAGATGGATCTGATTAATTATGTGTTTGAGAAGCAAGCACTGTCGGGTAGAATTGCTAGGTGGCAGATGGTTTTGACAGAATACGATATTCAATACGTCTCCCAAAAGGCCATTAAGGGAAGTGTTATGTCAGAGTATCTTGCAGAGCAACCAATTGATGACTATCAGCCGATGAAGTTTGAGTTTCCTGATAAGGATATCATGTTTTTGAAGATGAAAGATTGTGATGAGCCATTACCGGATAAAGGTCCTGAGATAGACTCCCAATGGAAGATGATCTTTTATGGTTTTGTTAATTCCTACGGCAGTGGAATTGGGGTAATCATTACCACTCCCCATGGTTCACACATACTATTTACTGCCAGGTTAACTCTCCCTTGCACCAACAACGAAGCTGAGTATGAAGCATGTATCATGGGCGTTGAAGAAGCGATTGATTTGAGAATCAAGAACCTTAATATTTATAGTGATTCAACATTGGTAGTCAATCAGATCAAAGGAGAGTTGGGGACTTGTCATCCTAATCTAGTACTGTATATGAACTATGCAAGGAGGTTGTTACCTTTCTTCGACAGGGTAGAGTTTCATCATGTGCCAAGAGCGGAGAATCAGATGGCAGATGCCTTGGCTACATTATCCTCGATGTACAAGGTAAATTATTGGAATGACGCTCCGAGGATTGTCATCTCGCGCCTCGATAGGCCGGCTTTTGTGTTTGAAATAGAGGAAGAATCCGATGGGAAACCGTGGTATTATGATATCTGAACCTTTCTCAAGAATCAGGAATATCCGCCTGGGGCATCGAGCCGAGATAAGAAGACCTTGAGAAGATTTTCCGGAAACTTCTATCTGAACAAGGATGATGTACTCTACCGAAGAAACTTTGACTTGGTGTTGCTGAGATGCGTGGACGAAAAAGAAGCAGGTTTGCTTATGGAAGAAGTCCACGAGGGTGCTTTTGGTACGCATGCAGGCGGACATGCAATGTCTCGGAAGCTGTTGAGGGCAGGCTACTATTGGATGACCATAGAGTCTGATTGTTTCAAGTACGCCAAGAAATGCCATAAGTGCCAGATTTATACCGATAAAATGCATATGCCGCCAAGTCCTTTGAATGTCATGGCGTCTCCCTGGTCCTTTTCAATGTGGGGCATTGATATGATCGGTAAGATTGAACCAACCGCATCCAATGGATACCACTTCATCTTTGTGGCAATTGATTATTTCACTAAATGGGTTGAAGCAGTTTCTTTCGCCAACGTCACCAGACAGGTCGTGGCCCGATTTATCAAGAAGGACATCATCTGTCGCTATGGAGTTCCCGAAAGAATCATTACTGATAATTGTTCAAATTTGAATAACAAGATGATGAAGGAACTGTGTCAGAGTTTCAAGATTGAACATCACAATTCTTCTCCTTATTGCCTGAAGATGAATGGCGTTGTTGAGGCGGTCAATAAGAACATCAAGAAGATTGTGCAGAAGATGGTTGTGACCTATAAAGATTGGCACGAGATGTTGCCCTTTGCATTACACGGATATCGTACTTCTGTATGTACCTCGACCGGGGCAACTCCTTTCTCGCTAGTGTATGGTATGGAAGTTGTCCTACCATTGGAAGTCGAGATTCCTTCTTTGAGAGTGTTGGTTGACGTCAAACTTGATGAGGCAGAATGGGTGAATGCTAGATTGAATCAACTTAGATTGATGGGCGAGAAGAGGTTGACATCCATTGCATATGGCCGTTTGTATCAAAGTAGGATGAAGAAAGCTTTCGATCAGAAGGTGCGCCCTCAAAGCTTTCAGGCATGTGACTTAGTGTTGAAGCGGATTCTCCCTCCACAGACAGATCACAGGGGCAAATGGACTCCCAACTACGAAGGTCCATATCCTGTAAGGAAGGTCTTCTCCGGAGGAGCCTTATTACTTTCGACTATGGATGGCGAAGATTTCACATCCCCTGTGAACGTGGACGCAGTTAAAAAATACTTTGCTTAAAATAGACCCGCTGGAAAGAAAAAGAAAATCCATGCAAAAATGGGGCATCCCGGTGAACCATAAAAGGATGGCTTCAGGCAAAAATTAGGGAAAAAAAGAAAAATTGTAAACCCGCGATGTTCAAAACCTGAAAAGGAGACTTTGGCAAAAATTGGTATCCCGGTAAATCAAAAACCCGCGAGGGAGATTCGGGCAAAAGTTAGGGATTTGAAAGGCAAATGACTGTGGTCTGCGTGTTGATCTTTTAAGAACAGTGGATTCTGGGAGGACCCGAGGGTCGATCAATCAAGCCAGTATCTTCGAAAGACAAAGCATTGGAGGAGCATCGAAGTCATGCGAGTCATAATCGAATCGACACATGGTGGTCGTGTATACCACATTGCCGACATTTTGTATATTTGTTGCATTTTTGTACCTTTTGCGCAACTTTCTCTTTTTAGGAGTTGCATCTGATGTAAATCTGCCTATTTATAGGCCATTTATCAATGAAGTATATATTATTCAAAAAGCTTGTGTTCTCGTTTTAGCTTTTACTGTTTTGTTTGCAAAAAACGCCTAATGTTTTTTATAAAGCTTTGCATACATAAACTTGTGGGCTTTGCTGATCATAATTGAAACATTGATTTGCTTGAACGATGTCGTGGACAATAACCGAGATAGCTTTTGTTGTATACAGGATGCTTTGTTTGTATGTGTTGTAGGGCTCTCGTTCTTGAGACTATTCCATAGGTGCATCCCTAGTAAGGTCACCATGTCTCTGTCCCTAGAAGAGGGAGATGCGCAATTTGAGACTAGTTCCTCCCTAGCAGGATAAAATCACATGTGATCAAGGTCATCCTCAGCAGGTCAAGATTGACACCCCCGGTTGAGTAGAGCCATCCCCAGCAGGTGGAGCGTGTACACCTATTGTCAGCAGTTCAAATGCATGTGTTTTATCCCCAGAGGGTCGAAATTGAGGTTCCCCAGTAGAGGTGTGCACTTATCCCTTGACAAATAGATTTGAGATTATCCCCAGCAATGGAGCGAGTTCAGAATCTTGTTTCCCCACAGAGTCTAAATCCTCGACTCATGTCCCCTTAGAGTTTAGGTAATTAACTCGTTCCCCAAGCAGAGGTTGATGTTGTTGAGTTTTTATTCTCATTTTTCCTCAAGCAGAGGTCGATGTTGATTCCCTCATTGCCTAATCCCCAGCGAAGTCGGTGGAGTTAGTTTGCTTCCCCGCATAATGAGATTGACCCAGAGAATATTATTCTCCATCCTCAGCAAAAAAAGTTTGGGATAGCTCCCTAATAAATATTATTCATTATCCCTAGCAGATAGCAGATTCAGTCTTCAGTAGAGCGGAATCTCTAGTAGAGTGGAGTTTATTGCTCAGCAGTTGGCTTTGTATCCTAGAAGAGTCTGGTGTTCTAGGAAGCCATCCAGGGCTGTTTTCCCCAGTAGAGTGGGTTTATTACCCAGAATATGGTGTTCTGAAAGGCCGTTCAGGCCGTTTCCCCCAGCCGAGTCGTTTGCTCCCCAGAAGAGTCATATCCAGGTAGGCCATTCAGGGCGTTTTCCTCAATAGAGTTTGATCTAATCCCCAGCGGAGTTGATTTTGTTCTCAGCAGGGCCGTTTTACCCAGGAGAGTTCATTTCTTGGAAAGCCATTCAGGGCTTGTCTTCCCCAGCATAAGTCCAATCCTACTTGGCACCCAGTTATCTTCAACGGATTTGGTTTCGTCTCTTCAGCATTTATTTTGCTGGAGTGGTTCCTTTGCATTTGCATTTTTACATAACATCCTCCCAAACGCGTAGCATTTCCATTTTGTATGGAGCATTACGCCATTTTCAAACATACGTATTTGAAGCATAGGCCAGGTTGTTACCTCCTGTTTTCAAATGTATCTCTAGCAGACAATGGTGAATTCTCTCAAGCCTGTGTGGTATCCAGACCCTGGCTAACACCAATTTATTTCTTTAGCCCATGCGGTATCCAGACCCCGGCTAACACCGGTTTATTTCTTTAGCCCGTGCGATATCCAGACCCCGGCTAAAACCGGTTCATTTCATTAGCCCGTGCGGTATCCAGACCCCAGCTAACACTGGTTCATTTCCTTAGCCCGCGCGGTATCCAGATCCCGGCTTACACCGATTTATTTCTTTAGCCCGTGCAGTATCCAGACCCCGGCTAACACCTGTTTATTTCTTTAGCCTGTGCGGTATCCAAACCCCAGCTAACACCAGTTCATTTCTTTAGCCCATGCGGTATCCAGACCTCGGCTAACACCGATTCATTTCCTTAGCTTGCGCGGTATCTAGACCCTGGCTTACACCAGTTTACTTCTTTAGCCTGTGCAATATCCAGACCCCGGCTAACACCGGTTCATTTCTTTAGCCCGTGCGGTATCCAGACCCTGGCTAACACCGGTTCATTTCCATAGCCCGCGCGGTTTCCAGACCCCGGCTTACACCGGTTCATTTCCTTAGCCCGCGCGGTATCCAGACCTCGGCTTTCACCAGTTTATTTCTTTAGCCCGTGCGGTATCCAGACCCAGGCTTACGCCAGTTTATTTCTTTAGCCCGTGTGGTATCCAGACCCCAACTTACACTAGTTTATTTCTTTAGCCCGTGCGTATCTAGACATCGACAAATTGCGATTATTTTCTTAAGCATGTGCGGTATCCAGACCTCGACCAATGTTTATCTTGCCTGAGCGGTATCCATACCCCAGCAGATTGCAATTGTTTTCTTGAGCCCGTGCGGTATCCAGACCCCGGCCAATGATTTATCTTGCCTGAGCAGTATGCAGACCCCGACCAATGTTTATTTCTTGCTCTAGCGGTATCCAGACCCTGACAGATTCTGATTGCTTTCTTGTGCCCGTGCGGTATCCGGACCCCGGCCAATGTTTATCTTGCTTAAGCGGTATGCAGACCCCAGTAGATTGCGATTGTTTTCTTGAGCCCGTGCGGTATCCATACCCCGACCAATGACTTATCTTGCCTGAGCGGTATCCAGACCCGGCCAATGTTTATTTCTTGCCTGAGCGGTATCCAGACCCCGGAAGATTGCGATTGTTTTCTTGAGCCCGTGCGGTATCCAGACCCTGGCCAATGTTTATCTTGCCTAAGCGGTATCCAAACCCCGACCAATGTTTATCTTGCTTGAGCGGTATCCAGACCCCAACAGATTGTGATTGTTTTCTTGAAACTGTGCAGTATCTAGACCCCGACCAATGATTTATCTTGCCTGAGCGGTATCCAGACCCCGGCAGAGTGTGATGTCTTTGATGGATGCATTCATCTTATCACATTTTCCCAACAAAGTTTATCAGTTACAATTATCAGTTTCAGTTTCCTTTTGCGATTGGAAAATTTATGGGTTCTTTGGTATTCAATCGTCTTTTACCTTGAATGTTTGAAAGTTGTTCGCTTTTCACCCCTTTAGGTCCAAGTCGTTTGAATAGGGGCAGCTGTTGTACCCCAAAATTTGACCTACCATTTTCTTGTAATTTGCTTATGTTTCATTTCATTTTAGCATTTACATTTGCATAAAATTGTTCTTAACAGGGGATCAAGAGTTTTTGTGCCTTTCAAGAGGAGAGTCTCCTTGGTTTCAAGCTCAAGTAAGGGCATTTGTGCAAGCCATCAGGGTTTCATCACCATGAAAGTGTCAGAGCTCCTTGAAAGGAAGGGTTGGTGTGTGGATTTTATCTCCTATCTTGAGGATCATAAAGGGTCATCAGAGAGCAATGAGGTCATTACCATGGATAAGACATGGTGCAAAAGCTCATTGAGTACCTTAAGGGTCATTGTGAAGCTTGTATAGTCATTCAATTCATCTGCAAAGGGCACAGACAAAGGACATGGTACTAGGGTTTCATCTGGCCAACCCAAAGTCAATTGTGGACTTGAGAGGGTTCAAGAATTGATTCTAAGTCACATAAGTCATGAAAGTCATTGAAGCATCTAGGATGTCATGTTAAGATCAAATCAAGAAGAATCAAGAGTTCAAGAAGATACTAAGTTAGGGTTTCAAATGATTTCAGTGCAAAATCCCCTTCTTTAGTGCCTAACTTCAAAGACATTTTTCCCTATGATGCAAGCTCAATCTCATTTTCATGAAAAAAAGAGACTTGTAGAGCATCTTTCAAGATTTCTTTTGAGTACAAGAACTCATTCATTGGGTTTGTACATATCAAGTTATGATGTCAACAAGTTAGGGTCCTCAGATGAAGAGAATTTTGGTCAACTTAAAGTCAACTCACTTCCAAGGCATTTTTTATCTAGAATCAAGTTTCTTATCAACTTTAAGTGAACATGAAAGTTTTTCCTCATGGTCTTAGCTTTCCAAAAAGTACTGGAAGTCCTTTTTATCATTTGTACATCTCATGTTATGGATCTCACAAGACAAGGGTATTTTTGGAAAGTCCATTATAGGTCATCTTTGTCAATGATCATTTTCATGCAATTATGGACCTCAAATGCAATTCCAACCAACATGAAACTTGTGCCTAAGGGTCTTAACTCCACATTGAACTCAAAATTCATGAAGGTTGGTGGATTGTATGGCCATGTGAACCATTTTAAGTTGGAAAATTGGATTTTTGGTCATGACTTGAATGCCTTACATTACAAGTCGTATTTTGCTTCATTTTTTATTTGTTCCATACCATTACATGACCAAAAAGAGGTTTACTACATTTGTGACAACATAAGGAGCCATCATGTACCACTTTTTAAAGTTTTATCACTTAAAAAGTAATGAATTCAAACTTGGTGTGAAGGCTTCATACATGACCAAAAATAGTCCAATCCACTCCTACGCACTACACTTGTTTGTTTTGCTTACCCAAAACGGTTTATACATTGCCAACTCGTGTATGTGCGTGAAATGTAAGTTGGATGAGAAAATTTTGAAATAACATGAGTAGAGTGTTATGGGCCTGGATGACTATAAAAAACCCATCATATAAAAGGTGAGGACTTGCCCTAATGGCTAAGAGAGAGGCTGCTGCGTGAAAAGAAGGAGAGAACTCAGATTTTTAATCACTTTCTTCTCACTTTCGAATCCCAATTTTCATTGCAAGTCAACTTCAATTGTTGACTGATTCTTCTTCACAAGGGTTTAAGGAACAAATTGGAAGCAAGAGATTGAAGCTTGCAAGCTTTGAAAGAGCCAACGGAGCTGCTCCGTTCCGTAAGTTTTCACCACTGATTTCTCTCATTCTAGGCATGTTTTAGGATCATTCTGGGTTGCATCTGAAGCCTTACCTATGGTAGGAAATGTTTGAGCTATCTATGTGTTTGTATATTGAGGTTTCAAGAACCTTTTTCAAAATCCATGGTTAGATTTGGAATCCTTGTGAGTAGAGCTTTGAAACGATACCACATTTGTGCATTTTTATTAGGGTTTGGTGACTGGTCTCCGGTGAGCAAGTTGGAGAAGGCGACTGGAGCCCTAGCTGCGGCGTCCCAGTCACCAGTCTAATCTGTACTGATATGGTTGTATGGACTTGTTGACTTGTTTGTGGGTTTCATTCCAATTCGCTTGACCAGATGCCACGCGTGCGTTGAATCCACATTATTAAATGAAACAGTGTGTTTCATGTTGTGAGCTGAGTCTGGGTCAATCGGGTTGAAACTAATATTCACGCCCCCTCTTTGTACGTCCAGATGCGCTTTGCACATTCTTTCAATTCATTTAGGTTTTGCTTATACTCCTCCCTTGTTTCTTCATTTCTTTATTTTTATTTTATTTACTGTTTTCATTTTACATTTTCAAATATTCTTCCAACTATCAAAAAATTCCATAAAAATTGTTTTCTCATATTTTAGGATGTTATTTAATTTTCTAAAATCTTTATTTCTGTTTTTATTTTAATTTTCCATTTTATTTCAATTTTTCAATTGAACTCCTTTTTGGTTCATACCTTGTTTGATCCAATTCATTTGAACCCGTAATGCAATTCCCCTATGATCAATACTTATTCACCATTTATAGGATGAATTTAAGTACACTTGAGGGTGGAAATGGTTCATAATTGATCATCTTTTGGTTGAATTTGAGTTGACTTTTATTATCCCTCGATTTATGCTCGATTAGGTGGAGCACCATCAATTCTTGAATTGTTTGGTGATGCCTAAAGATGAATTGAACCTTGAGACTTTGGTTTCTGCTTGTCACTTGATTTATCTATGTTGTGTTTTTTATTTGAGATTTATTGAATAATTTTTCTATTTTTGATGAAGCTTGCAAGTCAAGTCATCTTAAAAGAGGTTCATACAAACTATTTTGACCTAGTTCCTTTGGGTGATGACTTCTATAGATCCCATATGCACTCTATGAACTTCGATGCTTATTTATAACATGATTAAGGTGTTGGTCCTTTGATTTTAGGTTATACACTTGTGTAACTTGTTTTGCAAGTTACTTAGAAGTTAGGCATTCCCACTTGTTTTCAAGTGTTGAATTAGTGATTGAACCTTGTTTATTTCACTTGCCATGACTTGATTCTCGTTTGTGCTTTATTTCCAATCTTGATTTGAGCTTTCCTTTACTAGATTCACCTATGCCCTTTGTGCTTTGATCATTATTCAAGATGATTTGATATTCATATTCATGCTTTGAGTTTGTCTTGAATAATGTGTCACTTCTTGCACTTGCTTGCTCTTTTCTTCTTCATGATCATGGTGAAATGTTTGGTTGAGATAATTTACATGTACTTGCTGTTGCACCCCAAATTTTGCCCAACTTTTCTTGACCTAGCTTATGTTTCTTTTCATGCACATTAGCATTATCATTTGCATTTCATTGACATGTGTGCAGGAGATCAATAGGTATGATTACCAGTCAAGAGCTACACAAGACTATTAAGCTAGCTAAGGAGGTTATTCAGATGTTCAAGGGTTGATATCCTTGTCAGAGGAGTTAAAAGATCCTCAGAGAGAATGGTTGAAACCAAGAGTGTGTGTCTCCTAACTTGAGAGTTGTGGGAAGTCATCAGATGATTCTGAAGCCATGAAGTTAGACTTGAGGTCTTGAGAGAGCTCATGAGAGATGTTAAAGATCACTTTGAGGAATAGATAGGTCATTGTGCAAGAATAGGAAGGCTCAACCATGAGTGGTGCAGCTAGGGTTTGACTGGGTCAACCCCAGGTCAACTGATGATTAGAAGGATGTTGAGACCTAATTCAAGAGCCATGTGATCATGGATTGATACATTGAGATGTTCTAAGGATGATTCCAAGGTTAACTCATCATGATTGAAGAGTTTGAGAAGTTTCAAGCTAGGGTTTCTAAGACTTGACAGTGTAAAATCCCCTAGTTTGACCCCTATCTTCAAGGCAGTTTAGCTTAAGATGTGATTGTCATCTCATATTGCCCCCAACATGATTGTTATAGAGCATGATCTTAGCTTTAATTTGAGTGCTAGAAGTCCTTGATAGGATTTGTAGAACCCATGTTATGGCTTTGGCAAGTTACAAGTCATCTGAAGAATGTGAATTTGGAGCTTGAAAGTTACCCAACTTGCATGAAACTTTTGCCCTAGAAGGATGATTCCTATGAACTTTTGGTCAACATTAATGTTGTTCCTTATCCTCTTAGCTTTCTAGAGAGTACTAGAAGTCCTCGATAGGACCTGTAGAACTCAAGTTATGGCTTTGACAAGTCAAGGGTATTTTGGGTATTTGGGCATTACAGGCCATTTTGAGTCATGAGTCCATTACACCATCTTGCAAGCCTTAAATGCATTTTTGTTCAACATGAAAGTTGTTCAAAATGATGTTTTTAGCTTGTCTAAACATCAAGTGTTCATTGATATATATTATATCAAGCATTGGTTGAAGAAACTTCACATAAAAGCCATTTTAATGAATTAAAATGTGAAAATTCAATATAAATGAGATTAACATGTTTTCAAGTCAAATTTGTGGTAATTTTGAATGGAATTGATGTTTTATAAAGATTGGAATTGTCACATTTTTGATTTGAGTTGCTTAACATAGCCATTTGGATGATTACTTCACAAGTAAGAAACATACCCTATACACTCCATATGTTGAAACCAAAGGGAGAAAACTACTTCATTACACTCCATGATGCTTAAGTGAATGGTTTGGAAGGATTGTGGAGCATGACCAAGGCTTGAAGGCACATATCCATATTGAAATTTGGAAGAAAAAGTGAAGATCCAAAATCCATAATTGGGCCTAGTTTGGGCTTCTAATCCATTGAAACAGAACATAAAAGGGATTTAGAACTGAATGAGAGGGGTTGGGGATCATTTTTCGTGAAGGAGCCATTGGAGAGAGGTGGAGCAAGAAGCTTGAAAGTGAAAATTCATTTTGGAGAATCAAGGGGTTTCAGCCAGAGTGAAGCATCAAGAAACATTCTCCATTAATCCTTGTAGAATTCTGCAAGGTTTGGAAGAGAATTGAGGCGTGTATCCACTGCAATTCAAGCTCCAAGGTAGGTTCTAACTTCTTGAAATTTCTCACTGATTATGCACTTTTAATGGATTATAAGCATGTGGTTAGGTTCCCTTATTGATGTAGATGGATCTTGGATAATTAATTTGAAGATTAGTCACAATTTAGGGATGATGCCGTTTTCGGTTGAGAGTGTTATTTTTTGATTCTTGCGTTTTTAGCACGATTGGTTAGTGTAGTTGAATTCCTTGTGAAAATTCGAGCAACTTTGGTTCCGGCCGCCCTCGCGGGATTCTGCATTTTTCCGACCATCTGCACATTTGAATTGAAGAAGATGTAATTTAGGACGTTCATTCGTGAGGGAGACTTTGACTCAGGCGTCCATCCAACGGCAGCGATTGCGCCACATACCCCCACCCCTAAACACATCGTTTTGGTTAATGAGTTCCCAGGCTTGGTTTACTTCGCTGTGTGAACCAGAAGAGCGTAGGTTCGATACCTCACGCATGCAATTTTCCTTTGATTTTTCTGAACTTGAATTGAACTGAATGAATTCAGGCGCGTGGGCTTGGGTTGTAACTGCTCTTCACACCCCCCTTCGGCCCAACTCTTTGAAATAAACTGAACTAAATTGCTATTTACCACGCTGGTTTAATTAATTTCCTTGAATTTCTTTATTTTCTTCATTTCATGTGACTTAGAAATTAATTCATAAAAAATAGGAAATTTGATCAATTAATTCCAATTTTTTTCCCCTGATTCATGATTGAATCTAGAATTTTGTAGATAAAAAATATTAATAATCCATGCATTTTTTATTTTTATTTGCATTTTGGAATATTAATTGATATTAAAATGACCATGGTTGACACCTTGTTTTGATGAATTTGGTTTGAGCACTTGGTGATGATTCTTGCCTTGAGTTTTTGTGTATAGCTAGCATAAATATGCATGTTCCCCTTAGATTTTTCTCACATTTTTGTGATGAATGTAGGTGGTAGTTTTAAGTTGAACTTTAGGTGCTCTTTTTTTAGGGTTTATGCTTAGTACCTTGTGATCTAGGTTTTATTTCTAGGACTTGGTGGATGATTCAACCTATGAATTTTGTATGGTAGATTCATGATTGAATTAGGGTCCCATAGTTATTTTTGTAGGATCTTACAATTGGTTTTAGTATTTTAGTTAGGACTAACTTTAGTACTAGGTTTTAGGTGATCCTAACTTGCTAATTCAATTAGATTGACTTCTTTAGCTCCCTTAGATTAGGGTTTTGGCCTCTCTTGCTCTTGGATGGTGTTGAAGGCAAGCTTGGGCTACCATGGATTGAAGGAGGAAGCTTGGATGTGAAGATTTCCCTTCTTTTGGTGTAGTGTTGATTAGGTGTTAAGATTAGGGTTTGTAGGCAGAGCTTCTAGATAGATTCTCTTCCTTCATAAACATGGAAGATGTTGATCACTTCCATTCTTCCCTATGATGTAAGGTCCCCTTGTAAAGGCCTCATCCCTCCTTTGGTAAGATGTGTGGCTCTTTACAAGTTGGTAGAACCTTTGAGGGTCCCTTTCTCTGATGATGGAATGCTTAGTGGTGACCTTTGGTCTTCACTCTGCTGTCAGTCATCCAAACCTTGCTCTTGTTAGATGAATCTTTCTCCCTTGCTAAAGGATAGAGTCTTTGTTAGAAGATTGAAGATGTTTGAAGACTACCCTTGGAGCTGAAGCTTGAAGATCAAGAGGAACAAGTTGACACTTGTGAGAAGAAGATCAAGCTGAGATTGGAGAAAGAGTTGAAGCTTGAAGAAGATGAAGAACAAGTTGATACTTGTGAAGGGAATCCATTGGAGATTAAATGAAGAAGCTGAAGAACAAGTTGATACTTGTGAAGGGAATCCATTGGAGATTAAATGAAGAAGCTGAAGCTTGAGGTTGGAAAGCAAGTTGATACTTGTGAGTTCAATGCTTGGAGTGCCTGAAGGAACAAGTTGATACTTGCAGTTGGGATTGAGGCCTGAAGCTGGAGTTTACTTTGGAGCTGAGGCCTGAAGAAGAAAGGATAAGTTGATACTTATGTTTGATGTATTAGAAGCTTGAAGAAGCAAGTGGACACTCGCTATTCAAGATGAAAGACTTGAAGAGCAGTTGAGGACTGAGGACTGAACTGCTGTCAGAGGATTGCTTTGCTGTGAAGCTGTGGAAGCTGTTGATGCTTTCTTTCCTGTCTGTTTGCTTTCTGTGCAACTGTATTGATGTGACTTGTTTGATTTGCTTGATGCATTAGAATAAGTTCATATTTAGATTGACTTAAGCTAGGAGCATGATTGCACTAGAGGTTGAGTTACTCCATTTGCTTGTATTTTTACTGTATGGCTTTGCTTGATGGTATTCGGTAGAGCCCAGCTCCCTTGCCTATGTGGTCTGTTGTGTTTGCTTGATAGCATGTTATTTTTCTGTATGATTATAGTTATTCATATTTGGCTTGAGGTTGAGATGAGCTTGTGGAGGCTGACGTCCCACATACATTTCCTCCCTCACTTGCATTGCATGCATTTTACAGTCATTTACTGTTTACTGTTTAAGCTGATGCTTTATTTGTTTCTGTTTATCATTGACATGATCCCCTAGGAATCTCACTTCCTTTGATAAGGAAGTGATGATTAGAACTTTAGGTTGAAACCTATGCATGATAACTTCTAGGAGTTCCCTGTTTCAAACCTCAACCATAGGACGAATCCTTGGCATGACAACAGTAGGACTTGATAGTCTCCCTCTAGTTGAGCCTGTTCTCTCTTCTCATCTCAAAATAAATTAAAATACAGTAATAAAGGTTAACTGACGTCGTACGTTACGAGCCTTAAGCTATCTGAGAAAAGATTGTTGGAGAGTTTCTTTTCAACAGTCTGGATGTTTAGTATGGCACCCTTTGGGTGACATACGACACATTCACTCTCAGGTCATAGTCTCTAGTGCGATATTGGTTGCAAACACCATAAAAAACAGTTCTTCCGTAAAAGACAGAAAACAAACTTCAAACCCTTTTGCCCCGTGGGCCCATAATTCAAAGGAAGCTTTTCTGAAGAAAAGAGTGTCGTTAACTCCCAGTTCTGCCGCAAACGGTAACTCTTAAGTCTCCAAGGGTCGAGCTGCGTACGCCAAACTGCTGGAACTGTTTGTTAACCCTACTCGATAAAACAAATGAATCTGAATCCCCGTAAGCCGAATTATCCCGAACTACGTAAGCTCTGATCTCTCATACCTGTTGAGAGTACGTAGGCACAATACTGACGTATTGGCGAGCCACCTTCCCCGTAACCCGTAGTTATTCGAACTACGTTGACTCTAATTTCTCATTCTCTGATGAGAATACGTAGGCATAAAGCGCGACGCTTTGCCGAGTCATTTTCTTTTCTTTTCAGACCAGCCTTGATAGGTAGATAGTAAACAAACCCGTCAGATAAACCCAACAAGCGTGGATCCCATCGAGTACGATGGACGTGAGGGGTGTTAATACCTTCCCCTTGCGTAACCGACTCCCGAACCCAGACAATGGTTGCGATGACCTTGTCTTATACCTTTTCGTCAGGTTTTTCCGATCGTTTCCTTTCCCGTTCTGAGGGATAAATAACGAAAGGTGGCGACTCTTCTGTTTTGCCGGCACCTTATTTTCGCGGTAGCGACAGCTGGCGACTCTGCTGGGGACTTGATAGTTTCCTGGGATCCAACGTCCCGTATGCGAGTCAGTTTGGGGATCCAACGTCCCCTGCGAGAGTCAATCCTAACACATGTATGTTTACTTGTTGGGTTGTGTTTGTTTATCGCATTTTATTTCCCGCATTTTATTTTCAGTATGACATGATTATCTGTGCTGTTGTGGGAGGGGCATTCTGATGAGTGAGAAGCCAGACCCAGGCTTGAGTGTACCTAGCATTAGTTGTGGAAATTAGTGGGCGCGTGCTTGCTTTGCAGGCACTAGTGTCTCATGAAATCCACGCTCAGACGAGGTTCTCCCGGTTGACTTCTTTTCCGGCCCTTTGGGCCTGAGCGGTTGTTGGTTTGGAGGATTGTCGACTCTGGGGACCGATCATTTGGGGTTCAGCTAAGTGAGGCCGCTTCAAGAGATGGTGATGCCACACCTTCTGGGTATCGTATCACCCCTCTTGAATGTCTGTGACGCTGATGACCGCATAGGATGCCGAACTTGTGTCAGTTTAGGTCCATACCTGTGAGCAGGGACGGGTTTGTTGCAGGAAACCTTAACCTTCAGACTACCTGGTTTTCTTGATAGTGAATCAGTTTTGTTGGTATCCTAGGTTCTCATCATCAGATGTATATGTGTTCTTGACAGAGCAGAGTTATAGTCTGACATCAGGGGTTTCTCCTCATCATCAGAGATATGTGTGTTCTTGACAGAGCAGGTTTATGGTCCGATATCAGGGTTTTCTTCTCATCAGAGATATGTTTGTTCTTGACAGAGCAGAATTATGGTCTTGTTGATACAGAACCTTCATCTCCTCAACAACACAGTTGTCTTGATCTCCTGCTGCATGACTGCATTTTACATTGCTTTGCATACCCATTTGCATTTCATTAACGTGTGTCTGTGTTGAAGGTACCGTTTCCCTCGGTTCAGGTTTTCTTGCCTTCTATTGTGCTACCATGGGTTCTCTGAGGAAGACTGTGGCCTACAAGCTCCCTACTCCTGATGTTGTTCAGCTGACTGGTTTGATTGCTTTGGCAGATGATTCTGTGAGAGGTGAATTCAGAAATTCTTATGGGAAACTGCTCAGCTTGGTTCGTAAACCTTCTGTGTTTGAGTTGAACGGGTTGCACGCCTTGCTGCAGTTCTACGATCCTCCTTTGAGATGCTTTACCTTCAAAGACTTTATTCTCGCACCCATACTAGAGGAGTACGCTGATTTGTTAGGGGTTCCTATCAAGAGTCAGATGCCTTTCGTTCATATGGATGCTGAGCCTAATCTGGCTAGTCTGGCTCCTTCACTTCATCTGGATGCCTCCGAGTTGGTCTTGTCTAGTTGGAACAGGGTTCCCGGTTTCTCCTTGCGGTTCTTAGTGGGAAAAGCTCAGCAGTGCGCCAAAGACGGTTGTTGGATCGTGTTCAACGCCATCCTTGCTCTGTGCATATATGGCATCATTCTGTTCCCCAATATGCCTGACTTCGTAGACTTCGACGCCTTTCACATCTTTGCATCAGGGAATCCAGTCCCTACCTTGATAGGAGATGTCTACCATTCCGTCCACTACAAGAACGAGAACAGAAGGGGTAAGAATGTCTCGTGCTGTGCGCCCCTGCTCTACAGGTGGCTTGATAGTCACCTACCCAAGAAGGGTCCCTTTGCTTCGTCTGCAGCCATAGCTGAGTGGTCTGAGCATTTGATGAGTCTATTAGCGGAGGATATTTCCTGGTTTGATAGAGATAGGTTGGGTACTGAGATTATCTTCAGCTGCAGTGGGTTTCCGAATGTGCCTTTGATAGGCAGGAATGGCTGTATCAACTATAATCCATCTCTGCTGGTCCGACAGTTCGCTTATGCTTTGAGAGCTCCGCCGAAGGATGAAGAGGTGCAGGAATCTCTGTACCTCACTGGACTCCTAGAGGGGGATATGTTATCTAAGCTTCAGCACGCTTGGAATGGTATCAGTAAGCGGGGAAAACCGTTGCTGGGAAAAAGTAACAGTCATGCCTACACTCCGTATGTGACCTGGATCAGAGCCAGAGCAGATGTTATAGGGATGCCGTTTCCACCAGCCCAGCCAGAAAGCCCTCCAGTGATTGAAGAGCCTACCACCATGCCTATTCAGCAGCATAATCAGGTGTTAGCTAAAAGAGATGAGCCGAAGAAGGCAAATGATGAACTGGAGAAAGAATTGGCTCAACTCAGAAGCGAGGCCGTCCATTCCTTCAAGAGGCAAACAGAGCTGGTGAACCAGTTAGGGACAGATTTGACTAAGCAGATGGCTGAGCGTGAGCGCTTGGGTCGGGACTTCAAAGCTGTCAATGATGTACTGACCACCAAGAAGCAGCACTTGGATGAAGCGTATCGGAGAATATCCAAGTTTAATCAGCACTGGAAGGTCACCCTAGCCAACGGCAAAGAACGGGAGGATAAGCTGAAGCAGCAGATCTCCAAGTTGAAAGCCCAGGTGAAGGCTAGTGAGAAAAGGTTTGATGAAGAAATCGCTCGCAGATATGCCGCTGAAGGCCTGCTCAACAAGGCTCTTGCTAACCTGAAGGAGCGCAAATTGACGTTTGAGTCCAAGAAGCGGAAGTTAAAAGATTGTTTCGGCGAAGGAGCATGGGAAGACTCAGTTGAAGGTCTTCAGTACACTATTACGCAGAGGGAGTTACTCGTCGAAGGGTTGCTCACCCGACCTGATCATCCAGAACCGAGGGATCTGTTAGAAGAGTTTCGAGCTCGTGGTTGTACTTGACTGTATTTGTAATCCTTTTGTTTTTTTTATCATTGTTGTATGCTGACCATCACCAGGCTTGTTGGTTGAGGTCATTCTTTTGATTCTGCTTGTATCCAGTGACGTTGTGTACCGCCTCGATGGGCTTTCTTTATA
Source organism: Lathyrus sativus (assembly GCA_963859935.3). Classification (NCBI taxonomy): domain Eukaryota; kingdom Viridiplantae; phylum Streptophyta; class Magnoliopsida; order Fabales; family Fabaceae; genus Lathyrus; species Lathyrus sativus. The sequence continues at coordinate 130,592,322 of OZ012739.1, forward strand.
TATGAGATGTTATTTCTATGACTGGACTCGGACTTCTTCTTATCAGCACTGGCACTCAGGCACTAGGATCGGGGGGGGGGGGGGGGGGCATCTCCCTAACGCACAGACACACGTTTGCATTTGCATGAAGCATCTGCATAGCGAGCACTTTGTCGTTTTTTCTAACCTTTTTGTGTATACAGGTTGTTTCAGGTTGTTCCAGAATTGATCAAAGACCAATCCACCGCTGTCCGACCAGAGCAAATCGAGCTAGAGCAATGGAGCAAGTGCAGACTGACGTTCAGGAGCTCCGAGAGAGGATGGACCGCTTCATGGAGCTCATGCAAGTGGTTGCCAACGGCCAGGACCAGCTCAGAACTTTGGTCCAGCCCCTGATCTCAAGGGTAGACAGCAATGGTGTGTAACACCCTTCTAAACCCCACAAATAATATATGCATAATCAGAGTAAAAGTTAACATGCATCCATAAAAGGGCATCACACAAAACTTGCACCACATTAAAACAATCTGTCATGCTCATAAACACCTTTCCATTTAGCAGCGGATTCATTAATGAAAATCCTTTAAAAGAAACATTTACTTTCATCATATAAAATCAACATCTATAGGCACTAAGGCCAACATCTCATCATCTCAATTATTCCAAATATGAAAACATAACTTAGGTTACATAATGTAATCCTAAAATATAAGCAATCGATCCCCGTGTTACACGACCAGAGCATGACTCGACCCATAAATAATTACTAAACCGCTACACACGTAGCGACCTCGAACTACAAGCAGAACTTCATAAAGGCCTCCAGCAATCTAATCTGCAATGCCTCATAGAGCATTATAAAACAGCAGAAGGGTGAGAAATATTACCATAATAATCAAAGCATAAAATCATGTATACATAGGTATCATATAATTAACTCCCTATTTCTCACCACAATTCAACTCATAGTCATTTACATCGTCACTTATATATATATACAACATGAATATTCACCAAGCATTTTACATCATGCATACATCCACAATTCCACAATCTTAACATTCACACGTAAGCATCTCTTCATGCACGCTTCATAAGTATTCAACAAGCATCTCATTCACATGCATACTTCATATATCAATGACATTATACAATGTGACTCAACAACTCAATGCAACTCAATGCAATGCGGTACCGACTCTCGTTATCTTTTTTCGGTTTTTACATTAAACCGGGTCCACACTTCTAGACCGATAACCCGTTATCTTTTTTCGGTTTTTACATTAAACCGGGTCCACACTTCTAGACCGATAACCACAAAGGCCCGTCCTCTAAGCCTTCAAACCCACACTTCTAGGTTTGGGACAAGCCACTAGTTTCCACGAAACTAACAGACATTGCCTCTTGACTAAATGATGCATGTACAATCAACCACAACAAATGCACTTAAGACCGACATCTTAATCTCATGCATTTACATAATTCATCTCTTCAAGAATTACACAATGATTGCACATACAACATATATCACACAATCAAGGTATTCACATCACAATACCATTTATACAATTATAAGTCATGCACACATATCCACAATGTTCTCATGCATACTCATCACATAATTGTATACCCATTAAGCATTCGCAAGTTCATTAGACAATACACATACATTCGTCATTGTATTCATAATTCAACACTATCACCACATTATCACTCACAATGCACACATATCCACGATATGTTCTCATGCATTCTTCACAGTTATCAAACAATGCACACATATCCACGATATGTTCTCATGCATTATTCACATTTAATCACATACATACAATATGCATTCACAACATCTATCAAGCAATGCACACATATCCATGACATGTTCTCATGCATTCTATTCATACCACCATATACCAACAATATACATTCACAATTCAATATCATCACCGCATTATCAACAATGCATACTTATTACCTAATTGTACACTACATCAAACCTTCACAAACTCAACAAATAATACGCACATTACCATTATTAAATAATACACACATAATCATTATCATGTTCTCATGTATTTATAATCGATCTGATTAATACTCATACCACAAATCTAGGATTCACGCCCAAAGGCTACCCACAACACACATCATCACAATAGATCATATCTATATCATATCATAGAGGTATTAACCTATGTGAATCAACCAAACAATCACCACATGAGCAACACAGCAAAAGAAAAATGATGTCACATTCACCTTCATTCGCCTGGCGAACCCTCGCAGCGAACCTTCGCCTGGCCTTCGCCTGGCGAACTCTCTCAGCGAACACTCGCTAGGCTTCACCTGGCGAGACTTCCCAGCGAGCCCAAGTCAGTAGCTACTGACTTCATTCGCCACCATTCGCCAGCACCTTCGCTGGGCGAACCTTCGCTATCCAACTTCGCTTGGCGAACTCGCCAGCGAAGTCCACTGGGACTTAATCATAATTACTCGCCAGCATTCGCTAGGCTTCGCCTGGTGAAGCTTCGCCTTCGCTCGCCTGGCGAGAGCCAGCGAACCTGCGCAGAACAGAACCCTATTCTGCCTCTCCTTCATCAATCCATCATCAACCAAACCTCAAACATCCAAATCAGTACAAATAGCATCAATACATGTTACCCGACTATGTTACGGCGTTATTTCCAAGTTTCAACCGATTAAATCATCATTCTACCGATTAATCCAACTTGCCCTAAAATGGAAAGTGATGAAAAACATCCACAAACCCAAACCCAACATACATAATAGCATACAATGATTAAATAGAAATATTTCTCACCCTTACCTCGATTAATCGGAGCTTCGAAATTGGTTCTTGAAGATTCTCCAAGCTTTTTCCCTTTTTCCTCTTCGTTTCTCCTCTTCTTCTTTCTTTCTCTTTTCTTTCTTCTTCTCTCCAAATGTTTTCTCTCATTTCCTTTCTCTTCTTTCTCACTTATATATCCCTTTTATTTTCTTTCCTTCCAATTTCCTTTCAATTCTCTATTAATTCCAATTAATAAAAATTAATTCCAATATTAACATAAAATCCCACTAAATCAATTAATTACTACAATTAATTATTTAATGAAATTTGGGCTGTTACAACTCTCCCCCACTTAGGAATTTTCGTCCTCGAAAATGTTACCTGATCCAAACAACTCTGGATACGACTCTCGCATTCCAATTCTTCCAAATCCAATTCTCCCATAACTACTTCCACCAAAGGAATCTCTATACTTCGAAGTTGTTTCTTATCAACAACTAGAACTAGCCACGCCTCCGAAGTCAAATTCTCTCTCATTTTTACACCATCCACTTGAATCAATGTACCTCTTCAACTTAGACATATGAACACCTCATGCAATCCTCTCAAGCGATAGCGGTAAAACAATCTAACATGTTATCCGCCTCACGCTTCCGCTGCGCTACTCTGATACAGATCAATAAAACACAGGGTGCTCACGAGACTTCAAGTTCGACCAACACCAATTACTACCATAACTCTCAAAACACGGCCTTACTTGGATTCTTTGAGCGTTTCCATCGTCCCTTGCACGACCTTTGATCCGAGTACAACACTCCCGTTGGACATGCAACAACACAAAGGAGTCATACCCTCTTACCCAACGAACTTCATACGATGTTGTTTCCGATACGAAATGGCAACAGTTATTGTAGGAAACTCTATCAACGACAATTAACTACCCTTAGATCCATCTTGGTCCAACACACAAGCTCTCAACGAGTCCTCTTCATACTGGATAGTTTTCTTCGTTTGTCCATGCCATTCACGGACGCTAGTCAGAGTTCATCTTCAACATGGCACCCAACCGCTTTCGCAATCTTTCCCATAATCTTAACGAAAAACTTGAGTTCCCATCTAATAGAATGATTCATCTTCACTGGTAGGCAACGAGTTACTCTTGTTAATCCATTCTTAACTGTCCAAATCGGATCATACTTCCTCAAATTCATCAGAAAACCCGACACAAAGCCCATGGGAATACTATCCCATCCCACTCGAAATACTCAACAGTTGTATCAGATCCAACCATCTCTAATGTCCATACTTCAATTCCCAGCAAGTCTAATCAACATATACAAACTCAATCAATTCCTTCTCCATCTATGGCTATCCAAAACTATTTCTCAAATTCGGTCGCATCTTCCTAGTACCTGCACGGATACTCCATCTTTCTCGATGTACTTCTCCCTGAGTACTCTTATCCAACTCACACTATTCAGAATACACACTTCATCACGACATCTCACAATATCATTTCCCTTAATCCGAAAATAAGCCCTCTGACTTTTATCCATTAAATTCAATTAATCTATCAACTCAACTCAGAATTCCGATTTCCTCGAACCTCATCAGAATACCAAAAGTCAATCTCAACATCCAAGGCTCAACTCCATAAGAAGTCTCTTCACAGGCCGAACTCATATCTGAATTTGCTTAATCAGTTCTAACTTCCTTACCATCTTCATTAGTGTATACCAAAATTCCCGATTCGATATCTTAGCTACCACTTTGTCTCATCCGAATGGTAATTTAACCAAAACCATACTCCTTCAGGAGTTCCAATTACTTCTCTGTCTCATATTTGACTCTCTCTCAGATAAAACAAATACCTTAAGGTCAGTAACCATCTCAAATCTCAACTAAACAATTGAGGCTTCCAAACTCCGGTACAAACACACAACAGCAACCCACTCCAAATTACTTGTCAGATAATCCCTCTCTGTACTTTATATTGCCTTCAAGCATAACCAAAACTCATTATTGTTGTACTTAACACATCTCTTAATCATATCAACAAAGTATCTCAAAACACAACGACAATCCTGTCGGACTTGGCAAAACCAATACACGAACTGTTGACAGCTTTCTCAAAACTCTTTGAACTTTCTTCACAGTAGTACATCACTGCCTCTTCCCCAATACTAATAACTCAAGTTCCCGACGCTCAACATGAACCCCTATATTCTCCGAACATATCCAAACACCATCGGTTACATAACCATTGACTCTCTCAATCAAGTGTGGAAAATCATTATATCAAACGGACACTCAGCTGTGAACTTATGGTGATAACACAAACCGCACTCTCCGCGCTTACCATAACATCCAAACATTTTTCGCCAATAAATACTTAATTCCATGTCACTACTTTCCCATCACATAGAGCACTGTAATATCTTCCAACGCTTCTAATCTTGCGTCATTCCGAATTACGGTTTTCCGTTACGACAAAATCACGGAAACAACCCTTCCACACTTAAAGGTCATCCAATACCTCTCCAACTCTTGAAATGCTTAAGGGTCCAATTATACCAACCATGTATTCCACATCTCATTTCCTTTAGTAATCACTAGAAGTCATTATCCACCCTTATACTCAACTCCACAATCTGTTGCCGTAGCACACACACCAGACATAATTCTCAACACTACTCAATCAATTTAATTCTTCGACTGTCCAAACAGATATAATTAGTCGGCAAAACCGCCATCTTCCCACTGTCTCGTGCCGACTCATCAACACACTTCTTAAGCACCTGGCTTAGCTCCAAACAATTCTCTGCTCACGCCACCTAAGCTTGCAAGACACGTCCATCCTATCCAACAGAACTCCAACTACTATCAACAAGAGATTAAGGGTGATCAGTTCCTCAATTTGTCAATAGGCAGCTGAAAATCATGATGGAGTATAGACTATCTTTACCAAACCACAAGAGTGTTAACCACCCACTGAGCTACAACTTCTACACCTGCAGCATCTTGGAGAAGCACAACTTCTCCACCACTTAGATCATTCCCACTTCTCCAGACAAGGTTAAGCAACAACATGTATCGACAATGTTTTCACACACATGTCGCATACAAGGGAACAAATAACATTAGACAACTTGGCCGGACGGACCGACCTGCTCTGATACCACTAATGTAACACCCTTCTAAACCCCGCAAATAATATATGCATAATCAGAGTAAAAGTTAACATGCATCCATAAAAGGGCATCACACAAAACTTGCACCACATTAAAACAATCTGTCATGCTCATAAACACTTTTCCATTTAGCAGCGGATTCATTAATGAAAATCCTTTAAAAGAAACATTTACTTTCATCATATAAAATCAACATCTCTAGGCACTAAGGCCAACATCTCATCATCTCAATTATTCCAAATATGAAAACATAACTTAGGTTACATAATGTAATCCTAAAACATAAGCAATCGATCCCCGTGTTACACGACCAGAGCATGACTCGACCCATAAATAATTACTAAACCGCTACACACGTAGCGACCTCGAACTACAAGCAGAACTTCATAAAGGCCTCCAGCAATCTAATCTGCAATGCCTCATAGAGCATTATAAAACAGCAGAAGGGTGAGAAATATTACCATAATAATCAAAGCATAAAATCATGTATACATAGGTATCATATAATTAACTCCCTATTTCTCACCACAATTCAACTCATAGTCATTTACATCGTCACTTATATATATATACAACATGAATATTCACCAAGCATTTTACATCATGCATACATCCACAATTCCACAATCTTAACATTCACATGTAAGCATCTCTTCATGCACGCTTCATAAGTATTCAACAAACATCTCATTCACATGCATACTTCATATATCAATGACATTATACAATGTGACTCAACAACTCAATGCAACTCAATGCAATGCGGTACCGACTCTCGTTATCTTTTTTCGGTTTTTACATTAAACCGGGTCCACACTTCTAGACCGATAACCCGTTATCTTTTTTCGGTTTTTACATTAAACCGGGTCCACACTTCTAGACCAATAACCACAAAGGCCCGTCCTCTAAGCCTTCAAACCCACACTTCTAGGTTTGGGACAAGCCACTAGTTTCCACGAAACTAACAGACATTGCCTCTTGACTAAATGATGCATGTACAATCAACCACAACAAATGCACTTAAGACCGACATCTTAATCTCATGCATTTACATAATTCATCTCTTCAAGAATTACACAATGATTGCACATACAACATATATCACACAATCAAGGTATTCACATCACAATACCATTTATACAATTATAAGTCATGCACACATATCCACAATGTTCTCATGCATACTCATCACATAATTGTATACCCATTAAGCATTCGCAAGTTCATTAGACAATACACATACATTCATCATTGTATTCATAATTCAACACTATCACCACATTATCACTCACAATGCACACATATCCACGATATGCTCTCATGCATTCTTCACAGTTATCAAACAATGCACACATATCCACGATATGTTCTCATGCATTATTCACATTTAATCACATACATACAATATGCATTCACAACATCTATCAAGCAATGCACACATATCCATGACATGTTCTCATGCATTTTATTCATACCACCATATACCAACAATATACATTCACAATTCAATATCATCACCGCATTATCAACAATGCATACTTATTACCTAATTGTACACTACATCAAACCTTCACAAACTCATCAAATAATACACACATTACCATAATTAAATAATACACACATAATCATTATCATGTTCTCATGTATTTATAATCGATCTGATTAATACTCATACCACAAATCTAGGATTCACGCCCAAAGGCTACCCACAGCACACATCATCACAATAGATCATATCTATATCATATCATAGAGGTATTAACCTATGTGAATCAACCAAACAATCACCACATGAGCAACACAACAAAAGAAAAATGTTGTCACATTCACCTTCATTCGCCTGGCGAACCCTCGCAGCGAACCTTCGCCTGGCCTTCGCCTGGCGAACTCTCTCAGCGAACACTCGCTAGGCTTCGCCTGGCGAGACTTCCCAGCGAGCCCAAGTCAGTAGCTACTGACTTCATTCGCCACCATTCGCCAGCACCTTCACTGGGCGAACCTTCGCTATCCAACTTCGCTTGGCGAACTCGCCAGCGAAGTCCACTGGGACTTAATCATAATTACTCACCAGCATTCGTTAGGCTTCGCCTGGCGAGAGCCAGCGAACCTGCGCAGAACAGAACCTTATTTTGCCTCTCCTTCATCAATCCATCATCAACCAAACCTCAAACATCCAAATCAGTACAAATAGCATCAATACATGTTACCCGACTATTCTACGGTGTTATTTCCAAGTTTCAACCGATTAAATCATCATTCTACCGATTAAATCATCATTCTACCGATTAATCCAACTTGCCCTAAAATGGAAAGTGATGAAAAACATCCACAAACCCAAACCCAACATACATAATAGCATACAATGATTAAATAGCAATGTTTCTCACCCTTACCTCGATTAATCGGAGCTTCGAAATTGGTTCTTGAAGATTCTCCAAGCTTTTTCCCTTTTTCCTCTTCATTTCTCCTCTTCTTCTTTCTTTCTCTTTTCTTTCTTCTTCTCTCCAAATGTTTTCTCTCATTTCCTTTCTCTTCTTTCTCACTTATATATCCCTTTTATTTTCTTTCCTTCCAATTTCCTTTCAATTCTCTATTAATTCCAATTAATAAAAATTAATTCCAATATTAACATAAAATCCCACTAAATCAATTAATTACTACAATTAATTATTTAATGAAATTTGGGCTGTTACATGGTGTACTCCACGGCGGGAGTGTTCCAACCCCTCCACTTGTTGAAACTCTTCAGAACGGCATCCCCGTGACCGGGGGGAACGGTAGTGGTAACGGTAACGTGATCGCTAACATGGGGCTCAATGGTAATACGACTGGCGTCAGTAATGGGAATTTTGAAGCTAATGTCAATGTTGGACTGGGCAACGGCAACACAAGTGTTGGAAATCTGTATGGGCCTCAGCCATGGTTAGAAGACCGTCAAGAAGATTTGTTCTCCCAGAAGGGTGCTGAGGGAGAGCTGACTGCTGAAGCACGTCTGAGGTTTAAGGCACTCGAGGACAAGATGAGGAATTTCGAGAACCTGAACACTATGGGTGTCGACATGTCTAAATTGGGATTGATTGCTGATTTCAAGGTGCCTCCTAAATTCAAGGTACCCGACTTTGAGAAGTACAAGAGCACCACTTACCCCCGCGTCCACCTGAGATCATACTACCGGAAAATGTCCGCTCACTCTGAAGATGAGAAGTTGCTGATGCACTTCTTTCAGGATAGCTTGTCCTGGCCATCCTTGGAATGGTATATGAGTCTGGAGCCTACCAGTGTGCGCACGTGGAAGGAACTAGTCGAGGCATTCGTGCACCATTACTAGTATAACAGTGACTTGGCTCTGAACCGGGTCCAACTGTAGAATTTGTCATAGAGGAACAACGAAGGGTTCAAAGAGTACGCCCAGTGGTGGCGTGAATTGGCAGCTAGAGTTCAGCCGCCAATGGTTGAACGGGAGCTTGTTGAAATGTTTGTAGCCACCTTCCCAGGGGTTTATTACGAGAAATTGGTCAGCAGTATGTCTAGAAGCTTCTCAGATCTCATCATCACGGGCGAGCACATTGAAAATGGGATCAAACTGGGGAAAATTCAAGGTGATCTATCCTTAGCTGGAGGAGGAAAGAAACCGTATGGTGGCAAAAGACGGGAAGGAGAGACGAGCGCCGTATCCAACGCTCGAAGGAAGAGTAAAGGCCCTCACCAGCAGGTGGCCAGTATAACCATCCCCGCTGTCCAACAACCCCAGCCATAGCAGCAGCAGCAGCCGAATCAGCAAGGGTACATAAAGTATCAGAACAGGGCACCGCTATCAAGTCGTCACCTCGAGACGCCGCCCATGTCTTATGCTCAACTGTTACAGACTCTGCTCCAGTTACAGCTAATCCAGAAGAGAACCCTGGCTCCCTTTACAGGGGCACCTCCCCCAGGTTATGATGCGAATGCAACATGTGAGTTTCACTCGGGGGCACCAGGCCACACGATAGAAAACTGCAAAGCCTTCAAGCACAAGGTGCAAGATATGGTGGACGCTAAGATCATCAATTTCTTAGATAATGTGCCAAATGTCACGAAGAACCCTATGCCGAATCATCGGGGAGATGGGATGAATGCCGTTATTGAAGACGAGAATTTGGATCTACTGACTGACGTCAGGGATTTGAAGACACCGCTTAGCTTCGTCAAAGCCAAGCTGATGAAGAGAGGTTTCTTCCCAGGCTGTGGAGAACTATGTATGGGCTGTGCGATTCGTCCTGATGGATGTGAACAGTTGATAGAGGGGATTCAGAGTCTGATGACCGAAGGAATCTTGCAGTTTAGCCGAAGGGCCGAATGTGGATCTGGAGAGGTAATGCTAAAGCAAGATGATGAGGTTGCTACCATCACCATCCCTCGCCGGACGATCACCATTTCTGCACCCAGACCGCCCACGATTACCATCACCAAGGCTGGGCCGATACCTTTTGAAAGCACCAATGCTGTCCCGTGGCATTATGGGGCGGACGTCTACTGCAACGGGCAGAAGTTAGAATTGGAACCCTCGGGGCAATCCGTGGGTAACCTAGTGGGAATCGGCGGTATCACGCGCAGCGGAAGAGTATTTGCTCCACCTGAGGTTGTGGCGGACAAAGCAGATAAAGCTGATGTAACCGATAAGGGAAAGAGTAAAGTCGTTGAGGAAACCCCTCGGGGGGTAGAGAAGGACTTACTTGATAAGGACGCTGAAGAGTTTATGAGGTTGATCAAGAAGAGCGATTACAAGATCGTGGATCATCTCCATCAAACACCCTCGAAAATTTCCATCCTGAATTTGTTGCTGTGTTCGGAGTCACATCGTAACGCGCTGTTAAAGGTTTTAAATACCGCGTATGTACCGCAGGAAATATCGGTCAACCAGTTGGAAGGGGTCGTAGCCCACGTGAATGCTGGGAACGAGTTAGGGTTCATTGACCTGGAGCTGACGCCGAAGGGAAGAAACCATAATAGTGCTCTGCACATCTCGATAGAGTGTAGGGGAACGATTATGTCTCATGTGTTGGTGGACACGGGGTCGTCACTCAATGTTCTTCCGAAGAAAGCATTGATGAAGTTAGATACTCGAGGATTGATTTGCACCCCCAGTGACCTGGTTGTGAAAGCGTTCGATGGAACCAAATGTCATGTTTTCGGGGAGGTGACGCTACCAATCCAAGTTGGGCCGGAAACTTTCGACGCAGTCTTCTACATCATGGACATCATGCCTGCCTACAGCTGTCTCTTAGGCCGGCCATGGATCCATTCTGCTGGCGCCGTGACCTCCACGTTGCACCAGAAGCTCAAGTATGCTGTCGGAGGTAGCATCGTGACCGTATGTGGCGAGGAAGACATAATGGTGAGCCATTTGTCGTCCTTTAAATATGTTGAGATGGATGGGGAAATCCACGAAACCCTATGTCAGGCGTTCGAAGCTGTTAAAGTCAAGAACGTAGCTCCCGTAATCACTGAGAAACCAGAGATGACTCTCTCTTCCTTCAAGGGAGCCCGGGCCGTTGTTCAAGCCGGATCTATCCCATGCTGGGGGCAGGTTCTAGAAATACCTAACAAACAGGACAAGTATGGGTTAGGATACTCTCCTGCGGCTGAAGCCTCCTCTTCTTACAGTGCGTCGCGAGGTAAAGGCCCGATCCAGTTTACCAGTGGCGGGGTGATATTTGAAAGTGTCAATGCAGTGTCTGAAGACGGCGAAGACAGTGATTGCGACCTAGACTCTTGGATCCAGCCAAGCAAACCAGGCGAGAGCCTCAACAACTGGTCCATCAGGGATACCATCCAAGTGACAGGCAAAGAGTAATGATTTACTTTCTCCAATCATTGTACAACCCTATGTCCTACCCGGGGCATAATGGTTTTATTGTCAGGGCCTCGTTTGATTATGTACATGCATTTTACCAATAAATCAAAAGGCGTTTTTTTCTGTATTCAAATGTTGTGATCTCTGTTATTCCTGTTTTATATTTGTTTTGAAAAACAATAAAATGGCAATGGGGTTTGTGCTAACCTGCATATCCTTGTTTTAAGCTTAACCCTTGTTGTTGCAGGATCCACATAACAGATGACATCGACTCTGGACCTTCTACGACTCACTTCGACTTCGATTTCCCGATCTATCAAGCCGAAGAAGAGATTGATGAAGATGAAGACCTTCCCGAAGAGTTGGCCCGCTTGTTGAAACAAGAAGAGAAAGTTATTCTGCCTCACGAGGAAGAGATTGAGATTGTGAATCTGGGTTCTGAAGAACTTGTCAGGAACGTCAGGATAGGGGCCGCGTTGCAGAGTGATGTCAAGCAGAGATTGGTCGAGATGCTGAGAGAGTATAGTGACGTCTTTGCTTGGTCATACGAAGATATGCCCGGACTTGATACTGACATTGTGGTCCACCACTTACCGCTGCGAGAAGATTGTCCTCCCGTCAAGCAGAAGCTTAGGAGGACACGACCAGATATGGCCGTTAAGATCAAAGAAGAAGTGCAAAAGCAGTTTGATGCTGGCTTCTTAGCGGTCACTACTTACCCTCCGTGGGTCGCCAACATAGTACCTGTACTGAAGAAGGACGGTAAGGTGAGAATGTGCGTTGATTACCGAGATTTGAATAGGGCGAGCCCTAAAGATGATTTACCGCTCCCTCATATTGATGTGTTGGTCGACAATACAGCTCAGTTCTCCGTATTTTCGTTCATGGATGGCTTCTCCGGCTATAATCAGATCAAGATGGCGCCGGAGGACATGGAGAAAACTACGTTTATCACACCTTGGGGAACGTTTTGCTACAAGGTAATGCCCTTCGGTCTGAAGAACGCAGGGGCCACTTACCAACGAGCAATGGTCACTTTGTTTCATGATATGATTCATCATGAGATTGAAGTCTATGTTGATGACATGATTGCGAAGTCCCAAACAGACGAGGGACATCTGGTCAATTTGCTGAAGCTTTTTGAGAGGCTTAGGAAGTTCAGGTTGAGGCTGAATCCCAACAAGTGTACTTTCGGAGTACGGTCTGGAAAACTACTGGGGTTTATCGTGAGTGAAAGAGGCATCGAGGTTGATCCTGCGAAGATAAAAGCAATACAAGCAATGCCAGCGCCGAAAACAGAAAAAGAAGTTTGTGGTTTCCTGGGCAGAATAAACTACAATGCAAGGTTTATTTCTCAGCTCACGGCCATGTGTGAACCGATGTTCAAACTGCTGAAAAAAGATCAGGCGATTATCTGGAACGAGGATTTCCAGAAGGCATTCGATACGATAAAACAGTATCTACAGGAACCTCCGATCTTGATTCCCCCAGTAGCCGGAAGACCCTTAATCATGTACTTGACAGTTCTTGGGAATAGTATGGGGTGTGTTCTCGGTCAGCACGGCGAGACGGGCAGAAAGGAGCATGCCATCTATTATTTGAGTAAAAAGTTCACAGATTGTGAATCTCGTTACTCGATGCTGGAGAAGACGTGTTGTGCACTAGCCTGGGCTGCCAAACGTTTACGATAGTACATGCTCAATCACACAACCATGCTAATTTCAAAGATGGATCCAATCAAGTACGTCTTCGAGAAGCAAGTGCTTTCGGGCAGGATTGCCAGATGGCAAATGGTGTTGACGGAATATGACATTCAGTATGTTTCCCAGAAGGCTATCAAGGGAAGCGTATTGTCTGAATACCTTGCCGAACAGCCGATCAAAGATTATCAGCCGATGAAATTTGAATTCCCGGATGAGGATATCATGTTTCTCAAGGTGAAGGATTGTGATGAAACGTTGCCCGACGAGGGTCCAGATAGGAAATCCCAATGGAAATTGATATTTGACGGGGCAGTTAATTCTTACGGAAGTGGCATTGGGGCAATCATCACAACTCCCCATGGATCCCATATCCCGTTCACTGCGAGACTGACATTTCCGGTCACCAATAACGAAGCGGAGTACGAAGCATGCATCATAGGTCTAGAAGAAGCAATTGATTTGAGAATCAAGAACCTAGATGTATATGGTGACTCGGCACTTGTGATTAACCAGATTAAAGGGGAGTGGGAGACTCGTCAATCGAATTTGGTGCCGTACATGAACTATGCCAGAAGGCTGCTTCCGTTCTTTGATCGAGTGGAACTCCATCATGTGCCCAGAGCTGAAAACCAGATGGCTGATGCCTTAGCCACGTTGGCTTCAATGTATAAAGTCAATTTTTGGAATGAAGCTCCAAGAATTGTCCTTTCTCGTCTTGTTAGACCCGCGTTCGTCTTTGCAATTGAGGAAGCCTCAGACGGCAAGCCATGGTTCCATGACATCCAGACCTTCCTTATGACTAAGGAGTACCCTACGGGAACGTCAACCCAGGATAAGAAGACTCTGAGGAGGCTGTCTGGAAATTTTTATCTCAATCCTGATGGAGTTTTGTATAAAAGAAACCACGATCTCGTGCTACTCAGATGTGTAGATGAGAAAGAAGCGAGTATGCTCATGGAAGAAGTCCATGAAGGCACATTTGGTACGCACGCCGGCGGGCATGCTATGACAAGAAAGATCCTGAGAGCAGGATATTACTGGCTGACGATGGAGTCGGATTGCTTTGAATTCGCGAAGAGATGTCGTAAATGCCAGATTTATGCTGATAAGATTCATGTGCCGCCGTGCCCGTTGAATGTCATGTCCTCCTCGTGGCCGTTCTCCATGTGGGGCATCGACATGATAGGCAAGATCGAGCCCACTGCATCTAACGGTCATCGCTTCATTCTACTAGCAATCGACTACTTCACCAAGTGGGTGGAGGCAGCCTCAAACGCTAATGTGACCAAGCAGGTGGTGGCTAGATTCATAAAGAGGGACATCATCTGTCGTTACGGAATTCCCGAGCGGATCATTACTGATAATGGTTCGAATCTGAATAACAAGATGATGAAAGAGTTGTGCCAGAGTTTCAAGATTGAACATCACAACTCATCTCCTTACCGGCCGAAGATGAATGGCGCCGTTGAAGCGGCTAATAAAAACATTAAGAAGATTGTACAAAAGATGGTTGTGACCTACAAAGATTGGCACGAGATGCTGCCATTTGCATTGCACGGTTATCGTACAACGGTACGTACATCAACCGGGGCAACTCCTTTCTCACTGGTGTACGGTATGGAAGTTGTCCTACCGTTGGAAGTTGAGATTCCTTCTTTACGAGTTTTGGTTGATGTGAAACTCGAAGAGGCAGAATGGATTAAGAACCGACTAAACCAACTCAGCCTGATGGATGAGAAGAGGTTAGCATCGATTGCATATGGTCGTATGTACCAAAGCCGAATGAAGAAGGATTATGATAAGAAGGTGTGTCCTAGAAGCTTCCAGACGGGTGATCTCGTCCTGAAGAAGGTTCTTCCTCCACACTCCGATCACCGGGGCAAGTGGACTCCTAATTACGAAGGTCCGTACGTCGTCAGCAAGGTCTTCTCGGGAGGAGCCTTGTTGTTATCCACGATGGATGGCGAAGATTTTGCATCCCCGGTGAACGCGGACGCAGTTAAAAAATACTTTGCTTAAAAAATGACCCGCTGGAAAGAAAAAGAATATCCAGGCAAAATGGGGCATCCCGGCGAACCATAAAAAAGGAAAAAGGTTCAGGCAAAAATTAGGGATATAAAGAAAAGAATGTACACCCGCAAAGTCTAAAACCTGGAAGGGCGACTTTGGCAAAAAAGGGTATCTCGGTGAATCGAAAACCCGAAAGGGCGATTCAGGCAAAAGTTAGGGATTTGAAAAAAAGCAAATGACTACGTTCCGCGTATGGACTTTCATTGTTTAGTGGTTTGGAAGACCTGAGGGCCGTTTATCTGAATCAATCTCTTCTGAAGCTGAAGCGTCGGAGAAGTATCGAAGTCGAGTGGGTTATAAAGGGATCAACTCATGGTGTTTGTCAACGCCTCATTGCTGACATTTATATATACTGATGTATATTTATGTTTTTATATTTGCGTAGCTTCCTCATTCCAGGAGCTTGCATCTGTTGTAAAACATTGTTGCCCATTCAGGGCTTCGTTATCAATAAAATGTATATTATTCAGCAATTTTATTTGCTTGTTTAGCATTTATCTGTTTTGTTTGCGAAAAAGAACGCCGATGTTTTTGATAAAATGCGCATACATAAACTTACTGGCATAGGCCACTGATAACCTTGATAGGTCCCTTTGAGAAGGGTATCTTGTCTGTTTGTTTGTGGTGTCACAGGTATAGCATATTCCAGGCGGTACGCCGTATGCGTTCCCAAGTAGGATGATTCCTTCCTCTCCAGCAAGGTTCAGCAGCACCCCCCCGTGGAGTTTGAACATGAGATCGTAAGCATTGATATGTCTCCCCAACCAAAGAAGATTCTCGCCCCAACCAGATGTATCCTGAAGGATCGTCACTTCCCCAGCTGAGTCATATACTGAAGTATGCGGCTTTCAAAAGTTCAGGCTGAAGTCTTCAGCGTAATTGACATCCCCCACAGAGTCGTACTCTCCCCAGTAAGCAGGATGATTCCTTCTTCCCCAACCGAGTTTGTGGATCCCCGAGAGAGCCAAGTTCTTGGAAGCCGTTTAAGCCATGATTGGTGTTCCCCAGTAGAATGTCGAATAACTGATGCTGTATTTCCCCACCGGAGTCGTTATCTCCAGGAAAGTTTAGCCGTGATGGTCGCGCAGTTTATTTCTGCAATTGACATCGCTTTCGTCAGCAGTTGTGGTTCGTATACCTAGTGGAGCAGGTCGGGCTCGTAGAACTTTGTTCCCCTGCAGCGGTCGACTGAAGTTCGTTCCCCCCAGGCGGAATCCAATTGAGATTGGTGTGGTTCCTTCTCCTTGACAGGAGGATTCTCCCTTCAGCATTTATTTTGCTGATGGGGTCGTAGCATCTTGCATGATTGCATAGAATTTACCCTAAATGCGTAGCATTTCCACCGTGTGTAGCATTACGCCATTGTCAAAGCATATGCATATGAAACCTGAGCTAGGTTGTTACCGTTCTTGTTGTGCAGGTATTCCTCAGCAAGGTCGTTTGCTTAAGATGATTCTTAAAATCTCCAGTGAATTCTCCAGAGTTGGTTGCTCAAGTTGATACTTAGAGTCTCCAGCAGAGTTATTGGTTCAGGATGATTCCTGAAGTCCCCGGCGGAGTTATTTGTCCAAGATGATTCTTGAAGTCCTCAGCAGAGTTGATTCATCCAGAATAATTTCTGAAGCCCCGAAGCAGAGTTACTTGATAGTTCTCCAAAATCCCCAGCAGAGATGTGTCATCCCCAGCAGGTTGTTGAGCAGAGAAGCCGAAGTTTCCTCTGAAGACTTACTGAGGAAGTCCAACTATATTGACGAAGCAGTTCTCTCAGCTGGTGCGGAGTTCCTGACGGCAAAAGATTGTATACCCCTATTTGGTTCATGATTGACCAAGAATTCTATCCCCGACTTACTGATGAAGTCCGACTGACGCCCGAAAATCTCTTTGAATGCCCGACGGCATGATTAACTTGATTGTTAAAAAGTTCCTAATGACCTGATGAGTCCCGAGGAATTCTTCTGCTGCCATGTTGCGGAATGCCTGATGGCAATATCAGCTATGTATCGCCGGTTGATGAATGACCCGTGATCCCTTGATGACTTCAGGAAGAAGCTGTAGTGAAATCAGATGATCATCCTGACGGAGATTCAACCTTTCCACCGGTTACCGTGTGACCAATTCACCAGCAGAGTTGCCGTGCAACTGTTATGCTCAGTTTTTGAAGATGTTCCTAACAATCAGAGTATCGCTTACCTGTGCGCGGTTGGCCAATCACCCGTTACTGCGTGACCAGTGATCCCTCGATGACTCGAAGATGCAATGATATCGGATAAATCATAGAATCATCCTGATGGAGGTTCAGATCAGTATTTCTCCAGCCAGTCGCCGTGCAGCTATTATTTCAGTTTCCGAAGATTTGTCCTCATCAGAGTGTCGTGTACTTGCGCAGTTGGAAAATTTCCGGGTTTGTTGGTATTCAACCGTCTTTCACCTTGATTGTTTGAGAGTCGTTCGCTTCTCACCCAGTCAGGTCCAAGCCGTTTGAATAGGGGCAGTTGTTGCACCCCAAAATTTGCCCAACTTTTCTTTACCTAGCTTATGTTTCATTTCATGCACATTAGCATTATCATTTGCATTTCATTGACATGTGTGCAGGAGATCAAGAGGTATGATTACCAGTCAAGAGCTACACAAGACTATGAAGCTAGCTAAGGAGGTTATTCAGATGTTCAAGGGTTGATATCCTTGTCAGAGGAGCTAAAAGATCCTCAGAGAGAATGGTTGAAACCAAGAGTGTGTGTCTCCTAACTTGAGAGTTGTGGGAAGTCATCAGATGATTCTGAAGCCATGAAGTTAGACTTGAGGTCTTGAGAGATCTCATGAGAGATGTTAAAGATCACTTTGAGGCCTAGATAGGTCATTGTGCAAGAATAGGAAGGCTCAGCCATGAGTGGTGCAGCTAGGGTTTGACTGGGTCAACCCCAAGTCAACTGATGATTTGAAGGAAGTTGAGACCTAATTCAAGAGCCATGTGATCATGGATTGATACATTGATATGTTCTAAGGATGATTCCAAGGTTAACTCATCATGATTGAAGAGTTTGAGAAGTTTCAAGCTAGGGTTTCTAAGACTTGACAGTGTAAAATCCCCTAGTTTGACCCCTATCTTCAAGGCAGTTTAGCTCAAGATGTGATTGTCATCTCATCTTGCCCCCAACATGATTGTTGTAGAGCATGATCTTAGATTTAATTTGAGTGCTAGAAGTCCTTGATAGGATTTGTAGAACCCAAGTTATGGCTTTGGCAAGTTACAAGTCATCTGAGGAATGTGAATTTGGAGCTTGAAAGTTACCCAACTTGCATGAAACGTTTGCCCTAGAAGGATGATTCCTATGAACTATTGGTCAACATGAATGTTGTTCCTTATCCTCTTAGATTTCTAGAGAGTACTAGAAGTCCTTGATAGGACCTGTAGAACTCAAGTTATGGCTTTGACAAGTCAAGGGTATTTTGGGTATTTGGGCATTACAGGCCATTTTGAGTCATGAGTCCATTACACCATCTTGCAAGCCTCAAATGCATTTTTTTTCAACATGAAAGTTGTTCAAAATGATGTTTTTAGCTTGTCTAAACATCAAGTGTTCATTGATATGGATTATATCAAGCATTGGTTGAAGAAACTTCACATAAAAACCATTTTAATGAATTAAAATGTGAAAATTCAATATAAATGAGATTAACATGTTTTCAAGTCAAATTTGTGGTCATTTTGAATGGAATTTATGTTTTAGAAAGATTGGCATTGTCACATTTTTGATTTGAGTTGCTTAACATAGCCATTTGGATGATTACTTCACAAGTAAGAAACATACCCTATACACTCCATATGTTGAAACCAAAGGGAGAAAACTACTTCATTACACTCCATGATGCTTAAGTGAATGGTTTGGAAGGATTGTGGAGCATGACCAAGGCTTGAAGGCACATATCCATATTGAAATTTGGAAGAAAAAGTGAAGATACAAAATCCATAATTGGGCCTAGTTTGGGCTTCTAATCCATTGAAACAGAACATAAAAGGGATTTAGAACTGAATGAGAGGGGTTGGGGATCATTTCTCGTGAAGGAGCCATTGGAGAGAGGTGGAGCAAGAAGCTTGAAAGTGAAAATTCATTTTGGAGAATCAAGGGGTTTCAGCCAGAGTGAAGCATCAAGAAACATTCTCCATTAATCCTTGAAGAATTCTGCAAGGTTTGGAAGAGAATTGAGGCGTGTATCCACTGCAATTCAAGCTCCTAGGTAGTTTCTAACTTCTTGAAATTTCTCACTGATTATGCACTTTTAATGGATTAGAAGCATGTGGTTAGGTTCCCCTATTGATATAGATGGATCTTGGATAATTAATTTGAAGATTAGTGACAATTTAGGGATGATGTCGTTTTCGGTTGAGAGTGTTATTTTTTGATTCTTGCGTTTTTAGCACGATTGGTTAGGGTAGTTGAATTCCTTGTGAAAATTCGAGCAACTTTGGTTCAGAAATCGCGCGAAATGGTGGAGTATAGAGATAGTTAGGGATCCACGAACTTTTTCGGTGAGGTTCCGGCCGCCCTCGCCGGATTCTGCATTTTTCCCACCATCTGCACATTTGAAATGAAGAAGATGTAATCTAGGACGTTCATTCGTGAGGGAGACTTTGAATTAGGCGTCCATCCAACGGCAGCGATTGCGCCACATACCCCCACCCCTAAACACAGCGTTTTGGTTAATGAGTTCCCAGGCTTGGTTTACTTCGCTGTGTGAACCAGAAGATCGTAGGTTCGATACCTCACGCATGCAATTTTCCTTTGATTTTTCTGAACTTGAATTGAACTGAATGTATTCAGGCGCGTGGGCTTGGTTTGTAGCTGCTCTTCACACCCCCCTTTGGCCCAACTCTTTGAAATAAACTGAACTGGATTGCTATTTACCACGCTGGTTTAATTAATTTCCTTGAATTTCTTTATTTTCTTCATTTCATGTGACTTAGAAATTAATTCATAAAAAATAGGAAAATTGATCAATTAATTCCAATTTTTTTCCCCTGATTCATGATTGAATCTAGAATTTTGTAGATAAAAAATATTAATAATCCATGCATTTTTTATTTTTATTTGCATTTTGGAATATTAATTGATATTAAAATGACCATGGTTGACACCTTGTTTTGATGAATTTGGTTTGAGTACTTGGTGATGATTCTTGCCTTGAGTTTTTGTGTATAGCTAGCATAAATATGCATGTTCCCCTTAGATTTTTCTCACATTTTTGTGATGAATGTAGGTGGTAGTTTTAAGTTGAACTTTAGGTGCTCTTTTTTTAGGGTTTATGCTTAGTACCTTGTGATCTAGGTTTTATTTCTAGGACTTGGTGGATGATTCAACCTCTGAATTTTGTATGGTAGGTTCATGATTGAATTAGGGTCCCATAGTTATTTTTGTAGGATCTTACAATTGGTTTTAGTATTTTAGTTAGGACTAACTTTAGTACTAGGTTTTAGGTGATCCTAACTTGCTAATTCAATTAGATTGACTTCTTTAGCTCCCTTAAATTAGGGTTTTGGCCTCTCTTGCTCTTGGATGGTGTTGAAGGCAAGCTTGGGCTACCATGGATTGAAGGAGGAAGCTTGGATGTGAAGATTTCCCTTCTTTTGGTGTAGTGTTGATTAGGTGTTAAGATTAGGGTTTGTAGGCAGAGCTTCTAGAGAGATTCTCTTCCTTCATAAACATGGAGGATGTTGATCACTTCCATTCTTCCCTATGATGTAAGGTCCCCTTGTAAAGGCCTCATCCCTCCTTTGGTAGGATGTGTGGCTCTTTACAAGTTGGTAGAACCTTTGAGGGTCCCTTTCTCTGATGATGGAATGCTTAGTGGTGACCTTTGGTCTTCACTCTGCTGTCAGTCATCCAAACCTTGCTCTTGTTAGATGAATCTTTCTCCCTTGCTAAAGGATAGAGTCTTTGTTAGAAGATTGAAGATGTTTGAAGACTACCCTTGGAGCTGAAGCTTGAAGATCAAGAGGAACAAGTTGACACTTGTGGGAAGAAGATCAAGCTGAGATTGGAGAAAGAGCTGAAGCTTGAAGAAGATGAAGAACAAGTTGATACTTGTGAAGGGAATCCATTGGAGATTAAATGAAGAAGCTGAAGCTTGAGGTTGGAAAGCAAGTTGATACTTGTGAGTTCAATGCTTGGCGTGCCTGAAGGAACAAGTTGATACTTGCAGTTGGGATTGAGGCCTGAAGGTGGAGTTTACTTTGGAGCTGAGGCCTGAAGAAGAAAGGATAAGTTGATACTTATGTTTGATGTATTAGAAGCTTGAAGAAGCAAGGTGAAACTCGCTATTCAAGATGAAAGACTTGAAGAGCAGTTGAGGACTGAACTGCTGTCAGAGGATTGCTTTGCTGTGAAGCTGTGGAAGCTGTTGATGCTTTCTTTCCTGTCTGTTTGCTTTCTGTGCAACTGTATTGATGTGACTTGTTTGATTTGCTTGATGCATTAGAATAAGTTCATATTTAGATTGACTTAATCTAGGAGCATGATTGCACTAGAGGTTGAGTTGCTCCCTCTGCTTGTATTTTTACTGTATGGCTTTGCTTGCTGGTATTCGGTAGAGCCCAGCTCCCTTGCCTATGTGGTCTGTTGTGTTTGCTTGATAGCATGTTATTTTTCTGTAATGTTACAATTATTCATATTTGGCTTGAGGTTGAGATGAGCTTGTGGAAGCTGATGTCCCACACACATTTCCTACCTCACTTGCATTGCATGCATTTTACAATCGTTTACTGTTTACTGTTTAAGCTGATGCTTTATCTGTTTCTGTTTATCATTGACATGATCCCCTAGGAATCTCACTTCCTTTGATAAGGAAGTGATGATTAGAACTTTAGGTTGAAACCTATGCATGATAACTTCTAGGAGTTCCCTGTTTCAAACCTCAACCATAGGACGAATCCTTGGCATGACAACAGTAGGACTTGATAGTCTCCCTCTAGTTGAGCCTGCTCTCTCTTCTCATCTCAAAACAAATTAAAATACAGTAATAAAGGTTAACTGACGTTGTACGTTACGAGCCTTAAGCTATCTGAGAAAGGATTGTTGGAGAGTTTCTTTTCAACAGTCTGGATGTTTAGTATAGCACCCTTTGGGTGACATATGACACATTCACTCTCAGGTCATAGTCTCTAGTGCGATATTGGTTGCAAACACCATAAAAAACAGTTCTTCCGTAAAAGACAGAAAACAAACTTCAAACCCTTTTGCCCCGTGGGCCCATAATTCAAAGGAAGCTTTTCTGAAGAAAAGAGTGTCGTTAACTCCCAGTTCTAACGCAAACGGTAACGCTTAAGTCTCCAAGGGTCAGAGGATTGCTTTGCTGTGAAGCTGTGGAAGTTGTTGATGCTTTCTTTCCTGTCTGTTTGCTTTCTGTGCAACTGTATTGATGTGACTTGTTTGATTTGCTTGATGCATTAGAATAAGTTCATATTTAGATTGACTTAATCTAGGAGCATGATTGCACTAGAGGTTGAGTTGCACCCTCTGCTTGTATTTTTATTGTATGGCTTTGCTTGCTGGTATTTGGTAGAGCCCAGCTCCCTTGCCTATGTGGTCTGTTGTGTTTGCTTGATAGCATGTTATTTTTCTGTAATGTTACAGTTATTCATATTTGGCTTGAGGTTGAGATGAGCTTGTGGAGGCTGATGTCCCACACACATTTCCTCCCTCACTTGCATTGCATGCATTTTACAATCGTTTACTGTTTACTGTTTAAGCTGATGCTTTATCTGTTTCTGTTTATCATTGACATGATCCCCTAGGAATCTCACTTCCTTTGATAAGGAAGTGATGATTAGAACTTTAGGTTGAAACCTATGCATGATAACTTCTAGGAGTTCCCTGTTTCAAACCTCAACCATAGGACGAATCCTTGGCATGACAACAGTAGGACTTGATAGTCTCCCTCTAGTTGAGCCTGTTCTCTCTTCTCATCTCAAAACAAATTAAAATACAGTAATAAAGGTTAACTGACGTTGTACATTACGAGCCTTAAGCTATCTGAGAAAGGATTGTTGGAGAGTTTCTTTTCGACAGTCTGGATGTTTAGTATAGCACCCTTTGGGTGACATATGACACATTCACTCTCAGGTCATAGTCTCTAGTGCGATATTGGTTGCAAACACCATAAAAAACAGTTCTTCCATAAAAGACAGAAAACAAACTTCAAACCCTTTTGCCCCGTGGGCCCATAATTCAAAGGAAGCTTTTCTGAAGAAAAGAGTGTCGTTAACTCCCAGTTTTGCCGCAAACGGTAACGCTTAAGTCTCCAAGGGTCGAGCTGCGCACGCCAAACTGCTGGAACTGTTTGTTAACCCTACTCGATAAAATAAATGAATCTGAATCCCCGTAAGCTGGATTATCCCGAACTACGAAAGCTCTGTTCTCTCATACCTGTTGAGAGTACGTAGGCACAATACTGACGTATTGGCGAGCCACCTTCCCCGTAACCCGTAGTTAGTCGAACTACGTTGACTCTGATTTCTCATTCTCTGATGAGAATACGTAGGCATAAAGCGCGACGCTTTGCCGAGTCATTTTCTTTTCTTTTCAGACCAGCCTTGATAGGTAGATAGTAAACAAACCCGTCAGATAAACCCAACAAGCGTGGATCCCATCGAGTACGATGGACGTGAGGGGTGCTAATACCTTCCCCTTGCATACCCGACTCCCGAACCCAGACAATGGTTGCGATGACCTTGTCTTATACCTTTTCGTCAGGTTTTTCCGATCGTTTCCTTTCCCGTTCTGAGGGATAAATAACGAAAGGTGGCGACTCTTCTGTTTTGCCGGCACCTTATTTTCGCGATAGCGACACTTGCTGCCCAAGTTTATTTCTCCCATCCTTCCTCTTGACCATGGCTTTTGCATTTGCTTTGTTTTTAGCTTTATTTGTGTAAGTGATTGATGTTTGAATGGTTATAGGAGTATTACTTCTCCCATTCCATCTCATTATTTTCTTGATTTGTACAAGTCAACTTGTTTAACTCATTTGATTTGTTGAATCTTTGTTGCATCATTTGAATCTTACATCTTTGCATCTTTGTATATCATGTTTTCATAGCTTTTTGACTTGTTTAAGTCAACTCCTTCTTTTTCTTCATTTCATTTGTGATTGATTCATTAAGTGTTTACTTGGCCTTTTTCCCTGAGCCCTTAGGATTCCTAGTTCCTCTGTTTAAGATGGGAGTAGGAGAGATATTAGGTGTTCAATCCTTTGCATGATAACATCAGGATAGATTTCCCCTCTCAACCCAAACTTTAGGATCATTATGCATGACAACATTAGGGTTGATTAGTTTCCCCTTTGAATTTGTGTCTTCTCTTCTCATCTCATAACTTCATAAGACACTTAATAAAGGATAATAAATGTTGTGCGAAAAGGGGGGCCGACAAAGACAGAAGAGTCGCCACCGTTTGTTATTTATCCTAGAGAAAGGGAAATGAAACAATCAGAGAAAACCTACGAAAAAGGGAAAAGACAAGTTCATCGCAACCAAATCTTGGGTTCGGGAGTCGGTTACGCAAGGGGAAGGTATGAACACCCCTCACATCCGTTGTACTCAACGGATCCGTGCTTGTTGTCTATCTAAAAGGGTGTTAATCTATCTAAAGGCTGGCTCACAAGGACAAAAGAAAATAAAAGAGACTCGATGGAGCATTGTCGCTCTATGCCTACGAATTCCCTCGTGCAATGGGAAAGTCAGAGTCAACGTAGTTCAGAAAACTACGGGTGAAGGGGGGAAAGGTTGCTCGCCAAGACATCACCGTCTTGTCCCTACGTATCCTCATCTGGTATAAGAAATCAGAGCAAACATAGTTTGGGCTGACACGGCCACAGATTGGTTCAAGTGTTTTAACTGAGTAGGGTTAAAACTTCGTTCTAGCAGTTAGGAACGATGCCTATTTGCGGTAGAACCAAGACTTAACACACTCTTTCTGAAAATGATTTTCAAGAAATCCCGAAGGATAAAAAATGTTTGATCTTTTGTTTTGTGTTTTTTAAACAAGAAATGAATTGAATTAAGTTTGTAACTCATGTTGCACTAAAGACTATGACTTGAGAGCGAATGCGTCATGTAACACCCCACTTTCCAACAATAAAATAAAATAAAATATTTTCAAAAAATCATACGATTTTCACCACCAAAGTGGAATATCACATCGTAAAATTCACCAAAACACTTTATTAGATGTTTTTCAAAATAAAACAGTGGAAATTATTATTAATCCATCATTCTCGGCCATCCGCCAAATTACATAAAACGTTCATTAAGAAGGTTCACCAAAGTAAGATACGTCACACGAGTAAAACAAATTCAACATAAAACAGATAGACACCCATGTCCTGTGCTACGTATCAGAGCATTGTAAGACTCGACTCGCACACCACTATCCAAGCTAGCTATGTACCTGGGTTATCTGTACTTCCGAAGAAGCACAGACCACAACAACAACAAATGGGTGAGAAAACATGATCAGAATTATCGATAATAAGATACATGAAACAAAGCTAGTAATCATACAATTCGTCACCCAACATTCAACAAACCCGACCTACTGTCCACCATCAACCACAACATACAATAATGAAAATATGCAACTCAACACCATGCATGCGGTACCAACTCATTGGTTCATTCAATCAAACCCCGGATAGATCAAATACACCCCTCCTTGGCAATGATCTATCCCCACTGTTGCGGTGAAAATTGGATATCAAGCTATTATATTAACTTGAATCTTAATTCTTTTACGACCGAACTTTAATTTATCCAAAGGAAAGGTCTAAAGAAAGAAAAACCTTTTTTTGCGATGTAACGACAACGCTTAAGAGATTCGGGGATCGGGGGTTGGTTATACCTAGGGAAGGTGTTAGCACTCTAAGCATCTGTAGTACTCTACAGGAACCTTTTGTTTGATTGTTTGCTAAGTTTGTGAAGTGTGCTATGGTTTGGGGTTAGAATAAAGGATAGGTAAAGACCTAGATGGTTTTCTAAGTTTGCTCCCAAAGACATCGCATCTTCTGCCTACGTATCCTAACTAGGATAGAATCAGAGCAATCGTAGTTCACCTCACAAGGGATAAAGAACACTTGATTATGATCAAGGTTCAAAGGGGAACAAACATGACAATGTTTGTGTGGAGTTTAACAAAACTCCCTAATCTAGATTGTAACACTCAAAAGGGGAAGTAAGAAATCATGACGATGATTCTTACATAGAGTTGACAAACTCTATCCTAGGGTTCTAGTTGAAGAATACTCCTAGTACAGGTCGGTCTTTTAGACTTAAAGCAAAGTCTAATGGCTTCTAAACTAAGGTTAAAGTGACTTAACAAAGTCAAGGGATGGTGAATGAACTATTCATGACACAGGGGTCAATGGAAAGACCTTTCCTTTGGAAGGAGAGAGGGGAGGTAACCTGGATGAGAGCTAACAAGCTTCATCACTTGGGGAAAGAAACATTAAGCAAAGTAATAACATGATGAAAATAGATGTATGGTGACAATCATTAAATGAACATGTTGAAGATAAACACAAGATATGCATTGATGATGATCAAAGCAACTGTTTAAGCAAGGACTGCGACAGCAGATCAAACTCAAGTAAATTCCTCAGAGGAAGCAAGATGAACATGCTAACAACCAAAATAAAATCCTATCATGTGAATAACATTAAGGAAAAGAGGGTAAGCAAATATCATAAGCATACACAATTGTAACAAGAGAGAAATTCATCTGCGTACGCGAAAACGATCACAAAACGTATTCAACTTGCAAGTGGTCAAAAAGGGATGAAAAATTGGGCAAACATGGAATTTTAAAATATGACATAAAAGTAGACATACAAACAAACACAATGCAAAAAGAATGGATGCAAAATGATTAAAAATGAATGAGATATGAATTTTTGAAGTTTGGTAAAATAAATTTAAAAAAAATGCCAAAAGGGTTGCCCTCCTCAGGGGTCGAACCCAAGCAAGCAAGGTCAAAGGCGCTTAGGTGACAAGTTGGTTACCACTGGGGTGGCTGTACATCCAAGTACAAATGCCACCCCATAAATATATAGGGCGTGTTTTCCAAATAGGCTGGGCACAAAATAAGGACAAAAATCAGTTTTGCATTTTGGGGTGTAACTCAGTCAAAACTCAATAGTTTTCCAAAAAATTTAGGTCTAAATTGCATAGAAAATCACAAGGAACATGATGGCAATGTTGGATTTTTGAAATTCCCCCTCCATTTGAAAACCTGATAGTGTGTGCTTTGTGAACATGTGAGATGCATTTTGGAATGAGGTTCATATATCAGCCAATTTTCAATCAATGTAATCATGTACACACACCACATAAATGATAATGAGTGAATCTAAACCACATTTATGGATCAAAACAGTCTGAGATAAAAATTGATGTACAAGTTGCAAGATTGACAAGTGTGGTATGCAGGATGTGAGGCATTTCAAATTCCAGGCACATATTGATCAAACTAATCACTTATACACACTAAATACATGCTAATGAATGTGCTCATGTTCAAAAATCAGCTCATAACTATCTGTGGCAAAACATGACTTTCAAGATGCACTTTGGTGTTTTGGTTATGCATGAGAAAACCCAATTCATTTTCTAGGCTTATTTTGATCAAACCAATCACTCAAATAGTTCACATATATGTTGTTAAATGAGTTCAAACACAAAAAGGAGCTCAAGAAGGTCTGTGGTGAGAAATGGTATCCAACTGTTCTTTGGTATCTTTGATGAAGCATGAAAATGTTCAAAACAAGTTTAATGCACATTTTGATCACATACATCATATACACATCTTATATACATGTAAACAAATAAGTTTAAGCAAGTAAGGTGGTTTCAAACTGGTTGGCATGAGAAAAGGTTCACAGACTGCAAAATGGCATTTTGATGCAACATGAAAAAGTGCAGAACCAGGTTCTATGTACATTTGATCAAACAAGCTATGCCTACGGCTTATGTGTATGTTGAGGGAGGATTCCAAACACCAAGGTCAGCTGCAAAGTCAATTGAAATGGATATGGCACATAAAATGAAAAATGACATATTGTGAAACAGGGTGGATGTGCAATTCAAGTTCTGTGTATCCTCCAACCAAACAAGTCATGCATACACATCATATACATGGGAACAAACATGATTATGCTCAGAAATCAGGCAACAAGCTAGCAAGGCAAATTTTGACATATTCAAAAAACTGTTTTGTGGCAGCAAGAATACAATTCCAACACATGAACTCAAACTTATAAAATATGGTAAGTTAAAGCATGAGAGGAAGTTTCAATGCCACATACCTCTTGTAGACATCCTTGAACAAGTAAAAATACCAAGAAACCCAGAGAACTTCAGTCACCTCCTTGCCTTGAGACTTTTCTTCCTTTTGGAGCAATGTGCAAATGTTGTGACAGTTAGAGAAATAAACTCTGCCAATGATTCTCAATGCTTTGGACAGTTGAGATATGATATTTATGAGGTGTTTGAATGGTTAGAACATCAAGATAATGTCTAGAATAAGTTTTGACTGATTTTGTGCATTGTGGTCAAAGTAACTTGGTATGGAAGTTGACTTTTTGAATGGTGAGGTTTTTGAGTGGTTAAATGGTTGGAACACCTTCTATATCATATTTATGGGTTGTGGGGATGATGTTTGGTGAGTTTGAGTGTATGGAAATGGTTTTGGCAGCTGGACTGTCAAGACAAATTTTTCATGGTTTTGGTGGATTTTGAGATTTTGGTGATTTTGAAGTGAAAGAAGGAAAGAGAAAGAGATTTTTGTTTCTCTTGTTTTTATGAGATTTTTGATGTCCGGAATGAGGTAGATATGCCTTCTATTTATAGGGAAAACATGGGTATGGGCAGATTTGAAGATTTCCCTCCTAAGAGGGAAAATTTGCTTTTTGGATCCAACCTCCCCAAGGAGGCTTTCTTGGACTTGAGGTAAGCTTGAATTCAAGTATCATGATGATTTTGAAGTGGCTAAAACCAGGCTAGAAGGCATAGGTTGATGGCTGGTTCAGATTCTACTTTCCACCTCATACTTGTCATTGATTTCAAATGCAAGTTGCAAGGCCACTTGCAAGCCCACTTGCAAACTTGGCTAATTCCATTTCCTATGCATTTTCATTGTATTTCCATGCTACAAAGTCTCTACATATCAAATAAAACATGTTTCAAAAGATGAGATTGGCCCAATTGATCAAAGGAATGATTTTTGAAAGTTTGTCAATGTGGGACTCAAGTGTGAAAACACCATCTTGCCAAATCCATAACTCTCAGCTCACAAATCCTTTTGAGATGTTTTAGTATTCTTTAGAAAGCCCTCAAATAGCTCTAAAACATTCATGTTTTCATGAGTTTCAAATTCTCAAAGGAACTTGGCCAAAAGACCTCTCAAAGTTGCTAAAAAATGAGCTTGAAAGTGAAATTTTCTAAGTCTTTTTCCCTTCTCAAAATGAATTTGGTCATAACTCCAAATCTATGAATTTTCTGATCATGGACCACTTAGGGGCTTTTGTAGGATTTGTCAAGAGCTTTCTAATGAGCTTTGAACCAACTCAATTGGATGTGTGGTTAAGGAGTTATGGTTTAGCCCCTTTCAAAACCCTAATTTCCCGATTTTTCGATTACTTCCTCATCCTTGATCCAATGGTCATGAAAATTGATAGGCAAGTGCAAAATGACATAAGGAACATTTTTGATTCACACTTTGAAGTCCAATTACTTAAATTTGAAGAGTTGACTTTTCGGTCAACCGTACGATCGATCGGTGACTACCGAGTCGCCCGTTGACACTCTGGACCTCCTGAGACTTTGATACTTCTTGAGTGAACCTCATTAAGCTATATGAACTTCATGGATCATAATCCCACCATTAAAACACCTTCCAACACCAAAGTCTAACTACAGTTGACTTTTACTAGTAAAAAAAAACCTAATCGAGTGCCCTGAAATGCACTGTTCTTGATTCTGGGGTAACAACCTCAAATTGGATTCTCAATTGACATCATATGATACCCTTGATCTTGTTTCATGGTTGAATTAGCCTAAGACTTTGATTGATCACAAACCCTGAAGCTTCGATTTGACTGTACAAAACCCTGATTCATCTGTAACTTGAAAAAGCCAAACTTGCATTGGGTTAGGGTTAGATAATTCATGAACATGCTCCTAAAATGATAATGAGAATATAAGGGGTCAAAATTTGGGGTGCAACACCCACCATTCTCCACAAAGGAGTATGGATGAATCACATACACTCCTCCTGAGCAATGATTCATCCCACCAAAACACCATGATATGCACGACACTAAATGCACAACAAACAACTCAAGCACACTAAGTGCACACGATCCTCCTGATCACATCACCACACATCATATATATTACACCACAAATAAACACAAGCACACTAAGTGCACACGATCCTCCTGATCACCTCACCAAACATCATATATATTACACAACAAATAAACACAAGCACACTAAGTGCACACGATCAAACTCAAGTAAATAATCAATAAATCATTTCACTTGATCCATGGTTTAGTTACTATTTAATTAAACAATGACTCCCCAAAAATCTTGGATATAAAAATATTTGGCAACTAATTATATTATCTATACTATGTTATAGATCTATTCGTTAGCTTTCCAACGCTTCGAACGGGGACTAAAACCGACTTACGGATCAAAAGTTATGGCCAAAACCGTCGAAACAGAAAATTCACTAATATACAGCTTTGAGTCGACCGCTGGTCGGCGCAAAACAAACAGAAGCGAAATCCAGAAAGACGCAAATAGTATGCGTCGACCGCTGCAGCGTTTGAGTCGACGCGAACAGCGCAAAATGCAGAATTTTCTGCGTTTTCCACCGTTGGAGGCCTTCTGGACCTCCTATTTCAATTACGTAAAAAGCCCCAGTTTCAGAATTCGAAATCCTACCATAATATGACAATTATAATAGCCAACAACACATTTTTAAAGATCTTATCATCATATATCATATAACCATACTTTTCAAAACCATGGAATTTAGGGGTTTCTATCCTAAATGTGATCCTACCCATCATACACTATCACACAATCCCCATGATCGTACGAAAACCCACCCTTACTGTCCAGAACTGTTATCTTGCTCAAATTCAAGCCTATTTCTCCACTTCTATCTCTTGTCCTCTCGATACTACAACCAATACACATTATCCTATCAATTTCTACTAGTTTTAACTTCAGAACCCACACCGATGTTCATCATCAAAACTATCAGAGTTACTCAGAACCCCACCCAAATTTACAACAACAATGGATGCACCAAATTCTACAATATCATACACCAAATTTACCCATACAAACAACAACAACAATTATAAACATCAATTCACCAATTCACTAACATACAGGTCATATTCATCAAAATCCCTACGGGGTTAAGGAATCCCCTTCTACCCAAATCATGCAATTTACCAATCTTAACCTGTTTCTCCTCCCTTACCTCGATTAGTGCTCTGATTGTTGAAGAATCTTCAAGAATCGTTAGCCCTAACCCTCTTTCCTTCCTTCTTGTTCTTCCTCTTTTCTCTTTTCTCTTGGAACTGATGTATCGTGTTCTAACTTTCTTTTCCCAAAACTTCTCTAATATTACTTATTCCCTTATCACTTATTCCAACCACTCATATTCCCAATAATAATAATAATAATAATAATAATAATAATAATAATAATAATAATATTAATCATTAAACTATTATCCTTATTAATTATATTATATTACTATTAGACTCCATACTTTATTAAATAATTCCTTCTAAATAAGGACACCCACCCAACGCCCTCAGGCACACTCCCATATAAAGACACACCAAAATAAAATATCACCAAAAGGCTAAATAATTAAAGTGGGTGTTACAACTCTCCCCCACTTTAATTATTTTCGTCCTTGAAAATTACCTGATGGAAACAATTCTGGATACGCTTCCCGCATCCTCCTTTCAATTCCCAGGTCACACTGCCTCCTGCAGCACCTTCCCAAACCACTTTCACCAAAGATATCTCCTTCCTTCGGAGTTGTTTCATTTTACGATCTTCGATCCTCAACGGCATCGACTCCACCGTAAGATTCTCTCGGACTTGAGCTTGATCTCTCTAAATCACATGAGATGGATTCGAGACATACTTTCGAAGTTGCGACACATGAAACACATCATACAATTCCCACAAATGACAGCGGTAAAACAGTCTAACATGCTATTTTCCCCCACGCTTCCGCTACACCACTCTTATACAGATAAACAAACACAGTGTGTGCTTCCGAGACTTCAAAGCTCGGCCAACCCCAGTTACCATCATAACTCTCAAAACACATCTTTTCTTGGATCCTTTTGATCTTTTCGGTCGCCTCTTGCACAATCCCCAGTCTGAGTACAACATTCTCGCCGGACACACATCAGTACAAAGGAGTCCTACACTTCCTACCATACAAAGCCTCATACAATGTCATTCCGATACTAGAATGATAGTGGTTACTGTAGGTAAACTCAATCAACGATAATTAACCATCCCCTGATCCATCTTGATCCAACACACAAGCTCTCAACAAATCCTCTACATACTGGATAGTGCTCTCTGTGTGTCCATCCGTCCACGGATGCTAAACAGAGTTCGACTTTCAACATGGCACCCAAAGTGTCTGCAAACTCTCCCAAAATCTCAATGAAAACTCAGATTCCCATCTGACACAATACTCGACGGTATCTCATACTGCTTCTCAACTTCCTCGTTATACATCTTAGATAGCTTCCGCATAAAATGATTCATCCTCATTGGTAAGAAATGAGTTAGTCTTGTCAATCCATTCTTAACAACCCAAATCGAATCATATCCCTTCAAATTCTTCGAAAAACCCGACACAAAATCCATGGGGACCCTATCATATTCCACTCAGAAATATTCAACAGTTGCATCAGGCCCAACGGTCTCTGATGTTCAAACTTTGACTTTCAACAAGTCTAATCAGCATATACAACCTCAACCACTCCTCTCTATCCATAGCCACCAAAACTATTTCCTCAAATTATGTCACATCTTCATAGCACCTGGATGAATACTCAATCTACCTCAACGTCCTTCTTCCAGACTACTCTTATCCAAATCACACTAATTGGAACACAAACTCTATCACGGCATCTCACGGTACCTTTTCTATCAATCCGAAAATCAGCCCCTCGACTTAATTCATTAAATTCAAACAATCTACTTGCTCAAATTAGAATTCCGACCACCTCAAATCTCATTAAGAATACCCATAGTCAGCCTCAACATACAAAACTTAACTCCATAAGAAGTCTCTTCACCGACTACCCTCATATCCCGAATTTGCTTAATCAGTTCTAACTCCTTTACCCTCATCATCGGTATATACCCATAAATTTTCCAACTCGATGCATCAGCTACTTTGTTGTCTTGCCCGAATGGTAATTCAACCCAAACCATACTCCTCCAGAAGTCCCAATTATTTCCTCTGTCTCATATTCAACTCTTTCAAATCAAACAAATGCCTTAAGCTCTTAAGATAACCAACCATCTCACATCTCACCAAACACTTGAGGCCTCCAAACTCCGGCACAAACACACACAACAACAACCAACTCTAAACCACTTGTCCGATAATTCCTCTTATGTACTTTAAGTTGCCTTGAAGCATAACTAAAACTCGCTGATGTTGCACTTAACGTATCTCCCAGTCATATCAACAAAGCATCATAAAACACAACAAATGGTTCTGTCGAATTCGACAACACCAACACACGAACCGTTGACAGCTCCCTCAAAACTCTTTGAACTTTCCTCACAGAGGTATATCACTGCTTCTTCTCCAACACTGATAACTTAAGTTCCCAATGGTTAACGTGATCCTCTATACTCTTCGAATATAACAAAGTATCATCGGTTAACATAACCATTGAATCGCTTATTTAAGTATGGAAGATCCCATGCCAAACAGACACTCAATTTGTGAGCTTTGGCGGAGACACGAACCGCACCTTCCGCACTTACCACAACATCCATATGCATTCCATAAATAAATATCTTAATCCCATGCCGCTACTTCGCCATCACATAGAGCATTTTAATAACTTCCCACGCTCCGAACCGTGCGTCCTTCCGAGTTACAGTTCGCCCGTTACGTCAAAAATACGACAACAACATTTTAACACTTGAAAGGCCATTCAACACACCTTCAACTCTTGAAATGTTTAAAGGTCTAATTATATCAATATCGTATTCCACATCTTACTTTCTTTAGATTCACTAGGAGTCACCATCTACCCTTTACATACTCGACCTCACGATCTGTTACCGTAGCACACACACCAGACACAAGTCGCACAACTACTCACTCAAATTAATTCCTTGACCATCCAAACAGACATCCAATACGGAGTTCTCAATATCGGGCTAGTTTCCGCAACTAAGTCGATCACAACTCCACTTCACGTCCTGGTTGTATATCACTGTCTTGTCAGGATAACTTCTAGACAACCACACTTAATCGTCAACCCGCCAACTTCTCTACTTTCATCAACACTCAAAATTCCCCTAAAAATTACACATCTCAACACTGTCCTGCGCCGACTTGCCAAACAAATCTTAAGCATTTGGCTTAACTCCAAACAATTTACTGTACACACCATTTAAGCTTGCAAGACACATTTATTCCCTCCAACATGATCCCGTCAAACGATAATAGCGTTTAACAACACACTGAGCCACCACTCCACACTTGAAGCATTTTGGAGAAGCATAACTTTCTCCCCCACTTATTTCAATCCCACTCCTGCAGTCTCCAATCTCTGGCGAATGTTGTCCCACCAAGCCTCAGCTTCACCTTCCAGCATGTGAGTACCAAACCTCACTTTCTGCTCATCGCTACCACCCATAGTTCTGAATATTTCCTCAATCGCCTTCAGCCACTTCTGTGCAGCTTCAGGATCCAGAATTCCTCCTTCAAATGTCGGTGGCTTGTTATTCCAAAACTGTGTCAAATCCCCAAATTGCGCACCCGCAGCTTGGTTCTGATTAGCAACCACCTGCGCCATCGCTTGCATAGTAGCTGCCAAAGCAGCATCATTCCTTCCTGCCATACCGCGCAACAATAACAACACCAGGTTAAAAGGTACACAATCTCTATCCTACAGACAGACTCAACTATTACACTGGCCGGACGGGTCGACCTGCTCTGATACCAATTGTAACATCCCACTTTCCAACAATAAAATAAAATAAAATCTTTTCAAATAATCATCAGAGTTTCTCCACCAAAGTTGGATATCACATCGTAAAATTCACCAAAACACTTTGTTAGATGTTTTTCAAAATAAAACAGCAGAAATTATTATTAATCCATCATTCTCGGCCATCCGCCAAATTACATAAAACGTTCATGAAGAAGGTTCGCCAAATTAAGATACGTCACACGAGTAAAACAAATTCAACATAAAACAGATAGACATCCAAGTCCTGTGCTATGTATCAGAGCATCCTAAGACTCGGCTCGAACACCACTATCCAAGCTAGCCATGTACCTGGATTATCTGTACTTTTGAAGAAGCACAGACCACAACAACAACAAAGGGGTGAGAAAACATGATCAGAATTATCGATAATAAGATACATGAAACAAAGGTAGTAATCATACAATTCGTCACCCAACATTCAACAAACCCGACCTACTGTCCACCATCAACCACAACATACAATAATGCAAATATGCAACTCAACACCATGCAGCGGTACCGACTCATTGGTTCATTCAATCGAACCCCGGATAGATCACATACACCCCTCCTTAACAATGATTTATCCCCACCATTCTCCACAAAGGAGTACGGATGAATCACATACACTCCTCCTAGGCAATGATTCATCCCACCAAAACACCATGATATACACGACACTAAATGCACAACAAACAACTCAAGCACACTAAGTGCACACGATCCTCCTGATCACATCACCACACATCATATATATTACACCACAAATAAACACAAGAACACTAAGTGCACATGATCCTCCTGATCACCTCACCAAACATCATATATATTACACAACAAATAAACACAAGCACACTAAGTGTACACGATCAAACTCAAGTAAATAATCAATAAATCATTTCACTTGATCCATGGTTTAGTTACTATTTAATTAAACAATGACTCCCCAAACATCTTGGATATAAAAATATTTGGCAACTAATTATATTATCTATACTATGTTATAGATCTATTCGTTAGTTTTCCAACGCTTCGAACAGGGACTAAAACCGACTTACGGATCAAAAGTTATGGCCAAAACCGTCGAAACAGAAAATTCACTAATATACAACTTTGAGTCGACCGCTGGTCGGCGCATAGCAAACAGAAGCAAAATCCAGAAAGACGCAAACAGTATGCGTCGACCGCTACAGCGTTTGAGTCGACGTAAATAGCGCAGAATGCAGAATTTTCTGCGTTTTCCACGGTTGGAGGCTTTCCGGACCTCCGATTTCAATTCCGTAAAAAGGCCCGGTTTCAGAATTCGAAATCCTACCATAATATGACAATTATAACAGCCAACAACACATTTTTAAATATCATATCATCATATATCATATGACCATACTTTTCAAAAACATGAAATTTAGGGGTTTCTATCCTAAATGTGATCCTACCCATCATACACTATCACACAATCCCCATGAGCGTACGAAAACCCATCCTTACTGTCTAGAATTGTTATCTTGCTCAAATTCAAGCCTATTTCTCCACTTCTATCTCTTGTCCTATCGATACTACAACCAATACACATTATCCTATCAATTTCTACTAGTTTTAACTTCAGAACCCACACCGATGTTCATCATCAGAACTATCAGAGTTACTCAGAACCCCACCCAAATTTACAACAACAATGGATGCACCAAATTCTACAATATCATACACCAAATTTACCCATACAAACAACAACAACAATTATAAACATCAATTCACCAATTCATCAACATACAGGTCATATTCATCAAAATCCCTACGGGGTTAAGGAATCCCCTTCTACCCAAATCATGCAATTTACCAATCTTAACCTGTTTCTCCTCCCTTACCTCGATTAGTGCTCTGATTGTTGAAGAATCTTCAAGAATCGTTAGCCCTAGCCCTCTTTCCTTCCTTCTTGTTCGTCCTCTTTTCTCTTTTCTCTTGGAACTGATGTATCGTGTTCTAACTTTCTTTTCCCAAAACTTCTCTAATATTACTTATTCCCTTATCACTTATTCCAACCACTCATATTCCCAATAATAATAATAATAATATTATTATTATTATTATTATTATTATTATTATTATTAATCATTAAACTGTTATCCTTATTAATTATATTATATTACTATTAGACTCCATACTCTATTAAATAATTCCCTCTAAATAAGGACACCCACCCAACGCCCTCAGGCACACTCCCACATAAAGACACACCAAAATAAAATATCACCAAAAGACTAAATAATTAAAATGGGTGTTACACGTCACATATCGCCCGAAGGGCATACGCTAAACACTCTAGACAATATGAGAGGAGGCCCCCCAACCATCATTCCCCAAGTACTTAAGACTCGTAGCGTACAACATTTATCATCCTTTATTAAGTGTCTTATGAAAGTTAGGAGATGAGAAGAGAAGACACAAATTCTAAAGGGAAACTAAACAACCCTAATGTTATCATGCAAAATGCTCCTAAAGTTGGGATTAAAAGGGGAACAATATGTCCTAATGTTATCATACAAAGGATTGAACACCTAATGTCTCTCCTACTCCCATTTTAAACAGAGGGACTAGGAATCCTAAGGGATCATGGCAAAAAACAAGTAAACACTGAATAATTCAACCATAGATGAAGAAGTGAAAGGGATAAGATTAAATTAAACAAATTAAAGCAAATGAAAACAGGGAATGCAAAGATGCAAAGATGCAATAAGGACTCAACAACATGAGACCCAGACACAAACAAGTCAAGAAAAGAGGTGAGATGAAATGGGAGAAGTGAAACTCCTACGACCATCAAACATCAATCACCTAAACAAATGCTAAACGCCAAGCAAGGGAAAGGGACTATGATCAAAGAAATGATGGGAGAAAGGAGCTTGGGCAGCAATCAAGTATGAATTAACTCAACCAAACATCTCAAATTGATCATGCAAAAGAGACAACCAAAACAAGTGCAAGAAAGTGACCAATTATCCAAGACAAACTCAAAGTGTAATTAAACACCAAATCATCTTGAATAATGATCAAAACACATGGGGTAGAAGTGAATCAACAAGATGGAAGCCTCAAATAAAGATTAAAAACAAGGCACAAACACAAACCAAGTCATGGCAAGTGAAAGAACCAAAGTTCTATCACAAATTCAACACTTAAAACCAAGTGGAAATGCATGACTTTCAAATAACTTGCAAAACAAGTTACACAAGTGTATGACCTAAGAAAAATGAACCAACACCTTAACCATGTTAGAAACAAGTGTCAAACCTCATGAGGTGCATATGGGGTCCTTAGAAGTCATTTCCCAAAGGGACTAGGTCAAACTAGTTTGTATGAACATCTTCTAAGATGACCTGACTTGCAAGCTTCATCAAAAATAGAAGGAATGTACAACAAATCTCAAATAAAAACACAACAAAGCTAGGTCAAGTAACAAAAAGAAACCAAGATCTCATGGACAAATTTCACTCAAGGCATCACCAAATAATTCAATCATTAATGGTGTTCCACCTTATCGAGCATATGTATATGGACAACATAAGTCAAATCAAAGTCAAATGAAAAAATGATCAATCATGAACCATATCAACCCTCAAAGGCACTTAAATTCATCCTCTAAATGGTGAAAAAAAATTGATCATAGGGGATTTGCATTAGGGGTTCAAATGAGTAAGATCAAGCAAAGTAAACACCGTAAAAGTCACTCAATTGCAAATTTTAAATAAAATAAAAACAGAAACAATAATTATAGAAAATTAAATAACACTTCAAATTGTAAGAAAATATTTTTTTTGTAGAATTTTTGAGTAATTGAAACTATTTTTAAAACATTAAAATGAAAACAGAAATGAAAATGAAAATAAAAATAAGTAAAACAAGCTGGGGGTGTGAATGGTAAACCCAGAATGAACTGAAACAAGGCAAACACGCGTTGGGCCTCAAAAGACTAGGGGTGTGAATATCACTTTGAGCCCAATTCAGTCCATACTAAATTCACTTAATGAAATGTTGTGTTTCATTAATCTAGTTGGATTTCAACGCACGCGTGGCACAAGTCAAACCAATGGGAAATGAACAAATCAGATGGTCAAAAGGTCAAGGGGCGGGTGAGTCAGCTTCACCAGAAAAATAACCAGACGTCGGAGCTAGGGCTCCGGTCTCTTCTCCGACGAACCTTCTGGAGCTCAGAGAGAAAACCTCCATAAAAATGGAAGATTTTGGTACCAAATGAAAGCTAAGCTCACGAGGAACATGAATCCATCCACCAAAACTCAAAAAGCTTCATGAACAGGGAGGAATCAAGGCACGAAAATCATGATGCACATTCTGAAACTTCAACATACCAACATATAGATAGATCAAACATTGCCTACCATAAGTAGGGCTTCAGATGCAACCAAACATGTCTCTATTTTATGCTTAGAATGAGAGGAAAAAATGGAAGAAGCTTACCAAACGGAGCAGTTTCGTTGACTCTTCTAAAGCTTGCAAGCTTCACTTTCCAGCTTCCAAATCCTCTCTAGAGCTTTGATAGAGATGATTCAAGCACCAGTTTGAAGAATTATCCAAGGAAAAATGAG
The DNA here is from genome assembly GCA_963859935.3 of Lathyrus sativus. Classification (NCBI taxonomy): domain Eukaryota; kingdom Viridiplantae; phylum Streptophyta; class Magnoliopsida; order Fabales; family Fabaceae; genus Lathyrus; species Lathyrus sativus. The sequence goes on from OZ012739.1 coordinate 130,632,809, forward strand.
ATTCAAAGAAGGGAAGTTTTGAGAAAATGTCAAGCTCTCTCTTCACTCTTAAGCTGCTACCACCCGTTCTCAGCATTAGGGCAAACCATTTGGGTTTTATGTGATGGATTTATGATGATCATGCAGGCCCATGTTGCCTCATTGGTGTGATTTCAAATTTTGTCAAAAAACTTCCACCCATGTGCACATACATGGGTTGCTTCATACACACCTCTTTGGGTCAGCAAAAAGGAATACACATGGTGTAGAAATGAAAGGGATTGATTTTGGTCTTGTAACAATTCTATACACGAAGTTTCAAACCATGAATTTTTAAGTAAGGAAACTTGAAAAAGTGGTACATAATGGCTCTTCATGTTGGCACAAATGTAGTAAAACCCTTTATGAACATGTATTGGTGTGGAAAAGTTCAAACATGAGGCCAAAAGTTATCATGTAATGTAAGGTACTTAAGCCATGACCAAAAGTCAAAATTTACCTTCTAAAATGGTCCATATGATCACATAATGCACCAAACTCCATGAATTTTGAGTCTATTGTGAATCCAAGGTAATTAGGCACAAGTTTCATGTTGGTTGAAAATGGATTACAGGCCTCAAAGTTCATGAAATTGGCCATTGAAGAAGATGACCTATAATGAAACTTTCCTAAAATATCCTTGCCTTGTGAGGTCCATAACTTGAGATGTACAAATGATATAAAGAACTTCTAGGGCTTTTTGGGAAGCTAAGATCATAAGGGACAACTTTCATGTTCACTTGAAGTTAAGGAGAAACTTGATTCTATGTCAAAAATGCCTTGGAAGTGGGTTGACGTTAAGTTGACCAAAGTTCTCTTCATCTGAGAACCCTAACTTGTTGACATCATAACTTGAGATGTACAAACTCAATGGATGAGTTCTTGTACTCAAACGAAATCTTGAAATATGACCTACAAGTTTCATGTTTTCATGGAAATGAAATTGAGCTTGCATCATAGGGAAAAATGTCCTTGAAGTTAGGCACTAAAGAAGGGGATTTTACACTAAAATCATCTGAAACCCTAATTTAGTAACTCCTTGAACTCTTGAATTCTCTTGATTTATCTTATCATGACATCCTAGATGCTTTAAGATGATTTCCCATGGCCTCAATGACTTAGAACCAAGTTGTGAACCTCCTTAAGTCCATAATTGACTTTGGGTTGACCAGATGAAACCCTAGTTCCATGTCCTTTGACTGTGACTTTTTGCAAATGCATTGGATGACTAAACAAGCTCCACAAAGACCTCTCGAGACACACAATGAGCTTTTGAATCATGCCTTGTCCAAATAAATGACCCCATGATCCCTTGCTAGCCATCTAATACTCCTCAAGATAGGAGGCAAAATCCATGCACAAACCTCTCCTCTCAAGGAGATTAGAAACGTTTCCATGATGATGATGAGCACTTGATGACCTGTACAAATGCCCTTGCTTGAACCTGGAACCGAAGAGACTCTCCTCTTGAATGGCACAACAAAACTCTTGATCCCCTGTTAAGAACAATGTGATGCAAATGCAAATGCTAAAATGAAATGAAACATAAGCCAAGTACAAGAAAAGGTTGGTCAAATTTTGGGGTAAACAGCTGCCCCTATTCAAACAACTTGGACCTGAAGGGATGAAAAGGGAACGACTTTCAAACCTTCAAGGTAACAGGCGGTTGAATACAAAAAAACCCAGAAATTTGCCAACCGCAATACAGAACTGTAAAATTGTCTACTGGAATAGAATCACCGGAGAAAACTGTATCTGATAGCTGCAGGAAAATGAGCTAACTCATCACCAATTTGAAAATCACGATACGCAGTCGGAAAAACATCTGCTAACACACAGGCAATGACACTAAGCCGGTAAGAACATCTAATTTCACCATCAGGTATCTGTTAAACAAACAAGGCAGCGAACCCGAAGGCCGGATCAACACGAAGTTGAGAACATCTGCTAATCCAAGCAGGCATCCGTTAATTAAAACGAGCATCGAACCTGAAGGCCGGCTCAACATGCAGTTGAGAACATCTTCTAATCCAAGTAGGCATTCGTTAATTAAAACGAGCATCAAACCCGAAGGCCGGCTCAACACGAAGTTGTGAACATCTGCTAATCCAAGCAGGCATCCGTTAATTAAAACGGGCATCAAACCCGAAGGCCGACTCAACACGAAGTTGCGAACATCTGCTAATCCAAGCAGGCACCGTTAATTAAAATGGGCATCGAACCCGAAGGCCGGCTCAACACGCAGTTGAAAACATCTGCTAATCCAAGCAGGCATCCGTTACTTAAAACGGGCATCGAACCCAAAGGCCGGCTCAACACGAAGTTGAGAACATCCACCAATTCACAATCTGAAAGAAGAAATCTGCTGGGGAAGAACAAACTTGAATAAGTAAAGTATGTTGGAGAGAAAATAATAAGATGAACACATCTATCGAAAAAAATTTGCTGGGGTCTGGATACCACACAAGCTCATAAAATACACCGATGTTAGCCAGGGTCTGGATACCGCACGGGCTAAAGAAATAAACCGGTGTTAGCCAGGGTCTAGATACTGCACGGGCTAAAGCAATAAACCGGTGTTAGCCGGGGTCTGGATGCTGCACGGGCTAAGGAAATAAATCGGTGTTAGCTAGGGTCTGGATACCGCACAGGCTAAAGAAATAAACCATAATCTGCTGGAGATACATTTGAAAACAAGAGGTAAACCTGGCCTATGTTTCGAATGCATATGTTTGAAAATGGCATAATGCTCCATACGAAATGGAAATGCTACACGTTTGGGAGGATTCTATGCACAATACAAATGCAAAGGAACCGCTCCAGCAAAATAAATGCTAAAGAACAAAACCAACTCCTCTGGGAACGACCGGGTGCCAAGTATGACTGGACTTATGTTGGGAAAACAAGCCCTGGATGGCTTCTAAGAAAAGAACTCTCCCGAGTAAACTGCTCTACTGAGAACAAGATCCACTCTGCTGGGGATCAAATCAACTACGCTGAGGTAACGCCCTGGATGGCCTAGCAGAATACGACTCTTCTAGGGAACAGACGACTCGGCTGGAGAACAAAATCCACTCTACTAGGGGAAATTGGCCCTGGATGGCCTCCTAGAAACCAAAACTCTTCTAGGACACAAAACAAGTTGCCAGGAATACACCCCAATTTGTCGGAGATCAAAATCAATCCGCTGGGGATTAACCGGCGAGGGAATCAGCATCGACCTCTGCTTGGGGAAAATGAGAAATAAACTCAACAACATCAAAACTCCGCTGGAGGAATGAGTCTATGACCTAGACTCTGAAGGGAAAAGAGTCAAAGATTTAGACTCTATGGGGTAACAACACTCTCGTATCTACCTGCCAAGGGATAAGTGCACACCACTATTGGGGAACCTTTTTTTGACCCTCTGGGGATAACCCTGATATCAACCTGCTAGGGTATAAGATATATGCATTAGAATTTTTGAGAATAGGTGTACACTCTCCACCTGCTGGGGATGGTTGTACCCTGTCGGGGATATCAATCTCAACCTGCTGAGGATAACCTTGATCACATGTAATCCTAACCTGGTGGGGAGGAACTAGTCTCAAACTGCACATCTTCCTCTTGTGGGGACATAGTCATGGTGACCTTACTGGGGATGCACTTCTGGAATAGTTTTGAGAGTCCTGTAAATGACAAACAAACAAAGTGTCTTATATGCAACAAAAGCTATCTCAGTCATCGTCCATGACATTGTTAAAGAAAATCAATGTTTTAATTATGATCAGTAAAGCCCACAAGTTTACGTATGCTATGTTTTATCAAAAACATCAGGCGTCTTTTGCAAGCAAAGCAGTAAAAGCTAAAACAAAAGCTTTCTGAATAGTATGCTTCATTGATAAATGGCCTATAAATAGGAAGATTTACATCAGATGCAACTCCTGAAAAGAGGAAGTTATGCAAAAAGATACAAAAATGCAGGAAATATACAAAATGTCGGCAATATGGTACCGACAACCACCATGTGTCGATTTGACTATGACTCGCATGACTTTGATGCTTCTCCAATGCTCTGTCTTTCGAAGAGACTGACTTGATTGAATGACCCTCGGGTCCTCCTAAAATCCATTATGCTCATGGTATCATATGCATACCGCAATCATTTTCTTTTCAAATCCCTAACTTTTTCCTGAATCGCCCTTGCGGGTTTTCGATTCACCGAGATACCCATTTTTTCCAAAGTCGCCTTTTCAGGTTTTCAACTTTACGGGTTTACATATTTCCTTCTTTTATCCCTAACTTTTGCCCGAACCCATTCTTTTTATGGTTCACTGGGATGCCCCATTTTTGCCTGGATTTTCTTTTTCTTTCCAGCGGGTCTATTTAAGCAAAGTATTTTTTAACTGCGTCTGCATTCACAAGGGATGTGAAATCTTCGCCATCCATGGTTGAAAGTAGTAAGGCTCCTCCAGAGAAGACTTTCCTTATGACATATGGACCTTTGTAGTTGGGAGTCCATTTACCCCTATGATCTGTCTGTGGAGGGAGAATCCGCTTCAACACTAAGTCACATACCTGAAAGCTTCGAGGGCGCACCTTCTGATCAAAAGCTTTCTTCATCCTGCTTTGATACAAACGGCCATACGCAATGGATGCCAATCTCTTCTCGTCCATCAAGCTGAGTTGATTCAATCTGGCCTTCACCCATTCCGCCTCATCAAGTTTAACGTCAACCAATACTCTCAAGGAATGAATATCAACTTCTAATGGTAGGACATCTTCCATACCATACACTAGTGAGAAAGGAGTTGCCCCAGTTGAAGTACGTACTGAAGTACGATATTCGTGTAATGCAAAGGGCAACATTTCGTGCCAATCTTTGTAGGTCACAACCATCTTTTGCACAGTTCCTTCATCATCTTCGGACGATAGGGAAAAGAATTGTGATGTTCAATCTTGAAACTCTGGCATAATTCCTTCATCATCTTGTTATTCAAATTCGAACCATTATCAGTAATGATTCGTTTGGGCACTCCATAACGACAGATGATGTCCTTCTTAATGAATCGAGCCACTACTTGCCTGGTGACGTTGGCGTAAGAAGCTGCTTCTACCCACTTAGTGAAATAGTCAATTGCCACTAAGATGAAGCGATGTCCGTTGGATGCAGTCGGTTCAATCTTACCGATCATATCAATGCCCCACATAGAAAAAGGCCAAGGAAATGCCATGACATTCAGAGGACTTGGCGGTACATGCATCTTATCCGCATAAATCTGGCATTTATGGCACTTTTTGGCCTACTTGAAACAATCAGACTCCATGGTCATCCAATAGTAGCCTTCCCTCAACAACTTTTGAGACATTGCATGTCCGCCTGCATGCGTACCAAAAGCACCCTCGTGGACTTCTTCCATAAGCAAACCTGCTTCTTTTTCGTCCACGCACCTCAACAACACTAAGTCGAAATTTCTTCGGTAGAGTACATCATCCTTGTTCAGGTAGAAGTTTCCAGATAATCTTCTCAAGATCTTCTTATCCCGGCTCGATGCCCTAGGCGGGTACTCCTGATTCTTGAGAAAGTTTTTGATATCATAATACCACGGCTTCCCATCTGAAGCTTCCTCTATTGAAAATACGAATGCTGGCCTATCGAGGCGCGAGATGACAATTCTCGGAGTATCGTTCCAATAATTCACCTTGTACATCGAGGATAAGGTAGCCAAAGCGTCTGCCATTTGATTCTCAGCTCTTGGCACATGATGAAACTCTACATTGTCGAAGAAAGGTAACAACCTCCTTGCATAGTTCGTGTAGGGAATCGGGTTGGGCCGACGGATCTCCCACTCTCCTTTGATCTGATTGACTACCAAAGCTAAATCACCATAAATATCAAGGTTCTTGATTCTCAAATCAATCGCTTCTTCAATACCCATAATACATGCTTCATACTCAGCTTCGTTGTTGGTGCAGGGGAAAGTTAACCTGGCAGTAAATGGTATGTGAGAGCTGTGGAGAGTTGTAATGATTGCCCCAATTCCACTACCGTAGGAGTTAATAACACCGTCAAAGATCATTTACCACTGGGAGCCTATCTCAGGACCTTCGTCAGGTAACGACTCATCACAATCTTTCATCTTCAAGAACATGATATCCTCATCAGGAAATTCAAACTTCATCGGCTGATAGTCATCAATCGGTTGCTCCGCGAGATATTCTGACAGCACACTCCCCTTAATGGCCTTTTGGGAGACGTATTGAATATCGTATTCTGTCAAAACGATCTGCCACCTAGCAATCCTTCCAGAAAGCGCTTGCTTTTCGAACACATACTTGATCGGATCCATCTTTAAAATCAGCATGGTTATGTGATTCAACATATATTGCCTCAGGCGTTTGGCGGCCCAAGCAAGTGTGCAACATGTCTTTTCTAACATTGAGTATCTGGATTCACAATCTGTGAACTTCTTACTCAAATAATAGATGGCATGTTCTTTTCTTCCTGTCTCGTCGTGTTGACCGAGAACACAACCCATGAAGTTCTCAAGAACTGTCAAGTACATTATCAATGGTCTTCCTGCCACTGGGGGCATCAGTATCGGAGGCTCCTGCAAGTATTCTTTTATTTTTCAAATGCCCTCTGGCAATTTTCATTCCAGACCACCTCCTGATCTTTCTTTAACAGCTTCAATAACGGTTCACAGGTGGCTGTGAGGTGAGATATAAACCTTGTAATGTAGTTCAATCTACCCAGAAAACCACAAACCTCTTTCTCTGTGTTTGGTGCTTGCATTTCCTGTATAGCTTTTATTTTTGCAGGATCGACCTCGATTCCTTTTTCACTGACTATAAACCCCAATAGCTTTCTTGACTGTACACCAAAAGTGCATTTGTTTGGATTCAACCTTAGTCTGAATTTCCTTAACCTCTCAAACAGTTTCAAACGATTAACCAAATGCTCTTCCTCTATTTGTGACTTTGCGATCATGTCATCAACATAGACCTCGATCTCATGATGGATCATATCATGAAAGAGAGTCATCATTGCCCGTTGGTAGGTTGCCCCTGCATTTTTCAATCCAAAAGGCATCACCTTATAGCAAAAAGTCCCCCACGACGTGATAAAGGTTGTTTTCTCCAGGTCTTCCAGGGCCATCTTAATCTAGTTATATCCGGAAAAACCATCCATGAAAGAAAACACTGCATACTGGGCCGTATTATCAACTAGCACATTAATGTGGGGGAGTGGGAAATCGTCTTTTGGGTTCGCTCTGTTTAGATCACGGTAATCTACACACATCCTTACCTTACCATCTTTCTTAGGTATAGGCACAATGTTAGCGACCCACGAAGGGTAATTCGTCACGGCAAGAAATTCGGCGTCCAACTGCTTCTGGACCTCTTCTTTGATCTTAACTGCCATGTCTGGTCTGGTTCTCCTAGCTTCTATTTTACAGGTGGACACTCCTCTCGGAGGGGTAAAAGATGAACCATAATATCTGTATCCAGTCCTGGCATATCCTCGTATGACCAAGTGAAGACATCTATGTACTCTCTGAGCATATCTACCAGTCTTCTCTTGACATCATTTTCTAAGGCAGCCCCAATTCTGACCTCTTTCTTGTCTTCTTCTGTGCCCAGGTTGACGACTTAAATCTCTTCTTGATGAGGCAGAATGACCTTCTCTTCCTGTCTCAGCAGTCTGGCAAGCTCTTCAGGTAGGTCTTCGTCTTCATCATCTCTTTTTCAGCTTGAAAGATTGTATTGTCAAAGTCATACTGAGTCATAGACGAGTCTGAATCGGTGGCATCTGCGATATGAAACCTCCATAATGATGATTTGATGCTTAAAATGAAATGCAAACAAGCACAAACCATATTGCCATTTTATTATTAAAATAAAATAAGAAAAACAGGGAGCAAAACATTTGAATGCATAAAGATGCCTTTTGATTAATGATAAAAGAAAATGTTCAAACATAAACGGGATAAGGCCCTACAAAGAAAACCACTATGTTCCGGGAAGAACACAGGGCTACACATAATCAGAAAACAAGATAATTACTCTTCATGGGTCACTTGGACAACTTCTTCAATAGTTCAGTTGCTCAGACTTTGGCCGAGAACACACGGCTGGATCCATGCATCCATATCACAATCACTATCCCTTTCATCCTCGGACACAACGTTGATTCGGTCGAAGATAACCCCACCACTTGTAAATTGAATTGGTCCTCTGTAACATGTAGCGTTCTGTGAGGAAGAAGATGACGGGTTGTACCCCAATTCGAACTTATCTTGCTTATTGGGGATACTCAACACCTGCCCCCATCCTTGAGATAAACCTGACTCCACCATCGCACGCGCTTCCTTGAAAGAAGACATAGACACCTCAGGAATTCTGTCTACAACTGGTGCCTTTTCTCTGACCCGAACGGTTTCAAATGCTTGGCATAGGGTCTCATGAACTTCTCCATCAACCTCGACATACTTGAACGAGGATAAATGGTTGATCATTATGTCCTCCTCACCACAGACGGTGACAATATTACCCCTAACCATGTACTTTAACTTCTGATGTAAGGTCGACGTCACTGCCCCGGCAGAGTGAACCCAAGGTCAACCTAATAAGCAACTGTATGCAGGTTAGATATCCATTATATAAAAGACAGCGTCGAAAATTTCAGGTCCTACTTGAATGGGGAGAGTGACCTCACCAAAAATAGACCTCCTCGTTCCATCGAACGCTCTCACAATCAAGTCACTAGGAGTACATATAACGCCTTGGGTTTCTAGCTTCATTAAAGCCTTCTTGGGCAACACGTTGAGTGAAGACCCAGTATCCACCAGAACATGTGATAATACAGCCCCTCTGCACTCAATGAAAATGTGCAAAGCATGATTGTGATTTCTTCCTTTAGGCGTTAGGTCCAAATCTGAAAATCCCAATCCATTTCCAGCATTTACATGGGCCACAACTCCCTCGAGCTGGTTCACTGCAATCTCTTGTGGCACATATGATGTGTTCAGAATCCTCAAAAGGACATTCCGGTGTGCCTCGGAGCACAGTAGTAGAGATATAATAGATATTTTGGATGGGGTTTGTTGTAGGTGATCAACAATTTTGTAATTGCTCTTTCTAATCATACGCATGAATTCCTCAACGTCTTTTAATAGAGCATCCTTATCACCTTGTTGAGAACTTCCCTCTACAACAGCCTTTCCCTTCCCTTTATCTAGTCTTTCAACATTAACATCAGGCGGTGAAAATACCCTGCCACTTCTCGTCATACCACTTGTTCCCACCAAATTATCCACAGACGAACTATCAAACGATGTTCCCTTCAGCTCTTGTTTCTGGCCATTACAAAAGACTTCCGCCCCATAGTTCCATGGGATTGCTTTAGTACTTTCATAAGGCACTGGTCCTGCCTTAGTGATTATAACCGTTGTTGGCCTCGGCGGCGCCGATATGTTAATTGTTCTAAAAGGGATTGAGATCGTAGCAATCTCATCCCGCTTCTGACCAATCACCTTCTCATCTTTCTCTTCAACAATTCTGTCAAATTGTAACACGCCTTCATTCATTAAACACTGAACATGATTCTTCAAACTTTCACAACCTTCGGGATGTGCCAAACAGCCTTCACAGTCTTCTCCATAACCCGGAAAAACTCTGCCCCTCAATAGCCTACTCTTGATAAAACTCAAAGGAGTTCTCAACTCTTGAACGTCAGTCACTAAATTCAGATTCTCTTCTTCAACAATAGCATTGACATCATTCGCTCCTTGGTTGGGTATAGGGTTTTGAACAACATTAGGCGCGTCATTTGTAACATTGATTGCTTTGCTATCAATAAGGTCCTGCACCTTATGTTTGAAAGCCTTACAGTTGTCTATATGATGACCAGGGGCGCATGAATGAAAGTCACATCTGGCGTTTGCGTCATACCACGGGGGTGGCGCGCCAGTCAAACGTGCCAATGTCCTTTTCTGAATCAATTGAAGCTGCAAAAAATGTTGTAACAGTTGTGAATAAGACATAGGAGGAGTGTCAAATTGCCTATTCATTACTCTTCCGCGGTCCTGAAACCGTCGCGGCTCATAATTCTGTTGTTGTTGTTGTTGTTGTCGTTGTTGTTGACGCTGTGGAGGTTGTACAGCTGGAATAGTAATACTTGCAACCTGAGGTTGTTGCTGATGATATTGTTGTTGCGGATGCTGATTTCTGCTTTTGTTCCTGTTCCTGAAGCTTGACATCGCATTGGTCTTATCTTCTCTTTTCTTGTTACCGAAGTTCTTTCTTCCTCCTCCAGATGAGGATCCCTCTCCGACTTGGATTTTTCCCAGCTTAATACCATTCTCAACTCGTTCACCGGTGATAATTAAATCTGAGAAGCTACCAGACATATTCCCTATCAGCTTTTCATAGTACACCCCAGACAATGTATCTACAAACATATTAATGAGTTCTCTCTCCACCATAGGAGGTTGGACCCTTGCAGCCAACCCATGCCACCTCTGTGGGCATTCTTTAAATCCCTCATTACTTCAGTGCGACAGATTTTGCAACTGTACACGGTTGGGCGCCAAATCACGATTGTATTGATAGTGTCAGACAAAGGCCTCTGCCATGTCTCTCCAGCTTCTAATATTGGTTGGCTCCAAACCCATGTACCACTCCAAAGATGGGCCAGACAGGCTGTCCTGAAAGAAGTGCATCAACAGCTTCTCATCATCAGAATAAGCGAACATCTTTCTGTAGTATGAACGGAGGTGCACCCTGGGACAGGTCGTCCCCTTGTATTTGTCAAAGTCAGGTACCTTGAACTTTGGTGGAATCCTCAGACCGGGGATCAGCCCCAAGTTAGACATATCAAGACCAAGAGAATTCTGATTTTCCAAGTTCTTCATCTTCTCTTCTATCATTCTGAACCTCTTGTCTGCATTAGACTGCAAGCCCGCATCTAAATCCCTCATCGAGAAAATATCATCATGTTCATCCTCCTCCCACTGAGGACCCGCATTTCCATGTACAGCACCGACTGCACCAAGAATATGAACTTCTGATGGATTACCTCCGCCTGGAGGAATAACAACTATTGGGATAGAAATCGCATGAGGAGTGCCATTGTCAGCTGGAGGAGGAATTGCAGTGGTCCCGCTGTGAAAAACTCTGCTTCCATCAATCCTAGCAATCAAAGGTTGAACAAGCATCCTCAACTATTCCTGACCATTAGCAACCCCTTGCATCAGGTCCATCAATTACGCCATGCGGTCTTGGAACTCTTGTAACTCAATTGGATCTGATCCATTGCCTTCTGCTGATTTCCCCTAATTGAATAACGGTGAATTGCCCGGTCTGCAATCCTGAAACACTAATGAGTGAAAAACCACAAAAAGAATAAGGTCAATGGAACCAGAACACCTGCAATACAATATGATAAATGATGCAGAATGCAAGCATGTAAATATGATTAAGGGAAATCTTCCCCTTGATTCTAGTTCCACAAACAACAGGAGAATGAAGAGCTAACAGATGAAGCCACAAAACCTCTCCCATAAATAAAATAAGGATCAGAGTATTAACATACAACACATCACCAAGGAAATACAACAAAGTCAAAACGACCTCATTCAACAGTCCCGGTGATGGTCGGAATACAAGACAATAAAAAATATAGAAGAACAAAGGAAAATTGTATCAAGTACGGTAGCGAGTCTGGAACTCTTCTAACAATGTTTTCGTATACGGATGATCAGGTCGTGCAACCAACGCCTATATTAGTAGCTCTCTCTTGCTGATGACATCCTTCAAGTCTTGAACGTAGTCTTTCCAAGCATCCTCCCCAAACACGTCCTCAAGTCTAGGCTTCTTCAAGTTGGCTCTCAACTTGTACTCTTCCAACGTTGCAAGAGCTTCTCGTAGTTTGCAGTTGCTTTCATACTGACGAACAGATTATCCAGGAGCTTTTTCATCTTTGATTCGGAGTTGAGTCTTCAACCTATCAATCTGCTGATGAAGTTCATCTTCTCTTTCCTTATTGTTAGTCAAGATGGCATTCCACTGAGCGTTGCACTTTGATATTTTTAGGTGTGCTTTCTCTAACTCTTTCTTCTTCCCTTTGAGAGCATTACCCAAGCTCCTCATATCCTGACCAAGACGTTCTCTAACACGAATTTCTTCAGTCAGTTCCCTCCCCATCTTGTTCAGAGTATTTGTCTGCTTCTTGGACAGGTGAGTGGCTTGATTCTTCTCACTTCTATGTTAAATGATCTCTTTCTCCAACTATTCGTTCTCTTTGCGTAGTCCTTCCTTTTCAATGCACAGTTGATTGTACTTCTGGATGTCAACTGTTGTTGGTTCTCCAACTACCGAAGGATACAAAGGCTCCCTGACTGGAAATGGTAGCAACAACCTTTCAACCCTTTCTTGAATCCATTCAACATATGGTCCATAAGCTCTGCAATCGCTCTTACCCAAATAAAGCTTTCCTCTCCGATGAATGCTATTCCAAGCCTGTTGCAAACCAATCAGAGTAACGACATAAACTAAACCAGTGAAATACAGAGATTCCTGCACTTCCTCCTCCTTCGGGGGTTCTCTTAAAGCATAGTTGTTGCACCCCAAAATTTGACCAACCTCTTTTCTTAATATTTGGCTTATGTTTCATTGCATTTTAGCATTCTTGCATTTGCATAGCATAGTTTCTTACAAGGGATCAAGTGTTTGTGTTTCCTATCCAAGAGGAGAGGCTTATTAAGCACAAGCTCAAACAGAGGTTATTGTGTGTATGTCATCATCATGAAGACATCTGAGCTCCTAGAAAGGAGAGGTGTGTCATAGCTCAACATTAAAGAACCATCAGAAGGTTGTCAAGGGGTCCATAAAGATTTTTCATTGGTGTGATCATTGGTAGAGGCTTTCTGAGTACCTTAGAGGTCATTGTGGAGTGGGAATGGTCACTCAATTCACCTGCACATTGCCTAGGCAAAAAGGGTGGATTAGGGTTCCGTGCAGTAAAAATTGAGGTTTCGACGATTTAATCAGTCAATCTGTTGGATTTATTCTCCAAGAAACAAATCTCCACATCATCAAAGATAATCCGTTGGGTCAATTATGAGTCGAATTTGAGGTTGTCACCCAAATATTGAAGACAATGTAGTTCAGGATTCTCGATTAGGGTTTCTAATTAGGAAAAGTCAACTGTAGTCTGAATTTTGATTTAAAAGGTGTTCCAATGATGGAATTATGGTCCATGAAGCTCATATGGATTAGTGAAGTCCACTCAAGAAGTTTCAAGGCCTCAAAAGACCAAGAACATCAACAACCGACTCGGTAGTCATCGATCGATCGTTTCGTTGACCAAAAAGTCAACTCTTCAACCATAAGGAACTTGACCTAAAAGTGTGAAGAAAAAATGTTCCTAATGACATATTGAACTTATCCATGAAGTTTCATGACCATCGGATCAAGGATGGAGGAGTAATTGAGAAAGTCTGGAATTAGGATTTTGAAAGGGGCAAGACCATAACTTCCTAACCACACATCCAATTGAGTTGGTTCAAGGCTTGTTGGAAAGGTCTTGACAAATCCTACAAAAGTCTCACAGAGGTCCATGTGTAAAAAATGAGAAGATTGGGACTTATGATCAAAATCATTAAAAGAGGGGAAAACACTTAGAAAATTTCTAAGTTTTCTGGCCTTGCAAATCATGTTTTCAGCCAACTTTGAAGGGCTTTTTGACCTAGTTCCACTTGGAATCTAAAGATCATGTAAACATGAAAGTTGTAGAGCTCTATGAGGGATTTCCAAAAAGTAATAGAACTACTCCATAGCCCTTATGAGTTGAGAGTTATGAATCCAGAAAGTTAGGGTCTCCACACTTGAGTGCACCATTTCCACTTTTTCACAAATTCAATTTTCAGCCACTTGGACCATTCTCAACCATTGGATCATGTCTTAATCTGATACTTAGAGAGGATGATGGTTAGAAAATGCAGAAATAATGAGATTTGGTAGAGTTTGTAAGTTGCAAGCAAGTGGACATTATTTTATTCAAAAATAGAGGAAAGAGAAACTTTTTTGGTGAAGACTTGTAGCTGCAGCCTCTAGCCTCACTTCAGTCACCTCATGTCCTTCATTTCACTTAAGTTTTTCCCTGTATTGAGCCAAGGGACTGATGAGCACAATTGCCACATGATATTGGATAGATTTTCTTCCAAAACTCCCCCCAAAAGCTTGAAACCAAATATGCCCCAATGCCTATCTTGGCCTATAAATAGAGACTTCCTTCCACTCTTTTAGACACACCAGAGCTATAAAAAAACCAGAAACACATAGCTCTCATTCTTACTCTCCTTTCTTGAAAAGGAAGAAAGTCACAAAACCACCAAAATCCACCACTTTACACTTTTCAACCAGTCCTTGTTCCAAACACTAAACCACCATAAAAACCATATAAACACCCTTAAAATGACCATTTGAAGTTGTTTCTATCATCACATTCATCAAAAAAATTCATAGATCAAAAAGTCAACTGTCCACACACATAAGTTTGACTTTTATGCTCATTTTAAGCCAAATCACCACACAAACATTTTTCCACCAATTTAACACTTGGAGCACTTCATATTTGTGATATGTCAACTGTCTAAAACCTTAAAAAGAAACTGGAACCTCATTTGCTAAATCTTCCCCAAAGGATCACTTGTTGCTTCAAAAGGAAGAAACTTCAAAGCTTTGCTCAAAGGAGGGGGGGATATTTTGCTCTTGCTGCTAGCTTGCTTTTGGAGGTCTACAAGAGGTAAGTGACCTCTAAACTCTTGCTTTTTCTCACATATGCATGATCCAAAACTGTTGAACATGAGTTGCATATGCTTGCTGTCATGAACTTGTGAAACATTTTAGTGCATTTGATCATTATGTTAAGGTTACATTTGCTGACTTACATTTGTGTCTGTTACAAAGATGAAGTTTGTTAATTTTCAAACATTGGCTTGATGTTGTCATTTGTGGTCTTATTAAAATTACAAGTTTGTTGGCATGTTGTGCTAGAGGTTATGGTATTAGGATTGTTGATTCTTGCTGAGTTTCACAACTGTTATTAGACTGTCATCAGGGAAATTTTGTTGTCTTTGTAAAAGAATTGATGTAGACTGTTGAAGTGTATGATGCATTAAGGATTGATATTGTTATTTTAAACTCATGATCTCTGCTGTCCAAAACATGTTTCTCATAATAAAGCCTATTTAAAAGCAACTGTCCTCTCATGTGAAATGAAATAATTGGTAGTTTAGGTTTGATTGGTGCCATGTTTGAAATCTCACTGCTGTTAAGAATGTCTTGAGTTGGAGTTTATCAACTCATGTCTTGTTGCTGCCAAAGCCTTTTTGCTGTAGCTTGTTAGTGAATGGTAGCTGCCTCCTCATGTAGGTTCTATTTAGTTTGAGTGAACTGGAAATTGTAATGTTCAAGGTTACATTTGTTTTGTCTTTGGTTTTAAGTTTGAGTTTGTTCAACTCATGGATTGGACTTTGTCATTAGGGTATGTATGTATAGGTTATGTGTTTTTGGGAATGTTGATGTGGGATGCTGCAATACATGGTGCATTTAGGAGTTAACTTTACCATGTTTCATTGGTGCCTATGATTGTGCTTGAGAGTTAAGTTTGATAACTCAGGTGTGGATTTCTATCAGGTTGTAGGAATTTAGGTTTATGATGTTGGTCTTGGATCAGATTTAGAGGACCAAAGTAAAGGCATGTATTGAGGACTTAAGGTTGTTTTTGTTTTGGTTTAGAGGTTGCTACCTTAGTTTTGGTTGGGTTTTGATGTTAGGTTGTTCAATTAATTTTTAGAGGTGCATTGTAAACATTGTTATGTGCATCTCTTTTGGAGGTCTGATCTGATTCATGTTTCTAGACCAGTCTAGCATTTGGTAGGTGCATAGATTTATCATGAGAGTAAGAGCTATCATGGGAGTTCAACTGTTGAGTGCTTTAGCTTGTGGACCATTGGTGGCTGCTGCCATTAAGCATTGCCTTAAACATTGTTATATTGGATTGAACACACAAACTGTTTTGAAAGGAGGAGAATCGACAACTTAAGAGTTATGGGTATTAGTGGGTTACTGTTAGACATTGCCATGTCTGATCTTTCTCATTAGAGACTTAACCTTGCTCCCACTTGGATCAATCTTGCATAGGTAGAACCTGCACATTGAACTGTTATTAGATTTCTTTCTTTGCATGAAGCTGCTTGTTAGAGTTTGTAGGAGGTTAGATCCATCAATTCAGGATGAAGTGCTTGGAGTTGATAAGCTCTTTGTCTTAGTTTTTTTTGCATTATAATGTCAGTTTGAAGTGCAGCCTAGGTCTAGTGCCCTTGCTGTTTTGGAAGTTATAACTTCATGTTGTGTTTGGCTTGGTTTAGATGTTGGAAATGCTTGGGTTATCCATGACTATCCTGGAAGGTGGACTGTATCATATCAGGCATGTTAGTGGCCAGGTTTTTTCCTCTCATTCTAGAGGGTAGCGTTGGTTTGGGTTTTCATTAGGGGCAGAATTAGAGAACCAGTTTTTGGTCATGAGGATGTGGACTTTTGTGCAGCCAGTGAGAGTGTAATTTGAGTGTCTCAGGTATTGCTTGGTTGTGTAAACTCAGGCGTAGTCTTGTTTCTTAGCTTTCTGTTGATCATTATGGATTGGTCTAGGTTGGTATAGTGCTGCTTTAGATCCTCACCATGAGAAATCACCACCAAAACCTGTTGGCATTAGTATTGAACAGGTTTAGTTAAGATTTGAACTCTGTCATGCTTAATGTTGGGATCTATTTTGTGTTGATGCCACTAGTGTTGGATATGTCCTTTATCATTGGTTGGATTCACAATTGTATTATTGAAGTATGAGTTTATCAACTCCTAGTGGTTGGCTGTTTAATTTTGTGCTCATGCTGAGGTGTGGTGTGATTTTTGTTTTAACAATTTGAAGAGCCTTCATCTAATTTAGTTGTTTAAATTAATGTGTGAGATTGAGGATCAAAAATGATACTGTCATGAGATAGGGGAATTGGTTGTTGTCATCAAGTCATGGACTTGTAGTACTTTAGGATTGGCTAAACCATAGAGGCAAGTCTTGGACAGTTTAGGAGTTTAGTACTTGGTGGGAGCCTTTGTAGGTACCTTGCTTGTGTGCATGTAGGAGGATAGAGCTGTTACTCTAGGACTATTAATCTGCATATTCAATTTTCATGGATACTTTATTTATGAACTATCTACCACTGTGGTAAAGTCCAGCTTTTGTTTCCATCAAAGTTCACTCTTGGCATTGTAAGGTTTATTGAGATTAAGTGCATTGGATGTTGGATGCTACCCTTATGCTTTGGTTTACTACAAAGAACTGGTACTGCACCATTAGTTCATAAGATTTGGCAGTTTGGATTGATAAGTTGGTTGCTGTCATAGATCATTGCTTTAGCATTGTTGGATACAAAGTCCATTCTAAACCATTTCACTAAACTTGCAGCTTGACAATCACATTTTGACTCATTGAGAGACTGAGCTTTTCTCTTGGAGCATAATCATGAGTAACATGTTTAAAGCATGTGCAGACCCTTGTTAGCTTTTAAACTCATCAGTTTTGGTCCAAATATTCCAAAATGCATTTTAAAGCCACAACTGCATAAGCCTTAGATTTTTGTTGTGTGTGCACTTTTTGGGAAAATGGTAGTTACCATTGTACTCCTCATGAAAAAACAAGCAACTTTGACTAAAATTTCACTGAAAATGATTGAGTTTTGACAAAGTTATGATCAAATCATATTTGGCTTCTTTCCTTGCATTTACCTTGTAGCTTGCCCAGAAACTCACTTGGTTTAGGTATTTCATTTAATGGGGTGGCTTGATAAAAAGGATGTATTGTCACCCCAGTGGTTAATTGCCTTGCCTTAAGTACCTTATCATGCGCCTAAACCTGAGTTCGACCCCCAGCGGGGGCGTTTTTGCTCTTTTTGTTTATTTTCATTATTTTCCTTGTTTTTTTAATTTTTTTCTTTCTTTATCCATGTTACTCACACGTGTATGAATGGTTGGAGTGGCATTGTTTTGTGCCTGCAGCCCCAAGGTCTTGGGTTCAAGCCTTGGGGAGACATTTCCTATTTTTTTAGCAACTTGTTTATTTCACCTTTTTATTTCATTTTAGTTTTTTCTTGTTTTATTTTATTTATTTTAAAAATAGTTTTAAATATCATAAAAATCCAAAAAAATCATATTTTAATATTTTAATGTGTTAATTTATTTTTCATCAATTTTATTTCATTTTCATTTTATTTTGTCATTTTATTTTGAATTAACAAATTAATGTGCTTTGTGGTTTATCATTTATTCCAATCAATTTCATTTTCTTTCTCATTTCATTTGTGAGTGAATTATTTAGTGTTTGCTTGGCCTTGTGCCATGATCCCCCTAGGATTCCTAGTCCCTCCGTTTAGGATGGGAGTAGGAGAGACATTAGGTGTTCAATTCTATGCATGACAACATTAGGGTAGTACTTCCCTTTCATCCCAACTTTAGGAGCATTGTGCATGATAACTTTAGGGTCCAATTTCCCCTTAGTTTGAGTCTTTCTCTTCTCATCTCCTAAATAATTCAAAACACCTAATAAAGAAATATTTATGTTGTACGCTACGAGCCTTAAGTACTCGAGGAATGATGGTTAGGGGGGCCTCCTCTCAACTATCTAGAGTGATTAGCGTATGCCCTTTGGGCGATATGCGGCGCATTCGCTCTTGAGTCATAGTGTTTAGTGCGACGTGAGTTTCAAACCATAACTCAATTCACTTCTTGTCTTAAAAAATACAACAAAAAAAAACATCAAATATTTTTATCCTTCGGGATCTTAATTGGAAAACCATTTTCAGAAAGAGTTTTGTTAAGCTTTGGTTTTACCGCAAACAGGCATCGTCCCTAACTATTTGAACCACTGTTTAACCCTACTCGGTTTAAAACACTTGAACCAACCTGTGGTCGTGTCAGCCCGAACTACGTTTGCTCTGATTTCTCATACTAGACGAGGATACGTAGGCACAAGACGGTGATGTCTTGGCGAGCAACCTTCCCCCACCTTCACCCGTAGTTTTCCGAACTACGTTGACTCTGACTTTCCCATTGCACGAGGTAATACGTAGGCATAGAGCGGCGATGCTCTATCGAGTCCTTTTTCTTTTCTTTTTTCCCTGTGGCCTTTAGTTAGATAGTAAACACCCTTTTAGATAGACAACAAGCATCGATCCTGTCGAGTACGACGAACGTGAGGGGTGCTAATACCTTCCCCTTGCGTAACCGACTCCCGAACCCGAGATTTGGTTGCGATGACCTGTCTTCTCCCATTTTCGTTAGGTTTTATCTGATCATTTCCTTTCCCTCTCTTTGGGATAAATAACAAACGGTGGCGAATCTTCTGTCCTTGTCGGCCCTTCTTCACAGTGATGCGATAGCTGTCGGCTCTGCTGGGGAATTTCCCATCCCCTATGTGAGTCAATCCTAGCGCTTGCGTGTTTTGTCTTTGGGTGTGTATATATGTGTATATGTGTTGCATCTGTACAATTTTGCATTTGTATTTTTATTTCTAGCACTTTATATCATATGTTTTGTTATTGTGATGTGGGTGGGATGTTCCAATGAGAGAAAAGCCAAAACACAGGCTTGAGAATAACCCTAGCATTAGAGTGGAGAGTAGTGGGGACCTACACGTTAGGCATGCACTAGTCTCCATGAAATTCACGTTTAGACGAGGTTTTCAGTTGAAGACATCCTATCCTGTGCATTGGTTAGGAAAGGGTGTTGGATCTGAAAGCTGTCAACTCTGGAGACCGATCACTTGAGAGTCAGCTAAGTGAGGTCGCTTCGTGAGACAATGATGCCAAACCAAAAATGGTGAACATATTATCGTTTCTCAAAAGTCTGTGACGTTGACGACCGCATAGGATGCCGAACCTTGTCAGATTAGGTCCATACCTGTGAGAGGGATTGGGTTTGCAGGGAACCTTGACCTTCAGTCTACCTGTTCCTCTCATCAATATGAACAGTTATAGTGGGATCCTTATGCTAGTGTTGTATTTCCATCAAAGCGAAGCGCTGGTCCATCTCCGTCAACAGCACAACAACTTAATCATCTGTTGCATTTGCATACTCATTTGCATTTTGACATTAACATGTATCTGTGTTTCAGGTGTATACCCTCTCCTTGATTCTAGTCATCCTAATCCACTGTTGCCATGGAGTTTGGTCTCAAGAAAGTAGTCATTTACAAGTTCCTGATACCAGATGTGAAGTCTTTGGTTGGTCTCATTTCTGGAGTGGAGCATGGAGTTATGGAAGACTTCAAGCATAAGTACGGAAAGATCTTAGGTTTTGTCCGCAGAATTTCAAAGTATGAGTTGGAGGGTCTCCACGCACTGCTACAGTTTTACAACCCTCAGTTACGCTATTTCACTTTCCCTGGGTACGTCCTGTTACCCACCTTGGAAGAGTTTGCTCAGTTATTAGGAATTTTAGTGTTGAATAAGATGCCCTTTGTGCATTCTGAAGAAGAGCCCAATTTGGCTAAACTAGCTGATTCTCTGTATGTGGTTGTCTCTGAAATAAATGGAAAGCTGGTAAGGAGAAGCGGAGTGCCTGGGTTTCCATTGCCATTCTTAGTAAGTAAGGCTCAGTATTTTGCCAAGGAAGGGTGTTGGCCTGTTTTTAATGCATTATTGGCGCTCTGTATTTATAGGATAGTCTTGTTCCCTAACTTGCCCGACTTTGTAGATTGGGATGCTTGCTGTATTTTTGCCTCGAAGAATCCAGTGCCAACTCTCTTGGGCGATGTTTATCACTCCACTCATTACAAGAATGAGAACCGAAGAGGGAAGACTGTTTCTTGTTGTACCTCATTGTTGTACAAGTGGTTTGCCTCACATCTTCCAAAGTCTGGACCTTTTATTGACCTTGCCAGTACTGTCGATTGGCCAGAAAGACTCATGGGCTTAAGAGTAGAAAATGTTGTTTGGTTTGATAGAGACCTCTTGGGTAAGGAGATTGTGTACAGTTGCAGAGATTTTTCCAATATTCCTCTGATTGAGAGGAAAGGAGGCATAAATTATAACCCAGCTCTCGCCATTAGGCAATTTGGCTATGCTTTAAGAGCCCCCCCTAAGGAGGAAGAAGTGCGGGAATCTCTCTACTTCACAAGCTTAGTTGATGCCACTTCCCTAACTAGTTTGCAGCAGGCTTGGAACAACATCCATCATAGAGGAAAACTGTATTTGGGCAATAGAAATTCCAAAGCCTATGAACCTTACATAGGATGGATTCAGGAGAGAGTCGAGAGACTATTGCTCCCCTTTCCAGTAAGGGAACCCTTATACCCATCAGTGGTTGCAGAGCCTACGATAGTTGATGTGCAAAAATATAATCAATTGTGGGCTGAGAAAGAAGAGATGCGTAGGGCTAATGAAGAGCTGGAAAAGGAAATTATTCAGCTTAGGAGTGAGAAGAGTGAAGCCATTCACATGTCTAAGAAGCAAACGGAGTTAGTAAACAAGATGGGTACACAATTGACAAAGGAGATTAATTCTCGTGAACAAGTGGGTAAAGCCTTGAAAAGCGTCAGTGGTGTCCTCTCAAGCAAAAAGAAAGAGTTGGAGAAAGCTCATCTGAAGATATCCAAGTTTGAAGCTCAATGGAATGCTCTTTTAACCAAAAACAAAGAAAGAGAAGATAAACTCCGTCAACAGGTTGATAGTTTGAGAGCTCGGCTTCAAGACAGAATTGCAAAACCCCCGGGTGAACACATGAGTCTACTAGAAAGCAATCGAAAACTCCACGAAGCTCTTGCAACGTTGGAGGAATACAAATTGAGGATCGACCTGAAGAAGCCTAGATTAGAGGATGCTTTTGGAGAGGATGCTTGGGAAGACCTTGTTCAGAGCCTGCAAGATACTATCAAGAAGAGGGACTCACTCATTCAAGGATTGGTTGACAGTCCCGATCATCCGAACACAAAGGAGTTGCTAGAAGAGTTCCGGACTCGACACTGCTTCTGACGCTTTTTCTCTTATTTGTTGTTATTTGTATTTTGACCATCACCAGGGTTATTGGATGAGGTCATGATGACTTTCTTTTTGTATTCCTTTGGTGATGTATGATGATACTCTATGGCTCATTTTATTTATGAGAAGTTTTCTTTGGCTATCTATGTGGTTTTTCATTCTCTCACCATGCTCGTGGAACTAGAATCAAGGGGAAAGTGTCCCTGAAACGTATTTACATGTCTGCATTCTGCATTTTTGCATCATTCTTCATTTGCATTGCAGGTGTTTCTATTAACCTTACCTCTTCCTGTGGTTCTTCAGAGAGTTTGTTTCAAGATTGAAGGTCAACCAATTCACCGATATTCTACGCGAGGAAATCAGCAAAGAGCCATGGAACAGATTCAGACAGAGCTTCAGGAATTTCACGAAAGGATGGCACAATTCATGGAAATGATGCAAGGGGTAGCCAATGGGCAGGAACAATTAAGAACTCTGGTTCAACCATTGATAGCTTGAGTGGATGGCAATGGTGTCATGCATGGAGGAACTACCGCTATTCCTCCTCTGATTAATGGTAGCACTTCGCAGGCCAATGTTGGTCCAACTGTAGTCAACCTTCCAGGCGGAGGAAACCAAACTGGAATTCCTATCCCAGTTGCGGCGGGCATCATACCTGTTAACAATGGTCTTCAGTGGGACCAAGATGAGCAAGATGATGTTTTCTCCATGGGAGACCTTGGGGCAGGATTACAACCTGACACTGATAGAAGGTTCAAGGCAATAGAAGAAAAGATGAGGAGCCTTGAAAACCAGAATGCTATGGGTCTTGACATGTCCAATCTGGGATTGATTCTGGGACTTAGGATTCCTCCAAAGTTCAAAGTGCCAGATTTCGATAAATACAAAGGAACAATATGTCCAGAGGTGCATCTTCGCTTCTATTTCTGAAAGATGTCTGCGTACTCCGATGATGAGAAGTTGATGATGCACTTCTTTCAAGATAGCCTGTCAGGTCCGTCTTTAGAATGGTATATGGGACTAGAGCCGGTCCATATCAGAAGTTGGAGGGATTTTGCAGAAGCTTTTGTCAAACACTACCAGTATAACAGTGACCTGGCACCGAATCGTGTACAGTTACAGAACCTATCGCAAAGGAATAATGAAGGATTCAAGGAGTACGCCCAAAGGTGGCACGAGCTGGCTGCAAGGGTTCAACCTCTGATGGTGGAGAGAGAACTCATTGACTTGTTTGTAGCTACATTGCCTGGTGTATATTATGAGAAATTGATAGGCAACATATCTGGCAACTTCTCGGATTTGATCATTACAGGCGAGAGAGTTGAAAATGGGGTTAAGTTGGGAAAGATACAAGCAAGGGAAGGGACCTCATCTGGAGGTGGAAGGAAGAACTTTGGTATTAAAAAAATGGAGAATGAGACAAATGCAGTGTCAGGTTTTAAGAATCGAAATTGGAATCAGAATCAGAATCAACATCGACAACAACCATACTATCAACAACCCCCACAAGTAGCTAGTATTTCCATTCCGGCGATACAGCCTCAACAACAACAACCACGTCAGCAACAGGAACAACAACAACCTCAACAACATAATTATGCATCGAGACAGTTCCAAGATCGGAGAAGGATGGTGGATAGGCACTTTGATGCACCGCCAATGCCTTGCCCCAATTGTTAAAACACTTAATGCGACTGCAGTTGGTCCAGAAAAGGACAATGGCACCTCTAACTGGTCCACCACCTCCCGGGTATGACACCAACGCCAGGTGTGACTTCCACTATGGTGCACCCGACCACCATATTGACAACTGCAAAGCCTTTAAACACAAGGTACAAGACCTTGTCGACAACAAGGCTATCAACTTTAATCATGATGCGCCAAATGTCGTCCAAAACCCCATGCCTAACCATGGAGGGGCCGGTGGTGTGAATGCTATTGTCAGTGAGGAAGGCTTGAACTTGGTGTCTAGTGTGGAGGATTTTAAGACTCCGTTAAGATTTGTGAAGAGTAAGTTATTAGAAGGTGGGGTGTTCCCCGGTTGTGGGAAAGATTGCGAAGACTGTGTGACTTGTCTTGAGGGATGTTTAAATCTGAGGAACCATGTGCAACGTATGATGGATGATGGTATATTACTATTTGACAAGATTCAGGAGAAGGATGATGAAAACATGATCAGTGAAGAGGAGGATGAGGTGGCCACCATCTCCATCCCTTACAAAACAATTACCATTTATGCGCCTCCAACACGACCTACTATCATATTTACAAAGGCAGGACCTATTCCCTATGAGAGCTCTAAGGCGATCCCTTGGAACTATGGGGCTGAGGTCTATTGCAATGGGCAGAAGCAGGAATTAAAACGTTCTCCCTTGGACTCGATTGACAATCTGGTAGGAACTGGAGGAATGACTCGAAGTGGGAGGTTATTTGCACCTTCCGAAGTAAATTCTGAAAAATCTGACAAAGGAAAAGGGAAGGCGGTAGTCGAAGAGGGTTCTCAAACTGGAGAGAAGGGAACCTTGTTGAAGGAGGCAGAGGAGTTTATGCATTTGATAAGGAGGAGTGATTACAAGGTTGTGGATCATTTACAACAGACTCCTTCAAAAATCTCCATCTTGTCATTGTTGTTATGTTCTGAAGCTCATAGGAATGCTTTGCTCAAGGTTTTGAATAATGCTTACGTCCGTCAAGAGATATCCGTGAACCAGTTTGAAGGGGTGGTGGCCCACGTCAATGCAGGCAACGAGTTGGGTTTCACTGGCTATGACTTAACACCAAAAGGAAGTGTCGCTTCCGCGAAAATAAGGTGCCGGCAAAACAGAGTCGCCACCTTTCGTTATTTATCCCTCAGAGCGGGAAAGGAAACGATAGGAAAAACCTGACGAAAAAGGTATAAGACAAGGTCATCGCAACCATTGTCTGGGTTCGGGAGTCGGTTACGCAAGGGGAAGGTATTAGCACCCCTCACGTCCATCGTACTCGATGGGATCCACGCTTGTTATGTTTACTGGACGAGTTGGTTTATCTATCTACCTATCAAGGCTGGCCTGAAAAGAAAACAAAATGACTCGGCAAAGCGTCACACTTTATGCCTACGTATTCTCATCAGAGAATGAGAAATCAGAGTCAACGTAGTTCGGCTAACTACAGGTTACGGGGAAGGTGGCTCGCCAATACGTCAGTATTGTGCCTACGTACTCTCAACAGGTATGAGAGATCAGAGCTTACGTAGTTCGGGATAATACGACTTACGGGGATTCAGATTCATCTGTTTTTATCGAGTAGGGTTAACAAACAGTTCCAGCAGTTTGGCGTACGCAACTCGACCTTTGGAGACTCAAGCGTTACCGTTTGCGGTAGAACTGGGAGTTAATGACACTCTTTTCTTCAGAAAAGCTTCCTTTTAATTATGGGCCCACGAGGCAAAAAGATTTGAAGTTTGTTTTCTGTCTTTTTAAAAAAGAACTGTTTTTTAGGTTTGTTTGCAACTAGTATCGCACTAGAGACTATGACCTAAGCGTGAATGCGTCGCATGTCACCCGAAGGGTGCCATACTAAACATCCAGACTGTTGAAAAGAAACTCTCCAACAACCCTTTCTCAGATAGCTTAAGGTTCGTAACGTACGACGTCAGTTAACCTTTATTACTGTATTTTAATTTGTTTTGAGATGAGAAGAGAGAATGAACAGGTTCAACTATGGGGAGACTATCAAGTCCTACTGTTGTCATGCCAAGGATTCATCCTATGATTGAGGTTTGAAACAGGGAACTCCTAGAAGTTGTCATGCATAGGTTTCAACCTAAAGTTCTAATCATCACTTCCTTATCAAAGGAAATGAGAGTCCTAAGGGATCATGTCAATGATAAATAGAAACAGATAAAGCATCAGCTTAAATAGTAAACAGTAGACAATAAAATCCATGCAATGCAAGTGAGGGAGGAAATGTGTGTGGGGCATCATCCTCCACAAGCTCATCTCAACCTCAAGCCAAATATGAGTAACTGCAATCATACAGAAGAAATAACATGCTATCAAGTAAGATATAATAACTGCAATCATACAGAGGAAATGATAACATGCTATCAAGCAAGATACAAACCACATGGGCAAGGGAGCAGGGCTCTACCGAATACCCGCAAGCAAAGCCACACAGTAAAAATACAAGCAGAGGGAGCAACTCAACCTCTAGTGCAATCATGCTCCTAGCTTACATCAGTCTAGATATGAACTTATTCTAATTCATCAAGCAAATCAAACAAGGCACATCAATACAGAAAAGAAAACAGACAGGAAAGAAAGCAGATCAACCCCTCTTTCAATAAAGCCCTCTTCTGACAGCAGTTCAGTCTTCAGACTTCAACTTCTCTTCAAGGCTATTGTCTTCAATAGCAAGTATCAACTTGCTTCTCCAAGTTTTCAAACACATCAAACATAAGTATCAACTTGTTCTTTCTTCTTCAAGCTTCAGCTCTCCATTCAATCTCAATTGGATCTTCTTCACAAGTATCAACTTGGTCTTCAAGCTTCAGCTCTCTTTGCTTCACCATTATCAACTTGGTCTTCTTCATCTACAAGCTTCAGCTTCTCAGAGTAGTCTTCAAACACCAAGAAGTATCAACCCCATCCTTCAATCTTGTTCAAGCAAGGAACTCCATCCTCTGACAAGGGAGAAAGATGCATCTATCAAGAGCAAAGTTGGGATGATTGGTAGCAGAGGGAAGACCAAAGGTCACCACTAAGCATCCTATCATCAGAGAAAGGGACCCTCAAAGGTTCTACCAATTCGCAAAGAGCCACACATCCTACCAAAGGAGGGATGAGGCCTTTATAAGGGACCTTACATTATAGGGAAGAATGGAATTGATCAACATATTCCATGTTTATGAAGGAAGAGAACTATCTAGAAGCTCTGCCTGCAAAACCCCAATCTTAACCTAATCAAAACTACACCACAAGAAGGGAAGATCTTCAAATCCAAGCCTGTTCAAGCAATCCAATGCATCTTCAACTTGTCTTTGTCATCACCCAAGAGCAAGCAAAGCAAAACCCTAATCTAAGGGAACTAAAGATGTTAATCTAGTTGAGTTAGTGCCTTAGAATCATCTAAAACTAGCACCTAAACTAAAATCAATCAAAAATAGCAAACTATCTTATAAATTTCTACAAAAATTCCTAAGGGATCCTAATTCAATTAAGAATGCATCATACAAAAACCATGGACTAAATCATCTATTAAGTCCTAATATTAAGTCCTATATCCAAAGGTATCAATCATAAACCCTAAAAATGGAGCTTCTAAAAGTTTCAACCTAAAATACCACCTATGTTCATCACAAAAATGTGAGAAAATTCTATGGGGAGCATGCATATCTATGCTAACAACTCAAAAAAAATCAAGATCAGAATCATCATCACATGATCACACAAAATTCCACAAAATCAAGTATCAAACATGACCATTTTAAAGTCAATTAAAATGTAAAAATTCCCATAAAATCAGAAAATGCATGAAATAAAAATATTTTTTATCTAAAAAATACTAGACCCTATCATGAATATAATGCAAAAAGAATGGGATTAATTGGGTCATTTTTCCATTTTTTATGATTTTATCAAGAACCATGAATAAAATGAAAAATCAAAAGAAAATAATGGAAATTAATAGGCGTGTGTGGCAAATAGCAAGAAAACCCAGTTCATTTCAATGCTGGGCCCAAAAGGGGGGTGTTGGTATCAACCAGTCCAAAGCCCACGCTCCAATTCTCAATTCAGTTCACAAATTGATCAAAAGAAAAAAAAGCCAAGCGAAGTCTCGAACCCACGTTTCCTTGGATGCACGCCTCTCATAAGTGAAACGCAGCGTTAAGGGGAGGGGGGTACGTGGCGCCACACACACGCTTGGATTGATGCCTGAGTCAAAGTCCTCATCACACACGAACGGAGGAGATTTCATCTTCTTCGTTTTGAATTCTCTGCAAGTTGGGAAACTCGCGCGCGGCCATGCCATCTCCGACGACTTCTCCGTCCAGCCCTGCTCAACCCTAACTCACTCTACGCTCCACCATTTCACACGATGTCTTGATGAAAGTTGACCAGAATTTCCTCAGGAACTCAATCATGCCACTAGTTTATGCTAAAAACGCAAGATTCGCCAAAACAAGATCTCAACCGAAAATGGAAGGAACCCTAACTTGTCTCTAACCCTCAAATTAACCAACCGGAATTCATCTACATGCTAAGGGGAACTTAACCACATGCTTCTAATGGATTAAAAGTGCATAATCAAAGAGATATTTCAAGAACTTAGAACCAACCTTGAATCTTGGATTTCAGTGGTTATGCGCCTCAATTCTCTTCCAAACTATGCAGAATCCTTCAAGGAGTAATGGTGGACAATTCTTGATGCTCAGTTCATGCTGAAACCTCTTGATTCTCCAAAACGCATTTCCAACTTTCAAGCTTTTTCTTCACTTCACATCAATGGATTCTCAACAGAATTCTGCTCCAGAACCTTCCAAATTCGTTCTAATTCATATTTATAGTGTGTTCTGATGGATATCAAGCCCAAACTAGGCCCAATTATGGATTTTGGATATTCACTTTTCCTTCCAAATTTCAACATGGATGTGTGCCTCCAAGCCTTACTCATGCTCTAAACTCAATCCAAACCATTCACTTAATCATTAAGGAGTGTGATGTAATGGTTTTCTTCCTTTGGTTTTAACATATGGAATGTATAAGATATGTTTCTTACTTGTGAAGTAACTATCCAAATGACTATGTTATGGACCTCAAATCCAAAATGTGGAAATGCCAATCTTTCTAAAACATTAATTCCATTCAAAATGACCACAAATTTGACCTGGAAACATGTTAATCTCATTTATTTTGAATTTTCTCATTTTAATTCATTAAAATGGCTTTCATGTGAAGTTTCTTCAACCAATGCTTGATATAATCCATATCAATGGACACTTGATGTTTAGACAAGCTAAAAACATCATTTTGAACAACTTTCATGTTGAACAAAAATCCATTTGGGGCTTGGAAATAGGAGTTATGGCCTTATGCTTGAAATGACCTGTAATCTCCAAATGACCAAAATGCCCTTGACTTGTCAAAGCCATAAGTTGAATTCTACACATCCAATCATGGACTTCTAGTACTCTCTAGAAAGCTAAGAGAATAAGGAACAACAATCATGTTGACCAAAAGTTCATAGGAACCATCCTTCTAGGGAAAACGTTTCATGCAAGTTGGATAACTTTCAAGCTCCCAAATTCACATACCTCAGATGACCTGTAACTTGTCAAAGTCATAACTTGAGTTCTACAAATCCTATCAAGGACTTATAGCAATAAAATTAAAGCTAAGATCAAGCTCTACAACATTCATGTTAGGGGCAAGATGAGATGACAATCACATCTTGAGCTAAACTGCCTTGAAGATAGGGGTCAAACTAGGGGATTTTACACTGTCAAGCCTTAGAAACCCTAGCTTGAAACTTCTCAAACTCTTGAATCATGATGAGTTGACCTTGGAATCATCTTTATAACATCTCAATGTATCACTCCATGATCACATGGCCTTTGAATTAGGTCTTAACCTTCTCCAAATCATCAGTTGACTTGGGGTTGACCCAGTCAAACCCTAATTGCACCATTCATGGCTGAGCCTTTTTAATCTTGCACAATGACCTGTCTAGGCCTCAAAGTGATCTTCAACACTTCTCATGATCTCTCTCAAGACCTCAAGTCTAACTTCATGGCTTCAGAATCATCTGAGGACTTCCCACAACTCTCAAGTTAGGAGGCACACACTCTTGGTTTCAACCATTCTCTCTGAGGATCTTTTAATTTCTCTGACAAGGATATCAACCCTTGAACACTTGAATAACCTTCTCAACTAGCTTCATAGTCTTGTATAGCTCTTAATGGGTAATCATACCTCTTGATCTCCTGCATACATGTCAATGAAATGCAAATGATAATGCTAATGTGAATGAAATGAAACATAAGCTAGGTAAAGAAGAGTTGGGCAAATTTTGGGGTGCAACAGTTGCCCCTATTCAAACAGCTTGGACCTGACTGGGTGAGAAGCGAACGACTCTCAAACAATCAAGGTAAAATACGGTTGAATACCAACAAACCCGAAAATTTGCCAACTGCACAAGTACACGGTACTCTAATGGGGACAAATCTTCGGAAATTGAAATAATAGCTGCACGACAACTAGCTGGAGAAATACTGATCTGAACCTCCATCAGGATGATTCTCTGATTTATCTGATATCATTGCATCCTTAATTCATAGAGGGATCACTGGTTACACGGTAACGGGTGATTTGCCAACCCTCACAGGTAAACGATACTCTGATTGTTAGGAACATCTTCAAAGACTGAGCATGACAGTTGCACGGCAACTCTGCTGAGGAATTGGTCACACGGTAATTGGTGAAGGGTCTAAGATCAAATCTCCGCCAGGGTGATCATCTGATTTTGCTATAGATCTTCGTTCTCAAGTCATCAAGGGGTCACTGGTCACTCGGTAACCGGTGATACATAGCCGGTATTGCCATCCGGCATTCTGCGGCACTGCGGCAGAAGAATTCCTTGGGACTCAACACGTCATTAGGAACTTTTTAACAATCAAGTTAATCATGCCATCGGGCATTCAAAGAAATTTTCGGGCGTCAGCCGAACTTTGTCAGTAGGTCGGGAATAGAATCCTCGGTCAATCATGAACCAATAGGGATACCTAAACCTCTGCCATCAGGCACTCCGCATCAGCTGAGAGAACTGCGTCGACCTCACAGTTGGACTTCGTCGATAAGTCTTAAAATGAAATCCTCAATCAATCACGGACCGAGTAAGGATAGACAATCTTTTGCCATCAGGCACTCCGCGTCAGCCGAGATAACTGCTTCGGTCTTGCAGTTAGACTTCATCAGTAAGTCTGGGGTTTTGGCACTGCTGCCGGACTTCAATCATCAAGTCTTCAAGGGAAGTTTCAACTTCGCCATTTAGAAGCCTGCTGGGGATGACACATCGCTGCTGGGGATTCTGGAGAACTATCAAGTAACTCTGCTCCGGGGATCCAGAAATCATTCTGAACAAAAATCATCTTGAACAATCAACTCCGCTGGGGACTTCAAGAATCATCCTAAACCAATAACGTTGCGGGAGATTTCAGGAATCATCCTGAGCAAACACTCTGTCAGGGACTCTAAGCATCAGCTTGAGCGACCAACTCTTGCGACTTCCCTGGGGATTTTAAGAATCATCTTAAGCACACAACTTCGCTGGGGAATTCAAGAATCATCTTGAGCAAACCATTCTGCGGAGGAACACCTGCAAAACAAGAACGGTAACGACCTAGCTCATGTTTCATATGCATATGTTTGACAATGGCGCAATGCTCCACACGGTGGAAATGCTACGCATTTTTAGGGTAAATGCTATGCAATCATGCAAGATGCTACAACCCCATCAGCAAAATAAATGCTAAAGGGAGAATCCTCCTGTCAAGGAGAAGTAACCACTCTGGTGGAGAGGAGGAATCCTCCTGCCGAGGAGAAGAAGTCACACCAATCTCAATCGGACTCCGCCTGGGGAAATGAACTTTAGTCGACTGCTGCAGGGGAACGAGGTTCTACGAGAACCTGGACCTGCTCATCTAGGTGTACGAACCACAACTGCTGAGGAAAACGATGTCAATCGCAGAAATAACTGCGCAGCCTTCGCGGCAAAACTTTTCGGGAGATAACGACTCCGATGGGGAAATACAACATCAGATATTCAACATTCTACTAGGGAGAACCAATCATGGCCTGAACGGCTTCCAAGGACTCGGCTCTCTTGGGGATTTTCAGCTCGGCTGTGGTAGAAGGAATCGTCCTGCTTGCCGAGGGGAGTACAGCTCTGTGGGGAATCTCAATTCTACCGGATACTTCAGTCTGGAACTTCCGAGTACCGCACACTTCGGTATACGACTCAGCTGGGGAGATTGACACTCCTTCAGGATACCTCTGATTGAGGGGAGAATCTTCTCTGCCTTGGGAGACATATCAATGCTTTACGATCTCCGGTTCAGACTCTGTGGGGACAGGCTGCTGAACTTTGCTGGAGAAGAAGGAATCATCCTGCTTGGGGACACGTACGACGTACTGCCTGGAATATGCTACACCAGCCACAACACAAACAAACAGACAAGATACCCTTCCCACAGGGACCTATCAAGGTTATCATCTTGTGACAATGTTCGAGTAATTCATTGTTTCAACAATCAGTGGCCTAGGCCAGTAAGTTTATGTATGCGCATTTTATCAAAAACATCGGCGTTCTTTTTCGCAAACAAAACAGATAAGTGCGAAACAGACAAACATAATTGCTGAATAGTATACATTTTATTGATAATGAACCCCTGAATGGGTAAAAATGTTTTACAACAGATGCAAGCTCCTGGAATGAGGAAGCTGCGCAACATAAGCACATAAATATACATCAGTATACACAAATGTCGGCAACGAGGCGTAGACGAACACCATGAGTTGCTCCCTCTATGACCCACTCGACTTCGATACTTCTCCGATGCTTCAGCTTCAGAAGAGATTGATTCAGATAAACGGCCCTCAGGTCCTCCAAACCACTAAACAAATACAGTCCACACGCGGAACGCAGTAATTTGCTTTTCTAAAATCCCTAGCTTTTACCTGAATCGCCCTTTCGGGTTTTCGATTCACCGGGATACCCTTTTTTGCCAAAGTCGCCCTTCCCGGTTTTCGACTTTGCGGGTGTACACTCTTTTCAATTTATATCCCTAATTTTTGCCCGAACCTTTTTCCTTTTTTATGGTTCGCCGGGATGCCCCATTTTTTCCTGGATATTCCTTTTCTTTCCAGCGGGTCATTTTTTTTAAGCAAAGTATTTTTTAACTACGTCCGCGTTCACCGGGGAAGCAAAATCTTCACCATCCATCGTGGCTAACAACAAGGCTCCTCCCGAAAGGACCTTGCTGACGACGTACGGACCTTCGTAATTGGGAGTCCACTTGCCCCCGTGATCGGAGTGTGGAGGAAGAATCTTCTTCAGGACGAGATCACCCGTCTGAAAGCTTCTAGGACGCACCTTCTTATCATAGGCTTTCTTCATTCGGCTCTGGTACAGACGACCATATGCAATCGATGCTAACCTCTTCTCGTCCATCAGGCTGAGTTGGTTTAGTCGGTTCTTAATCCATTCTGCCTCGTCGAGTTTCACGTCAACCAAAACTCGTAAAGAAGGAATCTCAACTTCTAACGGCAGGACAACTTCCATATCGTACACCAGTGAGAAAGGAGTTGCCCCGGTTGATGTACGTACCGTGGTGCGATAACCGTGCAGTGCAAACGGCAACATCTCGTGCCAGTCTTTATAGGTCACAACCATCTTTTGTACAATCTTCTTGATGTTCTTATTGGCCGCTTCAACGGCGCCATTCATCTTCGGCCGGTAAGGAGATGAGTTGTGGTGTTCAATCTTGAAACTCTGGCACAGCTCCTTCATCATCTTGTTATTCAGATTCGAACCATTATCAGTAATGATCCGCTCGGGAATTCCGTAGCGACAGATGATGTCCCTCTTTATGAATTTAGCCACCACCTACTTGGTCACATTAGCATATGAGGCTGCCTCCACCCACTTGGTGAAGTAGTCGATAGCTACTAGAATGAAGCGATGACCGTTGGACGCAGTGGGCTCGATCTTGCCTATCATGTCGATGCCCCACATGGAGAACAGCCACGGGGAGGACATGACATTTAACGGGCACGGCGGCACATGAATCTTATCAGCATAAATCTGGCATTTATGACATCTCTTCGCGAATTTAAAGCAATCTGACTCCATCGTCAGCCAGTAGTATCCTGCTCTCAAGATCTCTCTCGTCATAGCATGTCCGCCGGCGTGCGTACCAAATGTGCCTTCATGGACTTCTTCCATGAGAATACTCGCTTCTTTCTCATCTACACATCTGAGTAGCACGAGATCGTGGTTTCTTTTATACAAAACTCCATCAGGATTGAGATAAAAATTTCCAGACAGTCTCCTCAGAGTCTTCTTATCCTGGGTTGACGCTCCCGTCGGATATTCCTTAGTCATAAGGAAAGTCTGGATATCGTGGAACCATGGTTTGCCATCGGAGGCTTCCTCGATCGCAAAGACGAATGCAGGTCTATCAAGACGAGAAAGGACAATTCTTGGGGCTTCATTCCAAAAATTGACTTTATACATTGAAGTCAATGTGGCTAAGGCATCAGCCATTTGATTCTCGGCCCTGGGCACATGATGGAGTTCCACTCGATCAAAGAACGGAAGCAGCCTTCTGGCATAATTCATGTACGACACCAAATTCGATTGACGAGTCTCCCACTCCTCTTTAATCTGGTTAATCACAAACGCTGAGTCACCATATACATCTAGGTTCTTGATTCTCAAATCGATTGCTTCTTCTAGACCCATGATGCATGCCTCGTACTCCGCTTCATTATTGGTGACTGGAAACGTCAGTCTCGCAGTGAACGGGATATGGGATCCGTGGGGAGTCGTGATGATCGCCCCGATACCACTTCCATAAGAGTTAACCGCCCCGTCAAATATCAATTTCCATTGGGATTTCCTATCTGGCCCCTCGTCGGGCAATGGTTCGTCACAATCCTTCGCTTTAAGAAACATGATATCCTCATCAGGGAATTCAAATTTCATCGGCTGATAATCCTCGATCGGCTGTTCGGCAAGGTATTCAGACAATACGCTTCCCTTAATGGCCTTTTGGGAAACCTACTGAATGTCATATTCCGTCAACACCATTTGCCATCTGGCAATCCTGCCCGAAAGCGCTTGCTTCTCGAAGACGTACTTGATCGGATCCATCTTCGAAATTAGCATGGTTGTGTGATTGAGCATGTACTGTCGTAAACGTTTGGCAGCCCAGGCTAGCGCACAACACATCTTCTCCAGCATCGAGTAACGAGATTCACATTCTGTGAACTTTTTACTCAAATAGTAAATGGCATGCTCTTTTCTGCCCGTCTCGTCGTGCTGACCGAGAACGCACCCCATACTATTCTCAAGAACTGTCAAGTACATGATTAGGGGTCGTCCGGCCACTGGGGGTATCAAGATTGGAGGTTCCTGCAAATACTGTTTTATCTTATTGAATGCCTTCTGGAAATCCTCGTTCCAGATAATCGCCTGATCTTTCTTTAGAAGTTTGAACATCGGTTCACACGTGGCCGTGAGCTGAGAGATAAACCTTGCAATGTAGTTTATTCTGCCCAGGAAACCACAAACTTCTTTTTCGGTTTTTGGCGCTGGCATTTCTTGTATTGCTTTAATCTTCGCAGGATCAACCTCAATGCCTCTTTCACTCACGATAAATCCCAGTAGTTTTCCAGACCGTACTCCGAAAGTACACTTGTTAGGATTCAGCCTCAACCTGAACTTCCTAAGCCTCTCAAAAAGCTTCAGCAGATTGACCAGGTGTCCTTCCTCCGTTTGGGACTTCGCAATCATGTCATCAACATAGACTTCAATCTCATGATGAATCATGACATGAAACAAAGTGACCATTGCTCGTTGATAAGTGGCCCCTGCGTTCTTCAGACCGAAAGGCATTACCTTGTAGCAAAATGTTCCCCAAGGTGTAATAAACGTAGTTTTCTCCATGTCCTCCGGCGCCATCTTGATCTGATTGTAACCGGAGAAGCCATCCATGAACGAAAACACGGAGAACTGAGCTGTATTGTCGACTAACACATCAATATGGGGAAGTGGGAAATCATCTTTAGGGCTCGCCCTGTTCAAATCCCGATAATCGACGCACATTCGCACCTTACCGTCCTTCTTCGGCACAGGCACTATGTTGGCGACCCACGGAGGGTAAGTAGTGACCGCTAAGAAGCCAGCATCAAGCTGCTTCTGCACTTCTTCTTTGATCTTAACGGCCATGTCTGGTCGTGTCCTCCTAAGCTTCTGCTTAACGGGAGGACAATCTTCTCGCAGCGGCAAGTGGTGGACCACGATGTCAGTGTCAAGTCCGGGCATATCTTCGTACGACCAAGCAAAGACGTCACTATACTCTCTTAGCATCTCGACCAATCTCTGCTTGACATCACTCTGCAATGCAGCCCCTATCCTGACATTCCTGACTAGTTCTTCAGAACCCAGATTCACGATCTCGATCTCTTCTTCGTGAGGCAGAATCACTTTCTCTTCTTGTTTCAACAAGCAGGCCAACTCTTCGGGAAGGTCTTCATCTTCATCAATTTCTTCTTCGGCTTGATAGATCGGGCAATCGAAGTCGAAGTGAGTCGTAGAAGGTCCAGAGTCGATGTCATCTGCTATATGGATCCTGCAATAACAAGGGTTAAGCTTAAGACAAGAATATGCAGGTTAGCACAAACCCCATTGCCATTTTATTGTTTTTCAAAACAAATATAAAACAGGAATAACAGAGATCGCAATATTTGAATACGAAGAAAAACGCCTTTTGATTTATTGGTAAAATGCAAGTACATAATCAAACGAGGCCCTGACAATAAATCACTATGCCCCGGGTAGGACATAGGGTTGTACAATGATTGGAAAAAAGTAAATCATTACTCTTTTCTTGTCATTTGGATGATATCCCTGACGGACCAGTTGTTGAGGCTCTCGCCTGGCTTGCTTGGCTGGATCCAAGAGTCTAAGTCACAGTCGCTATCTCCGCTGTCTTCAGACACCGTGTTGATGCTTTCCAATATCACCCCGCCACTTGTAAACTGGATCGGCCCTTTACCTCGCGACGCACTGCTAGAAGAGGAGGCTTCAGCTCCAGGAGAATATCCCAACCCAAACTTGTCTTGCTTGTTAGGTATCTCCAAAATTCGCCCCCAGCCTCGGGTAGATCCGGCTTGAACAACGGCCCGGGCTTCCTTGAAGGAAGAGAGAGTCATCTCTGGCTTTTCAGTGACTGCAGGAGCTACGTCCTTGACTTTAACAGCTTCGAACGCTTGGCATAGGGTTTCGTGGATTTCCCCATCCATCTCAACATATTTGAAGGACGACAAATGGCTCACCATTATGTCTTCCTCGCCACACACAGTCACGATGCTACCTCCGACGGCATACTTGAGCTTCTGGTGCAACGTGGAGGTCACGGCGCCAGCAGAGTGGATCCATGGCCGGCCCAAGAGACAGCTATAGGCATGCATGATTTCCATAATTTAAAAGATTGCGTCGAACGTTTCCGACCCGACTTGGATTGGCAACGTCACCTCCCCGAAAACATGGCATTTGGTTCTATCGAACGCTTTCACAACCAGATCACTGGGTGTGCAAATCACTCCGCGAGTATCTAACTTCATTAATGCCTTCTTCGGAAGAACATTGAGTGACGACCCCGTGTCCACCAATACGTGCGACATAATTGTTCCCCTACACTCTATCGAGATGTGCAGGGAGCTATTGTGGTTCCTCCCCTTCGGCGTCAGCTCCAGGTCAGTGAACCCTAACCCATTTCCAGCATTCACGTGGGCTACGACCTCTTCCAACTGGTTTACCGATATTTCCTGCGGTACATATGCGGCGTTCAACACCTTCAGCAGTGCGTTGCGGTGTGCTTCAGAACATAGCAACAAATTCAGGATGGAAATCTTCGAGGGTGTTTGATGGAGATGATCCACGATCTTATAGTCACTCTTTTTAATCAACCTCATAAATTCCTCGGCGTCTTTAACAAGTAAGTCTTTTTCTACCCCACGGGGGATCTCTTCAACGACTTTACTCTTCCCTTTATCAGTTGCATCAGCTCTGTCCGCTTTATCCGCCACGACCTCAGGTGGTGCAAATACTCCCCCGCTGCGAGTAATTCCGCTAACGCCCGCTAGGTTCTCCACAGACGACCCAAACGGTTCTAGTTCCAACTTCTGTCCGTTGCAGTAGACCTCTGCCCCATAATGCCATGGGACAACATTAGTGCTTTCGAATGGTATTGGCCCAGCTTTGGTGATGGTAATCATGGGTGGCCTGGGTGCAGAAATGGTGATCGTCCGACGAGGGATGGTGATGGTAGCAACCTCGTCATCTTGCTTCAGCATTACCTCTCCTGATCCGATTTCGGCCCTTCGGCTAAATTGAAGGATTCCTTCGGTCATCAGACTTTGTATCCCCTCTCTCAACGGTTCACATCCATCAGGACTTGTCGCACAGCCCATACACAACTCTCCGCAACCTGGAAAGAAACCCCTTTTCATCAGCTTAGCTTTAACGAAGCTAAGCGGCGTCTTAAGATCTCTGACGTCAGTCAACAAATCCAAACTCTCGTCTTCAATAATGGCGTTTACTCCACCTCCCCTATGATTCAGCATAGGGTTCTTCGTGACGTTTGGCACATTATCAGAGAAGTTGATGATCTTAGCGTCCACCATGTCCTGCACCTTATGCTTGAAGGCTTTGCAATTTTCTATTGTGTGGCCCGGTGCCCCTGAGTGAAATTCACAAGTTGCATTATCGTCATAACCTGGCGGAGGTGCCCCTGTCAAGGGAGCCAAGGTTCTCTTCTGGATCAATTGTAGCTGGAGCAGAGTCTGCAATAGTTGAGCGTACGACATGGGCGGTGTCTCGAGGTGACGGCTCGACAGAGGTGCCTTGTTCTGATACTTTCTGTACCCTTGTTGATTCGGTTGCTGCTGCTGCTGCGGCTGTGGCTGTTGAACTGCCGGGATAGTTATGCTGGCCACCTGTTGGTGAGGGCCTTTACCCTTCCTTCGAGCGTTGGTCACGGCGCTCGTTTCTCCTTCCCGTCTTTTGCCACCATAAGGTTTCTTGCCTCCTCTAGCTGAGGATGAATCACCTTGAATTTTCCCCAGTTTGATCCCATTTTCAATGTGCTCACCCGTGATAATGAGATCTGAGAAGGTTCCGGACATACCGCTGACCAATTTCTCATAATAAACCCCTGGGAGGGTGGCTACGAACATTTGCACAAGCTCACGTTCAACCATCGGCGGCTGAACCCTGGCTGCCAACTCACGCCATCGTTGGGCGTATTCCTTGAACCCTTCGTTGTTGCTTTGCGACAGACTCTGCAGCTGGACTCGGTTCGGAGCCAAGTCACTGTTATATTGGTAGTGGTGCACAAATGCTTCAGCAAGTTCCTTCCATGTGCGCACACTGGTAGGTTCCAGACTCATGTACCATTCGAGGGAGGGCCCGGACAAGCTATCCTGAAAGAAGTGCATCAGCAACTTCTCGTCCTCAGAATGAGCTGACATTTTCCGGTAGTATGATCTCAGGTGGACGCGAGGGCAAGTGGTGCCCTTGTACTTTTCCAAGTCAGGTACCTTGAACTTGGGGGGCACCTTGAAATCAGCAATCAATCCCAACTTGGACATATCAACACCCAAAGTGTTCTAGTTCTCGATACTCCTCATCTTGTCCTCGAGTGCCTTGAACCTAAGCCATGCTTCAGCAGTCAGCTCCCCTTCAGCATTTCTCTGAGAGAACACATCGTCCTGACGATCTTCTAACCACGGCTGAGGCCTGAACAGATTCCCAACACCTGCATTGTCGTTGCCCAGCCCAACATTGACGTTAGCTTCAAAATTCCCATTACCGACGCCTGTCGTATTGCCGTTGAGTCCCATGTTAGCGATCACATTGCCGTTGGCACTACCGTTCCCCCCAGTCACGGGGACGCCATTCTGAGGAGTTTCAACAGGTGGAGGGGTCGGAACAGTCCCACCATGGAGTACACCATTGCTGTCGACCCTTGAAATCAGAGGCTGGACCAAGGTTCTGAGCTGATCCTGGCCATTGGCGACCGCTTGCATGAGCTCCATGAAGCGGTCCATTCTTTCACGGAGTTCCTGAACATCAGTTTGTACTTGCTCCATGATTCTGGTTTGATTTGCTCTGGTCGGATAGCGGTGGATTGGTCTCTGATCAATCCTGGAACAACCTGAAACAACCTGCATACACAAGAGGGTTAGGAAAAACAACAATGTGCTCGTCATGCAAATGCAAACGTGTGTCTGTGCGTTAGGGAGGTATCCCCCGATCCTAGTGCTTGAGTGCCAGTGCAGATAATAAGAAGTCCGAGTCCAGTCATGGAAATAACATCTCATATATATGAAGAAAGCCCATCAAGGCAGTACACAACGTCAGTGAGTACAGGATGAATCAATAGCATGACCTCGACCAACAAGCCTGGTGATGGTCAGCATACAACAATGATCAAACAAAAGGAATACAAATAGTCAAGCACGGCCACGGGCGCGGAACTCTTCTAACAACCCCTTCGTTTCTGGATGACCCGGCCGAGTGAGTAACCCTTCGACGAGTAACTCCCTCTGCATAATGGTGTATTGAAGACCTTCGACCGAATCTTCCCATGCTCCTTCGCCGAAACAATCGTCTAGCTTCTGCTTCTTGGACTCAAACGTCAGTTTGCGCTCCTTCAGGTTAGCAAGAGCCCTGTTGAGCTGGCCTTCA
Source organism: Lathyrus sativus (assembly GCA_963859935.3). Classification (NCBI taxonomy): domain Eukaryota; kingdom Viridiplantae; phylum Streptophyta; class Magnoliopsida; order Fabales; family Fabaceae; genus Lathyrus; species Lathyrus sativus. The sequence goes on from OZ012739.1 coordinate 130,673,413, forward strand.
GCGGCATATCTGCGAGCGGTTTCTTCATCAAACCTCTTCTCACTAGCCTTCACCTGGGCTTTCAGCTTGGAGATCTGTTGCATCAGCTTATCCTCCCGCTCTTTCCTGTTGGCTGGGGTGGCCTTCCAATGCTGATTAAACTTGGATATCCTCCGATATGCTTCGTCCAAGTGCTGCTTCTTCGTGGCCAGCACATTGTTGACAGCTTTGAAGTCTCGACCCATGCGCTCGCGCTCAGCTATCTGCTTAGTCAAGTCTGTCCCCAACTGGTTCACCAGCTCTGTCTGCCTCTTAAAGGAATGAACGGCCTCGCTTCTCTCGCTTCTGAGTTGCGCCAATTATTTCTCCAATTCTTCATTTGCCCTCTTCAATTCATCTCGTTCAGCTAGCACCTGATTATGCTGCAGAATAGGCACGGTGGTGGGCTCTTCAATCATTGGAGGGCTTTCTGGCTTGGCAGGAGGAAACGGCATTCCTATAGCGTCTGCTCTGGCTCTGATCCACGTCATCTACAGAGCGTAGGCTTGACTATTACTTTTTCCCAGCAATGGTTTTCCCCTCTTACTGATACCATTCCAAGTGCGCTGAAGCTTAGATAACATATCCCCCTCTAGAAGACCAGTGAGGTACAGAGATTCCTGCACCTCTTCATCCTTCGGCGGAGCTCTCAAAGCATAAGCAAACTGTCGGACCAGCAGATATGGATTATAGTTTATACAACCCTTCCTGCCTATCAAAGGCACGTTCGGAAACCCGCTGCAGCTGAAGATAATCTCAGTGCCCAACCTATCTCTGTCAAACCAATCAATATCCTCCGCTGATAGACTCATCAAACGCTCGGACCACTCAGCTGTGGCTGCAGACGAAGCAAAGGGACCCTTCTTGGGTAGATGACTATCAAGCCATCTATAGAGCAAGGGCACACAGCACGAGACATTCTTACCCCTTCTGTTCTCGTTTTTGTAGTGGATGGAATGGTAGACATCTGCTATCAAGGTAGGGACTGGATTCCCTGAAGCAAAGATGTGAAAGGCGTCGAAGTCCACAAAGTCGGGCATATTGGGGAACAGAATGATGCCATAAATGCACAGAGCGAGAATGGCGTTGAACACGACCCAACATCCGTCTTTGGTGCACTGCTGAGCCTTTCCCACTAAGAACTGCAAGGAGAAACCGGGAACCTTGTTCCAACTAGACAATACCAACTCAGAGGCATCCAGTTGAAGTGACGGAGCTAGACTAGCCAGATTAGGCTCAACATCCATATGAACAAAGGGCATCTGACTCTTTATAGGCACACCTAACAAATCAACATACTCCTCTAGCGTGGGTGCAAGAACGAAGTCCTGGAAAGTAAAGCATCTCAAGGGAGGATCGTAGAACTGCAGCAGAGCATGCAACCCATTCAACTCAGACACAGAGGGTTTACGAACCAAACTGAGCAGTTTACCGTAAGATTTCCTGAATTCATCTCTCACAGAATCATCTGCTAGAGCAATCAAACCAGTCAGCTGAACAACATCAGGAGTGGGGAGTTTGTAAGCCACTGTCTTCCTCAGAGAACCCATAATAACACAATAGAAGGCAAGAAATCCTGAATCGGGGGGAAACGGTACCTGCAACACAGACACACGTTAATGAAATGCAAATGAGTATGCAAAGCGATGTAAAATGCAATCATGCAGCAGGAGATCAAGACAACTGCGTTGTGAAGATTCTGCATCAACAAAACCATAACCCTGCTCTGTCAAGAACAACCACTATCTCTGATAATAAGAAAACCCTGGCATCGGACCACAAATCTGCTCTGTCAAGAACACATATATCTGATAATAAGGACCTCTGATACAGGACCAAAAACTCTGCTCTGTCAAGAACAAACATCTGATAATAAGGACCTCTGATACAGCACCAAAAACTCTGCTCTGTCAAGAACAAACATCTGATAATAAGGACCTCTGATACAGGACCAAAACTCTGCTCTATCAAGAACAAACATATATCTGCTGATGAGATCCTCTGATCCCAACCAAAACTGATTCACTATCAAGAAAACCAGGTAGTCTGAAGGTTAAGGCTTCCTGCAACAAACCCAACCCTGCTCACAGGTATGGACCTAAACTGACACAAGTTCGGCATCCTATGCGGTCATCAGCGTCACAGACATTCAAGAGGGGTGATACGATACCCAGAAGGTGTGGCATCACCAGCTCATGAAGCGGCCTCACTCGGCTGAATCCCAAATGATCGGTCCCCAGAGTCGACAATCCTCCAAACCAACAACCCCCTCAACCCAAAGGGTTGAAAAAGAAGTCAACCGGGAGAACCTCGTCTGAGCGTGGATTTCATGAGACACTAGTGCCTGCCAAGCAAGCACGCGCCCACTAATTTCCACAACTAATGCTATGTTCACTCAAGCCTGGGTCTGGCTTCTCACTCATCAGAATGCCCCTCCCACAATAGCACAGATAATCATATCATACTGAAAATAAAATGTGATAAATAAACACAACCCCACAAGTAATCATACAAGCGGTAGGATTGACTCTCCCAGGGGACATTGGATCCCCAAAATGACTCGCATACGGAACGTTGAATCCCAGGAAACTATCAAGTCCCCAGCAGAGTCGCCAGCTGTCGCTTCCGCGAAAATAAGGTGCCGGCAAAACAGAAGAGTCACCACCTTTCGTTATTTATCCCTCAGAGCGGGAAAGGAAACGATCGGAAAAACCTGACGAAAAAGGTATAAGACAAGGTCATCGCAACCATTGTCTGGGTTCGGGAGTCGGTTACGCAAGGGGAAGGTATTAGCACCCCTCACGTCCATCGTACTCGATGGGATCCACGCTTGTTATGTTTACTGGACAAGTTGGTTTATCTATCTACCTATCAAGGCTGGCCTGAAAAGAAAAGAAAATGACTCGGCAAAGCGTCGCACTTTATGCCTACGTATTCTCATCAGAGAATGAGAAATCAGAATCAACGAAGTTCGGCTAACTACAGGTTACGGGGAAGGTGGCTCGCCAATACGTCAGTATTGTGCCTACGTACTCTCAACAGGTATGAGAGATCAGAGCTTACGTAGTTCAGATTCATCTGTTTTTATCGAGTAGGGTTAACAAACAGTTCCAGCAGTTTGGCGTACGCAGCTCGACCTTTGGAGACTCAAGCATTACCGTTTGCGGTAGAACTGGGAGTTAATGACACTCTTTTCTTCAGAAAAGCTTCCTTTGAATTATGGGCCCACGGGGCAAAAAGATTTGAAGTTTGTTTTCTGTCTTTTACGAAAGAACTATTTTTTAGGTTTGTTTGCAACTAGTATCGCACTGGAGACTATGACCTGAGCGTGAATGTGTCGCATGTCACCCGAAGGGTGCCATACTAAACATCCAGACTGTTGAAAAGAAACTCTCCAACAACCCTTTCTCAGATAGCTTAAGGCTCGTAACGTACGACGTCAGTTAACCTTTATTACTGTATTTTAATTTGTTTTGAGATGAGAAGAGAGAACGAACAGGTTCAACTATGGGGAGACTATTAAGTCCTACTGTTGTCATGCCAAGGATTCATCCTATGATTGAGGTTTGAAACAGGGAACTCCTAGAAGTTGTCATGCATAGGTTTCAACCTAAAGTTCTAATCATCACTTCCTTATCAAAGGAAATGAGAGTCCTAAGGGATCATGTCAATGATAAACAGAAACAGATAAAGCATCAGCTTAAACAGTAAACAGTAGACAGTAAAATGCATGCAATGCAAGTGAGGGAGGAAATGTGTGTGGGGCATCAGCCTCCACAAGCTCATCTCAACCTCAAGCCAAATATGAGTAACTGCAATCATACAGAAGAAATAACATGCTATCAAGCAAGGTATAATAACTGCAATCATACAGAGGAAATGATAACATGCTATCAAGCAAGATACAAACCACATGGGCAAGGGAGCAGGGCTCTACCGAATACCCGCAAGAAAAGCCACACAGTAAAAATACAAGCAGAGGGAGCAACTCAACCTCTAGTGCAATCATGCTCCTAGCTTACATCAGTCTAGATATGAACTTATTCTAATGCATCAAGCAAATAAAACAAGGCACATCAATATAGAAAAGAAAATAGACAGGAAAGAAAGCATATCAACCCCTCTTTCAATAAAGCCCTCTTCTGACAGCAGTTCAGTCTTCAGACTTCAACTTCTCTTCAAGGCTATTGTCTTCAATAGCAAGTATCAACTTGCTTCTCCAAGTTTTCAAACACATCAAACATAAGTATCAACTTGTTCTTTCTTCTTCAAGCTTCATCTCTCCATTCAATCTCAATTGGATCTTCTTCACAAGTATCAACTTGGTCTTCAAGCTTCAGCTCTCCTTGCTTCACTAGTATCAACTTGGTCTTCTTCATCTACAAGCTTCAGCTTCTTAGAGTAGTCTTCAAACACCAAGAAGTATCAACCCCATCCTTCAATCTTCTTCAAGCAAGGAACTCCATCCTCTGACAAGGGAGAAAGATGCATCTATCAAGAGCAAAGTTGGGATGATTGGTAGCAGAGTGAAGACCAAAGGTCACCACTAAGCATCTTGTCATCAAAGAAAGGGACCCTCAAAGGTTCTACCAATTTGCAAAGAGCCACACATCCTACCAAAGGAGGGATGAGGCCTTTACAAGGGACCTTACATCATAGGGAAGAATGGAATTGATCAACATATTCCATGTTTATGAAGGAAGAGAACTATCTAGAAGCTCTGCCTGCAAAACCCCAATCTTAACCTAATCAAAACTACACCACAAGAAGGGAAGATCTTCAAATCCAAGCCTCTTCAAGCAATCCAATGCATCTTCAACTTGTCTTCATCATCACCCAAGAGCAAGCAAAGCAAAACCCTAATCTAAGGGAACTAAAGATGTTAATCTAGTTGAGTTAGTGCCTTAGAATCATCTAAAACTAGCACCTAAACTAAAATCAATCAAAAATAGCAAACTATCTTATAAATTTCTACAAAAATTCCTAAGGGATCCTAATTCAATTAAGAATGCCTAATACAAAAACTAGGGACTAAATCATCTATTAAGTCCTAAAATTAAGTCCTAAATCCAAAGGTATCAATCATAAACCCTAAAAATGGAGCTTCTAAAGGTTTCAACCTAAACTACCACCTATGTTCATCACAAAAATGTGAGAAAATTCTATGGGGAGCATGCATATCTATGCTAACAACTCAAAAAAAATCAAGATCAGAATATTCATCACATGATCACACAAAATTCCACAAAATCAAGTATCAAACATGACCATTTTAATGTCAATTAAAATGTAAAAATTCCCATAAAATCAGAAAATGCATGAAATAAAAATATTTTTTATCTAAAAAATACTAGACCCTATCATGAATCTAATGCAAAAAAGAATGGGATTAATTGGGTCATTTTTCCATTTTTTATGATTTTATCAAAACCATGAATAAAATGAAAAATTAAAAGAAAATAATGGAAATTAATAGGCGTGTGTGGCAAATAGCAAGAAAACCCAGTTCATTTCAATGCTGGGCCCAAAAGGGGGGTGTTGGTATCAACCAGTCCAAAGCCCACGCTCCAATTCTCAATTCAGTTCACAAATTGATCAAAAGAAAAAAAAGCCAAGCGAAGTCTCGAACCCATGTTTCCTTGGATGCACGCCTCTCATAAGTGAAACGCAGCGTTGAGGGGAGGGGGGTACGTGGCTCCACACACACGCTTGGATTGATGCCTGAGTCAAAGTCCTCATCACACACGAATGGAGGAGATTTCATCTTCTTCGTTTTGAATTCTCTGCAAGTTGGGAAACTCGCGCGCGGCCATGCCATCTCCGGCGACTTCTCCGTCCAGCCCTGCTCAACCCTAACTCACTCTACGCTCCACCATTTCACACGATGTCTTGATGAAAGTTGACCAGAATTTCCTCAGGAACTCAATCATGCCACTAGTTTATGCTAAAAACGCAAGATTCGCCAAAACAAGATCTCAACCGAAAATGGAAGGAACCCTAACTTGTCTCTAACCCTCAAATTAACCAACCAGAATTCATCTACATGCTAAGGGGAACTTAACCACATGCTTCTAATGGATTAAAAGTGAATAATCAAAGAGATATTTCAAGAACTTAGAACCAACCTTGAAGCTTGGATTGCAGTGGTTATGCGCCTCAATTCTCTTCCAAACTATGCAGAATCCTTCAAGGAGTAATGGTGGAGAATTCTTGATGCTCAGTTCTTGCTGAAACCTCTTGATTCTCCAAAATGCATTTCCAACTTTCAAGCTTTTTCTTCACTTCACATCAATGGATTCTCAACAGAATTCTGCTTCAGAACCTTCCAAATTCGTTCTAATTCATATTTATAGTGTGTTCTGATGGATATCAAGCCCAAACTAGGCCCAATTATGGATTTTGGATATTCACTTTTCCTTCCAAATTTCAACATGGATGTGTGCCTCCAAGCCTTACTCATGCTCTAAACTCAATCCAAACCATTCACTTAATCATTAAGGAGTGTGATGTAATGGTTTTCTTCCTTTGGTTTTAACATATGGAATGTATAAGATATGTTTCTTACTTGTGAAGTAACTATCCAAATGACTATGTTATGGACCTCAAATCCAAAATGTGGCAATTCCAATCTTTCTAAAACATTAATTCCATTCAAAATGACCACAAATTTGACCTGGAAACATGTTAATCTCATTTATTTTGAATTTTCTCATTTTAATTCATTAAAATGGCTTTCATGTGAAGTTTCTTCAACCAATGCTTGATATAATCCATATAAATGGACACTTTATGTTTAGACAAGCTAAAAACATCATTTTGAACAACTTTCATGTTGAACAAAAATCCATTTGGAGCTTGGAAATAGGAGTTATGGCCTTATGCTTGAAATGACCTGTAATCTCCAAATGACCAAAATGCCCTTGACTTGTCAAAGCCATAAGTTGAGTTCTACACATCCAATCATGGACTTCTAGTACTCTCTAGAAAGCTAAGAGAATAAGGAACAACATTCATGTTGACCAAAAGTTCATAGGAATCATCCTTCTAGGGCAAACGTTTCATGCAAGTTGGATAACTTTCAAGCTCCCAAATTCACATACCTCAGATGACCTGTAACTTGTCAAAGTCATAACTTGAGTTCTACAAATCCTATCAAGGACTTCTAGCACTCAAATTAAATCTAAGATCAAGATCTACAACATTAATGTTGGGGGCAAGATGAGATGACAATCACATCCTGAGCTAAACTGCCTTGAAGATAGGGGTCAAACTAGGGGATTTTACACTATCAAGCCTTAGAAACCCTAGCTTGAAACTTCTCAAACTCTTCAATCATGATGAGTTGACCTTGGAATCATCCTTATAACATCTCAATGTATCACTCCATGATCACATGGCCTTTGAATTAGGTCTTAACCTTCTCCAAATCATCAGTTGACTTGGGGTTGACCCAGTCAAACCCTAATTGCACCATTCATGGCTGAGCCTTTTTAATCTTGCACAATGACCTGTCTAGGCCTCAAAGTGATCTTCAACACTTCTCATGAGCTCTCTCAAGACCTCAAGTCTAACTTCATGGCTTCAGAATCATCTGAGGACTTCCCACAACTCTCAAGTTAGGAGGCACACACTCTTGGTTTCAACCATTCTCTCTAAGGATCTTTTAATTTCTCTGACAAGGATATCAACCCTTGAACACTTGAATAACCTTCTCAAATAGCTTCATAGTCTTGTATAGCTCTTAATGGGTAATCATACCTCTTGATCTCCTGCATACATGTCAATGAAATGCAAATGATAATGCTAACGTGAATGAAATGAAACATAAGCTAGGTAAAGAAGAGTTGGGCAAATTTTGGGGTGCAACAGGAAGGAATCACAATTCGGCGCTGCACATATCCATCGAATGTAGAGGAGTTGTTTTGTCTCATGTATTGCTAGATACTGGGTCATCACTAAATGTGTTGCCCATGAAAGCCCTCATGAAGCTGGACACTCAAGGGATAATATGTACTCCGAGCGACTTGGTGGTCAGAACATTTGATGGGACGAGGAGGTCCGTGTTTGAGGAGCTGACCTTGCCAATTCTGGTCGGTCCTGAGATTTTTGATGCAATATTCTATATAATGGATATCCAACCAGCGTATAGTTGTCTTTTGGGTCGGCCTTGGATACATTCGGCAGGAGCTGTGACATCAACTCTGCACCAAATATTGAAGTACATGGTGGGTGGCAACATTGTGACTGTTTGTGGAGAGGAGGACATCATGGTGAGCCATCTGTCTTCATTCAAATATGTGGAGGTCGATGGTGAAATTCATGAAACACTGTGCCAAGAACATTGATCTCTATTGAAACAAGGACGAGGACAGACCATGACCAATTTAAATTTCTTCAAATTGTCCCAATGTCATGACCAACGTCATGACGTCTGTTGTAACATCTGCATGTTGACAGACCTATTTATCTAAACATTTAAATTATGCAGAATTGTAAATGCAGAAAGATAAATAACACCAGTAATTGTTTACCCAGTTCGGCGCAACATCACCTACATCTGGGGGCTACCAAGCCAGGGAGGAAATTCACTATTAGTAAAACCAATTCAAAGTCAAACAACCAATTTGCACTTCTCACTTAATCTCTAGTCAATGCAATTTCATCCTAGAGACACTCTAGTACCTGAGAATACCCACTCACTCCCCCTCAATCACACAACAGTGATTTCAATACACAATTACAAAATTCAATATGAAGAGACACTTCATACACACCTTGATCTTGCTTCACAGCTTTGATCAAGGAACTCACACACTCTTGCTTCACAGCTTTGAGTGAGACACAACCTAGAATCTACCTATCCAATGCAATCATCCACCAGACAATTGCTTGGAGTACAAGTATTCCTAAACAAAATTCACACGTGAAGACTAGACTTCTTCACTTACAAATATGTCTACCACAATGTATCAAAAGATACAAAGGGTGACTTACACACAAGGGACTTTCAAACCCTAGAACTTTATTTTACACTCTGGTTTTTCTTGATTTGAGTGCTTGCTTTTCCTCTGCTTCTGCTCCTCCTTTTATAGCAATGCAGAATGGGCTTGGGCTGGTCACAAGTAACAAACATTAGTTTTAACAAAGTAAAACTAATTTCCACAATTCAAGGTGCTGTCAAATTAGGTCATGGATTTTCATGATATGGTCAGCACTGCCTAGAATCTCTCCTGAGATAACTCAGGAGTCATAACAGGTTTCCTGAAGTATCGCCTGAGTTTCCTCTTGCAATATAACAGAAAACCAAGATGCCTGATGTGCACGCCTGATGTCATACGCTCAATGTCATATGACATTCAGTATGACATCTAACTCTCTTTGTGCTTAGCTGACCAACCTTGCCCTGCTGAACACTCCTGCAGAATCTTCTTCATACCAGTAGAAACAAGCATATTATAGTTTCCTAAAAAGTCTCAAAGATCCTTTTTATGAACCCCAACTAAATCTGCATTTTGTTCCTACTAATTCTCTTTGGCCTGCACATACTGATGAGGTATACTCAAAGCACTTCTGTCAAGTGATATACACTAGCAGCTCCTTCTGTTGTCATGCAACTATGTCCTGCTTAAAACACATGACAGCACACCTCACTCACCACCTGTGAGGAACTTCATCACAACTCAACCTATTGTGAGTACTGCTAACACATAGCAGCAGTGATACTCAGTATGACATCCATGACAGCAGTTAAGTCATCAGCTCCTGCTAGCTCCTTCTGCGTCCATGACATCCATAATAGCAGTTCTGTCATTAGCTCCTGCTAGCTCCTGCTCCACCAGTAGCAATGTCATGAGTCATCAGCCCCTGCTTCACCACTACTCCTGCTATTTCTCACACATGACAGTAGTTATGTCATGATAGCAGATGGATGTTGTGATGGATGTCACGATATTCAGCATGACATTCACATTAAAACACTCCACAACAGTTCTGTCACCATAGCAGATGGAGATGTCATAACATCCTGCTTAACATTAGTGCAGGATCATGTTTTACAAAAATTTATCCAATCATAGAACCACGGACAATTCTATATCATAGAACCATGGAACTAACAATCTCCCGCTTTGACAAATTTTGGCTAAAACAACTTTTCAGGGCAGCAGCAATAGTTTACACAAACTATCATGCTCCCCCTTGATAGTTGCACCAGATAAATAGCACTTTACTCCCCCTTGGTTTAGTCAAAAATTGACACAAATTGGATTAAGTGTGTATATATATATATCAACCAGAGCTAAACTCACACACTGAATCAGAAGCATCATGCTTCAATGCAGGATTCAGTTGTCCTCCAGTCATCTCACCAAGAGATTCACAGGCTGCTTGACCTCTACTAAAGACTGCACCACTTCAGCACCAATCCATTGGACAGAGCCTTTAAACCCAGCAGCAACAGCTCCACAGGTCATCACCAGATAGCACTAGACTATCATGTAGCTCCCTTAGAGACACAATGTTCAGACACTCTGTCTGACATTCCAAAATTATTCTTAAGCACTTTAAGAAATAATTCTTTTATATAATATCCTGCTTTATTAGTCAGACTGTAAGCACCAAGGCATGGACTACCTCTCCTCTTGTCCAGATCCATCAGTAGCTGGGACACACAATCATGCTTCATCATGATGAGAAATAGTAAGAACTCCTCATAGATTTATCCTCTGAACCTAGTCATTGGATCTTGAGTTCTTGCCTTGTTTGAAGCTGCACCTTCAAGAGTGACACTTTTGTCATCACTAATTAAGGGATAATTAATTAAATACTTGCCACACATAACAATTGATTTTAAATCCCCAATTTGAGACACACATATTCTCATCAGTGGTCCAAGGACACAAGCTTACCTTAGCTTCAGCAGTCTTTGTACTCAGCTTCATATTAGCATCATGCAGCTGCACATTAGACAGGTACACAGCTCCCCCTGTCATACATAATCAGTACTCCCCTTAAGAGAGAGAACCCAATTACATGAAGACTCTCTTCATCATCTTCATATTCACACACTGCAGCTTTTCATTCCTTGATTCACAGATAGCAGAAGAGTTGCAGGATAACTATATGTAAGATCTCCAAAAAGTCAGGGTAACTGCCATATTTCCTTGACTTTTACAGAACCAGAGCTGATGATGTCTTGATCTTCACTTTTGTGCAATCTGATTTGGTCCATTTGCACATACTGACAGACCCAAAAGGAATTCCCTGTCATCTTCACCATGAGCTTGGAGCAGTAACCCAATGTCACAACATCTTGTTTGACATTCTACCTTCATCAAGTCCTAGATTTGTTTGAAACCACAAATAATCTTGACCCATAACTGCACTCTTGCAGCAACCCATCCTAGATAGAAGTATATCTCCCCATATCAAGGGTAACCAGTGCACATGAATGGAAAACATAAGACGTGTCTTCATGTCTTCAAGAACTCATTCTCTGTTTAACACACATGTTGAACGCATTCACCTTAAGAAAATTGTACACCCATCAACCAAAAGCTCTCCCCCTATCTTTTATAAGAGCTGCTCCAAGATCACCTCATTGTCTCTCATGACCAACTCCATGCTCATACAGCGAGAAGGCACCAAACTGATCCACCTCTTCCTAGAGTTACTTGTAGCAGAAGAGACCACTTCTCCATAAGTATTATGACCTCAGGCTGAGTACACGATAGACCCCCCCATAATCCAAGACATTCTTTCCTCATCATTCTCCCATATGATAAGTTAGAAAGCTTCTGATTTAACTGGTGAATCTTCTCATCAGAATCCAGACTTTCATGCAGTCAATCAATGATCCACTCCAATCTTGTCCAATCCTTTCACATCATACTCCAAGATAGTCCTTTTACCTCATCATTCTCCCGTATGACAAGATAAAGTACTTCTTAGTCAAGATGTGAATTACAAGTTCTGCACTAGATCTTCAAGTCCTTTGCCAAGGAAAACCAAACCATATCCACTGGTTCACAACTGGACTTACTTCTGCCTAGTAATCCAACTGAAGATCTTCAGAGAACACAACTCCACCAGCTTGATCAACTACAACTCCAAAAGAAGGAAATCTTCTATACACAGCTTAGGGCTTCTACCACAAGCTCCAATATATGAATAAAAATAGATCCTCCTTCAACCAATTACCCTTCTGCACAAGAGTAATTAGTTCCAAGCATGAACAGTCCCAGAACCTTCTGTGGTCTTCAAATAACTACCCTTCTGCACAAGAATAGTTCTCTAAAGGAACACTGCTTAAATAACCAAATGCCAGTGTTTGGTTATTCAGAACCTTTCAGAGCTCTAGAAAATCTGCTACTCCACCAGGCCACTTTAATCTTCAAGTCACAAATTCTACTTTCTCCAAGGCAAGGCATCTACTCCTTCACACAGCTCCCGCAAACTGCATGAGATGGAGTATTAATTCCATTCATACCTGAGAAGATCAACTCATCTTTCATCAATGAAGGCCTTGAAGTTACTTCTTGATGTCACAACTTTGGTCAAGATATCCAGGTGGTGAATTCAGTCCTTCATTATGCCATTTTGAAGAACCTCATCAAGAGATCCATGTTCACACAGACTTGATTACTGATAGCAAGTTTGAGTAGGCAGCCTGTATTCTGCTTTCTTGTACCCTAACAACTCCCTTTGAAGTGCACTTGCTTCATAAAACTCCTCTTTAGAGAAACCAAACATGCCAAAGCTTGATTCTTTAGAGAAGATTACTCACAAGAGATCTTTATAGAAGGAATCCCGCTTTCCTTAAGTAGAGACTTCTTCAGAAGGTCAGAGATAACTGCCACTTATCCTTGTCCTCCAAGATGAGCATGGTCACATGATCCTATGCACTTAGATCAGAAATAAACTGACCCAAGCAATGCTATTACCAGCACCAAATTCTAGACAAGTTACTTGCCAGGAAACTTTCTAGATAAAGATCAGAGGCTTCCACTAGACCACACCTGCTGCACTCCAATGCTCTAGGTTTAGAAATAAGCTGTTCCAACACAGTTCTCATCTTCCAACAGCACTACATTCTAGTCTTAGTTTCTTGCCATAAAACTTACTAGAATAATGACAGATCCTACCACACAAGATTATCTTCTTCAACAGACTTCTGATGATGAAATGTCTTAACATCTGGTTGAACATCAGATTTTTGAAGTAGATCAAACAAATCAGGGGCCTCCTGCTTGTGCTGCTACTGATGAGACATCTTGATCATCAACTAAGGATAATCCATTAAATATTTGATAATATCTCAAATAGCAATGAATCTTAATTCCTTGTAACAGATCCTTCTCTGAACTTCATGGATAATCAATTAAATACATGTGTAGACCACAAATAGCAATTGATCTTGAATCCATACAACTTCAGGAATACCAAGGTTGACATCCTTGACTTAACCTGCCTATGAGTTCCTCTGCTGATAGAATCCTTGCAAGTCATGAGTGGTGAAAATAAATCACCTCCCATTATCTTCTTTAGAACAGCTTCCAACAATTATACATCACACTATATATGAGCTAGTCTTCTCCCAGGGGCATCAGAGTTCTTTTATCAGAGAAATATGCAGCGGAACCACCAGAAGAACATGCCCTAAACAAGATGTCTGATTATTCAACAGTTCATAGAAGAGAAGTAGTCACTCCTCCTTTGGTAGAACCTATAGTAGGTCATAGAAGTTCCTATATCAGAGGGCACATCAGCAGATACAAGCTTCTCCTTAGCTCCATAAACAATAGCTCACACATTCAGCAAGATCAGCAACTCAGCTATAGCTTCTCCTTGTTCCAAAACACCAGAAAGTATCTCCCAAGATCTCATCCAGAACAGACAGGATCCTAGCTCTGATACCAATTGAAATTCTGGTATGCAGGTCTCATATGTCCCAAGAACATTGATCTCTGCTGAAACAAGGACGAGGATAGGCCATGACTAATTTAAATTTCTTTAAATTGTCCCAATGTCATGACCAACGTCATGACGTCTGTTGTGACATCTGCATGCTGACGTCTATTTATCTAACCATTTAAATTGTGCAGAATTGTAAATGCAGAAAGATAAATAACACCAGTAATTGTTTACCCAGTTCGATGCAACATCACATACATCTGGGGGCTACCAAGCCAGGGAGGAAATTCACTGTTAGCAGAATCAATTCAAAGTCAAACAACCAGTTTGCACTTCTCACTTAATCTCTACCCAATGCAATTTCAGCCTAGAGACACTCTAGTACCTGAGTATTTCCACTCACTCCCCCTCAATCACACAATCGTGATTTCAATACACAATACAAAAATTCAATATGAAGAGACACTTCATACACACCTTGATCTTGCTTCACAACTTTGATCAAGGAACTCACACACTCTTGCTTCACAGCTTTGAGTGAGACACAGCCTAGAATCTACCTATCCAATGCAATCATCCACCAGACAATTTCTTGGAGCACAAGTATTCCTAAGCAGAACTCACACGTGAAGACTAGCCTTCTTCACTTACAAATATGTCTACCACAATGTATCAAAAGATACAAAGGGTGACTTACACACAAGGGACTCTCAAAACCTAGACCTTTATTTTACACTCTGGTTTTTCTTGATTTGAGTGCTTGCTTTTCCTCTGCTTCTGCTCCTCCTTTTATAGCAATGCAGACTGGGCTTGGGCTGGTCACAAGTAACAAACATTAGTTTTAACAAAGTAAAACTAATTTCCACAATTCAAGGTGCTGTCAAATTAGGTCATGGCTTTTCATGATATAGTCAGCACTGCCAAGAATCTCTCCTGAGATAACTCAGGAGTCATAACAGGTTTCCTGAAGTATAGCCTGAGTTTCCTCTTGCAATATAACAGAAAACCAACATGCATGTTGTGCACGCCTGATGTCATACGCTCAATGTCATATGACATTCAGTATGACATCCAACTCTCTTTGTGCTTAGCTGACCAACCTTGCCCGGCTGAACACTCATGCAGAATCTTCTTCATACCAGTAGAAACAAACATATTATAGTTTCCTAAAAAGTCTCAAAGATCCTTTTTATGAACCCCAACTAAATCTGCATTTTGTTCCTACTAATTCTCTTTGGCCTGCACATACTGATGAGGTATACTCAAAGCACTTCTGTCAAGTGATATACACTAGCAGCTCCTTCTGTTGTCATGTAGCTATGTCCTGCTTAAAACACATGACAACACACCTCACTCACCACCTGTGAAGAACTTCATCACAACTCAACCTGTTGTGGCTACTGCTAACACATAGCAGCAGTGATACTCAGTATGACATCCATGACAGCAGTTATGTCATCAGCTCCTGCTAGCTCCTTCTGCATCCATGACATCCATAATAGCAGTTATGTCATCAACTCCTGCTAGCTCCTGCTGCACCAGTAGCAATGTCATGAGTCATCAGCCCCTGCTTCACCACTACTCTTGTTGTTTCTTACACATGACAGTGGTTCTGTCATGACAACAGATGGATGTTGTGATAGATGTCACGATATTCAGCATGAAATTCACATTAAAACACTCCACAACAGTTCTGTCACCACAGCAGATGGAGATGTCATAACATCCTGCTTAACATCAGTGCAGGATCATGTTTTACCAAAATTTAGCCAATCATAGAACCATGGACAATTCTATATCATAGAACCATGGAACTAACATTGTCCAAATCAAGGAGAAGGCGCCAGCTGAAGCCAAAGCGCCAGAAGTTGCTATGTCATCCTACAAGGAAGCACAAGCCCTAGTGAAGTCCGGATCGGCACAGGGTTGGGGGCAAGTGGTGAGCGTCCCCAACAAACAAGATAAGTTCGGATTGGGATATAGCCCATATGTATCCTCTTCACAAAACGCTCTGTGCTACAAAGGGTCTGTCAAATTCACCAGCGATGGGGTGATATTCGAGAGGATTAATGTCGTATTTGACGAGGAAGGAGACCGTGACTTTGACATGGATGCGTGGATCAAGCCATGTATTCCTGGCCAGGGCTTAAAGAATTGGACCGTGGAAGAAGTTATCTCTGTGACCTATGAAGAGTAATTGCTTTGTTTAGATTAATTTATTGCCATATGCTCTGCCCGGAGCATAGTGGTCTCTATTTGTAGGGCCTTATCTGTTATGTGTGTGAACAATCTTTTTATCATCAATCAAAAAGGCGTCTTTTCATTCAAAATTTCCGATCCTTGTTTTTCTTGTTTTTATTTTCCTAACAATAAAATGGAAATATGGTTTGGGTTTGTTTGTTTGCATATCATTTAAGCATAAAATCATCATCATTGCAGGTTACACATTTCAGATACCACCGACTCAGACTCATCTATGACTCGGTATGACTTTGACAATTCGATCTTTCAAGCGGAAGAAGACATCGAAGAAGATGAAGACCTGCCCGAAGAGCTTGCCTGATGGTTAAGACAAGAGGAGAAGGTCATCCTGCCTCATCAGGAGGAAGTTGAAGTCGTCAACCTGGGAACAAAAGAAGATAAGAAGGAAGTCAGAATAGGGGCCGCGCTACAAAGTGATGTCAAGAAAAGATTGGTTGAATTGCTCCAAGAGTATAAGGATGTCTTTGCTTGGTCATATGAAGACATGCCTGGACTAGACACAAACATTGTAGTTCATCGCCTGCCTCTTTGAGAAGAATGTCCTCCCTTCAAACAGAAGCTTAGAAGAACCAGGCCAGATATGGCAGTGAAGATCAAAGAAGAAGTCCAGAAGCAATTGGATGTTAGATTTCTTGCTGTGACTAATTACCCTCCGTGGGTTGCAAACATCGTGCCCGTGCCTAAGTGTCGCTACTGCGAAAATCGGCGCCGGCTGAACAGAAGAGTCTCCACCGTGCATTATTTATCCCGAAGGAGGGAAAGGAAACACTCGAAGTAAACCTACCGCAAAGACGGGAAAGGAATGGTCATCGCAACCAAATCCTGGATTCGGGAGTCGGTTATGCAAGGGGAAGGTATTAGCACCCCTCACGTCTGTCCTACTCGACGGGATCCACGCTTGTTTTCTATCTAAGGGTGTGTTATTCTATCTACTCTACAGGTCTGAGGTTAAAAGAAAATAAAATGACTCGGCAAAGTATCGCACTTTATGCCTACGTATTCCCGTCTGGAACGAGAAATCAGAGTCAACGTAGTTCGCCTACCTACGGGAAAGGAGGGGAAGGTTGCTTGCTAGGATATCGCATCCTATACCTACGTACTCTCATACAGCATGAAAGATCAGAGCAAACGTAGTTCGGGCTATGAAAGACACAAGCTTGTCTGACTGTTTTTTATCTCCTTATGAAAGGGTTTTCCTGATTAAGAGTACAAGCGGACAAAAATGACACTTTGATGTTTGTTATCAGTCTTTTATGCAAGAACTGTCTTTTATGATGTTTGCAATCTCTGACGCACTAGAGACTATGATTTGAGGGTGACTACGTCGTATGTCACCCTAAGGGTGACACTCTAAGCAATCAGGTTACTGAAGAGTGACCCTCCAGCAACCTTTCTCAAATAGCTTAAGGCTCGTAGCGTACGACATCGATTATCCTTATTACTGTGTTTTGAATTGTTCTGAGATGGAAGAGAAAGAAATCTAAAAAATCCTAGGGTTGAAAGGGAATCAAAACTACCTTAATGTTATCATGCATGGATTACAACCTAATGTTTGTCATAATTCCCTCCTGCAGAGAGGAAATCAGAGATCCTAGGGGATAAACGGAAAAGAAACAACAAAAATACAATAAATAGTAAGTATGCATGAGATGCAGCAAAACAAGCAAGGCAAGGGAGTCCCACTCAACCTCGAACCTAAGAAAGCAACAGGTAAAGTGAATCAACTTCACTTCAAGCCTAAAGGGCAAGCAGCACAAGCCAACAGACAATACAGAGAAAAACAAAAGATACAGAGGAGGCAGCCCAAGCAGCAGCAACAAACTCCTACAACAAACAACAACAACACGCTCTGAACAGCAAAGTTGAAATGACAACAAAGGTCTTATCTTTGAGCTAGATTCCATCTTCAAGCTTCTTCACTCTTCATCTCCAAGCTTTAGCAAGCACACTCCAAGAAGAGATTTGTCATCAAGATCAAGTTGCAATGTTGGCATACTTGCTGAAAACCAAAGGAATTCAACAAGAACCAACATCGAAGTGGAAGTGTATCCTCAAAAGTTCTACTCTCTAGGGTATGCCCCACTTCCCTCCTTAGGAGAGATGTAACTTCCCTAAGAGAACTTTACATCATAGGATAGAATAGAAGCAAACAATGCATTCTATGTTTGATGGAAGAAATGAACTAATTCTACAAAAGCTCTCCCTAAAAGCCTAATTCTATCAACTCCTAAAACAAACTTAAAAGAGAAAGAAAGCTCCACTCCAAGCCCCACTCTTCTAGCCAAAGCATCTTCATCATGTCCAGAAGCTCCTCTAAAAAGGAATCCAAAGTCTTCAAGCTCCAAATCCACCAAACGCTCCAAACAAGGCAAAGCACTCAAGAGAGAACACCGAAAGCAACAATCAATTGCAAAACTCAAAAAAAATAGCAAACTAAATTGTAAAATTCTAATAAAATTCCTATGTGAACATGTATGTTTGAACATTCTAAAATTCCAGAATCAGGACCTAAATCAATTTCTAGGTCATCTAAACAATTACTAAATGAAATTTGGTCATGGGAAACCATTATTTGGGAAGGCTCTAAACTACACACCTAAAACAGAATCTAATCAATTTTACAAATTCTAAGAAAATTCCTGGGGAAACCTGTGGATGTCCTCTAAATCATATCGAATGAATCAGCTCAAAATCATAAAGCATCAAAGAGAACAAAATTAAACAAACAACAATATCAATTATGCATAACAATGGATATTAGCAAAAAAGAAAATTCTTAACTAATTTAAATAAAATCCTAAAAATGCAAACTCAACTCCTACAGTTTCTTAAGACAATCAAGATATACAGAAAAAAATTTCATAATTTTTCGATCATTTTTACTATTTTTAACGCAATTAATCCAAACAGCTATTAAAACAGAAAAAAAGAACGAAAATAAATTAAACTAAATTTCACATACCGGCTTCGGAGCATCGAAACGGAGTAGTTGGAGCTCGTTTTTTTCTTACCAAAAAGTGCGGAAAACCTTTGTTGAAGTTTGTTGGAGAAGATTAAATTCTTGATAACTCTTGAAAATGCTTTGATCTCTCACTTTTTCTCTTCCAAACTCCAATGTCAATCTATGGTTTTTGCACAAATGAATCACCAACTCTTGCTTTGAACCTCTTCACAAGTATATATAGAATGTATTTGAAGACCCTAGAAAGTTCTAGATTGATCCAAGGAGAATGTATTTGAAGACCCTAGAAAGTTCTAGATTGATCCAAGGAGAAAATCAACTTCTCATGTCATGAAAATCTCTTCTTATGCTATGCACATACCATCTCATGTTTTTGGCTTGCAATTCACTTGGTTATGAGTTTAAATTCTCTCCATATAAGATATTGGAGGTGTATGGATGGAAAAGAGCCTTGCATTTGCTTGGAAGTGTGGTTTTGCAATTGTGCCTTATGGTTCAAGTAACCAATTTACAAAGCAAGTCCTTGAAATGACCCTCAATTCAAAATTTTGGCAATGCCATTGTCTTTAAAGTGCATTTTACAATCAAATTGGTATGTCATATGGCTTGTTTGTGACCTCTAACCCAAAATTTGATTTTTTTCCACCAAACTTTATTTGACTTATTCCCTTTTTTTAGGCCATTTTAAGTGACTTTTTTGAAATAAGCCGATCAATCAACCATGATGACTTATTTGACCTAAAAACATCATTTTAAGCACATTCCATGTTGAACAATTTTTCATTTGAGAAGTGGAACATGGAGATTTTGACCTATGCTCAAAAATGACCTGTAATTTAACTTTCCCAAAATACCCCTGGATTGCCAAGACCATAACTTGAATTCTACAAATCCTCTTGAGGACTTATAGTACTAAAATTAAAGCTAAGATCAATATATACAACTCTTATGTTGGCCAAGAATCCATTTGAGAAGTCCTTGATGGGAAAAAGTTGCTTGGAAGTCAAGTGACTTTCACAGATAAATTTCAGTATCCTCTGGGGACCCATAACTTGCAAGAACCATAACTTGAGTTCTATAAATATACTTGAAGACTTCTAGTACTCAAATTAAAGCTATTGAGATGTTCTACAAGTTTCATGTTGACCAAGACTTCATTTGAAACTTGCATTTTGACTTATCTGGCTTGGAAGTTAGGCCAGAATTAGGGTTTTTTACACTGAAACCCTAATCTAGTAACTCCTCTTCTTCTTGATTCCTTTTGATTTCTCCTTGGCACAACACCATACATGCATCCACATACCAATTCATGAATTCCACATACTCCAAGTAGGCCTTGATGCCCTCCAATCAACCATTTGACCTAGGGTTGACCTAGGGTTGACCCAGATGAAACCCTAGTTGACTGCATTCAACTGTAGCTCTGGTACTTGTATTAATGACTTGTCATATCTTCAAAATGACCCTCTATGTCTTCCATGATCTTTGTACACCTTCCATGGCTCACACACTCATTGATGATCTTCAACATATCCCCAAGATTGGGAGAGAAATCCACTGGTTGACCTTCAAACTTCTCAAAGCTTCAACTCATTTCTTGATTACTTGGATGGTCTTGAACTTGAATAAAACCCCTTGATGGGCCTCTTTCTGATGAAAATGGCAATAGATCCCTTGTTAGATGCCTTGTTATGCTATGCTATACAAATGATTAGACTATGTACATGACTTATTATGCAAAATGCCAATGCAATTAAAACATAAACCAAGTGAAATAGGTTGAGCAAATTTTAGGGTGCAACACTAAGAAGGATGAAAAAGTCGGGATGTGTGTTGACTATAGAGACTTGAATAGAGCGAGCCCAAAGGATGATTTCCCACTCCCTCAAATTCACGTGCTTGTTGATAACACCGCACAATACTCAGTGTTTTCCTTCATGGACGGTTTTTCGGGCTACAATCAGATTAAGATGGCACCAGAGGATATGGAGAAAACAATTTTTATCACGCCATGGGGGATGTTCTGCTATAAAGTAATGCCTTTTGGTTTGAAGAATGCAGGGGCAACTTATCAGTGGGCTATGGTAACTCTTTTTCACGACATGATTCATCATGAGATTGAGGTTTATGTCGATGATATGATCGCAAAGTCCCAAACGGAGGAGGGGCATCTGGTGAATCCTTTAAAGTTGTTTGAGAGATTAAGGAAGTTCAAACTTAGGCTGAATCCAAATAAGTGTACTTTCGGTGTACGTTCAGGGAAGCTGTTGGGTTTCATTGTCAGCGAGAAAGGTATTGAGGTCGATCCTGCGAAGATCAAGGCAATTCAAGAAATGCCAGCACCAAAGACCGAGAAAGAGGTTCGTGGCTTCCTAGGTAGATTGAACTACATTGCAAGGTTCATATCTCACCTCATAGCCACCTGTGAACCATTGTTTAAAATATTGAAGAAGGATCAGGCGGTCGTCTGTAACAAAAATTGCCAGAGGGCGTTTGAGAAGATAAAAGAGTACCTGCAGGAACCTCTAATACGGATGCCCCCAGTGGCTGGAAGACCGTTGATAATGTACTTAACGGTTCTTGAGAATTACATGGGTTGTGTTCTCGGTTAACATGACGAGACTGGAAGAAAAGAGCATGCAATTTACTACTTGAGTAAAAAGTTCACAGACTGTGAATCCAGATACTCAATGTTGGAGAAAACTTGTTGCGCACTTGCTTGGGCTGCCAAACGCCTAAGACAGTATATGTTAAACCATACAACCATGTTAATTTTGAAGATGGATCCAATTAAGTACGTATTTAAAAAGCAAGCACTGCCAGGGAGGATTGCTAGATGGCAGATGGTTCTGACAGAATATGACATTTAGTACGTGTCCCAGAAAGCTATTAAAGGGAGTGTTATGTCAGAATATCTCACAGAGCAACCAATTGACGATTATCAACCTATGAAGTTTTAATTTCCCAATGAAGACATTATTTTCTTAAAGATGAAGGATTACGACGAGCCGTTACCCGAGGAAGGTCCTGAAAAAGGCTCCCAGTGGAAGTTGATCTTTGATGGTGCGGTTAACTCCTACGGTAGTGGAATTGGGGCGACCATTACAACTCCCCATGGTTCTCATATACCATTCACTGCAAGGTTAACATTTCCATGCAACAACAATGAAGCCGAATATGAAGCGTGTATCATGGGTATCGAGGAAGCAATCGATTTGAGAATCAAGAACCTTGATATCTACGGTGATTCAGCTTTAGTGATCAACCAGATCAAGGGTAAATGGGAGGCCCGCCAACCAAATCTGATCCCTTATATGAAATACGCAAGAAGGTTGCTACCTTTCTTCGATAATGTAGAGTTTCACCATGTGCCGAGAGCAGAAAATTAGATGGCAGATGCCTTGGCTACATTGTCTTCAATGTACAAAGTGAACTTTTGGAACGATGCATCAAGAATCGTCATCTCACGCCTTGATAGGTCGGCATTCATTTTTGCAATAGAAGAAGCTTCTGATGGCAAGCCATGGTATTACGACATCCAGAACTTTCTCAAGAACCAAGAATATCCGCCTGGGCCATCAGCCCGGGATAAGAAGACCTTGAGGAGGTTGTCTGGTAAATTCTATCTGAATCCAGACGGTGTACTCTATCGGAGTAACTTTGACTTGGTGCTACTAAGATGTGTGGATGAAAAAGAAGCGAATTTGCTGATGGAAGAGGTCCACGAAGGTGCTTTTGGAACACATGCAGGTGGGCACGCCATGTCTCGAAAGCTGTTGTGAGCAGGGTATTATTGGTTAACTATGGAGTCTGATTGCTTCAAGACGCCAAGAAATGCCACAAATGTCAGATTTATGCTGACAAGATTCATGTGCCGCCGTGTCCTTTGAATGCCATGTCCTCCCCGTGGCCTTTCTCCATGTGGGGCATCGATATGATTGGCAAGATCAAGCCGACTGCATCTAATGGGCATCATTTCATCTTAGTAGCTATTGACTATTTCACCAAGTGGGTCGAAGCAGCTTCTTACGCCAACGTCACGAAGCAAGTTATAGCCTGGTTCATCAAAAGGGACATCATCTGCCGATATGGAATACCTGAAAGGATCATTACTGACAATGGATCCAATCTAAATAACAAGATGATGAAGGAACTGTGCCAGAGTTTCAAAATTAAACATCATAATTCTTCTCCATATCGTCCGAAGATGAATGGCGCCGTGGAAGCGGCCAACAAGAACATTAAGAAGATAATACAGATGATGGTTGTGACTTATAAGGATTGGCACGAGATGTTGCCCTTTGCTCTACATGGATATCGTACCTCGGTGCGTACTTCAACTGGGGCAACTCCTTTCTCGTTGGTATATGGTATGGAAGTTGTCCTGCCATTGGAGGTCGAGATCCCTTCTCTAAGAGTTCTGGTTGATGTCAAGCTAGATGAGGCAGAATGGGTGAAGAACAGGCTAAATCAACTCAGTTTGATGGATGAGAAGAGGTTGGCGTCTATTGCGTACGGTCGTCTGTATCAAAGCAGGATGAAGAAAACCTATGATAAGAAGATGCGTCCTCGAAGCTTTCAGGCAGGTGATTTGGTGTTGAAACGGATTCTCCCACCACAGAACGATCACATAGATAGACTCCCAACTATGAAGGTCCGTGTGTTGTAAGGAAAGTCTTCTCCAGAGGAGCCTTACTACTTTCAACCATGGACGGTGAAGATTTCACATTCCCTATGAACGCAGATGCAGTCAAAAGATACTTTGCTTAAAAATAGACCCGCTGGAAAATCCAAGCAAGAATGGGGCATCCCGGCGAACCATAAAAGGATAGGTTCGGGTAAAAATTAGGGATAAAAAGAAAAAGTATAAACCCGCAAAGTTGAAAACCTGAAAGGGCGACTTTGGCAAAAAAAAGGGTATCCCGGTGAATCGAAAACCCGCAAGGGCGATTCAGGCAAAAGTTAGGGATTTGAAAAGCAAACGACTGCGGTCCGCGCGTTGATCCTCAAAGCATAGTGGATTATGGGAGAACTCTAGAGTCAATCGTTCAAGTCAATCTCTTTAGAAGACGAAGCATCGGAAAGGCGTCGAAGTCACGCGAGTCATAGTTGAGTCGTTCTATGGTGGTTGTCTGTGCTACATTGCCGACATTTTTGTATATTCTTGTGCATTTCTATATATGGCTTACGCAACTTTCTCATTTCAGGAGTTGCGTCCTTTGTAAATTTTCCTATTTACAGGCTATTTATCAATAAAACATACTATTCAGAAAAATTTTGTCTTTGATTCAGCTTTTACCATTTTGTTTGCAAAAGACGCCTGATGTTTTTGATAAAACTTTGCATACATAATTTTGTGGGCTCTGCCAACCATAATTGAAATAATGTTTTTGCTTTAATAATGTCACAGGTGATAATTAAGATGACGTTTGCTGCACAAAACATGTTTGTTTGTTTGTTATTCGCAGGACCCTCATCCTCGGGACTTTTCCAGAGGTCCCGCATCTAAAGGAGGTGTGCAGTTTAAGTGTGTTCTCGTCCTCAATAGGTTGAAACTTCATACAGTCAAGATTATCCTCAGCAGGTCAAGATTGATATCTCCAGCAGATTAGGATCGTCTCCAGCAAGTAGGCGTGGGATTATCCCCAGGAATGAATTCAGAATTTCATTTTCCCCTCAGAGTCAAGGTCATTGACTCATTCCCCAAGCGAAAGTTGTTATTGCTGAGTTTATTTCTCATTTTCCCCAAGCAGAGGTCGATGTTGATTCCCTCCCTATCTAATCCCCAACGAAGTTAGCGGAGTTAATTTTCTTCCCCACAGAGTGCGACTCACTCATAGATTGTTATTATCCGTCCTCAGTAGAGAGAAAGCTTGGGACGGTTCCCCAGTAGATCTTATTCATAATCCCTAACAGATAGCAAATTAAATCTTCAGCAAGGCAGAATCTCTGGCAGAATAGAGCCATCCCTAAGCAATCTGCCTTGATTCCCCAGCAGAGTTGTCGGTTCCCCAGAATGTTATATTCTGGCAGACCATCCAGGGCCGATTTCCCCAGCCGAGTTGTTAGTTCCCCAGAAGAGTTGTATTATGGTAGGCCATTTGGGACATTTTCCTCAGCAGAGTTTGATTTTGATTCCCAACGGAGTGGATTTGTGCTTAGCAGAGCAGTTTTACCCATAAATTTTCTCGGAGGCCATCCAAGGCTTGTATTCCCCAGCATGAGTTCTTTTGTACTAGGCGTGTCTAGTCTTTCCCCAACGGAGTTGGTTTCCTCTTTTCAGCATTTATTTTGCTGAAGTGGTTCCTTTGCATTTGCAACGTGCATGGCATCCTCCCAAACGCGTAGCATTTCCATTTCGTATGGAGCATTACGCCATATTCAAACATCTGCATTTGAAACATAAGCCAGGTTGTTACCTCTTTGTTTTCAGGTGTATCTCCAGCAATTATCAATATATTTCTCAAGCCTGTGTGGTATCCAGGTCTCCAGCAAAATCATTGACAGATGTGTTCATCTTATCATTCTCTCCAATAAAGTCTATTTATTCAAGTTTATATTTCCCCAACGGATTTCTTCACCCGGTTGGTGAATTGACGGACGCTCTTCTCAACTTAGGGTTGAGTCGGTCTTTGGGTTCGATGCTCGCTTTTATTTAACGAATGACTGACGGCGAGGTCAGATTATTTTGAGAACTAATGGCGAAGTCAGATTATTTTGAGAACTGACGGCGAAGTCAAATTATTTTGAGAACTAACGGCGAAGTCAGATTATTTTGGGAACTGATGACGAAGTCAGATTATTTTGGGAACTGACGGCGAAGTCAGACTATTTTGGGAACTGACGGTGAAGTCAGATTATTTTGAGAACTGGCGGCGAAGTTAGATTATTTTGAGAACTGACGGCGATGTCAGATTATTTTGAGAACTGACGGCGAAGTCAGATTATGTTGAGTTCTGACGGCGAAGTCAGATGATGTTAAGTTCTGACGGTGAAGTCAGATGTTTTTACAGATATGATGTTAAGAACTAACGGCGAAGTCAGATTATTTTGAGAATTGACGGTGAAGTCAGATTATTTTGAGAACTGACGGCGAAGTCATATTATTTTGAGAACTAATGGCGAGGTCAGATTATTTTGAGAACTGACGGCGAAGTCAGATTATGTTGAGTTTTGACGGCGAAGTCATATGATGTTGAGTTCAGACGACGAAGTCAGATATTTTTACAGATTTGATGTTGAGGCCTGACGGCGAGGTCTGATGTTTTTACCGACTTGATGTCGAGGCCTGACGGCGAAGTCAGATGCTTTTACTTGATATTGATGACTGACGGCGAAGTCAGACTTTTTCTTCCACCTGCGGGTCGATGTTTTCTAATTGACAACCAGTTAGCTTATTGTTGTCGCAACTATCAGATACCACTTGATCTCCTCGGGATTTTTGTTCCACTAAATAAGTTTATTCAGCTACTGTTTCTTTTGCGGTTGGCAAATTTCTGGGTTCTTGGTATTCAACCGTCTTCTACCTCGAATGTTTGAAAGTCGTTCGCTTTTTCATCCCTTCAGGTCTAAGTCGTTTGAATAGGGGCAGCTGTTGCACCCCAAAATTTGACCAACTTTAAAGGGCTTGCAAAATCATTACAAGAGGGGAAAACACTTATAAAATTTCTAAGTTTTCTGGCCTTGTAAATCATGTTTTCAGCCAACTTTGAAGGGCTTTTTGACCTAGCTCCACTTGGAATCTGAAGATCATGTAAACATGAAAGTTGTAGAGCTCCATGAGGGCTTTCCAAAAAGTACTAGAACTCCTCCATAGCCCTTATGAGTTGAGAGTTATGAATATAGAAAGTTGGGGTCTCCACACTCTAGTGCACCATTTCCACTTTTTCACAAATTCACTTTTCATCCAGTTGGACCATTCTCAACCATTGGATCATGTCTTAATCTAATATTCAGAGTGGATGATGGTTAGAAAATGCAGAAATAACGAGATTTGGTAGAGTTTGCAAGTTGCAAGCAAGTGGACATTATTTTATTCAAAAATAGAGGAAAGAGAAACTTTTTTGGTGAAGACTTGCACCTGTAGCCTCTCGCCTCACTTCAGTCACCTCATGTCCTTCATTTCACTTAAGTTTTTCCCTGCATTGAGCCAAGGGACTGATGAGCACAGCTGCCACATGATATTGGATAGATTTTCTTCCAAAACTCCCCCCAAAAGCTTGAAACCAAATCTGCCCCAATGCCTCTCTTGGCCTATAAATAGAGACTTCCTTCCACTCTTTTAGACACACCAGAGCTATCAAAAAAACCAGAAACACATAGGTCTCATTCTTACTCTCCTTGCTTGAAAAGGAAGAAAGTCAGAAAACCACCAAAATCCACCACTTTACACTTTTCACACCAGTCCTTGTTCCAAACACTAAACCACCATAAAACCATATAAACACCGTTAAAATGACCATATGAAGTTGTTTCCATCATCACATTCATCAAAAAATTCATAGATCAAAAAGTCAATTGTCCACACACTTAAGTTTGACTTTTATGCTCATTTCAAGCCAAATCACCACACAAACATTTTTCCACCAATTTAACACTTGGAGCACTTCATATTTGTGATATGTTAACTGTCTAAAACCTTAAAAAGAAACTGGAACCTCATTTTCTAAATCTGCCCCAAAGGATCACTTGTTGCTTCAAAAGGAAGAAACTTCAAAGCTTTGCTCAAAGGAAGGAGGGATATTTTGCTCTTGCTGCTAGCTTGCTTTTGGAGGTCTACAAGAGGTAAGTGACCTCTAAACTCTTGCTTTTTCTCACATATGCATGATCCAAAACTGTTGAACATGAGTTTCCTATGCTTGATGTCATGAACTTGTGAAACATTTTAGTGCATTTGATCATTATGTTAAGGTTACATTTGCTGACTTAAATTTGTGTGTGTTATAAAGATGAAGTTTGTTAATTTTCAAACATTGGCTTGATGTTGTCATTTGTGGTCTTATTAAAATTACAAGTTTGTTGGCATGCTGTGCTAGAGGTTATGGTATTAGGATTGTTGATTCTTGCTGAGTTTCATAGCTGCTGTTAGACTGTCATCAGGGCAATGTTGTTGTCTTTGTAAAAGAATTGATGTAGACTGTTGAAGTGTATGATGCATTGAGGATTGATATTGTTATTTTAAACTCATGATCTCTACTGTCCAAAACATGTTTCTCATAATAAAGCATGTTTAAAAGCAACTGTCCTCTCATGTGAAATGAAATAATTGGTGGTTTAGGTTTGATTGGTGCCATGTTTGAAATCTCACTGCTGTTAGGAATATCTTGAGTTGGAGTTTATTAACTCATGTCTTGTTGCTGCCAAAGCCTTTTTGCTGTAGCCTGTTAGTGAATTGCAGCTGCCTCCTCATGTAGGTTCTGTTTAGTTTGAGTGAACTGGAAATTGTAATGTTCAAGGTTACATTTGTGTTGTCTTTGGTTTTGAGTTTGAGTTTGTTCAACTCATGGATTGGACTTTGTCATTAGGGCATGTATGTATAGGTTATGTGTTTTTGGGAATGTTGATGTGTGATGCTGCAATACATGGTGCACTTAGGAGTTAACTTTACCATGTTTCACTGCTGCCTATGATTGTGCTTGAGAGTTAAGTTTGATAACTCAGGTGTGGATTTCTATCAGGTTGTAGGAATTTAGGTTTATGCTATTGGTCTTGGATCAGATTTAGAGGACCAAAGTAAAGGCATGTATTGAGGACTTAAGGTTGTTTTTGTTTTGGTTTAGAGGTTGCTATCTTAGTTTTAGTGGGGTTTTGATGTTAGGTTGTTCAATTAATTTTTAGAGGAGCATTGTAAACATTGTTATGTGCATCTCTTTTGGAGGCCTGATCTGATTCATGTTTCTAGACCAGTCTAGCATTTGGTAGGTGCATAGATTTATCATGAGAGTAAGAGCTATCATGGGAGTTCAACTGTTGAGTGCTTTAGCTTGTGGATCATTGGTGGCTGCTGCCATTAAGCATTGCCTTAAACATTGTTATATTGGATTGAACACACAAACTGTTTTGAAAGGAGGAGAATCGACAACATAAGAGTTATGGGTATTAGTGGGTTACTGTTAGACATTGTCGTGTCTGATCTTTCTCATTAGAGACTTAACCTTGCTCCCACTTAGATCTATCTAGCATAGGTAGAACCTGCACTTTGAACTGTTATTAGATTTCTTTCTTTGCATGAAGCTGCTTGTTAGAGTTTGTAGGAGGTTAGATCCATCAATTCAGGATGAAGTGCTTGGAGTTGATAAGGTCTTTGTGTTAGTTTTTTTTGCATTATAATGTCAGTTTGGAGTGCAGCCTAGGTCTAGTGCCCTTGCTGTTTTGGAAGTTATAACTTCATGTTGTGTTTGGCTTGGTTTAGATGTTGGAACTGCTTGAGTTATCCATGACTATCCTGGAAGGTGGACTGTATCATATCAGGCCTGTTAGTGGCCAGGTTTTTTCCTCTCATTCTAGAGGGTAGCCTTGTTTTAGGTTTTCATTAGGGGTAGAATTAGAGAACCAGTTTTTGGTCATGAGGATGGTGGACTTTTAGTGCAGCCAGTGAGAGTGTAATTTGAGTGTCTCAGGTACTGCTTGGTTATGTAAACTCAGGCCTAGTCTTATTTCTCAGCTTTTTGTTGATCAGTATTGATTGTTCTAAGTTGGTGTAGTGCTGCTTTAGATCCTCACCATGAGAAATCACCACCAAAACCTGTTGGCATTAGTATTGAAGAGGTTTAGTTTAGATTTGAACTCTGTCATGCTTAATGTTGGGACCTGTTTTGCAATGATGCCACTAGTGTTGGACATGTCCTTTATCATTGGTTGGATTCACAATTGTATTATTGAAGTATGAGTTTATCAACTCCTAGTGGCTGGCTGTTTAATTTTGTGCTCATGCTGAGGTGTGGTGTGATTTTTGCTTTAACAGTTTGAAGAGCCTTCATCTAATTTAGTTGTTGAAATTAATGTGTAAGATTGAGGATCAAAACTGATATTGTCATGAGATGGGGGAATTGGCTGTTGTCATCAAGCCATGGACGTGTAGTACTTTAGGATTGGCTAAATCATAGAGGCAAGTCTTGGACAGTCTAGGAGTTTAGTACTTGGTATGAGCCTTTGTAGGTACCTTGCTTGTGTGCATGTAGGAGGATAGAGTTGTTACTCTAGGCCTGTTAATCTGCATATTCAATTTTCATGGATACTTTGTTTATAAACTATCTACCACTGTGGTAAAGTCCAACTTTTGTTTCCATTAAAGTTCACTCTCGGCATTGTAGGTTTATTGATATTTAGTGCATTGGATGTTGGATGCTACCCTTATGCTTTGTGTCGCTACTGCGAAAATCGGCGCCGGCTGAACAGAAGAGTCGCCACCGTGCGTTATTTATCCCAACGGAGGGAAAGGAAACGCTCGAAGTAAACCTAACGCAAAGACGGGAAATGAATGGTCATCGCAACCAAATCCTGGATTCGGGAGTCGGTTACGCAAGGGGAAGGTATTAGCACCCCTCACGTCCGTCGTACTCGACGGGATCCACGCTTGTTTTCTAGTACGGATAGTTATTCTATCTATTCTACAGGTCTGGGTTAAAAATAAAAGAAAATGACTCGGCAAAGTATCGCACTTTATGCCTACGTATTCCCGTCTGGAACGAGAAATCAGAGTCAACGTAGTTCGCCTAACTACGGGTAAGGAGGGGAAGGTTGCTTGCTAGGATACGGCATCATATGCCTACGTACTTTCATATAGCATGAAAGATCAGAGCAAACCTAGTTCGGGCTACGGAAGACACAGATTAGTCTGACTGTTCTTTATCTTTCTGAAAAGGTTTTCTCCTGATTAAGAGTCCAAGCGGACAAAAATGACACTTTGATGTTTGTTTCCAGTCTTTTACGCAAGAACTGTTTTTTATGGTGTTTGCAATCTCTGACGCACTAGAGACTATGATTTGATAGTGACTACGTCGTATGTCACCCTAAGGATAACACACTAAGTAGTAAGATTAGTGAAGAGTGATCCTCCAGCAATCCTCTCTCAAATGGCTTAAGGCTCGTAGCGTACGACGTCGATTATCCTTATTACTGTGTTTTGAATTGTTCTGAGATAGAAGAGAAAGAAGCTCTAAAACCTAGGGTTTGAAAAGGGAATCAAAACTACCCTAATGTTGTCATGCATGGGTTAAAACCTAATGTCTGTCATAACTCCCTCCTACACAGAGGAAATCAGAGATCCTAGGGGATAAACGGAAAAGAAACAGCAGATATACAGTAAACAGTGAAATGCATGAGATGCAACAGTACAAGCGAGGCAAGAGAGTCCCACTCAACCTCGAACCTGGGAAAACAATAGGCAAAGTGAAACAGCTTCACTTCAAACCTGAGGGGCAAGCTGAACAAGCCAACAATCAATACAGAAAAAGAAATAAAACCCAACACCAGCTCTGACAGCAACACCAGCGCTTACAGTAAGCAGTTCAAACAACAACAACTCTGACAGCTACAGTTGATTAACAGCAACAAGGTTGACAGTAACAACTTCAAGTAAGACCCCATCTTCACTCTCCATGACATTCAAGCTTCAGATAAGCTCTTATCTCCAATAATCTCTAGCTTTAGCAAGCACTGAACCCCAACAAATAAACAGCTTCAAACAACAGCAAAACCCTAATTTTCACAGTTAACCAGCTTTGACAGGTACAAGCTTCATCTTCACCAGTCTTTAATGAACTTCATCTTCAATAGGCTTCCATCTTCAAGGCAAGCACTCACAGGAGAGACTCAACTAATAGATGAAGTTGGAATGTTAAGAGGCTTAATGATAACTCAGGGAAATCACTAAGATCTTATCATAGCAACTGAAAGGTATCCTCAAGGTTCTACCCAATCAAAGCATGCTCTACATCCCTCCTAAGGAGAGATGGAACTTCTTTGGGGGACCTTGTGTCATAGGATGGGATAGAGGCACAAGAAGCTCTCTATGTTTGATAGAAGAAATCAGTCTACTCTAAAGCTCTCCCTATATCTCCTATCTCCTAAGTCTTCAAAAGCAATCTTCAAGGATAAGATTCTTCATGCTCCAAGCTTCATCCTTTGTCTCCAATCATCTCCAAAGCCTTCATTAGCTCCAAAAAAACAAGCCCAAGCCTCAATACCCCATGGAAATGCCCAAAACCCCACAAGCAAAACAACATCCCAAGAGGGAAACACACCAATAACCACCAATTTGCAAAAATCAGAGAAAATGGAAATACTCATCATAAAATCCTAGATTAATTTCTAAGGGACCCTAACTACGTACCCTATACCCCACATAAACCCCAAGACCTAAATCAACCCTTAAGTCTCCAAACTATTCCCTAAACTACACCTAAGTATTGTAATACCCTAATCCTAACACCCTAAAGTTCATCATTCAAAACTAGCCTAAATTTCATCATAAAAATATGAGAAAAATTTCTAATGGAGCATGTATCTCTAATCTAATCAATCTAACAAGAATCAATAAAAAATCCTTCATCAATTGATCACAAGAAAATCCACAAAATCATGTATCAAATGTACAAAATTAAAGAAA
Organism: Lathyrus sativus; assembly: GCA_963859935.3. Taxonomy (NCBI): domain Eukaryota; kingdom Viridiplantae; phylum Streptophyta; class Magnoliopsida; order Fabales; family Fabaceae; genus Lathyrus; species Lathyrus sativus. Next base: position 130,706,175 of record OZ012739.1, read on the forward strand.
TTAATAAAATGGAGAAAATCAAATTAAATTGAAAATGGGTGAAAAATGAGATTTCTTGATTTCAGAAAATCACAATTAAATCCAGGATCATGGAGATATTTTTAAAATATTTTTTGGATTAAAATTGGATTTAATATGGATTTTAGAAATCAAATGAATTAAAGTAAATCAAAAAAAGAATAAAAAGAAAATAAAATGCTGAATTAAATGATATGCGTTGGATGAGAAGACTGGTAAGCACATCCAAGGATCCTGGGCGTGTCCACGTGGGGTGCTGACTGGCGTGCCACCTCAATTATTGAAACGACGCGTTTTTGGGAATGGGAGGCAATCTCTGAGTTTGAATTGTGGCCCTTGGATGCATGAGAATGTCAACAGGTCAACGTGATCCGACGTCTACCAGATCATCTTCTTCCTTCAACTCAGGTGACCTGAGATATTTCCAGGCGGTGGTCCACGGTGGAAACCACCATCTTCTCCGGAGAGCAAGAAACACAGGCGACCAAAAATGACAAGTCCTATATCAATTTTTACTAGAAGTTTATGTAGATTCCAAATCCCCAGTCCAAATCTCATGAATCCCCATGGATTCTTAAAACCGAATCAATCTTCAAAATGTGTCAAGGTTTCAATCATCATCAAATGCAAAATTACCACCACAGAAATGTTCCTCATGTTTCACTGATCAATAAGAACTATCCCATTCATGATGAAACCCCAAGATCGTGCCTAACTGATCCTCAACAGAAAATATTCATCAAACCTAACTGTCTCTATTTGCTTCAATTTCAATCCAGAAACGTCCTAACCATCATCTATAATGAATCTAACCATTTCAAACCTAGCAATTCTATATGAATCAAGCCATGGAATGAAATTTACATACCTGCAAATCTTGGATGAACAGAGTGGTGAAACCTTCAAATCAAGCTCCAAGATCTTCCAGACACGTTCAAGGATGCATGATCAAGCTTCTGTTTGCATTAATTTGGACTGAAACCTCTTGGATCAACAAACTCGATTCTGACTTGCAAGCCGAAAATTCAGAGTGCTATCTCACGATTCCCCATAGTTCTTGATCACCAATCTATCTGGAATCAATCACCAACACATGATCAAGCTTCTGAGTGCAAGAATTTGGATTGAAACCTCTCCAATTGGTGTAACCGATTTGGATTTGCAAGCTATGAACTCAATGTTCAATCTCTCAATTCTCCCTCAATCTCCACCAACTCCAGCTTTGAACCAGTTCTAAATCTTATATAGAACATGAATGGAAGCTCTAGAATCTTCTGGATAGCTCTAATGAGAAGTTCACCATCTCTTGCTCTTGAAAATGTCATGAGAAATTCACATATGGCAGCTGAGTTTTTGCTTGCTTCAAGGCCTTGGTTCTGATCCAAATTCTCACCACATGACATATTGAATGGATTGGCAAGGGCTAAGGCTTTGGTTATGCTCTAAAAAGAGGTTTTGCATATATGACTTATGATGTAAGTAACCATTTTACAAAGCAAGTCATTGAATTACTCCTCAACTCAAAAATGTGGCAATGTCAATGTTCTCAAAATGTGTTTTCTAATCAAATTGGTATGTCATATGGCTTGGTTTGAACTTGTAGATCAAAAATCCCAATTTTCATCCTTGGTTCATTTAAAATTCACCCTTATTTTAGGTCATTTTAATGATTTTGTAAAGCAAGACATTCCAAGCTCTCATGACTTCTTATCTAGCCTAAAAGCACCATTTTAAGCACCTATCATGTTGAACATTGTTTCATTTGAGGAGTGGAAGATGGAGATTTTGACCTATGTTGAAAAATGACCTATAATTCAACTTTCCCAAAATACCCCTGGATTGCCAAGACCATAACTTGAGTTCCACAAATCCTCTTGAGGACTTCTAGTACTCAAATTAAAGCTAAGTTCAAGCCCTAAAATTCTTATGTTTTCCACGAATCAATTTGAAAACTCCTTCATAGGCAAAAGTTGCTTGGAAGTCAAGTGACTTTCACAGATAAATTTCAGTGCCCTCTGATGACCCATAACTTGCAAGAACCATAACTTGAGTTCCACAAATCTTCTTGAAGACTTATAGTACTCAAATTAAAGCTATTGGGAAGCTCTACAAGTTTCATGTTGACCAAGAATCCATTTGAAACTTGAATTTTGACTTATCTGGCTTGGAATTGAGGCCTAAATTAGGGGATTTTACACTGAAACCCTAATTTGGTAACTCCTCCCCCTCTTGATTCTTTTTGATTTATCCTTGGCACAACACCACACTTGTATCAACATATCAATTCATGAATCCCACATCCTCCAATTAAGCCCTGATGCTCTTCAATCACTCAGTTGACCTAGGGTTGACCCAGATGAAACCTTAGTTGACTGCACTTTAACTGTGGCTCTTGTACTTGAATCAATGACTTGTCTCATCCTCAATATGACCCTATGGACCTCTCATAAGCTTTGTACACATTCTATACTCTCCATTCATAGGTCATTGATGACCCTCAATACACCTCAAGTTAGGAGAGAAATCCACTGGTTGACCCTCAAACTTCTCAAAGCTTCAAACATGACTTGATGACTTGGATGGTCTTAAGCTCGAAAAACCCTTGATGTGCTTCTTTAGATAATAATGGAACTTGACCCCTTGTTAGATGACTTGATATGCTATGCTATGCAAATGATTAGTTTATGTACATGATTCAATATGCAAATGATAATGCAATTAAAACATAAATCAGGTGAAATAGGTTGAGAAAATTTTAGGGTGCAACACTTTGGTTTAGTACAAAGAACTGGTACTGCACCATTAGTTCATAAGATTTGGCAGTTTGGATTCATAAGTTGGTTGCTGTCATAGATCATTGCTTTAGCATTGTTGGATACAAAGTCCATTCTAAACCATTTCACTAAACTTGCAACTTGACAATCACATTTTGACTCATTGAGAGACTGAGCTTTTCTCTTGGAGCATAATCATGAGTAACATGTTTAAAGTATGTGAAGACCCTTGTTAGCTTTTAAACTCATCAGTTTTGGTCCAAACATTCCAAAATGCATTTTAAAGCCACAACTGCATAAGCCTTCGATTTTTGTTGTGTGTGCATTTTTTGGGAAAATGGTGGTTACCATTGTAGTCTTCATGAAAAAATAAGCAACTTTGACTAAAATTTCACTGAAAATGATTGAGTTTTGACAAAGTTATGATCAAATCATATTTGGCTTCTTTACTTGCATTTGCCTTGTAGCTTGCCCAGAAATTCACTTGGTTTAAGTATTTCATTTAATGGGGTGGCTTGATATAATGGATGTATTGCCACCCCAGTGGTTAATTGCCTTGCCTTAAGTACCTTATCATGCGCCTAAACCTGAGTTCGACCCCCAGCGGGGGCGTTTTTGCTCTTTTTGTTTATTTTCATTATTTTCCTTGTTTTTTTAATTTTTTTTTCTTTCTTTTTCCATGTTACTCACACGTGTATGAATGGTTGGAGTGGCATTGTTTTGTGCCTGCAGCCCCAAGGTCTTGGGTTCAAGCCTTGGGGAGACATTTCCTATTTTTTTTAGCAACTTGTTTATTTCACCTTTTTTATTTCATTTTAGTTTTTTCTTGTTTTATTTTACAAAGGCTGAGAAGAAAAGCAAGAGCAGAGTTTCCCAAGTGCAACAAATAGGGAAACCTGACCAGGAAGCTGAAGGTTCTTCCTCTCCTCAATGCATCCAGTCCCCTCCTGCTAAGAAGTTTGTGCTACCTCCTTGCCATACTCAGCGAAACTTCTTCTCTGGGGGCCATTCTTTGATGGTGGGCAAGGCAGAGACCAAGGCGATTATAGGAGTCGATCAGCCGGCTCGGAGAAAGACGTTGACTAATGACATGGACGCCATGATGAGGATCTTTTCAACGACCTTGGTCTTGAATGACGAAACAAGCCCTACCTCCAAGCTGAAGAAGCTGCACGACGAGAACGCCGTCCTCGAAGAAGAGAAGAATAAAGCGGAGAGCGACTTGCAAGAGGCCCATATGAGGTACGAGAATCACGTGCGCCTCCTCCACGAGATGAATGAGATTACTAAATAGTTAAAGGGGGTGAAAGAGGAACGTGGTCGACTGAAGACCAAGGTGGCCGAGCTAGAGACTGAAGTCAAGTCTACTGAGGATGAGTCTACCGAGGAGAGGCTCCTGGCGTCTCGGGATGTTCTGGTGTCGAGGATCCGGGAGCTCGAGCAGGACTGTGTAGGTGCTCTCGAGGTGGGCTTTAACTTCACTGTGAAGCCGCTCTAGGTCATGAACCTAGACGTTTAGTTCGTGACTAAAGGGACATGCCCTTATCACCAGGTTGCTGAGGGTCGCGTGGTCGCGCCAAAAGTCAAGGAGGAAGATGACAGCCAAGCTGTGGTGGGCGACAACCTCGGGGAAGATGAAGTTGTTTAGTGTTTTTGTTGTATTTTTGTTTTCTGGCCTACGTTCTATATTTGATGTAGTTACCTCTGGCCTGTGTGTCATGCTTTATAACCTTTGAACAATAGGCTCTGCCCGCACTTTGGAAATGCTATACTCTATTTTTATGTTATGCGTGCTCTTATTTTTTCTGTCTTTCACGTGTATGGAATAGTGAGTTGTATGTTTGTAACTGGTATTTTTTCTCGACCTATGTGGTGATCGACCGTGTATGGAACTGGTCGGGTGATCGAAGCTGGTATTCGATTTATGACGGAGCCAAGACCTTGGTCGAGATCTTTGTTCGCGATGTGAACTTCCCATCGCGAGTTGGGTTTTCTGACTTATTAGTACGACAACGGTGGAGCTCGGTTGAGGGGTCCCCGTTGGACAAGAGTCTACCCGCATACACAAAGGGTTGACTCTTTTCTTTTTGTTTTTAAAGTTAGGAGTCGCGTATGTACCGTGTTGTGCTCCTGTGGTCGCGACGCCAACGGGTCGCGAGTAGCATTTAACTTTAGTATTGCTTGAGTTTTTCTGCGTTCCATGGTCGAGCAAGTTCTTCCCTGTGTAGGTTTTCGAGGTAATAGGCCCAGTTTCCCATTTTGTCTCAGACACGGTATGGGCCTTCCCAGTTTGCGGAAAGTTGCCCTCGCGTGAATCCTCTTGATTTCTTCGTAGGACCAGGTTGCCCACCTAGAATTCGTGTTTGATGACTTTGTTGTCGTGCCGCAAGGCTATCCTTTGTTTCAGCGAGGCTTCCTGTAGGGAGGCCCCCAATCTGATTTCCTCGACTAGGTCGAACTCTTCTCTTAGTGCCTCATTGTTTTCCTCCTCAGAGAAGGGGGACTCGTTTCTCCTAGAAGGTTCCCTAATTTTCACTAGAATCCTCGTCTGAGCCTCGTAGGTCAGTCGAAATGGGGTCTCCCCAGTCGTCGAGTCCGGGGTGGTTCTGTAAGCCTAGAGGATGATGTGTAACTGCTCGACCCATCTTTTCTTGGTGTCTCCCAGCCTTCGCTTCAGGCCGCGAAGAATTACTCTGTTAGCGGCTTCGGCCTACATATTGGTCTGCGGGTGTTCGACAAACATGAAGTCTTGCTACGTGCCCAGCCTGGTGACGAAGTCCTGAAAGTTCTTGTCGGTGAACTGAGTCCCGTTGTCGGTGACGATGGCTTGGGGCATGTTGAACCGGGCATGTATGTTCCATTTGTAGAAATGAAGTATGTTTTGGGTTGTGATTTTGGCTAAGGGTTCAACCTTTATCCATTTAGTAAAGTAGTCGATGTCGACTATCAAATATTTATTTTAGTAGGAGCCGATGGTGAAGGGCCTGAGGATGTCCATCCCCCACCATGCAAATGGCCATGGCGACGAAAGTGTTTTGAGATCGTTTGGCGGGCCCAGGTGCATGTCGTCGTGCCATTGGCATTTGTCGAACTTCTTGACATCCTTTTTGGCGACTTGCTGCATGGTGGGCCAATAATATCTCGCAAGTAGGGCCTTGCGGGCAAGTGATCTTCTGCCGAGGTGATATGCATTGATACCTTCGTGGATCTCTTGGAGTATGCCTGGTACCTTGGATTCGTCGACGCACTTGAGGAGGGGATGGAGAATCTCCGTCTGTATAGTTTGTCCTCGATCAAGACGTATAAGTAGGCTCGACGTCTAACCACACTCTCCTCTTTGGCATCGTCGAGTAGTCGTCATGTGCTAAGGTAGGCGTACACAGGGGTCATCCAACAGTCACTGTCACCGATAGTGTTTACCTAAGCAGTGTTGTACCTTGAAAAAGCACGATCCTTCATGAATGGTCGCAGAAAACAGAGTCGCCCCCGGACTCTATATATCCCAAAGAGGGAAAGGAAAATATCAATAAAACCTTTAGGGAAAGAACATGGTCATTGCAACCAGGTTCTAGGTTCGGGAGTCGGTTACATGAGGGGAAGGTATTAGCACCCCTCACGTTCGTTGTACTCAACGGGAACCTCTTGATTCGATTCGTAAGAAATGTTAGTCTAGTTTGTTTGTTTTCTTCTAAGATAAAAGGTGTAAAGGTAATGTAAAAGGGTTTAGACTGCTAAGGAGAAATTGGTGGTTTTAGATTAGAGTGCTCGCCAAGGATTGGGGCCCTTGTGCCTACGTATTTTCACTTGGGAGAAGTGAAGAATCAGAGCGTCCGTAGTTCGTGGGACTATGGGAAAAAGAGGGAAATGTGGGAAAAATGAAGGAAATGTTGGGAAAAATGAAGAAAATATGGGGGAAAATGAAAGAAATTTGCTAGCCAAGATCATCGCAATCCTGTGCCTACGTATTCTCATTAACATATGAGAAATTAGAGCATCCTTAGTTCGGGCTGCTGTGTTGGTTTGATTTAGAGAAAGATACTTAGTCGTATTCAACAGAAAATATTGCTTTATCCAAACGGGCGAGGAGAGGGCGCTTGTACCGCTTTGAATGTATTTCCATATATTAACAATCATGGGAAACTCGCCACTCATCTCGACTCTAATGGGTTACGGACGAAGCAACATTTTACGTCGTTCTTAAGACACCATATCTTACGTTTATGAAAAGGTTTGACAGTTTGCACGACGGCGAGAAATCAAATTAATGTGTTGATATATTTGTTTGGAGAAGAGAATAGATTTGAATAGGTTTTAGGTTTTTGATCGCACAGGGGAGAGGAAGAGAGTTTAACGTATCAGATGCTTAGCTAGAGGTGACGATTACCTGAAGCTTAAGAAAGGTTTCTCGGGCCCAAGTAATCGGGAAAGCGAGTCAAAGGATTGACTCTCTCTCTCTTTTTCAACCTATATTAGCGAAAGGGTTTTGATGGTTTGAGTAAAACTGATCGGATGGTGATTACTTGAAGCTTAAGAAAGGATTCTCAGGCCTAAGTAATCGGGAAACCGAGTCAAAGGCTTGACCCTCTCTCTTCTCCATCTTAAATGTGAAAGAGTTGAATATGGTTTGAGTAGGTTAATCGGATGACGATTACTTGAAGCTTAAGAAAGGCTTCTCGGGCCTAAGTAATCGAGAAAGCGAGTCAAAGGCTTGACTGTCTCTCTCTTTCATCCTTAATCGTGAAAGAATTTGATGTGGTTCGAGTAAGTTAAACGGATGACGATTACTCGAAGCTTAAGAAAGGCTTCTCGGGCCCAAGTAATCGGGAAAGCGAGTTAAAGACTTGACTCTCTCTTTTTCATCTTAAAAGAGATTGCGTAGGAAAAGCATTGAACGATGGAAGATGGTTGAAGTATTTTAAACGGATGATGATTACTTGAAGCTTAAGAAAGGCTCCTCAGGCCCAAGTAATCCAAAAAGTGAGTTAAAGGCTTGACTCTCTCTCTTTTTCAACTTATATTAAGAAATAATTTTGATATAATTAACGTGGCTTATGAATGACGATTACTCGAGGCTTAAGAAAGGCTCCTCGGGCCCAAGTAATCGGGAGAGTGAGCCAAAGGCTTAACCCTCTCTCTTTTTCATCCAAGTATTCAAAAAAATAGATCTTGATTTTGTCGTATTGTACATCCTTTAGAGAATACAATTGTTTGGACTTAAGAAAGGCTCCTTGGACCCAAACAATCGAGAAGAGAAATCAAAGGCTCGATTTCAACTCCCTTTTCATCTTTATCGAAATTGTGTTTGAACTTGATAAATGTTTTAGTTTGATTTGAAGAAAAATACTCGACATGAATCGTGGTTTGAATTTAGAGTTTCGATAAATGAACAGGAAATTAAATTGAGTTTTAGTCGTGTATACTAGCAAAGTGGGTTAGTCTTCTAAATGACCAACTAGAAATAATTGATCAAATAGGTCTCTCTGTGAAGAAGCCCAGGAGTAAGCTTTAAATGTTGTGTATCGTGATCAAAGGTTAATGGTGATGCTTTGAAAGCACTCTACTTACAAGGGTAGAAAATGGCTCGATAAATCGAGAATTTATTTTGAAAAATAGTTTTAAAGCATTAAAGCAAAATAAGACAAAAGCGATAAAAATTATTACATTTTGTGGGAGTAGGGGTACATTTTATCGAATGGAGATAAGGTAATACAAGAGTGAGCACAAAAAATAAATCGAATCGAGACTTAAAATTAGTGATAGCAGCAACAAATATCCTTTTCATCATTTATTTGCTTTTTCCTAATTATGAATAAAACAACCAACACAAAATTGATTCAGTACGGATTAAATTCGCAGCATACAACATTAGGCTATAAAAAGGCATATCAAGGTTAATATCAACATTCAACTCAAGATTCATAAACATTCCTCATGAAAAAAGAAACTCACGTTTAAAGCTCATGATTCGCGAAGTCTAAGTCGAAGAATAAAATTGTAAAAACCTGACATGCTTTTAAATTTGTCATCTCAGTTCAGCACACAAATTGTGATACTGCTGATTTCAAAATAAATACCAAAACCATAAAATGGCAGTATGTTGATCTTGTATTAACAAACAAACTTTTCAAACTTGTATACCTAAAAGAAAAAAAAAACTAGCTCCCTGTCAAAAGCTCCATAAATTAAAAAACAACATTAACACCTTGTACTTCTATCACACTTATTTTCCTGAGATTAAATCAAAACAACATTTTCACAAAAAACAGTATCTCAAAGTCATAACATAAATTGGAATGTATAAAATCTTTATGCCGCGGAATCGAGCCGAAAACAAATATAACAACCACAACAGTAACTGAAACTCATAAAGTCGCGATGAGCATAAACACGATTGAATTCGCCATTGAAATTGAAAAATGAAAGCAACGATTCTCAAATAATAAAATCCAGCAGGATGCTTCGGCATGATTTGTCTCGAAACCATGAACACAAATGCTATTAAATCAAGTACATATTAACATAATGAAATAGGGAAGCGAGTTTACTCGTAATCGCATTTAAATCAGAGCCAAATTAGAACTGCAAATAGTCATGTAGTAAATATGCACAAGCTTGATACCATTACCGCAATGCAAGCCGTCATAGTTGAGGAAAACCATTTGCTGCATCTTTGAGTTCATTACCGCAAATAAATCAGTAGCTACAAAGCTGATATCAGTATCAATGCCGAAATCACATAAAAATTTATTTATGACAGTGGAAGCATCAATGCATCGAACCGACACGTTATCTGCAGTATTTCGCTTGCACACACAACCTTCAGCTAGCTGCAACAACTTGAAAACGCGGCACCGACATCATTTAACTTTTGATGTCAAAATTCGTCAGCAGTCACAATAAGAAACTAAAATAGAAATCCATAAGCAATCCCTGTCGCAAAAGGGCTGTTGAGCTTGTGGTTCGGGGTCGTCAATGGCTGATTTGCTGTTGTGAAGAAGAGAAAACGAGTTGTTGCTACCAAGTCGTTGTTGTTACCCAACAAGCTTGACGAAGACACGTCTATTTCATAATGAACTCGCATCGTCATTGCGTCGCTGAAACACTAAGCCGTTTGCTGTTGTATCCACGGTTATCGACGTTGGCGATGTTGAATGGGATTGCAGAACACTGTTGTGGTTTTGAATCGGAGTGAACCAAATCTTCTGAAATTGTTGCTAATGTTCATAGCATCTGTTAATTTCATTTCAAAATGGCCGTGCAATTATGGATGGCGTTACAAGGGTTTATTTGCGGTTCAGAGGTCGAGGTGAGTTTGTGAAGGTTGGGGATGAAGGCGGCGGATTTCTCTGGGTTTGAGGGAAAGATGAAGGAGAAAGAGAAGGAGAGGGCTCGCGCCGGAAAGGGAAGAAGAAGGGGTTCGTTTTGGATGGTGAGAGGAATAGGGTTGAGTGTGTTGAGATTTTTGAAGAAGGAGAAGGAGATAATGGAACGGTGAGAGGAGAAAAAGAGTTTGGAGAGGAAAGAAGAAGAGATGGTATGGGGCTAGGGTTTGGCGGCCGTTGGGAGAGTGAACAGTGAATCCTAAGTCCCCTCTATTTATTCTCCTTTCGTTTTGTCCTGTTTCCCCTTTTTTTCTTTTTCTTTTTTACTTTTAATTATTAATTAATTAATTCTGTTTTCTTTTCTATTTTTTTAATTAATTTTTGTTTTTAATAATTAATAATTAATAAATCTATTTTCTAACTCTATTTCTATTTCTAACTAATATTCTAACTAATTTCTAATTAAAATTTTAACTTAATTTTTTTAAATTAAATTCTAATCTAAATTAAATTCTAAATTCTATTTTAATCTATTTTCTAAATTAATTAATTAATTAATATCAAAATCTTACTATTATATTATATTAACATATTATAAAAAATGAAATTATACAATAAAAATAATAATAAATAAATAGAATGCCAAGTGTCACGCTCTTATAGGGCTAAAATGAAAAGAAAATTGAAAATTCACCATTTGTCAAATAAATACGCTAAAAAAAAAGAAATGCAAGCCCGAAAAGTTCACATTAATTATTCTGATGTTTTTGATAAAAATAAAAAAATAAAATCGGGGAAAATAAACAGAGACGGGCAACAAAGATGCTTAAAAGATTAAAAAATTGGCTGCACACAAAAATTAATGCAAAATGAATAACTTGAAAAGATACAGCATTCAGTCCATTTTGAGAATCGACCAAGACAGGTAAAAAGGCTCATACTGGTTAAAAGTGATTAAAAGTTCGTCGAGAGATAAGACGAGTACACTAGGTCGAGTTTTAAAGGAAAATAGGTCAAAAACTAGCGTCTGCAAGCTTAAATTCGAGACTTTTCAATCATTAATTTTTCAGCATATTTGAGACGTAATTTAATCGGTTCGTCTGTATATCACACCGCACACATACTTGTCTTGATAACCTGGCCCAATCCTTGATTCAATCTATAAGACCTAAGCTTAGACAACACCGAACAAAAGTACAAATTCTACATGCACAATGGTTAGACGATATGAATAATGGATATGATACACAAACGATGAGAATGCTATGATATGTAGAGGCCGCGAACCAGGGTCAAAATTAGGGTGTAACAAGCAGTTATCGTGCCCCTTTCGATGCTGGAGTGAGAGAGAACCTCTTGGATTACGGATTTGTTTCCACCCTTCTTCTTCGTGCTAGCCAATTTCGACATGATGTCTTCCCGGGTGTTGTGCTCACGTGGATCGTGTCGTACCTCTGTGGAATTGAAGCTTTTCATTCTTTCTCTTACCAAGGAGAGGTACTCTGTGAGGTTGTCATTCTTGGCTTAATATTCTACCTGTACCTGGGATGCCACAAGCTGGGAGTCGGTAAAGATATTTACCTCCTTCGTGCTAAAGTCTTCTGCCAAACGGAGTCCTGTGAGGAACGTCTAGTACTCGCCTGGTTGTTCGACGTTGGGAACGCCAAGGCGAGGGAGACTTATATCAAGATACCTTCTTTGTTTTCCAGTATGATGCCCACTCCACTTCTTGTCGAGCTAGAGGTGTCATCGACGAAGATGGTCCATTTGTGCGCCCTGGGGGTCGAGGACTCTATGGAAGCCATCTCCACGACGATGTTGGCCAGGACTTGAGCCTTGAGGGATTTCCTGCTCTCATATTGGACGTCAAATTCGGAGAGTTCGAGCGACCATTTTATCATTTTTCCCGACATATCCGACCGTCCGAGTAGTTGTTTGACGGGTTGGTCGGTTCTGACTATGGTCGTATGGGCCAGGAAGTAATATCGTAAGCTCCTTGTCGTGTTTATGAGGGCTAGAAAGAGCTTCTTGGTTTGCTGGTATCTAAGCTCGGGATCTTGAAGGGCTTTACTCGTGAAGTATATTGGCTTTTTCCCTTCGGGAGTTTCACGAATCAGGGTTGCGCTGATGGCCTCCGTGGCGACAATGAGATACAGGTATAGGGTTTCCCCGACTTTGGGCCTTGATAACATTGGTGGCTCTGAGAGGACTTGCTTGAGATGGAGGAGGGCCTCTTCACACTCCTCAGTCCATTTAAATGCAACTTCAGTGCGTAGGAGCTTAAAGAAGGGGAGGGCATGCTGAGCAGACTTGGCGATGAATCGTGACAAAGATGCGAGCATCCTGTTTAGTGATTGGATGGACTTCTTTGTGCTCGGTGTGGTGAACTTGGAGAAGGCCTTGTACTTGTTTGGATACGCTTCTATTCCTCGTTCTGTCAGGTAGAATCTGAGGAACTTGCCTGCCCGTACGCCGAAGGTGCACTTCTCGGGGTTGAACCTTATTCTACACCTCCTCGCTGTCGCGAAGACCTTCTTGAGGTGGATGGTATGGTCAACCTCTTCTCGTGATTTTACAATCATGTCGTCCATGTACACTTCGAGCATGTCCCCGATTTCTCCTCAGAAGACCTTTTTATCATCCGCTGATAGGTCGCGTCGGTGTTCTTCAATCCTAAGAGAATTACATTGTAGTAATAAGTGTCCGACTCGGTCATGAAGGTCGTCTGTTGTTTGTCAGCCTTAGCCATGGGTATTTGATTGTATCCCGAGTATGCGTCCATGAATGACAAGGGTATGAAACCTGCAGAATTGTCGACGAGTTTGTCGATGTTAGGTAATGGGTAAGCAACCTGATCGGTAAAATAGCAAGTGTACTATTTTGCCAGTGAGGTAATAAAACAGAATTTCCCCGAATATCGATCTTGAGGACTGCGTAGAAATATAATTTTTTATTTCAATTTATTTAAACAAAAGTATTTAGGTTTTTAAAATTGTTTGGTGTAATTATAAAAATAATTGCAAATAAAAGAAAGAAATTGACTAAGTGGTTTTAACAAATATGAGTAACATGCTAGGGGAAGTGTGTGATCCGATTCAGTAATAACTCTGAGTTAACACTACAACGACTTATTGTAACTAACTAATTGTCAATTATTTAGAATGTTTACTCCTATGTCCTTAGTGAGAAAACCTTTAATCACCCACCCTAATTCTTATGTCCATAGAGAATTACAAATGAAATTAAGCAATCACTTATCAAGAATATTTCGGTTCCTATTGGGTAGACCCTAGTCCTAGGTGATATCTACTACAGAATGATCCAAAGCAAAACATTAACAACAGAAGTCCAGCTGAATCGTCAATCAAAAATCAAACCCTGTTTGTCCGACAGGGCAAGCATTAAGAATATCTAGAGATCAAATCAGTTATGAAAAATAAAGAGATTGTTATTGCAATACTAATATCAGAGTTATTACAGATTCAAATCAGGGACACCACCCTAGCATTGGGGGATTTAGCTACTCATAATACTTGAAGAAAATACAAAGTAAAAATTAGACATTACAAGATAATAGGATTCTTTGATCTTCAATTGCTTCTGCTCATGAAAACCTTCAGTTTCCCAATCACCTTGATCTCTCCAATCTTAATCCTGTAATTCTTCTCTAGTCAAAAGTCCCTTTTCCTTCTCAAAATACGTCTTAAATACTCCTAGGTCCAACACAGTAATAGGAAAATACCCAAAATATCCTTAGGAATCACAAAGGTCACAAAATCAAGAAAATTGGAAACCGATACGACCAAGCCAACACTGGTCGTGTTGGCTTCCTGGCTCTCTAATTCAAATTAGTCATGCCCTAGACTTGCTGGCACGGGCCATGTCAGGTGACACGGGCACCCGTGTCAGCCCACTGTCTACCACTCAACTTTCTTTCACTTGATATCCTCCTGACACAGGCCGTGTCAGGTGACACGGGTGGCTATGTTAGGCAACTGTTTCCCTTCCAAAAACTCTTCCAAATTCCTGGTGTTTTCCTGGTTTTTGCTCTAGTTCTTCTTGATTGCTTACCTGAACCTAAAAACAATGGAAATACCAAACCAACGCATAAAATGAGATAAAAGGAAATAAAATGAAACTAAACATATATGACAATTAACTAAAACTATTGGTAAAATAACGCATAAAAACCACTGATCCAACTCCCTCAAACTTAAACAGTTGCTTGACCTCAAAAAACAAGCTTGGATAACCATTTTTCAGATCAAACAATACATATCAAATGAAATACTTGTGAAAGTAAGGTGTGTCAATACTCATACGTGAGTCTTTGTTCCGATCGGCTAAGACTAGTTCTCTTCGTAATCGTTTGTTAATGAAGGTATTACACAAACACATTGTCGCTACTGCGAAAATCGGCGCCGGCTGAACAGAAGAGTCGCCACCGTGCGTTATTTATCCCACGGGAGGGAAAGGAAACGCTCAGAGTAAACCTCGCACAACACGGGAAAGGTATGATCGTCGCGACCAAAACCTGGATTCGGGAGTCGGTTACGCAAGGGGAAGGTATTAGCACCCCTCACGTCCGTCGTACTCGACGAGATCCACGCTTGTTTTCGGGTATGGATTGTTATTCTATCTAAACTATAGGTCAAGGGTTAAAAAGAAAATAAAATGAAAATAAAAATGACTCGGCAAAGTACCGCACTTTATGCCTACGTATTCCCGCCTGGAACGAGAAATCAGAGTCAACGTAGTTCGCCTACCTACGGGAAAGGAGGGGAAGGTTGCTCGCTAGGATATCGCATCCTATGCCTACGTACTTTCACACAGCATGAAAGATCAGAGCAAACGTAGTCCGGGCCACGTACGACACAAGTCTGTCTTGGTTGATTTTATTCCTTCTGAAAAAGGTTTTCTTGATTAGCAGTCCCGGCGGACAAAAATGACGTCTTGATGAGTTCACATTCTTTTACGGAAGAAGTGTCTTTTATTGTATTTGAAATCTTATTGTGTTTTTCTGTTTGTTTTGAGGAAGAAGAGACAAAACTCTAACCTATGGTTGCGAAGGGAAACAAACTAACCTAATGTTATCATGCATGGGTTAAGACCTAGTGTCTATCATGCTCCTCTCTTGCGCAGAGAGAAACAGAGATCCTAAGGGAATAGACGGGAACAGAAACAATATCAGATATATACAGTAAAACAGTAAAATGCAGGAATGCAGCAATACAAACGAGGCAAGGGAGTCCCACTCAACCTCGAACCTGGAAAACAATAGGCAAAAGTGAACCGGCTTCACTTTCAACCCAACAAGGTAAACAGCAAACAATACAGTCAGGAAAACCAATCAATACATCAAGAAATGAAATACAGCAAAATAAACAGCCACAGCAGCTCTGCATCAAGATCTATCTTCAAGTCATCTCCAATCAGCTACAAGCTTCAGTCAGCAGTAGTCTCTCTCTTCACAGTCTTCAAGCAAAGATCTTGAGCACCAGTCCTCAGTCTACAATGGCTTTTCTTCAAGTCTCAGGCTCCAGGATGAACATCATTCAACCAGATGAAGTGAATGAATGTTAGACAGCTAATTACCTACCAAGGGTGGTTCATCAACTGTTAACATTAAACAGAAAGTTTTCTCTCAAAAGTTCTATCTTTCAAATACATTCACTGATCCTTCCAAAGGAAGGAGGTGGATATTTGAAAGAGACTTTGAATCATAGAGAAAGGATAGAGGCAAACAAAGCCATCTATGTTTGTGAATCAAGTTGCTAGACTAGGCTCTTCCTAACCCTAAATCCTATAGTCTTCAACAGTCTTCTAGCAAACACAGCATCTTCAATGAAGTTGAACTTGATCTTCCATCTTGAGTCTTCAATGTGCTTCGTCCACAAGGTCTTCACAAGGTCCTCAATTCAATCTTCAAAGGTCCACACCCAAAGAAGAAGAAAAAGAAGCAAAACAATACAAACTATGCCCTAAAGGCCACACAAATGATCAATCAATTCAAAAATCAACCAAAAATAGCATATGGTAATATAAATTCCTAATATAAATCCTAGGGGATCCTATTTAACTACCCTTAAGTCCCATATATTCCCCATAGGCTAACTTGTCCTAAAAACCCCAAAAATAAAATGTTGAAGTTCAAGTATACTACTTAAAAACCCTAATTAAACTATCCTAAGTTCAATTATCTAAACTAATCAAATTTTATTCTAAAAAATCTAGTAATAAATCCAGAGAGTAATACAATTCATTATTTAACATCACCAAAAAGAATGAGCAAAAAATCTATTCCTAAAGTCAGGAACAAAAATGTACAAGTTCAAGTGTAAAATGAATTAAGGAAAAGAATGCATTATTTTGTAAAATATGTAGAAAATGCTAAAAAAAATATAAAATGCAATTTTTGTATTTTTTTAATTTTCTAGACATGCTGAGGAAAATATTAAAAAAAAGAATGAGTAAAAAATATTGTTTTTTCATTTAGTTATGATTTTTGGAAAATGAGTGAAATAAAATGAAAATTGAAAATGAAAATAAAAGAATTAAAGAGGAGGGGTGCAGATAGCATGTTGGATCAGTTCACGCGCGTGTGGGCCTGGCTGATGGGGGGGTGCGAATAGCGCATGAGCCCAAGAAGCTCACTAATCCAAACGACGCCGTTTGGCTGCGTCTGGGATTTCCCTCTCTTTTTCGTTTGAACGTGGGCCGTTTGATCCCAGTCTTGGTCAAACATTTAACCTTCATCCGACGGCTCCCTTCTTTCTTCCCCACATGAAAACCCTAGCTTCATACAAACTCCCTCTTCATGAGTGAAACTTCCAGCCACCCTAGCGTCCTCGTCTCTCCATGAAATGACTCGAAACAAAGACCAAAAATGATCCCCTTCTTCCCCTCTATCCAACCATGGCCCTAGCTAACCTTGAAACCTTCTCTACACTTCAAACCGAACACCACAAGTCTTGGGTCCACCATGAAAGCTTGACATGCAACTGTAACAAACCTTGAAAATAATTGTAGCCACGTGTTCTACATGTTACACTGAGTACACTAAACTATAGCACATGCTTTTAATCTTCATATATCAACCATTCTTGACCAACCAAGAATTGACACCACATCTTGAACCTCCATGGATTGACCTTAAACTCACCATAAATGATCCTTAAGTGGTCTCTATCATGAATATCACAACAACTAACCCTAACCATGCATAATTATGGTGATTCGAATCAAAACGTATTCTTACCAATTGGATATGGTGATGGTTGCTATGTCTTGTTTCAGCCCTTGCCAATGGTGCCAAATGATCTTTATATGATGGTGATGATGCTGGTGAAGAGAACTCGTGTTTATACCTCTTGAAAATGCCAATTTGAAGCTTCACGCCTCTTGGAGTGATGGAGAAGAACTCACAATCCAGCCACGATTTGATGTGCCTTTTTCTTGCTTTTCAACCCACAACAATGGAGAATGATGATGATGATGATAGCTAGCACAAACAATGGAGTTTGGGAGAGATGGGAATCAAAATGCAATTTTGGAGTTATGAGATGAAAGTATGGTTTGCAAGCAAATAGAATCACCAACCCAATAACAAACAGCTTCATTTCATTATATAGGAGAGGATTAACAGAATGAGAAGTTTCTAGATTGGTCCTAGAGGGATCTAGAAGCTTATGGAACTTTCATGAATTTATCATTTGATGGCATTTTGAATCATATCATATCATGCTTGCACCTTGGGTAAACTTGAGTGAAAATCTCCCCTCATGAGATATTAGGAGTGTATGCATGAAAAACCAAGTTTTCCTTGCCTTGTGTTAAGCTTTACCATGTTGCCTTATGATGTAAGAAACAAATTTACAAAGGAAGTCCAATTTTTAAACCTAAACTCAAAAATGTGGCTGAACCAATGTCTTTAAAATGATGTTGGGAATCAATTTGGTATATTGTATAACCCATATTGGCTTTGTAGATCTCTCAAACCATTTTCCAACTTGAACTTTTTCAAGTTATATGCCTTTTTAAGTCATTTTCACCACTTTTTAAAATTCCATGCTCCAAGCTTTTTCAAACTTTCACACCTTCCTTTCAAGCCTTAAAATCCCATTTTGAACAACTTTGATGTTGGGAAGTTTTCCATTTGAAGCTTCCTTGTATGAGTTTTAGGCATATGCTATGAATGACCTGTAATTCACAAATGACCAAAATACCCTTTGCTTGCCAAGACCATAAGTAGAGTTCCACAAATCATATGAAGGCATACTATACCATTCTAGAAATCTAAGACAATGAGGAACAATTCTTATGTTGACCAGAAATTCACTTGAAATCTCCTTGAGTGGTAAATATTTCTTGGAAGTCAAGTCACTTTCACAGACAAAACTTCAGATACCTCAGATGACCTGTAACTTGCAAGGACCATAACTTGAGTTCTATAAATCTCCTTGATGTCTTCCACCACTCAAATTAAAGGTATTGAGATCCTCTACAAGTTTCATGTTGGCCAAGGATCCATTTGAAGCTTGCATTTTGACTTATTTTGCTTGGAAATTTGACCTAAATTAGGGGATTTTACACAGAAACCCTAATTTAGAAACTCCTCTTCTCCTTGATTTCTCTTGATTTCTTCTTAGCATAACAACATATCCTTCTCTATATGTCAAATGATGAACCCCACATCTCTCCAATAGCCTTTAATGCCTTTCAATCAGTTAATTGACCTAGAGTTGACCTAGGGTTGACCCAGATGAAACCCTAGTTGACTGTCTTCCTCCACAACTCTTGTGACTACACCAATGACTTGTCTCCTTCTCCAAATGACTTTCTAAGTCCTCCCAGATGTCTAGATTCTCCCCATGCCTTCAATTCACAGCTCACCATTTCTTTGTTGATCCTCAGACACCCTCAGTTAGGAGATAGACGAACTGCTTGATCCATTGACTTGATAGCTTCCAAATTCTTTTCTGATGACTTGAATGAGGTTGAATCAGGATAATAACCTCTTGATAGGCCTCTAGAGATGAGAATAATGATTGGTCCCCCTGTTGTATGACTTGCTATGCTTATGCTATGCAGATGAGTAACCTATGTACATGACTCTATATGCAAATGCTAATGACATTGAAACATAAACCAAGTGAATTAAGGTTGGGCAAATTTTAGGGTGCAACAGCTGCCCCTATTCAAGCGACCTGGACCCGATTGGATGAAGAGCCCGGAGCCTTCAGACATTCGCGGTACGAGACGGTTGAATACTAGTGAAACCAGAAATTTGCCAACCGCAGAAATAAACTGCGCCACTGCTTGGGGACTGACATCCACTGCCTGGATCTGACTGTTACGGAAACCCATTGATCTCGCGCGACCGTTCTGGGGATTATTTTCATCGTTCTGAAACAGATTCTATCACACCAGAGATAAAACATTGTCCACATCAGGACGCCTGCTTCGTCAATTCGGAAAACTTCAACAACTTTGCTGGGGATGGCTCGTCTGCCTTCTTGTCAGAAATAAATCGTCCACGTTAGGAATAAACTCTTCCACGTTAGGAATACCACCTTTCCACGTTAGGACTCACCTTTCCACGTAAGGAATACATCGCTTTTTCCCGTCAGGGGTGACTTTTCTCTGCTTTGTCAAACTCTTCCACATAAGGAATACGTCTTCTTTTGCTTTGTCCACATAAGGACTCTTTCTTTTTCCACGTTAGGAATCACAAATTTTCCACGTAAGGAACCCCGATCTTTCCACGTGAGGAATACTATATCAACCTCTCTTTCCACGTTAGGAATGCTTCTTCTTTCCATGTAAGGAATACCGTTTCTTCTTTCCGTCCACGTCAGGACTAAACTTTCCACGTAAGGAAACTATCTTCTTCTTCCACGTTAGGAATTGATCTTGATCTGAATCTGTCCGCGTCAGGACTAAACTTTTTCATGCCATTAATACATCGTCCACGTCAGGACTCGCTTTTCCACGTAAGGAATCAATTTCTTTCTACGTAAAGAATACATCTTAGTTCCACGTAAGGAATCAAACTTGTCCCTGTTAGGACTACATCGTCCACGTTAGGACCCACCTTTCCACGTTAGGAATCACCATCTTTCCCATGTAAGGAAACTACAATACGATCTGTCCACGTAAGGACTCCCGTCTTGATATGTCTACGTAAGGACTCAATCTTTCCACGTAAGGAAATGCATTTTGATTTGTCCACGTAAGGACTCACATCTTCATCTGATGAAATAATAGAACCTGTCCACGTTAGGACTTGCGCGTCTTTGACTTGCTGGGGAAATAAACCCCGTCCTCGTCAGGACACACACTTTGCCAACAACACGACGAAGGATAAATTTGGTCCACGTCAGGACTCTCGTATCTTGTCATCACGAAGAACTGTAAACTTGTCCACGTCAGGACGGCCACTTCACCATTACGAATAAAGCTATTTGCTGGAAATAAATTGTCCACGTCAGGACACCAACACGAAGAGTAACCCACTTTTGTCCACGTCAGGACTCCATACTCAATCAATACTGAGAACTTGCAGCTGTCCACGTTAGGACTAACACATATCGTCACCTGGAAGAAATGTCCACGTTAGGACTCCACATTCCATCAATTCTGAGAAATCGAACCCGTCCACGTTAGGACTAGCACCTCCTATCAGCCCATGAAATAAAACTGTCCACGTTAGGACCCCACTTTTCTAGCACGAAGAAAACCCGTCAAGAAATTGTCCACGTCAGGACTCATTTCTCCATGGATCCCACACCACAAACTTCTTAGCGCTGACGTGACAGCAACTTCGGAGCTGACTCCACTGGGGATATCTGAAAAACCAAACTACTGGATGCTTGCTCTGATAACCGGCGGTAGCTTCTGAAATTCTGGTTCATGACACCTTTTAATACTGACGTAACAACAACTTTGAAGGAAACAATCCGCTGGTCGGACTAGAGCAACTTCAACAGGAAATCCTGGCGGGGAAATAAGTAACTCTGCTTAGGGACAAAGAGAAATTTATCCTGCTGACTCTGTGGGGAGTAGTGCCAAAGCTGACACTTCGTTGAATGTCTCACGTCGAGACCTCGCCTGTTTATTGATTTATTGGAGCAAGAACTCTCTCTACCTGCAAGAGAAACAAAACTTGAAACAAACGGTTAGCCAACCTGGTTTATGTTTCAAAATGCATGTGTTTGACAATGATGCAATGCTCCATTCAACATGGAAATGCTACGCTTATTTGGTGGATGCAAGTGTGACACTATATGCCAATGCAAATGCGGACTCGAACTGCTGAGATACAGGAACTGCTTCAGCAAAATAAATGCTGAAAACAATGCCAACTCCGCTGGGGATAGCCATGTGCTACAGAGTTATTCCAGCAAAATAAATGCTGGAAGGGTGGAGTCGTCTCAGCTGGGAAATGGGAACTTGAACCAAACACCTCGTTGAAGTAACATCCTGCTGGGGAATATACCTCTGCTGGAGAGTGGCAGATGCGCTTGGTATGATTGGACTTCTGCTGGAAAGTGAACGGATATCACACGGTATTCTGACGAAATAAATGCCATGACCCACACCAACTCTGCCGGGGAGAGCCTTAATCTTCGAGTTCCACTAGGAGGAATACTTGCTGAGAAGAGAAATCCGCCGGGGATGGGATGATTCTCTTGGGGAAAATCAACTGACTCTGCTGGGAGAGAGTAAATGACCCTGCGGGGCGAGGTAAACTGCCTGAATACAGCTCACAAATATCAATCTTCTGCGGCTAAACCACTCGGCTCGAGACAAGGGAATCCTTCTGGGGGGGACACCATACTGTCTGAATACAGCCTTACGATCTTGGAATCGTCAATTCTGTTGAGGATAGATGACTTTGCTGGAGCATGTCCTTTGGATAAGCTACGACTAGCTGGGGAATTCTGTCCTTCTTCGGGAAGAACATGCATGACCTGCGTGAGGGTCGAGTCTTTCGTTAATGCAATCTTTTGATCATCTTCCTCGTGCAGTTATGAAACCTGCAACAACACAAACAAGACAAGACAAGCCTATGCAACCAAATCGATTCAGGTTAGCGACGTTATTTTCAGTTAATTCGAAGCTTTAGCAATTGTTGGCAAGGGCCAGTGATGTTATACACATGCTAGTTTCAATAAACTTAGGCGTTTTATCATGCACAAAACAGTAAAGAACCAGCATCAAGTACTGAATAACATATTTTATTGATTGGGCCCCTGAATGGGCGGAGTTTTGTACACGGGATGTAACTCCTGAAAAGAGGAAGCTACACAAAGCAAATACACAAGTATGCCCAAGAAGCATAAATATTTTGACAAATTAAATTTGTACACATGTCGGCAACGGGATGCAGATGAACACCGCGAATTGATCCTCCTATGACTCATCCGACTCTAATGCTTTCCCGGTATTCACACGTCTGTGGAGATTGTATCAGATAACCGATCCCTTAGGCATTCTCCTGCACTGATGCTCATTGCAATATCTAATTCGGACCGCAGTCATTTGCTTTTCAAATCCCTAACTTTTGCGTGAACCGCCCTTTACGGGTTTTCAGTTCACCGGGATACCCTTTTTTGCCGAAGCCGCCCAGTGTAGGTTTTCAACTTCGCGGGTGTACATTTTTCAATTTTATCCCTAACTTTTGCCCGAACTTTTCATTCTGTTTTTGGTTCGCCAAGATGCCCCATTTTTGCCTGGACTCTCTTTTTTCTGTCCAGCGGGTCTATTTTAAGCAAAGTATTTTTTAACTGCGTCTGAATTCACAGGTGACGTAAAGTCTTCACCGTCCATAGTGGACAACAACAACGCTCCTCCTGAAAAGACTTTCCTGACAACGTATGGCCCTTCGTAGTTGGGGGTCCACTTGCCCCTGTGATCTGCTTGCGGCGGGAGAATCCTTTTCAGCACCAGGTCGCCCGTCTGAAAGCTTCGCGGATGTATTTTCTTATCATACGCTTTCTTCATTCGGCTCTGGTATAAGCGACCGTATGCTAGAGAAGCTAGCCTCTTCTCATCCATCAAGCTCAATTGATTCAACCTGTCTTTCACCCATTCTGCCTCGTCCAGCTGAACGTCTCGCAATACCCTCAGAGAAGGGATCTCAACTTCCAATGGTAATACCACCTCCATTCCGTACACTAACGCGAACGGGGTTGCACCGGTTGATGTGCGTACCGTCGTACGATAACCGTGCAATGCGAAGGGTAGCATCTCATGCCATTCCTTATAGGTCACCACCATTTTCTGAACGATCTTCTTGATATTCTTATTGGCCGCTTCGACAACGCCATTCATCTTGGGTCGGTACGGGGAGGAGTTGTGATGTTCGATCTTGAAATTCTGACAGAGCTCCTTCATCATTTTGTTGTTCAGGTTCGAACCGTTGTCCGTGATTATCCGCTCGGGAATCCCATATCGGCAAATGATATCTCTCTTGATGAATCTGGCCACCACTTGCTTAGTTACGTTTGCGTAAGACGCCGCTTCCACCCATTTGGTGAAATAATCGATTGCTACTAGAATGAACCGGTGCCCGTTAGAAGCTGTCGGCTCGATTTTTCCAATCATATCGATTCCCCACATCGAGAATGGCCATGGCGATGACATTACATTCAGAGGACTTGGAGGCACATGGATCTTGTCAGCATAGATTTGGCACTTGTGACACTTTCTTGCAAACTTGAAACAATCAGTTTCCATGGTTAGCCAAAAGTAGCCTGCCCGCAGCAGCTTTCTTGTCATAGCATGTCCACCAGCATGCGTACCAAAGGTACCTTCGTGTATTTCCTCCATGAGTAGCTTTGCCTCTCTTTCGTCTACACAACGCAACAGCACCAAGTCGTGGTTTCTTCTGTATAAGACGCCATCCGGGTTCAAATAGAAATTGCCTGCTAATCTCCTGAGAGTCTTCTGATCTTGACTGGATGCCCCAGCCGGATACTCTTTATTCTTCAGGAAATTAAGGATATCGAAATACCATGGTTTGTCATCAGATGCTTCATCAATAGCAAATACATAAGCTGGCCTGTCAAGCCGAGAGATAATGATTCGGGGAGCCTCGTTCCAGAAATTGACTTTGTACATGGAAGACAAAGTGGCCAGGGCGTCAGCCATTTGATTCTCTGCCCGCGGTACGTGATGCAATTCAACCTTGTCGAAGAAAGGCAACAATCTCCTTGCATAATTCATGTAATGTATCAAATTGGGCTGACGTGTCTCCCATTCCCCTTTTATCTGATTCACCACCAGAGCTGAGTCTCCGTATACGTCTAAATTCTTGATTCGCAAATCAATGGCTTCTTCAAGCCCCATTATACAAGCTTCTTATTCGGCCTCATTATTAGTAACGGCAAAGGTCAATCGGGCAGTAAACGGGATGTGCGACCCGTGTGGCGTAGTGATGATTGCCCCTATTCCGCTACCGTAAGCATTCACAGCTCCGTCAAAGATCATCTTCCATTTGGAACCCAACTCTGGTCCTTCGTCTGGTAAAGGCTCTTCACAATCTTTCATCTTAAGGTACATGATATCCTCGTCAGGAAAATCAAACCTCATCGATTGGTAATCTTCAATAGGCTGCTCAGCCAAATACTCAGACAGCACACTCCCCTTTATAGCCTTTTGCGAGACGTATTGGATGTCATATTCAGTCAAGACCATCTGCCAACGGGCAATTCTTCCTGACAGCGCCTGCTTTTCGAATACATATTTGATAGGATCCATCTTCGAGATGAGCATGGTTGTATGATTCAACATGTATTGCCTCAAACGCTTGGCAGCCCAGGCTAGCGCGCAACAAGTTTTCTCCAGCATTGAGTATCGAGATTCACAATCTGTAAATTTCTTACTCAAGTAGTAGATCGCATGCTCTTTTCTCCCTGTCTCGTCATGTTGACCGAGAACACAACCCATGCTTCCCTCGAGAACCGTCAAATACATGATCAAGGGTCTACCTGCCACTGGGGGTATCAAAATAGGAGGCTCCTGCAAATACTGCTTTATTTTATCGAACGCCTTTTGACAATTTTCGTTCCATGTTACAGCTTGATCTTTCTCCAACAACTTGAATAACGGTTCACACGTGGCCGTTAGGTGAGATATGAACCGGGCAATGTAGTTCAACCTCCCTAAAAACCCGCGTACCTCTTTTTCTGTTCTAGGCGTCGGCATTTCTTGGATCGCTTTTATTTTATCAGGATCGACCTCTATTCCTCTTTCGCTTACGATAAACCCCAGCAGCTTCCCCGATCTCACCCCGAAGGTGCATTTGTTAGGGTTCAGTCTCAGCCTGAACTTCCTAAGCCTTTTAAATAACTTCAGCAGATTCACCAGATGCTCTTCCTCCGTCTGGGATTTGGCAATCATATCGTCAACATAAACTTCGATCTCTTTATGCATCATATCATGAAAAAGAGTCGTCATCGCACGCTGATACGTTGCCCCAACATTTTTCAAACCAAAGGGCATCACTTTGTAACAAAATGTTCCCCAAGGCGTTATGAAAGTAGTCTTCTCCATATCCTCTGGCGCCATTTTAATCTGATTATAGCCTGAAAAGCCATCCATGAAGGAGAATACAGAGTATTGAGCAGTATTATCAACTAGCACATCGATATGAGGAAGTGGAAAATCGTCTTTTGGGCTTGCTTTATTCAGATCTCTATAATCCACGCACATCCGAACCTTGCCGTCTTTCTTTGGCACTGGTACGATGTTAGCAACCCATGAGGGATACTTTGTCACAGCCAGGAAACCAGCGTCCCACTGTTTTTGAACTTCCTCTTTGATCTTCACTGCCATATCTGGTCGAGTTCTGCGAAGTTTTTGTTTGACCGGCGGGCATTCTTCTTTCAGTGGCAGGCGGTGCACAACCATATCTGTATCGAGCCCTGGCATATCTTCATACGACCAAGTGAATACATCACTATACTCTCGAAGCATTTCAACCAGTCGTCGCTTGATATCGCCCTGCAGCGCGGCTCCGATACGAATCTTCTTCTCAACCCCTTCCGACCCTAAGTTGATAATTTCGATGACCTCGTCGTGAGGCAGAATGGCTCTTTCCTCTTGCTTCACCAACCAAGACAGTTCTTCAGGAACGTCGCTATCTTCGACAACCTCTTCTTCGGCCTGAAATACCGGGTGTTCAAAGTCGGGACGAGTCATAGGTGGTTCAAGGATGTCATCTGAAAATGTTATCCTGCAAAAGGAATGGTTAAGTGCTTCAAAATGCGTATAAAGCGAATAACCGCGTTGCCATTTTATTGAAAAATATAAAACAAGAAAGACAGGGATTACAGTATTTGCACATGAAAAAACACCATTTATTTAATGATTAACACGTAATGTTCATAACAACACAGCCCTAAGCAAATCACGATGCCCCGGGCAAGACATCAGATTATTCAACAATTAATAAAGCAAAGCATTACTGTTTAAGAGTCACAGGAACAAGCTCCTGAATAGACCAGTTGCACAGTCCTTGTCCTGGCGTGCTTGGCTGAATCCAGGCATCCATATCACAGTCGCTGTCTCCTTCGTCAGACTCCGAAGCAGCGTTGATAGTCTCATGACATACTCCACTGGCAGAGATGGTGATTGGCCCTCTGAAACGGGGTGCCCCCACAGCAGGTACTGACGATGACGGTTGGTATCCCAGCCCGAACCGGTCCGTCTTCACAGGAATGTCCAGCACTTTGCCCCAGCCCTTTGCTTCTCCTGCTTCCACTAGAGCCTGAGCTTCTTTATACGATGAGACGGCTATCTCTGGCACTTTGCTCGGCCCGGGACCTTTGTCCTTGATGCGCAACCCTTCAAATGCCTGGCAGGGTGTCTCGTGGATCTCTCCGTCGACCTCCACATATTTAAATGACGATAGATGGATGACCAGGATGTCCTCTTCTCCGCATACGGTGACTACACTGTCTCCGACCATATATTTCAACTTCTGATGTAGGGTGGACGTGACTGCCCCCGCCTCATGAATCCAGGGTCTTCCAAGCAAGCAGCTGTACGCAGGCTGTATATCCATGATATAAAACTCAGTTGCAAACACCTCCGGCCCCACCTATAGAGGCAATGTGATCGATCCAAAGACTGTTCTCCGCGTGTCGTCAAACGCTCTGACTACCAAGTCGCTGGGCGTGCACAAGATTCCTCTAACATCCAGCTTCATCATCGCCTTCTTAGGCATCACATTCAGATACGATCCGGTGTCGACCAATACATGCGACATTACTGATCCTCTACACTCGACAGATACGTGCAGCGCCATATTATGATCTTTCCCTTTCGGGGTCAAATCAAAGTCGGTAAAGCCCAAGCTGTGGCCTGCATTCACATGTGCCAACACTCCTTCCAGCTGATTCACGGAGACGTCTTGAGGTACAAAAGAAGTATCCAAGACCTTCAACAAAGCATTTCTGTGAGCTTCCGAGCACAGGAGCAATGACAAGATAGATATTTTGGACGGCGTCTGCTGCAGATGCTCCACAATTTTATAGTCACTTTTCCGAATCAAGCGCATGAACTCTTCTACATCTTTCGATGTCGCTTCTTTTTCGCCTGCTTGCACCGGAACATTCTCAACCACTTTCCCCTTTCCTTTTGCTAGTCTTTCGGCCTCCACTTCAGGGGATATAAAGATCCTACCACTCCTTGTCATACCTCCCGAACCAACAACATTATCCACATTCTCGGCTGGCTGCTTATTAACAGCAATCTTTATCCCGTCACAATACACCTCCAACCCATATGACCATGGGACTGCTTTCGTGTTCTCGTACGGGATCGGCCCGGCCTTAGTTATGGTGATCGGTGGTCGCTGAGCTGGTGCTGCGATAGTGATTGTCTTTCGAGGAATCGTTACAGTGGCCACATCATTCTGATCATATGCTACTGCCCCTGCGGGCTCCTCAGTTGCTGCTTGGTCAAACTGCAATGTACCTCCATCAATTAAAGCCTGAATGCCTTTCTTCAAATCATCACACCCCCCAGCTAGGGTCTAACATTCTAAGCAATACTCGTCACATCCCGGGTAAACACCCCCTTGTAACAGTCGACTCTTTATCTCGCTCAGCGGCGTCTTTAAATCTTCAACATTCATAATCAGATTCAACCCTTCCTCAGTCAGAATGGCGTTTGCCCCATGATTAGGCATGGGCTTCTGCACTATATTCGGACCTGCCGTTCCGAAATTGATAGTCTTATTGTCCAAAAGATCCTGCACAACATGCTTAAAAGCATGGCAACCCTCTATATCGTGACCCGGAGCCCCAGAATGAAACTCACAGTGCCTGCTCGCATCGTAACCAAACGGGGGAGCTCCCGTTATCGGTGCCAAAGTTCTCTTCTCTACCAGGTTCAATCCCAACAATGTCTGCAATAAATCAGCATATGTCGTGGGAGGCTTCTCAAATACTCTTCTCGGTTTGCCACCCTGGAATCTTCGCTGAGCCTGCTGTGCCCCCTGCTGAGGCTGCTGCTGCTGCATTGGCTGCTGCTGAGACGGTTGTTGTTGCTGAAGTGGTTGTTGCTGGTACGGGATAGTAACACTCGCCACCTGCTGCGGCTGATGATATTAGTTTCGTCCCTTGCCTCGGCCCCGGCCTCGGCCTCCAAACACTGCGCTTGCCTCGCCCTGACGGCGACCACCAAAAGCCTTCCTATTACTGCCAGATGCAGTCGATTCCTCAACCTGGAATTTTCCTTGCTTAATGTTACGCTCAATCTTTTCACCCATCAGAATTAGGTCTGAAAAACTGGCCAGAGACGTGTGAAACAGCATGTCATGAAACAAGCCTGTGAATGTGCCGACGAACATGTCATTCATTTCCTTGTCTTCTACGGGAGGACGGACCCTGGCAGCCATATCGTGCCACCTTTGCGCGTACTCTTTAAAGCTCTCCCCCTTCTTCTGCGACAGCCCCGCTAATTGGACCGATTGGGCGCCAAATCGCTATTATACTTGTAGTGAGCCACAAATGCCTCTGCTAATTGTTTCCATGTCTTGATATTGGTTGGC
Source organism: Lathyrus sativus (assembly GCA_963859935.3). NCBI lineage: Eukaryota > Viridiplantae > Streptophyta > Magnoliopsida > Fabales > Fabaceae > Lathyrus > Lathyrus sativus. The sequence goes on from OZ012739.1 coordinate 130,735,352, forward strand.
TCCAACCCCATATACCACTCTAGGGAAGGACCCGACAGACTATCTTGAAAGAAATGCATTAGCATTCTTTCATCAGTTGAGTATGCAGACATCTTTCTGTAATAAGCTCGCACATGCACTTTCGGGCATGTGTCCCCTTTATACTTATCAAACGCAGGAGCTTTGAATTTAATTGGCACCCTCAAGCCAGGTACCAGCCCCATTGTTGCCATGTCCAAGCCCACAGCACTTTGGTTCAGGACCCCCCTCATCTGCTCTTCCAGCATTCTGATCTTCTGGGAGTCATCCATCGGCCCTTCGAAACCTCCGCCGGAGAAAGCGTCCTCCTGCTGATCTTCTTGCCACATACCATTTCCAGCTCCATACCCATCATATCCATTATTACGGCCAGCTCTGATCTGATTCATCCCCGGACCTCGGCCTCTGTTGCCGTACCCTTGAACTCCTCCAGCAGGACCAAAAGCCATAAACCCAGCGCCGTTTCCATTTCCAAAACCTCCGTAGCCCTGATTGGCCACACCATAACCATCTTGCCCAAAGCCTTGAGCATTGAAACCATATTTCCCAGCATTATCGAATCCCTGATCATTGAATCCGAATCCAGCGTTGACAAAGCCGTTGCCTCCCATGTTATCACCCAAGTTGACATCACCAAGCCCAACGTTATGGACAGCAGTCTCGTTTCCAACTCCGACGTTATCATTCACAGCAGCGGTAGTGTTGTTGACATTAGCAGCTGGTATATTGACTACAGGTGGAGCCACTGGCGTGGGAGTACCATCTCCATGAGCAGTATCGACTCGTACAGACTGATGATCCTCGTTACCGTGACCAGCATTTCGGGCCAACAGAGGTTGGACCATGGCTTGCAGATTTTCCTGACCCTTGGCAATAGCTTCCATGGTCTGCATGAAAAGAGCGAGCTTCTCGCGCACATCTTGCATCTCGTTCTGCATTTGATCCATGATTCTTCGACAGTTGGTGCGGGTAGAATAGCGGTGCGGGTGCTGATCTGCAATCCTGAAAAGTACCTGGTACAGAGCAGGAAATAAGACACTATTCAAAGATTACCTGTAATGCAATATGAATATGAGTGCAATGCAATGTGTGTCTGTGCATTAGGGACATTCATTCCCCGATTCTAGTGTGAAGGTGCCGGTGCAGTGACAGTGCTAACAATATAAATATCGGAGCTGAATCACAGAAAGCCTCATATATTGCAGAGAAATTAATAAGCCAGGAATACAATGTCACTGAGAGTACAATAAGAAGGCATGACCTCAACCAACAATCCTGGTGATGGTCAGCACTGTGCAAATAAAGCATACAAGTCACTACATGACATGATCAAACACTCCCATAGGTCTGGTATTCTTCTAGCAACTTTTTGGTCTCCGGATGACTGGGTCGAGCAAGCAGCCCTTCAACAAGTTGGTTCCTTTTCTTCAGAACACGGCGCACGTCTTCAGCGGTGTCTTCCCATGCCCCATCTCCGAAGCGATCTTCTAGTTTACGTTTATGAGACATAGCTTCGTCTCTGCCTTTGATGGCCTTGTTCAGTGCGTTCTGGAGACTATACCTGGACATCATTTCTTCTTCGCACTTGTCGATGCTGGACTTCAACTGCTCTTCGAGGTCGGAGATTTGCTGCTTCAACTTATCCTCCCTTTTCTTATTGTTGGTGAGCGTGGCATTCCAGGTCTTATTGCAAGACGAGATCTCTCGGTGAGCGATGTCAAGCGCCTTCTTCTTGGATTCAAGCATGTCATGGGAACTTCTGAACTCTTGCCCCATTCGCTCGCGCTTCTTCCTCTCCTCAGTCAACTCAGCCCCTAGTCTGTTCATTAGCTCAATCTGCTGTTGGAAAGCATGGACGGCCTTGTTTTTCTCACTGCGTATCTGGGCTAACTCCTGCTCTAACCCTTCGTTGATCTTCAATAAGGCTTCTTTTTCTCTCACTACTTGCTCGTAGGCTTCCCGAGAAACCGTAGTTGGCTCTGCTACCAGAATAGGATCAAGAACTGGTGCATCTGGAAACGGCATCCTCAACTGACTGGCTCTCTCCTGAATCCAAACTCTATAAGGTGCATAGGCCTGACAATCATTCTTTCCTAACAACGGCTTCCCCCTTCGGATAATACGCGTCCAGGCATGCTGTAGCTTAGCTAGTAACTCCCCCTTCACGTCTCCGGTGAAGTACAGAGATTCCTGTACTTCCTCCTCCTTTGGCGGGTTCTTCAGCGCATATCCGAACTGACGGACGAACAGAGATGGGTTGTAGTTGATACACCCTTTCCTTCCAATCAACAGGACGTTAGGGTACCCCGAACAACTGAAGATAAGTTCAGATCCCAGTAGGTCTCTGTCAAACCATCTAATGTCTTCGGAAGATAGCCTCATCAGGCGTTCAGACCAGATAGCAGTGGTTGCACTTTCCACAAAGGACCCCTTCACTGGAAGATGACTTTTGAACCACATATTCAATAAAGGAGCACATCAGTAAACAACTTTTCCCCTTCGGTTTTCGTTCTTGTAGTGCAATGAGTGGTAGAAGTCTCCGATCAACGTTGGCACTGGATTGCCGGCAGCGAATAGATGGAAAGCATCCAGGTCTACGAAGTTGGGTAAGTTAGGGAACAACACAATCCCATAAATACAGAGAGCCAAAATAGCATTGAAAACCTCCCAACATCCGCTCTTGGCATACTCCTGCGCTTTGCCAACCAAGAAATCAAGAGAGAAACCTGATACCCCAAGCCAAGAAGTCAATAACAGTTCTGCAGCGTCCATATGTAAGGCTTTGGCTAAGTCCTCCAACTTGGGCTCAGCAGCAGAGTGAATAAAGGGAACCTTGTTCTGCACCGGTAACTCAGTAAACTCCACATACTCCTCAATGGTAGGCCCTGGAATGAAGTCAGCAAACGTAAAACATCTCAATGCGGGATCATAGAACTGCATCAAGGTGTATAGCCCGTTCATCTCATCAGCAGTGGGCTTGCAGACTAATCTCAGTAACCTCCCATGACTCATTCTGAAGCTTCTCCTAACCTCCTCATCGGCAAGAGATATCAGACCAAGCAAAGAAGTAAATCAGGTGAAGGCAGCTTATACGCCACTCTTTTCCTCAAACCAGCCATACTCAATACTCAGAAGTCTGGGCACTAGAATCAGAGGATATGCAAATGCACCTGCAGCACAGACACACGTTAATGGGATGCAATGATAATGAGTATGCAAACAATGCAATGCAAGTAACATGCAACAGGGACCAAATGCCGTAGCTGAATAGCCTGAACCATATCAAGAAGTCTCAGATAGACTCTATAGAAGTCCTCAAACCCTGGTCTCAGATAGACCTAAAACGAAGCTTCAACAATGGTCTCTGACAGACCTCAAACCATAACTCCAACTGGTCTCTGACAGACCTCAAGACTCTCAACTGGTCTCTGACAGACCTCCTAACTCTCCATAAATACCCAGGATCTCTGATCAAGAAATAACCGGTAGTCTGAAGGTCTAGTTACCTGCATAACCCCAAACCCTCTCACAGGTGGATGTCCTAGTAACTGACAAAGGTATGGCATCCTATGCGGTCGTCGGCGTCACAGACTTTCAGGGTTGATGATACGATTCCCAGAAGGAGTGGCATCATCAAATCCTGAAGAGGCCTCACTTAGCCAACTTCCAAATGATCGGTTCCCGGAGTCGACAATTCAGCTGACCAACAACCCCTTCGACCCAAAGGGTAGAAAAAGAAGCCAACCAGAAGAACCTCGTCCGAGTGTAGATTTCATGAGACACTAATGCAAGCAAAGCCGGCACGCGCCCACTACTTTCTACTCTAATTCTAGGTGCACTCAAGCCCAGGTCCGGCTTCTCACTCAATATCAGAACACCCGTCACACCCCAATACAGCAATAATAATCCATATATACAAAGCTGAAAATAAAGGTCAGAAATATAAATCCATACAAAATCCTCGACGGGAAAACAAGCGTTAGGATTGACTCTCTTAAGGGACGTTGGATCCCAAATGCATAAGAACTATCGCAGTCCTTAGCAGCCAGGGGACGTTGGATCCCCAGCAGAGTCGCCAGCTGTCGCTACTGCGAAAATCGGCGCCGGCTGAACAGAAGAGTCGCCACCGTGCGTTATTTATCCCACGGGAGGGAAAGGAAACGCTCAGAGTAAACCTCGCACAACACGGGAAAGGTATGATCGTCGCGACCAAAACCTGGATTCGGGAGTCGGTTACGCAAGGGGAAGGTATTAGCACCCCTCACGTCCGTCGTACTCAACGGGATCCACGCTTGTTTTCGGGTATGGATTGTTATTCTATCTAAACTATAGGTCAAGGGTTAAAAAGAAAATAAAATGAAAATAAAAATGACTCGGCAAAGTATCGCACTTTATGCCTACGTATTCCCGCCTGGAACGAGAAATCAGAGTCAACGTAGTTCGCCTACCTACGGGAAAGGAGGGGAAGGTTGCTCGCTAGGATATCGCATCCTATGCCTACGTACTTTCACACAGCATGAAAGATCAGAGCAAACGTAGTTCGGGCCACGTACGACACAAGTCTGTCTTGGTTGATTTTATTCCTTCTGAAAAAGGTTTTCTTGATTAGCAGTCCCGGCGGACAAAAATGACGTCTTGATGAGTTCACATTCTTTTACGGAAGAAGTGTCTTTTATTGTATTTGAAATCTTATTGTGTTTTTCTGTTTGTTTTGAGGAAGAAGAGACAGAACTCTAACCTATGGTTGCAAAGGGAAACAAACTAACCTAATGTTATCATGCATGGGTTAAGACCTAGTGTCTATCATGCTCCTCTCTTGCGCAGAGAGAAATAGAGATCCTAAGGGAATAGACGGGAACAGAAACAATATCAGATATATACAGTAAAACAGTAAAATGCAGGAATGCAGCAATACAAACGAGGCAAGGGAGTCCCACTCAACCTCGAACCTGGAAAACAATAGGCAAAAGTGAACCGGCTTCACTTTCAACCCAACAAGGTAAACAGCAAACAATACAGTCAGGAAAACCAATCAATACATCAAGAAATGAAATACAGTAAAATAAACAGCCACAGCAGCTCCGCATCAAGATCTATCTTCAAGTCATCTCCAATCAGCTACAAGCTTCAGTCAGCAGTAGTCTCTCTCTTCACAGTCTTCAAGCAAAGATCTTGAGCACCAGTCCTCAGTCTACAATGGCTTTTCTTCAAGTCTCAGGCTCCAGGATGAACATCAGTCAACCAGATGAAGTGAATGAATGTTAGACAGTTAATTACCTACCAAGGGTGGTTCATCAACTGTTAACATTAAACAGAAAGTTTTCTCTCAAAAGTTCTATCTTTCAAATACATTCACTGATCCTTCCAAAGGAAGGAGGTGGATATTTGAAAGATACTTTGAATCATAGAGAAAGGATAGAGGCAAACAAAGCCATCTATGTTTGTGAATCAAGTTGCTAGACTAGGCTCTTCCTAACCCTAAATCCTATAGTCTTCAACAGTCTTCTAGCAAACACAACATCTTCAATGAAGTTGAACTTGATCTTCCATCTTGAGTCTTCAATGTGCTTCGTCCACAAGGTCTTCACAAGGTCCTCAATTCAATCTTCAAAGGTCCACACCCAAAGAAGAAGAAAAAGAAGCAAAACAATACAAACTATGCCCTAAAGGCCACACAAATGATCAATCAATTCAAAAATCAACCAAAAATAGCATATGGTAATATAAATTCCTAATATAAATCCTAGGGGATCCTATTTAACTACCCTTAAGTCCCATATATTCCCCATAGGCTAACTTGTCCTAAAAACCCCAAAAATAAAATGTTGAAGTTCAAGTATACTACTTAAAAACCCTAATTAAACTATCCTAAGTTCAATTATCTAAACTAATCAAATTTTATTCTAAAAAATCTAGTAATAAATCCAGAGAGTAATACAATTCATTATTTAACATCACCAAAAAGAATGAGCAAAAAATCTATTCCTAAAGTCAGGAACAAAAATGTACAAGTTCAAGTGTAAAATGAATTAAGGAAAAGAATGCATTATTTTGTAAAATATGTAGAAAATGCTAAAAAAAATATAAAATGCAATTTTTGTATTTTTTTAATTTTCTAGACATGCTGAGGAAAATATTAAAAAAAAGAATGAGTAAAAAATATTGTTTTTTCATTTAGTTATGATTTTTGGAAAATGAGTGAAATAAAATGAAAATTGAAAATGAAAATAAAAGAATTAAAGAGGAGGGGTGCAGATAGCATGTTGGATCAGTTCACGCGCGTGTGGGCCTGGCTGATGGGGGGGTGCGAATAGCGCATGAGCCCAAGAAGCTCACTAATCCAAACGACGCCGTTTGGCTGCGTCTGGGATTTCCCTCTCTTTTTCATTTGAACGTGGGCCGTTTGATCCCAGTCTTGGTCAAACATTTAACCTTCATCCGACGGCTCCCTTCTTTCTTCCCCACATGAAAACCCTAGCTTCATACAAACTCCCTCTTCATGAGTGAAACTTCCAGCCACCCTAGCGTCCTCGTCTCTCCATGAAATGACTCGAAACAAAGACCAAAAATGATCTCCTTCTTCCCCTCTATCCAACCATGGCCCTAGCTAACCTTGAAACCTTCTCTACACTTCAAACCGAACACCACAAGTCTTGGGTCCACCATGAAAGCTTGACATGCAACTGTAACAAACCTTGAAAATAATTGTAGCCACGTGTTCTACATGTTACACTGAGTACACTAAACTATAGCACATGCTTTTAATCTTCATATATCAACCATTCTTGACCAACCAAGAATTGACACCACATCTTGAACCTCCATGGATTGACCTTAAACTCACCATAAATGATCCTTAAGTGGTCTCTATCATGAATATCACAACAACTAACCCTAACCATGCATAATTATGGTGATTCGAATCAAAACGTATTCTTACCAATTGGATATGGTGATGGTTGCTATGTCTTGTTTCAGCCCTTGCCAATGGTGCCAAATGATCTTTATATGATGGTGATGATGCTGGTGAATAGAACTCGTGTTTATACCTCTTGAAAATGCCAATTTGAAGCTTCACGCCTCTTGGAGTGATGGAGAAGAACTCACAATCCAGCCACGATTTGATGTACCTTTTTCTTGCTTTTCAACCCACAACAATGGAGAATGATGATGATGATAGCTAACACAAACAATGGAGTTTGGGAGAGATGGGAATCAAAATGCAATTTTGGAGTTATGAGATGAAAGTATGGTTTGCAAGCAAATAGAATCACCAACCCAATAACAAACAGCTTCATTTCCTTATATAGGAGAGGATTAACAGAATGAGAAGTTTCTAGATTGGTCCTAGAGGGATCTAGAAGCTTATGGAACTTTCATGAATTTATCATTTGATGGCATTTTGAATCATATCATATCATGCTTGCACCTTGGGTAAACTTGAGTGAAAATCTCCCCTCATGAGATATTAGGATTGTATGCATGAAAAACCAAGTTTTCCTTGCCTTGTGTTAAGCTTTACCATGTTGCCTTATGATGTAAGAAACAAATTTACAAAGGAAGTCCAATTTTTAAACCTAAACTCAAAAATGTTGCTGAACCAATGTCTTTAAAATGATGTTGGGAATCAATTTGGTATATTGGATGACCCATATTGGCTTTGTAGATCTCTCAAACCATTTTCCAACTTGAACTTTTTCAAGTTATATGCCTTTTTAAGTCATTTTCACCACTTTTTAAAATTCCATGCTCCAAGCTTTTTCAAACTTTCACACCTTCCTTTCTAGCCTTAAAATCCCATTTTGAACAACTTTTATGTTGGGAAGTTTTCCATTTGAAGCTTCCTTGTATGAGTTTTAGGCATATGCTATGAATGACCTGTAATTCACAAATGACCAAAATACCCTTTGCTTGCCAAGACCATAAGTAGAGTTCCACAAATAATATGAAGGCATACTATACCATTCTAGAAAGCTAAGACAATGAGGAACAATTCTTATGTTGACCAGAAATTCATTTGAAATATCCTTGAGGGGTAAACATTTCTTGGAAGTCAAGTCACTTTCACAGACAAAACTTCAGATACCTCAGATGACCTGTAACTTGCAAGGACCATAACTTGAGTTCTATAAATCTCCTTGATGTCTTCCACCACTCAAATTAAAGGTATTGCGATCCTCTACAAGTTTCATGTTGGCCAAGGATCCATTTGAAGCTTGCATTTTGACTTATTTTTCTTGGAAATTTGACCTAAATTAGGGGATTTTACACAGAAACCCTAATTTAGAAACTCCTCTTCTCCTTGATTTCTCTTGATTTCTTCTTAGCATAACAACATATCCTTCTATATATGTCAAATGATGAACCCCACATCTCTCCAATAGCCTTTAATGCCTTTCAATCAGTCAATTGACCTAGAGTTGACCTAGGGTTGACCCAGATGAAACCCTAGTTGACTGTCTTCCTCCACAACTCTTGTGACTACACCAATGACTTGTCTCCTTCTCCAAATGACTTTCTAAGTCCTCCCAGATGTCTAGATTCTCCCCATGCCTTCAATTCACAGCTCACCATTTCTTTGTTGATCCTCAGACACCCTCAGTTAGGAGATAGACGAACTGCTTGATCCATTGACTTGATAGCTTCCAAATTCTTTTCTGATGACTTGAATGAGGTTGAATCAGGATAATAACCTCTTGATAGGCCTCTATAGATGAGAATAATGATTGGTCCCCCTGTTGTATGACTTGCTATGCTTATGCTATGCAGATGAGTAACCTATGTACATGACTCTATATGCAAATGCTAATGACATTGAAACATAAACCAAGTGAATTAAGGTTGGGCAAATGTTAGGGTGCAACACACATACCTCTCCAAATATGTTTTAGACTTAAGTCTTTTCTTTGATTTACTACCCCTTTCATTCAGACAATTAGATTAAGGCACTTTTTGTCACTTTCTCTCACATGTATAAAGTTTGATCGAGACTTTTTCGAGGCACCTTTATTCTTTTTTCTCACGCATTGGCGTTTATTAGTCTACTTTGGAACGACTATAAAGATTCAACCGCCATTAGGCTAAGTAACCAGGTGAGGGTTACCCAACTTAGAAGGATCAATTGTCTTCCCAATCATTATTCATCTTTTTTTTGGTGCCATAAGCCATTCTCTCAATCAAATTTATACATGCAATTCTTTTTAATCATGTCAGACCATCACTATGAACTAATCGAGGAATACTTCTCAAATCCATGTACTATGGCACAAATATACACGTTGGATTCGTTTCCTTACTCCGGGGAATCTAGGGTGTTCAGGTTATACCTCAGTTTCCAAAAGTTTCCAAATTCCCTAATTTTAACTCCTCTTCCCTCAAACTCTATATACTTTCCTGACTACTTCACACATCACAGTATTCACAAGAAAATAATTTACGGTCCTCATTCAGGGAGATTTCAACATGATTTTTAAACAAAAGCACACAAACACAATTAAAAAGTACTTAAAATGAATACTCAAAACAGTAAATCCTCCCCCAAACTTGAACTAAACATTGGCCTCAATGTTTTAGAACAAGAGAGGAAGAGACGTAACTCACAGAGATCCTTACTGAGGAGTCAGAGGGTAATGTAACACCCATTTGCTACATCCTAGCTTGCACCTGTAAGGTCTCGTTTATTACCTGCAAACAAAATAAAATAACAACAAAAAGAAAATGCTCAATCATTAAAAACCTAGATTGCCTCCGACGCAACGCTTCGTTTAACATTGCATGGCTCAACGGTTCACTCCCCATTATTATGAGGGGTATTTCAGCTTCCACGCTTTGTTGCCTGACCTTTCCGCAACAGAGGACCAGTCAGGATCAGAGATAAGAGCAACTTTGTATATGAAATCACATCCAACTTTTCTATTCTTGACTCCTCGAGTGAATTTTGGATTCTCGCTATGTGCCTTACATGACTGAGATATTGCAACATGATAGATTACACCAGAGACTTTTCCAAGATGTGGTTTTAAACTTTTGCCTTTTTCCACTATTTTGGTCATTCCCACTAAAGGTTAATTATTTTCCTCTTTACCTCGCTTCTTGATGTCCAACACTTTTAAAGTTATTTCCTCATCAAAGGATTTAAAGGTTAGAGTACCTGTTTCAATATCAACCTTGCACTGACAAGCAAGCAAGAATGGTCAGCCAAGTATGATGGGAGTCTCTTCATCTTCTGGGATATCCATAATCTCGAAATCAACTGGGAAGGTAAAGTTATCAATCGTCACCAGTACACCCTCTGGTAGCCCATATGACCTCTTAGTCGTGTGGTCGGCAAACTTCAAGTTTGTTCCCATATCGCTCACTTTTCCAATACCCAGCTTTCTGAAAATAGAAAAATGCATGAGAATCACACTAGCACCTGAATCAATAAGGACCTTATTGAAAGTTCTATCTTTTATAATACAAGGGATTGCTACAGGTCTAGGGTCTTTCCGCTTGATGGGGATTCTCCTTCCTTGTGATATTTCACTACACTACTCAATTTAAATTTTATGCTCCTCACCCATTGTTCTCTTTTTCCCCATTGCCTCTTTCATGAATTTCTTTTACAAAGGCATTTTCTCGAGTGCTTTAAAGAACAACATATTGATCTCTAACTTTTTGAACATTGTGCTGAATTTTTTTAAAGTCTTTCTCCTTTTGGTCCTTCTTTGTAACTCTCGGAGGGTTAGGTAGCTTGATTTTTGGTTTAACCTCCTCTTTCTTTTTTTCTTCAGTTGGCTTCATAGGTGGTAAGGTTCTTTCCAGTTCTTTCCCATTTTCTCTCACTTCAAGCTCAATATTTATACATTGACAATCATTTGTTTCTTTTTCTTCCTCTTCTTCCACTACTCTCTGACTTCTTGTTGTGACAATATTAACATTCTCATGATTTTTTGGATTCAGTAGTTTTGCGCTCGGGAAGGTTCCTTGAGTTTTTTTGGAGAGTTGTTGTGCTATTTGTCCCATCTGGACCTCAAGATTTTTTAGAGCAACTATGGTTTTCCTCGGATTATTTTGTATCTCTTCTTGGAATTGAATATTGTGAGCTGCCATCTTTTCAATAGCTATTTTCCATTCTGCTTTCTGAGGAGCCTGTTGCTGCTGTTGATATTAAGGTTGATTCTGATCTTTCCAGGAGAAGTTAGGATGATTCTTCCACCCTGGATTATAAGTCTGAGAATAGGGATTATTCTGCTTCAAATACTTTATCTCTTCAATTTGTTTAGCAGTCGCAACACAATGTGCAGTAAAATGGGATCCACTACAAATCTCACAGCTCACAGCTTGGGCAGGTTGAACTTGAGCCACAGTTTGAGTACTTACATTTATTGCTTTAAGCCTTCTTTCTACTTCAACTTTGATTTTTTCTTCCATATTCACAAATTGATTAGCCAACTTCAAGTCAATTATTCTTTCAGGTTTACTCATACTACGGTCATATAATTCCAAATGCTCATTTACAACAATGGCTTCAATGATCTTCTTAATACCAGTGGTTGTTGTAAAGTTTGATGAGCCACCGGTTGCCGTATCAATGAGTTGCTTAGTCTTCATCTTGAGACCATTCAAAAACATTTACATATGTTAGGTTTGATCCATGTCATGAGTAGGACATGCAACCAATAACCATTTGAACCTTTTATACGCATCGCCCAATGATTCTCCATCCTTCTGTTTAAAATTCATGATATCATATCTTTTACGAATATACAAAGTGTTAGTTCTTGATTGGCAGGAATTTTGGTAAAACTAGAAGTAATCACAACATGTCCTATAAGATGTCGTGACATCTTTCTGTTAGGAACAACAGTTTGCTTTGTGTTTTGTGTAACGCCCATTTTAATTATTTTTATTTTCGGTGTTATTTTCATTTTCGGCGTGCTTGCGTGGATTTTGGTTAAGGAGTAAGTTCCATAATACTAGAAAATATGATTAATGATGATATTAATATGATAATTAGTAAGGTGTTACTATTATTAATATTATTGTTATTATTATCATATTAAATAATATTATTGGAATAATAATATAATTATTGGATTTTTGGAATTAAAAGAAAATGAGAATTAATTATTTATTTGAAATATAAGTGATTTTTGGGGTATTAAGGGTAGAATTGGCATTTGGTGGAAATAGAATGTGAAGGAGAAGGAAGAACACGCACGGTTGGGAGAGAAGAAGAGAAGAGCACGGTTGAAGCATCAAGAGCAAGAACGATCAAGAGCGGGAAAGAGTGCATCAAGGTTGCGGATTGTGAAGCTCCTTCATCATCAAGACGAATTCGAGGTAAGGGGGGATATATCGGTTAAATGGTATCTACATGAATAATTGGTAGGAAGGGGAAATCCCTAACCCCATGAATGGATATGTTTGCATGTTGAAGATGAATTGCATGATGAGTTGATGATATTGCGTGTATTAATTCTGTTTTACATCGTTGATGTTTGGGTTGAACTGTTGCATGCTGAATTTGATGGTAAATTAATGAATTAGGGGTTTCGGAGTTGGATGTGGTTCTGAGACGAGAGTGAATTGAACGGCTAGAGTCGATGTTTCATCGGGTGAATTGGACACTAATTGGGTAAAACAATTGTAGAATATTGAGTTAGTGAGGCTGGTGTGATTTTTGGAGTGGATTGGTGTGGAGGGGCTGCTGCGGTTTCTGAGCAACAGAGTTCATTTTTCTGAATACGCAGGTATTCGTTGGGCGAATGAGGGGCGAGCCTTCGCCAGGCTTCGCCAGGCGAACTGGGCAGCGAATGCTGCCAGTAACCTCTGTTTGGTTTCGCTAGGGGTTTCGCCGGGCGAGTGGTCAGCGAGTGTTTGTTGCGGGGCTTCGCCAGGCGAATGCGCCAGCGAGTCCGACAGCAGTTATGTTTTGGCTGCTGTTCTGAGCTGATTTCTTTGTGAATTTGGAGTCTTGTTGATCATGTTTCAGTGATGAGCTTATTGGGTGAGTTGTGGTGAGTGTATGTAGGGTGTCGGAACGTGATTTCGTGATATCCGCGTGGTTATGATATTGCATGGGTGTATGTTATGATGGATGACTACGATGATGAGTGAGATATCTTTGATATATGATAAATTGTGATCAGTAGGATCGATACACTTTATATGATTTGCGTTAATATACTGTGTTGTGATGAGTGGATCCGTAGGATCGATACGCTTGATATGCGTTGTGTTTGTATGTTGTGTGATTAAGTGGATCAGTAGAATCGATGCACTTTATGTGCTTGTGTGTATATGCATTATATGATGCGATGGATCAGTAGGATCGTGTGCACTGTATGTGCTGTGTGGTTATGCATAGAGTCTTGCATAGCATGTGGACGTGAGGTATGATTTACTCACGTGCTCCAAGTGGGGAGCGTGGACGTGGTGTGTGATACACTCACGTGCTCCAAGTGGGGAGCATGGACGGGATTTGGCTCGTTGCTCGGATGGAATGTATGCGACCACCCGTGTTCCAAGTGGGGAACGTTCGTAGGGATAGATCATTGCTCGGATGGAGTGTATGTGATCTATCCTGAGATTTGATTATATGGGCTCAGGAGGAGCGTGGTATGGATAGATCGTTGCTCAGATGGAGTGTATGTGATTTATCCTGAGTTAAGTCGGTACCGCATATTGTCGAGTCGAGTGCATGTGTTGCATTGTTGTGAATGTTGATGATGGGACAGTAGGTTCGGATATGTTGTATGTGAAATAATGATTTATTGTTTTCTGCCTTTTATTTCATGAACATTTATACCATTAATATTTGATCGTGATTTCTCACCCCTCTGTTGTTTTGTTGTGGTCTGTGCTTCTTCGGAAGTACAGACAATCTAGATGTTTAGCTAGTTTGGATTGTGGCGTCGTCGTAGGGTTGCTCTGATACGTAACACCGGGGCTTTTTGGGAGTTTTATTGTTTCTTGTTGATTATGTGTGCCCCCGTGGCATATCTGATTTTTGTGGGATATGTGATGACATTATGTATATTTTGGGCAGATGGCCGATTGTTGTATATGACGATGTTGATGATATGGATGATGTATATATGATATGTGTTATGACATACTACATCTTTTTCCGCTGCAATTTTGCTGAATATTAATTTGAAAAAAAAAGATTTGTGGAATTTCGCTGAGAATTGTGACATCCCGTTGCGGGAAAACTCTGATATGTGCTTATTTTAATTACTTTATTATATTTTGGGGAAACGGGGTGTTACATTTTGTATCTGGTAGTTTCTCTATGATGTCAAACAAGATGTCTTGACATTTATGGACTAAGCATTCAGTATGAATGGTTTTGTGTGCCCATATCTTTTTCTGCAAGTTGGCTGCACTTTTTCAGTACAGAATCTGCGTGCTCCTTGAGATTTACCTTAGGCGTTTTTGTTCATTTATTGAGGATCAGATTGGATATGATCTACTGTTATTTTCAGAAGAATGTTTGAATATTGGAAGATTGATTTGATTGGATCTGATCGAATCAAATCAAATCTAGATAATTGTTGTTGTTTATGAAGATTATTGCGGTTACTTTTGGCACAACCCAAGCCCATCGTGTACTACTATTTAAGGAGGCTGAAAACCTAGCTTGAAAATTAGCGAAGCAAAGATTAAAAACCGTGTGCATCTGATTAGAGTTTAGCTTTCTCGTGTGTTAGTTTTGTGAGTCGTTCACTCATTTCTTAATGTGTGAATTGGACTAGGTTGTTAATTGTAAATTGTTAATTGTTCACTCAAAGCTTTTAAGCAAGAGTGTATTGTACTTGATTGAAGCCTTAAAGCAAGATCAAGTTGTGACTTTGAAGAGTGTCTTCTAAAGTCTTTTTATTGTGTATTGAAAGTTATCACTGTTGTGATTGAGGGGAAGTGAGAGGTGTCTCTTGTCTAGTGGGTTCTAGGCAGAAATTGCATTGGGTAGAGATTAAGTGAGGAGTTGTAAACTGGGAGTTTAGCTCCAAATTAATTCTACTGATAGTAAATTTCCTCCCTGGCTTGGTAGCCCCCAGATGTAGGTGTGTTTCACCGAACTGGGTTAATAATTACTGTGTCACTTTTAGTTGTTATTTGTTTAGCTGTTTTCTTTGTTCTTGACAAACAGATTTTTGTGTCGTGAACATCTCCTTCGACATCTAATATCTGATACCAGAATTTCGATTGGTATCAGATTAGGCATCCTACTCTGATTCTGGGTGAGATCTAGGGACGATACTTTCTGGTACCATGGACAAAGAAGGGGGATTTTTAAACAGACCTCCTGTTCTAGATGGGAACAATTATGACTACTGGAAACCTAGGATGGTTGCCTTCTTAAAATCTCTGGACAGCAAGGCATGGAAAGCTGTCATAAAAGGATGGGAACATCCTGTAATTATTGATATAGATGGGAAGCCTACATCTGATTTAAAACCTGAAGAAGAATGGACAAAGGAAGAAGATGATCTGACTCTGGGAAACTCCAAGGCCTTGGATGCCTTGTTCAATGGGATAGATAGGAACATATTCAGGTTGGTCAACAATTGCGTTGTTGCTAAGGAAGCTTGGGAGATTCTAAAGACTACTCATGAAGGCACATCCAAGGTAAAAATGTCTAGACTTCAACTCCTTACAACTAAGTTTGAAAACTTGAGAATGAAAGATGATGAAAGCATACATGACTTTCATATGAATATTCTTGAGGTTGACAATGCTTCAAGTGCTCTTGGTGAAAAGATGTCTGAAGAAAAGTTGGTAAGAAAAATTCTCATATCTCTTCCCAAGAGATTTGACATGAAAGTGACTGCCATAGAGGAAGCTCAAGACATCTGTAAGATGAGAGTTGATGAACTCATTGGCTCCTTGTTAACCTTTGAAGTAGGAATAGGTGACAAAACTGACAAGAAAAAGAGTATAGCTTTTGTGTCAAAAATTGAAGGAATAGATGATGATTCTGATGAGGATACAAATGAAAGCCTATAAAAGGCCATGGTTCTATTGGGAAGACAATTCAACAAGGTAATAAAAAGGATGAACATAAAGACAAGGGAAAATGTCAAGAACATCTCACCTAACATCAGTAAGTCCACTGATGCAGGAAGAAAAACTAGTTCTGAAGAAAATTCCTCAAACATCAAAGGGATGAAGTGTTATGAATGTGAAGGTTTTGGTCACATCATATCTGAGTGTCCTACCTATCTTAAGAAGGAAAAGAAAGGTCTAGCTATCTCATGGACTGATGAAGATTCTGACAGTGAGGTTGAAGAAGAATGTGCCAAACATGCTACTGCCTTGACTGGAAGATACTATTCTGATGAAGACTCCAGTGAAGATGAATTGACCTTTGAAGAACTAGCATCTTCCTACAAAAAACTATGCCAGCAAGGTGAAAAACAGAAAAAAAAAAAACACATTCTCAAGTTAGAAACTGAAAAGGAGAAACACCTGACAATTATCAATGGTTTGAATAATGAGATTAATGAACAGACTGAAACTATTGCTAAATTAACAGATGAGGTTGCTTAACTGACCTCCCAACTTGACCAAATGGGAAAGTTTGTTAGAATGATGAACAGTGGTACCAAAACCTTGGAAGAGATCCTTCAATCTGGTAAAACAACTGGAGACAAGATAGGTTTAGGAGTTCATGAAGACAATAACTTTGCCCAGCCCTACAAACCTTCTAGATCAAGCCAGATGATGTTCCAGCAGATGCCTCAATATCACTACAGAAAACAGACCAGTCAACCTAGAAAGTTTCAAAGATGGATATGTCATCATTGTGGTCGCTTTGGTCACATAAAGTCCTTTTGTTTCAAACTGCATGGATATCCAAACTCTACTACTCACAACACCCTCCTCTCCAAGAAGTAATGAGTTCCCAAGACTCCTGTTACTAAACAATGGATACCCAAGACTCCTATTACGTGCTTGATAGCTCATGTGTCCCCAAAAGCCTCTACTAGGGAAAACTGGTACTTTGATAGTGAGTGCTCAAAACACATCACAGGGATCAGAAACATGCTGATGAACATCAAACCTCACTCAACCAACTATGTGACCTTTGGAGATGGAGCCAAAGGGGAAATCAAGGGAGTTGGCAAACTAAACTGCTCAAGAACACCAGACCTTGACAATGTACTGTTAGTCAGAGGGCTAACTACCAATCTGATAAGCATAAGTCAACTGTGTGATCAAGGTCTAAATGTCAACTTTACTCAACTTGAGTGTTTGGTTACTAATAAAAGGGGAGAATATATAATGAAAGGAGTCAGATCCCAGAACAATTGTTACAAATGGGTTCTTTAGGACTCTAAATGTACTCTTGCCAAAAAAAATGAAGAAGGAAGGTGGCAGCAGAAGTATAGGCACTCTCAACTTGTTTGGATGAAGCAGATATTCGCAGAGTATAATGTCACACAGGATGTCATGACATCATACTGTGGTCAGAATCCTACTCAACATAACATAACTAATCTTATTAGGAAAGTCCCTACTCTTGAGCATGTCACGACAAAAATTCAACAGGCCAATAATTTTACCAGACATTTGAATGCAAATCAGGTTGAATCCTTGAAAAGAAAATTGGGGATTTGTACTTATGAGGATTTATAGCAATTACTGCAAAAAGGGATTTATGTTTTAAAAGATGTTTCTTTCTTAAAATAGATATTGTAGATGTTCTTGATTGGCTGTATTTTATGGTAAAACATTAGTGTGTGTAGATGTCTTGACTGATGTCATGACATACTTGTGTAGTGTACTGCTGGGTAAGGTTGGTTAGCTAGAACAGAGTGTATTGGATGTCATGCTGAATGTTATGACATCAGGTAGCTGCCAGCAAGGGCGCGTGTTTGTTTTTCTGTTATAGTTCCTGAGTTATCTCAGGCTAGACTTCAAGAAACCTGCTAGGGTTCCTTAGTTATCTCAGGCGAGACTCTAGGCAATGTCGAGCATAACATGAAATGCCTATGACCTATTTGATAACACCTTGAATTATGGAAAGTGCTTTAACTTGGTTAAAACTAATTTGTGCAACTTAGGTACAAGGCCCATGCGCTGCATATAAATAAGAGTGGCATCACTTATTGAAGAGCAGAGATTTTGAGTGAAGAACTATGTTTGTGTAATTTAATCTTCACGTGTGTTTTTGTGTCTTAGGATTACTTGTGAGCCAAGCAATCATCCCTTCGATGATTGTATTGGACTAGTGTGATTTTGAGTTGTATGTTGGTTATGTCACTCTGAGCTTTTAAGCACGAGTGTTGTGTCTCTTGATTGAAGCTGTAAAGCAAGATCAAGATTTGTTTGAAGTGTATCTTCTTTTTAACTCTGTAACTTAATTGGTTGGTATCACTGCTGTGATTGAGGGGGAGTGAGTAGGAACTTAAGTCTAGAGTTAGATTGAGATTGCATTGGGTAGGTCTTAAGTGAGGAGTGCAACCTGGTAGTTTGGCTCTGAATTAACACTACTTATAATGGATTTCCTCTCTGGCTTGGTAGCCCCCAGAGTAGGTGTGATTTGCACCGAACTGGGTAAACAATTCCCTGTGTTATTTACTGCTTTCTTTAAGTGTTTACTGCTTAGCTTAATAATCTGTCCTGTAGTGGATGTCATAACATCCGACATAACATTGACTATCTGTTACTAAAATTTCAATTGGCATTAGAGCAGGCACCCTGCCTGTTATATTCTGGGTGAGATCTAGGGAAGATAAATTCTGGTACTATGGACAAGGATATATGATTTACAAATAGACCACCAATTCTGGCTGGATCTAACTATGACTACTAGAAACCTCGTATTATAGCCTTCTTGAAATCTCTGAATAACAAGTCCTGGAGAGCAGCTAACTTAGGATGGGAACATCTAGTGAAGACAGAGAAAGATGGATCAACTGTGCTAATACCTGAAGAAGAGTGGAGCAAAGAGCAAGAAGCTTTGGCTCTTGGGAATTCTAAGGCCATGAATGCTCTATTCAATGGGATAGATAAGAATATCTTCAGACTTGTGCATCACTGTGAACTGACCAAAGAGGTTTGGGATACTCTTAAAACAACTCATGAAGGTACCTCTAAGGTCAAGATGTCTAGACTACAGATGTTGACTACTAAGTTTGAGAATCTAAGCATGAAAGAGGAGGAGACCATTCATGAATTCTACATGAATATTCTTGAGATTGTCAATACCTCAGGAGCTTTAGGAGAAAAAATTTCTGAAGAAAAACTTGTAAGGAAGATTCTCAGATCATTGCCCAAGAGATTTTCCATGAAGGTTACTACTATAGAAGAGGCTCAAGATATCAGCAACATGAAGGTTGATGAACTTATTGGTTCTCTCCAAACCTTTGAGATGGGAATGTGTGAAAATACTAAAAAGAAGAACAAAAGCATAGCTTTTGTGTCAAATACTGAAGAGGACTCAAATGAAGGCAATGGTGGAAGTGAGGAAAATCTATCAGAAGCTATAGCTATGCTTGGAAGACAATTCAACAAACTTATAAAAAAGAATATATCAGAAGACCAGACCTAATGTCAAGAACATTTCCTCTGACATTAGTAAAAGATGTAAATATGAAGAGAAGTCCAACTGAGGCAAAGGAATTCAGTGCCATGAATGTGAAGGCTATGGTCACATTAGAGCTGAATGTCCCGGTTACCTCAAGAAGTATAAGAAAGGTCTAATTGTCACATGGTCTGATGGATATTCTGAGAGTGGATCAGAAGAAGAATCTGCAAAGCATGTCCCTGCACTAACTAGTGTATGTGTATATGATGATGATTCTAGTGAAGATGAGCTGACTTTTGATGAACTTGCAGCCTCATATAAACAATTGTGTATCAGAAGTGCAGAAGTGTGCCAACAAAGGGAGAAGCAAAAGAAACTCATAAAGGAGTTGAAGGATGAGAAGAAAGAGCATCTTGAAACCCTAGACTCACACAACAGTGAGGTCAGGGTGTTGAATTCCAAACTTGATCAGATGTCAAAATCTATCAGGATGTTAAACAATGGGAATGACACCTTAGAAGAAATTCTACAAGTTGGTCAGAAAGCGAGAGACAAGTCTGGAATAGGTTTTGTTGGTGAAAAGGGACCCATCTTAGAGATCAAGGGTTGTAAACATGAGAATCATAGGGAAAACCAGATGTCAAGACCAATGTCACAACATCATGGGAAGAGAAATATGAACCAGACAAAGAGGAAGTTCCAAAGGTGGAGGTGTCACTACTGTGGAAGATTTTGACACATAAAGCCTTTTTGCTACAGGCTGCATGGATTTCCCAGCCACACTCATCAAGTCAAACCCAAACAGGCTGCTCCTATCAAGAAACAAAAATGGGTTGCTAAGGATGTGGCTTTAATAGCTCATACCTTTCTAAGAGTATCAGCCAAAGAAGACTGGTATTTTGACAGTGGCTGCTCTAAACATATGATTGGAATAAAGAACCTATTGGTGGACATCAAACCTCACTCCACTAGTTATGTGACCTTTGGTGATGGAGCAAAAGGGGAAATCAAAGGTGTTGGAAAACTAGACTGTCCTGGAGTTCCAGACCTAGACAATGTGTTGCTGGTAAAAGGACTGACTGGAAACCTTATTAGTATCAGTCAGCTCTATGACCAAGGACTCAATGTCAAATTCACTAAGGGAAAATGTGTTGTCAACAATGGAGAAAATGAGGAAGTCATGAGAGGATCTAGATCTAAAGACAATTGTTACTTATGAGAGCCTAAAGTCTCAAGTAACTCCATTGTCTATTATATGGCCAAAGAAGAAAAGGAGGTAAAACCGTGGCATCAAAAACTTGGACATCTTCATCTAAGAGGGATGAAAAAGATCATATCCAAGGAATTAGTGAGAGGAATTCCAAAGCTAACTATTGATGTAGGAAAGGTCTGTGGTGAATGTCAGGTTGGCAAGCAACCCAAGATGTAACATCCAAGGATTGGACATCTTACAACATCCAAAATTATGGAACTGTTGCACATGGATTTGATGGGGCCAATGCAGGTAGAAAGTCTTGGTGGAAAGAAGTATGCTTATGTGGTTGTTGATGACTACTCCAGATACACCTGGATAAGTTTCATCAGAGAAAAATCAGATGTGTTTGAAGTATTTAAAGATCTTTGTACTAGACTTCAAAGAGAAAAGGAAAGTGGTGTTGTCAGAATCAGAAGTGATCATGGAAAGGAGTTTGAAAACTCAAAGTTTGTTGAATTCTGCTCATCTGAAAGAATCAGCCATGAATTCTCTTCTCCTATTACTCCTCAGCAAAATGGAGTAGTGGAAAGGAAAAACAGAACTATTCAAGAGTTTGCTAGAGCTATGATTCATGCAAAGAAATTACCTATGCACTTTTGGGCTGAGGCAATGAACACTGCCTGCTATGTTCACAACAGAGTTACCTTGAGAAAGGGAACCTCCTCCACTCTATATTAACTATGGAAAGGAAGGAAACCTACTGTGAAGTATTTCCATGTCTTTGGAAGCAAATGCTACATTCTGACAGATCGTGAACAAAGGAGAAAAATGGATCCCAAAAGTGATGAAGGCATATTCCTGGGATACTCTACAAACAGCAGAGCATATAGAGTATTCAACTCCATAACAAAAGTCTTGATGGAATCCATTAATGTTATTATTGATGACCAGCATGAAGAAACCAATGTCATAGAGGATGTTAGAACATTCCTTGAAACAAATACTGATGTTGTGGTCAAAACTGAAGATTCTCAAGATGTATCTCCAGACTTTGAGTCAGAAGCTCCCAACAAAGAACCATCTATCATAATTCTGAAAGGTCATCCCAAAGACCTGATCATTGGAGATCCCAACAGTGGTGTAATTACCAGATCTAGAGAGATCATCTCAAATTCATGTTTTGTATCTAAGATTGAACCAAAAATGTTAAGAAGGCTCTAACTGATGAATATTGGATCAATGCCATGCAAGATGAATTGGAACAGTTCAAAAGGAATGAAGTATGGGAATTGGTTCCAAGACCTGAAGGAACAAACATCATTGGCACCAAGTGGATCTACAAGAACAAATCTGATGAAAAAAGAGTTATAACCAGAAACAAGGCTAGACTGGTGGCACAAGGTTATACTCAAGTTAAGGGATTGATTTTGATGAAATTTTTGCACCTGTTGCAAGACTTGAGTCAATAAGACTTCTGTTAGGGATTACTTGCATTCTGAAGTTCAAATTATTCCAAATGGATATGAAAAGTGCTTTTCTAAATGGATATTTGAATGAGGAAGTATATGTGGAACAACCCAAGGGATTTGATGATCCTAACCTACAAAATCATGTATACAAATTGAGGAAAGCTCTTTATGGATTGAAACAAGCTCCTAGAGCTTGGTATGAGAGACTGACTGAGTTTCTCACTGCTAATGGATACAGGAAAGGAGGGATAGACAAGACCCTCTTTGTGAAGGATGAAGGTGGAAAAATCATGATTGCTCAAATATATGTGGACGACATAGTTTTTGGTGGGATGTCAGATAGGATGGTAAAAGAGTTTGTCAATCAAATGGAATCTGAGTTTGAAATGAGTCTGTGTGGAGAATTAACATACTTTCTTGAGCTGCAAGTCAAGCAAATGGAGGATTCTATTTTTCTCTCCCAAATAAAATATGCCAAGGACATACTCAAAAAATTTGGCACGGATAATGCGAGTCACAAAAGAACTCCTGCACCAACACATTTGAAGTTATCTAAAGATGAAAGTGGTAATAGTGTTGATCAAAGCCCGTATAGGAGCATGATTGGAAGCTTGCTATATCTAACAGCTCACAGACCTGATATTGCATTTGCAGTTGGAGTGTGTGCAAGATATCAAGCAGATCCCAAAATGAGTCATATAAATCAAGTCAAGAGGATTCTCAAATATGTGAATGGAACCTGTGATTATGGTATGCTGTATTCTCATGGATATGACCCTATTCTATATGGGTATTGAGATGCTGATTGGTCTGGGAGTGCTGATGACAAAAAAAGCACATTTGGTGGATGTTTCTTCTTAGGGAACAACCTCATATCATGGTTCAGCAAGTAGAAAAATTGTGTCTCCTTATCCATTGCTGAAGCTGAATACATAGCAGCTGGTAGCAGCTGTTCCCAACTGGTATGGATGAAGCAAATGTTAACTGAATACAATGCCACTCAGGATGCCATGACATTGTACTGTAACAATCTTAGTGCTATAAATATTTCCAAGAACCCAATTCAGCATAGCAGAACCAAGCACATTGATATAAGACATCACTTCATAACAGATCTTGTGGAAGACAAAGTGATCACCCTGGAGCATGTGGCCACTAATCTATAACTAGCTGACATCTTTACAAAAGCTCTAGATGCTACTCATTTTGAGAATCTAAGAGGAAAGTTGGGAATTTGCATGTATGAGGACTTATAGCAATTACTAGTAAGAGGGAGTGTGCAGTTTAAAAGAAGTCTTATTGGAGAAAACTTGTTCCAACCCCCTACTTTAATGCAGTCCACGACCTTGACCATTAAAGTTCCTTTTTCCACACAAACTTGTTGTCTCACGGCATCTACGAGTCCCTCATCCTCTCCTCTGCTTCGGAATAACCCCCAGCCATTCAATTTTCCCTTTTTCAACAACACAATGGCGTCAAAACGAGATGGTCCCCAAACTAATGGCCATCCCAACACCTTCAAGGATGCTACAGGTAAATCTTCTGACCCCTCTGATGACAACATTACAAGAATGTTGAACAAGGAAGGATCTGCATATGTTGACAGATCCATCAGGGAACTTGTCACTAAGATTCTCCAGAAAGGTCGTTTTGTGCATGGTGTCTCCACACCTTTTGCTCGCATTGATCCATCCTCCAGTTCTGATGGTGTACATGGAAAAAGGAATGAGGCTGTGTGTAACGCCCATTTTAATTATTCGAGTTTTTCGATGTATTTATTTTCGGCATGCTTGTGTGGAATTTGTTTGAGAAATTAAGATCCATAATATTAGAAAAATATGATTAATAATAATGATAATATGATGATTAATAGTGTTGTTACTATTATTATTAATATTATTGTTATTATTATTGTATTTAAAAATATTATTGGAATTAATTTTGGATTAAAAGAAAATAAGAATATTAGTTTTGGAATTAAAAAGAGGATTATTTAGGATGAAGGGCATGTTTGGCATTTGGAAAAGGGAAAGATAAAGAAACACGCATGTGAAGGAGAAGAACACAGTAGAGAGGAAAAACGATCAAAGTGAGCAAGCTTGGAAGGAAAGACGATCAGAGTTGTTGGAATTGCGGATTCTTCATCATCAGAACTGCAATTGAGGTAAGGGGGGGGGGAATGATCGGTTAATTTCGGTAGTTGCATGAAATATGTGGTAGGAAGGGGAATTCCCTAACCCCATGATTGATGATGAATTGCATGATATATTGTGTTGTTGATTCTGTTGTTAATTAATGTTTGAGTGTTGAAAATCCTTGCATGCAATGGTTGATGATGTTTTGAGGGAATGGGGGTTTCCGGGTAGTTCGAAGTTATGCCGGAACTGAGTAATTGTGTAGAGCTAGCGATTAATCGGGTTAAATCGAGGATAGATGTTGTAGTTAGGTTGTGGAACGATGGTCTGGTATGATGGGGTTTGGCTTGGAATAGAATTAGCTAAGTTCGGAGCGTGTTGCCGACCCTGAGCTGTGGTTTTATTTTTCTGAGATCGCAGGTATTCGTTGGGCGAATGAGGGGGCGAGCCTTCGCCAGGCTTCACCGGGCGAATTGGGCAGCGAATGCTGCCAGTAGCCTCTGTTTGGATTCTCTAGGCGAATGGTCAGCGAGTATTCACTGCGGGGCTTCGCCAGGCGAATGTGCCAGCGAGCTCGACAGCAGTTTGTGTTTTGCTGTTGTTCTGTGTTGTTTCCCTTGAGGTTTTGGACCCTTGTTGGTCATGTTTGATGATGGGCTTATTAGTGAGCTGTGGTGAGTGTATGTATGGTGTCGGAACAAGATTCCGTGATATCTGTGTGATTATGATATTTGAATTGGTGTATGTTATGATGTATGACTGTGGTGATGGGTGAGACATATTTGATATATGATAAATTGTGATCAGTAGGATCGTATGCACTTTGTGTGCTTGATGTGTATGTGATATATGATGAAATGGATCAGTAGGATCGTGTGCACCGTGAGTGCTTGTGTTGTTGTGCATGGTGTCTGCATAGCATGTGGACGGGATGGAATCATGGCTCAGATGGGGCGTATGTGATTCACCCGTGCTCCCAATAGGGAGCGTGAACGAGAGTTGAATCGTTGCTCAGAGGCGATTCACCCGTGCTCCAAATGGGGAACATGGACGGCAGTTGAATCGTTGCTCATATGGAGTGTATGTGATTCACCCGTGCTCCAAGTGGGGAGCGTTGGTAGGGATAGATCGTTGCTCAGATGGAGTGTATTATATCCTGAGATTTGGTTATATGGGCTCAGGAGGAGCGTGGTAGGGATAGATCGTTGCTCAGAGGGAGCATATGCGATCTATCCTGAGTTGAGTCGGTACCGCATATCATTGTGTCGAGTTGCATGTGTTGCATTGTGATGTGTGCTGTGTTGGCATGGGACAGTAGGTCCGGATTTGATGAATATGAAATGATGTTTATATGTTTCTGCCTTTTATTTCATGTACGTTATTACCATTATATTTGATCATGATTTCTCACCCCTTGTTGTTGTTGTTGTGGTCTGTGCTTCCTCGAAAGTACAGATAATCCAGGTGCTTAGCTAGCTTGGTTTGTGGTGAGTCGTAGGGATGCTCTGATACGTAACACCGGGGCTTTTGGGAGTGTTTTGTTTATTTGATGTTTTATGTGCCCCTGTGGCGTATCTTGTTGTGTTGAGATTTGAAGATGATATTTTGTGTATTTTCGGCAGATGACCGACTTGATGTATAGGATAATGACGTGTATATATATATATATATATATATATATATATATATATATATATATATATATATATATATATATATATATATATATATATATATATATATATATATATATATATATATATATATATATATATATATATATATATATATATATATATATATATATATATATATATATATATATATATATATATATATATATATATATATATATATATATATATATATATATATATATATATATATATATATATATATATATATATATATATATATATATATATATATATATATATATATATATATATATATATATATATATATATATATATATATATATATATATATATATATATATATATATATATATATATATATATATATGTTTATGACAGATTCATTTTCCGCTGCAATTTTGTTGAAAAATCATTTTTTAAGAAATGTTTTGTGGAATTTTGGTGAAAATGTGACATCCCGTTTTTGGTGTGGAAACTCTGATGATTGTTTATTTAATTATTTTATTTTATTCGGGGTGTTACAAGTTGGTATCAGAGCTGGTTGGTCCGTCCGACCAGTGTTGTAGTTGAGTCTGTCTATAGGATAGAGTTTAGTTATTTTCCGTTAACCTGTTGTTGTGGTTGTTGAGCAGTATGGCGGGGAGGAATGATGTTGCGTTGGCTGCAGCTATGCAAGCAATGGCACAGGTGGTGGTCAATCAGAATCTGGCTGTGGGCGCACAGTTCAGAGACTTGACGCAGTTCCAGAGTAACAAGCCACCAAAGTTTGAAGGTGGGATTTTGGATCCGGAAGCTGCACAGAAGTGGCTGAAGGCGATAGAGAAGATCTTCAGAACCATGGGGTGCAGTGATGATCAGAAGGTGAGGTTCGGTACTCACATGTTGGTGGGTGAAGCCGAGGCTTGGTGGGATAACTGTCACCAGAGGTTGGAGGCTTCGGGAACTCCAATTACTTGGGAGGTGGTTCGAACGGGTTTTCTGGAAAAGTATTTTCCGGAGCAGGGCAATATGTCGGTGGCCGAGTATGCGGCCAAGTTTGAAGAGTTGGGACAATATTGTCCCCATTACAATACTGAAAAGGCCATGACTTCTAAGTGTCTGATGTTTGAGAATGGGTTGCGACCGGAGATCAAGATGCGAATATCTTGTCAGAAGATCAGAAGTTATCCTGAGTTGGTGAGTAGAAGCCGAATTTATGATAATGACAATCGAGTAAGGATTGCACACTATAAGGCAGTGAATGACCGTAAGGGTAAGCAAAGATTCAGTGGTACACCTTATAGCGTGCCGACCGATAAGGGAAAGCAGAAGGTTGTGGATGATAATAAGTTCCGAGAGAGGAAAGCATCGATGGATTTGAAATGTTATCGGTGTGGTGTTGTGGGGCATCGTGTTAGCGATTATCCTCATGAAGCGAAAAAGTGCTTTAAGTGTGGGAAGCCGGACCATGTGATGGCGGAATGCAGAACTAATATGCCTACTTGCTATAGTTGCGGTGAGAAAGGTCATATTAGTACTCATTGTGAGAAAACAAGGAGGGCTCAAGCGCCTCAGGTCAGCGGTGAAGTGTTTGTTGTGGTGGGGACTCAGTCAGCGGACGAGGAGCGTTCGATCAAAGGTACTTGTTTTATCAATAATGTTCCTTTGACTGCTATGATTGATACGGGTGCGACCCACTCGTTTATCTCTGTTGATTGTGTGAAGAGGCTAGGTTTGGTACCGTCTACTCTTGAGCGGCGGATGACTATTGAAACTCCCTTGATTGGTTCAGTGACTACTTCGTTAGTGTGTTTGAAGTGTCCACTGACTATTTTTGGCCGAGATTTCGGAGTGGATCTGATTTGTTTACCATTTGGTGGTTTGGATGTTATTTTGGGTATGAACTGGTTGGAGTTGAACCGAGTCTACATTGATTGTTATCGGAAGGTGTTATTGTTTCTGACTCCAGAAGAGGAAGCTTTGGCAGATTCCTTATCTAGTAAGGAATTGAGAATTTTGTTGGGAGATGACGCTAAGGTGTTTGCTTTATTTGCATCGTTGTCGGTTGACAACAGGGCGTTGTTAGATGAGTTAGCCGTGGTGAATGAGTTTCCGGAGGTGTTCCCTGATGATATTACAAAGTTGCCTCCGAAGAGAGAAATTGAGTTTAGCATTGACCTTGTTCCTGGTACGAGGCCTATTTCTATGGCGCCGTACAGGATGTCAGCAACGGAATTGGCCGAGTTGAAGTCTCAGATTGGAGAGTTGTTGGATAGAAAGTTTATCAGGCCAAGTGTGTCGCCGTGGGGAGCTCCAGTGTTGTTAGTGAAGAAGAAGGATGGTAGTGTGCGGTTGTGCATCGATTACCGTCA
Organism: Lathyrus sativus; assembly: GCA_963859935.3. Classification (NCBI taxonomy): domain Eukaryota; kingdom Viridiplantae; phylum Streptophyta; class Magnoliopsida; order Fabales; family Fabaceae; genus Lathyrus; species Lathyrus sativus. Next base: position 130,763,697 of record OZ012739.1, read on the forward strand.
GTTGAATAAAGTGACCATCAAGAACAAATATCCTCTTCCAAGGATTGATGATTTGATGGATCAGTTGGTGGGAGCTCGTGCATTTAGTAAGATTGACTTGAGGTCGGGTTATCATCAGATCAGAGTGAGAGAAGGTGATATTCAGAAGACGGCGTTTAAAACTCGATATGGACATTACAAGTATGCAGTAATGCCTTTCGGAGTGTCTAATGCGCCGAGAGTGTTCATGGAGTATATGAACTGCATCTTCCATTCTTATTTGGATCAGTTTATTGTCGTGTTCATTGATGATATATTGACTTATTCTAAGTCTGAGGAAGAGCATGCGGAACATTTGAGGATTGCCTTGCAAGTGTTAAAGGATAACAAGTTGTTTGCTAAGTTATCGAAGTGTGAGTTCTGGTTGAAGACGGTGAGTTTCTTGGGGCATGTTATTTTTGGTGATGGTGTTTCGGTAGACCCATCGAAGGTGAATGCGATGTTATAGTGGGAACCGCCGAAGACGGTAACTGAGGTTAGAAGCTTTTTGGGTTTGGCAGGGTATTACCGAAGATTTATTGAAGAATTTTCTAGATTGGTGTTACCATTGACTCAGTTGATGAGGAAAGACCAAGTATTTGTGTGGGATGCTGCTTGTGAAGAGAGTTTTGAAGAGCTGAAAAAGAGATTGACTTCAGCGCCGGTGTTGGTGTTACCGAATCTAAGTGAACCTTTTGTGGTGTATTGTGATGCGTCTAAGATGGGATTAGGTGGAGTTCTTATGCAGAATGGGAAGGTGGTAGCTTATGCTTCGCGGCAGTTGAGGGTACACGAGCGGAATTATCCTACTCATGACCTTGAATTGGCTGCGGTGGTTTTTATGCTGAAGATCTGGAGACAATATTTGTATGGTTCGAGGTTTGAGGTGTTCAGTGATCACAAGAGCTTGAGGTATCCGTTTAATCAGAAAGAATTGAATATGAGGCAGAGAAGGTGGTTGGAATTCCTAAAAGATTATGATTTTAGTTTGAGTTATCACCCAGGAAAAGCGAATGTTGTTGCGGATGCCTTGAGCAGGAAAGCGATTCATATGTCAGCTTTGATGGTGAAAGAGATGGATCTTATTGAGCAGTTCCGGGATTTGAACATGGTTTGTGAGTTTACGGCAGATGGTGTGATGTTGGGTAAATTTCAAGTGAAGAATGATTTCTTGGATATGATTAGAGAACACCAGAAGTTGGATGTGAAACTTGTGGATTTGATGCGAGGAGCCGAAGGTGACTCCGGTAGTGATTTCAAGTTGGATGGTGCTAGTGTGTTGAGGTTTCGGGACAAAATTTGTGTGTCGGATAATGACGAGCTTAAGAAGTCAATTTTGGACGAAGGACATCGTAGTAGCCTGAGTGTTCATCTAGGAGCTACGAAGATGTATCAGGATCTAAAAAAGTTATTTTGGTGGTCAGGAATGAAAAGAGATATCGCTCGTTTTGTTTATGCTTGTTTGATATGTCAGAAATCGAAAGTGGAACATCAGAGACCTTCTGGGATGATGCGACCGTTAGAGATTCCGGTTTGGAAATGGGATTGTCTCGCCATGGATTTTGTTTCAGGATTGCCGAATACAGCGAGAGGATTTTATGCGATTTGGGTAATTGTAGATCGGCTTATGAAGTCTGCACATTTTGTGCCGATTAGTATCAGTTTTCCGTTGGAGAAGCTGGAAGAGATCTATATTCGGGTGATTGTGAAGCTGCACGGTGTGCCGTTGAGTATTGTGTCGGATAGAGATCTGAGGTTCACTTCAGAATTTTGGAAGAGTTTGCAAGAAGCTTTGGGTACCAAGTTGAAGTTGAGTTCAGCCTATCATCCGCAGACGGATGGACAGTCAGAGAGGACTATTCAGACGTTAGAGGATTTGTTACGGGCTTGTGTTTTGGATAAATGTGGTACATCGGATGCTCATTTGCCATTGGTAGAGTTCACGTACAACAACAGTTACCATTCCAGTATCGGAATGGCACCGTTTGAAGCTCTTTATGGTCGGGGGTGCAGGACTCCTCTGTGTTGGTATGAGTCAGGTGAGAATGTTATTTTGGGGCCAGAGTTGGTACAACAGACTACTGAGACAGTGCAGAAGATCCGTGAGAAGATGAAAGCATCGCAGGATAGGCAGAAGGGTTATTATGATAACCGAAGGAAAGAATTGGAATTCAGTGAGGGTGATCATGTATTTTTGAGGGTTAATCCAGTGACTGGTGTAGGACGTGCATTAAAGTCCAAGAAGTTGGATCCGAAGTTTATCGGGTCGTATCAGATTTTGCAGAGGATTGGTGATGTGGCTTATAGGGTGGCATTGTCGCCGGAGCTTTCAAACTTGCATGACGTGTTTCATGTGTCACAACTTCGGAAGTATGTACCAGATCCGTCTCATGTGATTCAGAGAGATGAAGTTCAAGTTAGAGAGAATCTAACTGTGGAGACGATGCTGTTCAGAATCGAGGATCGCAAGATGAAGCGACTCAGAGGAAAGGAGATACCTTTGGTGAGAGTGGCTTGGGGAGGTGCTGCAGGAGGCAGTGTAACCTGGGAATTGGAAAGCAGGATGCGGGAAGCGTATCCAGAATTGTTTCTATCAGGTATTTTCGAGGACGAAAATAATTAAAGTGGGGGAGAGTTGTAACGCCCATTTTAATTATTCGAGTTTTTCGATATATTTATTTTCGGCATGCTTGCGTGGAATTTGTTTGAGAAATTAAGATCCATAATATTAGAAAAATATGATTAATAATAATGATAATATGATGATTAATAGTGCTGTTACTATTATTATTAATATTATTGTTATTATTATTGTATTTAAAAATATTATTGGAATTAATTTTGGATTAAAAGAAAATAAGAATATTAATTTTGGAATTAAAAAGAGGATTATTTGGGATGAAAGGCATGTTTGGCATTTGGAAAAGGGAAAGAGAAAGAAACATGCATGTGAAGGAGAAGAACACGGTAGAGAGGAAGAACGATCAAAAAGCAAGCTTGGAAGGAAAGACGATCAGAGCTGTTGGAATTGCGGATTCTTCATCATCAGAACTGCAATTGAGGTAGGGGGGGGAATGATTGGTTAATTTTGGTAGTTGCATGAAATATGTGGTAGGAAGGGGAATTCCCTAACCCCATGATTGATGATGAATCGCATGATATATTGTGTTGTAGATTCTGTTGTTAATTGATGTTTGAGTGTTGCAAATCCTTGCATGCAATGGTTGATGATGATTTGAGGGAATAGGGGTTACCGGGTAGTTCGAAGTTATGCCGGAACTGAATAATTGTGTAGAGCTAGCGATTAATCGGGTTAAATCGAGGATAGATGTTGTAGTTAGGTTGTGGAATGATGGTCTGGTATGATGGAGTTTGGCTTGGAATAGAATCGGCTAAGTTCAGAGCGTGTTGCCGACTCTGAGCTGTGGTTTTATTTTTCTGAGATCGCAGGTATTCACTGGGCGAATGAGGGGGCGAGCCTTCGCCAAGCTTCTCCAAGCTTCGCCGGGCGAATTGGGCAGCGAATGCTGCCAGTAGCCTCTGTTTGGATTCGCCAGGGGTTTCGCCAGGCGAATGTGCCAGCGAGCTCGACAACAGTTTGTGTTTTGCTGCTGTTCTGTGTTGTTTCCCTTGAGGTTTTGGACCCTTGTTGGTCATGTTTGATGATGGGCTTATTAGTGAGCTGTGGTTAGTGTATGTATGGTGTCGGAACATGATTCCGTGATATCTGTGTGATTATGATATTTGAATTGGTGTATGTTATGATGTATGACTGTGGTGATGGGTGAGACATATTTGATATATGATAAATTGTGATCAGTAGGATCGTATGCACTTTGTGTGCTTGATGTGTATGTGATATATGATGAAATGGATCAGTAGGATCGTGTGCACCGTGAGTGCTTGTGTTGTTGTGCATGGTGTCTGCATAGCATGTGGACAGGATGGAATCATGGCTCAGATGGGGCATATGTGATTCACCCGTGCTCCCAATAGGGAGCGTGAACGGGAGTTGAATTGTTGCTCAGATGGAGTGTATGCGATTCACCCGTGCTCCGAATGGGGAGCGTGGACGGGAGATGAATCGTTGCTCAGATGGAGTGTATGCAATTCACCCGTGCTCCAAGTGGGGAGCGTTGGCAGGGATAGATCGTTGCTCAGATGGAGTGTATGCGATCTATCCTGAGATTTGATTATATGGGCTCAGGAGGAGCGTGGTAGGGATAGATCGTTGCTCAGATGGAGCGTATGCGATCTATCCAGAGTTGAGTCGGTACCACATATCATTGTGTCGAGTTGCATGTGTTGCATTGTGATCTGTGCTGTGTTGGCATGGGACAGTAGGTCCGGATTTGATGAATATGAAATGATGTTTATATGTTTCTGCCTTTTATTTCATGTACGTTATTACCATTATATTTGATCGTGATTTCTCACCCCTTGTTGTTGCTATTGTGGTCTGTGCTTCCTCGGAAATACAGACAATCCAGGTGCTTAGCTAGCTTGGTTTGTGGCGAGTCGTAGGGATGCTCTGATACGTAACACCGGGGCTTTTGGGAGTGTTTTGTTTATTTGATGTTTTGTGTGCCCCTGTGGCGTATCTTGTTGTGTTGAGATTTGAAGATGATATTTTGTGTACTTTGGGCAGATGACCGACTTGATGTATAGGATGATGACGTGTATATATATATATATATATATATATATATATATATATATATATATATATATATATATATATATATATATATATATATATATATATATATATATATATATATATATATATATATATATATATATATATATATATATATATATATATATATATATATATATATATATATATATATATATATATATATATATATATATATATATATATATATATATATATATATATATATGTTTATGACAGATTCATTTTCCGCTGCAATTTTGTTGAAAAATCATTTTTTAAGAAATGTCTTGTGGAATTTTTGTGAAAATGTGACATCCCGTTTTTGGTGTGGAAACTCTGATGATTGTTTATTTAATTGTTTTATTTTATTTTGGGGAACGGGGTGTTACGATGTGTCAAGGGAAGAATCTGAAGATAGTGATAAAGATGTCCCAATAGATGTTGACGAGGATAACTCCAGTTCTTCTGAGGAGGAAGATTAATTTGCTTGCTTTGCTTGCTTTGACAAATTAGAATGTTTCTTTTATTTCTGTTTGGGTTGTATTATTGGGGTTCCATCCACTTAGCATATGTGTTTCTGACCTTATTTTGATCAATTCTAATTCATTAGTTATGATCTAAATTTGTGGCTAAAAAAGGGGAAAAGTAGTTGAACAGCAATTTAGTGTATGTGTTTCACAGGTGGAAGATGATATGTAGCTTCTCTGAGTTGATTTGCAGGTGTACTGATATGCTGGAGTTGGTATTTTGTTGTGAGCAAGTGTTGCTCCTGTGTGTGCTGTTAATGTTGAGTGTGTGTGTGCTGTTAATGGTGAATGTGTGTGTGTGTTCCTGGTTGGAACTTAGGAGTATCCTAGTTGTTGGTGGTAGTGTGTGTTTCTGCAGGTTGCTGGTGGGGTGTGTTTGAATGATGTGCCATGGTGTGTTGTGCATCAGTTAAGGGGGAGTATCACATGATGTTCTACTAAATGTTGTGACATCTGTAGTCAAAATTAGCAGGTGGTGTTTTGTGGAACAGGTGCTTTTCAGGATGTCAACATAGATGTCTTGACATTCATAATCCAGAACATTGTGTATGAGTGTGTGTGATGGAAGTACAACAGGTCTAGTTGATTGGTAGGATATTAGCTACTCTGCATGATTGGATGTGTGTTAGTTTTTCTGCTGCATGTGTACTCTGATATAGTGACAGATTATTTTGGCCAAAAATTTGCCAAAGGGGGAGTTTGTAGATGTTCTTGATTGGCTGCATTTTATGGTAAAACATTGGTGTGTGTAGATGTCTTGACTAATGTCATGACATACTTGTGTAGTTTACTGCTGGGTAAGGTTGGTTAGCTAGAACAGAGTGTATTGGATGTCATGCTTGTTGTACCCCAAAGTTTGACCAACCATTTCTTGTACTTGGCTTATGTTTCTTTGCATTTTTGCATGTCATAGCATTTGCTCTTGAGCCAGGGGATCAAGGTTTTCGTGTGGCTTAGGGTTTTCTTTGGTGTGAGGGACCAAACAACGAGCATCGGCTCTGGCATTTATTTTTCCCCGCAATTGAGCGGCCGATTTTATTTTTATTTTTGCAGGATATTTTCAGATCAAGAGGCAGCATTCAGGCTATCTCAAGAATTCTCATGGTTGTAGTATTCAAGAGTAATTTTCAGAGGCTGAACAGGGCTTAGAACGGAAGAAAACGGGCAAATGTGCAGATTTCCCTCCAAAAGGCGCCAAAATTCAAATTTTTAAGGTGTTAACCGGTTAACCAATTGGTTAACCGATTAACCAATGCAAAATCAAACCAAATTTGAATTTTTGGAGAGGTTAACCAATTAACCAAAATGGTTAATCGATTAACCAAGGTAATTTTCTGCTTTGCACGTGAGTTTTCAATAGAGGTCACTTTGGGGTCCATTTTGATCACTTGAGATTTTGATTTTACACAAAAGGAAGGATCTAGAACGACTTTGAATTTTGATTAGTTTTAAAATTAATTCAAGTTCCCTCCAATTTCCCATTCCAATTTTCACAAACCACATTTGGATCCTAACCAAGAGCATATTTAAATGATTTGCTCCAAACCACACACACAATCCTCATAATTCCATTTCATTTTTCAGAATTCATTCACTCTTAAATTTTGCTCTCAACTTTTCCATCTCCCAAACTCCACTAAAGCTCTTCTCACCTTGAATTCTTTAATTCTTCATTGGAATCATTGAATTCTAGAGCTAAAACCTTCATCCTTCATCCTTATCACCTCCAATTCTCCATTCAAATTTCGTGCTATTGTGGATCTGAATTTTGAAGTTGATCTAGAGGAGCTTATTTTGATAATTCTTGCTTAATTTTGGTGGATCTTCATTTTTACTACAAGAACTCACTTGGATCTTGAAGGAATTCAGGATTTCTAGGTTGAATCTGCTCAATTGGAGTAAATCAACATTTACCAAAGCAAATCTCCGCTTTGTAGGTTGGAAATTCTAGATCTGATTTTTTCTTTGAGCTTATTTGCATAATCATCATGTTGATCATCATTTTTTATTGATTTTGTTGATTTTTGACCCATGTGATTTATGATCTTGTTGTTTGAATGTGTTTACATGTTGATTGGATCACTGTTTTCTAGTTTAAATTCGTGCATAATTGGTTATATAATCATCTGGATTATTGGAGAAGTGATTAATTGCTGAAAAGTGCTTTTGAGCTGCTGTTTTCTGCTTCTTGTACAGTGTTAATCGGTTAACCTGTTGCAGTGCAAACTGGTTAATCGATTAACCAGTGCGAATTTTCAAATTTTCAAACATTTTTAACTAGTTAATCGGTTAACCATATGTGTTAATCGATTAACACTGAACCAGAATGTCATGTTTGCTGTTTTTGAGTGTGTTTTGGGTATCATTTCACTTTGAATCTTCATGGATCATTATGATGCATTTGAGTGAGATGTTTTGGATATTATGTTGTTGTTCTTGATTGTTTAATCATGATTTCTTCGACACGCGTGTTCGATTTCCACTTGAATGCATATTTTTGTAGACGTGGTTCAAGTGATGCTCATTTGTTTGAGTTCTTTTGCTTGCATTCCTCTATTGTTTTGCATTTATTTGTTTGTGTTCAAGAGGTTGAGATGTGCTTATGGTGGTTGCAGCCCCACACTTTTTTTCTCCCTCTTTTCTTTGTGTCGCATTTCATGCTTGCATCCCTTTCTTCCTTCTCACTTGTGATTGATTTATCTTGTGTTTACTTGGTTTTCTTTGCCATGATCCCTTAAGATTCCTAGTTCCTTGGGAGTAGGAGAGACATTAAGTGTTCAATCCAAGCATGATAATATTATGTATTCCCCTTTTCAATCTCAATCATAGGAGCACAGGGTATGATAACATTAGGGTTGAACTAGTTTCCCCTTAGTTGTGTCTTTTCTCTTCTCATCTCAAAACTTCTTCAAAACATGTAATAAAGGATAATGAGAGTTGTAAGCTACGAGCCTTAAGAATTTGAGAAATGATGATTGAGGGGCCTCCTCTCAATCGTCTAGAGTGTTTAGCGTATGCCCTTTGGGCGATATGCGACGCATTCGCTCCTAAGTCATAGTCTTTAGTGCAACATGAATTACAAACACAATTCAATTCACTTCTTCATAAAAGACTCAAAAACAAACATCAAACCTTTTTATCCTTCGGGATTAATTGAAAACCATTTTCATAAAAGAGTGTTGTTAACTCTTGGTTCTACCGCAAATAGGTAACGCCTAAGTCTCCAGTGGTTGAGCAGCAATACACTTAACTGCTAGAATGAAGGTTTAACCTCACTCCGTTAAAACACTTGAACCAACCCGTGGTCGTGTTAGCCCGAACTACATTTTCTCTGATTTCTCGTACCAGACGAGGATACGTAGGCACAAGACGGCGATGTCTTGGCGAGAAACCTTCCCCACCTTTCACCCGTAGTCTTCCGAACTACGTTGACTATGACTTTCCCATTGCATGAGGGAATACGTAGGCATAGAGCGGCGATGCTTTATTGAGTCTCTTTTCTTTTCTTTTGTCCCTATGACCTATAGCTTAGATAGATTAACGCCCTTTAGATAAATAACAAGCGTGGATCCCGTCGAGTACGACGGACGTGAGGGGTGCTCATACCTTCCCCTTGCCTCCGGAACCCAAGATTTGGTTGCGACGGCCTGTCTTCTCCCTTTTCCATAGGTTTTCTCTGATCGTTTCCTTTCCCTCTCTTTGGGATAAATAATAAACGGTGGCGACTCTTCTGTCTTTGCCAGCCCTTCTTCGCAGTGATACGACATCCGGCGACTCTGCTGGGGACTTTTCCCATCCCCTATGCGAGTCAATCCTAGCGCTTGTGTGATTTTATCTGTGAGTGTGTATATATGTGTATATGTGTTGCATTTGTACAGTATTACATTTGCATTTTATTTTCCCACATATTATTATCATTATTGTTGTGCTGTTGGGTGGGACTGTTCCATTGAGTGATAAGCCAAAACCCAGGATTGAGGATATCCATAGCATTAGAGTGGAGAGTAGTGAGGACCTGTATGGAGACATGCACTAGTCCTCATGAAATTCACGTTCAGACGAGGTTTTGTTTGAAGATATCTCATCCTGCTGGTCAGGACCGGGATGTTGGATCTGAAAACTGTCGATTCTAGAGACCGATCATTTGGGAGTCAGCTAAGTCAGGCCGCTTCGTTAGACTATGGTGCCAAACCAGAAATGGTGAACGTATCATCGTTTCTTGAAAGTTTGTGACACTGACGACCGCATAGGATGCCAGACCTTATCAGAGATAGGTTCATACCTGTGAGTGGGGAGGGTTATGCAGCAAACCTTGACCTTCAACCTACCCGATTTTCTCGTTAGTGTGAAGTTTTGATCCTTGACACAATGGGTATTTATGTCAGTGTTGTGTTATTATCTTGCTGAAGCGAAGCGTTGTTCATCTCAATCAATAGAACATCAATCTTGATCCCCTGTTGCATTTGCATTTAACATTGACATGTATTTATGTTGCAAGTGTATATTTTCCTCTCGATTCTAGTGATCTTATCCCACTTCTAACATGGAGCCCAGTTTGAAGAAGGCTGTTGTGTACAAGTTTCCTACCCCTGACATAGCACCTCTGCTCAGTTTGATTTCTGTTGCGGATCATAATGTAATGGAACATTTCAAGAAGGAATATGGGAAGCTTCTGGGATGTGTATGTAACGCTTCAGTATTTGAGTTGGAAGGTGTTCACACCTTGATTCAGTTCTATGACCCACAGTTGAGATGTTTCACATTCCCTGGTTATGTGTTGATGCCTACCTTGGAGGCTCTGTGCATATACGGCACAATCTTGTTCCCGAACATTCCAAATTTTGTGGACTTGGATGATTTCCACATCTTTGTCTCGGGGAATCCTGTGCCCGGACTCTTAGGAGATGTGTATCATTCTGTGCATTACAAGAATGAGAATAGGAGGGGGAAGAATGTCTCTTGTTGTGTACCTCTTTTGTACAGATGGTTTGTAAGTCACCTTCCCAAGGTTGGTCCTTTTGTTGACACTGCAGGTATCTCTGAGTGGTATGAGAGACTTATGGGCTTGAATTTTGAGAACATCGTATGGTTTGAGAGATCAGTTGGGAACAGAGATTATCTTTAGTTGTGGTGGTTTTCATAATGTTCCGTTGATTGGAAGGAAATGAGGTATTAACTACAACCCCGCTCTTGCAGTGAGGCACTTTGGTTACGCTCTAAGGGAACCTCCGAAGGAAGAGGAAATACAGGAATCTCTGTATTTCACAGGCTTGCTTGAGAATAAGACCCTGATTAGAGTAGAGAAGGCTTGGAACAAGATTCACCGAGAGGGGAGGTCTTCTTTGGGAAAGAGCAATAGTAGAGCCTATGATCCTTATGTGGCTTGGATCCAGGAGAAAGCTAGGAGGTTATTGATGCCATTTCCAGCTTGTGAGCCTTTATATCCTTTGATGATTGAGGAGCCGACTACTAATAATATTCAGAGATACAACCAACTGTGGGCCGAGAAAGAGGAGCTGCGTAAGGAAAACGAGGAGTTGGAAAAAGAGATTATTCATCTCAGAAGCGAGAGAAATCAAGCCATTTTTTCATCTAAGAAGCAAGCAGAGTTAGTGAATAAACTGGGTAGATAGCTAACTGCAGAGATTCACGCTCGAGAGCGTGTGGGCTTAGATCTGAAGAGCGTTAGTGATGTTCTTAGTTCCAAGAAGAAAGAGTTGGACATAGCATATGTAGAGATCTCCAAGTTTAACAACCAATGAAACGCCATTCTGACTAACAACAAGGAGCGAGAAGACGGATTGCGGCAACAGATTGCTAAGTTGAAGGTTCAGATCCAGGTGAGAGACGAGAAGGTTATAACTGAATCCTCGCACCGACGCAAAACTAACTCTAGATTGAATGAATCTCTTGCAACCTTGAAGGACTATAAGGCAAGAGCAGATGTGAAGAGGTGCAATCTTGAGGAAGCATTCGATGAAGGAGCTTGGGAGGATTATGTTCAGAGCTTACAGAGCATCATTAACCAGAGAGAGTTGCTCATCCAGGGGTTGGTAGACAGGCCAAATCATTCAGATACGAGAGAATTGTTGGAGGATTTCCAGGCTCGCCATTGTATCTGATGCTTTCTCTCTTTGTAGTCTGTTGTTATGATGTAGATTGACCATCACCAGATCTGTTGGATGAGGTCATTTTGATTCTATTGTATTGCTACGACACGGTGTTCTGTACCTTGACTTCTGGGCTCTCATTTTATTTATGAGGAGTTTGTTGTGCTTATCTGTTGGCTTCCCATTGTCTTGCTGCTCTCGCGAAACTAGAATCGAGGGGAAAATTTCTCTAACGCATATTTACATGTCTGCATATTGCATCATTGCTCATTTTGCATCACAGGTGCTCCGGAACCGTTAACCTTATCTCTGTGGCTTTGAAGTTTGTTTTAGGATTGACAACCAAGCGACTCATCTCTACGCTACCAGGGGAAACCAACGCAAGATTATGAATCAGATTCAAGCTGAGATGTAGGAATTCCGTGATAAGATGGCCGAGTTCATGGATATGATGCAAGGTGTTGCAAATGGACAAGAACAACTGAGGACTTTGGTGCAACCGTTAATTGCTAGGGTTGACGGAAGTGGTGTGCTTCATAGTGGGACTGATGTTGTTCCTCCTCGTAATGATGGTGGTACGCCACATGCTAATAATGTTCCTCTAGTTGTTATCCCTCCGGGCGGAGGTAATGTAGGTGGAATTCCCATACCTGAGCGTGTGCTGTACACGGGAATGTTGGCCCTCAGTGGGAACAGGATGAGCAAGACAACGTGTTTTCTATGAGGGATCTTAATGCTGGTCTGCAACCTGAGGCAGACAGAAGATTTAAGATGCTTGAGGAGAAGATGTGAAGCTTTGAAAATTAGAACTCTATGGGGTTGGACATGGCAAACTTGGGACTGATCCCAGATTTGAAGGTTCCTTTAAAGTTCAAGGCTCCTGATTTTGATAAATACAAAGGCACTACCTGTCCTAGGGTTCATCTTCGTTCCTACTATCGCAAGATGTCCGCCTATTCTGACGATGAAAAGTTGCTTATGCATTTTTTCTAGGACAGTCTCTCTGGTCCGTCTCTAGAATGGTACATGGGCTTAGAGCCAGTCAACATTTGAAGTTGGAGGGATTTGGCTGAAGCGTTCGTTAAGCATTACCAATAAAACAGTGACTTGGCGCCAAACAGGGTCCAATTGCAGAACTTATCCCAAAGAAATAATGAATGCTTCAAAGAATATGCCCAGAGATGGCGTGAATTGGCAGCCAGAGTCCAACCGCCTATGGGGGAGAGGGAGTTGATAGACATGTTTGTTTCCATGTTACTGGGGGTGTATTACGAGAAGTTAATCGGCAACATGTCGGTGATTTTTCTGATCTGATCATTACAGGAGAAAGAGTCGAGAACAAAATCAAATTGGGAAAAATTCGAGCTAGTGAAGGATCCACATCTGGTGGAGGGAGAAAGGCTTTTGGTAATAAAAAGAGGGAAGGAGAAACCAATGCAGTATCTAGTTCCCGGGGAAGAAACAAAAATCAACGTCAGTACTGTCAATAGCAATCTCAGGTTGCAAGTATTACCATACCTGCAGTACCACAACCACAACAACAACAGCAGAACCAACAGAACTATGCGCCAAAGCAGTTTCAGGATTGCAGAAGGACTGTGAACAGACACTTCGACGCACCACCAGTTGCCTTACCTTCAATTACTACAACATTTGATGCAGTTCCAGTTAGTCCAGAAAAGGACGTTGGCTCCTTTAACCGGCCCACCACCTCCAGGGTATGATGTTAACGCCCGATGCGATTTTCATTCTGGTGCTCCTGGTCATAACATCGATAACTGTAAAGCATTCAAACATAAGGTTCAGGATCTTATAGGCAGCAAAGCCATTAACTTTTCTCACAATGTGCCCAATGTCGTGAAGAATCCCATGCCCAATCATGGGGCAGCCGGAGTTAGTGCCATTATTGAGGATGAGGGTTTGAATTTGGTAGCTAATGTCGAAGAGTTGAAGACGCCGTTGAGTTTCGTGAAGGACAAATTGTTGAGTGGAGGAATATTCGTTGGGTATGATAAAGCTTGTGCAGAGTGTTCGATCCATCTTGAGGGGTGTGAGAAGTTGAAGAATCATATTCAGAAGCTGATGAATGATGGTATTCTACAATTTGACAGAGTATTAGAGAAGAAAGGGGAGAAAATAGTTGATGAAGAAAAGAATGAAGTTGCGACAATTTCGATTCCATATAAGACTGTCACTATTTCTGCACCTCCAAGGCCGCCAACCATCATTATTACTAAAGCTGGACCCGTACCATATGAGAGCACTAAGGAAATTCCTTGGAACTACGGAGCCGAAGTCTACTGTAATGGGCAAAAGCAGGAACTGAAGGGTTCATCGTTGGATTCTGTCGACAATCTGGTAGGGGCTGGTGGAATAACCTGGAGTGGAAGAATATTTTCACCTCTTGAGGTGAGTGCTGAAAAATATGACAAGGGTAAAGGTAAAGCAGTGGTTGAAGAGAGTTCCTAGGCGGGTGAGAAAGAGTCCTTGTTGAAGGAGGCGTAAGAGTTCATGCACTTGATTAGGAAGAGTGACTACAAGATCGTAGATCATTTACAACAAACTTCGTCAAAGATCTCCATTATGTCATTGCTGTTGTGCTCTGAGGCACATAGAAATGCTCTTTTAAGAATCCTGAATACCGCTTATGTGCCAGAAGAGATATCTGTGAATCAACTGGAGGGTGTGGTGGCACACGTTAATTCTGGTAATGGGCTGGGCTTTACTGATCTAGATTTGACGCCCAAGGGACGAAATCATAATCTGGCGCTGCATATCTCTATTGAATGTAGAGGTTCGGTAATGTCACATGTGTTAGTGGACATCAGGTCATCACTGAATGTGTTACCCAAAAAGGCTTTAATGAAGCTAGATATCCGAGGGATAATCTGCACCCAAAGTGACTTGGTGGTTCGAGCTTTTGATGGGACTAGAAGGTCCGTGTTTGGGGAATTGACTCTTCCGATCTAGGTCGGTTCAGAAGTTTTTGACACTGTGTTTTATATCATGGATATTCAGCCAGCTTATAGCTGCCTGTTAGGACGACCCTGGATCCATTCGGTCGATGCCGTAACATCAACGCTGCACCAAAAGTTGAAATATATGGTGGTTGGCAGTATTGTGACTGTTTGTGGGGAAGAAGACGTTATGATAAGCCATTTGTCTTCGTTCAAATATGTCGAAGTTGACGGGGAGATCCACGAAACGTTATGTCAGGCTTTCAAGACTGTACAGATCAAGGAGAAAGAACTGGCTGTAGACAAAGTACCTGAGGTTGCCATGTCATCTTTTAAAGAAGCACAGGCATTGGTGAAATCTGGGGCATCTCAGGGTTGGGGCCAAGTTCTGAACATCTCCAACAAGCAAGACAAATTTGGATTAGGATACAACCCATCTCCCTCCTCGTAGAGCGCACTGCATTATAAAGGACCCGTCTAGTTCACCAGCGGTGGGGTAATCTTTGAGCAGATTAATGATGTATCAGATGTAGAAGGTGACAGTGATAGCGACATGGCTACATGGATCTGGCCATGTACTCCTGGACAGAGCCTAAACAACTGGACTGTCAAAGAAGTCATCCAAGTTACGACAAAAGAGTAATGATTTATTTTCTTGATTATCTATAGCCCTATGCTCTATCCGGAGCATAGTGGTCTTTGTCTTCAGGGCCTAATCATTTATGTTTGAACAATCATTTTATCAATTAATCAAAGGGCGTTTTTCTGCATTCCAATATTGTGATCTCTGTCTTTCCTGTTTTTATTTTTAACAATAAAATGGCAATGTGATTTGTGCTTGTTTGCATATCATTTTCAGCATTAAACCATCATCATTGCAGGTTTCACATTGCAGATGACACCGCTCCAGAACCATCTATGACTCACTTTGACTTTGATAATCTGATATTTCAAGCCGAAGAAGAGATTGATGAAGATGAAGACCTACCTGAAGAGCTCGTCAGGCTACTGAAACAGGAAGAGAAAGTCATTCTGCCTCATCAGGAGGAAATTGAGGTCGTCAACTTGGGTACTGAGGAAGCCAGAAGAGAAGTCAGGATAGGGGCTGCATTGCAGAGTGATGTCAAGCAAATATTGGTTGAAATGCTCTGAGAGTATAGTGATATCTTTGCTTGGTCATACGAAGATATGCCCGGTCTTGACACAGATATTGTGGTTCATCGCTTGCCTTTGCATGAAGAGAGTCCGTCTGTTAAGCAGAAGCTTAGAAGGACTAGACCAGATATGGCTGTAAAAATCAAAGAAGAGGTCCAGAAGCAGTTGGATGCAGGATTTCTCGCCATGACAACTTACCCTCCATGGGTCGCTAACATCGTACCTGTACCTAAGAAAGATGGTAAGGTAAGGATGTGTGTTGATTATAGAGACTTGAATAAAGAGAGCCCGAAGGACAATTTCCCGCTCCCCCACATTGACGTATTGGTTGATAATACTGCGCAGTATTCGGTGTTTTCCTTCATGGACGGCTTTTCCGGATATAATCAGATTAAAATGGCGCCGGAGGATATGGAGAAAACAACTTTTGTTACACTGTGGGGGACTTTCTATTATAAGGTAATGCCTTTTGGGTTGAAGAACACAGGGGCAACCTATCAGCGGGCAATGGTGACTCTCTTTCATGATATGATTCATCGTGATATTGAAGTCTATGTTGATGACATGATTGCAAATTCACAGACGGAGGAGGAACATCCGGTGAATCTTTTAAAGCTGTTTGAAAGGCTAAGGAAGTTCAGACTGAGGTTGAATCTAAACAAGTTCACTTTTGGTGTACGGTCAGGAAAGTTGATGGGGTTCATTGTCCGTGAAAAAGGAATTGAGGTCGATCCTGCAAAGATAAAAGCAATTCAAGATATGCCAGCGCCAAAAATGGAGAAAGAGGTTCGTGGTTTCTTGGGTAGATTGAACTACATTGCTAGGTTCATATCTCATCTCACAGCCACTGTGAACCCATGTTCAAATTGTTGAAGAAAGATCAGGCGGTGGTCTGGAACGAAAATTGCCAAAGGGTATTTGATAAAATAAAAGAGTATTTGCAGGAACCTTCTATACTGATACCTCCAGTAGCTAGAAGACCATTGATAATGTATTTAACAGTTCTTAAGAATAGCATTGGTTGTGTTCTCGGTCAACATGACGAGACGAGAAGGAAAGAGCATGCCATATACTACTTGAGTAAAACGTTCATAGATTGTGAGTCTAGGTACTCAATGTTGGAAAAAACGTGTTGCGCACTCGCTTGGGCTGCCAAACACTTAAGACAGTATATGCTAAATCATACAACCATGTTGATTTCGAAGATGGATCCGATTAAGTACGTCTTTGAAAAACAAGCACTTTCGGGAAGGATTTCCAGGTGGCAGATGGTCCTGACAGAATACGATATTCAATACGTCTCCCAGAAGGCTATCAAGGGGAGTGTTCTGTCAGAATATCTTGCTGAATAGCCGATTGATGATTACCAACCGATGAGGTTTGAATTTCCTGATGAAGACATCATGTTTTTGAAGATGAAGGATTGCGATGAGCCACTACCTAAGGAAGGTCCTGAGAAGAGCTCCCAGTGGCAAATGATTTTTGACAGTGCTATCCACTTCTACGTGAGTTGAATTGGGGCAATCATTATGACTCCCCATGGTTCCCATATCCCATTCACTGCCAGGTTAACATTTCCTTGCACCAACAACGAAGCCGAATACGAAGCATGCATTATGGGGTTGGAAGAAGCCATTGATCTGAGGATCAAGAACCTATATGTGTATGGCGATTCAGCGCTAGTTATAAATCAAATCAAAGGAAAATGGGAGACCCGACAACCTAATCTGGCCCCTTATATGAACTACGCAAGGAGGTTGTTGCCTTTCTTTGACCGGGTGGAGCTTCACCATGTGCCGAGAGCGGAGAATTAGATGGCAGATGCTCTGGCGACGTTATCCTTAATCTATAAGGTGAATTTTTGGAATGATACTCCGAGAATAGTCATCTCGCGCCTTGATATGCCGACATTTATATTCGCAATAGAGGAAGCTTCTGATGACAAGCCATGGTATTATGATATCCAGAATTTTCTCAAGAACAAAGAGTATCCGCCAGGGGCATCGACCCAGGATAAGAAGACCTTGAGGAGGTTGTCTGGAAACTTCTATCTGAACCAACATGGTGTACTCTACAGGAGGAATTATGACTTGGTACTGCTGAGATGCATAGACGAAAAAGAAGTGAGTCTGCTTATGGAAGAGATACATGATGGTGCCTTTGGTACACACACCGGCGGGCACGCCATGTCTCAAAAGCTGTTAAGAGCAGGGTATCATTGGTTGACTATGGAGTCGGATTGCTTCAAGTATGCAAAGAAATGCCATAAATGCCAGATTTATGCTGATAAGATTCATGTGCCGCTGAGCCCTCTGAATGTTATGTTGTCTCCTTGGCCCTTTTCCATGTGGGGCATTGACATGATTGGCAAGATTGAGCCGGCCACATCCAATGGACATCGCTTAATCTTAGTGGCAATTGATTACTTCACTAAGTGGGTTGAAGCCGCTTCATATGCGAATGTCACTAAGCAAGTTGTAGCCCAGTTTATCAAGAAGGACATCATCTGTCATTACGGACTGCCTGAAAGAATCATTACCGATAATGGTTCAAACTTGAATAACAAGATGATGAAGGAACTGTGCCAGAGTTTCAAAATTGAGCATCACAACTCTTCTCCCTATCGTCCGAAGATGAACAGAGCTGTTGAAGCGGCCAACAAAAATATCAAGAAGATAGTGCAGAAGATGGTTGTAACCTATAAGGATTGGCATGAGATGTTGCCCTTTGCTTCGTATGGATAACATACTACGGTGCGTACTTCAACAGGGGAAACTCCTTTCTTGCTAGTGTATGGTATGGAAGTTGTCCTACCATTGGAAGTCGATATTCCTTTTTTGAGAGTTCTGGCCGATGTCAAGCTTGATGAGGCAGAATGGGTGAGAAATAGATTGAATCAGCTCAGCCTGATGGATGAGAAGAGGTTAGCGTCTATTGCGTATGGTCGGCTGTATCAGAGCCGGATGAAGAAAGCTTTTGATAAGAAGGTGCGCCCTCAAAGCTTTCAGACAGGCGATCTGGTGTTGAACAAGATTCTGCCTCCACAAATAGATCACAGGGGTAAATGGCCTCCCAACTATGAAGGTTCGTATGTCGTGCAAAAGGTTTTCTCTGGAGGAGCCTTGCTGTTATCAACCATGGATGGTGAGGACTCCACATCCCCTGTGAATACAGACGCAGTTAAAAAATATTTTGCTTAAAGAGACCCGCTGGAAAGAAAAAGAATAGCCAGGAAAAAAATGGGGCATCCCGGCGAACCATAAAAAGAATGGGTTTGGGCAAAAGTTAGGGATAAAAAAGAAAAAATGTAAGCCCGCAAAGGCGAAAACGTGGAAAGGCAAATTTGGGAAAAAAAGGTATCCCGGTGAATTGAAAACCCGCAAGGGCAATTCAGGAAAAAGTTAGGGATTTGTAAAGCAAATGACTGCGATCTGCGCATTGATCTTCAGAGTATAGTGGACTAAGGGAGGACCTGAGGGCCGTTTATCCGAATCAATCTCTGCAGAGAACGAAGCATCATAGAAGCATCAAAGTCAGGCGAGTCATTGATGGATCAGCTCATGGTGTTTGACTGTGCCACATTGCCGACATTTTGTATATTTTTGTGCATTTCTGTAAATTTTTGCGTAGCTTCCTCTTTCCAGGGGTTGCATCTGTTGTATGACCTGCCTATTTACATGCCATTTGTCAATAAAGCATATACTATTCAGTGAATTGTTGTTTTCGCTTTAGCCTTTACTGTTTTGTTTGCGAAAAAACACCTGATATTTTGATAAAATGTTGCATACATAAACTTGCAGGCTTTTGCCCATAATCATTAAAACTTTGATTTAGTTGAACAATGTCACAGATGATGATCGAGATAGCTCCCTCTGTGCAGGATATCTTGTTGTTGTTCATGTGCAGGGTCGTCACCCTTAGGGAAATTTTCCAGAGGTGTACCCCCGGTAGGATCACCGTCCCCACAGAAAGAAGACGCGTAGTTAAGACTCATTTTCCCCGGCAAGGGTCTGTTCCTACCGTTTGAGTGTGCGGTTGAATGTGTACACGTATCCCCAGCAGAATGTCTGTATGCACTCATTCCTCGGCAGTTCAAGATTGGCTTATTCGGTAGAGTAAGTAATCCCCAGAGGGTTGAGATTGATATACCCCATGCAGGTCAGGTAGGTGCCCGTATCCCCAGTGAATTGTAGGTACACACTTACTTCCCAGCAAGTCGAGACTGGATTTCTCTCCACCATGCAAGTTTGGAACTTTTCCAAGTAGCAGAGTAAGTTCAGGATTTGTTTTCCCCACAGAGTCCAGATTTGTGACTTTGTATCCACTCAGAGCTTAAAGTGGTGATTCCGTCCCCAAGCAGAGCTCGAGGTTGTTTTCCCTCTTGCTTAATTCCCCAGAGAAGTCAGTAGAGCAGTTATTTCTTCCCCGCAGATTAGGGTTGATTGCTATTCTTTATCCTCAGCGGAGAGAGTTTGGGATAGTTCCTCGATAAATCTTGTTTGTTTATTCCAAGCTGAGTAATCTCCGGCAGGTTGGATTTTTTTGACCTTCAGCAGAGCGGAGTTGCTCCCAGATGCGTGTTTTGTACCCTAGAAGGACTTCGGTGTTCTAGGAGGCCATTCAGGGTTGATTTCCCCGGTGAAGAGAAATTAATCTTAGTGGTTGAATGTTATCCTCTGCAGAGCCGTTGGTTTCCCCATTAGGTTGGATTTAATCCCAGTTGGTTGGGTGTTTTTCCCCAGTCAGGTCATCTATTCCCCAGAAGAGTTGTACTCTAGAAGGCCGTTTAGGGCATTTCCCTCAGCAGGTTTTGAGTTAATCCCCAGTGGAGTGGATTTTTGTTCTCGTCAGAATAGTATTACCCCGGAAATTTCTGTTCCAGGAAGCCGTCCAGGGCTTGCTTTTCCCAGCTTAAGTCCAATTGTACTTGGCATGTGTTAATTCTCCCCGGTGGAGTTGGCTTTGTCTTTTCAGCATTTATTTTGTTGATTCGGTGCCATTGCATTTTGCATTGTGCATAGCATCCACCAAACGCGTAGCATTTCCATTTCGTATGGAGCATTACGCCATTTTCAAACATATGCATTTGAAACATAAGCCAGGTTCTTACCTCTTGCTTCTAGTTGTATCTCCAGCAGACAATGATATTTTCTCGAGCCCGTGTGGTATCCAGACCCCGAATCGCATCAGTTTATTTTCATTAACCCTTGTGGTATCTGTCGCTACTGCGAAAATCAGCGCCGGCTATGACAGAAGAGTCGCCACCGTGTGTTATTTATCCCACAAGAGGGAAAGGAAACGCTCAGAGAAAACCTAACGCAAAGAGGGAAAGGAATGGTCATCGCAACCAAATCCTGGATTCGGGAGTCGGTTACGCAAGGGGAAGGTATTAGCACCCCTCACGTCCGTCGTACTCGATGGGATCCACGCTTGTTTTCTATCTAAGGGTATGTTTATCTATCTACTCTAAAGGTCTAGGTTAAAAAAGAAAAGAAAATGACTCGGCAAAGTATCGCACTTTATGCCTACGTATTCCCGCGTGGAACGAGAAATCAGAGTCAACGTAGTTCGCCTAACTACGGGTTAAGGGGGGAAGGTTGCTCGCCGAGGTGTCGCATCTCGTGCCTACGTACTTTCATACGGCATGAAAGATCAGAGCAATCGTAGTTTGGGCTACGGAAGACACAAGTTTGTCTGACAGTTTTTTATCTCCTTATGAAAGGGTTTTCCTGATTAAAGGTCCAAGAGGACAAAAACAGAGTTTGAATGTTTGTTTGAGTCTTTTACGAAAGAAATGTTTTTTAGGATGTTTGCAATCTCAGTCGCACTAGAGACTATGACCCAGGAGTGAACGCTTCGTATGTCACCCAAAGGGGACCACACTAACATCCAGATTACTGGAGGGAGACCCTCCACCAACCTTTTCCCAGATAGCTTAAGGCTCGTAACGTACGACTTCGATTAACCTTATTACTGTGTTTTTGAATTGTTTTGAGATGAGAAGAGAAAGACACCCTAAAACTATGGTTGCAAGGGAATCTACCTATAGTTATCATGCATGGGTCAAAACCTAATGTCTGTCATAATTCCCTCTTGCACAGAGGAAATCAGAGATCCTAGGGGAAACAACAAAAGAAAGCAAGCAGTAAACAGTAAAATGAATGCTATGCAACAGTACCAGTGAGGCAAGGGGGGAAACAACAGGCAAGATGAGACAAGCTCCACCTCAAACCCAGAGGTAATCAACACAAGCAAACAGACAATACAGAGAAAAACAAAAGATACAGAGAAAATAGCCCAAGCAGCAGCAACAAACTCCTACACCAGACAGCAACAACAAGCACTAAACAACACAGTTGAAATGACAACAAAGTTGACAGCAACAACTTCATCCTCAAGCTAGCTTATATCTTCAAGCTTCATCAAACTTCATCTTCAAGCTCTAGCAAGCACACTCCAAGCAGAGGAATAATCACAAAGATCAAGGTTGAAATGTTGAAGACTTAATGAAAACCAAAGGAAATCATCAAGTACCAACATTAAAATGGAAAGGTATCCTCAAAGTTCTACTCAACTATTGTAATACCACACATCCCTCCCAAGGAGAGATGGAGTTTCCCTAGGAGGACTTTACATCATTGGATGGAATAGAAGCACACAATGCATTCTATGTTTGATGAAGAAATCAAAACTAGTCCTAATGACTCTTCCTAAAACCCTAATTTCCTAAGCTCCTAAAACAACTCCTAAAAGAAAAGGAAACTTCAAATCCAAGCTCCAATCTTCAAGCCATAGCATCTATACCAAGTCCAGAAGACCTCCCAAAAAGGAATCCAAGCAAATCCAGCTCCAAAGTCACCAACAAAACCAAGCAAGCAAAGAGCACTTAAGATAGAACACCAAAAGCACAAGCAATTTGCAAAATTCAACAAAAATAGGAAACAAAGTTGTAAAATTCTAATTACATTCCTAGGGGAACATACATGTTTTAAAAGCCTAGGGTTAAAATATTAAAACCTAATTCAACTTCTAAGTCACCTAAATAATTTCTAGATTGAAGGGTATCAAGGTAGTCCACAAGTTTGGGAAGGCTCTAATCTCAACACCTAAAACAGAACCTAAATTGTTCTAAAATTCTAACAAAAATCCTAAGGGAACATGAATATCTACCCTAAAACAAACTAAAAAATCAAAGCCAGATTCATCACCAATTGGAAGAACAAAATTCAACAAGGAAGATGATCAAATATGCACAACAATGGACATTAGCACAAAAGAAAAATCTTAACTAATTCAGATTAAATCCTAAAAATGTAAAACCAACGCCTAAAATATCTTAAGAAGTTCAGAAATCATGAGAGAAAATTTCGTAATTTTTCGATCAATTTTACTATTTTTAAAGCAATTAATCCAAACAGCTAATAAAACAGAAAAATAAAAAAGGAAAACAAGAATAAAGAAAATGAAGGAAATACTGAAAATAATGTGAATAAAATGGAATTGCACTCTGCAGGAATCGAACAGGTGCACGCCCAGTTCCTCAACGAATGCAAAATGATGCCGTTTTGCCCCAGCCTACGTGGCGCGCTTGCGTACGTTCAGATCGCGGACCAAGTCTCCCATTCCAGCACGATCGGACGGTCCTGGATCGTCTTCTCCAAATCCGATTTTCCTGCATGATGAATAGTAACCCGCAGCCATGGATGTGATGATTTTCCGGCAACTTCGAACAACCATAACTCTTTCAATCCTTATCCGTTTTGCATGAAATTTACGTCGAAATTCAACTACTTCTCGCAAGGATTCTAAATCCATCAACAAAAATCATTAATAACGCAAGATCAAAGAGAAACGAAGCAAACAAAGTTTGACACCAAAAACTCAAGTTCATCAAAACCTCTCCAAATTAATTTTAAACTCAACCTTATGTCATGGAGGTTATAGATCAAACAAAAACTAAGCAAAATCATGCCAAAACAGTCCATACAACATCTCACAAGTTTGGAGCTCCAAATTTCGAACGTCATAAACATCAACAATTATCATCCATAAATGATCTACATGCTTCAAGGAGTGCAAAGAAACAAAAATGGCAAAGAATCATCAAGTATTAAGAGAGATATGTTGAAATTCAAGTACCTAGTGGAGAACTTCCACTGAGACTTTAATCCTTGATGAAGCTTCGCAAAACTCTCCAGAATCGTTCAATGATCTTCAATAAAGCTTTCTCAATTCACAATTTGGCTTGAAACGATCTTGATCTAAGAATTCACTTTTTGAGTTTTCTTCACTTTTTCAAGCTTGTTCTTGATCAATTCTACTCCAATTTCGAAAACTTATGATTTGTGAAGGTTGGAAATGTTATATACAATGGATATGGATCCAAAGAAAGCCCAATCCTTGCCTCTAGGCCCAAAATGAATTTTCAAAATTTCACCACTTTTTGCTCTTGAGTGTACACGAAAATGGCAATGTTTTGGCTCCAAAATGGTTCAATTCAACTAATAGCAGCATGTGGAGTGTGAATGGATGGGATTTGATCCTTGTATCTGATCCAATGGCTATTTTTGATTATGTAACTTCATGGTGAAGTAATCTAAATGACAACTCTCAAAACTTGGCCTATGCTCAAAATTCTGCCAATGCCAATGTGCTTAGAATGTGATTTCCATTCAAAAAATGTACTCACATGACATGTTTTGGTCCTCTAACTCAAAAAGTCAATTTTCCCTCCTTAATCCATTTGAAAAATTCCCTTTTTTAGGCCATTTTAAGTGACTTTTTGCTATGAGCCAAACCAATTCCACATGACCACTTGGCTAGCCTAAAAACCCCATTTTGAACAACTTTCATGTTGAACAAAAATCCATTTGACAAGTGCAAATTGGAGATTTTGACCTATGATTGAAAATGACCTATAATCTCACTTTCCCAAAATACCCCTGACTTGTAAACCTCATAACTTGAGTTCTACAAATCATATGGAAGACTTCTAGTACAATTTAGAAAGCTAAGATCATGAGGAACAACTTTCAGGTTGACCAAAAGTCCATGTGAAACATCTTTCTAGGTCCAAAGTGTCTTGGAAGTCAAGTGACTTTCACAGGTAAATTTCACATTCATCTGGTGACCTATAACTTGTCTGAACCATAACTTGAGTTATATAAATCCACTTGAGGACTCTTAGTACTCAAATTAAAGGTATTGATATGCTCTACAAGTTCCAAGTTAGCCAAATATCCATTTGAAACTTGTATCTTGACTTATGTGGTCTTGAAGTTAGGCACTAAACAAAGGATTTTACACTGAAACCCTAACTTAGCAACTTCCCACACTCTTGATTCTTCTTGATTTGATCTTGGCACAACACCATAAATGTCTCAACATATAATTCCAGGAACTCCATGACCTAAAAGTAGGCTTTGAACTTCTTCAATTGCACAGTTGACCTAGGATTGACCCAGATGAAACTCTAATTGCTTGCACCTCAACTGTGGCTCTTGCACTTGAATCAATGACTTGATTAAGCTCCAACATGGCCCTCTAGGCACTCCATGAGCTCTATACACATCTTTTATTCATAATCCATGCTTCACATCTCACTGATGGTCTTCAATTGATCCTCAAGTTAGGAGAAACTCCACATGGAGGCATTCAAACCTCTTAAGGCCTCAAACCACCTCCTGATGACTTGGATGACTTCTCAAGCTTGGCTAAGACCTCTTGCTAGGCTTCTCTTGACAAAAACACACTTGATCCCCTGTTGGATGAATGATGTTATGATATGCAAATGATATAGCTATGCAAATGATATAGCTATGCAAATGATAATGCAATGAAACATAAACCAGTTAAAGAAAAAAGTTGGGCAAATTTTGGGGTGCAACAGTATCCAGACCCCGGTTAATGACGTTCTCGAGCCCGTGTGGTATACAGACCCCGACTTGCACCGGTTTATTTTCATTAACTTGTGTGGTATCCAGACCCCGGTTAATGACGTTCTCGAGCCCGTGTGGTATCCAGACCTCGGCTTGCACTGGTTTATTTTTCTTAACCCGTGTGGTATCCAGACCCCAGTTAATGACGTCCTCGAGCCCGTGTGGTATCCAGACCCCGGCTCACACCAGTTTTATTTTCATTAACCTGTGTGGTATCCAGACCCCGGTTAATGATGTCCTCGAGCCCGTGTAGTATCCAGACCGCGGCTCGCACTGATTTTATTTTCATTAACCCATGTGGTATCCAGACCCCGATTAATGACATTCTTGAGCCCGTGTGGTATCCAGACCTCGACTCACATCAGATTGTTCCATCAGCATGTGCGGTATCCAGACCCTGGCTGATGTTGGTTATTTCTTGAGCCCGTGTGGTATCCATACCCCGGGTCACATCAGATTGTTCCATTAGCGTGTGCAGTATCCAGACCTTGGCTGATGTTGGTTATTTCCTGAGTCCGTGTGGTATCCAGACCCCGGCTCCCACCAGTTCACTTGTTTTTCCTATAGGGTATCCAGACCTTGGTAGATTATAAAATCTTCTCTCGCCTGTAGGGTATCCAAACCCCGGCAGATGGTGATTTTGATGGATGTGTCCATTTTGCCTTTGCCTCTCCAACAGAAGGTCTATAGTTTCGTTTTGGGGTTTGGCAAATTTCCGATTTTTTTGGTATTCAACCGTCTCCAACAGTGGTAGATGGTGGACCACTATGTTAGTG
Source organism: Lathyrus sativus (assembly GCA_963859935.3). Taxonomy (NCBI): domain Eukaryota; kingdom Viridiplantae; phylum Streptophyta; class Magnoliopsida; order Fabales; family Fabaceae; genus Lathyrus; species Lathyrus sativus. Next base: position 130,789,859 of record OZ012739.1, read on the forward strand.
TCGAGTCCGGGCATATCTTCATACGACCAATCAAAGATGTCACTATACTCTCTAAGCATCTCGACCAATCTCTGCTTGACATCACTCTGTAATGCAGCCCCTATTATGACATTTTTTACAAGTTCCTCAGAACCCAGATTAACAATCTAAATCTCTTCCTCCTAAGGCAGAATGATCTTATCTTCTTGTTTCAACAAACGGGCCAACTCTTTCGGAAGGCATTCATCTTCATCAATCTCTTCTTCAGCTTGATATATCGGGTAATCAAAGTCGAAGTGAGTCGTAGAAGGTTCAGAGTCGATGTCATCTGTAGTATGAATCCTGCAATAACAAGGGTTAAGCTTAAATAAGGATATGCAGGTTAGCACAAACCGTATTGTCATTTTATTATTTTTCAAAACAAAAGTAAAACAGGAATAACAGAGATCACAAAATTTGAATGCAAATAAAACGCCCTTTGATTTATTGATAATATGTACACGCATAAGCTATCAAGGCCCTGACAATAAAATCGTTATGCCCCGGGTAGAGCATAAGGTTGTACAATAATTGGAAAAGACAAAGCATTACTCTTTGCGCGTCACTTGGATGACATCCTGGACGAACCAGTTGTTGAGGCTCTGGCCTGGTTTGCTCGGCTGAATCCAGGAGTCTAGGTCGCAATCACTATCTTCGTCGTCTTCAGACACGCTGTTGACATTCTCAAATATCACCCCACCTTTTGTGAACTGAATCGGCCCTTTGACGCACGGTGCACTGCGAGAGGAGGAAGCATCAGCAGAAGGAGAATACCCTAACCCAAACTTATCTTGCTTGTTAGGGATTTCCAGAACTTGCCCCCAGCTTGGGGCAGAGCCAGCTTGAACAACAGCTTGAGCTTCCTTGAAGGAAGAGAGATTCATCTCAGGTTTCTCAATCATCACCGGGATTGCATCCTTGACCTTAACCGCTTCAAACGCCTGACACAAAGTTTCGTGGATTTCTCCATCCACCTCATCATATTTAAAAGATGACAAATGGCTAACCATTATGTCCTCTTCACCACAGACGGTCGCGATGCTGCCCCCCACAACATACTTCAACTTCTGGTGCAATGTGGAAGTCACTGCGCCCGCAGAATGGATCCAAGGCTGGCCCAATAGACAACTATAGGCGGGCATGATATCCATGATATAGAAGACCGCGTCAAAGGTTTCTGGCCCAACATGAATGGGTAGAGTTACCTCTCCAAAGACATGACGCTTAGTTCCATCAAAAGCTTTTACAACCAGGTCACTGGGTGTACAGATCAATCCTCTCGTATCCAATCTCATCAGAGCTTTCTTAGGGAGAACATTCAGAGATGATCCCGTGTCCACCAACACATGGGACATGACTGTTCCTCGACATTCTATCGAGATATGCAAGGCGCTATTGTGGTTCCTTCCTTTCGGCATCAGCTCTAGGTCAGTAAACCATAATCCATTCCTAGCATTCACATGAGCCACTACTCCCTCTAGCTAGTTGACGGAGATCTCTTGCAGTACATACGCTGCATTCAGAACCTTCAGCAGAGCGTTGCGATGTGCCTCAGAACACAACAACAGATTCAGAATAGAGATCTTAGACGGCGTCTGATGAAGATGATCAACGATCTTATAATCACTTTTCTTGACCAGTCTCATAAATTCTTCAGCGTCTTTCACAAGCAGGTCTTTTCCTACCTCACGGGAGGTTTCTTCGACGACCTTACTTTTACCTCTGTCAGCTTTCTCAGCCTTGTCAGCTTTGTCAGCCACAATCTCTGGTGGAGCGAACAATCTTCCACTATGTGTTATTCCCCCAATTCCTACTAGGTTGTCAACAGATTGCCCAGATGGCTCCAACTCTATTTTCTGTCCATTGCAATAGACATCTGCCCCATAATGCCATGGAACAGCATTAGTACTCTCGAATGGTATAGGCCCAACCTTCGTTATGGTGATTGTGGGTGGCCTTGCGTCATAGATGGTAATTGTTTTACGAGGGATGGTGATAGTGGCAATCTCATCATTCTGCTTCAGCATTACTTCCTCTGATATGTTCTCAGCCCTCAGACTAAACTGCAGAATTCCTTCGTTCATCAAACTTTGAATCCCTGCTATCAACTGATCACAGCCGTCTGAATGATTCGCACAGTCCATACACAACTTTCCACAGCCCAGGAAAATACCTTTCTTCATCAACTTGGCTTTAACGAAACCAAGTGGTGTTTTCAGGTCTTTGACATCAGTCAATAAGTCCGAATCTTCCTCTTCAATGATGGCGCTAACCCCATCTCCCCCATGGTTAGGCATAAGGTTCTTTGTAACATTCGGAACATTATCAGAAAAGTTGATTATCTTGGCGTCAACCATATCTTGCACTTTGTGCTTGAATGCCTTACAGTTTTCAATCGAGTGGCCAGACGCCCCCGAATGAAACTTACATCTCGCATTCGCATCGTAGCCCGGTGGAGGTGTCCCTGTCAAGGGAGCCAAAGTTCTCTTCTGAACTAGCTTTGACTGAAGCAAAGTCTGCAAAAGCTGACCATACGACATAGGTGGGATCTCAAGATGACAATTTGATAAAGGTGCTTTGTTCTGGTACCTCCGGTACCATTGCTGGTTCTGCTGCTGCTGTTGCTGAGGTTACTGGACAGCAGGAATAGTAATGCTAGCGACCTGCTGGTGCTGGCCTTTTCCTTTTCCCCGAGAATTAGACACTGAGCTTGCCTCACCTTCACGTCTCTTACCACTGTAAGGTTTCTTTCCCCCTTCAGCCGAGGATACATCTACACCCTGAATCTTTTCGAGTTTGATGCCATTCTATACATGTTCTCCAGTGATGATAAGGTCGGAGAAGCTTCCTGACATACCATTGACAAGTTTCTCATAATAAACTCCTGGAAGAGTAGCCACGAACATCTCAACAAGTTCCCGCTCAACCATCGGTGGCTGAACTCTCGGTGCCAGTTCACGCCATCTCTGGGCGTACTCTTTAAATCCTTCGTTATTCTTCTGAGACAAATTCTGTAGCTGAACCCGGTTAGGAGCCAGATCATTGTTATACTGATAATGGCGTACAAATGCTTTAGAAAGGTCTTTCCATGTACGTACACTGGTGGGCTCCAAACCCATATACCACTCCAACGAGGGGCCTGACAGGCTGTCTTGGAAGAAGTGCATCAGCAACTTCTCATCTTCAGAATGTGCGGACATCTTTCGGTAGTACGACCTCAGATGGACACGGGGGCAAGTGGTGCCTTTATACTTCTCGAAGTCGGGTACCTTAAACTTAGGAGGCACCTTGAAGTCTGAGATCAGTCCCAGCTTGGTCATGTCAACACCCATGGTATTCAAGTTCTCAAAACTCTTCATCTTGTCCTCGAGTGCCTTGAACCTTAAACGGGCTTCAGAATTCAATTCGCCCTCAGCTCCTTTCATCGAGAACAAGTCCTCTTGACGATCCTCTGTCCATGGTTGATGGCCATTACCAGCAGCAAACCCAACAACATCAATACCATACAGATTACCAGCACCAGTGTTCCCAGCGTTACTAGTTCCTCCAGTATTGCCATGGCCTATACCAGCATTGCCATTGGCCTCAAAGTTGCCGTTTCCGACGCCAGTCGTATTCCCATTAGCTCCCATGTTAGTGACAACATTGCCATTGCCACTTCCATTCCCTTCAGTCACAGGGATGCCAACATGGGGGGTCTCAAAAAGCGGAGGGTTCACCACATTCCCACCATGTAGCACGCCGTTGCTGTCGACGCGTGCAATCAGAGGTTGCACCAGAGTTCTGAGCAGGTCCTGGCCGTTAGCGACCACTTGCATGAGATCCATGAAGCGATCTATCCTCTCTCTGAGCTCTTGAATGTTAGTCTGAACTTGTTCCATCACTCTGGCTTGATTCGCTCTGGTAGAGTATCGGTGAATCTGTCTTCGTTCAATCCTGAAATAACCTGCAAGCACAAAGGGTTAGGAAAACGGCCAAGGTACCTGTTATGCAAATGATTCATGCAAATGCAAACGTGTGTCTGTGCCTTAGGGAGATTTCTCCCCCGATTCTAGTACCAGAGTGCCAGTGCTGATAATAAGAAGTCCGGATCCAGTCATGGAGATAAACTCTCGTATATATATAAAGCCCAACAAGGCAGCATACAATGTCACTGAGTACATGGAGAATCAACAGCATGACCTCGACCAACAAGTCTGGTGATGGTCAACATACAACAATGATCAAAAAAATACAAAGGATTACAAAGTAGTCAAGTGCGGCGACGGGCGCGAAACTCTTCTAACAACTCCTTCGTTTTGGGTTGATCAGGCTGAGTGAGTAACCCTTCGACAAGTGACTCCCTCTGCATAATTGTGTATTGAATACCTTCAACTAAGTCCTCCCACTCTTCTTTGCCAAAACAGTCTTCTAATCTTCGCTTCTTAGATTCAAAAGTCTGCTTGCGATCCTTCAGGTTCGCAATAGCCTTGTTCAACCTGTCTTCAGTGGCGTACCTACAGGCAGTTTCATCATCAATCTTCTTCTCAATGACTTTCAACTGAGCCTTCAACTGGGAGATCTGTTGCTTCAGCTTGTCCTCCCGCTCTTTGTTGCTGCCTATAGTGGCATTGCACTGTTGGTTGAATTTGGAGATTCTCCGGTATGCGTCATCCAGGTTCTGCTTTTTGGTGGCAAGCACATCGTTGACAACCTTGAAATCCAAACCTAAACGTTCACGTTCAGCCATCTGCTTGATCAAGTCTGTGCCTAGCCGACTCACCAGCTCTGTCTTTTTTTTGAAGGAGTAGACGGCTTCGTTTCTCTCGCTTCTAAGATGTACCAATTCTTTTTCCAACTCCTCGTTGGTCTTTCATAGCTCTTCCTTCTCAGCTAATACCTGATTGTATTTCTGAATGGACACTGCGATAGGTTCTTCGACCACTGGAGGGCAATCTCGCTTAACTGGTGGAAAAGGCATCCCTACTGTTTCTGCCATACTTTGAATCCAAGTCACATAAGGAGCGTAAGCCTGGCTATTGCTCTTACCCAACAATGCTTTCCCTCGCCTTCTGATGTCGTTCCATGCATGCTTGAGTTTGGCTAACATATTTCCCTCTAGAACCCCCGTGAGGTACAGAGATTCCTGCACCTCTTCGTCTTTTGGCGGACCTCTCAAGGCGTACGCAAACTGTCTGACAAGTAATGAGGGATTGTAGTTAATACAACCTCTTCTTCCAATCAAGGGCACATTAGGAAAATCGCTGCAGCTGTAGATGGCTTCAGTACCCAGCATATCCCGATCAAACCAAACGATTCTCTCTGCGGATAAACCCATCAGGCGTTCAGACCACTCAGTTGTGGCTACAGAGGAAACAAATAGACCCTTCTTGGGCATGTGGCTATCAAACCATCTGTAGAGTAAGGGTGCACAACATGACACATTTTTACCCCTTCTGTTTTCATTCTTGTAATGAACAGAATGATATACATCACCAATCAAGGTGGGCACTGGATTTCCCGATGCAAAGATATGGAAGGCGTCCAAATCTATAAAGTCTGGCATGTTGGGAAACAAGATGATGCCATAGATACAGAGGACGAGAATAGCGTTGAATACGATCCAACAACCGTCTTTAGCGTACTGTTGGGCTTTCCCAACCAGAAACTGCAGAGAAAAACCAGGAACTCCATTCCATGAGGTCAGAAGCAACTCTGAAGCATCCAGGTGAAGAACAACAGCTAGGTTGGCCAGATTAGGCTTAGCATCCATGTGAACAAACGGAATCTGATTCTTAACCGGTACACCCAACAACTCAGCATACTCCTCTAAGGTAGGCGCAAGAATGAATTCTGGAAAAGTGAAGCACCTCAGCGGAGGGTCATAGAACTGTAGCAGCGCATACAACCCGTTCAACTCATAGACTGAAGGTTTACGAACCAGATTGAGCAACTTACCATATGATTTCCTGAATTCCCCTTTCACTGTATCATCTGCCAAGGCAATCAAACTAGACAGCAAAGTAACATCTGGGGTAGGGAGCTTGTAAGCCACATTCTTCTTCAACGATTCCATGCTATCAAACAGAGGGCAAGATTATCAGAACCGGGGGATAGTATATGCACCTGCAACACAGACACACGTTAATGAGATGCAAATGAGTATGCAAAAATGCAGGATGCAATCATGCAACAGGAGATCAAGAGTGTTGTTGAGGAGACCAAGGCTTTGTTTCAACATAACCACAACACTTCTCTAACAACAAACCCTGAAGAGGACCAATAATTCTGCTCTGTCAAGAACAAACATATCTCTGATGATAAAAACCCTCTGATACGAACAATACTGATTCACTGCCAAGAAAACCAGGTTGTCTGAAGGTTAGGGTTTCCTACAATAACCCGACCCCGCTCACAGGTATGAATCTTATCCACTGACACAGGTATGGCATCCTATGCGTTTCCCAGCATCACAGACTTTCATGAAATGATGATATGTTCACCATTTCTGGTTTGGCATCATCACTCCCTGAAGAGGCCTCACTTAGCTGGGTCACAGATGATCGGTCCCCAGAGTCGACAATCCTCCAAACCAACAACCTCTCAAGCCCAAAGGGCTGGAAAAGAAGTCAACCGGGAGAATCTCGTCTGAGCGTGGATTTTGTGAGACACTAGTACATGCACGCGCCCACTACTTTCCACAACTAATGCTAGGTATACACTCAAGCCTGGGTCTGGCTTATCACTCATCAGAGCCTCCCTCCCACAACAACACAATAATGATATCATACCGAAAATAAAATGCGGAAAGTAAAATGTGATAAATAAATGCAAACCCAACAGATAAACACACAAGCGCTAGGATTGACTTGCACAGGGTATGCTTCCTCCCCAGCAGAGTCGCCAGCTGTCGCTACCGTGAAAATAAGGTGTCGGCAAAACAGAAGAGTCGCCACCTTTCATTATTTATCCCACAGAAAGGGAAAGGAAACGATCGGAAAAACCTGACGAAAAGGTATAAGAAAAGGTCATCGCAACCATGTCTGGGTTCGGGAGTCGGTTACGCAAGGGGAAGGTATTAGCACCCCTCACGTAAGTTGTACTCAATAGGATCCACACTTGTTGTGTTTATCTGACGGGTTGGTTTAACTATCTACCTATCAAGGCTGGTCTGAAAAAGAAAAGAAAAATGACTCGGCAGAATACAGCAGTTCTATGCCTACGTATTCCCGTCTGGAACGAGAAATCAGAGTCAACGTAGTTCGCCTAACTACGGGGGAAAATGGGAGGTTGCTCACCGAGATATCGCATCTTGTGCCTACGTACTTTCACACAGCATGAAAGATCAGAGCAAATGTAGTTCGGGCTAATACGGATTACGGGGGTTCAGATTCATCTGTTTTTTCCGAGTAGGGTTAACAAACAGTTCCAGCAGTTTGGTGTATGCAGCTTGCTCGTCATAGACTCGTGCGTTACCGTTTGCGGTAGAACTGAGAGTTAACGACACTCTTTTCTTCAGAAAAGTTTTCTTTGAGTTACGGGCCCACGGGGCAAAAAGGTTTGAAGTTTGTTTTCTGTCTTTTACGGAAGAACTGTCTTTTATGGATGTTTGCAACTAATATCGCACTAGAGACTATGACCTGGGAACGAATGCGTCGCATGTCACCCAAAGGGTACCGTACTAAACATCCTGATTATTGGAAGGAAACCCCCAACAATCATTTCCTAAGTAGCTTAAGGCTCGTGACGCACGATATAAATTAACCTTTATTATCGTATTTTGATTTGTTTGAAGAGAGAAGAGAACGGACACCACTAAGGGGAAACTATCATGTCCTAACAGTTGTCATGCCAAGGATTCATCCTATGGTTGAGGTTTGAAATAGGGAACTACTAGACGTTATCATGCAAAGGCTTCTGCCTAAAGTCTAATAATCACTTCCTTATCAAAGGAAGTGAGAATCCTAGGGGATCATGTCAATGGGAAACATACAACAGATAAAGCATCAGCTAAACATCAGTAAAGCAGATAGACAGAAAAGAAATCAGTAAAGATGCATATGTTATGCAGCAATACAAGCAGAGGGGGACTCACTCAACCTCTAAGCAAGAAAGCAAAAGCAACACAATACACAGGCAAGGGAGGCAAACTCAACCTTCAGCCAACAAGCAAAGCCAAACAGTAACAGGCAAGCAGAGGGAGACAGACTCAACCTCTTATGCAAATAAGCAAAGGGAGGCAAGCTCAACATTTCAATGCACTTAGGCATAACATCAACTACATGAAAGCCTATTCTAATGTAACACACCAGAGAAACAGTCACACAAATACAATTAAACATCAAACACAACAGAGCAGCACAACAACACTTCAACAGTCTGATAGTCTGTCTTCTAGTCCAAGCCATCTGTCCAAGTTATCCATCAGGAGAAAAGGGAATGAGGACTTCATCTTCAAGCTTCAACTTTCTCCATCAAGAGATGATATGAATCAACACTAAGATTATTGTATGATGAGGAGAAGCATGATGGAAACCAATGGAATCCATCATGGCACTCAACCACTCATCTGAGATTGGTATCCTCAAAGGTTTTACCTTTTGTGGTAGGACTGTAGTCCTTCCAAAGGAGGGACTAGGCTCCCACAAAGGAACCTTGCATCATTGGATGGGAAATGGAATGCAAATCAAAGCAAACCACAATTATGAAAAAGGAAGGAACTCCTAAAGGCTCTAAAAACCCTAATTCCCCAAGCTCTAAAAGAAACTTTCTAAAGGGAACTAATGCACCAAATTAAACCTTAAGATTCAATATACAATAGTATCAACATGTCCACTAAACCATCAGAAGAGGTTTGGAAACTTATCATGAACTAAAGGTCACTTTTGAAGTTCAACTATGGGAGGTACTATGCTAGAGGCAACCTAAACACAGCCTAGATGTAAAATCCAACTAAAATAGTAAATCAACTCTTTAAAATCTATAAACATTTCTAAGAGATCCTAAAGGTATTAGGAACCTATGGTAAAAAATCCAGAGCTTAAATCAATGTTTAAGGGTACTAAGGAAATTCTAAACTAAAAGTAGTCAAGGGAAAGGCCAAAAGGGGAAGCCTCTAAAACCCTAGTTCAAAACTATGCTTAGAGTCATCTAAAAAAATGCCACAAAAATCCTATGTTCTCATCAATATGTCTATAACTAGCCAACCAAAAATCAACATCAAATTCTAAATCATGAATTAGTAATAAAATCAGCAAACAACAAGTCATTTTATGCATTTTTAATCAATTATCAAAAACAGAAAAATGGACATTAAATTGAGAACAACACCAAAATAAAATCCAAAGGCATGGAAAAATCAGAAACTAAACAAGGATCACCCACATATTTTTTCCATAATTTTCTGATCATTATTCTAATTAATATGAATTAAAATCAAAGAAAATGAAAATCAATTAAAGAAATTAAAGAAACTCAGAAAATGACCCAAGCGTTGGATCTATTGACCAGTCCACTCATCAGAGGGCTGCGCGTGTGCCACCTCATTTAATAAAGCGCTGCTTTTTGACTCAGTGGCAATGTGTGGTTTAGTTGACTGAGGTACACGGTACAGTCTAATCTTATGCGTCCAATGGAAAAGTATGATCATCCAATGCTTTAGAGTGTGCCAACTCACCAAACCCTAGTCAAACTAAATCTGATCCATCAGATGCTAAGACCAAGTCAATTAATTCAAACGAAATCAACGGTGCTCACTCATCTTCTCCAATTCAAACTGAACGAAGAGGGAAACTGGTTCACGGTGGCCGGAGAAGAGCTCCACCGTCTTCTCCGGCGAGAGCATCAACGCTCTGGTTCCAAACTCAACCAATCTCAAAGAAAATTGTACGAAATCACTCGTCTTTCCACACTGAACATCAAGATCCATTCCATTTCTTGAAATCCTTCATGAATCTCTAAACATGATGCTCAACAGAAAAATCACCATTTCCAAAATCACCATCAAACTCCAAATTAAATACACAGAACTCTTCCTCACCTCTCAAGAATCAAAAACATGTATCCAATTCATCCTAACTCTCAAGAATCATCCAGATACGAGTCTCAATAGAATTTGCATCCAATCCTAAATCATCAGAAAACTCCACAATTCCTATCCTACAACGATCTAGGTCATATCTACAACCTAACCACATGCCAAATTCATTCTAAACATGCTTAAATCAAGAGGAATTGTGAGAAGTAAAAACCTGTTCTGAAGCTTGAAATTGGAGGTTCTTGAGTATGAATCTTGACTTCAAATGCTGCAGATTTCTTCACTGAATGATCCTGGTGCTATGGAAGTCCTCAATTCTTCTTGAAATGCTCTGGATTGCAAAAAACGAAATTCACTTTGGAAGCTTCAATCTCAAACTGCCATAACCGTTTCTTCACCAAATGCCAACCAAAAAACGATCTGAACATGATCCCAGACTTATATATGATGTGTTTGGATCATAACCTAGCCCAATCATGGCCCAATTTGATTAATCCAAAATTTCAATTTTCTTCAAAGTGCAGCTATGGAACTCGTGTGTTCTGGCTCTGTTTCATCTCAACCTTCACTCAAATGGCTTGCATATGACCTGATGAAGATGACTGGATTAGATTGCAAGCTTCGTTTGATCCTATGGCCAATCTTTGATATGTAACTTCAATTCTAAGTAATCCAAACAAAGTCCATGAAGCAAGCCTCAAATCAAAATTCTACCAATTCCATTGTCTTCAAAATGTCATTTGCAATCAAAATGTGTACCAATTTGTGAAGTGTTGCACCCCAAAATTTGCCCAACCTCTTTTCTTACTTGGTTTATGTTTCATTGCATTAACATTTGCATAGTTATATCATTTGTATATCATGATATCATTTATATAAAACGGGATCAAGTGTGATTCTTATCAAGAGGAGCCTAGCTAGAGGTCTTATTCAAGCTTGAGAAGTTATCAAGGTCATCAGGAGGTGGTTTTGTTAAACTATGGCACGGATCTAGAAGGGGGGGGGTTGAATAGATCCCCAATTAAAATTTGAGTCGGCGCTACCAATTTAAAATTGTTTTTAAAAATGTTTTAAGTGCGGAAGCGGCCGAGGAAAAATATAGTCTAAAACGAACGGTTATTGGAAAATCGGATATACGTAAGCCTATGGATTAATGACAATTCGGAAAAATAGAATCACAACACAAACTACACTTATCAATTATTTACTTCAGTTGTAAGGATTCCTAGTTCCAATGATTCAAAATCAAACCAAAACTAGATAAACAAGTAAGATAATTTTGGTTCAAGCAATATGTCAAACACTTGGTGTGCAAAAACACTCCAAGTGATGTTTATGTTGAGTAAGTGATTTCAACCAGCCTAGTACAATGTATTGTTGTACTTTAGAGTTAAAAACAAATTTTTAACCTCTTACTCAATTGATATCACAATTTTGACAATAGAGCTTACACAAAAATTACTTATTTGAGTTGTAACGTAAATGCTGAAAATAGAGAAGACAAGTAATTTGGTGAGGTAGTTCCCCCGTCGTCCTCGCTTCGGGGTACGTGTGCCCTCAATTCTAAAACTAGAATTGAGATATATTGTATAGATATCACCTGTTTGAATGAACAGTTTATACAAGGATTGAGCAGCAAATATACAACAAAAATCTCAATGTGTTGAAAGTTGCCTTCACTCCTTGCCCCTTGATTCAAGCTGAATCAAGTTCTTCGATTTGTGTTGATGGACCTCCGACTCCAGCCACCTTATTGAAGAACACGTTGTTGTTCAAACCTTTGGCTCCGGCTGATCTCAACAGCATGAAATCGAACCCGATATCTTCCCTTCAAAATCACCGAATCCGCTACTAGACTTGTGAAGACCACCTCTTCACAATCACCTTCGCTCGATTGATCGTTGATGAAGAATCTCGTCCAAAAACCCCCAAAATTCGAACCAAACTTGGAGGGCAAAACCCCAATGGTTTTATTCAAGAAAGAACCTGTCGCAATCTTCAACCCGAGCTTGATTCTCCAATCTAAGCCTCGAACCTTATCACCTTGAATCTCTCACAAATGCATTTCAAAAATGATTGTGTGTAATTGAAATGTTGTGAGATGTTGAAGGTGAAGATGATGAATCTTGGACACCTATTTCACTCTTTCGTGTTTTTGAACACATGAATCAAAAGAATATCAAATGTTAGTAGACACAAGTGTTTAAGAAAGTATATATAATGCCAACATAATTCAGGACATAACAGTATTTCAAATATGAGAGGGAAGTATTTTAAAACAGATTTTCCGCGCGAACGGTCGACCATAACAGGTCTGTGCGTCGACGCATCGCCTGTGCTGTTTTGGATTTCTGGAAATTTCATCAGTGTGCGTCGACCATACAGTCGGCGTGTGCTGACCTGTTGAAATCCATTTCCTTTGTGCGCCGACCCTATGGTCGACCCATGCCCTTACGCGCTGACCCGCTGGAATGTTATTCCTTCATGCGCTGACCCTATGGTCGACGCATGCTTTGTGCGCTGACTGATTTGGACCTTTTTGATGAATACGCCGACCCTATGGTCGACCCATGTTCTGCAAGCCTGCAAAAATTCATTAGTTTGAAGTTTTTCATGCCTTTAGTCATGATTGCATTTTGTCAACACAAAGTATATTCATTTCAGAAGTTTTAAGATAAGCGAAAAAAGGATATGGTGGGTGATACGTCGCATCTGGTTTAGTGGATCTGGAATTCATACTTTCCAGTCTATCCGGGGAATTTGTCATCATCGAAACCTGCATTAACCAATGTCTTTGCAGACTTGTATGATATGTGGCGATTTGCCTCCACAATCTCCCCCTTTTTGTTGATGACAACCTGTATACAACTAAAACACCAAATATGCAATGTATACACACAAGTATACATAAGCTCCCCCTTTCTTTTGCACTATAAGGCTGTAGAACAAACAACCATCAAATGTTGTTAATATCCTGAACTGTTAATATCCTGACTTGGCTTTGGTGTTTGCTTGCTACATTGTCTTCTCCCCCTTTGACACCATCAAAAAGAGAAGAAGAACGCATCAATTAACAGAGAACGTACAATAGGTGATAGTTAATTACCAAACTTCACACACAAGCATGATAATGAACAAAAATATCTTGAATTAATAGATAATGGCGAAAACATGTAATGAAAGTTCAGGCACACATAATACAGAAAAAAATGAAAAGTACACAGACGAAAACATATAAGCAAATATGAAATATGCAACTATGAATCTAATAACCACGACCCTGTCCTCGTCCTCTCCCTCGGTATGCAGCATCTGGATTGTGGTAAGGATCCGAGAAGTCCAAAAAGGCTTCGACGGACATGTTGAGATGACTAAGAGAGTTGGTGATTTCCCAATCTTGCCGCTCATGGGAATAATGTTGGAGAAGAAGAATACTTAAGTTTTTAATAGAGGGAGGTGTTAGGGTTTTTGGGAAGAGGGAGGAGACAAGGAGACATATTAGGTGTCTAGATGCAATTTACAAGATGAATGTCATATCAAAACATCATAAGAGTTGTCTGCACATTAAATGTAGGGGAGAGGGAATTTGGAACGTTTTTCAAAAGAAAAAAATTCTGGGTTTTTAAGCGAGTCGTCGACCATAGCCCTGCATGCGTCAACGCATACTGTACATTTTTTGATAATTTTGAAAGTTTACAGCATGCGTCGACCATTGTCCTGTTTAGGTCGACTCAAACCTTCAAAAAACTCAAAATTTTCAGTTTTATGTTATGCAGAATGTCACACTTGCCTATTTATCATGCCTATTCATCTTTTCACAATATGACATGCATTCAACACACATAGTATCAACCAGCAACAATCATATACATATATAAGTACCATGGTTGTAGAACGATATAGTTATTTTCAAGTCATGAATGCTAAGAGAGAGAGAACAAAAAGAAGGAGAAAGGAGCAATATCACCTATATACCGACCACTCTTGTTAATCACAGATTTGCACTTGCAAAAAACTCAAAACAATTGTTAGTGGTACAAAAACATAGTTGTAAATATATTAAATTTGAACGTAGTAATTGTTAAACCCGATCAGAAATATCGAGAATACCAAGTTCTCGACGGATATGAAAGAAGGGCTCATTGGCTAGCGGCTTTGTGAAAATGTCCGCTAGTTGGTTTTTAGTATCGACGTGTTCAAAGACAACGTCACCCTTCTCTACATGGTCCCTAAGAAAATGGTGTCGAATTTCTATGTGTTTGGTACGCGAGTGTAACACCAGATTCTTGGTAAGATTTATAGCGCTGGTGTTGTCACACAATATTGGAACACGTTCTAGTTTCAAATTGAAGTCCAATAGTTGTTGTTTAATCTATAAGACTTGCGCACAACAACTACCGGCGGCTACGTATTCCGCTTCGGCGGTTGACAGAGCAACATACACTTGTTTCTTGCTGTGCCAACTAACCAAGGAATTTGAAAATAAGTGACATGTACCACTGGTGCTTTTCCTATCCGATTTGCAACCGACAAAATCAGAATCGGAGAAGCCTACCAATGAACAATCATTACCCTTAGAATACCACAATCCATACTTTGGAGTACCAGATAGGTATCGAAGTATGCGATTGACAGATTTTAGGTGGGATTCCTTAGGACATGATTGGTATCTGGCGCACATACACACGCTAAACATAACGTCGGGACGCGAAGCAGTAAGATAGAGAAGCGAGCCAATCATACCTCTGTACCTTTTTACCTCAACATCTTTGCCACTTTCATCTTTACTCATATTTGCACATGTTGGCATAGGGGTGTCTATGGCTTTTGCATTTGCCATGTCAAATCTCTTGAGAAGATCCAAACAATATTTTGTTTGGCTCACGAATGTTCCTTCCTTCAGTTGCTTGATTTGTAACCCGAGAAAATATGTGAGTTCACCCATCATACTCATCTCGAATTCACCCTGCATAAGCTTAGCAAACTCTCTTACGAGATTCATGTTAGTGGATCTAAATATGATATCGTCAACATAAATTTGTACAAGAATTAAGTGTTTTCCTTGACGTTTAATGAAGAGAGTAGTATCAACCTTTCCTCTTGAGTAGCCTTGATCAAGTAAGAATTTGCTTAGTCTCTCATACCAAGCTCTAGGAGCTTGTTTGAGACCGTACAAAGCTCTTTTCAGTTTATAGACATGATCAGGATACTCATGAGACTCAAAACCAGGTGGTTGAGGAACATAGACTTCTCCATTTATAAACCCATTAAGGAACGCACTTTTGACGTCCATTTGAAATAACTTAAAATCTTTCGCACAAGCGAAAGCAAGTAGAAGGCGTATAGCCTCGAGTTGGGCAATCAGCGCATAAGTTTCCTCATAGTCGATGCCTTCCTCTTGGTTATACCCTTGCGCGACTAAACGCGCTTTGTTGCGAGTTATTACTCCGTTCTCGTCCAGTTTATTTCTAAACACCCATCGGGTGCCGATTACTCGATGACCTCGTGGAGGAGGGACAAGGTCCCAAACCTCATTTCTAGTAAACTGATTCAGTTCCTCCTGCACTGACAAATACCAATGTTCATCGAGTAGGGCTTCCTTAGGGTTTTTAGGTTCCATCTGTGACACGAAAGCGAAGTAATAACAGAAATTACTTAGCTTAGCTCGAGTTGTTACACCCTTTGTGATGTCTCCAATAATGTTTTCAATTGGATGGTCTTTAGATGACTTCCATTCTTGAGGAAGATCGTCGTTTGAAGGCGGATGAACTTCCTCTGTTGCATCACGGTGTGCATCCTTATCCTCCTTAATTTTGGCTTTGTCAGGTTGATCAATCCCCGTCTCGCCACTTTTGAGTATGTCTTCAGTGGATGTACCTGCACCATGAACAACACTATCCTTTCCGACATTTCTCGGGTAGGACTCATCAAAGGTAACATGCACAGACTCTTCTACAGCAAGTAATCGTTTATTATATATTCTATATGCTTTACTCGAGTGAGAGTATCCGAGAAAGATACCTTCATCGACTTTGGAATCAAATTTGCCCAAGTTTTCCTTTCCATTGTTTAATACAAAGCATTTACATCCAAACACGTGCAAGTGAGAAACATTAGGCTTTCACCCTTTTAAAAGTTCGTATGGTGTTTTGTTTAGAATGGGGCGAATAAGTACCCTATTCAAAACATAGCACGCCGTACTAATGGCATCGGCCCAAAAATATTTAGGTAAACCACTTTCGTCATTGTTCTTCCCAATTCTTCTAAAATACGGTTTTTACGCTCCACAACCCCGTTTTGTTGAGGAGTGCGTGGAGCGGAGAAGTTATGATCTATACCATGGTTACCGCAATATTCTTCAAATAAGTGATTTTCAAACTCACCTCCATGGTCGCTCCTAATGGACACTATGTTTGTATTTAACTTATTTTGGGAAAGCTTAGCAAACTTTTCAAAAGCGGCGAATGTATCACTTTTACTTACTAAGAAGATGGTCCAACAAAACCTAGAAAAGTCGTCCACTATTACGAACCCGTAATAGTTTCCTCCTAGACTTTTGATCCTAGACGGCCCAAACAAGTCCATGTGTAGAAGTTCAAGAGGTCTCGTTGTTGAAATTATCTTTTTGGATTTAAATGAGATCCTCGTTTGCTTCCCTTTTTGACAAGCATCACAAAGGTGATCCTTGGTGAAATTTATTTTGGGAAGTCCTAAGACTAGGTCTTTTGAGACTACCTTATTGAGTAAGTCAAAATTAGCATGCGCTAAACGCCTATGCCATAGCCATGAGTCTTCACTCATAGTTATGAGGCATTTGTCGCTTGTTAATGATACTTCATTTAAGTCAAGCATATATACATTGTTTACTCTAAAATCATTAAACGTATTCTTCTTATCATTTTCATGCACAATTTTGCAACAATTTTTTGAAAAGGATACATTGTATCCTTTGTCGCACAATTGGCTAATGCTATGCAGGTTATGTTTAAGGTTTTCGACAAGCAATACGTCGGAAATCATAGTAGAGGCGAGATTACCTACACTACCTTTACCTAGTATTGCTCCGCGGTTGTTATCACCATAAGTTACATACCCTTTCTTCTTAGCCACAAAGGCTATGAATAAGGATATGTCTCCAGACATGTGTCTTGAGCACCCACTATCGAGAACCCATCTTCTCTCGGTGGTCTCGACACATTTCACCTGTTAAAACATAATTAGCACAAGGAGGTACCCAATGGCATATTGGGTCCTAATAGGTTAGCGACAAAATGGTTGCGTTTGGGCAACCATTGGTAGATGCCTTTAGGAACAAGAAATCTCCTAAACCGACATTTACCAATGGAGTGGCCTTTCTTGCAACAATATAAGCAAGCAAAATCAACTTTAGAGACACTTTCACTTGCTTGATCCCTAATTACATATGCATATTTTTGGCATGGGTTAATCATACTTTTTCTAAAATCCTTTTTATCAATAGCAAATGTAACTTTAGGCTCAAGTGACTTGTTTAATTTGGCCTTGAGGTTTCTAACCTCACCTTGCCAAATATGACAAGTACCACACCCGAAGTTGAAAGGATTTCTATTGTCTTTACAATCCAATTCATTGCCTTTTACAATGGAAGCCTTAAGGTCCTCTAATTTCTTTTCGGACTCTTTAACTTTATGCTCTAAATACATAAAGATTTTCTTATTAGAAGCAAGTTTCTTGAAGGCTTCAACTGCTTCATTATGTAAGGCATGAAATGCGGTTTGTAATTCTGAATGCGACATATTTGAGGACTTATCATGTTTAGAGTGACGTACCTGTTTTTTTCTTATTTTTCTGATTGGTGGAGAGGCATAGATTCACGGACTCTTCTTCATCACTAGAGCTTTCATCAGAGGAGGAAGAGTCGTTGTCACTTTCCCATGCTATGTACGCTCTCCTAGGCTTTGATGATTTCTTGTGTGACTTTGATGATTCCTTGTCCTTTCCCTTTTTATTCATCGGACAGTCCGGTTTGTAGTGATCGGGCTTTCCACACTTGTAGCACGTCCCTCTAGTCTTTTTACCTTTCGAGTCATCATCCTTGGAGTGCCTCGATTGTTTCCGGAAGTTTACCAAGTTCTTCTCGGAATGTTGGATGCCGTTCTTTCTCACGTAACGGTTATACCGTTTAACAAACAACCCCATATCTTCGCTTGTGTCCTCTTCTTCTTCGTCGCTCGAGGAATAATCATTTTGCTCTTTTGCTTGAGACTTCAAGGAGGAAGTCTTGAGAGCTATCGATTTCTTTTCACTCACCTTTGTTTTGTCTTTCTTTTCCATCTTTTCGCGTTGGTCTAAGCTCAAGAGTACCTGTTCATGCTCTTGTAATTTGCCAAACAACGTTGTTAAATCTAATAAGGTAAGATCATGTGCTTCTTTGATGGCGGTCACTTTAAGCTGCCATTCCCTGTTTAGACATCTTAAGATCTTATTAGTAGCAATATCATTGGAAACAGGCCTACCTAATGAATGTAAACGATTGATGAGATGAGTAAATCTCTTTTGCATGTCAGCAATGGTTTCCCCTTGCTCCATGAAAAAGAGATCGAACTCTTGAGTTAATGTATTGTTTCTAGCCAACTGAACATCGTTTGTCCCCTCATGGGCTATTTGTAGTGAATCCCACATGGCCTTAGCAGTAGGACAATGGGATACACGATAGTATTCATCTACACCTAATGAGGAGATTAAGATGTTTTTAGCTTTCCAATCATAATTGTATTTTTTCTCATCGTCATCGGTCCATTGTGCTTCAGGCTTTGGCACAACTACGTTATCCGCATAATTTCTATTGGACCATTAAGGATAACATTCCATATTTTTCTGTCTATGGAGTTTATATGCACACGCATACAGTCTTTCCAATAACTATAATTTTCACCGTTGAAAACAGGAGCCCTATTGTACGCCCCTTTTAGGTTCGTTTGCCATTTTCTATCTCGTTGTATTTGAAGCACCGAATAACCAGAGCTCTAGATACCACTTGTTAGACTATGGCACGAATCTAGAAGGGGGGGTTGAATAGATCCCCAATTAAAATTTGAGTCGGCGCTACCAATTTAAAATTGGTTTTAAAAATGTTTTAAGTGCGGAAGCGGCCGAAGAAAAATATAGTCTAAAACAAACGGTTATTGGAAAACCGGATATACGTAAGCCTATGGATTAATGACAATTCGGAAAAATAGAATGACAACACAAACTACAATTATCAATTATTTACTTCAGTTGTAAGGATTCCTAGTTCCAATGATTCAAAATCAAACCAAAACTAGATAAACAAGTAAGATAATTTTGGTTCAAGCAATATGTCAAACACTTGGTGTGCAAAAACACTCCAAGTGATGTTTATGTTGAGTAAGTGATTTCAACCAGCCTAGTACAATGTATTATTGTACTTTAAAGTTAAAAACAAAGTTTTAACCTCTTACTCAATTGATATCACAATTTTGACAATAGAGCTTACACAAAAATTACTTATTTGAGCTGTAACGTAAATGCTGAAAATAGAGAAGACAAGTAATTTGGTGAGGCAGTTCCCCCGTCGTCCTTGCTTCGGGGTACGTCTACCCTCAATTCTAAAACTAGAATTGAGATATATTGTATAGATATCACCTGTTTGAATGAACAATTTATACAAGGATTGAGCAGCAAATATACAACAAAAATCTCAATGTGTTGAAAGTTGCCTTCACTCCTTGCCCCTTGATTCAGACTGAATCAAGTTCTTCGATTTGTGTTGATGGACCTCCGACTTCAGCCACCTTATTGAAGAACACGTTGTTGTTCAAACCTTTGGCTCCGACTGATCTCAACAGCACCAAATCGAACCCGAGATCTTCCCTTCAAAATCACTGAATCCGCTACTATACTTGTGAAGACCACCTCTTCACAATCACCTTCGCTCGATTGATCGTTGATGAAGAATCTCGTCCAAAAACCCCCAAAATTCGAACCAATCTTGGAGGAAAAACCCCAATGGTTTTATTCAAGAAAGAACCTGTCGCAATCTTCAACCCGAGCTTGATTCTCCAATCTAAGCCTCGAACCTTATCACCTTGAATCTCTCACAAATGCATTTCAAAAATGATTGTGTGTAATTGAAATGTTGTGAGATGTTGAAGGTGAAGATGATGAATCTTGGACACCTATTTCACTCTTTCTTGTTTTTGAACACATGAATCAAAAGAATATCAAATGTTAGTAGACACAAGTGTTTAAGCAAGTATATATAGTGCCAACATAATTCAGGACATAACAGTATTTCAAATATGAGAGGGAAGTATTTTAAAACAGATTTTCCGCGCGAACGGTCGACCATAACAGGTATGTGCGTCGATGCATGGCCTGTGCTGTTTTGGATTTCTGGAAATTTCATCAGTGTGCGTCGACCATACAGTCGGCGTGCGCTGACCCGTTGAAATCCATTTCCTTTGTGCGCCGACCCTATGGTCGACCCATGCCCTTACGCGCTGACCCGCTGGAATGTTATTCCTTCATGCACTGACCCTATGGTCGACGCATGCTTTGTGCGCTGACTGATTTGGACCTTTTTGATGAATACGTCGACCCTATGGTCGACCCATGTCCTGCAAGCCTGCAAAAATTCATTAGTTTGAAGTTTTTCATGCCTTTAGTCATGATTGCATTTTGTCAACACAAAGTATATTCATTTCAGAAGTTTTAAGATAAGCGAAAAAAGGATATGGTGGGTGATACGTTGCATCTGGTTTAGTGGATCTGGAATTCATACTTTCTAGTCTATCCAGGGAATTTGTCATCATCGAAACCTGCATTAACAAATGTCTTACAGACTTGTGTGATATGTGGCGATTTGCCTCCACAGGTTTGAGTGCCTAAGAGTTTAGATGCTTGCATGTGGATTTTCTCCTAACTTGAGGATCAATTTAAGACCATCAGAGGGATGTGATGTTTTGAATATGATAAGAGGATGTGTATGGAGCTCATGGAATGCCTAGAGGGCCATGGGAGAGCTCAATCAAGTCATTGTGTCAAATGTAAGAGCCATAGTTGAAGTGCAAGCAATTAGGGTTTCATCTGGGTCAATCCTAGGTCAACTGTGCAATTGAAGAGTATCAAAGCCTACTTTTAGGTCATGGAGTTCATGAAATGATATGCTGAGACATTTGTGGTGTTGTGCCAAGGTCAAGTCAAGAAGAGTCAAGAGTGTGGGAAGTTGCTAAATTAGGGTTTCAGTGTAAAATCCCCTATTTAGTGCCTAACTTCAAGACCACATAAGTCAAGATACAAGTTTCAAATGGATCCTTGGCCAACATGGAACTTGTATATCATCTCAATACCTTTAATTTGAGTACTAGAAGTCCTCAAGGGGATTTATAGAACTCAAGTTATGGTCCAGACAAGTTACAGGTCACCAGATGAATGTGAAATTTGTCTGAGAAAATCATCTGACTTCCAGGCTACTTATGATCTTAGCTTTCCAAAATGTTATAGAAGTCCTTATTCTGATTTGTGGAGCTCAAGTTATGATCTTTGCAAGCTAGGGGTATTTTGGGAAAGTGAGATTATAGGTCATTTTGGATTATAGGTCAAAATCTCCAACTTGCACATTTCAAATGAAGTTTTGTTCAACATGGAACTTACTCAAAATGTAATTTTAAGGTTAACCAAGCATTCATGATGCATTGAATTGGCTTGAGGCTAGATTTGGTTTGAAATGGCTTAAAAAAGAAGGTTTTGAAAGGGATTAAAGTTGAAAAATTCAAATTAATGGTTAAGTGACCAAAACATGGCAAGTAAATACTCATTTTGAGTAGAAAAAGTATTTAAAACACAATGGCATTCTTGAATTTTTGAGTTGAGGCAGAATTCTTTGAGTTACCATTTTGTTACTTTATATGCAAGTTACATAGCCAAATCACTTACTAAGGCAATTCAAGCATTCCTTTTGATCCAATTTCGTTCACAAGGCATTTTGCAATTGATTAGAAGCTTCTGGAGCAAGCTACACTGCCAAATTCACGACTGTCACATGGAAAATTTGAAGGAAAAATAGAAATTGTGAATTGCTGAATTGGGCTTCATTCGAGCTTCAAAAGCCCATAGACACACTCTATATAAGTCATTTGATGAATTCAGATTCATTTTGGAGCTCATTTCGTGGTGGAGGCAGAGATAGAAGTTGGTTTTGTAAGCAAGCAAGTGAGAATCGGATTTCAAGTTCAATGCAAATTCAGGTTAAATTGAAGAATCAAATAGCTTCCTCTTGCATCACTGATTGATTCTGGAGAGTTTTGAAGCGTGAATCGAGCTCTTGATACCTCTGTTAGTGGATCTACATCAGGTATGTAACTTCCAAATTTCTCACTATTGTAGCAAGATGTAGATCATTTTGAGCATGTGGTTAGGATCTAGTTGAAGTGTAGATCGTTTCTGGATAAGAATTTGAGCAATTAGAGACAAACTAAGTTGACATGAGACTTCTGTTTTGACACGAGTTGATCTGATTATGAGGATTCAGCATGATTTGGATAGATCAGAGTGATGTAGGAAGAGTGAGGATCATTTCTATGGTTTTAGATTTGAATTTGGTGAGGATCAAATTTGATGTGTTCTTTGAATCTTGGATCGTGTTTTAAAACCTGTTGAGAGTTAGATGATTTGGATGTGATTTTGGAGATCCTCGTGGAATTCTGAACAAATTGATATAAGATTTGATGCTGTTTGGTCGCCTGTAACCACCACCTCGCCGGAGAAGACGACCGGAGGTCTTCTCCGGCAACCACACTGGCTTTCCCTCCGTTTGATATTTGAATTGAGGAAGATGACTGGGAACCGTCAGATCATGCCTCAGACTTGACTTGGTAGCATCATCCAAGGGTTGTGACTTGTTTGATTTTATTGACTGCTGACCCTCAAAATGCACCGTTTCAGTAATGTGGTGGCACGCCCTCATGCATTGGATCCAGTTGACTAGTCTCCAGATCTAGCAGTCCACGTTTTTTCTTGGCTTTTGATTATTTTAATTCATTTTAGTTTTATTTTAAATGCATATTGATTCCAAAAATCATAGAAAATTCATCTTTGATCAGAAAAATATTTTAAAAATATGTCCATGCTCCTCTTTCAATTTTTGATATTCTGGAATCAATAAATTGCATTTTCCTGCATTTTTCAATTTAATTTGCATTTTCCTTTTTTATGTTATTTCTTTTATTTTGCATCATTAGCTATCTGTTTTGTTGATTTTGGTTTGATCATTTGGTTTGGATTCTGGATTTGATTTTTGAGTATGTTGTAGGTTAGATGTGCATGCTCTCTTAGGATTTTTATTAGATTTTTTAGATAATTGTAGGTTCTGTTTTAGGCAAGATGTTTAGAGCCATCCCAACTTATGGTTTATCTTGACACATTTCAACTTAGTATTTATTTAGTAGACCTAGAAGTTGATTTAGGCTCTAATATTTGAACCCTAGAATGTTAAAACATGCATGTTACCTTAGGAAAATTCTTAGATTTTTACAACTTAGTTTTCTATTTTAGATATAATTCACAACTAGGTGTTGCCTTTGGTGTTCCCTCTTTGGTGCCTTGCCTTGTTTGATCTTGTTGGTGGCTTTGGAGCTTGAAGAGCTTGGTTTCCTTTTTGGAGGAGGTGCTGGACATCTTGTAGCTGCTGTGGATTGGCTTGTGGAGCTTAGCTTGGGAGCTTTCTTTCTCTTTTAGGAGCTTTTTAGAAGCTTATAGGATTAGGGTTTTAGGAAGAACCATTAGAACTAGTTCTTTTCCTTTCATCAAAAATAGAATGCATTGTTTGCTTATATCTTCATCCTATGATGCAAAGTCCTTTTAAGGAAGCCCCATCTCTCCTTTGGAGGGATGAGTGGCAGGCCTTAATGAGTAGAACTTTTGATGATGCACTTTCTTTCCAATGTTGGTTCCTGATGAATTCCTTTGGTCTTCATCAGGTTCCCTAGCATTGTAACTTGATCTCAATGATGATTTCTCTTCTTTCGGAGCTTGCTAGAGTTTGAAGATGAAGAATTGAAGAAGCTTGAAGATAGGAGCTAATTTGGAGATGAAGACTCTTTGTTGTCAACTTTGCTGTCAATTCAACTTTGCTGACAAGAGTTGCTGCTAAAGGTTGAAGTTGCTGTCTGTAGAAGATTGTTGGGCTGCTTGGGCTGCTTCCTCTGTTTTTTCTTTTGCTGTGTTGTCTGTTTGCTTGTGTTGCTTACCTTTAGGTTTGAGGTGGAGCTTGTATCCCCTTGCCTGTTGTTTTCTTAGGTTTGAGGTAGAGCAGGACTCCCTTGCCTCGCTTGTACTGTTGCATAGCATGCATTTTACTGTTTACTGTTTACTGCTTGCTTTCTTTTGCTGTTTTACCCTAGGATCTCTGATTTCCTCTGTGCAAGAGGGAATTATGACATACATTAGGTTTCTAAACCATGCATGATAACAGTAGGTAGATTCCCTTTCAACCATAGTTTTAGGGCGTCTTTCTCTTCTCATCTCAAAACAATTCAAAAATACAGTAATAAGGTTAATTGAAGTCATACGTTATGAGCCTTAAGCTATCTAGGAAAAGGTTGGTGGAGGGTCTCTCTCCAGTAATCTGGATGTTTAGTGTGGTACCCTTTGGGTGACATGCAGAGCATTCACTCCTAGGTCATAGTCTCTAGTGCGACAGAGATTGCGAACATCCTAAAAAATAGTTCTTTCGTAAAAGATAAAAACAAACATTCAAACTCTGTTTTTGTCCTCTTGGACCCTTAATCTGGAAAACCCTTTCATAAGGAGATAAAAAAACTATCAAAAAAACTTGTGTCTTCCGTAGCCCGAACTACGTTTGCTCTGATCTTTCATGCCGTATGAAAGTACATAGGCATGAAATGCGATATCTCGGCGAGCAACCTTCCCCCCTTCTCCAGTAGTTAGGCGAACTACATTGAATCTAATTTCTCGTTCCAGACGGGAATACATAGGCATAAAGTGCGATACTTTGCCGAGTCATTTTCTTTTTTTTAGACCAGACCTTTAGAGTAGATAGATAAACACACCCTTAGATAGAAAACAAGCGTGGATCCCGTCGAGTACGACGGAAGTGAGGGGTGCTAATACCTTCCCCTTGCATAACCGACTCCCGAATCCAGGATTTGGTTGCGATGACCATTCCTTTCCCTCTTTGCGTTAGGTTTTCTCTGAGCATTTCCTTTCCCTCTTTTGGGATAAATAACACGCGGTGGCGACTCTTCTGTCATGGTCGGCGCTGATTTTCGCAGTAGCGACATGAAGTTTTGCACAAAAATGAATTAAAATGGAATTTTCACTTTTTATGCCTTTTAATTATCCTTTTTTCAAATTTCCTTCATACACTTCCATATTCAATCCATATCAATGGATGTTTGGGTCATGGTTGGACAAATAACACCGTTTTGAACAACTTTCAAGTCGATCAAAAATCCATTTGAGGTGTCTAAGTTAATGAAATTGACCTATAACCAAAAATGACCTGTAATTCCAAATTCCCAAAATACCCTTATCTTGCAAAGCTTGTAACTTGAGTTCTACAAATCCAATCATGGACTTCTAGTACTTTCTAGAAAGCTAAAAAGATAAGGAACAACATTCATGTGTGCTAAAAGTTCGTGAGAATCATCCTTCTAGGGCAAAAATGTCATGCAAGTTGGTTGACTTTCAAGCTCCAACTTCACATTCCACTAATGACCTGTAACTTGTCTGGCTCATAACTTGGGTTCTATAAACCCTATCAAGGACTTCTAGTACTCAAATTAAATCTATAATCATTCTCTAAAACAATCATGTTAGGGTCAAGTTGAGATGAAAATCAAATCTTAAGCTATGTGGTCTTGAAGTTAGGCACAAAACCAGGGGATTTTACACTTTCAAGCATAGCAACCCTAGCCTAGGAACTCCTCACACTCTGGATTCATGGTGAGTTGACCTTGGTGTCATCCCTTGGGAATCTTAAGACATCAGTCCATGATCACATGGCTTTTGAATTAGGTCTCAACCTTCCTCAAATCATCAGCTAACCTAGGGTTGACCAGATGAAACCCTAGTTGTACCAATCTTGATATATCTTCATATCCTTTGCATAATGACCTGTCTAGGCTTCAAAATGATCTTCAAAGCTTCTCATGAAATCTCTCAAGGTTCCAGGTTCAACTCTATGGCTTTAACATCATCAAATGACTTTCCCACAACCCTCAAGTTAGAAGGTGTACACACTTGGTTTCAAACACTCTTTCTGAGGATCTTTGGCTTCTCTGGTGAGGATATCAACCCTTAAGCACTTGAATAACCCTCTTAGATAGCTTCATAGTCTTGTGTAGCCCTTGATTGGTAGTTATACCTCTTGATCTCCTGCATACATGTCAATGAAATGCAGATGAAAATGCTAATATGAATGCAATGAAACACAAGCTAAGTACAAAATAAGGTTGGGCAAATTTTGGGGTGCAACACCTGTAAAGACCAACCCTCGTTCTTTCTTCACCCAAAAGCAACTCTCCATAAACCTACTCAATAACAACAAAACCTCACTCAAGTTCCTCTTGCTCAAACTTAGAAACAACAAATACTCCCCAAATCTTAACAGAAACAACAAAAACTTCATCACCTCTTTGTTCTTCAAAACCTTTCTTCATCATGTTCACTTACCCAGAAATTCCTTCATCAAACCCAATCAAAACTTCATACATCATCTTCTTCTACTTCCAATAAACCTTCACTCAACACACAACCTTCTTTCACCGGAAAACTGCCAGCAACCACCTTCCACTTTCCCATCTTCAACTCCAACTTCAACTTCGAAAATGAAGATGAGCAAAAACCCAATAACAACAGCCATAGCCAAACGCATCTTCAAATTTTGGTGTAGATTGCGACATCGCTGAGTTTCAATCACGTAATAAGTTCTGCTACCTTCTGTTTCCGTCACGAAATCGTAACAACAACGTTCGCGGCTGACATTTGGTTCTAGCAGCAAAACAGTTCCACAACAACAGCTCACGCATGAATAACAACATTAGAAAATATCTGGGATTCAACACCTAATAACAACCCTCACGAATCTCTCATGAACATTTCACACAAAAAAATTCAAACACGCACAACTCTCACCTCCTTCGATTCACTTCAAGCCACGCAAATAACCACCATTGTTAAATCCCACTTCAACTCATCATCGTTTACCATTTCCAAATTTCAAATCAACCCATTCCTAGAAACCTTCACAAACCCCAACCAACGAAAATGTTCTTCGACAAAACCCAGATAAACCTTAAAATTTTCGTCAAACCAACCCAGATTCACGATCCATATACCCTTCTTCATCTCTTCAACTCTCGTCCACAAATCCTCAAACACCTCAACCTTCATGAAAACGAAACCACCATTTTCGGAATAACCCATCTTCTCAACCCATATCCTCTTCAAACTCACGATTTTGCCAACCCAGATTTCAAAACCACCATTAAACCAACACCATCACCACAGTACAAAACCTCACCTACAAAACTCCACCATTTTTTGGCCATATCAGAACAAACCAGAGGTAAGACAGAAATGTATTGGAGAGAGGACAGAGAGAGCGTCGAGAGTTAGGAGTGATTTCAGAGAAAAATTTGGGGAGAGATGTTGAGTTTTGTTGCAGTGTCAATGAAGCTGGCGTTGGATTGAGAGTGAGAGAGGGAAGATCACGTGTGCTCAGAGGAAGGAGATCATTTAGATCTTTTATTTTTAACTTTAATTTTTGTTTCTGTTGAAGAAATGGGACTGTGTGCTGGTTCACCGTTTTTTTTAATTTCTTTTAAAAGATTTTTCTATTTGTATTGGTGTTGGGCTTAAGCCCGTTGTTCAACTGCACCCTCCGTTTTAATCATTACCCCCCCCCCCCCCTCTAGTTGCTATTGTGTGTTCTAGTTGGGCTGAGCCCAACCCTTTTTTCTAAAATGTACTCCCAGTTTCTATTGCACACCCTCCCCCTGTTTTGTTGGTTTTAAAAATAAAATGTAAATACTATTATATGTATATATATATATATATATATATATATATATATATATATATATATATATATATATATATATATATATATATATATATATATATATATATATATATATATATATATATATATATATATATATATATATATATATATATATATATATATATATATATATATATATATATATATATATATATATATATATATATATATATATATATATATATATATATATATATATATATATATATATATATATATATATATATATATATATATATATATATATATATATATATATATATATATATATATATATATATATATATATATATATATATATATATATATATATATATATATATATATATATATATATATATATATATATATTAGTTTTTTAGAAAAAAGTTTGTTTTATATATATTTCTCTTAGAAGTTTTTTTTAGAGTTTTATTTAAATTTTATAAACATTTCTATTTAGATTTTTAATAGTATTTTCTTTTAGAGGTTGGATTTCATTTCTCTTTTGTTATTGGGCATTTTGTCCCATTTTCATTTGTTTTTGGTTGATGAAGAAGTTTCCTCGATTCTACGTAAAATTATTGATGAGAAATGAAGAATCTGAGACCGACTTTTTTCTCCTCTTTCTCATTTTTGACTTTATGCCACTTTTATCTTTTTGGTTGATGACAACATATTCCTAATTCATTACCTGTCAAATTATTGATGAATAATGTTGGATCTGAGACCATTTCTTTCTCTCCTCATTTCTCTTCATCTTCCGACTTTATTTTTTACTTTTGGTGATCGATGAAGTCTTGTAAGACGAGATCCCACTGTTTTTTGGTCCGTGCAACATGATTCAATTGGAGAACGATCCTCAATATCGTTTCTCTATCTTGTCCATAGCATGCAAATCGATACACGACCTCTTAAAGTTTGACTTCCCTTATAAGTCGAGCTATGACGGTTTAGCGTCAGATTGGTCCCGATTCAAAGCATTATCAAGGACTAAAAAAGGATATGATTGGAATGGAGCTTGCGCACAATGTCAAGGGTCAACGGAACCACTCTGTTCGGTAACATCTTTCTAATTCAAGTCTTTTAATCAACAACCGAGCGTTGTGAGTTCTAAGCAATAGATACGTGGGAAATGATGAGTGGGGGGCCTCCTCTCATTCGTCTAGAGTGTTTAGCGTATACCCTTTGGGCAATATGCAACACATTCGCTCCTACGCCTTAGGTTCTAGCGTGTGTGTCCCGAGTTCCATCCCGTTTAGGTGTGTTAGGCCTGCTTCCTCTTTTCTCTCGCCCCCGTGCGATCGAAACTCTTTCTCTCGCGTCATAACGATTGAGATCCCCTCTCTTGCCCCCTGTGCAATCGTGACCCCTTTTTTTCTCTCGCCTCTGTGCGATCGAGACCGTTTTCCGTAGTTAGCCGAACTACGGCTGCTCTGATCTCTCATATCTGTTGAGAGTACGTAGGCATAGGATTGTGATAATCCTAATGAGCACTTTTCCACTTTCCCCCTTTAGGTAACCCGTACCTTTAAGCCAATGACATACTACGTCTGTCCTACCACAAACAGGTAATGCCTAAGTCTCCAATGGTCGAGCAGCAATACACCTAATAGCTAGAATATGTACGCTAGTATCTTCAACCTTTTCTCTCACCCTTGTGTGATCGAGAATACCCCGTTTACCCGTAGTTAGCCTGAACTATGTTTTGCTCTGATTTCTCGTACCAGACGAGAATACATAGGCACAAGACGCGATGTCTTGGCGAGCAATTCCCCCCATAGTTTCCCGAATTACGTTGACTCTGACTTTCCCATTTCACGAGGGAATACGTAGGCATAGAGCGGCAATGCTCTATCGAGTCAGTTCTTTCAGTTCTTTCCGTTTAGCTTTAGCAGCCGTAGATAGATTGTTTTACACCCTTATAGACTAGACAACAAGCGTGGATCCCGTTGAGTACAACGGACATGAGGGGTGCTCATACCTTCCCCTTGCGTAACCGACTCCCGAACCCGAGATTTAGTTGCGATGACCTGTCTTTTCCCTTTTTCGTAGGTTTTCTATGATCGTTTCCTTTCTCTCTCTTTGGGATAAATAACGAACATTGGCAATTCTTCTGTCTTTTCCGGCCCCCTCTTTATAGCGATGCAACACCCTTCCCTGGGTTAAGATTGAGGGTTTTTCATTTTCAGAAAGAAACTCCTACTACTAGGCTCAAAGGGGCTGATATCAATAAAAGTATAGAGTGAACATGAATGGATTAAATCAAAACATGCATATTCATTTCATTATCAATATCAATTGAAAACAATACAGGTTTTACAAATGAGATTTGCACTTTAACAGAAAAGAAACTACAAATGTAAAGAAATGACATGATAAAACACCGATTGCCGGCTTCTGGGAATCGGGCTTTTCACACTTGATTTCCGGCTGAGTCAGCCATCTTCAGAATTGCTCTTCGAAGTCGGTCTGATACTCTTCTGATCTGCTTTCGGTGAACTATTCCATAACATGAACTGATACACCCACTTGGCTGGATGAAGGAAGGTCGTTGATCTGAATACCCTGAGGCGTGATTGAGATCCTGTTGGAATCCAGCAGAGTCTGAACCTGGCTTCTAAGCACCTTGCAGCCTTCAGTTGAATGCCCCTGTGCCCCATCATGGTACTCACAGCGGGCGTTGACATCGAAACCTAGCGGATACGGAGGAATCTCTGGATTAATCTTCTTTGACACTATTAATCCACCCTTGATCAAATCCGGCAACAACTGACTGTATGATACCAGTAACTAAGTAAAATGCCTCTCTGGCTTCCTTGGTCTTCGTCTGGCGTGCTAACACGGCTGACGATGGTATGACTGTTGACTCTGAAAGGGAACAAATATCTGACACACCAACAGGTTGCTGACTCTGAATACTCGAAGTGTCTGAAAACTGAACCTGAAGATGCTGAAAACTGATTCGTTTTCATCAACTGAGATAAAGGGGACGTCTCGAATCTTTCCGTTCTTGAGTCCTCTCTCAACACGTTCCCCCGTTATCATTAAGTCAGCAAAGTTCGACGTTCTACCACTGATTATCTTGTCAAAGTAATGGCCTTTCAAAGTATCCAAGAATATGTCAACCAACTCTCTGTCCAGAAGTGGGGGTTAAATACGAGCAGCTAATTCTCTCCATCTCTGAACATACCCTCTGAAGGATTCATTGTCCGCCTGAGATAATTCTTGCAACTGCGTGCGACTGGGAGCCATGTTGAGATTATAGTTGTACTGCTTCACAAAGGCATTGGCTAAATCTGACCATGATCGGATGCAACCACTCTCCAACTGCATATACCAACTCAATGATGCTCCACTCAAACTGTCCTGGAAACAGTGAATCATAAGCTTGTCATTGTGGACATGTGAAGTCATTTTTCTGCAGAACATTACCAAATGCTGCTTCAGACAACTATCTCCTTTGAACTTCTCAAAATTCGGCATTTTAAACTTCGGAGGCATTACAAGGCCTGGCACCAAGCACATGTTCGAAGCATTCAGATTGAGAGTATTCTGACTCATCAGGGCGTTAAGCCTTTCATCCAATAGACGACATTTTTCCATAAACTCAACAGTCTGTAGGTCCTTAGGATTAATCTTTGGAACAACCCTCTGAGAATCTGGCACAGGGAAAGTGAAATTATGATGGTCCATGTCATGGAGAGAAGATGAATCTTTATCTCTGACAGGGATCTGCACAGGCTGAGCTTGAGCAGCATTATTCACTAGAGTCCTCTAAATGTCGGCCTCTTTTCTAGTCATAGCTGTCATGGCTTCCATGAGTTGTCCCAACTGATTCTTCATCAATTCAAACTCTGACCTTGTAACAACCAAGTTTTGCTCTCCTGAGTTCATGATCCTTCTAAAAGCTAGTTGAAGTCCAATGCGAATGTCGGGAACTCAACTGCGGGTTGGGCAAAAGACAGGTAAGCTTTCTGTTCCGGCTGAGGATGGACCTGCAACCATCAGATGCACATGAAATGCAATGCAAAAATGCTAATGCAGCAAACACGGGATCACAACCCCCATAAAGCTCTGAATACTACTGCGCTGCTGACTGAGTAAGTTCTCTCTGAAGAGATAACCAAAGTACCGGGTTGGCTGGAAGTCAAGTTTCCTACAAAAACCCTCCCACTCATAGGTATGAACCTATCACTGACAAGGTTCGGCATCCTATGCGTTCATCAGCGTCACAGACTTTTGAGAAACGATGATACGTTCATCATTTCTGGTTTGGCATCATAATCTCCCGAAGAGGCCTCACTTAGCTGAATCACGAGTGATCGGTCCCCAGAGTCGACAACCCTCAGATCTGAAATCCTCTCAACGACCCTCTGGGCTAGAAAGAAAGTTATCAAAGAGAATCTCGTCTGAGCATGAATTTTGTGGGAACTAGTGCATGCCTAACATACAGGTTCACCACTAATTTCCACTACTAATGCTATGTTTGTACTCAAGCCTGGGTTTTGGCTTATCTCTCAAAGGAACAACCACCCAACAACAGAACAACAATAGATAATAATATAGTGCAGAAAATGTAAATACAGCAATATACAAAATACAACACACAAATAAAAACACCCAAAGACAAGCAAACAAGCGCTTGGATTGACTCGCATAGGGAACCGTTGGAGTCCCCAGCAGAGTCGCCAGCTGTCGCTATTGTGAAAAAAGGTGTCGGCAATGACAGAAGATTCGCCATGGTTCGTTATTTATCCCAACGAGGGAAAGGAAACGATCAGAGAAAACCTGAAGAAAAGGGATAAGATCGGTCATCGCAACCAAATCTCGGGTTCGGGAATCGGTTACTCAAGGGGAAGGTATTAGCACCCCTCACGTCCGTCGTACTCGACGGGATCCGCGCTTGGTTGTCTAGTCTATGGGTGAAAAACAATCTATCTACGGCTGCTAAAGCTAAACAGAAAGAACTGACTCAATAGAGCATCGCGCTCTATGCCTATGTATTCCCTCGTGCAATGGGAAAGTCAGAGTCAACGTAGTTTGGGAAACTACGGGGAAGGTTTGCTCACCAAGACGTCGCGTCTTGTGCCTACGTATTCTCATCTGGCATGAGAAATCAAAGCAAAACGTAGTTCAGGCTAACTACGGGATGAAAGGTGTTCTCGATCACACGGGGGGTGAGAGAAAAGATTGACGATACTAGCGTACGCATTCTAGCAGTTAGGTGTATGCTGCTCGACCATTGGAGACTTAGGCGTTACCTGTTTGTGGTAGAACGGATGTAGTATGTCATTGGCTTAAAGGTACGGGAGCCTACGGGTTCTAGAACTACGGTCTAGTCTCGATTGCGCTAGGGCAAGAGAAAGGGATATTAGTCGTCAGTGGTAAAGTCTCGATCTCACGGAAGCAAGAGAACAAAGAAATTAGTTGTTAGTGTGCTCGCCCAGACATCGCGTCTTGTACCTACATATTCTCGTCTGGTACGAGAAATCAGAGCAGCTGTAGTTCGGCCAACTACAGCAAAGGGGGAAAAGTGCTCGCTAGGATTATCGCAATCCTATGCCTACGTACTCTCAATAAGTATGAGAGATCAGAGCGAACGTAGTTCGGGCTAACTACGGAAATACTGTCTCAATTGCACGGGGGCAAGAGAAGAGATCTCATTCGCCAGGATGCGAGAGAAAAGAGTTTCGATCGCACAGGGGCGAGAACAAAGAGGAAGTAGGCCTAACACGCTCAAACGTGAAGGAACTCAGGACAAACATGCAAGAACCTAAGGCGTAGGAGCGAATGCGTCGCATATCGTCCTAAGGACGTACACTAAACACTCTAAACGAGTGAGAGGAAGCCACCCACTCATCATATCCCACGTGTCTATCGTTTATGGCTCACAATGCTCAACAGTTGATTAAAAGACTTGAATAAGAAAGATGTTATCGACTGGAGCGGTTCCGTTGGCCCTTGACATTGTGCGCAAGCTCCATTCCAATCTTCTCCTCTTTGGATCCTTGATGATGATTGTCGCTACTGCGAAAATCGGCGTCGGCTATGACAGAAGAGTCACCACTGTGCGTTATTTATCCCAACGGAGGGAAAGGAAACGCTCAGAGCAAACCTAACGCAAAACGGGAAAGGAATGGTCGTCGCAACCAAATTCCTGGATTCGGGAGTCGATTACGCAAGGGGAAGGTATTAGCACCCCTCACGTCCGCCGTACTCGACGGGATCCACGCTTGTTTTTTAGTACGAATTGTTATTCTACCTACTCTACAGGTCTGGGTTAAAAAGAAAGAAAATGACCCGGCAAAGTATCGTACTTTATGCCTACGTATTCCCGTCTGGAACGAGAAATCAGAGTCAACGTAGTTCTCCTACCTACGGGAAAGGAGGGGAAGGTTGCTCGCTAGGATACGGCATCCTATGCCTACGTACTTTCATACAGCATGAAAGATCAGAGCAAACGTAGTTCGGGCCACGGAAGACACAAGTTTGTCTGACTGTTTTTTATTACCTTCCGAAAAGGGTTTTTCTTGATTAAGAGTCCAAGCGGACAAAAATGACACTTTGATGTTTGTTTTGAATCTTTTACGAAAGAAGTGTTTTTTAGTTTGTTTGCAATCTCTGACGCACTAAAGACTATGATTTGAGAGTGACTACGTCGCATGTCACCCAAAGGGTGCCACACTAAGCGGCCAGACTACTGGAAAGAAGCTCTCCAACAACCCTCTTTTAAATAGCTTAAGGCTCGTAGCGTACGATATCGATTAACCTTATTACTGTATTTTTGAGTTGTTTTGAGATAGAAGAGAAAGAAGCTCTAAAAAGCCTAGGGTTGAAAAGAGAATAAAACTAACCTAATGTTGTCATGCATGGATAAGAATCCTAATGTCTGTCATAATTCCCTCCTGCACAGAGGAAATCAGAGATCCTAGGGGATAAACATAAAAGAAAGCAAGCAAATACAGTAAAATGCATGCAATGCAGCAATACAAGTGAGGCAAGGGAGTCCCACTCAACCTCGAACCTGGGAAAACAACAGGAAAAGTGAATCAACATTCACTTCAAACCTAGGGACACGCTATACAAGCCAACAAACAATACAGAAAACAAAAACCACAGCAGAGGAGGCAGCCCAGACAGCAGCTCCAAACTCCTACAGCAAACAGCAGCTCTGACAGCAACAGCAAGAACCTTCAAACTTCAATAAGCTTCAATCTCCAACCTCCAGGGAAGAGAAAGCACATTTCAAATAAGGCTCCTCAAACCTAAACAGTCAAGCTCCACATCTACAGAAAACCCCAGCTCAAAAGCAACAGTAAACTCTAGCTTCAATACTCCAATAAGCTCCTGACAGCAAAACTGACAGTAACAACTCCATCTTCAAGCAATCCTCATGAAAGGCATCTTCAGCATCTTCAAGCTTCAAATAAGCTCCTATCTTCAAGCTCCATCTCCAAGAGAGAATCAATTAACAGATTAAGTTGAAATGTTAAGAAGCTTAGTGACAACCAAAGGAAGCCCATAAGCACTTAACATTATAAGAGACAGGTATCCTCAAAGTTCTACTTCTAAAGTATGTCACTCATCCCCCCAAAGGAGGGATGTGAATACTTTAAAAGGACTTTGTGTCATAGGAGTGAATAGAGGCACAAGAAGCTCTCTATGTTTGAAAGAAGAAACAAGTCTATTCTAAAGCTCTTCCTACATAGCCTAATCCCTAAGCCTTCAAAAGCAATCTTCACAAGGAAAGACCTTCATGACCAAGCCCCAAGCTTTATCTCCAAGCATCCTCAATGCCTCTAGAAGCTCCATCAAGCAAAACCCAAGCCCAAAGCCCAATTAAGACAGCCCAAGCAAAGTAACCAAACCAAACATCCAAGGGGAAAACCCACAAACATCACACCAATTGCAAAAATCAAATAAAATGCTAAAACTCATCACAAAATCCTAATTAAATTTCTAAGGGAACCTAAGCCTATACCCAATACCCCATATAAATCCCAAGGCCTAAATCAAACCCTATGTCCCCAAACTATTCCCTAAACTACAACTAGTTGTGTTAAAACCCTAATTCTAACACCTCTCCTATTCACCTCTCAAACTAACCTAAATTTTAATCACAAAAATATGAAAAAATTCCTAAGGGTACATGCTTCCCTAATATAATCAACCTCACAAGAATCACTCAAAAATTCCTCACCAAACTCTCATGCTAAATTCAGAAAAATGAAGTATCAAACAAAAGTAAAATAAAAGCATTAAAATTGTAAAATATGCCAGAAAATATAAAATGCACGAAATTAATATTTTTTTGATCCTATAAAATTCAAGAGACCCTAAGGAAACCAGGGAAAAAAGTCCCATCCTAAAATGATCATTTTTCAATTTATTATGAATTATAAACTATCCAAAATGAAAACATAAAAATAAAAGAAAATAAAAGAAAATTGACAAACAGGCGTGTCAAATAGCAAGTTTGTCTAGTTATTAACCAGAGTTGGGCCCAGGAGGGGGTGTCGTTAGCGAGCGCGCTATGAGCCCAAACCAACAACAAAATAAAATCAGAAAACTAAAGGAAATTGAAAATTGTCTGTGGTAAATAGCAACAAAATCCTGTGTTAAACTTCATTGGGCTTCAAAGTGGGGTGTGGATAGCAATTAGTTGCCAAAGCCCAAAGCCAAAACATAAGTGAAACGGTGCGTATGGCTATGTTTTCAGATTCCTTCACAAATCAACAAGGCATCGTGGCCTTGGGATGATTATCTGAGTCAATGGTCTTCCTAGATCTAATGGTCATATTATCATCTTCTCCATTTCAAATGCTGGGAGGGAAAGTGAACCAGACGGTGGCCGGAGGTGGCGCCACCATCGTCCCCAAATGCCAACACCCTGAAACCTCACCAAAATCTACACATGAGTACATCATCTTGCTCGTTTTCTTTCACTGAATCCAATGGTAACCTCCATTCTCCTTGAATCTCACCACAACTCAAAACACGATTCCAAGCTCAGAATATGCTCCAAATTCAATCATCACTATTCTTAAAATTGACCAGCCTATCATCATCTACACACTTCACTGAGTAATTATCATCATCTAAACATGTTTGAACCTCCAAGAACTAAGAGAAACGGCCTTCAACATAAATGGTGTCACCCTAGGTTTTGTCTCTAATCACCAATTTTTCCTACCAGAAACGATCCTAGCCATGTCTACAATCTATTTACACATCTAAATCCTATCAATTCTACCTAAATCATGCTATGAGATGAAATTTACATACCTGTAAAAATTGAGTGAACAGAGCAAGAAATCCTTCAAGTCACCCTTCAATCTTCTCCAGACACGATCAATGATGCCTTGTGGATCTTCTGTATGCACTAAATTGCTTTGAATCCCTCCCAATCACCAAACACGATTTTGATTTGCAATGAAAAAAACTCACTTTGCTCTCTCTCAATTCTTCAGAGTTCTTGGCTAAAAAACTAACTGAATTAGTTATGAGGGTTATGTAGAATGTGTTAGAATGATCCAGAAAGTTCTGGAATGATCCATGTGAGAAATTCAATTTCTCTTGCATTTGAAAATTTCATGAGAAGCTTGCACATGACAGTTGGTTTTAGCTTGCTTCAGCAGCTTGGTTTTGATCCAATTTCTCTCCAAATGGCATTTTGAATTGACTGGTAAGGGTTAGAGCCTTGGTTCTGATCTCATGAATGATTTGGCAAGTGTTACTTGTAATGTAAGAAAGCACTTTTCAAAGGAACTCATAAAATAATGGCTCATCTCAAAATTGTGACATTGCCAATGTGTTTGAAATCCAATTTCCATTCAAAATTACTACCCATATGCCATGTTTATGCCTTGTAATTCAAAAAATCACTTTTCCCTCTTTTGAATCATTTGAAAAATCTCCCTTTTTAGGCCATTTTGGAGCACTTTGTGAAATAAGCCCATTCAACTCACCATGACTTCATATCTAACCTAGAAACACCATTCTAAGCACATCTCATGTTGAACATTTTTTCATTTGAGGAGTGGAAGATAGAGATTTTGACCTATGTTGAAAAAGGACCTATAATTCAACTTTCCCAAAATACCCCTGGATTGCCAAGATCATAACTTGAGTTACACAAATCTTCTTGAGGACTTATAGTACTAAAATTAAAGGTAAGATCAAGCCCTACAACTCTTATGTTGGCCAATAATCCATTTGAAAACTCCTTGAGGGGAAAAAGTTGCTTGGAAGTCAAGTGACTTTCACAGAGAAATTTCAGTGTCCTCTGGTGACTTGTAACTTGCAAGAACCATAACTTGAGTTCTACAAATCTACTTGAAGACTTCTAGTACTCAAATTAAAGGTATTGAGAAGCGCTACAAGTTTCATGTTGGCCAAAGATACATTTGAGACTTGAATTTTGACTTAGATAGCTTAGAAGTTCAGTGCCATACAGGGGATTTTACCCTAGGAACCCTGTCTCAAACACCTCCGACCACTCTTGATTCTCTTGAACTTAGTCTTGGCTCATCCACACACATGCTTCAACACATCAATCCATGACTTCCATGTCCTAGAGCTAGGTCTTTATGCCCCTTATTTACTCCCCTTGACCTAGGGTTACCCAGATGAAACCCTACTTGTACACACCACAACTGTGGTTCTTGAACTTGATACAATGACTTGTCTAAGCTTCAATATGGATCTCTAGGCATCCCATGAGATTCATACACACCTAAAATTCATAATTCCATGTTGATGATCTTCAATACACCTCAAGTTAGGAGAGAAATCCACCTGTGGGCACTCAAACTTCTCAAGACTTCAAATCACTTCTTGATGGCCTGGAAGACTTCTCCTCTTGGATAACATACCTTGCTAAGCTCTTCTTTTGATAGACACCTTGATCCCTTGTTGGAGGTATGCTATGCTATGATATGCAAATGATTAGACTATGTATATGATGTAACTATGCAAATGAAATGCAATGAAACATAAATCAGGCAAGAAAAGGTTGAGCAAATTTTGGGGTGCAACAGCTGCCCCTATTCAAACGGCTTGGACCCGACTGGGTGAAGAGCGAACGGCCTTCAAACAATCGAGGTACAAGACGGTTGAATACCACGAAACTCGGAAATTTGCCAACCTCAGAAATAAACTGCACAACGGCTTGGGGAACGACATCCACCAACTGAACCTGGTTGTTACGACAACAACTGATTCCACGTCTGATAATAACTCTGATTCCAACATCAACCACCTGTGTAACGCCACAGGTACCGAATGCCTCCGTCCACAACTGGACTAATCTTTTCAACGTAAGAAGATAAACAAATTTGCCAAATCACAACTAACACCAATCGGTCCACGTCAGGACTCACATTTCGTCAACCCGAAGAGAAATTGTCCACGTCAGGACTCCACATTCCGTCAACACGGAGAAATCCCGGCTACTCCGCGGGAGGTGAGTCGGTCGCCTCCCCCCAACACGAGGAGGTCCTATCAATCATAGGCAATAAAATTCGTCGACTTCACTGGGGAAAAATTTATGTCTAATTACAGGAAACTCATCTGCCTATCCATGCAAGCAAATCATCTGTCTAAACACAGGAAACTCCATTCGTCTACTTCTTACGGGCAAATCATTTGCCTGATTACAGGAAAGTTCATCCGCCTGCTTCATACGGGAAAATTCATCATCTGCCTGATTACAGGAAAGTTCATACGCCTGCTTCATACGGGAAAAGTCATCTGCCTGATTACAGGAAAGTTCATCCGCCTGCTTCATATGCGAAAAGTCATCTGCCTGATTACAGGAAAGTTCATCCGCCTGGTTCATACGGGAAAAGTCATCTGCCTGATTACAGGAAAGTTCATCCGCCTGCTTCATACGGGAAAAGTCATATGCCTGATTACAGGAAAGTTCATCCACCTGCTTCATTTGGGAAAAGTCATCTGCCTGATTACAGGAAAGTTCATCCGCCTGCTTCATACGGGAAAAGTCATCTGCCTGATTACAGGAACGTTAACTTGGATATAGCTTCTTTGCCTATTCTTTGCAGTAGCTAACTCCACTGGGGATATTATGAAAATAACTGCCCGACACCCGTTTCGACAACAAGTGACCACTTCTAAAATCTTGGTTCATGAAACCCTGAAATGCTGCCGTGACAGCAAACTTGGAAGAACGCTCTGCTGACCGGATAAGAGAAACTTCAACCAGTAACTCTGTGGGGATAATAAGGTGAATTGTATCGTCACATGTCTCACTGCGAGACCTCGATCATCTGGTAATAGATCTGAGCTGTAACTTCATACTCCTGCTGAGAAACACACCTGAAAGCAAAAGGTTAACCAACCTGATTTATGTTTCAAAATGCGTATGTTTGACAATGGCGTAATGCTCCATACGGCATGGAAATGCTACGCGTTTTTGGGTAGATGCAAACATGATAATATATGCAAATGCAAATGCAGGTTCAGGATGCTGGGGGAGGCTCTGACAAGCTTGCTTCATCAACACGGCTGTTGAGGACAAATACCACCCTGTTGGGGATGAACGGGTATCACAAAGTATTCCGGCAAAATAACTGTCGAAAATACCGCCAACTCTGTCGAGGAGAGAATAAACGTCGATTTCCGCTAGGAAGAAAGAACAACACCT
Organism: Lathyrus sativus; assembly: GCA_963859935.3. Classification (NCBI taxonomy): domain Eukaryota; kingdom Viridiplantae; phylum Streptophyta; class Magnoliopsida; order Fabales; family Fabaceae; genus Lathyrus; species Lathyrus sativus. The sequence goes on from OZ012739.1 coordinate 130,830,626, forward strand.
GCTGGAAAGAGTAACTCAGCTGGGGAAGAAGAGACCCCTCTGGGGGACAGCTGTCTGGGTACAGTTTACAAACTCGGAGCTAACACTCCGCTGGGGATAATCATCCTGACAAAGGCATGACAACCTGTGAGGAGAAAGAAAACCATCTTCTGTGAGGATAGTCCTTCTGAACCAACTGAGGCTAGGTTAAACACTGCTGGAATCCCCGAACCGGGGATTGATCGTGCACGTACTCGACTCTCTGGGGAGCGCAACCTCCGCAAGGGCTATTGATTTTGACCTGCTGGGGATATCCTGTGGACAACTTCCCTGAGGACACTCTTCTGGGGAGAATAATCCCTCATTCGGTAAGGGATAACGTCATTCCAACTCTCTGGGAATAAGCTGCGACTAGTTGGGGAATGACATCGACTGGAGTCAGGTCTTACGTCAAGAGATTTTGGCTGGGGAATACAATCCCTGACTGTTTGCTCCAAAGGTAAGAACCCTGCAAAACACAAACGAGACAAAACAGGCCTACACAACAGAATCTACCCGGGTTAGCACCCGTGACATTACTTCAGTCAATTCGAAGTTTTATCAATGATTGGCAAGGGCCAGCAAGATTATGCAAGTGCAAGTTTATCAAAACATCGGCGTCTTTCACAAACAAAATAGTAAAGAACAAGCATCAAGTATTGAATAACATGTTTTATTGATAACAGGCCTATGAATAGGCAAAGTTTTGTACACTGGATGCAACTCCTGAAAAGAGGAAGTTACGCACAAGCACACATACATATATGCACAAGCAGCATAAATAAAAATACAAAACAATATTTGTATACATGTCGGCGACGTGGTACAGACAAACACCATGAGCTGATCCTCCTATGACTCGCCTGACTCTGCGCTTTCCCGATACTCGATCTTCGGAAGAGATTGTTTTTGGATAGACGGCCCCCCAGGTACTCCCAAACCATTAAGCAATGCTGTATCAAATCCGGACCGCAGTCATTTGCTTTTTCAATCCCTAACTTTTGCGTGAATCGCCCTTTGCGGGTTTTCAATTCACCGGGATACCCTTTTTTTGCCGAAGTCGCCCTTTTCAGGTTTTCGACTTCGCGGGTGTACATCTTTTCAATTTTATCCCTCACTTTTGCCCGAACCTTTTATTCCTTTTTTATGGTTCGCCGGGATGCCCCATTTTTGCCTGGACTCTCTCTTTCTGTCCAGCGGGTCTCTTTAAGCAAAGTATTTTTTAACTGCGTCCGAGTTCACAGGGGATGTGAAATCCTCACCATCCATGGTGGACAACAGTAAGGCTCCTCTAGAGAAAACCTTTCTAACGACATATGGACCTTCATAATTAGGAGCCCACTTGCCCCTGTGATCTGTTTGTGGTGGGAGAATCTTTTTCAAAACAAGATCGCCCATCTGAAAGCTTCGAGGGCATACCTTCTTGTCGTAAGCTTTCTTCATCCGGCTCTGATATAACCGACCGTATGCTAAAGAAGCCAGTCTCTTCTCATCCATTAAACAGAGCTGATTCAGTCTACCTTTAACCCATTCTGCCTCGTCAAGTTGGACATCACGTAAAACCCTTAGGGAAGGAATCTCGACCTCCAACGGTAACACTGCCTCCATCCCGTATACCAATGAGAAAGGGGTTGCCTCGGTTGATGTGCGTACCGTCGTACGATAACCGTGCAAAGTGAAAGGTAGCATCTCGTGCCAGTCCTTATACGTCACAACCATCTTCTGAACAATCTTCTTTATGTTCTTATTGGCCGCTTCGACGGTGCCATTCATCTTGGGTCGGTAAGGAGAAGAATTGTGATGCTCAATCTTAAAATTCTGGCACAACTCTTTCATCATTTTGTTATTCAAATTCGAACCGTTGTCGGTGATAATACGCTCAGGGATTCCATATCTGCAGATAATATCTCGTTTGATAAATCTGGCGACCACTTGTTTGGTAACATTGGCATATGATGCTGCTTCCACCCATTTGGTGAAGTAGTCGATCGCCACCAAAATGAACCGGTGTCCGTTGGATGTCGTAGGCTCGATCTTACCAATCATGTCAATTCCCCACATCGAGAAAGGTCACGGTAATGACATCACATTCAGAGGACTTGGAGGCACATGGATCTTGTCCGTGTAAATCTGGCATTTATGACACCTCTTTGCAAACTTGAAATAGTCTGTTTCCATAGTTAGCCAATAATAACCTGCCCGCAACAGTTTTCTCGTCATAGCATGCCCACCAGCATGTGTACCAAATGTACCCTCATGTATCTCTTCCATGAGCAACTTCGCCTCTTTCTCATCTACACAACGTAGCAACACCAAGTCGTGGTTTATTTTGTATAGGACACCGTCCAGGTTCAAATTGAAATTGCCAGCCAATCTCCTTAGAGTCTTCTGATCTCGACTGGATGCCCCAGCCGGATACTCCTTGTTCTTCAGGAAATTCTGGATGTCAAAGTACTAGGGTTTACCATCGGGAGCCTCGTCAATGGCAAATATGAATGCGGGCCTATCAAGCCGAGAGATAACAATCCGGGGCGCCTCGTTCCAGAAGTTAACTTTATACATTGAAGACAATGTCGCCAGGGCGTCATCCATTTGATTTACTGCTCGCGGCACATGATGCAATTCCACCTTGTCAAAGAAAGGCAACAATCTCCTTGCATAATTCATATATGGTATCAAATTGGGCTGACGTGTCTCCCATTCTCCTTTAATCTGATTCACCACTAGAGTTGAGTCTCCGTATACATCCAGATGTTTGATTCGCAAATCAATAGCTTCTTCCAGACCCATGATGCAAGCCTCATATTCAGCCTCATTATTGGTAATGGGAAAAGTCAATCGGGCAGTAAAGGGGATGTGCGACCCCTGAGGAGTAGTGATGATTGCACCTATTCCGCTACCATAAGAATTCACAGCTCCATCAAATATCAACTGCCATTTGGAACCCAACTCTGGTCCTTCGTCCGGCAACGGCTCTTCACAATCCTTCATTTTCAGGTACATGATATCCTCATCATGAAAATCAAACCTCATCGATTGGTAGTCCTCAACAGGCTGTTCCGCAAGGTACTCTGACAGAATGCTACCTTTAATAGCCTTTTGCGAGACATATTGTATATCGTATTCGGTTAACACCATCTGCCATCGGGCAATTCTTCCGGAGAGTGCTTGATTTTCAAACACGTATTTGATTGGATCCATCTTTGAAATTAGCATGTTTGTATGATTCAGCATGTATTGCCTCAAACATTTGGCGGCCCAGGCTAGCGCGCAACACGTTTTCTCAAGCATTGAGTATCTGGACTCACAGTCAGTAAACTTCTTACTCAAATAGTAAATTGCATGCTCTTTACGTCCGGTCTCGTCGTGTTGACCGAGAACACAACCCATACTTTCCTCAAGAACTGTCAAATACATAATCAAAGGTCTCTCGGCCACTGGGGGTATCAAAACAGGAGGTTCCTGCAAGTAATCTTTTATCTTGTCGAACGCCTTTTGACAATTTTCATTCCAGGTCAACACCTGATCCTTTTTCAACAACTTGAATAACGGCTCGCATGTCGCAGTTAAGTGAGATATGAACTGGGCGATATAGTTCAACCTCCCTAAAACTCCACGCACTTCTTTTTCTGTTTTAGGCGTCGGCATTTCTTGTATAGCTTTTATTTTCGCAGGGTCAACCTCTATTCCCTTTTCGCTCACAATAAACCCCAGCAGTTTACCCGATCTCACCCCAAAGGTGCACTTATTAGGGTTCAGTCTCAACCTGAACTTCCTAAGCCTCTTGAACAGTTTCAGCAGACTAACTAAATGCTCCTCCTCCGTCTGGGATTTGGCAATCATATCGTCAACATAAACCTCGAACTCTTTGTGCATCATGTCATGAAAGAGAGTCGTCATAGCACGTTGATATGTTGCCCCAGCGTTCTTCAATCCGAAGGGCATCACTTTGTAGCAAAATGTTCCCCAGGGAGTAATGAAGGTAGTTTTCTCCATGTCTTCTGGCGCCATTTTGATCTGATTATAGCCCGAGAAGCCGTCCATGAAGGAGAATACGGAGAACTGAGAAGTGTTATCAACCAGTACATCAATGTGAGGAAGTGGAAAGTCGTCTTTCGGGCTCGCCCTATTCAAATCACGGTAGTCTACACACATTTGCACTTTACCGTCTTTCTTCGGCACTGGTACTATATTAGCGACCCATGACGGATAAGTTGTAACAGCTAAGAAACCAGCATCCCACTGTTTTTGAACTTCCTCCTTGATCTTTACAGCCATGTCCGGTCTGGTTCTCCTGAGTTTCTGTTTAACAGGCGGACATTCCTCTCGCAACGGCAGACGGTGCACAACCATGTCCGTATCTAACCCAGGCATATCCTCGTACGACCAAGAAAATATATCACTATACTCTCGCAGTATCTTAATCAGCCTTTGCCTAACGTTGCTCTGCAGCGCAACCCCTATACAGATATTTCTCTCAACTTCTTCCGACCCCAGGTTGATAATCTCAATTTCCTCCTGATGAGGCAGAATGATTCTCTCTTCCTATTTCAACAAACGAGTCAGCTCCTCTGGCAGGTCGCTATCCTCAACAATCTCTTCCTCTGCTTGAAATACCGGGTGCTCGAAGTCGAGACGAGTCATAGGCGGTTCGTATGAGGTGTCATCTGAAATATTAGTCCTGCAAAGGAAATGGTTAAATGCTTCAACACGCAAACAAAGCAAATAACCACGTTGCCAGTTATTGTTAAAGTAAAAACAAGAAAAACAGGGATCACAATATTTGAATATGAAAAACGCCTTTATTTCATGATTAAAACAGTGCAATACACATAATCAAGTAACCCTAATGTAAAATCACTATGCCCCGGGTAGGACATAGGATTGTTCAACAATTGATAAAACAAATCATTACTGTTTAAAAGTCACTAGGACAGTTTCCCGGATGGACCAGTTGCAGAGACTTTGCCCTGGCATGCTTGGCTTGATCCACGCGTCCATATCGCAGTCGCTATCCCCGTCCTCAGCATCGGAAATAGCGTTGATAGTCTCGAAGAACACCCCGCTTGGCGTAATCGTGACTGGTCCCTTGAACCTGGGCGCTCCTGAAGATGACGCTGACGACGTCGGTCGATACCCTAGCCCAAACTTGTCATTCTTCACGGGAATCTCCAATATCTGCCCCCAACCTTTAGTCTCACCAGTCTGCACTAAAGCCTGAGCCTCTTTGTAGGATGACACTGTCACATCTGATATTTTGCTGGAACCCTGAGCTTTGTCTTTAATTTGCAACCCCTCGAAGGCTTGACAAGGTGTCTCGTGTATTTCTCCGTCGACCTCCACGTATCTGAATGATGACAAGTGACTGACCAAAATATCCTCCTCACCGCAAACGGTAACGACACTATCATCCACCATGTACTTCAGCTTCTGATGCAATGTGGACGTTACGGCCCCTGCAGCATGGATCCATGGGCGCCCGAGAAGACAGCTATAAGCTGGATGGATGTCCATGATGTAGAATTCGGTATCAAAAATCTCTGGCCCCACCTGCAGCGGTAATGTTATTGACCCAAACACTGACCTTTTCGTCCCATCAAACGCCCTCACAACCAAATCGCTGGGCGTGAAAATAACTCCCCGTATGTCCAATTTCATCATGGCTTTCTTTGGCAATACGTTCAACGACGACCCAGTATCCACCAATATGTGCGACATTACAGTGCCCCAGCACTCCACCGATATATGCAAGGCCATGTTGTGCTCTCGACCCTTAGGTGTTAGGTCAAAATCTGTGAAGCCCAGGCTATGTCCAGCATTGACATGTGCCATTACCCCCTCTAACTGATTTACAGAAACTTCTTGGGGCACGAATGACGTATCCAGAATCTTAAGCAGGGCATTCCGGTGCGCCTCGGAACATAACAGCAGCGACAAGATAGAGATCTTCGACGGCGTCTGCTGTAGGTGTTCAACAATTTTGTAGTCACTCTTTCGAATCAGTCTCATGAACTCCTCTACGTCTTTGAGCGACGTGTCCTTTTCTTTCGACTGAGAAGGCCCGCTTTCATTTACTTTGGCTTTACCTTTGGCCAACCTCTCCGCTTCTATTTCAAGTGAGGTAAAAATCCTCCCGCTACGGGTCATGCCCCCCGTACCAACAACATTATCAATAGTCCCTGCTGGCTGGCTATTTATCCCAATCTTTTCATCGTTGCAATATGCTTCTAATCTGTATGTCCACGGGACAGCTTTCGTACTTTCAAAGGGGACAGGCCCTGCTTTGGTAATCGTAATAGTTGGCCGCTTGGCGGGCGCCACTATCATTATAGTTTTCCTCGGGATCGTCACTGTCGCAATATCATTCTGCTTATTACATAATGCCTCCACAGGCTTCTCGACCGCAGTTCGATCAAATTGCAAGGTCCCTTCGTCGATCATGGCCTGAATGCCCCGCTTCAAATCATTACAACCCTCTAGCTGGGTCCAGCACTCTAAACAGTATTCATCACAACCCGGAAATACTCCCCCTATGAGCAACCTGCTTTTCACTTCACTCAATGGTGTCTTCAACTCATTAACATCCAACACCAAGTTCAAAATTTCTTCTGTTAAGATATCATTTGCCCCATGATTAGGAATGGGATGTTGTACAATATTGGGCCCCACTTGGCCAAAGTTGATGGCTTTACTGTCCAACAAATCCTGAACTTTATGTTTAAATGCCTGACAAGCTTCTACATCATGCCCGGGCGCCCCGGAATGGAATTCGCACTGCTTGTTAGCATCATATCCATAAGGGAGTACCGACCCTGTAGGCGGTGCCAAAGTCCTCTTTTCAACCAAGTTCAACCCTAGCAGGGTCTGAAGGAGTTCTGCATACATGGAAGGAGGTGCGTCGAACACTCTTTTCGGTCTCGTATTCTGTATCCTTCTCTGACCAGGATTCTGCCCTTGCTGCTGTTGTGGTTGTTGTTGTTGTTGTTGTGGCTGCCTCTGTTGAGGAAACGGGATAATAACACTAGCTATCTGTTGAGGCTGAACATACTGATTCCTTCCTCTGCCCCTACCCCTGCAACCAAACACGACGCTAGTATCATCCTATCGTCTACGACCGAATGCTTTTCTTGTACCTCCTGCTGAGGTAGACTCACCTGCTTGGAATCTTCCAACTTTAATCCCATTCTCGATCATCTCCTCCATAAGAATCAAATCTGAGAAACTGCCCAACGACACAATAAACAATTTTTCATAGAACATCCCCGTAAATGTCCCAATGAACATGTTGTTCATCTCCCTTTCAATTAAAGGAGGATGCACCCTCGCTGCCATATCGCGCCACCTTTACGGATACTCTTTAAAACTTTCACCGTTTTTCTGTGACAAACCCTGTAATTGGACCCTGTTTGGCGCCAGATCGTTGTTATATTTGTAATGCGTCACGAAAGCATTAGCCAACTGCTTCCAGGTTTTAATATGAGTGGGCTCCAGCCCCATATACCATTCAAGTGACGGTCCTGACAAGCTATCCTGAAAGAAATGCATGAGCATCCTTTCATCATCCGAATATGCGGACATCCTTCTGTAATAAGAGCGGACGTGGACCTTAGGGCAGGTATCCCCTTTGTATTTGTCAAATGTTGGAGCCTTGAATTTCAACGGCACCCTCAGCCCTGGTACCAACCCCATAGTAGTCATATCTAATCCAGCGGAGTTCTGATCAACCACACCTTTCATCTGCTCTTCTAGCATTTTGATCCTCTGAACCGGGTCAATAGGGCCTTCAGGTCCCATACCTCTTCCTGAAAAAGCGTCATCCTGTTGATCCACATTCCAGTCATTGCCATACCCATCGTAACCCATGTTACGACCAAATCCTTGATGATTGAACACAGGACCCTGTCCTCGGTTGCCGAACCCCAGATTGACCCCAACAGGTCCAAAGCCATTGTTGAAAGGAAGTGCTCCAGCCCCGTTCACATTCACATTACCGAATCCACCATTACCGTAGTCGTACCCCTGGTTGTTGCTGTAACCGTCATTACCGAAGCCTTGATTGTTGAACCCGAAGTTCCCGTCCTGATTGACATTGCCATACCCATTGTTTCCAAATCCAACATTGTCAACGAATCCTTGATCGGCATCCACAGTGTTGCCTTTGTTGTTAACAACATGCCCATCACCACCATTCCTAGTATTTCCGTTACCAGCGCCAGCAGCTGCACCAGTACGAGTGTTTCCATTGACAGTCACAACAGGTGGAGTAACAACTGCCAGTATCTCATTCTCCCAGCGAGGAGTTTCAACAAAAATGTGGTCAGTGTTGCCATTTCCGTTTGCCTGCGTCAGCAGCGGCTGCACCAAGGTCTGAAGATTCTCCTGGCCCTTGGCCATATTCTCCATAGCTTGCATGAACAAATTCAACTTCTCACGGATTTCCTACATCTCGACCTGAACTTGATCCATTACTTTCTTGCAATTGTTTCAGGTTGAGTAGTGGTGGACTCTTTGTTTGTCAACCCTGAAAAACCTGTGAGATGCAGGAAATGAGATACAAATTCAACAAATAACTGGCGATGAAAAACTGAATATGCAGATGCAATACGTGTCTGTGCGTTAGGGAGATCAACCCCCGATTCTAGTGCCAAAGTGCCATTGTAGTGACAATGATAGTAATAAGAAGCTCGAAATCCAATCATGGAAAACATCTCATATATTGCGGAAAAGCCCATCGAGTCGGGAATACAATATCACTGAGTGTACAATAGGAAGGCATGACCTCAACCAACAATCCTGGTGATGGCCAGCACAATCCAAATAAAGCATACACATCAATACATAAGATGATCAAGTGCGACCATATGCCTGATACTCTTCTAACAATCTCTTTATCTTGGGATGGTTTGGCTGAGAAAGCAACCCTTCGACGAGCGAGTCTCTTTCCCTGATAACACGCTGGAGATCACCAATGGATTCCTCCCAAACACCTTCTCCAAAGCAATCTTCTAGCTTCCGCTTCTGGGACGCAGACTCTTTCTTGCGCTTGATAACTTTGTTCAAGGCATTCTGGACATCATATCTCCGCATAACCTCTTCTTCAAACTTCTTCTGGCTAGCTTTCAACTGACCTTCTAGCTCAAAGATCTGCAGCTTCAGTTTGTCTTCTCTTTCCTTATTGCCGGTCAGCGTGGAATTCCAGGTTTTGTTGAATGCCGAGATCTCCCGGTAGGCTATATCAAGTGCTTTCTTCTTAGACTCCAGCATATCATGGGAGCTCTTGAAATCTATCCCCAAACATTCACGCTTCTTTCGTTGTTCAGTCAGTTCCGTGCCTAGTTGATTCACCAGTTTCGTTTGTTGCTCGAAGGAATATACGACTTCATTCCTTTCGCTCCTGAGTTGCACTAGCTCTTCTTCCAACTTCTCGTTGGCTTTCATCAGCTCTTTTTTCTCCTTCACAACCTGCTCGTATCTCTCAATAGACACAGTAGTTGGCTCCTCAACCACGAGGGGAGCAGGAGGTAATACTGCAGGAAACGACATCAGCGCCTGCTTTGCCCTATCTTGGATCCAAACCTTGTAGGGAGCATAGGATTGACAATCATTCTTACCCAACAACGCCTTACCCCTCTTGTGGACATTATTCCAAGCATGCTGAAGATTGGACAATAGTTCTCCCTTCAAATCACCTGTGAAGTACAGGGATTCCTGTACTTCCTCCTCTTTTGGCGGGCTTTTCAAAGCATACCCGAATTTCCTGATCAACAGTGAAGGATTGTAGTTAATGCACCCTTTCCTCCCAATCAGAGGAACGTTAGGATATCCGGCGCAGCTGTAGATAATCTCAGATCCCAGTAAATCTTTATCAAACCAGACAACGTCTTCTGAAGAAAGTCCCATCAGATGCTCAGACCAATCCACCGTATCTGCAGACTCAGCGAAGATACCCTTCTTGGGCAGATGACTCTCAAACCACATATACAGCAAAGGCACACAACAAGAGACGTTCTTTCCCCTCCTGTTCTCGTTCTTATAATGCAGCGAGTGATAGTAATCTCCAATCAGAGTAGGCACCGGATTGCCTGAAGCAAATATATAGAATGCATCCAAATCAACAAAGTCAGGAATGTTCGGGAACAATATAATGCCATAGATACACAGAGGAAGAATAGCATTAAACACAATCCAACATCCACTCTTGGCATACTCTTGTGCTTTCCCAACCAAGAACTTGAGAGAAAAACCAGACACTCCATTCCACGAGGTTAACAGCAACTTTGAGGAGTCTAAATGCAAGGCAACAGCCAAATCCTCCAGCTTGGGCTCAGCACCCATATGAATGAAAGGCACCCTGTTCTGAATAGTCAGCTCCAAGATCTCAACATATTCCTCCATGGTCGGAGCCAGAATGAAGTCAGGGAAAGTAAAACACCTCAGCGGGGGATCATAGAACTGTATCAACGCGTACAATCCGTCCCGCTCATACATGGATGGTTTATAAACCAACCTAAGCAGTTTCCCATAACTCTTCCTGAAGCTTCTCTTCACATCATCGTCAGCTAGAGACATCAAACCCAACAAAGAAGTGACATCAGGGGTAGGCAACTTGTACGCTACAGTCTTCTTCAAAGTATCCATAATAGCAGCAGACAGAAATCCGGGCAACTAGAATCAGAGGTATGAAAATGCACCTACAGCACAGACACACGTTAATGATATGCAAAATGAGTATGCAACAATGCAATATGCAGGCATGCAACAGGGATCAAGCGATATATTGCTGAAGAGATCCATCCACAATATCTGTCTCAACATACCCGTAATGCTGCTCAAACCTGGTCTCAACAGACCCATAACAATGTTCCAACCTGGTCTCAACAGACCCACAACAATGCTCTGATGAAGAACCCCAAGTATCCACACATACGGATCCAATATCAAGAAAACCGGGTAGTCTGGAGGTCAAGTTTCCTGCATGCCCCAATCCCTCTCACGGGTAGGTGTCCTATCAACTGACACAAGGTACGTCATCCTATGTGGTTGTCAGCGTCACAGACTTTCAAGACTGATGATACGATACCCAAAAGGTGTGGCATCATCATGTCCTGAAGAGGCCTCACTTAGCCAACTTCCAATTGATCGGTCCCCAGAGTCGACAATCTAACTAACCAACAACCCCCTCAACCCAAAGGGTTGAAAAAGAAGTCAACCAGAAGAACCTCGTCTGAGTATGGATTTTGTGGGACACTAGTACATGCAAAGCATGCACGCGCCCACTACTTTCCACAACTAATTCTAGGTGCACTCAAGCCCAGGTCCGGATTATCTCTCAATCTGACCCCCTACCCAGCATAACACCAATAATATAATGCTGAAAGTAAATACAGAAAGGTAAATCCATACAAAACCCACGACGGAAAAACAAGCGCTAGGATTGACTCGCGTAGGGAACCGTTGGAGTCCCCAACAGAGTCGCCAGCTGTCGCTACTGCAAAAATCGGCGCCGGCTATGACAGAAGAGTCGCCACCGTGCGTTATTTATCCCAACGAAGGGAAAGGAAATGCTCAGAGCAAACCTAACGCAAAACGGGAAAGGAATGGTCGTCGCAACCAAATTCTTGGATTCGGGAGTCGATTACGCAAGGGGAAGGTATTAGCACCCCTCACGTCCGCCGTACTCGACGGGATCCATGCTTGTTTTCTAGTACGGATTGTTATTCTACCTACTCTACATGTCTGGGTTAAAAAGAAAGAAAATGACTCGGCAAAGTATCGCACTTTATGCCTACGTATTCCCGTCTGGAACGAGAAATCAGAGTCAACGTAGTTCGCCTACCTACGGGAAAGGAGGGGAAGGTTGCTCGCTAAGATACGGCATCATATGCCTACGTACTTTCATACAGCATGAAAGATCAGAGCAAATGTAGTTCGGGCCACGGAAGACACAAGCTTGTCTGACTGTTTTTTATTACCTTTTGAAAAGGGTTTTTCTTGATTAAGAGTCCAAGCGGACAAAAATGACACTTGGATGTTTGTTTTGAATCTTTTACGAAAGAAGTGTTTTTTAGTTTGTTTGCAATCTCTGACGCACTAAAGACTATGATTTGAGAGTAACTACGTCGCATGTCACCCAAAGGGTGCCACACTAAGCGGCCAGACTACTGGAAAGAAGCTCTCCAGCAACCCTTTTTCAAATAGCTTAAGGCTCGTAACGTACGATATCGATTAGCCTTATTACTGTATTTTTGAGTTGTTTTGAGATAGAAGAGAAAGAAGCTCTAAAAAGCCTAGGGTTGAAAAGGGAATAAAACTAACCTAATGTTGTCATGCATGGATAAGAATCCTAATGTCTGTCATAATTCCCTCCTGCACAGAGGAAATCAGAGATCCTAGGGGATAAACAAAAAAGAAAGCAAGCAAATACAGTAAAATGCATGCAATGCAACAATACAAGTGAGGCAAGGGAGTCCCACTCAACCTCGAACCTGGGAAAACAACAGGCAAAGTGAATCAACATTCACTTCAAACCTAGGGGCACGCTATACAAGCCAACAAACAATACAGAAAACAAAAACCACAGCAGAGGAGGCAGCCCAGACAGCAGCTCCAAACTCCTACAACAAACAGCAGCTCTGACAGCAACAACAAGAACCTTCAAACTTCAATAAGCTTCAATCTCCAACCTCCAGGGAAGAGAAAGCACATTTCAAATAAGGCTCCTCAAACCTAAAGAGTCAAGCTCCACAGCTACAGATAACCCCAGCTCAAAAGCAACAGTAAACCCTAGCTTCAATACTCCAGCAAGCTCCTGACAGCAAAACTGACAGTAACAACTCCATCTTCAAGCAATCCTCATGAAAGGCATCTTCAGCATCTTCAAGCTTCAAATAAGCTCCTATCTTCAAGCTCCATCTCCAAGAGAGAATCAATTAACAGATTAAGTTGAAATGTTAAGAAGCTTAGTGACAACCAAAGGAAGCCCATAAGCACTTAACATTATAAGAGACAGGTATCCTCAAAGTTCTACTTCTAAAGTATGTCACTCATACCTCCAAAGGAGGTATGTGAATACTTTAAAAGGACTTTGTGTCATAGGAGTGAATAGAGGAACAAGAAGCTCTCTATGTTTGAAAGAAGAAACAAGTCTATTCTAAAGCTCTTCCTACATAGCCTAATCCCTAAGCCTTCAAAAGCAATCTTCACAAGGAAAGACCTTCATGACCAAGCCCCAAGCTTTATCTCCAAGCATCCTCAATGCCTCTAGAAGCTCCATCAAGCAAAACCTAAGCCCAAAGCCCAATTAAGACAGCCCAAGCAAAGTAACCAAACCAAACATCCAAGGGGAAAACCCACAAACATCACACCAATTGCAAAAATCAAATAAAATGCTAAAACTCATCACAAAATCCTAATTAAATTTCTAAGGGAACCTAAGCCTATACCCAATACCCCATATAAATCCCAATGCCTAAATCAAACCCTAAGTCCCCAAACTATGCCCTAAACTACAACTAGTTGTGTTAAAACCCTAATTCTAACACCTCTCCTATTCACCTCTCAAACTAACCCAAATTTTAATCACAAAAATATGACAAAATTCCTAAGGGTACATGCTTCCCTAATATAATCAACCTCACAAGAATCACTCAAAAATTCCTCAACAAACTCTCATGCTAAATTCAGAAACATGAAGTATCAAACAAAAGTAAAATAAAATCATTAAAATTGTAAAATATGCCAGAAAATATAAAATGCACAAAATTAATATTTTTTTTGATCCTATAAAATTCTAGAGACCCTAAGGAAACCACAGAAAAAAGTCTCATCCTAAAATGATCATTTTTCAATTTATTATGAATTCTAAACTATCCTAAATGAAAACATAAAAATAAAAGAAAATAAAAAGAAAATTGACAAACAGACGTGTCAAATAGCAAGATTGTCTAGTTATTAACCAGAGTTGGGCCCAGGAGGGGGTGTCGTTAGCGAGCGCGCTATGAGCCCAAACCAACAACAAAATAAAATCAGAAAACTAAAGGAAATTGAAAATTGTCTGTGGTAAATAGCAACAAAATCCTGTGTTAAACTTCATTGGGCTTCAAAGTGGGGTGTGGATAGCAATTAGTTGCCAAAGCCCAAAGCCAAAACATAAGTGAAACGGTGCGTATGGCTATGTTTTCAAATTCCTTCACAAATCAACAAGGCATCGTGGCCGTGGGATGATTATCTGAGTCAATGGTCTTCCTAGATCTAATGGTCATATTATCATCTTCTCCATTTCAAATGCTGGGAGGGAAAGTGAACCAGACGGTGGCCGGAGGTGGCGCCACCGTCGTCCCCAAATGCCAACACCCTGAAACCTCACCAAAATCTACACATGAGTACATCATCTTGCTCGTTTTCTTTCACTGAATCCAATGGTAACCTCCATTCTCCTTGAATCTCACCACAACTCAAAACACGATTCCAAGCTCAGAATATGATCCAAATTCAATCATCACCATTCTTAAAATTGATCATCCTATCATCATCTACACATTTCACTGAGTAATTATCATCATCTAAACATGTTTGAACCTCCAAGAACTAAGAGAAACGACCTTCAACAGAAATGGTGTCACCCTAGGTTTTGTCTCTAATCACCAATTTTTCCTACCAGAAACGATCCTAGCCATGTCTACAATCTATTTACACATCTAAATCCTATCAATTCTACCTAAATCATGCTATGAGATGAAATTTACATACCTGTAAAAATTGAGTGAACAAAGCAAGAAATCCTTCAAGTCACCCTTCAATCTTCTCCAGACACGATCAATGATGCCTTGTGGATCTTCTGTATGCACTGAATTGCTTTGAATCTCTCCCAATCACCAAACACGATTTTGATTTGCAATGAAAAAACTCACTTTGCTCTCTCTCAATTCTTCAGAGTTCTTGGCCAAAAAACTAACTGAATTAGTTATGAGGGTTATGTAGAATGTGTTAGAATGATCCAGAAAGTTCTGGAATGATCCATGTGAGAAATTCAATTTCTCTTGCATTTGAAAATTTCATGAGAAGCTTGCACATGACAGTTGGTTTTAGCTTGCTTCAGCAGCTTGGTTTTGATCCAATTTCTCTCCAAATGGTATTTTGAATTGATTGGTAAGGGTTAGAGCCTTGGTTCTGATCTCATGAATGATTTGGCAAGTGTTACTTGTAATGTAAGAAAGCACTTTTCAAAGCAACTCATAAAATAATGGCTCATCTCAAAATTGTGACATTGCCAATGTGTTTGAAATCCAATTTCCATTCAAAATGACTACCCATATGCCATGTTTATGCCTTGTAATTCAAAAATCAATTTTCCCTCTTTTGAATCATTTGAAAAATCTTCCTTTTTAGGCCATTTTGGAGCACTTTGTGAAATAAGCCCATTCAACTTTCCAGGACTTTATATCTGACCTAGAAACACCATTCTAAAGCACATCTCATGTTGAACATTTTTTCATTTGAGGAGTGGAAGATAGAGATTTTGACCTATGTTGAAAAAGGACCTATAATTCAACTTTCTCAAAATACCCCTGGATTGCCAAGATCATAACTTGAGTTACACAAATCTTTTTGAGGACTTCTAGTACTAAAATTAAAGGTAAGATCAATCCCTACAACACTTATGTTGGCCAAGAATCCATTTGAAAACTCCTTGAGGGGAAAAAGTTGCTTGGAAGTCAAGTGACTTTCACAGATAAATTTTAGTGTCCTCTGGTGACTTGTAACTTGCAAGAACCATAACTTGAGTTCTACAAATCTCCTTGAAGACTTCTAGTACTAAAACTAAAGGTATTGAGAAGCCTTACAAGTTTCATGCTGGCCAAATATCCATTTGAAACTTGCATTTTGACTTAGGTAGCTTAGAAGTCCAGTGCCATACAGGGGATTTTACCCTAGGAACCCTGTCTCAAACACCTCCAACCACTCTTGATTCTCTTGAACTTAGTATTGGCTCATCCACACACATGCTTCAACATATCAATCCATGACTTCCATGCCCTAGAGCTAGGTCTTGATGCCCCTTCTTTACTCCCCTTGACCTAGGGTTACCCAGATGAAACCCTACTTGTACACACCTCAACTGTGGTTCTTGAACTTGATACAATGACTTGTCTAAGCTTCAATAGGGATCTCTAGGCATCCCATGAGATCCATACACACCTCAAATTCATAATTCCATGTTGATGATCTTCAATACACCTCAAGTTAGGAGAGAAATCCACCTGTGGGCACTCAAACTTCTCAAGACTTCAAATCACTTCTTGATGGCCTGGAAGACTTCTCCTCTTGGATAACACACCTTGCTAAGCTATTATTTTGATAGCCACCTTGATCCCTTGTTGGAGGCATGCTATGCTATGATATGCAAATGATTAGGCTGTGTATATTATGTAACTATGCAAATGAAATGCAATGAAACATAAATCAGGCAAGAAAAGGTTGAGCAAATTTTGGGGTGCAACAATGATGTTTCGAATCAGAACCAATGTAACGCTAAACCGTCAAAATTTGAATTATAAATGAAGTCAAACTCAAAGAGGTAGCGTATTGATATTCGTGTCAAAGACAAGATAGAGAAATGATATTGCGAATCATTCTCCAATTGAATCGTGTCACAAGGACTAGAACAGAAAAAAGTCCAAAATAAAATAATAAGAAGAAGAAAAAATAAGGAGAGAAAAAGTGGTCTCGGATCCCACATTATCCATCAACAAGTCGATTAATAACGTTTTATGGAAGTCTCGTCATCGACCTACAAAATGAAAATGATGAGAAAAAGTCCAATAACAAATGGGAAGAAGAATCTAACTTCTAAAAATTGAAAATATGCTTCTAATAGAAAATTAAGTTCTAAAAGAAATATGAAAAAGAAATTGAATTTGAAAAATAGAATATAAAATTCTATTCAAGAATATGCATATGTTTTAAAAGAAAATAAAATTCCTAAAACAAAATACTAAAGCATGTATATACAAAATACAATACAAAGTATTAAAATGTTTACGAGAAAGAAAATACAGCAGGGGTTACAAGAACAACGGAGGGTGTACAGCCAGAAGAATCTAGTTGGGCTTGGCCCAAACAACTCAATCAAACAACCAGCCAGGGGGGAGGCGCGTAAGGAAACGGGGGGTACAGTCCAAAATGTAAACATTTGGGCCACGAAGCCCACTGTCCACTAAGGGGTCCATGAAGCTCCATCTTCTTCCTCACTCTACCTCCAAACCCTAGTTCCTCTCTCTTCCACCACCTTGCCGTCACTGTCGGACTCTTAGTCTACCCTCACCGTTCACCTTCTTTCCCTGCATCTCAAACCTCTCACCCTTTCCATTTCTTTCCTCTTCCAACATTTATTTTCCTCTTCTGTTATGAAACCTAAACATATGGCAAACGAACAAATTTAACCAAAACCTGGATGTTATGTTGATTGTCGTGGTTGCTTGCTCGATCTGGTTGAAGATTGAAGGAAAATTTGGATGAAACAACAGATGAAGTTTGAAGGCGTCTTCTTCGAAGGTTCTTTGAAATTTCTATGAAGATTGGTAAAGATCTATGAAGACTTCTGAATCTTTCATGTTGAAAATCGTGAAAGATCTGGAGAAGGTTGTTTAATGGTTGATAGATCCATGGCGAAGTTTGTGGATCCAGATCACAATGTTGATGAGGATTGCGATGTTTATGAAGGTGATTGAAGCTTCAGATCAAAGATCTTGTTCGTGGTTTTAGGCATATCTTAGATCCGGAAGTTGTTAACGGAAGATGGAAGACCCGTGGTGTTTGATGATGAAGTTTCTTGGAGCTTCGTTGATCTGAAAATCGTGACGATATGTTGCATTTCTGGAAAACGAATACAAAGACGATGAAGATCGATAAAGTTTATGAAAAATATTGATAAACGATTGAGTATTTATCTGGAAACCAGGTGAAGGTTTGATGAAGATCTTGAAGAAATATGGACAATGATGGATGACCACCATGAACGGATGAAGATTGTTCTTGAAGGTTCAGTGAAGATCATTGATGATTTCTGAAAAAACGGTGGTGAACGGTGAAGATTGATGAAAACACGATGAAGATCATGTGGATTTCTGGAGGATGAAGAAGAACGGTATAAGTTTCGGTAGAATCATGAAGAACATGATGAATTTCCCGGCGGGTGAGGCGTTTTCCAGTGATGGTTACGGTGGGGTTGGATGGCTTTGATTTCGCCGGTGAGATTTCCGGTGGGTTTGCATGTGGGATGCGTGAGGGCGCCACCTAGCAGGGTGATGTGTCAGTTAGCGGGGTCATGTGTGATAGGTGGCAACCAGTGGAGAGAGAGAGAGTGTTGAGTGGCTTTTATAGGGTGACACTTGGCGTGGATCTGCATGAGTGGGCCTGCTTAATGGACATGTGGCCCACAAAAATCTGACTAATACCTGCAAAATCTGACTTTTAATTTTAATTGATTAAAGCTGATTAATAATTAAACTAAAAAAGCTCATTAAAGACAAAGTTGGTTTAAAATAAATGTTGATTAAAGCTAAACTAATACTATATAAAGTCTAATTAAATCCTACATCAATTAAAACTAACTAATTAAAATCTAGTCAATTAAAACCAAATATTAAAATCAATCTAAACTAGACTAATAAAATCTAATCTAAGATTCTAACCATATTAACTCTAGATTAATAACACCTAGTAAAATCTAAAAGAATAAAATCTAAAACCTAATATGCTCTAAAAACAATTAATATTATAGAAAACTATTAAAAACTATATTCTATGCTAAAAATTAGGAAATAAAATCTAGCAAATAAAATCGGTGAATATAAAATGCGAGAATGCACTAAGATAACAGTATTGACTGAAAACACCAGGAAGAGCACAAATTCCCAAGATAAATCTCCGTATTCGAACTGGTTTGAATCGCCTGAAGCGCGAGAAGAAGACTGTGATACCGATAAAATCAATCCGGCTGAAAAATGTATTGTATGCTGTATGCAGATGCAAATGCAAAATGGAATGAAACATAAGCCAAATTGCGAAAAAGATTGGGCAAATTTTGGGGTGCAACACAATTCCCTGTGTTATTTACTGCTTTCTTTAAGTGTTTACTGCTTAGCTTAATAATCTGTCCTGTAGTGGATGTCATAACATCCGACATAACATTGACTGTCTGTTACTAGCATTTCAGAGATGTTCCAATATCCCTCTTTATTACATAGCATGCCCTTGTTTACACTAACATGTTATCCCACTCAAATATTTCCCTCCAACTACCTCTTCAACTTCCACGACCCCACTACTCCTCAGACCACCTTTCTCTCTCTGTGTACTCACCACCTTGTGACCTACCTCCAATCTCCATAAACCTTCTCTTCTCTCAGAAACATTAGAATGTCTTCCAAACGTGATGCTGCTAAGGCTTTCCACTCTAATGCTCACCCCATGAGCATCTCTTTTGATGATGTCCTTGATATAGCTCCTCTAAATATGGTTCCTGGTAATGCAAGTGAAGCCCCCAAATCTGCTCCTCCACATACAAACAAGATCCAACAATCCTCTAAGGGTAAAACCCCTGAATCTTCTACTGACAACATTGATAGAATGAAAAACATGGAAGGTTCTGCCTATGTGGACATATCGATTAGGGAACTGGTCACCAAGATCCTCTATGGAGGTCGCAATGTGCATGGTATCTCCACCTCATTATCTCGCGTTGATCCTTCCCCCAGTTCTGATAAGAACTCAAAAAAAATTGTTGAAATCCCCTCAACTGCCAACAACCCTAACACTGAGAATCTGGAAAAACTTGACACTTCTGTAGTGCATGCTGAGGGTAGTGATATTGGCATGAATAATGATGAAGCCAAAGACACTGGTGGAAATGATGACATGAATGATGTTCCTAACAATATTATAGATGTTGAAGATGTTCCATTAGATGATGAGCTCATCAAGAATGCTGCTCCTGGTATTGGCAAAAGACTAGTGACTAGGAAAGGAAAAGATGTGCTAGAGGAATCCCCCTCTAAAAGCCAAAAGAAGAGAGCTCCTGTTACCCCCCCCCCCCCTAAAGGCATGGAGCAAAGTCTCTCCTGCCTCCAAGAAGAGAAAGGTAACCTTTGAAAACTCTGAATCTGATGATGATGTTGTAAAGAATGTCCCTAACATAACCCATGTAAAGAAATCCAATGCCAAGAAAACTCCCAGACCTGTACCTGCTGCTCCTCTGGACAACATTTCTTTTCATTCCATTAGCAGTGTGACAAAATTGAGGTATGTTTATCAAAGAAGAATTGCCCAGGAAAGAGAACTATGAAAAGATGCTCTAGAAATCAAGGAGGTAATGGACCTAATCAATAAAGTTGGATTACTCAAGACAGTCATCGGGTTCTCCAAATGTTATGAAGGACTGGTAAAAGAGTTCATTGTAAATATTCCTGAGTCAATTACTAATAAGAACAACAAAGAGTATATGAAAGTTTTTGTTAGAGGGAAGTGTGTGAAGTTTTCTCTAGCTGTTGTCAACAGGTTTTTGGGACGAACAAATGATGGTGAGGAAGAATTGTCTACTTCAGACAACCAACTTTGCAAGGTAATCACTGCCAATCAGATCAAAACATGGCCTTCAAAAGGTAAGTTGTCTATTGGACAACTCAGTGTAAAATTTGCAATCCTAAATAGGATTGGGGCTGCAAATTGGGTGCCTACCAACCACACCTCCACCATTGCTGTTGGGCTTGGTAAGTTCATTTATGTTGTTGGTACCAAGGTTCATTTTGATTATGGATTGTACATTTTTGATCAAATTGTTAAGCACTCTACTTCAAGTGTTGTCAAGCTTCCTATTGCCTTCCCCTCTCTCATCTGTGAGATCATATTAAACCAACACCCTAGAATTCTGAACTCCAATGATGCTGCTAGCAAGAGAGATTATATGCTGTCTCTCCACTACAAACTCTTTGTTGGAAGACATGCTCCAGATATTGTTCTGACATCTGCTGAGAAAGCAACTGCTTCAAAAGAAAGAATCATTGATGAGCTAAAAGAGACATATAGGAAATTGGGAGAAACTATTAATGCTGCCACGACAAGAAAGATCAAGTTAGAATCTTTAATTCAATGCCTTGAAAATGATGCTGCAAATGCTGAAGATATTAGTGAGGCTGTGTCAGGGGAGGAGTCTGAAGATGGTAATAAAGAAGATGGTGAAGATGTTCCAGATAATGTCGAAGAAGTTGCCTCCAGTTCTACTTCTGAGGATGAGGATTAGGTTGTCTGCTCTGGTGGTTTGCTGGTTGTTTCGGTTCATGTTTGGATTTGTTTTGGTTTGTTTTTTACTAGGCTTTTGGTAATGTTGTCTGCATTGGTAGAATGGATTGATTTTGTTGCTCTACATGAGCATTTTGGGTTGTAATATTTTTGGGGTCTCCATGCCCATAACATGTTTGTTTCTAACTGTTCTAATCAATGCTATTCCATTAGTTTATGATCTATAAATTATGGCTAAAAAGGGGGAGAAGCTTGGCTGAATGGTTGTATTCTATATACAGCTTGGTGTATGGTGTTTGTCCCTAACAGGTGTAGCTGGTTAGATGCTTGAAGTTGGTGGCTGTGTTGTTGCTCTGATTGTATACCTTCTTTTATTGGCTGGCTGTGCTGGTATGTTTAGCAGGTGTGAAGATTGTGGCTGCTGCTCTGTTTTGGTTGACAGGATGCTGATCCTGTTAGATGTGTGTTTGTTCCTCCTAGGGACTATTGTGTTCTACAGATCAGATTGCTGATTGATGTAGTAACTTAGTTGATTGTATGCCAGTGTGTTTGGGATTATGCTTTGCAGGTTGCTGAAGGATGATAGGCTGATGAGTTTGCGGGCTGCTTTGATTTTTTCTTGGGCTGATTGATATTGTGTGTTTTGCATCTGTTGAGGGGTAGTTTTGTTTTTACTCTCCTTGATATGGTTTTTTCTGTTGTGCTGTACTCTTTAATGCGGTTTTCTCTTGTGATTTGTTTAAGCCAAAATTTGTCAAAGGGGGAGTTTGTTAGTTATTGATTGGCAATAATTTTGGTAAAACTAGAAGTAATCACAACATGTCCTACAGGATGTCGTGACATCTTTCTGTTAGGAACAACAGGTTGCTTTGTGTTTTGTATCTGGTAGTTTCTCTATGATGTCAAACAAGATGACTTCACATTCATGGACTAAGCATTCAGTATGGATGGTTTTGTGTGCCCATATCTTTTTGTGCAAGTTGGCTGCACTTTTTCAGTACAGAATCTGCGTGCTCCTTGAGATTTACCTTAGGCGTTTGTGTTCATTTATTGAGGATTAGATTGGATATGATCTATTGTTATTTTCAGAAGAATGTTTGAATATTGGAAGATTGATTTGATTGGGTCTGATTGAATCAAATTAAATCTGGATAATTGCTGCTGTTTATGAAGATTGTTGCGGTTACTTTTGGCACAACCCAAGCCCATTAGAGAAGCAAAGATTAAAATCCGTGTGCATCTGATTAGAGTTTAGGCTTCTTGTGTGTTAGTTTTGTGAGCCATTCACTCATTACTTAATGTGTGAATTGGACTAGGTTGTTAATTGTAAATTGTTAAGTGTTCACTCAAAGCATTTAAGCAAGAGTGTATTATACTTGATTGAAGCTTTTAAGAAAGATCAAGTTGTGACTTTGAAGAGTGTCTTCTAAAGTCTTTTTATTGTGTATTGAAAGTTATCACTGCTGTGATTGAGGGGGAGTGAGAGGTGTCTCTTGTCTAGTGGGTTCTAGGCAGAAATTGCATTGGGTAGAGATTAAGTGAGGCGTTGTAAACTGGGAGTTCAGCTTTAAATTAATTCTACTGATAGTGAATTTCCTCCCTAGCTTGGTAGCCCCCAGATGTAGGTGTGTTTCACCGAACTGGGTTAACAATTAATGTGTCACTTTTAATTGTTATTTGTTTAGCTATTTTATTTGTTCTTGATAAACAGATATTTGTTTCGTGAACATCTCCTTCAACATCTAATATCTGATACCAGAATTTCACAAAGAGGCAACAAAATACTCATTAAGAAATGCCTTCTCCATCTCTTCCCAAGTAGCAATACTTCCTGTGGGTAGCGAGTAAAACCACTCTTCAGGATCTTCAGAGAGAGTGAACGAAAACATTCTTAATGTCTTTGCTTCGTTAGTGTGCCCATCAATATTGAGAGTAGTGTTCATAGTCATAAATCTTTGTAGATGTTTGTTGGCATCTTCATTAACCTTTCCAATGAAAGGTTTCCTCTTAATTTGGGTGATAGTGCTCGGATGCAACTGGAAATTTGCCACATTCACCGGTTGGTTTACAATTGTTAATCTACCAGCCAGTGTTTTAGCTCCACTGTAATCACCAAGTAGTCTCTCTGCTGGTGTAACTACAACCATAGTTACAGTATCTCTATCTGAGTCTGAACCTGAGTCGGAATGCTCTGAATGAACAAAGACTCTTTCTTCTTCTGGTGTTGGCGCTGAAGGTTTTGCTTCTGAAGCTGTCAGTCTTGCTTGTCTACGCCTTGCGTGTAGAGTTCTTTCAACTTCTGCGTCAAAAGAAAAAATAGCTAAGGATTCTCCTCACATAAAAATTTTAGACGCAGATTAGTAGTAACAGAATGCAAACAATAATAATAATAAAAAACTGAAAATAAAATTTTGGTCGTAGAGCAACAAAATTTCAATTGAATTAAAATTAAATTTATATTTTGGCAGTCCCCGGAAACGGCGCCAAAAACTTGATCAGTAAAATAGCAAGTGTACTATTTTGCCAATGTAGTAATAAAAGGAAATTTCCCCGAAAATCAATCTCGAGGACTGTGTAGGAACATAAGTTCTGGTTTCAATTCAATTAAACAAAAGTACTTGGGTTTTCAAAATTGTTTGGTTTAATTATAAAAATAATTGCAAATAAAAGAAAGAAATTGACTAAGTGGTTTCAAAAAATATGAGTAACATGCTAGGGAAAGTGAGTGATCCGACTTAGTAACAACTCTGAATTAACACTGCAACGACTTATTGTAACTAACTAATTACCGATTCATTAGAATATTTACTCCTAGGTCCTTAGTGAGAAAACCTTTAATTATCCACCCTAATTCCTATGTCCATAGAGAATTACAGATGAAATTAAGCAATCACTTATCAAGAATATTTCGGTTCCTATAGGGTAGACCCTAGTCTTAGGTGATATCTACTACAGAATGATCCAAAGCAAAGCATTAACAAAGGCAATCCAACCTAATCATCAATCAAAAATCAAACCATGTTTGTCCGACAGGGCAAGCATTAAGAATATTTAGAGATCAAATCAGTTATGAAAAATAAAATGATTGTTATAGCAATACTAATATCAGATTTATTACAAATTTAAATCAGGGACACCCCCTAGCATTTAGGGATTTAGCTACTCATAAGAATCGAAGAAAATACAAAGTGAAAACTAGACATTACAAGATAATAGGATTCTTTGATCAGCAATTGCTTCCGCTAATGAAAACCTTTAGTTTCCCAATCACCTTAATCTCTCCAATCTTAATACTGTAATTCTTCTCCAGTCAAAGGTCCCTTTTTCCTTCTCAAAATACGTATTAAATACTCCCAGGTCCAACACAGGACTAGGAAAATACCCAAAATACCCTTAAGAATCACAAAGGTTACAAAATCAACAAAATTGGAAGGTGACACAACCAAACCAACACGGGCCGTGTCAGGTGATACGGGCGGCTCTCTAATTCAAATTAGTCATGCTCTAAACTTGCTGACACAAGCACCCGTGTCAGCCCACTGTCTACCACGCAACTTTCTTTCTCTTGATATCCTCTTGACACGGGCTGTGTCAGGTGACACGGGTGGCCGTGTCAGGCCACTGTTTCCCTTCCAAAAACTCTTCTGAATTCCTGTTGTTTTTCCTGGTTTTAACTATGGTTCTTCTTGATTGCTTACATGAACCTAAAAACAATAGAAATACCAAACCAACGCATAAAATACCATAAAAAGAAATAAAATGCAACTAAACATATAAGACGATTAACTAAAACTATTAGTAAAATAACGCATAAAAACCACTAATTAAGCATCTTTGGGACATTTACGGTTGAGATCGGTATAGTCAACACACATTCTAAATTTTCCATTATGTTTCTTAACTAGTACAACATTGGACAAACAGGTTGTGTACTAGGCTTCCGATATAAAATTTGCCTCTAGGAGGTCTTTTACATCTTTTTCAACAGCCTCCGCTTTCTCGGGAGACTACCTACGCCTATGTTGAACTATGTCCCTAGCGGCCGGATCTATGGTGAGGTGATGGCATGCTACGCCAGGGTCGAGGTTGGGCATCTCCGTAGTGCTCCAAGCAAACAAGTCAACATTCTTCCAGAGGCAGGCTTTAAGCTGCTTCCTCGCCATGTCGGGGAGTCCCGTGCCAATCTTCACGCTTCTTCCTAGGTCATCTTCGAGCATGATGAGCTCGAAGTCTCCGTCTGGAATGGGGCACATTGGGTGGGAAAGTTTCTCGTTGTTTGTCGGGGGCGCATCTTCAGATCCCGTGCTCTGCTCTTGCTTGCTGGGGAAGCAACTGTCGAGGTCGACAAAGTTGACGTGAGGGAATGGCTTCTGCTCCTCAGTCCGGGCTAGCCTATCGGTCGACTTGGGGGGGGGGCGTTGATCGAGTTGAGCCCTTTAAGTGCCGCCTTGAAGCATCTTCTGGCCGCCTCAATGTCCCAGTGGACGGTGATGACCCGACCTCTGGTCGTGTAGTACTTCATCTTCAGGTGGACTGTAGACGGTACCGAGGTCAGCTCAAATAAGGTCGGCCTTCCCAGGATGCCCTAGGTACAAGGAGGGGTATTCAATTACCAGAAAGTGGTCTATTGGGCTCGGTAAAGAGGAGGAAATCCTCTGGTCGCGAGAAACACATGGTGACTTATAGTCCCGCTTCGTCAGAGGGAGAGGGTACTTCCTCGACCGTCTTGGCTTCGCGGGCCTCAGGTCGGGGAGCTTCATCTCTCCGGGTGTACTATTTCAGGTGTCCTTCCTTAATCAAGATCTCGATTGCATCCTTGAGGTGGATGTAATCCTCCGTGACGTGTCCAGGACTTCTATGGAACTAACAGTATTTGGACTTGTTCATGTTAGGCTTCATGGGCGTCGGTTTCGGGAAACAGACACCGCCCCTTTGAAATTCCAAATTGATGTATTCGAACAGGATGCACCCATAGGGAGCTGTGAGCAGCGTGTACTGAGTGAATCGGCCCATGGGTCCCCACTGCTCGCGGGGTCGGTCTTCGCGTCTTCTTTTCCTGCTTCGTCGAGAAGGGACAACCTCCCCTGCGTGTCCCTAGTAGTGTTCACGGCTTCTATCTCCTCATACTCGATGTATGATTGGGCTCTATGGAGAAGGGCATGTAAGGTGAGAGGACGTTTAATCCCAACGGCCTTGGCAAAGTTGGAGTGAGAAGGGAATGCAAGATCAGGAATCACTTCATGTCGTCTGTGGTGGACACCTGGACGGCCTCTCGGTTGAACCTCTCTATGTAGTCTCTGAGAGGTTTGTTCTTCCCCTGGATAATGGCTTCTACGGCTGCATCTGTCTTTGGATTGTGCTGGGAGGCCGTGAAGTTCCTGGAGAACTGCCTCTTAAGTTCGCCCTAGGAGGTGATGGATTCGGGCGCGAGGCGTTTGTACCATGCCATGACGCCCTTCCTCAGGGTAGTGGGGAATAACCTACACTTGATGGATCCTTGAACGTTTCAATAATCGAGAGTTGCATCGGTGCTTTTGATGTGGTCGTCAAGGTCGGTCGTGCCATTGTGTCTTGCTAAGGACGGGGGTTTCTCCATCCCAACGGGTAGTGGGGCCTCCCTGATAGCCCTATATAGTGGCGAGCGTTGAACGTCTTCGTCACTCCCGACAGATGAGAGTGAGGGGGATACTGATCCCGGGTTGTTTCTGTTTTGTTAGGGAGGACTCTTCGGTCGGGCTATTGGTTTAGAGACACCCCTTTGGGCTTTGTTCTTCTTCAGAACTAGGGAGCGCCGTTCCTTCCGAGGAGGTGGCCTGCCCCACTTCTGGGAAGCCAACGACTTTGGTCGCTCCAAACGAGGGTGATGCCCAGTCGGTCGAGGAGAGGGGCTCCGAGAGTCGTCAACTGGCCATGTCTTTCGCGGGGGAGGAGAAGGGTTGTTGGAAACTAGGATACGATGTCTTCATGGAGGATAGTGTAATAATCGTTCCGTCTCGAGAATCCTTATTCGCTCGTTCTTCCCGAAGATCACCAGGTTAGTCTGGTTGATCACCGTGAACAGAGCCACCATGGTAGGCCCGGTGCCTGCTGGCACCAGGATGGGCTAGTAGATAGTAGGGCTGTCAAAGCGCTGGACAGAGTTGAAGGCCGCGTATTCTGAGGAGGGAGAGGCGGTGCGCCCATCCTTGTAGTCGCCTTCTTCATTGCGAACGGTCGCGTTGGGGCCGTGGTCGTCTCTGTTGCTGAAAGGGATGAAGGCCATTTCAAGAGCATTGTCGTCGCGTGGGTTGGCCATGATTAGAACGGAAGTTGAAGGTTACTTTATTTCTTGAGCTTCTATGCTTGGACAGGAGAAAGAACGGGGAAGTAAAAGGTTCCCATAGACGACGCCATTGATCTTACCTAATCATAAAGGAATAAGTAGCTTGCCACACGTCGTGAGTTGTTTCCTTCACCGGTGTTATAGAGGAGAAAGGGGGTGTACCTGCAAGATGATCTGATGCTTAAGTGAGTAACGAAACAAGAGAGAGAGAGAGAGAGAGAGAGAGAGAGAGAGAGAGAGAGAGAGAGAGAGAGAGAGAGAGAGAGAGAGAGAGAGCAAGTACAGAGAAAAGGTGTCGGGAATAGAATACCCGACCCTCTAGT
The DNA here is from genome assembly GCA_963859935.3 of Lathyrus sativus. Classification (NCBI taxonomy): domain Eukaryota; kingdom Viridiplantae; phylum Streptophyta; class Magnoliopsida; order Fabales; family Fabaceae; genus Lathyrus; species Lathyrus sativus. The sequence continues at coordinate 130,858,586 of OZ012739.1, forward strand.
GAAAGAGGGTATTTATAATGTGCCCCCATCACAGGGCCAATGGTTACATTGCATTGGGCCGAATTGCCAAGCCTAACACAAATAACTGCCAGGGCTTACATGGCATAGTGAAGACCAGCATGTGGTCTTTGCTCTGGATCAACTGCCCCATGATCTTCGGAAGGTGGGCTAACCATCTCTTTCGGAAGTGGATAGTTGCCTGATGACGTGTTCCCGCGTGGGCGACACGTAGAGAACATGGGGGGAGCGCATGGGCTCTCCTCGTGCCAAGTACTGGTCTTTCTGACTGAGGGGTGTCGCTACTCGAAAAATGCAACGACGGGGAGGCGAAATGAAAGACAGAAGAGTCACCATCGAACTTTATTTATCCCATGAGGGGAAGGGAAAATATCAAGAAAACCCAAATAAAGGAACGGATAAGATGGTCTCGCAACCAAGAACGGGTTCGAAAGCCGGTTATGCGAATGGGAAGGGATTAGCACCCCTCGCATCCATCGTACTCCATGGGAACCATTTGTTTGTCGTATACGTGAAGATAGCTGCTAAATATTACTGCTTATGAAGAGTGTTCCAAAAGATAAAGAGAAAGTCTTAGAAACGAAGAAAATAGGAGGTGAACAGGAAAAGAGAGACTCGGTAGGACTTCACGGTCCTAGGCCTACGTATTCTCAACATGTATGAGAAAGTCAGAGTCGACGTAGTTCAGGAAACTACAGATATAGAAGGGGATATTCTCGACAAGGATTGGGTCCCTTGTGCCTACATATCGTTGTTCGTAGTTCGGCTTACGGTTTGTTAATGTTTTTGTGGATGATGCTATCATGCACATTCTAGCAGTTTAGGTGTATTGTTGCTCGCTTGTTGGAGACTTAGGCGTTACCTGTTTGCGGTAGAACGAACGTAACATATCCTTTTTGAAAAGATTAGTTTTCGCCATGCGAGGCAAGATGTCTCATTTGATTTGTGAGTTGTTTTTAGGGGTTAAATAGATCCTCGGATAGTAACCCCTTGCGGGTAGTACCCAATTCTTTATCTCAAAGTTTTGTTATGAAAAGGTGTGGCGAATACAAGCGTCTTCGTATTGAAAGACAAGTATCGAGACCACACACACTACAATGAGTATCCTGACACTCGGAGGGGAAGAAGTCTACACTCAATCCTTTCTCTTTAATTCAATACAAAGAGAACTTCATTCTTTTATTAAAGATGTTTTTGGTCTTGAATGGTAAGTGTTTTGTGACAGTGAACCCTACGGTAAATGTCAAGCACTCGGGATAGGAGAAGGCCTACGCCTAACCACTCCACGACCATTCAAGTTTTTGTTGTAAAAAGAGGTTTGAAAATACATTCGGCACGAGACCAAGTTTTTTTAGGAGAAAAGGTGTGAATAATACAAGCGTCTTCGTATTGAAAGACGAGTATCGAGACCACACACACTACAGTGAGTATCCCAACACTCGAAGAGGAAGAAGTCTACACTCAATCCTCTCTCTTTTAATTCAATACAAAGAGAAACTCGATTCCTTTAGTGTGAAAAAAAGTTTGAAAATGCACTCGGTACGGGACCGAGGTTTTTAGGAGAAAATGTGTGAAGAATACAAGCATCTTCGTATTGAAAGATGAGTATCGAGACCACACACACTACAGTGAGTATCCCAACACTCGGAGAGGAAGAAGTCTACACTGAATCCTCTGTTTTTAACTCAATACAAAGAGAACTTCATTCTCTTATTAAAGATGTTTAAAAATCTTCCAAAGAGATGAAAAACGGAGACAGATATATACAAGATACAGATAACCAATAGTCCACCAGTTAGGATTTTATGGTTTCGATATTTACTAAGTTTCTTAAAAGAATGTACAAATGAAAAGGGGGGTTAGATGACAGTATGCATAATATGACAGCATGAAACATGAACAGTGATGATACTATGAACAAGATAAAGTCAATAGAAATATAATCAGAAGAATATGTATGGAAATATAAACAATAAAGTATTAACAGAAATTAAAATCGGGAGTTAGTAATCGGTAAAATGGAAGTGGTCAAAAAATCCAAACCTCGTCTTAATCGCAAACTTCAAAAGTTAATTTAATCGAAGGGAACCTCTCGCGATCCCAAAGTAAGGAAAATGACCCAAATGGTCATTCTCCTTAGATTTGAAATAACGAAGGTTTCAACATCCTCGATGATTAACATTTGACGAATCGGAGACTTCATCGGTTCAAAATCAAAAATTGTAATAAGAGAATATGAGGTGAAAAAGAAATGGGTCTCGGATCCGACGCTACTTATCAATACATTCACTTAGTAATCGAGTTATGGAAACTTTGTCATCGACCAAAAAGATTAAAAAAAATAGAACAAAATGTCCAATAAGAAATGAGAACTGAAATCCAACTCTAAAAATATAAAATATTCTAAAAGAAAAAAAAGAGTTTCTAAAAAGAAAATAATAATAAATCTGAGAAAAGTTTATATAAAAAATATTTATAAAATTAAGAAATTAAATTGTATTAGATATTTACAAATTTAATAAGATCTAGAAAATACATACTTATTATCTATTCTTATATTTAAAACGAGAGGGGGTGAAAGAGTGTGAGCTGGTGTATTAACATGGAAAGGATATGGGCCATGAAGCCCAACCAAACAACAGCCAAAACAATTAAACAAAATCAGAAAAAACAAAAAAAAATACCAAAGAATCTCCTCTTCGTCAGTTTACCACTCTCGATCACCTTCTCTCTCTCTGTTCGAACCTCTTCTACTTCATTTCTTAAATTGATTTTCGGTTGTGTGCTGGGGTTTCATAGGTTGCGAACGGGTTTTTTCTTTTCATTCTTAAATCTAAGTTGGAAAAAAATGGGTTTGAGATCTGAAGAGGGTTTCGTTTGGTTTGAGGAAATGGGTTTCAGATGAAGAACATGGAAGGGTTAATGGAGGTGGTACACCGTGATGAGGATTGTTTGAAGGATGTTGTTGATCGTTTTTTATTTATGGGTTTGTTGAGTATGATGAGTTCGGTTTGATGGTTTGAAGGAAGTGGTTTTGGGTTTCAGTTGAAGAATTTGCGGAATATTGAAAAAGGGTGAAGGGTTTGGAGAAGTGAAGTGGAAATGGGTCAAAGAAGGTGAGTTTGTTGTTGGTGTTTAAGCGGATTTACAATTGTTCTTGTTAAATTTCTGGGTATTTTTTGTGGTGAGTGGCATGAAGGTTTTGAGTGTGTTTATGTTGTTGGAAGTTTTGAAGATGGTGAAGCGAGTTTTGATGATTGTTGGAAGGTGGGGTTGAGAGATATTGGTTAGCTTTGAAGAAGGGGTGGTTTTAGAAAAATGGGTCGTTTGGTTATGGTGTTGAAGCTTTTTCAGAAAATGGGTTTTGAGTTTGGAAAATGGATTGTCGTCGATTTTGATTTATGGGTTGTTGATGAACGGTTTTCACGGAAGAAGATGGAGGTGAAGCTTGAAATGGAGATGGGTTGGTTTGTTTCGGAGAAGAAGAAGGTTGAGTGAAGGTGATGATGAGGTGCGGTTCTGGGTTTTGCTGGGGATTTGGTGAGTGTTGGCGAGACGCTGGTTTTCGAGGAGGAGGGAATGGAGGTTCTGTTGTGTTTCTGGGTTAATGGGTTGTTGTTTTCGGATGGATTTTTTGAGTTTGTTTTGGGTTTGAGTTGGTTTTGAAGGTGAGGATTTATGGCTATTTGGTTGAGTGTGGGATGTTGAGTTTTGGATCGAAGTTGTGATGAAGAAGATGAAGTTTTAATGGAGGTGTTGATGAGTTTTAGACGAAGGATGAAGGTGAGTTTGATGATGATGTAGGTTGAAGATGATTGATGAAGGTTGGATATGGTGTTTGGGAGGTTGATTGATGAAGATGTTTTGAGGAAAAAAAGACGGTGATGAATAGTATTGGGTGTGCGCCTAGGGTTCTGTCCCAGAGGTTAAGGACAATGAATAGGGCTTTATACCCTAGGAGTCTGACACGCGGCACAACTTAATGAAGTGTTTTGACTTAATTGAATGGTTAAGGATAAATGGTGATGATGGTGAAAAGTTTATTCTAAAAAGTTAAACCTAATTAAAATTAACTTAATTCGATATAATCCTAAATAATTCTGACTAATTACAATTCTAATAATAAAAAACAAATGAAAATTCTAAATGTTAAATCTAAAAATAAAAATAAAATCTAATATCTAATTAATAAAAATATTCTATACTAAAAAAATAAAATCTGATAATAAAAATAAAACCTATTTAAAAAACTAAATTCTATTTAACTTTTAACAAAAATAAATTAAACTATTAAAATGCCATATTTAAAATGAAATTCTATCCTCTAAATAAATAAAAATTAATCCCTAAAAACTATTCTAAAAAGAAAATAATTCTAAAAACTACTAAATTAAATCTAAACAAAATCTATTTCTAAATTAATTAAAAATCTATTTTTTGGTAAAACAACTATTCTAAACTATTTAAAATTCTAACAAATAAAATCTCTATTAAAAAAATTCTAAACAATTAAAAAAACTATTTAAACCATTTTCTAAATAATTAAATATAAAGCAAAAATAGCAATAAAAATGCAAAATGTCATGGAAAAAGAAACGGAAAAAACGGGCGAACACCGAAATGCGCCGAGACTATTAGCACGAACTAAATCACCAAGAAGAGAGTGACTTTCGCTCGATTTCGACATGGAACTTCTCATTTGAATTGATTTGAATCGTCTAAAATGCGAGCAAAGTGACTGTAACTCTGATAAATTCAATTCGGATGATAACACCGGCATGATGCGACATAAATGATATGCAGGTGAAAATGGAGCAAAAGGCAGTCAAAACTAGAAAAAGGGTGGGCATTAGGGTATTATTGGTGCCTTGTTGAGATGTGTGCTCGACATGGGAGGTTGGGCCTTGTTGGGCCTCCCCAATATAGTATTGGGTTGGGCTTGCTCGACTAAGGGGCAGGTCTCGGCCCAGTCCAGAACATCTTTGATTTAAAAACCAAACAATTTTTATCTCTACAGACACCATATTTTATGAACATATTTTCCCTAAATAAATAATACCCAAACTTTCAAACTCATAATTCTAATCATCTTGATCCTAAGGCACTAACTGATTATTCTTTTGATTATTTCACCAACAACTTTCCTACACCTCATACACAAATTACCAACACTTCCAATACACCACCTTCTTTACATATCCCTCCTCTTCCCATCTCCCATCCTACTTGAAAATTCTGGCCAGCCCACGATGGATGTTCTAACAGAAGTTATAACATCCACTGTGACATTCACTACAGATCCACTATTATGCAGTAATTATAAAGCAGTAAATAACTCAGTTGGTTGTTGACCCAGTTTAGTGCAACACACTTACATCTGGGGGCTACCAAGCCAGGGAGAAATTTCACTATCAGTAGAATTAATTCAGAGTCAAACCTCTAGTTTGCACTCCTCACTTAAGACCTACCCAATGACAATTTAACCTAGAGACACTCTAGACCTGAGTATACCCACTCAATCCCTACAATCACACAACAGTGATAGCAAACAGTTACAAATTACACAGTAGAATGAAGAAACACTTCAACTATACACACACCTTGATCTTGCTTCAGAGTATTGATCAAGTGACACACACTCTTGCTTAACAGCTTTGAGTGGTACACAGACTAGAAACTACCTAACCAATGCAATCAACAGTTGCTTGGATTACAAGTGTTCCTAAGACACAATCGTGAAGAACAACCTCTTCACTTCTAAACCACTATGGTGATTTCTCTGCTTCTCTATCTCCAACTGCTGCCTTCTAGGATTGCTTCTCCTGGTATTTATAGCAGCAGATCAGTCCTTGGGCCTGGGCGCATAAGTTAGGTTTTATCCATCATAAAACCTCTCTTCAGTATTCTGCCCGCTTGCCACTTTAATCAGGTACATATTTGTTCCCCTAGTGCGTCTAAAATGTCTCCTGCATTCCAGCTTGAGCTTCTGATTTGTTTCCTGAGTTCTAGCTACCAGAATAACAAACTCTCGCTTGATGTCATACGACCTATGTAATAACATTGAGTATGACATCCAGCTTAACTTATAGTTAGCTTAATTAACTTACCCTGCACAGTCCATATTATGAATGTATCAACATCAGACATGACATTCATACATGCACTGATATTTTGCCACAAAATGCAGCCAATCAATACCACTTACAAACTCTCCCTTTGGCAAATTTTTGGCTAAAACACTTTGTACTTACACCAGAGATTTACACACAGCAGAAGACTTAACGTAGGTCCTGTCATGCAGGTAAGTCACTTGCTGCTCAAGCTCTCAGACTCCTCACAGTTGGCTTTCAGCCTTGTTAACACTCACTTTGTTAACTCTCTGTAGACTACTAATACATATGTCACCCTTTGCTAGTTGAGTAACAAAGTTACTCCCCCTCAACTGATTTATTTTACCAGTTAGACACTTCACCTGCAAATATCCTACAGTCACTCATATTCATCCAGCCTGCTCTGGATGTTATGACCTTCAGGATAACATCCTGTCACACAGTTGTGCTACTCCCCCTGAAGGGATGCACTCTGCTAAGGGATACACTATGCTTTTATTCTGTTCCTGCATATAGTTCCTAGTTCTAGCATACATGGCATACATATCATATCAGTAACAGCCCAAACAGCTGTTATCACACACACACACACATCTCATTAGCTTCACCTGCAGTTACCTGCAGTTACCCCTGTACATCCTAATCTCATAAGCACCATGGTGCATATGCTCAAGCACAGCTCATGGCTGTCTTGTTCTTCCACCTGCTATTACTGGTCATTGGTTATTAGCCAATTCTTCCATCTGCTGTACCTGTTCATGCTTTTATCTAACACTCTCTCCCCCTTTTTAGACACAAATTCAGATCCAACTATCACATAACATAGATCATAAAATGTACTAATACATATGTTTGGGATTACATTACAAAACTGCTCCTACAGAGCATCACCAAATATTCATGCTTGAGCAAAGATAAATTGAATAGCAGCACACTTCGTCACGAGCTGCAGTCTGAGGCACATACCCAATTCTGAATTTTCTTCATCAGAGGAAGAACTGGAGTCACTGCTATCCAAGTTTGAGAGAGAGATGTCTTGGTTTCCAGCATACGAGTCTTCTTCTAGAAGATCCTTATCTGAACCCCGGCGAGCCAGGGGCACGGTGAAGCCCTTAACAAGCAATCCTTTCATGATGACATTGTCAGCAATTTCCCCCATGGATTTATTCACGTAAGATGTGCCTTCCCTGTTCATAATTCTCCTCAGTTCTTCTTCAGTGGGAGGGGGATACTTACGGTTTGGTTTCTCAGCCGAGGGAGGTAGATCTTTGGTGAATTTGGGAGGGGAATTAGACGAAGATCCTTCATGATGCGAGGCCATGTTGTTGTCGAGACTTAGGGTCTGAAAGAGATGTTGAACGGTAATTGGGGCAGAGAGGCACGTTTGTATGGGATGGAGAGTTTTGTTGTTCAAAGACTTTGACTGCATTGAAATCCTAAAACTCTCTCGTGCCATTAATTGCTATTCATCCTCATACATGCAGATACCCAACTTCCCTCTAAGACTTTCAAATTGGGCAGCATCTAGAGCCTTTGTAAAGATGTCAGCTAGCTGTAGCTCAGTGGGCACATGCTCCAAGGAAATCACTTTGTCTTCCACAAGGTCTCTTATAAAGTGATGCCTTATATCATTGGTTCTGCTGTGCTGGATCGAGTTTTTGGAAATGTTGATAGCACTAAGATTGTCACAGTACAATGTCATGACATCCTGAGTGACATTATATTCAGTTAACATTTGCTTCATCCAGACCAGCTGAGAACAGCTGCTACCAGCTGCTATGTATTCAGCTTCAGCAGTGGATAATGAGACACAATTTTGCTTCTTGCTGAACCAGGATATTAGGTTGTTACCTAAGAAGAAACATCCACCAGATGTGCTTTTTCTATCATCAGCACTGCCAGCCCAATCTGCATCACAATAACCAGACAAAATAGGGGTACACCCATGAGAGTAGAGTATGCCATAGTCACAGGTTCCATTCACATATTTGAGAATCCTTTTCACTTGGTTCATGTGACTGACTTTAGGGTCTGCTTGATATCTGGCACATACTCCAACAGCAAATGCAATGTCTGGTCTGCTGGCTGTTAGATATAGTAGACTACCAATCGTGCTTCTGTATAGCCTTTGATCCACACTAATACCATTTTCATCTCTGGTCAACTTTAGATGAGTGGGGGCAGGTGTTCTCTTGTGACTGACATTGTCCATCCCAAACTTTTTTACTATATTTTTGGTGTATTTACTTTGGGAGAGGAAGATGGAGTCTTCCATTTGCTTGACCTAGAGCCCATGAAAATATGTCAATTCTCCACACATGCTCATTTCAAATTCAGACTGCATGTGACTGACAAATTGCTTCACCATCCTTTCTGATACTCCACCAAACACTATGTCATCTACATAGATCTGAGGTATCATGATTTCTCCACCTTCATTTTTCACAAATAGAGTCTTATCAATTCCCCCTTTTCTGTATCCATTGGTGGTGAGAAATTCAGTGAGCCTTTCATACCATGCTCTAGGTGCCTGTTTCAAGCCATACAGAGCCTTCCTTAGCTTGTAAACATGGTCTGTCAGGTTAGGGTCCTCAAATCCCCTGGGTTGTACCACATACACTTCCTCACTTAGATATCCATTAAGAAAAGTACTCTTCACATCCATTTGAAAGAGTTTAAATTTCAGAATGCAGGCAATTCCTAACATCAGCCTGATAGACTCAAGCCTTGCAACTGGTGCAAAGGTTTCATCAAAATCAATTCCTTCAACTTGAGTATATCCCTGTGCCACTAATCTAGCTTTGTTTCTGACTATGATTCCTTCTTCATCTGACTTGTTCTTGTAGATCCATTTTGTTCCAATGATATTGGTTCATTCAGGTCTAGGCACCAATTCCCATACCTCATTCCTCTTGAACTGTTCCAATTCATCTTGCATTGCCTTAATCCAGTATTCATCAGAGAGGGCTTCCTTAACATTTTTGGGCATTTTTGGGTTCAACCTTGGACACAAAACAAGAGTTTGAGATGACATCTCTTGCTCTGGTCCTTACTCCACTGTTGAGGTCTCCAATGATCAGATCTTTGGGATGATCTTTCAGAAGCCTAATAGAAGGTTCCTTGGTAGCTGTATCTGGTTCAGTACATGGACTTGCTTGGGTGTCTTCAGTCTCCTCAGATGGAGTCTCAACCAATGTTCCCACATCCTCTATGACATTGGTTTCATCAATGACAACATTTATGGATTCCATTAACACTTTAGTTCTGGAGTTATATACTCTGTAAGCTCTGCTGTTGGTAGAATATCCCAAGAATATTCATTCATCACTTTTGGGATCCATTTTCCTTCTTTGTTCACGATATGCCAAGATGTAGCATTTGCTTCCAAACACATGAAAATACTTCACATTAGGCTTTCTTCCTTTCCACAATTCATACAGAGTGGAGTATGTTCCCTTTCTCAGAGTTACCCTGTTGTGCACATAGCATGCTGTATTCATAGCTTCAGCCCAGAAGTGCATAGGCGGCTTCTTTGCATGGATCATGGCTCTAGCAGATTCTTGAATGGTTCTGTTCTTCCTTTCAACTACTCCATTTTGTTGAGGGGTGATAGGTGAGGAAAATTCATGGCTTATGCCTTCAGCTGCACAGAATTCAGAAAACTTAGAGTTTTCAAACTCCTTTCTATGATCACTTCTGATCCTGATAACCACACTCTCTTTTTCTCTTTGGAGTTTGATACACAGTTCTTGGAAGACTTCAAATACATCAGACTTTTCTCTGATAAAGCTTATCCAGGTGAATCTGGAGTAATCATCAACCACCACATATGCATATCTCTTCCCACCAAGGCTTTCTATTTGCATTGGTCCCATCAGATCCATGTGCAGTAGTTCCAGAATTTTGGTGGTGGTTAGATGTCCAACTCTAGGATGAGAAGTCTTGGTTTGTTTGCCCACTTGGCATTCCCCACACACTTTTCCCTCATCAATAGTCAGTTTAGGTATCCCTCTCATAGCCTCCTTGGAGATGATCTTCTTCATTCCCCTTAAATGAAGATGTCCAAGTTTTTGATGCCACAATTTTACTTCCTTTTCCTCTATAGCCATGGCACAAATTATGGATTTACTCGTGTCCTGAGGCTTCCACAGATAGCAGTTATCCTTGGATCTATGTCCTTTCATGACTTCTTTATTTCCATCATTAGTGACCACACATTCTTCTTTAGAGAACTTCACACTTAGTCCTTGATCACAGAGTTGACTAATGCTGATCAAGTTGGCAGTTAGCCCTTTTACCAACAACACATTGTCTAGAGTAGGGACTCCAGGGAATTCCAGATTTCCAACACCTTTGATCTTTCCTTTTGCTCCATCACCAAAAGTCACATAACTGGTGGAATGTGGGTTGATGTCTATCAACAGATTCTTTATGCCAGTCATGTGCTTAGAGCAGCCACTATCAAAATACCAGTCTTCTTTAGCTGATACTCTTAGAGAGGTGTGAGCTATTTGTGCAACCGTCTTGGCAACCCGTTTTCTTTGCTTGTTAGGCACCTCCCTCATTGGTTTGGCATGATGATGCCTATTTCCATGCATACCCTATTTGGTTTTTCTTTGGCTAGGAAATCCGTTCAGCCAGAAGCACACTGCTTTAATATGCCCAAGTTTTCCCCAGTGGTAGCATACATGCCTTTGGAATTTTCTCTTGATTTGGTTCCAGTTTCTGTGTGGTGAATGTTGTGTTCTTGGTCGTGACATCCTTTTTAACATTTGAGACTCAGGCTACAACCTCTTGAGTTTCAAGACAGGATTTTGTTTCTCAACAAATCCTATACCAGACCTATTTCCTGCAGTCTGCCCACTCTGAGGAATTTCCTCTAGGGTGTCAGTCTCAGGGTTGAGCATCCTTATGGATTTAGCCATTTTATCCTTCTCATTTTTCAAATCATTTACCTCACCTCTGAGGGTGTGTATTGTGGCTAGGTGCTCTTTCCTTTCTGCTTCTAAGACCTTGATGATTTCCTTCTGAAGCTCTCCTTGTTGATACAGTTCTACACTTCTGATGTGAAGCTTCTGATATGAGGTTGTAGGGTCTTCAAAAATCAATTCCTCTTCACTTGAATCACCATCAGATATGTACACCCTGGTGGGTGTAGTGACATGTTTAGATGTTTCTTCTTCTGATTCACTGTCAGAATCAGTCCATGTGATAGTCAGGCCTTTTCCCTTTCTCTTGACGTATGTTGAACATTCCTTTCTGATGTGTCCATACCCTTCACATTCATGGCACTGTACTGTACTGACTTTTTCTTCAGCTTTTTCTTTGTCAGCAGGCAAGCTTTTAGAATAAAGCTTAGACTTGGCATCTATCCTTTTGACCAGTTTGTTGAACTGTCTCCCAAGCATGGCTATTGCCTCTGATAGATTCTCCACTTCTTCCTCATCTGAATCCTCTACAGAATTTGAGACAAGAGCTATAATTTTTCTCTTTTTCTCCACAGCCTGATCACACATCTCCATCTCAAAGGTTTGAAAGGATCCAATGAGTTTATCCACTTTCATGTGGCATATGTCTTGAGCTTCTTCAATGGCTGTTACCTTCATGGCAAACCTTTTAGGTAGTGACCTCAAAATCTTTATTACAAGTTTCTCTTCAGTCATCTTTTCCCCCAAAGCTCCTGAGGTTTTAGCTAGTTCAAGAACATTCATGTAAAAGTCATGAATGGTCTCATCTTCCTTCATTATTACACTTTCAAATTTTGTGGTCAGCATTTGAAGTCTTGACATTTTGACCTTGGAGGTTCCTTCATGAGTAGTTCTGAGAGTTTCCCAAACATCCTTTGCTAGTTCACAGTGGTGGACCAGTCTAAAGATATTTTTGTCTATACCATTGAAGAGTGCATTCAATGCTTTAGAGTTTCCAAGAGCCAATGCCTCTTGCTCTTTGGTCCATTCCTCTTCAGGAATTTGCACAGATACTCCATCCTTGTCAGTCTTCACAGGATGTTCCCAGCCAGAGTTTGCAGCTCTCCAAGCCCTGCTGTCTAAGGACCTTAGGAAAGCAATCATCCTAGGTTTCCAATAGTCATAATTAGAACCATCAAGAATTGGAGGTCTATTTGTGAATCCAATATCTTTATCCATAGTACTAGAATTTAATTTCCCTATATCTCACCCAGTTATAAACAGGCAGGGTGCCTGCTCTGATGCCAATTGAAAATTCTGGCCAGCCCACGATGGATGTTCTAACATAAGTTATAACATCCACTGTGACATTCACTACAGATCCACTATTATGCAGTAATTATAAAGCAATAAATAACTCAGTTGGTTGTTGACCCAGTTCAGTGCAACACACTTACATCTGGGGGCTACCAAGCCAGGGAGAAATTTCACTATCAGTAGAATTAATCCAGAGTCAAACCTCCAGTTTGCACTCCTCACTTAAGACCTACCCAATGACAATTTAACCTAGAGACACTCTAGACCTGAGTATACCCACTCACTCCCTACAATCACACAACAGTGATATCAAACAGTTAAAAATTACACAGTAGAATGAAGAAACACTTCAACTACACACACACCTTGATCTTGCTTCAGAGCATTGATCAAGTGACACACACTCTTGCTTAACAGCTTCGAGTGGTACACAAACTAGAAACTACCTAACCAATGAAATCAACAGTTGCTTGGATTACAAGTGTTCCTAAGACACAATCGTGAAGAACAACCTCTTCACTTCTAAACCACTATGGTGATTTCTCTGCTTCTCTATCTCCAACTGCTGCCTTCTAGGATTGCTTCTCCTGGTATTTATAGCAGCAAATAAGTCCTTGGGCTTGGGCGTATAACTTAGGTTTTATCCATCATAAAACCTCTCTTCAGTATTCTGCCCGCTTGCCACTTTAATCAGGTACATATTAGTTCCCCTAGGGCGTCTAAAATGTCTCCTGCATTCCAGCTTGAGCTTCTAATTTGTTTCATGAGTTCTAGCTACCAGAATAACAAACTTTCGCTTGATGTCATACGACCTATGTCATAACATTGAGTATGACATCCAGCTTAACTTATAGTTAGCTTAGTTAACTTACCCTGCACAGTCCATATTATGAATGTATCAACATCAGACATGACATTCATACATGCACTGATATTTTGCCACAAAATGCAGCCAATCAAGAGCACTTACACTACTACTAATCTTGAACCTTCTCATGTCCCCCTAACATGCAAATCTAAACAGACTTTGAAACCTCCTACACGTCTAGAAGACTATCATTGCTAACCTCTTCAAGGTAAAACTCCTTCGCAAACCAGTAAATAAGGTAATATTGAGTTCTCTATTCAAAATTATTTATCTTATAATAACTTATTTGATTGTCATAGAACATTTAATCTTAAGTTATCTACTATAAAGGAACCCACTTCTTACTCTTAAGCTATTAAGGACTCAAATTGGCAATAAGCCATAACTAATGAGATTGATTCACTTAAAGATATAAAAACAAGAGTCCTTATACCTCTCTCTCCTAATAAAAAATAAATTGGTTGTAAATGGATATTAGAATTAAACTTCTAGCCAATGGAACTATAGAGAGGTACAAAGCTCGTTTAGTAGCTAAAGGTTTCAATCAAACCACGTTATTTATAAAATTTTAGCCTTGTTGTTAATATGACCACTATCCATCTTGTTTTATCATTGGTTTCCTGTAACAACTAACACCTTCACCAACTAGATATCAACATTGTTTTTCTTCAAGCTGACTTAAATGAGGATGTTTATATGAAACTCCCACTAGGCCTGAAAGTCCCTAATAGCAATAACTTAGTTTGTAAATTAAATCCATCTATCTACGGCTTAAAACAAGCTAGTGGAAAATGGAATCATAAACTAACTATCACTTTAATCAATTTAGGTTACACTAAATCTGGGTATGATTATTCCTTATTCACACATAAAATGACCAATGTTTTACTATTGTACTTGTATATGTCGACGACTTGCTTATAACAGATGCCCACATGGAGATCCTTCTTCAAAAGGGACAACTATTTGCCAACGAAAGTACATTTTAGACATTCTCCAAAAATCTGGTTTGCTTGGTTCCAAACATGTACCTACACCCACGGATCCTAATCACACGAGACCTGATATCTATTTTTCACTTTCCAAGTTAAGTCAACACATTTTAAATACCACAAATATCCACATTAAATCTATGTTTTGAATCCCGCGTTACATCAAAACTTCTCCATCTCAAGGGTTGCTCTTCAAAACAAAATTATCTCAGCAACTGACAGGCTTTATCAATTCTGGTTGGGGTTATTGTCCCAATACAAGATGATCAACAACAAAATTTTGTTTTTATTTCAAGATCTTCTTAGGAAGCTGGATACCGAGCTCTAGCTAACACCACATGTGAAGCCCAATGACTTTTTTACTTTCTTCATGACCTAAATATTCCTCATAACAGCCATGTCACCATATATTGTTACAACAAATCTTCTATAAACATCGCCAACAACCTCATATTCCATTAACACACAGAGTATATTAAAATGGATTGTTATGTTGTTCGTGATAAGGTTGAAGACAACACCATTCATCTCCTACCAATTTTGGCAGGAAACTAAGTTGCAAGTTTATTCATAAAGGTCTTGCACATTTGTCCCTCCCATAACCTTCCTTCCAAACTAAAACTGTATAATATACACTCAAGTTTGATGGGAGATGTTAAACACAATTAGACTTGTGTTTACTATATTTAAGTTTATTTTGGCCCATTACCCTTTCCTAAAATATATGATTTTGTTTATATTTTTTATATGTAAAGCCCACTGTATATATAAGCCACCCATTACCCTTTCCTAAAATATGAGAATTTCTTTTTTCCACTCTATGTATTTCTACCTCACCGTGAGGAATTCCATAAATGTCCTCTGTTTTCGGAGAAATATCTCCGGATGCACCCTATTTCTGAGTAAACATTGACATATTCTGGAGATATATCTCCAGAACAATCTTAAATGTTAAGCATTCAGAATTTGTCATCAATATCCCATTTATATTTGAATTGTTCTGGAGATGCATCTCCGGTAATATTCCGGAGATATATCTCTGAAGTGTATCAGAACAATTTTTTTTAATGATGAGCTCTGTATTTGTTTTCAATTTGAAAAAGTAGACGTATAAATTAGTAAAAGACTAACATTACATGTGTCGGAAATAATATAGCAATACAATAGTAAAATGTCGTACAACATGACATCCAAAATGTAGTAACAATGTCAGGAATAAAGTGCAAACGATAATATAACATCAAAATAATAACAGAAAACTATTGAGTGTGCCTGAAAACCTTTTATATACCACCTCTGCCTCCACAACCATCAACCACCCCACCCCCACCCTCCGTCTTCCAACGATGTATATGGTACAATAGTGCCCCTTGTGCCTCCACCATAATGGCATCAGGGACTCGCCTGACAACAGACCCCTCAAGGAAGTGACCTTTGTCAATGCCTGCCCAAGCAATCTCCACTTTGCAAAGAAATTGAGGCAAGACATCCTCAGTATGATCAATTTGAGCCTGCTGCTCCTCTAGAATCTTCAGATGAGCTGGTCTCGACGGATCTCCTGGAACACTCGGCACCATGTACATATGTAAGACCTTGAAGAACCACATTATGTATCCGTCGACGTAGCTCCAGTAATTCGGCGCTATGGTAGCCCTAGCCTCCTCCGGTACCAAGTGACTCTAATAATCAACAAACATCTCCTCTATCTGTATATGAGACAAGGCAGGAGGAGCAAAGACAACAGGGTGTCTGGGATGGTCTGAGTGTACCCGAACTGCCGCACGACGCACTCGGGGAAATAAGAAGAAGTGATATGTGATCCACAGGCCAGCTATCCAGAGTATAGAGATATGATGTAAAATGACTGCGTCTAGTGGTGATCCACGTAGTTGTTGAAGTGGATGTCATCAGCAACCAAATGGTCAAGGTAGACTCTGAAAGGCTCGACTACCTGGTTCTCTCTCAGCGGGATAAGAGCACAGGCATGAGGCCAGTCCTCAGTGTACTTATCCACACTCACTCAGCCAGAGATGTGCGGGAAGTGTTGGAGGATCCAAGCTTGAAACGAAAATAAAAATAAAAAGCATTAAGAGATAAAGAATTATCAATAATGGTTTTACAATTATGAAATGAAAAACATTCAAGCATAAAAAATTATTACCACCCGTAGTGTCGTGCTGTCTGTGATCTGCTACGTCCTCCACCGACATCCATCTCTCAACTTCGAATACATATAGGCTAGGAACACCACCCCCCAAGTTATACTCATGGATCTGAGTAAGATCCAAGAAGTACCGGAGGTATGCAACATCAGTATAGTTGGCACTCGTGTCAACAAAAATGCAAGTGCCAATCAGAAAAAGAAATTATACCCTCAAAGCATGAGTCCTGTGTAAGGCCATCTGCTCAGCATTACCATCATCCACCTCTGCAGCAACGATCTCTTCATGATATCTCTTCTTCAGGAACTCAAATCTAGCATGAGCACCCCTGGTCCTATCCACCTCCTCCACCGCCTTCTCAGGATCAGCCCCCAGATGCCTACCATCATCTTGACTTTCTCATCTTTGGTCATCCTACCATGATTGAGGAATATCCCCATGATCGGAAGATGCAACAAACACGAGACATCGTTCAGTGTGATAGACATCTCACCATGCGAGAGATAAAAAGAAGACGTATCAAAATGCCATCGCTCCACGAATGTATTAAGCATCTCGTGGTTGACCAGTGTAATCGGTCATGCATAGGCCCCTTAACCCAGATAAGGTCATAACTGACTGAAACCACTCCTCATCCGGTAGAGCTATTCCATCAATCTTCCTCCCATGGTTCAGAAACTTCTGGGAATCACATATCTGTGATTTTCCAGAAATAATCAATGTCAGTAATTATCAATGTTAGAAATAATCATTGTCAGCAATTTAAATTAACATAAAAAATAAATAAGTAATTAGACTAATGATACCTTTCCGTCTCAGATATATTTGGTAGTGTGGTATAGATACAGAGGAAGTACGGACGTATCAGATGGACCTACTTCAAATCCCTCTGGCTCGGAATCCTCAGCAACCTCACCCTCCAGAGGTGGCACTAGATCAACAGGATCATCAGCGGAACATGGCACCGGATCAGCAGGAGGTGGCACTGGTGCATCCTGACACCTGCGAGAGGATGGTGGAAGTGAAACGTTAGCTGGTGAATCCCGTCTCTTACAAGAAGAAGAAGAAGAAAAAGAAGAAGAAGAAGAAGAAGATTGATTGACCTGAGATGGAGTGGCTTGAGGTGAAGGTCGAGCCCCAAGAGTAGACTGCGCCCCTGAAGTCGACGTCTCTGTCTGACCAGATGTACCTCTTGCCTCCAGAACCTGCTGGCTCCGCTCCTGCCAAACGGATGCGTGCTGGGAAACCCGACCGTGTCTTAGTTTATCGACTATGTCAGCCATAACACCTGTAAGATAAATTACGTTGTATCATTAGTGCAAACAACACAAGCAAACAAGAAAATAAAAAATATACTGTATGTAGGATATTCCGGATATACATCTGCAGAAACACCTTAAATCCTTTCACGTTGAATGCTTCCATAGATGAATCTCTGAAATATCCCAGACACTGAACAATTCTAGAGATGTATCTTTGAAATATTTTACAACTCAGAGGTTGCGACAATGGTGTCCTCTGCTACCTGCATTGTGAAAAATAGGCATCTGATCGTCTATTTGAACTAGCAAATAATACATACACTAACTCTAAAAAATGTTACATATGATTCTACACATATCTATCCTTAACAATTGATTCCTACTCGTTTACACTATAACTCGATTTTTTTTCTAAAACTCAGAAAACATACCCGAAATTTATGATTTGGATGTTGCTGAATGATGAAATGGATGATGCTTGTTGTTTCCTTGAGTCTTCTATTGATGAAATCTGATTTGGTGAAGCTGGAGAATATTGAGAATTGGAGTTGAAGAACTGTGTTTGAAGGAAAATAAAAAGTGTGGGAGAAGAAGAGTCCGATGCGATATTAACCTCCAAAATGTTCTGGAAATACATCTCTGAAATATTTTAACGTTCACTTAAGTTTTTGTGGGTTCGGAGTTATATCTTCAGAGTAAAAAAATATTTTTAAAAATTCAAATAATACAGTTAAACTACATAGAGTGGAAAAAGACATTCTATAAAATATAGAATTTTATTTCTTTTTTTTAATATAAAGCTCACTGTGTATATAAGCCACAATTTGATTTCATTTCATAGTTATTTGATTGATAATGAGATTTTTTTAGTTTATTCATAATATTTCTTTTCCTTTTCAAAAACTCTGTTTCTTTATTGATGTTCAATGCACATCAATTATCAATAAAAGAAATTTAAGAGGTGACAGATATAACTCCAGTATCACGTAGATTCATTAGGATAGAATAATCTCTACTATGTGTCACTACTGCGGAAAAAGGTGTCGGCAAAGACAGAAGAGTCGCCACCTATCGTTATTTATCCCAAAGGAGGGAAAGGAAACGATCAGGGAAAACCTAGCGAAAAGGGATAAGATCGGCCATCGCAACCAAATCTCTGGGTTCGGGAGTCGGTTATGCAAGGGGAAGGTATTAGCATCCCTCACGTCCGTTGTACTCAACGGGATCCACGCTTGTTTGTTTACCTGACGGTTTGTTTATCTACCTACCTATCAAGGCTGCTCTGGGCCTATGTATTCCCTCGTGCAATGGGAAAGTCAGAGTCAACATAGTTCGGCTAACTACGGGTGATGGGGGAAGATTGCTCGCCAAGATGTCGCATCTTGTGCCTACGTACTCTCAACAGGTATGAGAGATCAGAGCAAACGTAGTTCGGGATAAAACGGAACACAGGCTAGTTCACGTGTTTTTTATCCGAGTAAGGTTAACAAATAGTTGCAGCAGTTAGGGACAAAGCCTGTTTATGGTAGAACTAAGAGTTAACGACACTCTTTTTTTGAAAAGGTTTTACGTTAAGGGAACCCCAAAGGGCAAAAGAATTTTGATGTTTGTTTTTGTCTTTTATCGGAGAAGAAGTGTTTTTATGAGTGTTTGTAATTCATACTGCACTAGAGACTATGACTTAGGAGTGAATGTGTCGCATATCTCCCAAAGGACGTATACTAAACACTCTAGACGATTGAGAGGAGACCGCTCAATTATCATTTCCCAAGTGGCTTAAGGCTCATAGCGTGCAATACGAACTTGCCTTTATTAAATGCTTTACTATTGTTTGAAGGTGAGAAGAGAAAGAGGACTCTACAGGGGAAACTATCAAGCATCCTACTGTTGTCATGCAATATGGTCCTAATGTTGAGTTTGAAAGGGGAATCTACCCTATTGTTATCATGCATGGATTCATCCTAATGTCTATCATCACTATCCTTATCAAAGGAAGTGAGAATCCTAAGGGAACATGAAAAGGGGAAAAAGAAACACAGCTATCAAGCAAGTGAAACATAAAGTAATTGGATGCAGATGCAATGCAACAGTACAAGCAAGGGAGACAAGCTCAACCTTAGATGCAAACATGGGATGCAAACAGAAATGTACAGAAAAACACACAAGCAAAGGGAGGCACCCCTCAACCTTTAATGCAAACATGACAGGTATGAAAGCAGAGAAACAATCAAGCAAAGGGAGACAAGCTTAACCTTTAATGCAAATATGCACCTAAACAAAAGTATTCTACTCATGAAAGTCTATCCTAATGCAACACGACAAGCAGGCAATGAAATCAATCCATCAGGAAAGAGATAAACTAGATGAGCAACAAGGAAATCATCCCAAGGCTACATCAAGTTTAGATGTGTATCAACACAAGAGTCTATCCCAGGTTCACCCTCTTTATGGAATGCACAGAATTCAACCAAAGGAAGAATTAGGCTCTCACAAGAGGGATCCTAATAATGTAGGACAGAGGAGAATGGTGGAACCTAGATGTCTATCTAAGGTATATGGTCAATGTTTATCAACACAGGATGTCCATCAAAGGCTTAAACTTCTCATGGAATGCACAGAATTCAACCAAAGGAAGAATTAGGCTCTCACAAGAAGGATCCTAATCATGTAGGACAGATGAGAATGAAGATAGTGTAAACCAAAGGAATACACTATGCCATTGAATGTCCATCCAAGGCTCAACCTCTTGAGGAATGCACAAAATTCAACCAAAGGAAGAATTAGGCTCTCACAAGAGGGATCCTAGGAATAAGACTTGGAGAAGGAAGATAGTGTAAACCAAAGGAATACGCTATGCCATTGAATGTCCATCCAAGGCTCAACCTCTTGAGGAATGCACAGAATTCAACCAAGGGAAGAATTAGGCTCTCACAAGAGGGATCCTAAAGATAAGAATGGGAGAGATTCGAATGGCTTGAACTGATCAAGGCAAAGGGAAGCACAAAGAGGAGAGGAATCATCCACCAAAAGCTTCTAAAGAAACCCTACAAGAAAGGCTCTAAAGGACATCCATCCTAAGGGAGCTAATGACCTATTAAAGGCTTGAGAAGTACCCTACAAAGGTCTCAACCTAGGTACTAAGGGTTCATGTAATGATTGAATGCTTAAGATTTGCTAAAAGTTCACTTAAAGGCAAAACTATGAGAAGGTCGTGTGTAGGACACACTAAAAAACAACCATAAGGTAAAATCTAAGAAAAATAGGAAATTACTCCTAAAACATCTAATAAAAATTCTAAAGATCACTTAAGTTCTTAAGAGTCTAGGGCTAAAATCTTGGATCAAAATTCTAATCCTAAGGGCATTAATAGAGAGCAGCATCCTAAGGTGTGCTATGGAAGGTGTAAATGGGAAGGGTCCTAAAGATTCACTCTAGAGCCTATCCAGACAGCTCCTAAAAATACAGAGAAAAATATTACAAAGCTACTTAATGCATTAACAATAAGCATGCAAAAAATCAGGAACTCATTCCAAATATCTATCAAGAAATAAAATCTACAAGTAGGCATACAATTTCACATTTAAAAAATGGCTATTTAAATGAAAAATATGCAATTAAATGAAAAATGAATTAAAAATAGAATTAAAAAATACAAAAAATTAAAAGACATGTTAAACTATGCTCATGATTATTTCCATAATTTATTGACATTTTTACCTATTTTTTATGAATTAAAATGAAACATGCAATAAACCATAAAAATAAAGAAAAGAATGGCAAAATGAATAAAAGCGCGCGCTGAATAGCAATTTAATCAATTTGAAATCTCATATGGGCCACAAACGGGGGTGCGAGTATCAATTGCAGCCCAAGTCCATCAGAACTTAAAATGATTCACGTGCACCTCAGTCAACACAAGACCACCGTAGGTCTCAATCATGCGCGTTGGTTCATTAAGTCATCAGATCTAACGCATGCTATCTAGCCACGTCAACAGCCAATGGTCAATAAAGCTAAAACTCATTCACAGCCATGGGATGAGGATACTAAGTCAAGGAAGTCACAAGATCGGACGGTCATCAGATTGTCTTCTTCATTTCAAACCTGAGAAACGGAAGGAACGCGCAGTGGTGGCCGGAGAAGACTCTGGTCGTCTTCTCCGGTGGGACGCCACCGTGCTCTTCCATAAAACTCAACGAAACTCTAAAAATTTGGTATCAATCTCTTCATCTCACTATACTGATCAATAATCCGAGATTAAAATTCATTTTCATCCATGGAATCATCAGAACCGAATCAATCTCATTCTTGTGCTCTGCTAACAAACATCACCAAATCCAGATTTCTTTACACTAATCAAATTCTCATGCTATGTACATCCTTAATCCATGATTAAAACTCATTTCTACTCAAAGAACAGGCCAAAATGAAAGCAACAAGAAAACACGCACCATCCAAAATTCTCACAATCGAACCTCTAACTTATCCTAAAATCATCTAGGCATTACCATAAACCTAACCACATGCAAAACAAGCTCTAATTCATCATGAACTAAGAGTAATTTTGAAAGTTAAGAACCTGCAAAAAAACTTCAACAGAGGCACGATTTTGCGATGAAACTTGCTCAAATCAATCCAGAAACACTCTATGATTGATGATGAAGCTTTCTTGATGCTCGAATTTGCTTGATAAGGCCTGAATCTTGGAACTCGATTTTCACCCTCAAGCTCACTTTTTCTAACTGCTTCTTACCTTTTCTTGCACCAAAATTCACCAACCTTCATCTGGAAACGATCTAGTGTTTACATAGAAAATGTTTGGATACATTTCAGGCCCAATGGAGGTCCAAACAGCCCAATTGTAAATTCAGTTGTCTTCACTTTTTTACTTTGTGAACTGCACGAAAACAGAACTAATTCACTTCCAAATTGATCCATTTTGCTTGCTTGTGATGTAAGGAGTGTGGATGGCAGAGATTGAAGCCTTGGAAATGCATCAATGGTTGATTTGAGTTATGTTACTTCAAGATTAAGAAACATGAGGAAAGACCATGTAAATGACTTCAATTCTCAAATGTGGTAATTGTATTGTTCTTAGAATGCATTGGTGACTCAAAAAATGTACCAACATGATATGAATTGATTTATTTTGAATTAAATTGAATTTTTGACTTTAAGTGCCTTTAAAGTTCCTTTTTATGAAATTTTCTTCAACCAATCCTCAATCTAATCCATGTCAATGAATCCTTGGTGTTTGATTGAATAAATAACCTCATTTTGAGCAATTTTAAAGTTGGACAAATTTGCATTTGAGGTATGCAAAGTGGTGAAATGGAGCTATAACCAAAAGTGACTTATAATCTTACTTTCCCAAAATGCCCTTTCCTTGCAAGCTCCATATCTTGAGTTCTACAAATCCAATCAAGGACTTCTAGTACTCTTTGGAAAGCTAAGAAGATAAGGAACAACATTCATGTTGGAGTCAAGTACAGGTGAGACATCCTTCTAGGTCAAAAATGGCATGGAAGTTGGTTGACTTTCAAGTACCAAAATCACATTCATCTGATGACCTGTAACTTGTCTGCTTCATAACTTGCATTCCATAAATCCTATCAAGGACTTCTAGTACTGAAATTAAAGGTATGAGCATGCTTTACAAGTTCCATGTTAGGGTCAAGATGAGATATGCATCTTGAGTTATGTTGTCTTAAAGTTAGACATTAAACTAGGGGATTTTACATTGTCAAGCTTAGAAACCCTAGCCTAGGAACTTCTCACACTCTTGATCCTTGATGAGTTGGTCTTGGAATCATCCCTTGGGTGTCTCAACACATCACTCCATGATCACATGGCCTTGAAATTAGGTATCAACCCCTTTCAATTCACCTGTTGACTAAGGGTTGACTAGATGAAACCCTAATTACACCAATCTTGATTGTAGATTCTTATACCTTGCATAATGACTTACCCAAGTTCCATAATATCTTTCAAGAAATCTCAAGTGCTCTCTCAATGCTTTAAGTCCATATCTATGGATCCAAAATCATCTAATGATCTCCCATGACCTTCAAGTTAGGGAATATGCACATAACTGTCTAGCCACTTCTCTGGGGATCTTTGACTTCTTTGATGAGGATATCAACCCTTGAATACTTGAGTGAAGACTATTGAATAGCCTTAGAACATGGTGGTAGCCCTTCCTTGATAAGCACATCCCTCTCAATGATATGCAGATGCTAATGATAATGCTAATGCTATGATTGCAATGAAACATAAGCTAGGTAAAGAAAAAGGTTGGGCAAATTTTGGGGTGCAATAGCTGCCCCTATTCAAACGGCTTGGACCTAACTAGGTGAGAAGCGAACGACTCTCACACAATCAAGGTAAAAGACGGTTGAATACCAATAAACCCAGAAATTTGTCAACCGCAGAAATAAACTGCAGAATCCGATTGGTAAAACTCTCCGAAGACTGAAATGACAATTGCACGACAACTGGCTGGTAGAATTTCTTAATCTCACCTCCGGACTTCTTAATATCACCTCTTGGCTTGATTTTGCCATCAGACACTCTGCATCACCTGGCAGAATTTCTTAATGTCACCTCCGGACTTCCTCATCAAGTCGGTAAGGAAATTTGACATTACTGTCTGACTTCATCATCAAGTTTGGAAGACAATCTCTAACATCGCTGTCGGGCTTCGTCATCAAGTCATCGTAGGACTTCATCATCAAGTTTAGAAGAACGTTTCTATAGACATCATAGTCTGACTTCATCATCAAGTCTGGGAGAAAATCTTCTTCATTGTCGGACTTCGTCATCAAGTCTGTAAAACATTTGTGGTCGTTGTCAGACTTCATAATCAAGCAGGAGGAACATTGGCCGTTGTCAGACTTCGTCATCAAGTCTGAGAAACATTTGTCGTTGCCGCCAGAAACCTGCTAGGGATAAAACTTCCTGACATCTCTGTCTGACTTCCTCATAAAGTCTAAGGGAAACTTCGGACTCCGCCGGGGATTCTGGAGAACTTCCTTAAGCAACCCCGTCAAGTATCGACCTCAAGTCGAAAGTACACATCTGATATCACCGTCAAGTATCGACCTCAAGTCGAAAGGAAAAAGTTGACCTCACCGTCAATCATCTGTTGGGGACACCATTTCTGACCTCACCGTCAGGCCTCCATACAGTTGTTCATAAACTACTGACATCACCTCCAAACAAGTGGAGAACCACAATCTAGGTAAACATTTGACGTCGCCGTCATGACTATATTCCTAATATTCTAATGTCATCATCGGACAAACTTACCAACAAGAAACACCTGACCTCACCGTCATATCTTCGTCGATATTATTTCAACATCACCGCTGGATAAACACAAGAAACATTTGACTTCATCGTCACATCTTCGTTGATAACATTCCAACATCACCGTTGGATAAACACACTATCAAGAACACGTCTAACCTCACCGTCATAGTTGAGCATTTGACTTCGTCGTCGGACAATCACATATTTGATACACACCTGACCTCACCGTCAAGATTTACTAATCAAATGGAGGAAATCATCTGACATCACCGTCAATCCTCTGCCAGGGATAACATATCTGATCTCGCCACCAATCACCCTTGGTAACCAATTACTGACATCACCGCAACATAAAGCTGATACATCTCTGACATCACCGTCGAGCAATCTTCTCTGATCACCTCTTGACATCACCGTCATATAAAATGGAGAATCACAACCTTTAGCAAACTTTTGACATCAACGTCAAATATCCATAAACACATCATCTGAATTGGATAGCCACTAACATTGTCATCGGGCCCTTGTAAGGAGGAGTTTCAACCATACTACTCTGAGGGATAGGGAAGAAACTCTTAACTTCGCAACTCTGTTATGGGAATTCTAGAAAACTTAACCGAATAACTCTGCCGAGGAACACCTGCACACAAGAACGGTACCCACCTAGCTCATGTTTCACATGCAGATGTTTGACAATGGCGTAATGCTCCACGCGGGGTGGAAATGCTACGCCTTTAGGGTAGATGCTATGCAATCATGCAAAAATGCTATTGAACCAAATCAGCAAAATAAATGCTGAAGAGAGAACCCTCCTGTCAGGGAGAAGGAACCATCCTGATGGGGAGAAGGAATCATCCTACTGAGGAGGTGAACCACACCAATTCAATTAGACCTAACTTGGGGAAACAAACCTCAGACGACTTTCTGCTGGGAAACCAAGTTCTAGGAGAACCTGTACTTGCTCAACTGAGTATACGAACCACAAACTGCTGAGGAAAAGATATCAACAGCCGAAATAAAATGCACGGCCTTCACAGATAGAATCTTCCTGAAGACACGGACTTCGATGAGGAAGTATAGCGACAGCTATTCAAACACTCTCTCCTGCTGGAGAAGACAAACAATAACCTGAACGGCCTTCCAGGATTCGACTCTCTTGGGGAACTGCAAACTTGGCCGAGGATAGACAACCCAACGCTGGAATAAATCCTACCTACCGGGGAGAACACAACTCTGTGGGGAATTCAACTCTGCTGGAGACCTCAGTCTGAACCATCGAGAGCTGAACGCTTACGGATAGTCTTCTACGAGAAAACTGCATGTTGACCCACTGCTCGGAACGAGTATACACCTCTTTGCATGACTCAGCTGGGGATATGATGATCCTGCCTAGGATGCATCTTGGCACACTGCTTGGAGGGTGACGGCCCTGCAACAAAGTGAACAAACAGACAAGATACCCTTCACAAAGGGACCTATCAAGGTTATCATCTGTGACAATGTTCAGGTAATTCAATGTTTTAACAATTTATTGCCTAGGCCAGCAAGTTTATGTATGCGCATTTTAACAAACGGGCGTTTTTTCGTAAACAAAACAGATAAAAGCTAAAACAAACACCAAGCAAACAGAATATTGAATAGTATATGTTTATTGATAAACGAGTCTGTAAATAGGCAAAATGTTTTACAACAGATGCAAGCTCCTGTAATGAGGAAACTGCACAAGTATATACATAAATATACAACAATATATACACAAATGTCGGTAATGCAGCGTAGACGAACACCATGAGTTGATCCCTCTATGACCCACTTGACTTCGATACTTCTCCGACGCTTCATCTTCAAAACAGATTGATTTGGATAAACGGCCCTCAGGTCTCCCCAAACCACTAAGCAATGAAAGTTCACACGTGGACCGCAGTCATTTGCTTTTTTAATCCCTAACTTTTGCCTGAACCGCCCTTTCGGGTTTTCGATTCACCGGGATACCCTTTTTTGCCAAAGCCGCCCTTTCAGGTTTTCGAATTTGCGGGTGTACATTTTTCATTTATATCCCTAATTTTTTCCCGAACCTTTTATTTTTCTGGTTCGCCGGGATGCCCCATTTTTGCCTAGATATTCTTTTTTCTTTTCAGCGGGTCATTTTAAGCAAAGTATTTTTTAACTGTGTCCGCGTTCATAGGGGATGCAAAATCTTCGCCATCCATCGTGGATAATAGTAAGGCTCCTCCCGAGAAGACCTTTATGACGACATATGGACCTTCGTAGTTGGGAGTACATTTGCCCCTGTGATCGGAGTATGGTGGGAGAATCTTTTTCAGCACAAGATCGCTCGTCTGAAAACTTCTAGGACGCACCTTCTTATCGTAAGCTTTCTTCATTCGGATTTGGTACAAACGACCGTATGCGATGGATGCTAACCTCTTTTCATCCATCAGGCTCAGCTAATTCAGTTTATTCTTTATACATTTTTCCTCATCGAGTTTCACGTCGACCAGAACTCTTAAAGAAGGAATCTCGACCTCTAGCGGTAGGACAGCTTCCATACTGTATACTAGTGAGAAAGGAGTTGCCCCGATTGATGTGCGTACCGTCGTACGATAACCGTGCAGAGCAAATGGCAACATATCATGCCAATCTTTATATGTGACAACTAT
The DNA here is from genome assembly GCA_963859935.3 of Lathyrus sativus. NCBI lineage: Eukaryota > Viridiplantae > Streptophyta > Magnoliopsida > Fabales > Fabaceae > Lathyrus > Lathyrus sativus. The sequence goes on from OZ012739.1 coordinate 130,886,193, forward strand.
CTTTTGCACTATCTTCTTGATATTTTTATTGGCCGCTTCGACAGCGCCATTCATCTTCGGCCGATAGGGCGATAAGTTGTGATGTTCAATCTTGAAGTTCTGGCATAACTCCTTCATCATCTTGTTGTTCAAATTCAAACCATTGTCAGTAATGATTCACTCGGGAATTCCATATCTGCAGATGATGTCCTTCTTTATGAACCGGGCCACCACTTGTTTGGTCACATTAGCGTACGAGGCTGCCTCCACCCACTTGGTGAAGTAGTCGATGGCTACCAAAATGAAGCGGTGTCCATTAGATGCAGTGGGCTCAATCTTGCAGATCATATCGATACCCCACATGGAAAACGGCCACGGGAATGACATGACGTTCAACAGGAACGACGGTACATGGATTTTGTCTGCATAGATCTGGCATTTGTGACATCTCTTCGCGAATTTGAAACAATCTGACTCCATCGTCAGCCAGTAATACCCTGCTCATAGTATCTTCCGAGTCATGGCATGTTCGCCGGCGTGCGTACCAAATGTGCCTTCATGGACTTCCTCCACAAGCAAACTTGCTTCCTTTTCATCCACACATCTGAGTAGCACCAAATCATGATTCCTCTTGTAGAGAACCCTATCCGGATTGAGGTAGAAATTTCCAGACAAACTCCTAAGAGTCTTCTGATCCGGGGTCGACGCTCCCATCGGATACTCCTCGATCTTGAGGAAGTTCTGGATATCATAGAACCACGGTTTGCCATCGGAGGCTTCCTCGATTGCAAATACAAATGCGGGTCCATCAAGACGAGAGATGACAATTTTGGGAGCTTCATTCCAAAAATTGACCTTGTACATTAAGGACAAGGTTGCTAAAGCGTCAGCCATTTGGTTTTCTGCCCTTGGCACATGGTGGAATTCCACTCGATCGAAGAATGGCGGCAGCCTTCTCGCGTAATTCATGTAAGGGACCAAATTCGACTGTCTAGTCTCCCACTCCCCTTTGATCTAGTTAACAACGAGTGATGAGTCACCGTATATATCCAGGTTCTTGATTCTTAAATCAATGGCTTCTTCTAGACCCATGATGCATGCCTCATATTCTGCTTCATTGTTGGTGACCGGAAAAGTTAATCTGGCAGTGAATGGGATGTGAGACCCCTGGGGAGTCGTAACGATTGCCCCAATACCACTTCCATAGGAATTAACTGCACCGTCGAATATCAACTTCCACTGGGAGCCAAGCTCTGGCCCTTCATCGGGAAGTGGTTCATCACAGTCCTTCATCTTGAGGAACATAATATCTTCATCGGGAAACTCGAATTTCATTGGCTGATAGTCTTTGATAGGCTGTTCGGCAAGGTACTCAAACAAAAAATTTCCCTTGATGGCCTTCTGGGAAACATATTGAATATCATACTCCGTCAGTACCATTTGCCACCTAGCAATCCACCCTGAAAGGGCTTGCTTTTCGAAGACATACTTGATCGGATCTATCTTCGAAATTAGCATGGTCGTGTGATTGAGCATATACTGTCTTAAACGTTTGGCAGCCCACGCGAGTGCGCAATACGTTTTCTCCAGCATTGAGTAACGGGACTCACAATCTGTGAACTTTTTACTCAAATAATATATGGCATGCTCCTTTCTGCCAGTCTCGTCGTGCTGACCAATAATGCAACCCATGCAATTCTCAAGAACTGTCAAGTACATGATTAAAGGTCTTCCGGCCACTGGGGGTATAAAAATTGGAGGCTCTTGCAAATACTGTTTTATTTTGTCGAATGCCTCCTGGCAATCCTCATTCCAAACAATCGCCTTATCTTTTTACAATAGCTTGAACAGCGGTTCGCATGTGGCCGTGAGTTGAGATATGAACCGAGCAATGTAGTTCAATCTCCCCAGAAAGCCACGAACTTCTTTTTCAGTCTTTGGCACTGGCATATCTTGAATTGCCTTTATCTTTGCAGGATCAACCTCAATGCCTCTTTTGCTCACAATAAACCCCAGTAGTTTTTCGGACCGTACTCCAAAAGTACATTTGTTAGGATTCAACCTCAATCTGAACTTCCTAAGCCTCTCAAACAGCTTCAGCAAATCGACCAGATGTCCCTCCTCCGTTTGGGACTTCGCTATCATGTCATCAACATAGACCTCAATCTCATGATGCATAATGTCATGAAACAAAGTGACCATCGCCCACTGGTAAGTTGCCCCTGCGTTCTTCAGACCGAAAGGCATTACTTTGTAGCAGAACATCCCCCATGGTGTAATGAACGTGGTTTTATCCATGTCTTTCGGCACCATCTTGATTTGGTTATAGCCGGAGAAGCCATCCATGAACAAAAACACGGAAAAATGAGCAGTATTGTCGACCGATACGTCAATATGACGGAGCAGGAAATTGTCTTTAGGGCTCGCCTTATTTAAATCCCGATAATCAACGCATATTCGCACCTTACCGTCTTTCTTCGGTACAGGTACTATGTTGGCGACCCCCGGAGGGTAAGTAGTCACGGTCAAGAATCCAGCATCCAACTGCTTTTGGACCTCTTCTTTGATTTTGACGGCCATGTCTGGTCGTGTCCTTCTAAGCTTCTGTTTAACTGGAGGACAATCCTCGCGCAATGGTAAGTTATGAACCACTATGTCAGTGTCGAGCCCGGGCATATCTTCATACGACCAAGCAAAGATGTCACTATACTCTCGAAGCATCTCGATCAATCTTTGCTTGATGTCATTTTGCAATGCAGCCCCTATTCTGACATTTCTGACAACTTCCTCTGACCCCAGATTAATAATCTCGATTACTTCCTCGTGAGGCAGAATAATCTTATCCTCTTTTTTCAATAGTCGAGCCAACTCTTCTGCAAGGTCTTCATCCTCATCAATCTCTTCTTCAGCGTGATATATCGGGCAATCAAAGTCGAAGTGAGTCATAGAGGGTTCAGGATCGATGTCATCTGTAGTGTGAATCCTGCAATAAAAATGGTTAAGCTTAAGAAGAGGATATGCAGGTTAGCACAAACCATATTTCCATTTTATTGTGTTTAAAACAAAAATAAAACAAGAATAACAGGGATCACAAAATTTGAATGCAAAGAAAACGCCCTTTGATTTATTGCTAATATGTACATGGATAAGCAATCAAGGCCCTGACAATAAAACCGTTATACCCCGGGTAGAGCATAAGGTTGTACAATAATTGGAAAAAACAAAGTATTACTCTTTACGCGTCACTTGGATGAACTCCTGGATGGACCAATTGTTGAGGCTTTGGCCTGGCTTGCACGGTTGGATCCATGAGTCCATATTGCAATCGCTATCTCCTTCCCCATCGGACACAGTGTTGACGCGCTCAAATATCACTCCTCCTTTTGTGAAAAGCACCGGCCCCTAGTAGTGCAGCGCACTCTGAGAGGATGAAGTAGAAGAAGAGGGATGGTACCCCAAGCCAAACTTATCTTGTTTGTTGGGGATTCCCAGCACCTACCCCCAGCCTTGGGTTGAACCGGTCTGTACTACAGCTTGAGCTTCCTTGAAGGAAGAGAGAGTCATCTCAGGTACTTTGCTCACCACAGGAGATACATCCTTGACCTTGACAGTTTCGAATGTCTGGCACAATGTTTCGTGGATTTCGCCGTCCACTTACACATACTTGAAAGACGACAAATGGCTCACCATAATCTCTTCCTCCCCGCAGACGGTAACAATGCTGCCACCCACAACATACTTCAGCTTTTGATGCAGCGTAGAGGTCACAGCTCCCGCTGAATGGATTCAGGGCCGGCCTAGCAAGCAGCTGTAGGCGGGCTGGATATCCATGATATAAAATACTGCATCAAAGGTTTCGGGCCCCACTTGAATGGTCAAGGTCACTTCTCCGAACACGGACCGCCGCGTTCCATCAAAATCTCTCACTACTAGATCACTAGGAGTACAAATCAAGCCCCTAGTATCAAGCTTCATCAAGGCTTTCTTAGGGAGAACGTTCAGAGATGATCCCGTGTCTACAAGCACATGGGACATAACAGTTCCTCGACATTCGAGCGATATGTGTAGCGCATTATTAAGGTTCCTGCCTTTGGGTGTCAACTCTAGGTCAGTAAACCCTAATCCATTACCAACATTCACATGTGCAACCACCCCCTCGAGCTGGTTGACAGAAATTTCTTGAGGTACATATGCTGCGCTCAAGATTTTCAGCAAGGCGTTGTGGTGTGCTTCAGAGCAAAGCAACAAGTTCAGTATGGAAATCTTTGAAGGCGTCTGCTGTAAGTGGTCAACTATTTTATAGTCGCTCTTCTTAATTAGTCTCATGAACTCTTCAGCATCCTTTACCAGCAAGTCTCTTTCTACCTCCCAAGAGGTCTCTTTAACGACTGCTTTACCTTTACCCTTATCTATTTTTTCGGCAATGACTTCAGGTGGCGAGAATACTCTTCCACTGCGAGTAATCCCTCCTGATCCAACCATATTATCCACAAATTCCACAGGTGGGCCTTTCAAGTCCAGCTTCTGACCATTGCAGTAAATCTCCGCTCCATAATTCCATGGGACAGCGTTGGTACTTTCAAATGGTATAGGATCGGCTTTCGTTATAGTGATAGTGGGCGGCCTCGGAGCAGAAATTGTGACGGTCTTATACGGGATGGTGATTGTAGCAATCTCATCCTTCTGCTTCGCTATCACTTCCCCAGATTTGTTCTCAACCTTTCGATCAAATTGTAGGATCCCTTCGTCAATCAGACCCTGAATCCCTACCTTCAGCTGATCACAACCATCCATATGTCTCGCACATTCCATACAAAACTCCCCACAGCCTGGGAATACACCCTTCTTCAGAAGTTTATCTTTGACAAAGCTAAGTGGTGTTTTCAAATCATTGACATTCTTCACCAAATTCAAGTCTTCTTCTTCGGTGATTGCATTAACCCCTGCGCCCCTGTGGTTAGGCATAGGGTTCTGTATGACATTCGGCACGTTGTTGGAGAATTTTATCATCTTATTGTCAACCATGTCTTGCACCTTGTGCTTGAACGCTTTACAGTTGTCGATCGAGTGGCCTGGTGCCCCCGAATGAAACTCACAGTGGGCGTTCGCGTAGTACCCAGGTGGTGGTGGCCCTATCAAGGGAGCCATGATGCTTTTCTGAATGAGCTGTAGTTGAAGCAATGCCTGCAATAGTTGACCATAAGGCATGGGTGGAGTGTCAATGTGGCGATTTGCTAATGGACCTTTGCCCTGGTACCTCCTGTACCCCTGTTGGTTCTACTGTGACTGCTGATGATGATTAAGTCAGAGAAGCTCCCTGACAAGCTTAATCCCGTTCTCAACTCGCTCACCAGTGATGATTAAGTCAGAGAAGCTCCCTGACATGCTTCTGATTAAATTTTCATAATAGACACCCGACAACGTTGCCACAAACATATCCACCAGTTCACGTTCAACCATCGGTGGTTGGACCCTGGCTGCCAATTCACGCCACCGCTGGGCGTATTCCTTGAAGCATTCCCCACTCTTCTGTGATAGATTTTGCAATTGGACCCGGTTGGGGCCAGGTCACTATTGTATTGATAATGCTTTACGAAAGCTTCAGCAAGATCCTTCCAGCTACGTACACTCGCAGGCTCCAAACCCATGTACCATTCCAGTGAAGGTCCTGACTGTTGTACCCCAAAATTTGCCTAACCTTTTTCTTACTTGGTTTATGTTTCATTGCATTAGCATATCATTGTTCTAGCATTCACATTGCATAGTCATATTGCATTTTACAGGGGATCAGGAAAGGTGTGCTTAGCCAATTGAGGTTATCAAAGGTTCAAGGCCTAATCAAGAGATTATATTCCAGTCATCAAGTGGTTATCATCATTAGAAGCAAATCAAAGTCCTTGAAGAAAGGCAAGCAAGTGAATGTGGTTCATCTCCTGTCTAGGAGCCTATCTGAGGATCACCTGACGATCATAAGCCCATGGTTAGGGGTGGATATTGTCATTGAAGCTCATTGGAGGCCTTGAGGGTCATGTTGGAGTTCAGTCAAGTGTTCATGGCAAGTGTGGAAAGTCACAATTAGGGTTTTCATCTGGTCAACCTTGAGTCAACTGTGCTATTAAAGGAGATTAAGACTCATTTCTAAGTCTTCGTGATCGTAGAAGGTTGTATGAGATACATGAGGTGTTATTCCAAGATCAATTCAAGAAGAATTCAAAGTGTGAGGAGTTGCTAAACTAGGGTTCTCAGGGTAAAATCCCTTATTTAGTGCCTGACTTCAAGATCACTTATCTCAAGATACAAGTTTCATCTCAACTTTTGACCAACATGGAACTTGTATAGCATGTTCTTAGCTTTAATTTGAGTTCTAGAAGTCCTTGATTGGATTTATAGAACTAAAGTTATGATCCAGACAAGTTACAGGTCATCAGATGAATGTGAATTTTATCTGTGAAAGTCCACCAACTTCCAAGGCACTTTTGACCTAGAAGGATGTTTCTAATCAACTTTTGGCCAACATGAAAGTTGTATTTATTGGTCTTAGCTTTCCAAAATGTACTAGAAGTCTTTCATCTGATTTGTAGAACTCAAGTTATGAGGTTTACAAGTTAGGGGTATTTTGGGAAAGTGAGATTACAGGTCATTTTGGATTATGAGTCATTTCACTATCTTGCAAACTTCAAATGAAGTTTTTTTCAACATGAAACTTGCTCAAAATGGGATTTTAACTTCAACCAAGCATCCATGAGGTATTGATTTGGCTTAGAACAAGAGTTGGTTGGAAGGAATTTGACAAAAGGCATTTTTAAAGGCATTAAAAGAGAAAAAAATCCAAAGTAATTCACAAGTGTTCAAAAAATGACAAATGAGTGCATATTTTGATTGAAAATAACATTTTGAGCACATTGGCATTGGTAGAAAATCAGTTTGATGCATATTTCATGGATTTTCCTTTTGTTACTTCATGGTGAAGCTACACATCATAGATCCACCATGGGATGAAATTAAAGGTGCAATCTGAGCCATTCATACTCAACAGGTCATTTGCATTGAGTTTGAAGCGTTTTGAAGCTAGGAACAGAGCAAATTCGTGGATGCCATGATCACATTTTTGAAGGAAAATTAAATTTTGGATATCTTAAATTGGGCTTCCAATGGGCCTGATAACTATCCAAACACATCATATATAAGTTCCTGATCCAGTTCAGAGCAAGTTTTGGTAGCATTTTGGTGAAGAAATCAGTTGTGGTAGTTAGAGTTGGAAGCTTCAAAGTGAGAATCGTGTTTTGAGTTGAAGAGCATTTCAAGACCAATTAAGGATTCCGTTAGCTTCAGAGATCATCCTTGAAAGTTTTTGCACCTTTTGGAAGCAAGATTCAAGCTGAAACCACTCCAAGTTCCAGCTTCATTACAGGTTTTCATCCTTCGAATTTACTCCTATTCTAGGCTGTTTTAGATAGAATTGAACATGTGGCTAGGCTTAGGGAAGAACCTAGATGGATTTAGGATCATAATCTTGGGGTTTATAGACAATTTAAGTTATGATCCATTTTCTGTTTGAGATCGTAACTGCCTGATTCTTGAGAGTTGAGATGATTTGAATAGTTTAGGTTGATCCTGGTGAGATGAGGAAGAGATCTATGGCAAGAACTTGAGATTTGGTGATGATCAATATTTTGGTAGTTTTTCTGTTCACTATCGTGTTTCAAGATTCATTGCGATTTAGAGCAATTGGAGGTTGGATTCAGGATCCTTGTGAAATTTGGAGAAGAACTGCATAGTTTTCTTGAGATTTAGTGAGATTTTGTGTTGGACCACCGTTGAACCCACCGGAGAAGACGACCGGAGGTCTTCTCCGGCCACCGCCCCTTTCCCTCTCTTTCTACCCAGGTTCAAAGGTAGGAGATGAACACGAGCCGTTAGATTGGTTTGAATTGATTGACTAGGTCATGAGATCCCACGTGTGAGATTCATCCTGAGAGTCTTTAACCTTGACTGGATTAGGTGGCACGTTCTAGTGCATAGGATTAGAATACTTTTCCAATGAATGCCCTTGATTATACCACACCATGTGCTTGAGTCAACAGCGATGTACCAAAACCCTCATTAAAACGATGTGCTTCATTTAATGAGGTGGCGCACGCATGTCCTTTAGATATGTAGACTGGTCCTCTCATCCAAAGGTTGTGGTTATTTTCTGTATTTTTAATTTTGTTAATTCATTTTCCAATTTCTTTAATTGTTTTCTTCATCTTTAATTCATTTTAATTGGAATATTCATCAGAAAATCATGGAAAAAATATGTGCATGATCCTTGTTTAATTCCATATTTTTTGATGCTTTTGGATTTTATTTTTGTGGTGTTTCCAATTTATTCTCCATTTTTCCATTATATTGAATTCATTTAATTTGGCATTTTGGACTTGTTGTTTGCTGATTTTTGTACCATTGATTGGCATAGAATTAGAAGTTGATTTTTTGCTGGCTGGTAGTAGATATCTTGATGAGATTGTAGGATTTTTGTAGTGATTTTTAGACAACTCTAAGCATAGTTTTGAACTAGGTTTTTAGAGCTTTCCCCACTTGAGCTTTCCCTTGACACTTTTGGTTTAGAATTTCCTTAGTGCCTTTAAACATTGATTTAAGCTCTGGATTTTTTACCATAGGTTCCCAATACCTTTAGGATCTCTTAGAAATTTGTATAGATTTTTAGGAGTTGCTTTACTATTTTAGTTAGATTTTACATCTAGGCTGTGTTTAGGTTGTTTCTAACATAGTACTTCCCATAGTTGAACCTCAATGGTGGCCATTAGTTCATGATAAGTTTTCAAATCTCTTTTGATGGTTTAGTAGACATATTGATGCTTTTGTAGCTTGAATTGTAAGGCTTAATTTGGTGCATTAGTTCCCTTTAGAGGGTTGCTTTTAGAGCTTGTGGAATTAGGGTTTTTAGAGCCTTTAGGAGTTTCTTCCCTTTTTCATAATTGTGGTTTGCTTTGGTTTGCATTCCATTTCCCATCCAATGATGCAAGGTTCCTTGGTGGGAGCCTAGTCCCTCCTTTGGAAGGACTAAAGGCCTACCACAAAAGGTAAAAACTTTGAGGATACCAATCTTAGATGAGTGGTTGAGTGCCATGATGGATTCCCTTGGTTTCCATCATGCTTCCCCTCATCATGCAATAATCTCTGTGTTGATTCATATCATCTCTTGGTGGAGCAAGTTGAAGCTTGAAGGTGAAGTCCTTATTCCCTTCTCTCTTGATGGATAGCTTGGACATGAAGACCACTACAGACTATTGTGTTGCTAGAAGACTGCTTTGTTGTTGGGCTGCTGGCTTGCTGTTTTGTTTGCTATATTCTCATTGATTGACTGTATTTGTGTGTTACATTAGAATAGGCTTTCATGTAGTTGGTTTAGGCCTAAGTGCATTGAAAGGTTGAGCTTGCCTCCCTTTGCTTGTTTGCATTAGAGGTTGAGTCTGTCTCCCTCTGCTTGCCTGTTACTGTTTGGCTTTGCTTGTTGGCTGAAGGTTGAGTTTGACTCCCTTGCCTGTGTATTGTGTTGCTTTTGCTTGTTTGCTCTAGAAGTTGAGTTTGTCTCCTTCTGCTTGTATTGCTGCATTGCATGCATTTTACTTACCGTTTTATTCTTTTAGATTATTTCTTTTGATGTTGTTCTCCTTTGCCATTTTCCCTTAGGATTTCCATTCCTTCTTGTTCAAGTTGGAATGTGATAGAACTTTAGGTTCTAACCATGCATGATAACAGTAGGTAGCTCCCTCCTAACCTCAATCATAGGATCAACTTTGCATGACAACTTTAGGATTGGATTAGTTCCCCTTTAGTGCGTCCTTTCTTTTCTCATCTTCAAGCATCTTTAAAACACTTAATAAAGATTAACGCGTGTTGTACGCTACGAGCCTTAAGCACTTGAGAAAGGGTTGTTGGAGGGTCTCTCTCCAGTACCTTGAATGCTTAGTGTGTTACCCTTTGGGCGACATGCGACGCCTTCACTCTTAACTCCAAGTCTTTAGTGCAACATGGGTTACAAACAAAACTCAAAACACTTCTTCCGTAAAAGACTTCAAAAAACAAAGATCAAACTTCATTTTGTCCTTTGGGACCTTTAATCCTTGGAAACCATTTTCATAAGGAGAGTTTTGTTAACTCTCGGTTCTACCGCAAACGGTAAACGCCTAATTCTCCAAAGGTCAAGCTGCATACACCAACTGCTAGAACCGTTTGTTAACCCTACTCGGGAAAAATAGATGAATCTGAACCCGTAAGCCGTATTATCCCGAACTACACAAGCTCTGATCTCTCATATCTGTTGAGAGTACGTAGGCACAATACTGACATATTGGCGAGCTACCATCCCCCCATCCATAACCCGTAGTTAGCCGAACTACGTTGACTCTGATTTCTCGTTCTCTGACGTGAATACGTAGGCATAAAGTGAGATACTTTGCCGAGTCATTTTCTTTTCTTTTCAGACCATCCTTGACAGGTAGATAGTTAAACCAACCCGTCAGATAAACACAACAAGCGTGGATCCCATCGAGTACGATGGACGTGAGGGGTGCTAATACCTTTCCCTTGCGTAACCGATTCCCGAACCCAGACATTGGTTGCGATGACCTTGTCTTATACCTTTTCGTCAGGTTTTTTCGATCATTTCCTTTCCCTTTCTATGGGATAAATAACGAAAGGTGGCGACTCTTCTATTTTGTCGGCCTCGTTTTTCGCAGTAGCGATAGCTGGCAACTCTGCTGGGGACTAATAGCTGCTTGGGACTTTTCCCATCCCCTATGCTGGGACCGTTTCCCTTCCCCTATGCGAGTCAATCCTAGCGCTTGCGTGTTTATCTGTTGGGTTTGCATTTATTTATCGCATTTTACTTTCTGCATTTTATTTTCAGTATGATATCATTATTGTGTTGTTGTGGGAGGGAGGCTCTGATGAGTGATAAGCCAGACCCAGGCTTGAGTGTATACCTAGCATTAGTTGTGGAAAGTAGTGAGCGCGTGTATGCTTTGCATGTACTAGTGTCTCACAAAATCCACGCTCAGACGAGATTCTCCCGGTTGACTTCTTTTCCGGCCCTTTGGGCTTGAGGGATTGTTGGTTTGGAGAATTGTCGACTCTGGGGACCGATCATTTGTGACTCCGCTAAGTGAGGCCTCTTCAGGGAGTGATGATGCCAAACCAGAAATGGTGAACGTATCATCATTTCGTGAAAGTTTGTGACGCTGGGAAACGCATAGGATTCCATACCTTGTTAGTGGATATGATTCATACTTGTGAGCGGGGTCGGGTTATTGCCGGAAACCTTAACCTTCAGACAACCTGGTTTTCTTGACAGTGAATCAGTATTGTTGGTATCAAAAGGTTCTTGTCATCAGAGATGTGTTTGTCCTTGACAGAGCATAATTATGGTCCTCTTCAGGGTCTTATTGTCAGAGCAGTGTTGTGATTATGTTGAAACAGAGCCTTGGTCTCCTCAACATCACACTCTTGATCTCCTGCTGCATGATTGCATCTTGCATTTTTGCATTTTGATTTGCATACCCATGTGCTTGTCATTAACGTGTGCCTGTGTTGCAGGTGCATATACTATCCCCCGGTTCCGGTAATCGTGCCCTCTATTTTGCTAGCATGGGATCATTGAAGAAGAATGTGGCTTACAAGCTCCCTACCCCAGATGTTACTTTGCTGCTTAGTTTGACTGCCTTGGCAGATGATATAGTGAAAGGGGAATTCAAGAAATCTTATGGGAAGTTGCTCAGTCTGGTTCGTAAACCTTCAGTCTATAAGTTGAACGGGTTGTATGCATTGCTACAGTTCTATGACCCTCCGTTGAGGTGCTTCACTTTTCCAGACTTCATTCTTGCACCTACCTTAGAGGAGTATGCTGAGTTGTTGGGTGTACCTGTTAAGAATCAGATGCCGTTTGTTCACATGGATGCTAAGCCTAATCTGGCTAACCTAGCTATTGCCCTTCACCTGGATGCTTCAGATTTGCTTCTGACCAGTTGGAATGGGGTTCCTGGATTTTCTCTATAGTTTTTGGTTGGGAAAGCCCAACAGTGCGCTAAAGACGGTTGTTGGATCGTATTCAACGCTATTCTCGCCCTCTGCATCTATGGCATCATCTTGTTTCCCAACATGTCGGACTTTATAGATTTGGACGCCTTCCATATCTTCGCATCGAGAAATCCAGTTCCCACCTTGATTGGCGATCTATATCATTCTGTCCATTACAAGAATGAAAATAGAAGGGGTAAAAATGTGTCGTGTTGTGCGCCCTTACTCTACAGATGGTTTGATAGCCACATGCCCAATAAGGGTCTCTTTGCTTCCTCTGCAGCCACAGCTGAGTGGTCTGAACGCCTGATGGGTTTATCAGCAGAGAGCATCATTTGGTTTGATCGGGATATGCTGGGTACTGAAGTCATCTACAGCTGCAGCGATTTTCCTAATGTGCCCTTGATCGGAAGAAAAGGATGTATTAACTACAATCCCTCATTACTTGTCAGACAGTTTGTGTACGCCTTGAGAGGTTTGCCGAAAGACGAAGAGGTGCAGGAATCTCTGTACCTCAGAGGGGTTCTAGATGGGGATATGTTAGCCAAGCTCAAGCACGCATGGAACAACATCAGCAGGCGAGGGAAAGCAGTGTTGGGTAAGAGCAATATCCAGGCTTATGCTCCTTATGTGACTTGGATTCAAAGTAGGGCAGCAACAGTAGGGATGCCTTTTCCACCTACTAAGCAAGATTTTCATCCAGTAGTTGAAGAACCTACTACAGTGTCCATTCAGAAATACAATCAGGTATTGGCTGAGAAGGAAGAGCTGAAGGAGACCAACGAGGAGTTGGAAAAAGAACTGGTTCAGCTTAGAAGCGAGAGGAACGAAGCTGTCTATTCCTTCAAAAAACAGACAGAGCTGGTGAACCGGCTAGGCACGGACTTGACCAAACAGAGGGCTGAATGTGAACTTTTAGGTTTGGACTTCAAAGCTGTCAACGATGTGCTTGCCACCAAAAAGCAGAACCTGGATGATGCATACCGGAGAATCTCCAAATTCAACCAGCAGTGGGATGCCACTCTGGCCAACAACAAAGAGCGGGAAGACAAGCTGAAGCAACAGATCTCCCAGTTGAAGGCCAATGATAAGAAGCTTGATGGTGAAACTGCTCGTAGGTACGCCACTGAAGACATGTTGAACAAGGCTATTGCGAACCTGAAGGATCGCAAGCAGATTTTTGAGTCTAAGAAGCGAAGGTTAGAAGACTGTTTTGGAAAAGGAGCGTGGGAAGACTCTGTTGAAGGTCTCCAGTACACCGTTATGCATAGGGAGTTACTTGTCAAAGGGTTGCTCACTCAGCCTGATCATCCCAAAACGAAGGAGTTGCTAGAAGAGTTTCGCGCCCGTTGCCACACTTGACTACTTTGTAATCCTTTGTATTTTCTGATCATTGATGTATGCTGACCATCACCAGACTTGTTGGTCGAGGTCATGCTGTTGATTCCCCATGTACTCAGTGACATTGTATGCTGCCTTGTTGGGATTTATATATATACGAGACGTTATCTCCATGACTGGATCCGGATTTCTTATTATCAGCACTGGCACTCTGGCACTAGAATCGGGGGAGAAACCTCCCTAAGGCACAGACACACGTTTGCATTTGCATGAATCATTTGCATAACAGGTACCTAGAGCTATTTACCTAACCCTTTGTGTTTACAGGTTATTTCAGAATTTCCGATCAGCGAATTCATCGATACTCTACAAGAGGTAATTGCAAGAAAGCTATGGATCAAATGCAAGCTGAGATGCAGGAGATGCGTGACAGGATGGCGCAATTCATGCAAGTCATGGAAACTGTGGCCAAGGGCCAAGAGCAGCTTCAGACTCTGGTGCAGCCTCTGATTGCACGAGTTGATTGTACTGGTGTGCTACATGGTGGGGTTGCTACTAATCGTCCTCATGGCGAGACTCCTCGAGCGGGTGATGTTGTACCGGTGGTCGTTCTCAATGCTGGTGAGAACGGCAATGGAGCTGGGAATGGGAATGTAGCTGGTAATGGTAACGGACATGTGGAAATCAACGGAAATGTTGGAGCTGGAAATGCTGGTTTTGGTGTTGGTGCCGGAAACACTGGTGTGGGTATTGGTGGTGCCAATGTAGGCTTCGACAATGCAGGTTTTGGCAACGCAAGCAACAACGGTTGTGGGATGGGTGCCTACAACGCTGGTTTTGGGCCGGGTGTTGCTAATCAGGGCTTTGGTAATGTGGGGTATGGTCCCAGGTTTAATCAGAATGACTTTGGTCCTAATGCCGCTTACGCTGGATATGATAATGTGGATCCTCATTGGGGCGAGGATCGTCAAGAGGATGCTTTCTCTATGCCGGGCATGGGTCTCGAGATTCCCACAGAAAATGACTGAAGGTTCAAGTTGTTGGAGGAACAAGTGAGAGGTCTTGCCAATCAGAATTCCATAGGGTTAGACATGGCTAATATGGGGTTGGTTCCTGGCTTGAGGGTGTCACTCAAGTTCAAAGCCCCTACTTTTGACAAGTATAAGGGGGATACATGCCCAAGAGTTCATGTACGGTCTTATTATCGGAGAATGTCTGCTTATTCGAGTGATGAAAAGATGCTGATGCATTTTTCTAAGATAGCTTGTATGGACCGTCACTTGAATGGTATATGGGATTAGAGCCCACCCAGATCAGTAGCTGGAAAGAGTTGGCGGAAGCCTTTGTAAAGCATTATCAGTATAGCAGCGACCTTGCTCCTAACAGGGTCCAACTTCAGAATCTTTCTCAAAGGAACGACGAGAGTTTTAAAGAGTACGCCCAGAGGTGGTGTGAGCTTGCAGCGAGGGTGCAGCCACCCATGGTAGAGCGTGAGTTGATGGATCTCTTTGTGGGCACTTTCTCTAGTATATATTATGAAAAGCTTCTCGGTTGTACGATGGGTAGTTTTTCTGATATGATACTCCTGGGAGAACGTATAGAGAATGACATCAAGATTGGAAAGATTCAAGCAGGAGAATCAGCCTCAGCTAGAGGAGGGAAAAAGGTATTTGGAAATAAAAAGCAGGGAGACACTAATTCGGAATATAGTGCTCGAAAAAAAGATAGAAGTCAGAATTATCGCAGGAAGCAGATTGCCAGTGTGACAATTCCCGTACCTCAGCAACAACAACAGCCGCAACAGCAACAGAGACAACAGAATTCTGCTCCGCAAAGGTTCCAAGGCCGGGATAGGGCCGTGAAAAGAGTATTTGATGTGCCTCCAGTGCCGTATGCTCAGCTTTTTCAAACTTTATTACAACTGGAGCTTGTTGAGAAAAGAATGCTAGCTCCGCCGAAGGGCATGCCTCCTTTTGGTTATGATGCCAATGCACATTGTGAATTCCACTCCGGGGCACCCGGTCACAGCATAAAGAATTGTCATGCATTTAAGCATAAAGTGCAGGATCTGATAGATAGTACGGCTATAAAATTTGATCATCGTGCATCCAATATCGAGAAGAATCCGATGCCGCCTCACGGATCTGCAAAGGTGGGTGCTATCTTAGAAGATATCAGTCTGAATTTGATCATGAATGTAGATGAACTAAAGACGCCTCTGGGCTATGTAAAGAGCAGGTTGCTAGAAGGGGGAGTCTTCCCTGGTTGTGATGCAGATTGTGTTGACTGTTTAGCCCGGCCTGAGGGATGTGATAGTTTAAGAAGAGGTATTCAAGGTCTGATTAATGAAGGAACGCTACAATTCAACCGTACTGCTGAACAGAAGCCTGTTGATGCGATAACTGAAAAGCAGGATAAGTTTGGTTCGGGATGTCTCCCTTCATCGTCATCTTCATCACAGAGCGTGCCACGGTTCAAGGGGCCGGTTGTGGTTACTCCAGGAGGAGTCAATTTTGAAAGGATTAATGTTGTGTCTAACAGCAGAGATGGAGATAGCGACTGTGACCTGGATTCATGGATCAAGCCCAGCGTGCCAGGACAAAGCCTATGCAACTGGTCTATTCAGGACTTTATTCAAGTGACGACGAAACAGTAATGCTTGTTTTTTCGATTATTGTACAACCCTACGTCCTACTCGGGGCATAATGGTTTTGTTTCAGGGCCTACTTGTTTATGTCTGTGCTTTGCTTTAATCATCAAATAAAGGCGTTTTTCTCATGCAAATTTTGTGATCCTTGTTTTTCTGTTTTTATTTTAACAATAAAATGGAAACGTGGTTGTGTGCTTTGTTTGCATATCATTTGAAGCATTTAACCATTTCCCTTGCAGAATCCATATTTCAGATGACACCGATCAAGAACTCCCTATGACTCGCTTCGACTTCGAGCATCCGATATTTCAAGCTAAGGAAGAGATTGTTGAGGACGACGACTTACCAGAAGAGCAGTCTCGACTTTTAAAACAAGAAGAGAAAATCATTCTGCCTCATCAAGAGGAAATTGAGGTCATTAATTTGGGTTCTGAAGAAGTTGTCAGGAATGTTCGGATAGGGGTTGCGCTGCAAAGCGATATCAAGCAAAGACTGACCGAGATGCTTCGAGAGTATAGTGACATCTTTGCTTGGTCGTATGAAGACATGCCTAGGTTAGACACTGATATTGTGGTCCACTGCTTGCCATTGCATGAAGAATGTTCGCCGGTCAAGCAGAAGCTCAGAAGAACGAGACCAGATATGGCCATAAAGATTAAAGAGGAAGTACAGAAACAGTGAGACGTTGGTTTTCTAGCTGTTACAACTTACCCTCCTTGGGCCGCCAACATAGTACCTGTACCGAAGAAAGATGGTAAGGTACAGATGCGTGTCGACTATCGAGATTTGAACAAGGCGAGCCCTAAGGATGACTTCCCGCTTCCTCATATTGACGTATTGGTCGACAATACTGCTCAATTCTCTGTGTTTTCCTTCATGGACGACTTTTCGGGCTATAATCAGATTAAGATGGCGCCGGAAGATATGGAGAAAACAACTTTCATTACCCCGTGGGGAACGTTCTGCTACAAAGTGATGCCCTTTGGTTTGAAGAATGCTGGGGCAACATATCAGCGTGCTATGACAGCGCTCTTTCATGACATGATGCATAAATAGATTGAGGTCTATGTTGACGATATGATTGCCAAGTCCCAGACGTAGGAAGAGCATCTGGTGAATCTTCTGAAATTGTTTGAGAGGCTTAGGAAATTCAGGCTGGGGCTGAATCCTAATAAGTGCACCTTTAGGGTGAGATCTGGAAAGCTATTGGGGTTTATTGTTAGTGAAAAAGGAATTTAGGTTGATCCTGCAAAAATAAAAGCTATACAAGAAATGCCAGCGCCAAAAACAGAGAAAGAGGTTTGTGGCCTTTTGGGGAGATTGAACTACATTGCTCGGTTCATATCTCATCTCACAGCCACGTGTGAACCAATGTTTAAATTGTTGAAAAAAGATCAGGCGATTGTCTGGAACGAGAATTGTCAACAGGCGTTTGAAAAAATAAAAGAATACTTGCAGGAACCACCGATATTGATACCCCCGGTAGCTGGAAGACCACTAATCATGTACTTGTTGGTTCTTGAGAACAACACGGGTTGTGTACTCGGTCAACACGACGAGACTGGACGAAAAGAGCATGCGATCTATTATTTGAGTAAAAAGTTCACAGATTGTGAGTCTCGTTACTCAATGCTCGAAAAGACGTGTTGTGTACTTGCTTGGGCTGCCAAACGTTTGAGACAATGCATGCTAAATCATACAACCATGCTGATTTCGAAGATGGATCCGATCAAATATGTCTTCGAAAAGCAGGCACTTTCAAGAAGGATTGCCCGATGGCAGATGGTACTGACAGGGTACGACATTCATTATGTTTCGCAAAAGGCTATCAAAGGTAGTGTTCTGTCAGAGTACCTTGCCGAGTAGCCAATCGATGATTACCATCCAATAAAGTTTGATTTTCCTGACGAGGATATTATGTACCTAAAGATGAAAGACTGCGAGGAGCCGTTGCATGATGAAGGTCCTGAGCGGGGTTCCCAATGGCAATTAATATTTGACGGTGCTGTTAATTCATACGGAAGTGGAATTGGGGCAATCATTACTACTCCCCATGGGTCTCACATCCCGTTCACTGCCAGATTGACATTTCCAGTTACCAACAATGAGGCTGAATATGAAGCATGTATCATGGGTCTCGAGGAGGCTATTGATTTGAGAATTAAAAATATGGATGTGTATGGAGACTCTGCACTAGTCGTGAACCAGATCAAGGGAGAATGGGAAACTCGTTAGCCTAATCTGATACCTTACATGAATTATGCAAGCAGGTTGTTGCCTTTATTTGACAAGGTAGAATTTCACCATGCGCCGCGGGCAGAAAATCAGATGGCAGACGCTCTTGCGATGTTGTCTTCGATGTACAAAGTTAACTTCTGGAATGAAGCACCCAAAATAGTTATCTCTCGCCTTGATAGGCCCGCTTTCATATTCGCCATTGAGGAAGCTTCCGATGGCAAGCCGTGGTATTTTGATATCCAGAATTTCCTAAAGAACCAAGAATATCCGACTGGGGCATCCAACCGCGATAAGAAGACTCTTAGGAGATTGGCTGGCAACTTCTACTTGAATCTAGATGGTGTTTTGTACAGGAGAAACCACGATTTGGTGCTATTGCGATGTGTGGATGAGAAAGAAGATAATCTGCTTATGGAAGAGGTCCACGAAGGTACTTTCGGCACGCATGCCGGCGGACATGCTATGTCTCGAAAGTTATTACGAGCAGGGTATTATTGGCTGACGATGGAAACAGATTGTTTCAAGTTTATGAAGAAATGCCATAAATGCCAGATTTATGTAGACAAGATTCATGTGCCGCTAAGCCCTTTGAATGTTATGGCGTCCCCGTGGCCTTTCTCCATGTGGGGCATTGATATGATTGGCAAGATTGAGCCCACCGCATCCAACGGACACCGGTTCATCTTGGTAGCTATCGATTACTTCACCAAATGGGTCGAAGCAGCGTCATACGCTAATGTTACCAAACAAGTAGTAGCCCGGTTTATCAAAAAGGACATCATCTGCAGATACGGAATTCCCGAAAGAATCATTACTGACAATGGTTCGAACTTGAATAATAAGATGATGAAGGAATTGTGCCAGAATTTCAAGATTGAGCATCATAACTCATTTCCCTATCGGCCCAAAATGAATGGTGTAACACCCCACTTCCCAAAATCATCTAAATTAATAAACATTATAAATAAACAAAATCAGAGTTCCAATTCTCCCAAGTGGGATATCACATAAAAACAACGTTTCCTTATAAAAAGGTTTTTCTCCAAATACAGCGGAATGTTAAATAATAAAATTCAATAAAAGTTTGATACGTTCACAGGGAAATAAAATATAAGTTCAACATAAAATAAATAAAAACGCCCAAGTCCCGTGCTACGTATCAGAGCATCCTAGACTCGACCATCACACCAATATCCAAGCTAGCTAAGCACCTGGATTATCTGTACTTCTGAAGAAGCACAGACCACAACAACAACAAAGGGGTGAGAAAACATGATCAAAAATATAATGGTAATGTAATACATGTAAATAAGGTAGTACAACACACCAACACACCAAGATTCACCCCTAACAACACCATATGACGAACCTACTGTTCAAATTACAATATAACATATTATAATGCAAAATGCAACTCAACACCATGCATGCGGTACCGACTCGTTGGTTCATTCAATCGAACCTGGATAGATCACTTACGCTCCTCCTGAGACATGATCTATCCCCCACCATTCTCCACAAAGGAGTACGAATGAATCACTTACTCTCCTCCTGAGACATGATTCATCCCACCAAAACACCATGATATGCACAACACCAATGCATAACTATTATATTCAGGCACACTAAGTGCACACGATCCTCCTGATCATATCATCATACATCATATATATATATATATGCATAGATATATTATACACCAACACCATATAAATCAATTCACACAGTGAGCAATCTCACATTCTAACACCAAGTATAAACACATCCCAACACTCAGGGAATACACGATCCTACTGATCACTGCACCATAATCATATACATGATACACCCATCATTCATTTTAATTAAATTAGATATTAAACGAGTTCACACTCTAACACCATATATAAACACATCTCAACACTCGGGGAATACACGATCCCACTGATCACTACCCACATATACATCAACTAATTGCCCACCAGTCATTATTACGGGAAACATGTACTATCACCGAGTACACAAGTTAATTCCCACAGTCATCATTCATACATGGCATCAAGGCCAAAGGAATCACACAAGTCCAGAGCTCAAGGCCAAAATATCACAACACTCACATTCTGGTTCTGCTACGTTCGCTGACATTCTCCAGGCGAAGCCCCGTAGCGAACCTTCGCTAGCATTCGCCAGGCGAACCTGCTGGCGAAGCCCCCTTTCCACTATCGTGCATTCGCCAGGCGAAGGGATCATTCGCCAGGCGAACCTTCGCTGGCCACACTCGCCAGGCGAAGTTCCTACCTTTTAGGTCTGGGATTTAATTCTGAATTGTTCGCTGCCATTCGCCTCAGCTCGCCAGGCGAACACTCGCCTCCACTCGCCAGGCGAAGCCCAGCGAATGCTGCGATCTCAGCAATTTCTCACAGTTCTGCAGAGTGCTTTCTAAGACAAATGGGTTAAACTTTCTACTTCCAATTCACCTCTTAACATCAGTACCAACATTACACGTAATTCAGCCTAAATGATTCCTAATCCCAATCCCAAAATCATCACCTAGACACTTTATTGATACATCAAATCCCTACAGAATTTCCCTAAAAACCATAAAATCACTTATATGCCAAATTGGCCAAAAACAACAATTCATCAACGTTTAATATCCAACCATCAACAATCAATAACAATCACCACATATAATACAGACAATCAATAACAATCACCACATATCCTACAGAATTTCCCTAAAAACCGTAAAATCACCTATATGCCAAATTGGCCAAAAACAACAATTCATCAACGTTTAATATCCAACCATCAACAATCAATAACAATCACCACATATAATACAGAAAATCATATATCGATCAATTTCCTACGGGGTTAAGGACTCCCCAACTACCCTATACATGTATAAACCATTCCCAATCAGGTTTCTCCCCCCTTACCTTGTTAATCGGTTGATCGATGAAAGAACCCTCCAAGGTTTGGCCAATTCTGATTTTCCCCCGTTCCTTCGTTCTTCGCTCCCTTTTCCGTTCTTCTCACTTCTCTCCTTTCTATCGTTCTTTTTCCACTTTCTCTAACTTCTCACAATGTATCGTAAAAACTACTAACCCCTCACATTCTCTATTTTAATTCTCTAATCCCAATAATAATAATAACTTAATAATAATAATAATAACTTAATAAAATAATAATAATAATAATAATAATAATAATAATAATAATAATATTATTATCTCACCAAAATAATAATAATATTAATAACAATAGTAACTATAATAAATATAATAATAATAATAATAATATTCCCACCAATATTAATATTATACACTATATTATTATATTCCCCAAAACACCACCAATAATCCTCCCACATTAGGGGCACCCACCAAACATCACCAAATACACCCCCACCAAAGGGCACACCAACACATAATATTTAAAATAATAATAAAATGACTAAATAATTAAAATGGGTGTTACAACTCTCCCCCACTTTAATTATTTTCGTCCTCGAAAATTACCTGATGGAAATAGCTCCGGATACGCTTCTCGCATCCTGCTTTCCAACTCCCAGGTCACACTGCCTCCTGCAGCACCTCTTCAAGCTACCTTCACCAAAGGTATCTCTTTCCCTCGGAGTTGTTTCATCTTACGGTCCTCGATCCTCAACGGCATCGTCTCAACAGTAAGATTCTCCCGAACCTGAACATCATCTCTCTGAATAACATGAGATGGATCAGAAACGTACTTTCGCAATTGCGACACATGAAACACATCATGTAAGTTTGACAACTCAGGCGGCAACGCCACCCTATAAGCCACATCACCAATTCTCTGCAAAATCTCATAAGGTCCACTGAACTTAGGATCCAGCTTCTTGGACTTCAATGCACGACCCACACCAATTATCGGATTAACTCTTAGGAATACGTGATCACCTACACAGAATTCCAACTCTTTCCTCCGATTATCATGATAGCTTTTCTGCCTACTCTGAGACACTTTCAATTTCTCACGAATCATTTGAATTGTCTCAGTAGTCTGCTGTACAATTTCTGGCCCAAGCACCATATTCTCACCAGTTTCATACCAACACAGAGGAGTCCTACACCTCCTCCCATACAAAGCTTCAAACGGTGCCATTCCAATACTCGAATGGTAACTGTTATTGTACGTGAATTCGATCAATGGTAAATGAGTATCCCACGCACCACCCTTTTCTAACACACAAGCTCTCAACAAATCTTCAAGCGACTGAATAGTCCTCTCCGACTGACCATCAGTTTGCGGATGATAAGCTGAACTTAATTTCAACTTAGTTCCCAAAGCTTCCTGCAAGCTCTTCCAAAATTCCGAAGTAAACCGTGGATCTCTATCCGACACAATACTGGACGGAACACCATGCAACTTCACAATTACCCGAATGTAAATATCCGCCAGCTTCGTCAATGGAAAACTAATATTGATCGGCACAAAGTGTGCAGACTTCGTCAATCGATCCACAATCACCCATATAGCATCAAAGCCTCTCGCCGTATTCGGCAAACCTGTCACAAAATCCATGGTAATGCAATCCCATTTCCAAACCGGAATCTCTAATGGTTGCATAAATCCAGAAGGTCTCTGGTGTTCCACCTTCGACTTCTGACATGTCAAACAGGCATACACAAATTGAGCTATGTCTCTTTTCATACCAGACCACCAAAATAATTTCTTCAAATCATGATACATTTTCGTAGCTCCCGGATGAATACTCAGGCTACTACGATGTCCTTCACTCAAAATTGACTTTTTCAATTCTTCATCATCTGGTACACAAATCCTGCCTCTAAATCTCAACACACCTGTACTATCCAATTTAAAGTCACTATCGGAGTCACTCCCTACTCCAGGCATCAAATCTACCAATTTCACATCCAACTTCTGATTTTCTCTAATCATATCCAAGAAGTCATTATTTACCTGCAACATACCCAACATTACACTATCTGCAGTAGTCTCACAAACCATGCTCAAATCTCTAAATTGTTCAATTAACTCAATTTCTTTCACCATCAGAGCTGCCATATGAATTGCTTTCCTACTCAAAGCATCTGCCACTACATTGGCCTTTCCTGGATGATAACTCAAACTGAAGTCATAATCCTTCAAAAATTCCAACCATCTTCTCTGCCTCATATTCAGCTCTTTCTGATCAAACAGGTATCTCAGACTCTTATGATCACTAAACACTTCAAATCTTAAACCATATAAATAGTGTCTCCAAATTTTCAACACAAAAACAACCGCAGCTAATTCAAGATCATGAGTCGGATAATTTCGCTCATGCACTCTCAATTTCCGCGATGCATATGCTACTACTTTACCATTCTGCATCAGAACCCCGCCTAATCCCATCTTAGACGCATCACAGTACACCATAAACGGTTCACTCGGAGTCGGTAACACTAACACCGGTGTCGTAGTCAATCTCTTTTTCAACTCTTCAAAACTTTCTTCACAAGCAGCATCCCATACAAAAACTTGGTTCTTTCTCGTCAACTGAGTTAATGGCAACGCCAAATTAGAGAACCCTTCAATAAACCTGCGGTAATAACCGGCTAACCCCAAAAAGCTTCTAATCTCTGTCGCTGTCTTCGGCGGTTCCCACTGCAATACTGCACTTACTTTTGACGGATCCACCGCTATTCCATCTTCAGATATTACATGCCCCAAGAAACTTACTTTCTTCAACCAAAAGTCACACTTTGACAGTTTAGCAAATAATTTATTTTCCTTCAACACTTGCAAGGCAATTCTCAGACGTCCTGCATGATCTTCATCAGATTTAGAATAAATTAATATATCATCAATAAACACTACAATGAACTGATCCAAGTAAGAATGGAAAATTCTGTTCATATGCTCCATAAATACTCCCGGTGCATTAGTCACTCCAAACGGCATTACAGCATATTCGTAATGTCCATATCGAGTCCTAAAGGCAGTCTTCTGAATATCACCTTCTTTTACTCTCATCTGATGATAACCCGATCTTAAGTCGATCTTACTAAATACACGAGCTCCCACCAGCTGGTCCATCAAATCATCAATCCTAGGTAAAGGATACTTATTCTTAATAGTCACTTTATTCAATTGACGGTAATCGATGCACAGACGCATACTACCATCCTTCTTCTTCACCAACAACACTGGAGCTCCCCACGGCGATACACTTGGTCTAATAAACTTTCTATCCAACAATTCTCCAATCTGAGACTTCAACTCAGCCAATTCCACTGCAGACATCCTGTACGGCGCCATAGAAATAGGTCTCGTACCAGGAACAAGATCAATACCAAATTCTACTTCTCGCGTCGGAGGCAATTCCGTAATGTCGTCAGGAAACACTTCTGGAAATTCATTCACCACTGCTAATTCCTCCATTGGCACTTTGTTATCCATCGATAAAGTTGCAAATAAAGAAAACACTCTAGTTTCATCTTCCAACAAGGCCCTCAATTCTTTATTAGACAAAGAACTTGCCACAACTTCCTCTTCAGGGGTCAGGAACAACAGTTCCTTCCGAAAACAATCGATGTAGACTCGGTTGAACTCTAACCAGTTCATACCCAGAATAACATCCAACTTACCAAGTGGTAGACAAATCAGATCCACTCCAAATTCTCTACCGGAAATAGTCAGCGGACACTTCAGGCATACCAAAGAAGTAGTCACTGAACCTATAGAGGGTGTCTCAATAGTCATCCGTCTCTCCAGAGTGGACGGCACCAAACCTATCCTCTCCACACAATCTACAGAAATAAACGAGTGCGTTGCACCCGTATCAATAATAGCAATCAAAGGAATATTATTGATAATACAAGTACCTCTGATCACACGCTCATCACTGGCAGCTTGAGTCCCTGCTAAGGCAAACACCTTCCCACCAGCCGGAGACGTTTGAGGCTTCTTCGGCTTCTCACAATGTGTACTGATATGACCCTTCTCACCACAGTTATAACAGGTCGGCATAGTTGCTCTGCAATCAGCTATCACATGACCTGGTTTCCCACACTTAAAACATTTCTTGGCCTCATTAGGACAATCATTAGCACGGTGTCCCATACCACCGCACCGAAAACATTTCCCTTCAGCAGATGCTCTCCCATCTCTAGGCTTCTTATCAACAACAGCTTTACGTTTTCCCTTATCAGCAGCAACACTATAAGGAGTACCACTAAACCTCTGCTTACCCTTACGGTCATTAACAGCTTTGTAGTGCGCAATCCTTGCTCGGTTATCATTATCATAGATTCTGCTCCTGCCTACCAGCTCAGGATAGCTCCTGATCTTCTGACAAGCAATCCCCAACTTAATCTCTGGACGCAGTCCATTCTCAAACTTTAAGCACTTAGAGGTCATTGCCCCTTCCACATTATAGTGGGGACAATACTGCACCAGCTCCTCAAACTTGGCAGCATATTCTGCTACAGTCATGCTACCCTGTTTCAGCTCTAAGAATCCAATTTCCTTAGCGCTTCGAATATCTTCCGGGAAATACTTCTCCAGAAAACCTTTCCGAACCACCTCCCAAGTAATGGTAGTTCCAGCAGCTTCCATCCTTTGGCGACTATTGTCCCACCAGGCTTCAGCCTCACCCTCCAGCATGTGAGTACCAAACCTCACCTTTTGTTCATCGCTACATTCCATAGTCCTGAAGATCTTTTCAATTGCCTTCAGCCACTTCTGAGCAACTTCAGGGTCCAGAATTCCTCCTTCAAATGTTGGCGGCTTGTTGCTCTGAAACTGCGCCAAACTCCTGAATTGGGCATCTGCAGTTTGATTCTGATTAGCAACAGCCTGTGCCATTGCTTGCATAGCAGCAGCCAATGCAGCATCGTTCCTTCCTGCCATACTGCTCAAAACAACAACACCAGGTTTAAAAGATATTCAACTCCATCCATAAGGACAGACCCAACTCGACTCAACAACACTGGCCGGACGGACCGACCTGCTCTGATACCAATTGTAACACCCCACTTCCCAAAATCATCTAAATTAATAAACATTATAAATAAACAAAATCAGAGTTCCAATTCTCCCAAGTGGGATATCACATAAAAACAGCGTTTCCTTATAAAAAGGTTTTTCTCCAAATACAGCGGAATGTTAAATAATAAAATTCAATAAAAGTTTGATACGTTCACAGGGAAATAAAATATAAGTTCAACATAAAATAAATAAAAACGCCCAAGTCCCGTGCTACGTATCAGAGCATCCTAGACTCGACCATCACACCAATATCCAAGCTAGCTAAGCACCTGGATTATCTGTACTTCCGAAGAAGCATAGACCACAACAACAACAAAGGGGTGAGAAAACATGATCAAAAATATAATGGTAATGTAATACATGTAAATAAGGTAGTACAACACACCAACACACCAAGATTCACCCCTAACAACACCATATGACGAACCTACTGTTCAAATTACAATATAACATATTATAATGCAAAATGCAACTCAACACCATGCATGCGGTACCGACTCGTTGGTTCATTCAATCGAACCTGGATAGATCACTTACGCTCCTCCTGAGACATGATCTATCCCCCACCATTCTCCACAAAGGAGTACGGATGAATCACTTACGCTCCTCCTGAGACATGATTCATCCCACAAAAACACCATGATATGCACAACACCAATGCATAACTATTATATTCAGGCACACTAAGTGCACACGATCCTCCTGATCATATCATCATACATCATATATATATATATGCATAGATATATTATACACCAACACCATATAAATCAATTCACACAGTGAGCAATCTCACATTCTAACACCAAGTATAAACACATCCCAACACTCGGGGAATACACGATCCTACTGATCACTGCACCATAATCATATACATGATACACCCATCATTCATTTTAATTAAATTAGATATTAAACGAGTTCACACTCTAACACCATATATAAACACATCTCAACACTCGGGGAATACACGATCCCACTGATCACTACCCACATATACATCAACTAATTGCCCACCAGTCATTATTACGGGAAACATGTATTATCACCGAGTACACAAGTTAATTCCCACAGTCATCATTCATACATGGCATCAAGGCCAAAGGAATCACACAAGTCCAGAGCTCAAGGCCAAAATATCACAACACTCACATTCTGGTTCTGCTACGTTCGCTGACATTCTCCAGGCGAAGCCCCGTAGCGAACCTTCGCTAGCATTCGCCAGGCGAACCTGCTGGCGAAGCCCCCTTTCCACTATCGTGCATTCGCCAGGCGAAGGGATCATTCGCCAGGCGAACCTTCGCTGGCCACACTCGCCAGGCGAAGTTCCTACCTTTTAGGTCTGGGATTTAATTCTGAATTGTTCGCTGCCATTCGCCTCAGCTCGCCAGGCGAACACTCGCCTCCACTCGCCAGGCGAAGCCCAGCGAATGCTGCGATCTCACCAATTTCTCACAGTTCTGCAGAGTGCTTTCTAAGCCAAATGGGTTAAACTTCCTACGTCCAATTCACCTCTTAACATCAGTACCAACATTACACGTAATTCAGCCTAAATGATTCCTAATCCCAATCCCAAAATCATCACCTAGACACTTTATTGATACATCAAATCCCTACAGAATTTCCCTAAAAACCGTAAAATCACCTATATGCCAAATTGGCCAAAAACAACAATTCATCAACGTTTAATATCCAACCATCAACAATCAATAACAATCACCACATATAATACAGAAAATCATATATCGATCAATTTCCTACGGGGTTAAGGACTCCCCAACTACCCTATACATGTATAAATCATTCCCAATCAGGTTTCTCCCCCCTTACCTTGTTAATCGGTTGATCGATGAAAGAACCCTCCAAGGTTTGGCCAATTCTGATTTTCCCCCGTTCCTTCGTTCTTCGCTCCCTTTTCCGTTCTTCTCACTTCTCTCCTTTCTATCGTTCTTTTTCCACTTTCTCTAACTTCTCACAATGTATCGTAAAAACTACTAACCCCTCACATTCTCTATTTTAATTCTCTAATCCCAATAATAATAATAACTTAATAATAATAATAATAACTTAATAAAATAATAATAATAATAATAATAATAATAATAATAATATTATCTCACCAAAATAATAATAATATTAATAACAATAGTAACTATAATAAATATAATAATAATAATAATAATCCCACCAATATTAATATTATACACTATATTATTATATTCACCAAAACACCACCAATAATCCTCCCATATTAGGGGCACCCACCAAACATCACCAAATACACCCCCACCAAAGGGCACACCAACACATAATATTTAAAATAATAATAAAATGACTAAATAATTAAAATGGGTGTTACAAATGGCGCTGTGGAAGCGGCCAACAAGAACATCAAGAAGATAGTTCAAAAGATGGTTGTAACATACAAAGATTGGCACGAGATGTTGCCCTTCGCTTTACACGGTTATCGTACGACGGTATGCACATCAACCGGGGCAACTCCTTTCTCACTAGTATATCGTATGGAAGGTGTCCTACCATTGGAAGTTGAGATTCCTTCTTTGAGAGTTTTGCTTGATGTCAAACTGGATGAGGCAAAGTGGATAAATAATAGACTGAATCAGCTCAGCTTGATGGATGAGAAGAGACTTGCATCTATCGCATATGGTTGGTTATATTAGAGCCGGATGAAGAAAGCTTTTGACAAGAAGGTGTGCCCTCGAAGCTTTCAGACGGGCGATCTTGTGCTGAAGAAGATTCTCCCACTACAATCAGATCACAGGGGCAAATGGACTCCCAACTATGAAGGTCCATATGTCGTTCGAAAGGTCTTCTCTGGAGGAGCCTTATTGTTATCCACCATGGATGGCGAGGATTTTACATTCCCTGTGAACTCGAACGCAGTTAAAAAATACTTTGCTTAAAGAGACCCGCTGGACAGAAAAAAAGAAAGTCCAGGCAAAAATGGGGCATCCCGGCGAACCAAGAAAAAAAAAGAGAAAAAGGTTCGGGCAAAAATTAGGGATAAAAATTGAAAAGATGTACACCCGCGAAGTCGAAAACCTGAAAAGGCGACTTCGGCAAAAAAGGGTGTCCTGGTGAATTGAAAACCCGAAAGGGCGATTCAGGAAAAAGTTAGGGATTGAAAAAGCAAATGACTGCGGTCTGAGTTTGATACTACATTGCTCAGTGGTTTGGGAGTATCTGAGGGTCGATTAGCCAAGACAATCTCTTCCGAAGACGGAGCATCGGGAAAGCGTCGGAGTCAGGCGAGTCATAGGAGGATCAGCTCATGGTGTTTGTCTGTACCACGTTGCCGACATGTATACAAATTTCTTTGTACCTATGTTCATATATGTATTTGTTTTTGTGTAACTTCCTCTTTTCAGGAGTTGCATCCACTGTAAAAACTTTGCCTATTTACAGGCCGTTATCAATAAACACATACTATTCAGTATTTGACATTTGTTTCTTGTTTTAACTCTTACTGTTTTGTGTGTGAGAAACGCCGATGTTTTGATAAACTTGCATGTGCATAAACTTGCAGGCCTTGGCCAATAATTGTTAAAACTTCGAATTAACTAAACAATTGTCACGGATAATGATCAAGATAGTTCCTTTTGTGTATGATGTCTTGTTTCGTTCATATTTTGCAGGGTCGTTACCTTTGAAGCAAACCGCCAAAGGATCGTGTTTCCCCAGCCGGAGTCCCTTAACGTAGGAGCAGGCTCTATGTGAAACTTATTCCTCCCCAGCAGACGAAATTCACATTTTTATCCCCGGAAGAGTTAGATGCAGGCTAGTAGGCAGTCAGGCAGGTATGTGCATTCCCAGCAGTCGGTCACGTGCACATTTAATCCCCAGTGAAGTCCTTACAGAGTATAACCAGGTTGTCATTGTTTAAGGATCGTCCCCATGCAGGATTGTTCTTTCTGTTCTCCAGCAGGTTGTCTCTCCTCCAATAGGTTGATCATCCTATGCAAAGTTTGTAACTCCGGATTTGTTGAGTTATCCCATAGCAGGATTATTTCTTCCCCCAGCGGAAGTTTGGTTTCGTTCCTTCAGCATTTATTTTGCGGGAACGCCTCTTTGCATTTGCATCATGCATAGCATCTACCCAAACGCGTAGCATTTCCATTCCGTATGGAGCATTACTTCATTCTCAAACATATGCATGTTGAAACATAAGCCAGGTTGGTTACCTCTTTGTTTTCAGGTGTTTTTTCCCTGCAGGAGATTGGAATTCTTGTTCAGGATGGTTTTCGGATATTCAAATTATTGGCATGATATATGTGATGATAACGTTCGTCCTATCATGTGTCCCTCATCAGAGTTACTTGATTGAGTTTCTCTTCTCTCCCAGCGGAGTTTTCCTCAGATTGCTGTTGTGTCAGCATTGAAAGATTTCATGGATTAGACCTTTGAAGTCGTTACCTGTTGTCGTTTTAAATAGGTGTCTGGCAGTTGACGTCAGAACTTCCCCGCAAAGTTGCTTGTTCAAGTCTTCGGATGCCCGATTCGCGCTTTACGTAGTGCTTGCTCGTTTCTTAGGAAATGGAAGGTTAATGACATTATATTGACGGTCCGCGTTTTTATTTAATGCAATGCTCGTTTCTTCGGAAATGGAAGGTCAATGACATTATATTGACGATCCGCGCTTTTATTTAGTGCGATGCTCGTTTCTTCAGAAATGGAAGGTCAATGACATTATATTGACGGTCCAAACTTTTATTTAGTGCGATGCTCGTTTCTTCGGAAATGGAAGGTCAATACCAGTATATTGACGGTCCGCGCTTTTATTTAGTGTGATACTCGTTTCTTCGGAAATGGAAGATCAAGGATAGTACATTGATGACACACTTTATGTAGTGCTTGCTCGTTTCTTCGTAAATGGAAGGTCAATGACATTATATTGACGGTCCGCGCTTTTATTTAGTGCGTTGCTCGTTTCTTCGGAAATGGAAGATCAAGGATAGTATATTGATGACGCGCTTTATGTAGTGCTTGCCCGTTTCTTCGGAAATGGAAGATCAAAAGGATAGTATATTGATGACGCGCTTTACGTAGTGCTTGCCCATTTCTTCAAAAATGGAAGATATGGGATAGTATATTGATGACGCGCTTTACGTAGTGCTTGCCCGTTTCTTCGGAAATGGAAGATCAAGGATAGTATATTGATGACGCGCTTTACGTAGTGCTTGCCCGTTTCTTCAGAAATGGAAGATCAAGGATAGTATATTGATGGTGCGCTTTACATAGTGCTTGCCCGTTTCTTCGGAAATGGAAGATCAAGGATAGTATATTGATGACGCGCTTTACGTAGTGCTTGCCCGTTTCTTCGGAAATTGAAGATCAAGGATAGTACATTGATGACGCGCTTTACGTAGTGCTTGCCCGTTTCTTCGGAAATGGAAGATCAAGGATAGTACATTGATGCTTGCTTGTTTCTTTGGAAATGGAAGGTCGATGACATTATATTGACGGTCCGCGCTTTTATTTAGTGCGTTGCTCGTTTCTTCGGAAATGGAAGATCAAGGATAGTATATTGATGACGCGCTTTATGTAGTGCTTGCCCGTTTCTTCGGAAATGGAAGATCAAGGATAGTATATTGATGACGCACTTTACGTAGTGCTTGCCCGTTTCTTCGGAAATGAAGGTCAAGGATAATATTTTGATATGGTCCTATGGCTCGGTGCCCGCTTATTGTAGCGTATATTTGAAGATTAATTGTTGTTGATCTAGTATGTGGATTCAATGCTGGTGGTGTCACACAGGTGGTTGATGGTAAAATCAGGTTCTGTATCAGATGATTGATCAGTTTGTTGTCGTGAGAACCGGATTCAATTTTCTAGATATTTTTCCCTCAAGCAATCGTTGCAGTTTATTTCTTTGGTTAGCAAATTTCCGGGGTCTTTGGTATTCAACTGTCTTTTACCTTGATTGTCTGAAAGCCGTTCGCTTTTCATCCAGTCAGGTCTAAGTCGCTTGAATAGGGGCAGCTGTTGTACCCCAAATTTTGCCTAACCCTTTTCTTACTTGGTTTATGTTTCATTGCATTAGCATATCATTGTTCTAGCATTCACATTGCATAGTCATGTTGCATTTTATAGGGGATCAGGAAAGGTGTGCTTAGCCAATTGAGGTTATCAAAGGTTCAAGGCCTAATCAAGAGATTATATTCCAGTCATCAAGTGGTTATCATCATCTGCGGAAAGTCACAGTTGAAGGTGTTGCAATTAGGGTTTTCATCTGGTCAACCTTGAGTCAACTGTGCTATTAAAGGAGATTAAGACTCATTTCTAAGTCTTTGTGATCGTAAAAGGTTGTGTTGAGATACATGAGGTGTTATTCCAAGATCAATTCAAGAAGAATTCAAAGTGTGAGGAGTTGCTAAACAAGGGTTCTCAGGGTAAAATCCCCTATTTAGTGCCTGACTTCAAGACCACTTATCTCAAGATACAAGTTTCATCTTAACTTTTGACCAAAATGGAACTTGTAGAGCATGTTCTTAGCTTTAATTTGAGTTCTAGAAGTCCTTTATTGGATTTATAGAACTCAAGTTATGATCCAGACAACTTACAGGTCATCAAATGAATGTGAATTTTATCTGTGAAAGTCCACCAACTTCCAAGGCACTTTTGACCTAGAAGGATGTTTCTAATCAACTTTTGGCCAACGTGAAAGTTGTAGTTATTGGTCTTAGCTTTCCAAAATGTACTAGAAGTCTTTCATCTGATTTGTAGAACTCAAGTTATGAGGTTTACAAGTTAGGGGTATTTTGGGAAAGTGAGATTACAGGCCATTTTGGATTATGAGTCATTTCACTATCTTGCATACTTCAAATGAAGTTTTTTTCAACATGAAACTTGCTCAAAATGGGATTTTAACTTCAACCAAGCATCCATGAGGTATTGATTTGGCTTAGAACAAGAGTTGGTTGGAAGGAATTTGACAAAAGGCATTTTTAAAGGCATTAAAAGAGAAAACATCCAAAATAATTCACAAGTGTTCAAAAAATGACAAATGAGTGCATATTTTGATTGGAAATAAAATTTTGAGCACATTGGAATTGGTAGAAAATCATTTTGATGCATATTTCATGGATTTTCCTTTTGTTACTTCATGGTGAAGCTACATATCAAAGATCCACCATGGGATGAAATTGAAGGTGCAATCTGAGCCATTCATACTCAACAGGTCATTTACATTGAGTTTGAAGCATGTTGAAGCTAGGAACAGAGCAAATTCGTGGATGCCATGATCACATTTTTGAAGGAAAACTGAATTTTGGATATCTTAAATTGGGCTTCCAATGGGCCTGATAACTGTCCAAACACATCATATATAAGTTCCTGATCCAGTTCATAGCAAGTTTTGGTAGCATTTTGGTGAAGAAATCAGTTGTGGTAGTTAGAGTTGGAAGCTTCAAAGTGAGAATCTTGTTTTGAGTTGAAGAGCATTTCAAGACCAATTGAGGATTCCATTAGGTTCAGAGATCATCCTTGAAAGTTTCTGCACCTTTTGGAAGCAAGATTCAAGCTGAAACCACTCCAAGTTCAAGCTTCATTACAGGTTTTCATCCTTCTAATTTACTCCTATTCTAGGTTGTTTTAGATAGAATTGAACATGTGGCTAGGCTTAGGGAAGAACCTAGATGGATTTAGGATCATAATCTTGGGGTTTAGAGACAATTTAAGTTGTGATCCATTTTCTGTTTGAGATCGTAACTGCCTGATTCTTGAGAGTTGAGATGATTTGAATAGTTTAGGTTGATCCTGGTGAGATGAGGAAGAGATCTATGGCAAGAACTTGAGATTTGGTGATGATCAATATTTTGGTAGTTTTTCTGTTCACTATCGTGTTTCAAGATTCATTGCGATTTAGAGCAATTGGAGGTTGGATTCAGGATCCTTGTGAAATTTGGAGAAGAACTGCATAGTTTTCTTGAGATTTAGTGAGATTTTGTGTTGGACCACCGTTGAACCCACCGGAGAAGACGACCGGAGGTCTTCTCCGGCCACCGCCCCTTTCCCTCTCTTTCTATCCAGGTTCAAAGGTAGAAGATGAACACGAGCCGTTAGATTGGTTTGAATTGATTGACTAGGTCATGAGATCCCACGCGTGAGATTCATCCTGAGAGTCTTTGACCTTGACTGGCTTAGGTGGCACATTCTGGTACATAGGATTAGAATACTTTTCCAATGAACGCCCTTGATTATACCACACCATGTGCTTAAGTCAACAGCGTTGTACCAAAACCCTCATCAAAACGTTGCGCTTCATTTAATGAGGTGGTGCACGCATGTCCTTTAGATATGTAGACTGGTTCTCTCATCCAAAGGCTGTGGTTATTTTCAGCATTTTTAATTTTGTTAATTCATTTTCCAATTTCTTTAATTGTTTTCTTCATCTTTAATTCATTTTAATTGGAATATTCATCAGAAAATTATGGAAAAAATATGTGCATGACCCTTGTTTCATTCCTGATTTTTTGATGCTTTTGGATTTTATTTTTGTGTTGTTTCCAATTTATTCTCCATTTTTCCATTTTATTGAATTCATTTAATTTGGCATTTTGGACTTGTTGTTTGCTGATTTTTGTACCATTAATTGGCATAGAATTAGAAGTTGATTTTTTGCTGGCTGGCAGTAGACATCTTGATGAGAATGTAGGATTTTTGTGGGGATTTTTAGACAAATCTAAGCATAGTTTTGAACTAGGTTTTTAGAGCTTTCCCCACTTGAGCTTTCCCTTGATACTTTTGGTTTAGAATTTCCTTAGTTCCCTTAAACATTGATTTAAGCTCTGGATTTTTTACCATAGGTTCCCAATACCTTTAGGACCTCTTAGAAATTTTTATAGATTTTTAGGAGTTGCTTTACTTTTTTAGTTAGATTTTACATGTAGGTTGTGTTTAGGTTGCTTCTAACATAGTACTTGCCATAGTTGAACCTCAATGGTGGCCATTAGTTCATGATAAGTTTTCAAATATATTTTGATGGTTTAGTAGACATGTTGATGCTTTTGTAGCTCGAATTGTAAGGCTTAATTTGGTGCATTAGTTCCCTTTAGAGGGTTGCTTTTAGAGCTTGTGGAATTAGGGTTTTTAGAGCCTTTAGGAGTTTCTTCCCTTTTTCATAATTGTGGTTTGCTTTGGTTTGCATTCCATTTCCCATCCAATGATGCAAGGTTCCTTTGTGGGAGCCTAGTCCCTCCTTTGGAAGTACTAAAGGCCTACCACAAAAGGTAAAACCTTTGAGGATACCAATCTTAGATGAGTGGTTGAGTGCCATGATGGATTCCCTTGGTTTCCATCATGCTTCCCCTCATCATGCATTAATCTCTGTGTTGATTCATATCATCTCTTGGTGGAGCAAGTTGATGCTTGAAGGTGAAGTCCTTATTCCCTTTCTCTCTTGATGGATAGCTTGGACATGAAGACAACTACAGACTGTTGGGCTGCTAGAAGACTGCTTTGCTATTGGGCTGCTCGCTTGCTATTTTGTTTGTTGTATTCTTGTTGATTGACTGTATTTGTGTGACTGTTTATTTGGTGTGTTGCATTAGAATAGGCTTTCAGGTAGATGGTTTAGGCCTAAGTGCATTGAAAGGTTGAGCTTGCCTCCCTTTGCTTGTTTGCATTAGAGGTTGAGTTTGTCTCCCTCTGCTTGCCTGTTACTGTTTGGCTTTGCTTGTTGGCTGAAGGTTGAGTTTGTCTCCCTTGCCTGTGTATTGTGTTGCTTTTGCTTGTTTTCTCTAGAAGTTGAGTTTGTCTCCTTCTGCTTGTATTGTTACATTGCATGCATTTTACTTACCGTTTTATTCTTTCAGATTATTTCTTTTGCTGTTGTTCTCCTTTGCCATGTTCCTTTAGGATTTCCATTCCTTCTTGTTCAAGTTGGAATGTGATAGAACTTTAGGTTCTAACCATGCATGATAACAGTAGGTAGCTCCCTCCTAACCTCAATCATAGGATCAACTTTGCATGACAACTTTAGGATTGGATTAGTTCCCCTTTAGTGCGTCCTTTCTCTTCTCATCTTCAAGCATCTTTAAAACACTTAATAGAGATTAACGCGTGTTGTACGCTACGAGCCTTAAGCACTTGAGAAAGGGTTGTTGGATGGTCTCTCTTCAATAGCTTGAATGTTTAGTGTGGTACCCTTTGGGTGACATGCGACGCATTCACTCTTAAGTCCAAGTCTTTAGTGCAACATAGGTTACAAACAAAACTTAAAACACTTCTTCCGTAAAAGACTTCAAAAAACAAAGATCAAACTTCTTTTTTTCCTTTGGGACCTTTAATCCTTGGAAACCATTTTCATAAGGAGAGTTTTGTTAACTCTCGGTTCTACCGCAAACAGTTAACGCCTAAGTCTCCAAAGGTCGAGCTACATACACCAACTGCTAGAATCGTTTGTTAACCCTACTCGGGAAAAACAGATGAATCTGAACCCGTAAGTTGTATTATCCCAAACTACGTAAGCTCTGATCTCTCATATTTGTTGAGAGTACGTAGGCACAATACTGACGTATTGGCAAGCTACCTTCCCCCCATCCGTAACCCGTAGTTAGCCAAACTATGTTGACTCTGATTTCTCGTTCTCTGACGTGAATACGTAGGCATAAAGCGCGATGCTTTGCTGAGTCATTTTCTTTTCTTTTCAGACCAGCCTTGACAGGTAGATAGTTAAACCAACCCGTCAGATAAACACAACAAGCATGGATCCCATCAGGTACGATGGACGTGATGGGTGCTAATACCTTCCCCTTGCGTAACCGACTCCCGAACCCAGATATTGGTTGCGATGACCTTGTCTTATACCTTTTCGTCAGGTTTTTTCGATCGTTTCCTTTCCCTTTCTGTGGGATAAATAATGAAAGGTGGCGACTCTTCTGTTTTGTTGGCCTCGTTTTTCGCAATAGCGACACTGATAAACTATCTTGAAAGAAGTGCATCAGCATCTTCTCGTCGTCGAAGTAAGCCGATATCTTCCTGTAATAAGATCTCAAGTGGACACGAGGACAGGTGATGCCCTTGTACTTATCAAAGTCTGGCACTTTGAATTTTGGTGGTATTTTGAGATCAGGGATCAGCCCCAAGTTGGCCATATCGAGCCCCATGGAATTCAGATTCTCAAGGCTCTTCATCTTGTCCTCGAGCATTTTGAACCTCCGGCTGGCTTTAGAAGGTAGCTCAGCCTCATCACCTTTCATCGAGAATACGTCAGCTTGACGATCCTCATTCCAGGGTTGATGAACGTTTCCATGGACAAGACCTGCAGCTTCAGGCCCATGGAAGTTACCAGCATTAACTCCAGCGTTATTACCACTTGTACCAATGTTACCATTAGCAGCTTCGATGGTGCCATTACCAGCCCCAGCATGGCCAGTACCCATTCCAGTGTTCCCATCGCCCACAGTGTTGGGAATGACCACAGTTGGTCCAGAGTTGTCTGCCCGAGGAGTCTCAATGTGAGGCGGGTTGGTAGTTTCACCTCCATGAAAAACCCCATTGGTGCCAACGCGTGCAATCAAGGGCTGCACGAGAGTTCTGAGTTGCTATTGCCCACTGGCAACCACCTGCATGATGTCCATGAACTGGGACATCCTCTCCCTGAATTCTTGCATTTCAGCTTGAACTTGCTCCGTAGCTCTGAGTTGGTTAGCTCGGGTGGAGTAATGGTGAATTGGTCTGCAATCAATCCTGAAACACAACTGTGAAAAACACAAGGGTTTAGATAAACATGCTCACGGTACCTGCTATGCAAAATGATATGCAAATGCAAACGTGTGTCTGTGCCTAGGGAGAGATTCCCCCCTATTCTAGTTCCAGAATAACAGTGAGCCAGAATAAGAAGCCAATCACGAAGATGAATAATGTCTGATATATATAAAGAGCCCACATAGGCAGCATACAGGAGTAACTGAGTACAACGAAATCGATAATAGGGCAACCTCAGCCAATAAGCCTAGTGATGGTCAACAATACAACAGTGAATGAAAGCTACAAAGAAATACAAAAAGAAATCAAGTGCGGCAGTGGGCACGGAAGTCTTCTAATAGTTCCTTTGTCTCAGGGTGATCAGGCCTGGTAAGCAATCCTCGAATAAGCATATCTCTCTGTCTAACGGTGCTCTGGATATCTTTAACAAAGTCTTCCTAAGCTCCCTTTCCGAAGCAATCCTCCAGTTTGGTTCTCTTGGAATCATCCCTTAGTTTGCAATCCTTCAGGTTTGCCATAACTTCTTTCAACTCGCGCTCAGCGTTACGCCTGAGTAATACTTCAGCTTCAATATTTTCGTGCTGGGCCTCAAGCTGAATCGTCAGTTTGGAAATTTGTTGCTTCAGCTTCTCTTCCCGCTCCTTGTGATTGGTCAAAGTAGCGTTCCACGTTGCCTCGAATTTGGAGATCTTCAAATAGGCTCTGTCCAAGTCTTGCTTCTTGGTGGCGAGAACGTTATTAACAGCTATGAAGTCCAACCCCAGATGCTCTCGAGCATCAGTCTTCTTGGTTACTTCTACACCCAGATGGTTTATCAACTCAGTCTGCTTCTTGCGGGAGTACGCATCTTCACTCTTCTTGCTTCGGAGTTGAGCAATTTCTTTCTCTAGCTCTTCATTGGCTTTCTTCAGCTCTACTTTTTCTTGTAGCACCTGGTTGTATTTCTGAATATCAACTGTGGTTGGTTCTTCGACCACAGAAGGATATAATGGCTCAACTGCAGGGAATGGCATCAGAAACTTGGTGGCTCTCTCTCGGATCCAGGCTACATATGGATCAAAGGCTTTGTTGTTGCTATTTCCTAGTACAACTTTTCCCTTTCTATGAATTTTGCTCCAAGCTTTCTCTACTTTAACCAAAGTGTCACCTTCAAGCAACCCTGTGAGATACAGAGATTCCTGTATCTCTTCTTCTACCGGAGGACCTCTTAGCACATATCTAAATTGTCTTACCAGCAAAGAGGGATTATAGTTGATACACTCGTTCCTTCCGACCAGGGGGACGTTAGGAAAGCCACCGCAACTATACACAACTTCTTTGCCTAGCAAGTCTCTATCAAACCAAGTGATATTGTTAGCAGACAAACCAATCAAACGTGCAGACCATGTTGAAGTCTCAGCAGAATCAATAAATGGACCTGTTTTAGGAAGATGGCTGGCAAACCATTTGTACAGCAAAGGGGCGCAACACGCCATATTCTTCCCTTTTCTGTTTTCATTCTTGCTGTGAACTGAATGATAAACGTCTCCGAGAAGAGTGGGCACCGAATTCCCGGAAGCAAATATGTAGCAGGCATCTATACCAATGAAATCCTGGTGACTAGGGAATAACACGTTACCATATATGCAAAGGGATAAGATGGCATTGAATACAACCCAAGAACCATTCTTGGCAAACCTTTGGGCCTTCTCCACCAGGAAAGGCAAAGGGAAACCAGAAACTCTAATTTTTCTAAACAACTTCCCTTTTAGCTCCGAATCATCTAAATGAAGGGCAGCAGCCAACGTACCCAAGTCAGGTTCAGCATCAACACGGTAATAAGGCATCTGATTCAACAAAGGTACCCCCAGCAAGTCAGAATACTCTTCTAGGGTTGGAGCTAGGACATAATCTGGAAAAACAAAGCATCTGAGCTGCGGGTCATAAAACTGCAGAAGAGCGTAGAGGCCATTCAACTCGTATATAGAAAGTTTACACACAATATTGAGAAGTCTCCCATAGCTTTTCCTGAAGTCCTCCATCACTTTTTTATCATCTAAAGAAATCAAACCCCGAAATTCTCGGATATCAGGTGTTGGTAGCTTGTAAGCCACTGTTTTCTTCAAAGACGCCATGTCAACAATAAGGATCAAGACCACTAGAATCGGAGGAAAATATGCACCTGCAACACAGACACACGTTAATGAAATGCGGATGAGAATGCAAAAAATGCAAAAATGCAAGCATGTGGCAGGAGATCAAGATGGATGTGCTGTTGATTGAAGGACCAAAGTTCTACTTCGGCGAGAACATAACACAACTCTGATAGTTAGGACCCACTGATACCAATGTCACTGATTCAAACTGTCAAGAGAAAACCAGGTTGTTTGAAAGTCAAGGTTTCCTGCATAACCCAGTCCCACTCACATGTATGGACCTAAACCACTGATAGAGGTTCGGCGTCCTATGCGTTCATCAGCGTCACAGACTTTCGAGAAATGATGATATGTTCACCATTTCTGGTTTGGTATCATCCTCTCTCGAAGAGGCCTCACTTAGCTGAATCATAAATGATCGGTCCCTAGAGTCGACAATCCTCAGATCCAAAATCCTCTCAAGTCCAAAGAACCGATAGGGAAATCATTAAAGAGAATCTCGTCTGAGTGTGGATTACATGGGAACTGGTGCGAGCAAAGCAAGCAAGTCCACCACTAATCCACTTCTAGTGCTATGCTTGTACTCAAGCCTGGGTCTGGCTTATCAGTCATCAGAATCAGTCCCCTCCCACAACAGCACAATAATGATATAATATAATGCTGAAAAATAAAATACGGGAAAATAAAGTGCAGAAGTAAATAAAGTACAACATGTATGTACAAAACCCAAAAAGATAAACAAACAAGCGCTAGGATTGACTCGCATAGGGAACCGGAGAACCAGAGATTTTGGGTTCGTTCCCCAGCAGAGTCGCCAGCTGTCGCTACTGCAAAAAAAGGTGCCGGCAAAGATAAAAGAGTTGCCACCTATCATTATTTATCCCAAATGAGGGAAAGGAAACGATCAGGGAAAACCTAGTGAAAAGGGATAAGATCGGTCATCGCAACCAAATCTCTGGGTTCGGGAGTCGGTTACGCAAGGGGAAGGTATTAGCACCCCTCACGTCCGTTGTACTCAACGGGATCCATGCTTATTTGTTTATCTGACGGGTTGTTTATCTACCTACCTATCAAGGTTGGCTCAAAAGAAAGAAAAAAGGAGAAAAAATGACTCGACAGAGCGTCGCTGCTCTGGGCCTACGTATTCCCTCGTGCAATGGGAAAGTCAGAGTCAACGTAGTTCGGCTAACTACGGGTGATGGGGGAAGGTTGCTCGCCAAGATGTCGCATCTTGTGCCTATGTACTCTCAACAGGTATGAGAGATCAGAGCGAATGTAGTTCGGGATAAAACGGAACACAGGCTAGTTCACGTGTTTTTTACCAGAGTAAGGTTAACAAATAGTTCCAGCAGTTAGGGACAAAGCCTGTTTGCGGTAGAACTAAGAGTTAACGACACTCTTTTTCTGAAAAGGTTTTACGTTAAGGGAACCCCAAAGGGCAAAAGAAGTTTGATGTTTGTTTTTGGCTTTTATCGGAGAAGAAGTGTTTTTATGAGTGTTTGTAATTCATACTGCACTAGAGACTATGACTTAGGAGCGAATGCGTCGCATATCGCCCAAAGGACGTATACTAAACACTCTAGACAATTGAGAGGAGACCGCTCAATTATCATTTCCCAAGTGGCTTAAGGCTCGTAGCGTACAATACGAACTTGCCTTTATTAAATGTTTTATTGTTGTTTGAAGGTGAGAAGAGAAAGAGGACTCTACAGGGGAAACTATCAAGCATCCTACTGTTGTCATGCAATATGGTCCTAATGTTGAGTTTGAAAGGGGAATCTACCCTATTGTTATCATGCATGGATTCATCCTAATGTCTATCATCACTATCCTTATCAAAGGAAGTGAGAGTCCTAAGGGAACATGAAAAGGGGAAAAAGAAACACAGCTATCAAGCAAGTGAAACATAAAGTAATTTGGATGCAGATGCAATGCAACAATACAAGCAAGGGAGACAAGCTCAACCTTAGATGCAAACATGGGATGCAAACAGAAATGTACAGAAAAACACACAAGCAAAGGGAGGCACCCCTCAACCTTTAATGCAAACATGACAGGTATGAAAGCAGAGAAACAATCAAGCAAAGGGAGACAAGCTTAACCTTTAATGCAAACATGCACCTAAACAAAAGTATTCTACTCATGAAAGTCTATCCTAATGCAACACGACAAACAGGCAATGAAATCAATCCATCAGGAAAGAGATAAACTAGATGAGCAACAAGGAAATCATCCCAAGGCTACATCAGGTTTAGATGTGTATCAACACAAGAGTCTATCCCAGGTTCACCCTCTTTATGGAATGCACAGAATTCAACCAAAGGAAGAATTAGGCTCTCACAAGAGGGATCCTAATAATGTAGGACAGAGGAGAATGGTGGAACCTAGATGTCTATCTAAGGTATATGGTCAATGTGTATCAACACAGGATATCCATCAAAGGCTCAAACTTCTCATGGAATGCACAGAATTCAACCAAAGGAAGAATTAGGCTCTCACAAGAAGGATCCTAATCATGTAGGACAGATGAGAATGATGATAGTGTAAACCAAAGGAATACACTATGCCATTGAATGTCCATCCAAGGCTCAACCTCTTGAGGAATTCACAGAATTCAACCAAAGGAAGAATTAGGCTCTCACAAGAGGGATCCTATGAATAGGACTTGGAGAAGGAAGATAGTGTAAACCAAAGGAATACGCTATGCCATTGAATGTCCATCCAAGGCTCAACCTCTTGAGGAATGCACAGAATTCAATCAAGGTGTTGCACCCCAAATTTTGACCCATTAGATTCTCATTATCATTTTAGGAGCATTATCATAAATTATCTAACCCTAACCCAGTGCAAGTTTGTCTTTGTCAAGTTACAGATAAATCAGGGTTTTTTGTACAGTTAAATCGAAGCTTCAGGGTTTGTGATCAATCAAATTTTTAGGCTAATTCAATCATGAAACAAGATCAAGGGTATCATATGATGTCAATTGAGAATCCAATTTGAGGTTGTTACCCCAGAATCAAGAACAGTGTATTTCAGGGCACCCGATTAGGGTTTTGACTAGTAAAAGTCAACTGTAGTTTGACTTTGATGTTGGAAGGTGTTTTAATGGTGGGATTATGATCCATGAAGTTCATATAGCTTAATATAGTCCACTCAAGAAGTTTCAAAGTCTCAGGAGGTCCAGAGTATCAACAGACGACTCGGTAGTCACCGACCGATCGTACGGTTGACCAAAAAGTCAACTCTTCAAATTTAAGGAATTGGACTTCAAAGTGTGAATAAAAAATGTTCCTTATATCATATTGCACTTGCCTATCAATTTTAATGACCATTGGATCAAGGATGAAGGAGTAATCGAAAAATCGGGAAATTAGGGTTTTGGTAAGGGGATAAACCATAACTCCTTAACCACACATCCAAATGAAGTGGTTCAAAGCTCATTTGAAAGCTCTTGACAAATCCTAAAAAAGTCCCTAAGTGGTCCATGATCAGAAAATGAATAGATTTGGAGTTATGATCAAATTCATTTCAAGAAAGGAAAAAGACTTAGCGAAATTTCACTTTTAAGTTCATTTTTTAGCAACTTTGAGAGACTTTTTGGCCAAGCTCCTTTTGGAATTTGAAACTCATGAAAACATGAATGTTTTAGAGCTATTTTAGGGCTTTCTAAAAAGTACTAGCACATCTCAAAAGGATTTGTGAGCTGAAAGTTATGGTTTTGGCAAGTTAGTGATTTCACACTTTAGTCCCACATTGCCCAAAGTTCAAAAATCATTCCTTTGATCAAACTGGCCAATCTCAGCCCTTGGATGATATTATTTCTTATATGTAGAGATTATGAAGCATAGAAATGAAAAGATTATGCAGAAGAGGTGAATTCTCCAAGCTTGCAAGTTGCCTTGCAACTTGAATTTAAAAATGATTAAACCAAGCAAGAGGTGTAAAGTGAAATCTGCCACAACCATCAAGCTATGCCCTCTAGCCTGCATTTAGCCCTTTCAAAATCATCATTTTGCTTGACTATTGGGTTTACCTATCTGCCAAGAAAACCCCTTTATGGAGGTTTAATTCAAAGAAGCAAACCTTTCTTTCACATGAAGAAATCTCCAAATCTGCCCCTCTCTTCATTTGCCTATAAAAGGGAGCCCTCACCACCTCATTCTACACAATATCTACTCTAAAAAACCAGAGAAAGCTCAAGCCTTTGCTCTTACACTCTTTGATTCATTTTCACCAAAATCACAAAATCACAAAACCATGAAAAATTTGTCTTGACAGTCCAGCTGCCAAAACCATTTCTCCACATTCAAACTCCCCAACA
Organism: Lathyrus sativus; assembly: GCA_963859935.3. Taxonomy (NCBI): domain Eukaryota; kingdom Viridiplantae; phylum Streptophyta; class Magnoliopsida; order Fabales; family Fabaceae; genus Lathyrus; species Lathyrus sativus. The sequence continues at coordinate 130,930,681 of OZ012739.1, forward strand.
ATAACCCACACAATCTCTAAATATGATATAGAAGGTGTCCAAGACCTTAGACCACTCAAAAATCTCACCACCCAAAAAGTCAACTTCCATACCAAGTTACTTTGACCAAAAGCCACAAAATCAGCCAAAACTTGTTCTAGACATTTCCTTGATGTTCTAATCACTCAAACACCTCACATATATCATTTCTCAACTATCCAAAGCATTGAGGATCATTGGTGGAGTTTATTTCTCCAACTGTCTTGAAGTTTGCTCTCTTGCTTCACAAAGAAGAAATCTCCCAAAGCTAAGTGCATTTGAAGGTCCTCTGGGTTTCTTGGTGTTTTAACTTGCTCAATACAGTCTACTAGAGGTATGTAGACACTCCATCATTGCTTTGCACCATAATTTCATGTTTTCGCATTTTGAGTCCATTATGTTGAAAATATGTCATGTATGTCCTTTATGCACAAATCCTGTCATGACAGAGTTGTAGCTATTTTGTTGAGTTGGATAATCTCTAAAACCATGGTCATGATAGGAGTGTATGATTAGTTTGAACTGATTGCATCTGAATTGTTTGCTCATTCACTAAATGCCATATTTTGCATTCTTATGCCATAGACCTGCTAGTTTGGGTTATAGGTTGGAGTTGGTTTAAGTTTGAGATTAGAATCATACACTTGTGCATTTATGACTTGTGTATACATTTGATTTAGTTTAAAATTGACTGTAAACTGATTTGATCACTTTCATGAATGTACAAACATATCAAAATTGCAGCCCATTTGTCATTTCTCATACCAGTTTGTTTCAGACCAGTTTAGGTGTTTTAAATCACTTATATCCATGTATGTGACTTGTGTGTATAATTGATTTGGCCTACATGTGCATAAGCTTGAACTAAACATCCTTCATGCCTCAAAATGCCATTTTTTGCAGCTCTGTTATCATTCTTTATAGCAGTTTGTCTTTGGTTTTAAATTGTGTTCAAACTCATTCAATATCATGTATATGTGCTATGTGTGTGGTTGATTGGATCAGAAAATGTTTGGAATTGGAATTTCATATCTCATGCCTCCTTTTCATGACAACTTGCAATTTGTGAATCATTTTTCATGACAGTCTGTTTCCAACTTATTTTGGTGTTTGAATCCACTCAATATCATGAATATGAGATGTGTATGTGATTGAATTGATCTGAAATTGTTTTAAACTGAAATTAAACATGTTCATGCATCTCACAAGGACAAACCTACACTTGAAATACCATTTTTCATGACAGCATTCTTTTAACTTCAAAATGTGTTTTATTCCACTCAATATCATGTATGTATGGTGTATGTATGATTCATTTGACCTGAATGTGCACAGAACTAGAATTGAGTATCATCATGCATCTTCACACATACACACTTGCACTTTGATCACCACTTTTCATGTCAGCCTGTTTTGAGCCATACCTTTTGTTTAAATTCATCCCATAACATGTTTTCAATGTGTGTAAGTGATTAATTTGGTCAATTTGTGCATAGAAACTGAATTGGTCATTCAACTTGCATTTAAAAGCATCATTTTGCATTTAACTCACCAAATTTCATACCAGCCCTGTTTGAACCATTTTTCTTGCTTGGACTCACTTGTTTGCATATATGTGAGGTGTGTATGTGATTTATTTGCCAATATCATGCTTGGAACTGAAATTGAATATCCTACTACACTTCACAAAGCACTAAAATGCAGTATGAGTATCACTTTCCACAAACACTTGTCTTGAACTTGATTTCCTGCTCACTCTCATGCATTACCATGTTTTCAAGATGTGCATAGGCTTGCCCTGATCAGAATGTGCTTAGGATTGAATTTCAGCTTCATTATGTGTCTTACATGACAAATGTTGCATTTTGAAAACCACTTTTCATTACAGACTTCCTTGAACTCTTTTTTCAATTTGAATCCATTTCATGACACATATGTGAACTGTTTGAGTGATTGGTTTGATTAAAATGTGCCTATAACATGAGTTGATTTTGATCATGCCCTGTCAAATAACCAAAGTGCATTTTAAGAGGCATATCTTGCTATAGTCTGCTCTTCACTTCAAAACAAGTTTGAGCACCCTTGGTAATCTATTTGTGATGTGTATATGTGACTGATTCACCAAAATTGTGCATAGAACATGAATTTCACTTTTTCATGATTGCATCTAAATGTCATTTTGGCAAGTTACATACCATCTGCTATGCCAAGCTGTCTTGCCTTGTTCTTCTAGTCTAGACTCATTCTTTAACATTCATATGATGTGTGTGCAAGATTACATTGACCTATAATTGACTGGTATGTGAACTCCATCTCAAATTTCATTTCAAAACATCATAATACAAGCACTATCGGGTTTTAAAATAGAGGAAGAATTTCAAAAAACTAAAAGTGCTATCTTGTTCCTCATGAAAAAGTACTCAAGTTACACTAAAAGTTTGTCAAAAACCATTAAGATTTGAGAGAGTTTTGATGAAAATGCAAGTTGGTGTTTTTGCTTCATGTTTTTGCCCAGCCAGTTTTGCAAACTTCCCTCATATATTTATAGGGTGGCTTTCATCAACGGATGTATAGCCACCCCAGTGGTAAGCAACTTGTCACTTAAGCGCCTTTGACCATGCAAGCGTGGGTTCGACCCTTGAGGAGGGCAACCCTTTTGTTTATTTTTGTTATTTTTGCTATTTTTTAACCAAACTTCAAAAATTCATATCTCTCTCAATTTTAATCATTTTTCACCCATTCTTTTTGCAGTGTGTTCATCTTGATGTCTACTTTCATGCCATATTTTTTTATTTTCATGTTTTTCTAATTTTTCATCTATTTTGACTATGTGCAAGTTAAATACATTTTGTAACCGTTTCCACATATGCAGATGAATTTCTCTCTTGTTATACTTGTGATTGTCATGATATTTGCTTGCCCTCTTTTCCTTGATGTTAGTCCATATGATATGATTTTATTTGTGGTTGTCACCATGTTTATTTTGTCCCCCCTGTTGCATTTACTTAAGCTCGATTTGTCGTCACACCTCCTATTTAATCAACTGCTTTGATTGTCATCAATGCATCTTTATCTTTTCACATGCTCATTTAATGGTTGTCACCATGTATGTATCTTTATCATGTTTAAAACTTTGTTAAGTGTTTTCCTTTCCCCAAGTGATGAAGCTTGTTAGCTCTCATCCCAGTTGCCTCCCCTCTCTCTCTCCAAAGGAAAAAATCTTTCCAATAACCCTTATGTTATGGATAGCTCATTCACCTTCTCCTTGACTTTGTTAAGTCATTTTAACCTTAGTTTAGCAACCATTAGACTTTGCTTTAAGTCTAAGAAACCCACCTGTACTAGGAGTGTTCTTCAACTAGAATCCTAGAAAAGAGTTTATCAACTCTGTGTAAGGATCATTATCATGATTTCTTACTTCCCCTTTTTGAATATTATAACTTAGAATAGGGAGTTCTGTCAAACTCCATACAAGCATTGTCATGTTTGTTTCCCCTCTTGAACCTTGATCATAATCAAGTGTTCTTCTTCCCTTGTGAGGTGAACTACGATTGCTCTGATTCTATCCTAGTTAGGATACGTAGGCAGAAGATGCGATGTCTTTGCGAGCAAACTTAGAAAACCATCTAGGTCTTTACCTATCTCTAATCCATATCCCAATCCATAGTACATATTCACAAACTTAATAAGCAATCACATAAAAGGTTCCTGTAGAGTACTACAGATGCTTAGGGTGCTAACAACTTCCCTAGGTATAACCAACCCCCGATCCCCGAATCTCTTAAAGCGTTGTCGTTACATCGTGAAAAGGGTTTTTCTTTCTTTAGACCTTTCCTTTGGATAAAATAAAGTTCGGTTGTAAAAGAATTAAGATTCAAGTTAATTTAATAGCTTGATATCCAATTTTCACCGCAACACAAGGGAAGAATTAGGCTCTCACAATAGGGATCCTAAAGATAAGACTAGGAGAGATTGGAATGACTTGAACTGATCAAGGCAAAGGGAAGCACAAAGAGGAGAGGAATCATCCACCAAAAGCTTCTAAAGAAACCCTACAAGCAAGGCTCTAAAGGACATCTATCCTAAGGGAGCTAATGACCTATTAAAGGCTTGAGAACTACCCTACAAAGGTCTCAACCTAGGTACTAAGGATTCATGTAATGATTGAATGCTTAAGATTTGCTAAAAGTTCACTTAAAGGCAAAACTATGAGAAGGTCGTGTGTAGGACACACTAAAAAATAGCCATAAGGTAAAATCTAAGAAAAATAGGAAATCACTCCTAAAACATCTAATAAAAATTCTAAAGATCACTTAAGGTCTTAAGAGTCTAGGGCTAAAATCTTGGATCAAAATTCTAATCCTAAGGGCATTAACAGAGAGCAGCATCCTAAGGTGTGCTATGGAAGGTGTAAATGGGAAGGGTCCTAAAGATTCACGCTAGAGCCTATCCAAATAGCTCCTAAAAATACAGTGAAAAATACTACAAAGCTACTTAATACATCAACAATAAGCATGCAAAAAATCAGAAACTCATTCCAAATATCTATCAAGAAATAAAATATACAAGTAGGCATACAATTTCACATTTAATAAATGGCTATTTAAATGAAAAAATGCAATTAAATGAAAAATGAATTAAAAAATACAAAGAATTAAAAGACATGTTAAACTATGCTCATGATTATTTCCAAAATTTATTGACATTTTTACCTATTTTTATGAATTAAAATGAAACATGCAATAAACCATAAAAATAAAGAAAAGAATGGAAAAATGAATAAAAGCGCGCGCTGAATAGCAATTTAATCAAGTTGAAATCTCCTATTGTTGCACTCCAAAATTTGACCAACTGTTTCCCGTTTTTGGCTTATGTTTCGTTTCATCAGCATTTGCATTTACATAGATTTTTCTAGATTTTATTAGTAATTTCTTTTATTTTTATTAATCTAGATTTTAATTAGCATTTAATTGAGTTAGTTAGTTTAATTTGAGTTAATTGGTGTTAATTAGCTTTTAATTTTCGTTTTAGTTAATCAATCTGTGTTAATTAGCTTTTAGTTTTCGTTAGCTTCATTAATTTTCGTTTTAGCTTTATTAGTTTAGCTTTAATTAGCATTTTATTTGTGATTTAGCTTTATTAATCCCCAGCATTTATTTTTTTAGTTTAATTAATTAATTATCAGCTTTAATTGTGTCAGCTAATCATATTTTCACAGGGCCACTTGTTAGTTTTGTGCAGGCCCATTATTCTCTCTGTGCCACTTGTCACCATTATAAAAAGCCTCATCAATGCTTTGACACGTTTCCCAAGAAGGCCATGCAAACACCGGAACCTTCGCTGGAGAAATCCACACGGATCAAACACTACCGGAATTCACGCTGGAAAGTTCATACGCCTACCGGAAACTTCAAACATTCATAACCACATTCATCAAACTTCAATCAATTTTCCAGAACACAATAACCTTCATGTATTCTTCATATTATTTCCAGAATATTCAAACCTTCATCATTCTTTTTTCCAGATCTCCATCCCAAATCTTCAAATAATCTTCAACAACTTCATATCATTCCCCAGATCTTCATACGAACTCCTCCAAGTTCATCCAAACCTTCAAACTTTTCTAGAAATTTCCCAGGAATCATCATCCAAGTTCATGCGACCTTCACCATCAACTCAACCAAGATCTATCCACACACTTTCTCCAGATTCGTCACAAACACCTCTCAGATCTTCATCTTCACATGCAAATTGCGTTTCACACATCTTCAACATCATAAACCAACTCCAGATCTACAACCTATGGACCATCACTATGAACCAACTTCCGTTTCTTCTTCATCAATCTTCAACCATTCCTCAGAAATTCATCCATCAATCTGCAAGAACTCACCTCATCTTCCAACCTTCATCTGATTCCTCATCCACTCAACGAACACACTCCCAACACCGTCCAACACACCATCGTCACCATCACAACCACACTTTAGAAATCTTCCAATCTCACAAAACACAATCAAACCACGATCCTTCAATCATCTTCAAGCACTCGTAAGCACTTCATTAAGTCTCAGATCGGAAGTCGTCCATGAGCAACGATCCAGAAAACCATCATCAAACTATCTCTTCGAACGCTTTCAGATCCTCAACCGTCAACATGAAAGCTTCAAAAACTTTGGATCTGTGTTCAACTTTTGCCATCAATAACTTCAATGAAGTTTGTCCAAACTTCTAGATCCGCTTGCAAAACTTTGATCGATGGGATATTACGTTTTGTTTTCTTTTGTTGTTTGAACAGGAGAAGAATTCAGATAGAGAAGAGATGGAGAGAGACGAAGGTGATGTGGGAGGGGACGGCGGCCGTGAGATCTAGGGTTTCTGTTTTTCCAAATCAAATGAAGAAGATGCAGAATCCTTGGACCTTTTGGATGGTTAGCGGGCTTCAGCCCATTTCGTTATTGTAGACTACACCCCGATATTCAATAATACACCCCCTGTTTCCTTATTGTTTTGTTGGCTGCGTGTGATGTTGGGCTCAAGGCCCAACCGGTTTACTTCCTGTACTCTCTGTTTCGCCCTGCATACCCCCTCTGTTTGGTATTTCTGATTATTGGATTATGGATCAAGGCCCAACTGCGTTTTTACTTGTTGTACCCCCTGTTGCTGCTCTGCACCCCCCTATGTTTTAGTTTTTTGTAATTGTTTTGTAAATATATTTTTGTATTATATTTTTGTATATATTTTAATACACTTTACCATTTTCTTTTTAGAAATTTATATTTTGTATTTCTTTTATAATATTATAATATGTATATAATTTTTATATTCTATTTTCTATCCATTTCTTTTAATATTTCTTTTAGGATTTATTTTTCTATTAGAATTTTATTTCAATTTTAAAATTTGAATTCTTATCTCCATTTTGTTATTGGATTTTTCTCACCATGTTTGTTTTGTAGGTCGATGACGAGACCTCCGTAATGCGTTATTAATCAGATTGTTGATGGATAATGTAGGATCCGAGACCGCTTTTTCTCTCCTCATCTTTTCTTCTTCTTCTGATTTTATTTTGCTTTTCTGGTGTGCAGTACGTGTGACATGATTCAATTGGAGAATGATTCTAAATATCATTTCTCTATCTTGTCTTTGACACGGATATCAATACGCTACCTCTTGGGGTTTGACTTCTTTTATAAGTCGAATTATGACGGTTCAGCGTCACATTGGTTCTGGTTTGAAATATCATTATCAAGGATAAAGGAGTAGAGCTTGGAAATGGAATTTGCACGCAAAAGTCAAGGGTCAACGGAATCACTCCGTTCGGTAACGTTGTTTTTATTTCACTTCTTTCATCTCTTTCTTTTAAACCGTTGAGCATTGTGAGTATTCGTTTAGATACGTGGGAAATGATAAGTGGGGGGCTTCCTCTCATTTGTCTAGAGTGTTTAGTGTACACCCTTTGGGTGATATACGACGCATTCTCTCCTACGTCTTAGGACTTCGCGTGTGCGTCCCATTCCGAATCTTTTCTCTCGCGTCCGGGCGATTGAGACTTCCCCTTTTCTCTCGCATCTTGGCGATTGTGCTCTTTTCTCTTGCCCCCGTGCAATCGAGACCATTTTCTGTAGTTAGCTGAACTACAACTGCTCGGATTTCTCGTACCAGACGAGAATATGTAGGCATAGGATGTGATATCCTAGCGAGCACACTAACAACTAACTTCTCTGACGAATAATCTTTCCCTTTCTCTTGCCCTAGTGCAATCGAGACCAAACCGTAGTTCTAGTTCCCGTAGGTCCTCGTACCTTTAAACCCCGACATACTACGTCCGTTCTACCGCATACAGGTAACGCCTAAGTCTCCAATGGTCGAGCAGCATACACCTAACTGCTAGAATGCGTACACTAGTATCGTCAACCCTTTCTCTCACCCCGTGTGATCGAGAACACCCTTGCTTACCTGTAGTTAGCCTGAACTACATTTTGCTCAGATTTCTCATGCCAGATGAGAATACGTAGGCACAAGACACAACGTCTTGGTGAGCAATCCCCCCGTAGTTTCCCAAACTACGTTGACTTTGACTTTCCCATTGCACGAGGGAATACGTAGGCATAGATCGACAATGCTCTATCGAGTCAGTTCTATCCGTTTAGCTTTAGCAGCCGTAGATTAGATTGTTTTTCACCCATAGACTAGACAACCCAAGCGTGGATCCCGTCGAGTACGACGGACGTGAGGGGTGCTCATACCTTCCCCTTGCGTAACCGACTCCTGAATCTAGACATGGTTGCGATGACCTTGTCTTACCCTTTTTCTTTAGGTTTTTGCGATCGTTTCCTTTCCCTCTCTTTGGGATAAATAACGAAAGTCGCGATTCTTCTGTTTTTTCCACCGGTTGTTTTTCGCAGTTGCGATAGCTGGCGACTCTGTTGGGGACAGGAACATCCCCTATGCGAGTCCGTCCTAGAGCTTGTCTATTTTGGTTTGTGGGTTTGTATATTTGTGTTGTATTTTGTATATTGCTATATTTACATTTTCCGCACTATTATTATCTGTTGTTGTTGTGTTGTTGGGTGGTTGTTCCTCTAAGAGATAAGCCAAAACCCAGGCTTGAGTACACACCTAGCTTTAGTAGTGGATATTAGTGGTGGGTGTGCTTGCTTTGCTCGTACTAGCTCACCATGAAATTCACGCTCGGACGAGATTCTCTTAGACAATTTTCTTTCTGGCCCTTTGGGATCGAGGGAATTTTGGATTTGAGGGTTGTCGACTCTGGGAACCGATCACTTGTGAGTCAGCTAAGTGAGGCCTCTTCAAGAGATGATGATGCCAAACCAGAAATGGTGAACGTATCATCATTTCTTAAAAGTCTGTGACGCTGACGAACGCATAGGATGTCGTACCTTGTCAGTTTAGGTTCATACCTGTGAGTGGGAGGGTTTTTGCAGGAAACTTGACTTCCAGCCAACCCGGTATTTTGGTTTTCTCTTTAAAGCGAACTTACTCAGTCAGCGGCGCAGCAGTATTCAGAGCTTTGTGGGGGCTGTGATCCCGTGTTTGCTGCATCTTGCATTGCATTTGCATAAGCATCTTTTCATCATTTTGCATATCATTTCTCGAGCTAGCCAGAGCTCTTATCCAGCCTTTGTTTTGCTTCAGAAGGTGATTCTCCGGAGACTGTTCTGAGCAAGTGTTGATTGCGGGAAGACGACCAAGGGGTTGAAGCAGAATCAAGCAGTGTCAAGCAGTGAAGTTTGTTGAAAGTTATTGATAGATATGTTAGGGAACGGCTTCTAGAATGTTGATACCTTGTCAGGTTTTACTGTGACGACCAATCCTCTGTATGGTTCTTTGCTCAACGAAGATGTTCTGCAAGTGAACAACATAACTGACGCTCAGCCTGTGCAGCCTTCTGTTGAAGACCAGGATCTACATGAACAGTCTGTTGTTCGAAGTGAACGTTCTTCTTATCTTGATACCTCAGATTATCATGATGATGTGTCCTCTGTGTTGATTTCCAGAAGAGAAGTTCTGGTAGTGAAGACTGAAGACCCAAGAGATCTTGAGTATGCTAAGGGGTTGCGTGCATTGGATGAAAGATTCAAAGCCTTGGAAGTCAAAGATACCGTTGGTTTCAATGCTTCAGACATGTGTCTGGTTTCTGGCCTAGTGTTACCTCAGAATTTCAAAGCACCGAGGTTTGAGAAGTATAAAGGGGATAGCTGTCTGAGGCAACACTTGGTGATGTTCTGTAGAAGAATGACCTCGTTTGTGCACGACGACAAGTTGATGATTCACTATTTTTAGGACAGTCTGATTGGGGCATCTCTGAGTTGGTATATGCAGTTAGAGAGTAATCAGATCCGATCATGGGTGGATTTAGCCAGAGCTTTTCTAAAGTAGTATGAGTATAATCTTGATATGGCTCTCAGTCGCATGCAGTTGCAAGAATTGTCTCAAGAGAACAATGAACCTTTTAGGAAGTATGTTCAGAGATGGAGAGAATTTGCTTCCAGAGTGCAACCACCGCTTCTAGATCGAGAGTTAACAGACATGTTCGTAAACTCCTTGCAGAGCCCGTACTTCAGAAGAATGCTTGGGATTGCACCAAATTTCTCTAAATTGGTAAGAGTAGGAGAACGTATTGAGTATGGCGTAAAAATTGGAAGAATTCAGAATGTTTCAAGCGGTCAGGCTGGTGAAACTGAATCTCTCTGTAGTTTTCAAGCTGAAGACGAAATTGCGGTCAATGCAGTCATGACAGATGTTGGGTATTCTCAAGATGAATCAGTGAAATCTTTTGGTTCTTCATCTTCTCAGCGGTCAGTATCTTCTGTGTCTCGTTATTCTGGACAGACAACTGTGCCTAGGGCACCACATCAGAAACTTTGGGTCGCTCCTCATGAAAATCACCAAGCTCGTGGCCGAGGTTATCAGAATCAGCATCAGAATCAAAACAGGCCTCGTAACAATTTGGAAAGAAGGACTGCTCCTTCTCATCCAGTTCCTATGCCGTATAGCCAACTTTTGCCACATTTGGTTCATAATTCTCTGGTGGAACCTAAAGCTCTTAAGCCAGTGCCAGAACCTTACCCTCCTGGGTATAATCCCCACGCTCAGTGCGGATATCATGGCGGATCCATAGGGCATTCAACCGAAGATTGCAAAGTTTTTCAGGCAAAAGTGCAGCAGTTGATTGACGAAGGGTGCATTTCCTTTCCAGAAGGAGTTTTGATTGTTCATGTCAACCTCTCAGATGTCTAAGCTCGCAGATTCAGTGTTTTATTTCCAGAAGCCAGTGGTCTAGACAGGCAGGTGTCCTCAGCATTGGCAGTCCTCGGACTTTTTATCATTTGCATTTGTAGTTTCTTTTCTGTTAGTTACTACTTGTTGTTAAACATTGTTGTTTTGAATGGTAATATTAATGAAGTGACTTTGCATTTTTATGAGCTAATCATGTCGCTTTCGCTCATTTATTGCACAGCACAGACACATGCACATTTTATCCATTCCACTTTATCACCGTGATTAGCAAAGATTTGAGGGAGGATGACGAAACTAAATACTCCTAACTGATGATCGTATGCTTTCAGATAAAATCCTGTCGAGGATGTACAAGCATTGTTTCAAATCCCCTAAACACTGGAGATATAAGGAGTTAGTCCCTAGTTAACCACTTCGAGCTGAGAAGTAGGAGTTTCTTTCGGACTTTTAAACCCTCAAATCTTAACCCGAGGCAGGGTAGTTGTCAGTTAGCTTGACCGAGTGTCTTATAGAGGAGTGTTTCCATTCATGGATCAATCACATCTTATCCCTCTCAAAAGGTCGTACCTCATCAGCCGCAATGGTTAAATCTCACTAGTCAGGAGTGAGACAGTTATAATCCCTTCGGATAAATCAAGACAGCCAGTGTCACACGACTTGTTGCAAGAAAAAAAAAAGAAAAAGAAAGCCCGCTAAGTAAAAAGAAAAGAAAAGCTGGAAAGCAGATACTTAGGCAAAAATCAGGGCATCCCGCTGGACTTCAAACTCGACAAGAATTCAAAAGAGTCAGTCCAGGAAAAATTAGGGAATCAAAAGAATGAAAATGAAAGGATCTCAAAAGAAAAATCCTCAAACAAGGGAAAAGTCGTGTGGATACAGACACCGAAGACAAGAGGAGTAACTGTCACTCCGAAAACCTTGTGAGTTCCTTAACCATCACTCCTATCGTTCAATAAACCTTTTGAAGAGGCGAGCGCTTATACCAAGTTAACTGAACTTAGGATTATAGATCATCACGTAGAAGGGGTGGGTACAAATCAAACTTTGAGCCTAATATCCTTTGTTTCAATAACCGTAAACCTGACCATGATACAACCCCTAAAAGACCTAATTGAGGCAGGGTTTAATCTGAAAGCGCATTATGATAAGGTTGAGTAACCTGATTCCTACATGATTTGCTAATCATATCCTTGTTGTATCTTGCACTAATCAAACTAGCACTACGTTTGGACTTTTGGTTCATTCATCACTCATTATCACGACACTTGATGAGTGACAACATTTTTTCAAAATCTGCATGAACGCCGCATTAAAATTACCATTCGCGAACAAAAAATTTTAATTGCAGGTCAGTAGTTGACATGGAGGAAATTCCAACAGGTAATAATCGAACAGGACTAGATCGTTCAGCAGTCTGAATCAGATTTGTGTATACTTTGAAACCCTGTGAATCTGGGGCATTGACATCTAGTGAGTTTGGAATTAGTTAGTCTGAGGACAAGTCCCGAAGCGTCGGTTGATTATGGGACAGTTTATTCAAGAATCAGTTGATCAGCAGTGAATCATCTCGAGACCTAATCAGGGGCAATCACCCAGGTTAAGTCGCTTCAACGCTCATTCAGGGGCAAGCCGTTTCAAGAATATATTGAATCCAACCATTCTGAGAGTTGGTCAGTTGATGATGAATCCTTTTGTTGTACAGAATCTGGGGAAAGCCATCTCGAGATTGTCTCATGGCAAGCTATTTTCTTCTCAGGGTGAACTTTCCCAGAGTCAGAATGGGACAAGTTGGACTGCACTAGGGCAAGTTGTTCAAGCTAGTTTGATCTCCCCAGCAAGAGTTGAGTGTCAGGGAATCGTGTCATTACCCTCATCAAATAACCTTAACCTTCCGAAAAAGCCTTGCTGTCATTGGATTTATTTATAATATTATAATATGTATATAATTTTTATATTCTATTTTCTCACCATGTTTGTTTTGTAGGTCGATGACGAGACCTCCGTAATGCGTTATTAATCAGATTGTTGATGGATAATGTAGGATCCGAGACCGCTTTTTCTCTCCTCGTCTTTTCTTCTTCTTCTAATTTTATTTTGCTTTTCTGGTGTGCTGTCTGTGTGACATGATTCAATTGGAGAATGATTCTCAATATCATTTCTCTATCTTGTCTTTGACACGGATATCAATACACTACCTCTTGGGGTTTGACTTCTTTTATAACTCGAATTATGATGGTTCAGCGTCACATTGGTTCTGGTTTGAAATATCATCATCAAGGATAAAGGAATAGAGCTTGGAAATGGAATTTTCACGCAAAAGTCAAGGGTCAACGGAACCACTCCGTTCGGTAACGTTGTTTTTATTTCACTTCTTTCATCTCTTTCTTTTCAACCGTTGAGCGTTATGAGTATTCGTTTAGATATGTGGGAAATGATAAGTGGGGGGCTTCCTCTCATTTGTCTAGAGTGTTTAGTGTACACCCTTTGGGTGATATACGACGCATTCGCTCCTACGTCTTAGGACTTCGCGTGTGCGTCCCGTTCTAAATCGTTTCTCTCGCGTCCTGGCGATTGAAACTTCCCCTTTTCTCTCGCGTCCTGGCGATTGAGTTCTTTTCTCTTGCCCCCGTGCAATCGAGACATTTTATGTAGTTAGCTGAACTACAGCTGCTCTGATTTCTCATACCAGACGAGAATATGTAGGCATAGGATGCGATATCCTAGCGAGCACACTAACAACTAATTTCTCTGTTCTCTCGCTGCCGTGCGATCGAGACTTTCCCACTGACGACTAATCTTTCCCTTTCTCTTACCCTAGTGCAATTGAGACCAGACCGTAGTTCTAGTTCCCGTAGGTCCCCGTACCTTTAAACCCCGACATACTACGTTCATTCTACCGCAAACAGGTAACGCCTAAGTCTCCAATGGTCGAGCAGCATACACCTAATTGCTAGAATGCATACGCTAGTATCGTCAACCCTTTCTCTCACCCCCGTGTGATCGAGAACACCCTTGCTTACCCGTAGTTAGCCTGAACTACATTTTGCTTTGATTTCTCATGCCAGATGAGAAAACGTAGGCACAAGACGCAACGTCTTGGCGAGCAATCCCCCTGTAGTTTCCCGAACTACGTTGACTCTGACTTTCCCATTGCACGAGGGAATACGTAGGCATAGAGCGACAATGCTCTATTGAGTCAGTTCTTTCCATTTATCTTTAGCAGCCGTAGATTAGATTGTTTTTCACCCATAGACTAGACAACCCAAGCGTGGATCTCGTCGAGTACGAAGGACATGAGGGGTGCTCATACCTTCCCCTTGCGTAACCGACTCCCGAATCCAGACATGGTTGCGATGACCTTGTCTTTCCCTTTTTCTTTAGGTTTTTGTGATTGTTTCCTTTCCCTCTCTTTGAGATAAATAACGAAAGTGACGACTCTTCTGTTTTTTCTGCCGGTTGTTTTTCGCAGTTGCGACACCTATGGGCCACAAACGGGGGTGCGAGTATCAATTGCAGCCTAAGTCCATCAGAACTTAAAATGATTCACGTGTGCCTCAGTCAACACAAGACCACCGTAGGTCTCAATCATGTGTGTTGGTTCATTAAGTCATCAGATCTAACGCATGCTATCTAGCCACGTCAATAGTCAATGGTCAATAAAGCTGAAACTCATTCTCAGCCATGGGATGAGGATACTAAGTCAAGGAAGTCACAAGATCAGACGGTCATCAGATCATCTTCTTCATTTCAAACCTGAGAAACGGAAGGAACGCGCAGTGGTGGCCGGAGAAGACTTCAGTCGTCTTCTCCGGTGGGATGCCACTGTGCTCGGCCATAAAACTCAACGAAACTCTACAAATTTGGTATCAATCTCTTTGTCTCACTATGCTGATCAATAATCCGAGATTAAAATTCATTTTCATCCATGGAATCATAAGAAACGAATCAATCTCATTCTTGTGCTCTACTAACAAACATCACCAAATCCAGATTTCTTTACACTAATCGAATCCTCATGCTATGTACATCCTTAATCCATGATTAAAACTCATTTCTACTCAAAGAACAGGCCAAAACGAAAGCAACAAGAAAACACGCACCATCCAAAATTCTCACAATCAAACCTCTAACTTATCCTAAAATCATCTAGGCATTACCAGAAACCTAACCACATGCAAAACAAGCTCTAATTCATAATGAACTAAGAGTAATTTTGAAAGTTAAGAACCTGTGAAAAAGCTTCAACAGAGGCACGATTTTGCGATGAAACTTGCTCAAATCAATCCAGAAACACTCTATGATTGATGATGAAGCTTTCTTGATGCTCGAATTTGCTTGAAGAGGCCTGAATCTTGGAACTCGATATTCACCCTCAAGCTCACTTTTTCTAACTGCTTCTTACCTTTTCTTGCACCAAAATTCACCAACCTTCATCTGGAAACGATCTAGTGTTTATATAGAACATGTTTGGATACACTTCAGGCCCAATGGAGGTCCAAACAGCCCAATTGTAAATTCAGTTGTGTTCACTTTTTTACTTTGTGAACTGCACGAAAACATAGCTAATTCACTTCCAAATTGATCCATTTTGCTTGTTGGTGATGTAAGGAGTGTGGATGGCTGAGATTGAAGCCTTGGAAATACATCAATGGTTGATTTGAGTTATGTTACTTCAAGCTTAAGAAACATGAGGAATCAAACATGAGTTATGTAAATGACTTCAATTCTCAAATGTGGTAATTGCATTATTCTTAGAATGCATTGGTGACTCAAAAAATGTACCAACATGACATGAATTGATTTATTTTGAATTAAATTGAATTTTTGACTTTAAATGCCTTTAAAGTTCCTTTTTATGAAATTTTCTTCAACCAATCCTCAATCCAATCCATACCAATGAATCCTTGGTGTTTGATTGAAGAAATAACCCCATTTTGAGCAACTTTCAAGTAGGACAAATTTTCATTTGAGGTATGCAAAGTGGTGAAATTGACCTATAACCAAAAGTGACTTATAATCTTACTTTCCCAAAATGCCCTTGCCTTGCAAGCTCCATATCTTGAGTTCTATAAATCCAATCAAGGACTTCTAGTACTCTTTGGAAAGCTAAGAAGATACGGAACAACATTCATGTTAGGGTCAAGTACAGGTGAGACCTCCTTCTATGTCAAAAATGGCATGGAAGTTGGTTGACTTTCAAGTACCAAAATCACATTCAACTGAGGACCTGTAACTTGTCTGCTTCATAACTTGAGTTCCATAAATCCTATCAAGGACTTCTAGTACTCAAATTAAAGGTATGAGCATGCTCTACAAGTTCCATGTTGGGATCAAGATGAAATGAAACTTGCATCTTGAGTTATGTGGTCTTGAAGTTAGGCACTAAACCAGGGGATTTTACACTAACAAGCTTAGAAACCCTAGCCTAGGAACTTCTCACACTCTTGATCCTTGATGAGTTGGGCTTGGAATCATCCCTTGGGTGTCTCAACACATCACTCTATGATCACAGGGCCTTGAAATTAGGTTTCAACCCCTTTCAATTCACCTGTTGACTTAGGGTTGACCAGATGAAACCCTAATTACACCAATCTTGATTGTAGCTTCTTATACCTTGCATAATGACTTACCCAAGTTCCATAATATCTTACAAGACATCTCAAGTGCTCTCTCAATGCTTTAAGTCCACATCTATGGATCCAAAATCATCTGATGATCTCCCATGACCTTCAAGTTAGGGAATATGCACATAACTGTCTAGCCACTTCTCTCGGGATCTTTGACTTCTTTGATGAGGATATCAACCCTTGAATACTTGAGTGAAGACTCTTGAATAGCCTTAGGACATGGTGGTAGCCCTTCCTTGATAAGCACATCCCTCTCAATCTCCTGCAAATGGGTTATGATATGCAGATGTTAATGATAATGCTAATGCTATGAATGCAATGAAACATAAGTTAGGTAAAGAAAAAGGTTGGGCAAATTTTGGGGTGCAACAGCTTCCCCTATTCAAACGGCTTGGACCTGACTGGGTGAAAAGCGAACGACTATCAAACAATCAAGGTAAAAGACGATTGAATACCAATAAACCCAGAAATTTGCCAACCGCAAAAATAAACTGCACAATCCGATTGGTAAAACTCTCCGGAGACTGAAATGACAATTGCACGGCAACTGGCTGGTGAATTACTACTTCAAATCTTCGTCCAACTTCGTCATCAATTTGGGACGAAACCACTAATTCATCAGTGATTGATAAAGATAATTGATTTTGCCGTCAGGCACTCTGCAGCAGCTGGCAGAATTTCTTAATCTCACCTCCGGACTTCCTCATCAAGTCGGTAAGGAAATTTGACATTACTGTCTGACTTCATCATCGAGTATGGAAGGAAATATCTGACATCGATGTCGGGCTTCGTCGTCAAGTCATCGTAGGACTTCATCATCAAGTTTAGAAGAACGTTTCTGTAAACATCATAGTCTGACTTCATCATCAAGTCTGGGAGAAAATCTTCGTCGTTGTCGGACTTCGTCATCAAGTCTGTAAAACATTTGTGGTCATTGTCAGACTTCATCATCAAGCAGGAGGAACATTGGTCGTTGTCAGACTTCGTCATCAAGTCTGAGAAACATTTGTCGTTGCCGCCAGAAACCTGCTAGGGATAAAACTTCCTGACATCTCTGTCTGACTTCCTCATCAAGTCTAAGGGAAACTTCAGACTCCGCTGGGGATTCTGGAGAACTTCCTTAAGCAACTCCGTCAAGTATCTAACTCAAGTCGAAAGTACCCATCTGACATCACCGTCAAGTATCGACCTCAAGTCAAAAGGAAAAAGCTGACCTCACCGTCAATCATCTGTTGGGGACACCATTTCTGACCTCACCGTCAGGCCTCCATACAGTTGTTCAACAACTACTGACATCACCTCCAAACAAGTGGAGAACCACAATCTAGGTAAACATTTGACGTCACCGTCATGACTCTATTGCTAATATTCCAATGTCATCACCGGACAACCTTACCAACAAGAAACACATGACCTCACCGTCATATCTTCGTTGGTATTATTCTAACATCACCTCTGGATAAACACAAGAAACATTTGACTTCACCGTCACATCTTTGTTGATAACATTCCAACATCACCGCTGGATAAACACACTATCAAGAAACGTCTGACCTCACCGTCATATCTTCGTCGATAACATTCCAACATCACCGCTGGGTAATCATACTATCAAGAACACGTCTGACCTTACCATCATAGTTGAGCATCTAAATTCGTCGTCGAACAATCACATATTTGATACACACCTGACCTCACCGTCAAGATTTACTAATCAAATGGAGGAAATCATCTAACATCGCCGTCAATCCTCTGTCGGGGATAACATATCTGATCTCGCCACCAATCACCCTTGGTAACCAATTACTGACATCACCGCCACATGAAGCTGATACATCTCTGACATCACCGTCGAGCAATCTTCTCTGATCACCTCTTGATATCACCGTCATATAAAATGGAGAATCACAACCTTTAGCAAACTTTTTACATCAACGTCAAATATCCATAAACACATCATCTGAATTGGATAGCCACTAACATTGTCGTCGGACCCTTGCAAGGAGGAGTTTCAACCATACTACTATGAGGGATAGGGAAGAAACTCTTAACTTCGCAACTCTGTTCTGGGAGTTCTGGAAAACTTAACCGAATAACTATGCCGAGGAACACCTGCACACAAGAACGGTACCCATCTAGCTCATGTTTCACATGCATATGTTTGACAATGGCATAATGCTCCACACGGGGTGGAAATGCTACGCGTTTAGGGTAGATGCTATGCAATTATGCAAAAATGCTACAGAACCAAATCAGAAAAATAAATGCTGAAGAGAGAACCCTCCTGTCAAGGAGAAGGAACCATCCTGATGGGGAGAAGGAATCATCCTGCTGAGGAGGTGAACCACACCAATTCAATTGGATCTAACCTGGGGAAACGAACCTCAGACGACTTTCCGCTGGGAAACCAAGTTCTACGAGAACCTGTACTTGCTCAACTGAGTATACGAACCACAAACTGCTGAGGAAAAGATATCAACCGCCGAAATAAACTGCACGACCTTCGCAGATAGAATCTTCCTAAAGACACGGACTCCGGTGAGGAAGTATAGCGACAGCTATTCAAACACTCTCTCCTGCTGGAGAAGACAAACAATAACCTGAAAGGCCTTTCAGGATTCAGCTCTCTTGCGAAACTGTAAACTTGGCCGAGGATAGACAACCCGACACTGGAATAAATCCTACCTGCCGGGGAGAACACAACTCTATGGGGAATTCAACTCTGCTAGAGACCTCAGTCTGAACCATCGAGAGCTGAACACTTACGGATAGTCTTCTACGAGAAAACTGCATGTTGACCCACTACTGGGAACGAGTATACACCTCTGCGCATGACTCAGCTGGGGATATGATGATCCTTCCTAGGATGCATCTTGGCACACTGCTTGGAGGGTAATGGCCCTACAACAAAGTGAACAAACAAATAAGATACCCTTCTCAAAGGGACCTATCAAGGTTATCATCTGTGACAATGTTCAGGTAATTCAATGTTTTAACAATTATTGGCCTAGGCCAGCAAGTTTATGTATGCGCATTTTAACAAAAACATCGGGCGTTTTTTCGCAAACAAAACAGATAAAATCTAAAACAAACACCAAGGTAACAGAATACTGAATAGTATATGTTTATTGATAAACGAGCTTGTAAATAGACAAAATGTTTTACAACAGATGCAAGCTCCTGAAATGAGGAAACTGCACAAGTATATACAGAAATATACAACAATATATACACAAATGTCGGCAATGCGACGTAGACGAACACCATGAGTTGATCCCTCTATGACCCACTCGACTTCGATACTTCTCCGACGCTTCATCTTCAGAAGAGATTGATTTGGATAAACGGCCCTCAGGTCTCCCCAAACCATTAAGCAATGAAAGTTCACACGTGGACCGCAGTCATTTGCTTTTTTAATCCCTAACTTTTGCCTGAACCGCCCTTTCGGGTTTTTGATTCACCGGGATACCCGTTTTTGCCAAAGCCTCCCTTTCAGGTTTTCGACTTTGCGGGTGTACATTTTTCACTTATATCCCTAATTTTTGCCCAAACCTTTTATTTTTCTAGTTCGTCGGGATGCCTCATTTTTGCCTGGATATTCTTTTTTCTTTCCAGTGGGTCATTTTAAGCAAAGTATTTTTTAACTGCGTCCGCGTTCACAGGGGATGCAAAATCTTCACCATCCATCGTGGATAACAGTAAGACTCCTCCCGAGAAGACCTTCCTGACGACATATGGACCTTCGTAGTTGGGAGTCCATTTTCCCTTGTGATCGGAGTGTGGTGGGAGAATCTTTTTTAGCACAAGATCGCCCGTCTGAAAGCTTCTAGGACACACCTTCTTATCGTAAGCTTTCTTCATTTGGATTTGGTACAAACGACTGTATGTGATGGATGCTAACCTCTTTTCATCCATCAGGCTCAGCTGATTCAGTTTATTCTTTATCCATTGTGCCTCATCGAGTTTCACGTCGACCAGAACTCTTAAAGAAGGAATCTCGACCTCTAGCGGTAGGACAACTTCCATACCGTATACTAGTGAGAAAGGAGTTTCCCCGATTGATGTGCGTACCGTCGTACGATAACCGTGCAGAGCAAATGGCAACATCTCATACCAATCTTTATATGTGACAACCATCTTTTGCACTATCTTGATATTTTTGTTGGCCGCTTCAACATCGCCATTCATCTTCGGCCAATAGGGCGATGAGTTGTGATGTTCAATCTTGAAGTTCTGGCATAACTCCTTCATCATCTTGTTGTTCAGATTCGAACCATTGTCAGTAATGATTCACTCGGGAATTCCATATTTACAGATGATGTCCTTCTTTATGAACCGGGCCACCACTTGTTTGGTCACATTAGCGTACGAGGCTGCCTCCACCCACTTGGTGAAGTAGTCGATGGCTACCAAAATGAAGCGGTGTCCATTAGATGCAGTGGGTTCAATCTTGCCGATCATATCGATACCCCACATGGAAAATGGCCACGGGGATGACATGACGTTCAACAGGCACGGCGGTACATAGATTTTGTCTGCATAGATCTGGCATTTGTGACATCTCTTCGCAAATTTGAAACAATCTGACTCCATCGTCAGCCAATAATACCCTGCTCGTAGTATCTTCCGAGTCATGGCATATCCGCCGGCGTGCGTACCAAATGTGCCTTCATGGACTTCCTCCATAAGCAAACTTGCTTCATTTTTATCCACACATCTGAGTAGCACCAAATCATGATTCCTCTTGTAGAGAACCCCATCCGGATTGAGGTAGAAATTTCCAGACAACCTCCTAAGAGTCTTCTGATCCGGGGTCGACGCTCCCATCGGATACTCCTTGGTCTTGAGGAAGTTCTGGATATCATAAAACCACAGTTTTCCATCGGAGGCTTCCTCGATTGCAAATACAAATGCGGGTCTGTCAAGACGAGAGATGACAATTCTGGGAGCCTCATTCCAAAAATTGACCTTGTACATTGAGGACAAGGTTGCTAAAGCGTCAGCCATTTTGGTTTTCTGCCCTTGGCACGTGGTGGAATTCCACTCGATCGAAGAATGGCAGCAGCCTTCTCGCGTAATTCATGTAAGGGACCAAATTCGACTGTTTAGTCTCCCACTCCCCTTTGATCTGGTTAACAACGAGTGTTGAGTCACTGTATACATCCAGGTTCTTGATTCTCAAACCAATGGTTTCTTCTAGACCCATGATGCATGCCTCATATTCTGCTTCATTGTTGGTGACCGGAAAAGTTAATATGGCAGTGAATGGGATGTGAGACCCCTGGGGAGTCGTAATGGTTGCCCCGATACCACTTCCATAGGAATTAACTGCACCGTCGAATATCAACTTCCACTGGGAGCCATGCTCTGGCCCTTCATCGGGTAGTGGTTCATCACAGTCCTTCATCTTGAGGAACATAATATCTTCATCAGGAAACTCGAATTTCATCGGCTGATAGTCTTTGATAGGCTGTTCGGCAAGGTACTCAGACAAAACACTTCCCTTTATGGCCTTCTGGGAAACATATTGAATATCATACTACGTCAGTATCATTTGCCACCTGGAAATCCTCCCTGAAAGGGCTTGCTTTTTGAAGACATACTTGATCGGATCCATCTTCGAAATTAGCATGGTCATGTGATTGAGCATATACTATTTTAAATGTTTGGCAGCCCACGCGAGTGCGCATCACGTTTTCTCTAGCATTGAGTAACGGGACTCACAATCTGTGAACTTTTTACTCAAATAATATATGGCATGCTCCTTTCTGCCAGTCTCGTCGTGCTGGCCAAGAACGCAACCCATGCTATTCTTAAGAACTGTCAAGTACATGATTAAAGGTCTTCCGGCCACTGGGGGTATCAAAATTGGAGGCTCTTGCAAATACTGTTTTATTTTGTCGAATGCCTCCTAGCAATCCTCATTCCAAACAATCGCCTGATCTTTTTTCAATAGCTTGAACAGCGGTTCGCATGTGGCCTTGAGTTGAGATATGAACCGAGCAATGTAGTTCAATCTCCCCAGAAAGCCACGAACTTCTTTTTCAGTCTTTGGCGCTGGCATATCTTAAACTTCCTTTATCTTTGCAGGATCAACCTCAATGCCTCTTTCGCTCACAATAAACCCCAGTAGTTTTCTGGACCGTACTCCGAAAGTACATTTGTTAGGATTCAGCCTCAATCTAAACTTCCTAAGCCTCTCAAACATCTTCAGCAAATCGACCATATGTCCCTCCTCTATTTGGGACTTCGCTATCATGTCATCAACATAGACCTCAATCTCATGATGCATCATGTCATGAAACAAAGTGACCATCGCCCGCTGGTAAGTTTCCCCTGCGTTCTTCAGACCGAAAGGCATTACTTTGTAGCAGAACGTCCCCCATGGTGTAATGAACGTGGTTTTCTCCATGTCTTCCGGCGCCATCTTGATTTGGTTATAGCCGGAGAAGCCATCCATGAACAAAAACACGGAAAATTGAGCAGTATTGTCGACCAATACGTCAATATGAGGGAGCAGGAAATCGTCTTTAGGGCTCTCCTTATTCAAATCCCGATAATCAACGCACATTCGCACCTTATCGTATTTCTTCGGTACAGGTACTATGTTGGCGACCCACGGAGGGTAAGTAGTCACGGCCAAGAATCCAGCATCCAACTGCTTTTGGACCTCTTTTTGATTTTAACGGCCATGTATGGTCGTGTCTTTCTAAGCTTCTGCTTAACTTGAGGACAATCTTCGCGCAATGGTAAGTGACGAAACACTATGTCAGTGACGAGCCGGGGAATATCTTCATACGACCAAGCAAAGATGTCACTATACTCTCGAAGCATCTCGATCAGTCTTTGCTTGATGTGATTTTACAATGCAGCCCCTATTCTGACATTTCTGACAACTTCCTCGGACCCCAGATTAATAATCTCGATTAGTTCCTCGTGAGGCAGAATAATCTTATCCTCTTGTTTCAATAGTCGAGCCAACTCTTCCGGAAGGTCTTCATCCTCATCAATCTCTTCTTCAGCATGATATATCGGGCAATCAAAGTCGAAGTGAGTCATAGAGGGTTTAGGATCAATGTCATCTGTAGTGTGAATCCTGTAATAAAACTGGTTAAGCTTAAGAAGAGGATATGCGGGATAGCACAAACCATATTGCCATTTTATTGTTTTTAAAACAAAAATAAAACAAGAATAACAGGGATCACAAAATTTGTATGCAAAGAAAATGCCCTTTGATTTATTGATAATATGTACATGCATAAGCAATCAAGGCCCTGACAATAAAACCGTTATGCCCCGGGTAGAGCATAAGGTTATACAATAATTGGAAGAAAGAAAGCATTACTCTTTACACGTCACTTGGATGAACCAATTGTTGAGGCTCTGGCCTGGCTTGCACGGTTGGATCCATGAGTCCATATTGCAATCACTATCTCCTTCCCCATCAGACACAATGTTGACGCGCTCAAATATCACTCCTCCTTTTGTGAAAAGCATCGGCCCCTTGTAGCGCGGCGCACTCTGAGAGGATGAAGTAGAAGAAGAGGGATGGTACCCCAAGCCAAATTTATCTTGTTTGTTGGGGATTTCCAGCACCTGCCCCCAGCCTTGGGTTGAACCGGTCTGTACTACAGCTTGAGCTTCCTTGAAGGAAGAGAGAGTCATCTCAGGTACTTTTCTCACCACAGGAGATACATCCTTGACCTTGACAGTTTCGAATGCCTGGCACAATGTTTTGTGGATTTTGCCGTCCACTTCCACATACTTGAAAGACGACAAATGGCTCACCATAATCTCTTCCTCCCCGCAGACGGTAACAATGCTGCCACCCACAGCATACTTCAACTTTTGATGCAGCGTAGAGGTCACAGCTCCCGCTGAATGGATCTAGGGCCGGCCTAGCAAGCAGTTATAGGAGGGTTGGATATCCATGATATAAAATACTGCATCAAAGGTTTCGGGCCCTACTTGAATGGGCAAGGTCACTTCTCCGAACACGGATCGCTGCGTTCCATCAAAAGCTCTCACTACTAGATCACTAGGAGTACAAATCAAGCCCCTAGTATCAAGCTTCATCACGGCTTTCTTAGGGAGAATGTTCAGAGATGATCTCGTGTCTACAAGCACATGGGACATAACAGTTCCTCGGCATTCGAGCGATATGTGCAGCGCATTATTATGGTTCCTGCCTTTGGGTGTCAACTCTAGGTCAGTAAACCCTAATCCATTACCAGCATTCACATGTGAAACCACCCCCTCGAGCTGGTTGACAGAAATTTCTTGAGGTACATATGTTGCGTTCAAGATTTTCAGCAAGGCATTCTGGTGTGCTTCGGAGCAAAGCAACAAGTTCAGTATGGAAATCTTTGAAGGCGTCTGCTGTAAGTGGTCAACTATTTTGTAGTCGCTCTTCTTAATTAGTCTCATGAACTCTTCAGCATCCTTTACCAGCAAGTCTCTTTCTACCTCCCGAGAGGTCTCTTTAACATCTGCTTTACCTTTACCCTTATCTATTTTGTCGGTAATGACTTCAGGTGGCGAGAATACTCTTCCACTGCGAATAATCCCTCCTGATCCAACCATATTATCCACAAATTCGACAGGTGGGCCTTTCAAGTCCAGCTTCTGACCATTGCAGTAAATCTCCGCTCCATAATTCCATGGGACAACATTGGTACTTTCAAATGGTATAGGACCGGCTTTCGTTATAGTGATAGTGGGCGGCCTCAGAGCAGAAATTGTGATGGTCTTATACGGGATGGTGATTGTAGTAATCTCATCCTTCTGCTTGGCTATCACTTCCCTGGATTTGTTCTCAACCTTCCAATCAAATTGTAGGACCCATTCGTCAATCAGACCCTGAATCCCTACCTTCAGCTGATCACAACCATTCATATGTCTCGCACATTCCATACAAAACTCCCCACAGCCTGGGAATACATCTTTCTTCAGAAGTTTAGCTTTGACAAAGCTAAGTGGTGTTTTCAAATCATTAACATTCTTCACCAAATTCAAGTCTTCTTCTTCGGTGATTGCATTAACCCTTGCGCCCCCGTGGTTAGGCATAGGGTTCTGTATGACATTCGACACGTTGTTGGAGAAGTTTATCATCTTATTGTCAACCATGTCTTGCACCTTGTGCTTCAACGCTTTATAGTTGTCGATCGAGTGGCCTGGTGCCCCCGAATGAAACTCACGGCGGGCGTTTGCATCGTACCTAGGTGGTGGTGGCCCTATCAAGGGAGCCATGGTTCTTTTCTGAATGAGCTGTAGTTGAAGCAATGCCTGCAATAGCTGACCATAAGGCATGGGTGGAGTGTCAATGTGGCGATTTTCTAATGGACCTTTGCCCTGGTACCTCCTGTACCCCTGTTGGTTCTGCTGTGACTACTGCTGAGGTTGCTGCTGCTGTGGAGCAGCAGGGATAGTTATACTTGCGACCCTTTGTTACTGACGGTTCTGTGATGGCTTTTTGATCCCTCGGGAACCAGATACAGAGTTGGATTCACCCTCTCTCTTCTTTCCTCCAAACACTTTCTTTCCTCCAGCTGAGGAATTCTCACCGGCATCAATCTTACCAAGCTTAATCCCGTTCTTAACTCGCTCACCAGTGATGATTAAGTCAGAGAAGCTCCCTGACATGCTACTGATTAACTTTTCATAATAGACACCCGGCAGCGTTGCCACAAACATATCCACCAGTTCACGTTTAACCATCGACGGTTGGACCCTGGCTGCCAATTCACGCCACCACCGGGCGTATTCCTTGAAGCATTCCCAACTCTTCTGTGACAGATTTTGCAATTGGACCCGATTGGGGGCCAGGTCACTATTGTATTGATAATGCTTTACGAAAGCTTCAGCAAGATCCTTCCAGCTACGTACACTCGCAGGCTCCAAGCCCATGTACCATTCCAGTGAAGGTCTTGACAAACTATCTTGAAAGAAGTGCATCAGCAGCTTCTCGTCGTCGGAGTACGCCGACATCTTCCTGTAATAAGACCTGGACACGAGGACAGGTGATGCCCTTGTACTTATCAAAGTCTGGCACTTTGAATTTTGGTGGTATTTTGAGATCGGGGATCAGCCCCAAGTTGGCCATATCGAGCCCCATGGAATTCAGATTCTCAAGGCTCTTCATCTTGTCCTCGAGCATTTTGAACCTCCGGTTGGCTTCAGA
Organism: Lathyrus sativus; assembly: GCA_963859935.3. Lineage (NCBI taxonomy): Eukaryota > Viridiplantae > Streptophyta > Magnoliopsida > Fabales > Fabaceae > Lathyrus > Lathyrus sativus. Next base: position 130,957,273 of record OZ012739.1, read on the forward strand.
AGGTAGCTCAGCCTCGTCACCTCTCATCGAGAATACATCAGCTTGACGATCCGCATTCCAGGGTTGATGAACATTTCCATGGACAAGACCTGCAGCTTCAGGCCCATGGAAGTTACCAGCATTAACTCCAGCGTTATTACCACTTGTACCAATGTTACCATTAGCAGCTTCGATGGTGCCATTACCAGCCCCAGCATGGCCAGTATCCATTCCAGTGTTCCCATCGCCATAGTGTTGGGAATGACCACAGTTGGTTCAGAGTTGTCAGCCCGGGGAGTCTCAACTTGAGGCGGGTTGGTAGTTTCACCTCCATGCAAAACCTCATTGGTGTCAACGCGTGCAATCAAGGGCTTCACGAGAGTTCTGAGTTGCTTTTGCCCACTGGCAACCACGTGCATGATGTCCATGAACTAGGACATCCTCTCCCTGAATTCTTGCTTTTCAGCTTGAACTTGCTCCATAGCTCTGAGTTGGTTAGCTCGGGTGGAGTAACGGTGAATTGGTCTGCAATCAATCCTGAAACACAACTGTGAAAAACAAAAGGGGTTAGATAAACATGCACACGGTACCTGCTATGCAAAATGATATGCAAATGCAAACGTGTGTCTGTGCCTAGGGAGAGATTCCCCCCGATTCTAGTTCCAAAATAACAGTGAGCCAGAATAAGAAGCCAATCACGGAGATGAACAATGTCTGATAGATATAAAGAGCCCACATAGGCAGCATACAGGAGTAATTGAGTACAACGGAATCGATAATAGGGAAACCTCAGCCAATAAGCCTGGTGATGGTCAACAATACAATAGTGAATGAAAGCTACAAAGAAATACAAAAAGAAATCAAGTGCGGAAGCAGGCACGGAAGTCTTCTAATAGTTCCTTTGTCTCGGGGTGATCAGGCCTAGTAAGCAATCCTCGAATAAGCAGATCTCTCTGTCTAACGGTGCTCTGGATATCTTTAACAAAGTCTTCCCAGACTCTCTTTCCAAAGCAATCCTCCAGTTTGGTTCTCTTGGAATCATCCCTTAGTTTGCAATCCTTCAGGTTTGCCTTAACTTCTTTCAACTCGCGCTCAGCATTACGCCTGAGTGATACTTCAGCTTCAATCTTTTCGTGTTGGGCCTCAAGCTGAATCGTCAATTTGGAAATTTGTTGCATCAGTCTGATTGGTTACTTCTGCACCTAGATGGTTTATCAACTCAGTCTGCTTCTTGCGGGAGTATGCAACTTCACTTTTCTCGCTTCGGAGTTGAGCAATTTCTTTCTCTAGCTCTTCGTTGGCTTTCTTCAGCTCTTCTTTTTCTTGTAGCACCTGGTTGTATTTTTGAATATCAACTGTGGTTGGTTCATCGACCACTGAAGGATATAATGGCTCAACTGCAGGGAATGGCATCAGAAACTTGGCGGCTCTCTCTCGGATCCAGGCTACATATGGATCAAAGGCTTTGTTGTTGCTCTTTTCTAGCACAACTTTTCCCTTTCTATGAATTTTGCTCCAAGCTTTCTATACTTTAACCAAAGTGTCACCTTCAAGCAACCCTGTGAGATACAGAGATTCCTGTATCTCTTCTTCTACCGGAGGACCTCTTAGCGCATATCCAAATTGTCTTACCAGCAAAGAGGGATTATAGTTGATACACCTGTTCCTTCCGACCAGGGGGACGTTAGGAAAGCTACCACAACTATACACAATTTCTTTGTCTAGCAAGTCTCTATCAAACCAAGTGATATTGTTAGCAGACAAACCCATCAAACGTGCAGACCATGTTGAAGTCTCAGCAGAATCAATAAATGGACCTGTTTTAGGAAGATGGCTGGCGAACCATTTGTACAGCAAAAGGGCGCAACACGCCACATTCTTCCCTTTTCTATTTTCATTCTTGCTGTGAACTGAATGATAAACGTCTCCGAGAAGAGTGGGCACCGGATTCCCGGAAGCAAATATGTGGCAGGCATCTATACCTATGAAATCCAGGTGACTAGGGAATAACACGATACGATATATGCAAAGGGCTAAGATGGCATTGAATACAACCCAGCAACCATTCTTGGAAAACCTTTGGGCCTTCTCCACCAGGAAAGGCAAAGGGAAACCAGAAACTCCAATTTTTCTTAGCAACTTCCCTTTTAGCTCTGAATCATCTAAATGAAGGGTAGCAGCCAACTTACCCAAGTCAGGCTCAGCATCAACACGGTAATAAGGCATCTGATTCAACAAAGGTACCCCCAGCAAGTCAGAATACTCTTTTAGGGTTGGAGCTAGGACATAATTTGGAAAAACAAAGCATATGAGTTGCGGGTCATAAAACTGCAGAAGAGCGTAGAGGCCATTCAACTCGTACGTAGAAAGTTTACACACAATATTCAGAAGTCTCCCATAGCTTTTCCTGAAGTCCTCCATCACTTTTTTATTAGCTAAAGAAATCAAACCTCGTAATTCTCGGATATCAGGTGTTGGTAGCTTGTAAGCCACTATTTTCTTCAAAGACGCCATGTCAGCAATAAGGATCAAGACCCCTAGAATCGGGGGAGAAATATGCACCTGCAACACAGACACACGTTAATGAAATGCAGATGAGAATGCAAAAAATGCAAAAATGCAAGCATGTGGCAGGAGATCAAGATGGTTGTGCCGTTGATTGAAGGACCAAAGTTCTGCTTCGGCGAGAACATAACACAGCTCTGATAGTTAGGACCCACTGATACCAATGTCACTGATTCAAACTGTCAAGAGAAAACCAGGTTATCTGAAAGTCAAGGTTTCCTGCATAACACAGTCCCACTCACATGTATGGACCTAAACCACTGATAAAGGTTCAACGTCCTATGCGTTCATTAGCGTCACAGACATTCGAGAAATGATGATACGTTCACCATTTCTGGTTTGGCATCATCCTCTCTCGAAGAGGCCTCACTTAGCTGAATCACAAATGATCGGTCCCCAGAGTCGACAATCCTCAGATCCAAAATCCTCTCAAGTCCAAAGGACCGATATGGAAATCATCAAAGAGAATCTCGTCTGAGTGTGGATTACATGGGAACTGGTGCGAGCAAAGCAAGCAAGTCCACCACTAATCCACTTCTAGTGCTATGTTTGTACTCAAGCCTAGGTCTGGCTTATCACTCATCAGAATCAGTCCCCTCCCACAACAGCATAATAATGATATAATATAATGCTGAAAAATAAAATGCAGGAAAATAAAGTGCGGAAGTAAATAAAGTACAACATGTATGTACAAAACCCAAAAAGATAAACAAACAAGCGCTAGGATTGACTCGCATAGGAAACCGGAGAACCAGAGATTTTGGGTTCGATCCCCAATAGAGTCGCCAGCTGTCGCTACTGCGAAAAAAGGTGTCGGCAAAGACAGAAGAGTTGCCACCTATCGTTATTTATCCCAAAGGAGGGAAAGGAAACGATCATGGAAAACCTAACGAAAAGGGATAAGATCGGTCATCGCAACCAAATCTCTGGGTTCGGGAGTCAGTTACGCAAGGGGAAGGTATTAGTACCCCTCACGTCTGTTGTACTCAACGGGATCCACGCTTGTTTGTTTATCTGACTGGTTATTTATATACCTACCTATCAAGGCTGGCTCAAAAGAAAGAAGAAAGGAGAAAAAATGACTCGACAGAGCGTCGCTGCTCTGGGCCTACGTATTCCCTCGTGCAATGGGAAAGTCAGAGTCAACGTAGTTTGGGTAACTATGGGTGATGGGGGAAGGTTGCTTGCCAAGATGTCTCATCTTGTGCCTACGTACTCTCAACAGGTATGAGAGATCAGAGCGAACATAGTTCAGGATAAAACGGAACACAGGCTAGTTCACGTGTTTTTTACCCGAGTAAGGTTAACCAATAGTTCCAGCAGTTAGGGACAAAGCCTGTTTGCGGTAGAACTAAGAGTTAACGACACTCTTTTTCTGAAAAGGTTTTACGTTAAGGGAACCCCAAAAGCCAAAAGAAGTTTTATGTTTGTTTTTGTCTTTTATCGGAGAAGAAGTGTTTTTATGAGTGTTTGTAATTCATATTGCACTAGAGACTATGACTTAGGAGCGAACGCGTCGCATATCGCCCAAAGGACGTATACTAAACACTCTAGACGATTGAGAGGAGACCGCTCAATTATCATTTCCCAAGTGGCTTAAGGCTCGTAGCGTACAATACAAACTTGCCTTTATTAATTGTTTTACTGTTGTTTGAAGGTGAGAAGAGAAAGAGGACTCTACAGGGGAAACTATCAAGCATCCTACTGTTGTCATGCAATATGGTCCTAATGTTGAGTTTGAAAGGGGAATCTACCCTATTGTTATCATACATGGATTCATCTTAATGTCTATCATCACTATCCTTATCAAAGGAAGTGAGAGTCCTAAGGGAACATGCAAAGGGGAAAAAGAAACACAGTTATCAAACAAGTGAAACATAAAGTAATTGGATGCAGATGCAATGCAACAGTACAAGCAAGGGAGACAAGCTCAACCTTAGATGAAAACATGGGATGCAAACAGAAATGTACAGAAAAACACACAAGCAAAGGGAGGCACCCCTCAACCTTTAATGCAAACATGACAGGTATGAAAGCAGAGAAACAATCAAGCAAAGGGAGACAAGCTCAACCTTTAATGCAAACATGCACCTAAACAAAAGTATTTTACTCATACAAGTCTATCCTAATGCAACACGACAAGCAGGCAATGAAATCAAACCATCAGGAGAGAGATAAACTAGATGAGCAATAAGGAAATCATCTTAAGGCTACATCAGGTTTAGATGTGTATCAACACAAGAGTCCATCCCAGGTTCACCCTCTTTATGGAATGCACAGAATTCAACCAAAAGGAAGAATTAGGCTTTCACAAGAGGGATCCTAAGAATGTAGGACAAAGGAGAATAGTGGAACCTAGATGTCAATCTAAGGTATCTGGGCAATGTGTATCAACACAGGATGTCCATCAAAGGCTCAAACTTCTCATGGAATGCACATAATTCAACCAAAGGAAGAATTAGGCTCCCACAAGAAGGATCCTAATCATGTAGGACAGATGAGAATGAAGATAGTGTAAACCAAAGAAATACACTATGCCATTGAATGTCCATCCAAGGCTCAACCTCTTGAGGAATGCACAGAGAACATGCTTTTATTTCTACTCAAAGAACATGCCAAAACAAAAGCAACAAGAAAACACGCACCATCCAAAATTCTCACAATCGAACCTCTAACTTATCCTAAAATCATCTAGGTATTACCAAAAACCTAACCACATGCAAAACAAGCTCTAATTCATCATGAACTAAGAGTAATTTTGAAAGTTAAGAACTTGCGAAAAAGCTTCAACAGAGGCACGATTTTGCGATGAAACTTGCTCAAATCAATCCAGAAACACTCTATGATTGATGATGAAGCTTTCTTGATGCTCGAATTTGCTTGAAGAGGCCTGAATCTTGGAACTCGATCTTCACCCTCAAGCTCACTTTTTCTAACTGCTTCTTACCTTTTCTTGCACCAAAATTCACCAACCTTCATCTGGAAACGATCTAGTGTTTATATAGAACATGTTTGGATACACTTCAGGCCCAATGGAGGTCCAAACAGCCCAATTGTAAATTCAGTTGTCTTCACTTTTTTACTTTGTGAACTGCACGAAAACATAGCTAATTCACTTCCAAATTGATCCATTTTGCTTGTTGGTGATGTAAGGAGTGTGGATGGCTGAGATTGAAGCCTTGGAAATACATCAATGGTTGATTTGAGTTATGTTACTTCAAGCTTAAGAAACATGAGGAAAGAACATGTAAATGACTTCAATTCTAAAATGTGGTAATTGCATTATTCTTAGAATGCATTGGTGACTCAAAAAATGTACCAACATGACATGAATTGATTTATTTTGAATTAAATTGAATTTTTGACTTTAAATGCCTTTAAAGTTCCTTTTTATGAAATTTTCTTCAACCAATCCTCAATCCAATCCATATCGATGAATCCTTGGTGTTTGATTGAATAAATAACCCCATTTTGAGCAACTTTCAAGTAGGACAAATTTTCATTTGAGGTATGCAAAGTGGTGAAATGGACCTATAACCAAAAGTGACTTATAATCTTACTTTCCCAAAATGCCCTTGCCTTGCAAGCTCCATATCTTGAGTTCTACAAATCCAATCAAGGACTTCTAGTACTATTTGGAAAGCTAAGAAGATAAGGAACAACATTCATGTTTGGGTCAAGTACAGGTGAGACCTCCTTATAGGTCACAAATGGCATGGAAGTTGGTTGACTCTCAAGTACCAAAATCACATTCATCTGATGATCTGTAACTTGTCTGCTTTATAACATGAGTTCCATAAATCCTATCAAGGACTTCTAGTACTCAAATTAAAGGTATGAACATGCTCTACAAGTTCCATGTTGAGGTCAAGATGAGATGAAACTTTCATCTTGAGTTATGTGGTCATGAAGTTAGACACTAAACTAGGGGATTTTAAACTGTCAAGCTTAGAAACCCTAGCCTAGGAACTTCTCACACTCTTGATCCTTGATGAGTTTGTCTTAGAATTATCCCTTGGATGTCTCAACACATCACTCCATGATCACATGGCCTTGAAATTAGGTCTCAACCCCTTTCAATTCACCTGTTGACTTAGGGTTGACCAGATGAAACCCTAATTACACCAATCTTGATTGTAGCTTCTTATCCCTTGCATAATGACTTACCCAAGTTCCATAATATCTTTCAAGACATCTCAAGTTCTCTCTAAATGCTTTAAGTCCACATCTATGGATTCAAAATCATCTGATGATCTCCCATGACCTTCAAGTTAGGGAATGTGCACATAACTGTCTAGCCACTTCTCTGGGGATCTTTGACTTCTTTGATGAGGATATCAACCCTTGAATACTTGAGTGAAGACTCTTGAATAGCCTTAGGACATGGTGGTAGCCCTTCCTTGATAAGCACATCCCTCTCAATCCCCTGCAAATGGGTTATGATGTGCAGATGCTAATGATAATGCTAATGCTATGAATGCAATGAAACATAAGCTAGGTAAAGAAAAAGGTTGGGCAAATTTTAGGGTGCAACACTATGGTCATGTGACATTTTAAATGAAACCACTTTAAACAAAACAAAATTTGGCTAGAATTTTTTTTGTCTACGTTAAACTTTTGGAATTTAAAAAAAAAAAGTTAAGTTTTAAAAAATTTAAAATTGTTGTAAAAAGAAAAATAGTTAAAAATCAAGAGTTTTTGTTTAAAAAAAATGTCCTGTCAGGTATAACATAGAAAGATTTTTTATGGTATCCAATTATATCCCTAGAATACCGAATGAATTTCCACGTATATTTTTTAATTTTGAAAATATATTTTCGCACGCATTTTATACATACGCAACCAAAGTCATTCTGAGATACGTTGAGTTAATTTATTCATGAAATATATCTTTGGAACAATTTTAGAAAAACATTTTAATTGTTCAATTTAGTGGATATTGTAGAGATATATTTTCGGAATCAATATGACACTTAATGAGTGGTTCATATTGAACTAGGTCTTCTATAAATTTAGTTGTTCTTGTGTTATATTTCAGACAAACTCAATATGTCTCAAATGTCACAAATAAACATTCGATGGTATGTCACAAATGTCTCCTACTCCGGTGGCTCTACACCCGAGAGAATGTTTAAGCTCACCGATCTCACCCCCATCGAAGATATCATAGACAAAATCCACTATCTTCTATTTTACGGAGACAAATAAAGGATTGTGAAGTTCGAGTACCGTTCAATTCGGTTGATAACGAATGGAACATCGTGTTCAGCAAATTTGAGCTCAAGACTCGATCAGATGTTAGGGATATGTGAGATACGTATTTCGGTTTCGAAAAGAAAGTTCAGCTCAGGTTGGAAGCGACAATACAAAGATCGATCGAAGATATCCTAAAGATGTGCAAACGTCCACAAAGATATTGAAATGTAATATTTAGTTTTCGGTTGAAATCATCATTGTAATGATCATTTTATATTATGAATGTCAATTGCATTTAAAAAAAATTCATTTTCTGTTGAATCTTTTTCTGGTATTCTTCCAAAAATGTAACTACGGTATAGTTACGAAGATGCATCTCCGGAACATATTAAACTCAATATATAGGGTGCCTTTTAGAATAGTCTATGTTGAGTCTGCATAGTATGTCTCCAAAAACAAAGAACATTAGTAGAATTTTGCACGGTGTGGTAGAAACATGTAAGGTGCAATAAGAAATTTCCTAACATAGAATAATGCTTACTATAGTAGTCCAATAAACTTTGGCATATATTAGATATTAGAGTTTGTTCCAACACAATCTTACAAAACCTATTTATAAGATAAGGGGTGTCACTCTATATAAACTATTTCAATACTCTATCTCCAACAAATGTGGAACTTTAAGATCTTCCTTAACACTAAAGATAGTCTTTCATTGTTCATACCATAAATATGTTAGGTAGTTGGTGTTTTTTTTTTTTTAATTACAAAATATGGGATTAGGAATTTTAATGGAGAAGGTGATTTAAACAGATAAAATTTGGATGTAAATTACGTGTTATTTAAAAGATTAAATACATATATGATGTATATATGTGCAGGATTTGAATATAAAATTTGTTATGTAGAAAAAAATTTCTATCTGTAGATGTCTTTTTATTCTATCTGTGTATGTCTATATTTGGGCAATGTTCCAATTAGCAATGAACAGATCATAACCAAAGGAGACCCTTATTTGCACTCTTGTTGAAGCTGGCAATTAACAATATGACAGGAAAATACAAATTTATTAAATAGTATCCTAGTTTCATATATAATTCAAGTTTATTTCCTCATTGCAACAAAATTCCAACCCTTTTCAATCATTCTTTAAGGCCTGAATATATATAATATTCCAAGGGTTAGTCTCAGCTTTTGAATCAACCATGGAACGATGGGAGGTAAGTCTAAATCTTTTATCGTGTAAATCTCATAGCTGCTGGATGATAATATCCATAAAGTTTTCATTTTTCTTTCATTAAATATATCTAACAAAACATTTCTTGATGCAGAAGGTTCCTCATTGCCATGTTATCACATGTTGTCATTTTTAGAGAGATAATATATAATTGGTTTAATCATCCAATGTATAGAATTATTAAAATGCGAAATTTTTTATCATAATCTTGGACATGGATTGGTTGACATGCGTTAATCATGGGGATGTCAACCAATAAAATCCCAAGACGATACTAATAAACATTCTTATTTTTTTTAGTAATTATGTATTGGAATTTGAAGCCTTTTACTTGTAATGGTTAATGTGCGTTGATCAAAGGGGACACTAACCAATGCAAGTGAGAGGGTTTTTATACCTAAGATAAAGTATTATATACTATATGAATTTCACCGTGAAAAATGATAAAGTTACTAAGTTAAAATATGTTATGCATGTGCAGAAGAAGCCAGTTAAGATGTCTGTGCCACAATTTGGAGGATGGGAAAATAAGCCTAAAGGCGTGCCTACAGATTACTCCATGGTGTTCAACCAAGCTCGCGAAAACAAGAAGAATCATAAAACAGATTTAACTGAAATCAGGCGTCTCAGCCTTGGGAATGATAGGAATGCGGGCAACAATGCTACGAATTATCGTCATCGTCCTGGTCATGGCCGTGGTCATAATCATGATTTTGGTCCTCAACAAACTCATCATCATCATCATGTTCATCCAGATCCTCCTGTCATGGTGAGACATTCGTTTTCTATATATAATTAGTATTTCACTTGCATATTAATTTGTTATTGCATACTTATAGACTTTTCTTATTAGGATTTGGTTTTCAACAATAATATAATGTAATTCTTTGAGCAACTCTTACACCTAAGTTTGTTCCATGTCCCCTTGATTAACGCACATGGAACAATATTAGGTGTAATGTTGGTAAAAAAACTATATAAAATAACATAAACACTTGCTTTTATAATTTTATGATTACTAGTAATAAAAATAGAATTAGTGGCTGAAGGAATAAGATAGATGGATTTTAAGAGCGTGTCTATTTTTAGAGACTTCATCCGTTCGTATCGATGATGGGAATCCCATAAAAGAGGTGAACATCAAAGAGATATGAAACAAGCGTATTTTATGGTCCATTTCATATTCCATTTAGTAATAGAGGGATGGGATTGAATATGTCACCGTCCATTGAGTCCCTTAACATGTGTAAGAGTTTCTCAATAGGTAACAAGCATAATCATAGATGGATCCTTAAAGGAGAACTTGCATTTCAGTTTGGTGTCTATCCTGTGTGGTATTTGTCCTTGACGGCCAACCATATTTGTTATGTTTAGTGAAAAGATGTATCTCTGTTAAGATCTAAGTTAAATGCGCAAATTTAAATTAGTTCTTTAAAAATGCCTTATCTATGTCCTTCTGACATAATTTCTAGGTAGACAATGCACCCTTGAGTTACTAGTTCCTTGTGCTGTACTTGGTTTATAATCTTTGAGATACAATGGCGGGGGATCTAAGTCTTTGTGATAACAAAATACATTCTCCTCTGTTTAATATAAATTATTGAATAACTTGTATATTTAATTTATATATAAACTAAATATATTAATTATTTAATAAATTAAAAAATATTATATATATATATATATATATATATATATATATATATATATATATATATATATATATATATATATATATATATATATATATATATATATATATATATATATATATATATATATATATATATATATATATATATATATATATATATATATATATATATATATATATATATATATATATATATATATATATATATATATATATATATATATATATATATATATATATATATATATATATATATATATATATATATATATATATATATATATATATATATATATATATATATATATAATAGTAACCAAAGAGTAATATAGTTTTTGATTTTCACGTTAAAAAAAATGGTTGCAGACATTTTCTAACTCATTTGTGTATGATTTTGCAGGAGAGAAGGAATATTTTGAGTTACATGAATTGTTGTATGAGGAGGCCATGATATGATAACATTTTCTAAATCACACTTTTGGGCTCTACTATTAAATGTAATAGGATTCTATGGTTTTGTATAATAATATTTACAAAAAAATGAGACAAAGTTCTTTACAAATTACTTCACCTAACCAACAACTTCTAATACCTGGTCTGTCATGTATATAAATTCACTTCTCTAGTTTTCTTAAAAAAAAAAAGCAAATTAAGGTCTTATGTCCAAACGTCACAATAATTGACTGCTTGTAATTTACCAACAACAAATAAAAAAGAAAATACTTCATCTGTCTAATTATAAGTCCATTTTGCAATATTTTTATATTTTAAATTATTTATGTTTTTGAAATACTATTTATTCCTATTTCTATTAACTTCTCTTCCAAATATCTTTATTTATTGTATTTCAACTCACCTAACTTCTCTACTAACTATTTCAATAAGGATATGTTAGTAAATAAAACACATTTTTTCATTAAAACAAATCATCTAAAGATATGTTCATAGTTGAGTTTTTTTGTTTTGTTTTTAAAACCAAACCTAATTTAAAGTCAACCATATTTTAAAATTAAAGTCAAACCACATACTTTACCTAAGACCCGTTTATTTTTAATTTAACGAATCAAATATAACCCAGTGTAAACGTTGAGCTGATGTGAACTAATATTCAATTTCAAATTAAATAAAAAATATACAAATGATAATTTCTGCTTCAACATAGGTTGAGAAACAAAATGAGGGATATTTTCCTTACAAACCATGCATTTAGTTTTAAAAAGTTAAAATACTGGCAAGTTTTCACTTTCAAATTCTTCGTTTAATACATAATCTTACCGAATCAGAAAAAGATTAGCAAACAGCAACACGTCGTGCGCTTCTGTATTTATCGGTAGTGGAGAAGAGGAGGGGGTGTACCTGCAAGGTACTCTGATGCCAAAGTAAGAAACGGAGCAACGAGAGCAAGTACAAAAAAGGTGTGTAAGAAATAGAATACTTGACCCTCTAGTGAAAGAAGATATTTATAATGTGCCCCCAGCGCTGGGTGTCGCTACCGCGAAAATAAGGTGCCGGCAAAACAGAAGAGTCGCCACCTTTCGTTATTTATCCCTCAGAACGGGAAAGGAAACGATCGGAAAAACCTGACGAAAAGGTATAAGACAAGGTCATCGCAACCATTGTCTGGGTTCGGGAGTCGGTTACGCAAGGGGAAGGTATTAGCATCCCTCACGTCCATCGTACTCGATGGGATCCACGCTTGTTATGTTTATCTGACGAGTCTATTTACTATCTACCTATCAAGGCTGGCTTAAAGAAAATAAAAATGACTCGGCAAAGCGTCGCACTTTATGCCTACGTATTCTCATCAGAGAATGAGAAATCAGAGTCAACGTAGTTCGACTAACTACGGTTTAAGGGGAAGGTGGTTCGCCAATACATCAGTATTGTGCCTACGTACTCTCAACAGGCTTGAGAGATCAGAGCTTACGTAGTTCGGGATAATACGGATTACGGGGATTCAGATTCATTTGTTTTATCGAGTAGGGTTAACAAACAGTTCCAGCAGTTTGGCGTACGCAGCTCGACCCTTGGAGACTTAAGTGTTACCGTTTGCGGTAGAACTGGGAGTTAACGACACTATTTTCTTCAGAAAAGCTTCCTTTGAATTATGGACCCACGGGGCAAAAAGGTTTGAAGTTTGTTTTCTATCTTTTACGAAAGAACTGTTTTTTATGGATGTTTGCAACCAATATCGCACTAGAGACTATGACCTGAGAGTTAATGTGTCGCATGTCACCCAAAGGGTGCCATACTAAACATCCAAGTTGTCGAAAAGAAACTCTCCGACAACCCTTTCTCAGATAGCTTAAGGCTCGTAACGTACGACATCAGTTAACCCTTATTATTGTATTTTAATTTGTTTTGAGATGAGAAGAGAGAATGAACAGGTTCAACTAAGGGGAGACTATCAAGTCCTAATGTTGTCATGCCAAGGATTCATCCTATGGTTGAGGTTTGAAACAGGGAACTCCTAGAAGTTATCAGGCATAGGTTTCAACCTAAAGTTCTATCATCACTTCCTTATCAAAGAAAGTGAGATTCCTAGGGAACATGCCAGGGGATACAGAAACAGATAAAGCATCAGCTTAAACAGTAAACAGATATACAGCAAAATGCATGCAATGCAAGTGAGGGAGGAAATGTGTGTGGGACATCAGCCTCCACAAGCTCATCTCAACCTCAATCCAAATATGAATAACTGTAATCATACAGAAGAAATGAAATAAACTGCTATCAAGCAAATCACAACCCACATAGGCAAGGGAGCAGGGCTCTACCAAATACCAGCAAGCAAAGCCATACAGTAAAAATACAAGCAGAGGGAGCAACCCACCCTCTAGTGCAATCATGCTCCTATCTTAAATCAATATAAAGGTGAACTTATTCTAATGCATCAAGAAAATCAAACAAGTCACATCAATACAGTTGCACAGTGTTGCACCCTAAAATTTGCCCAACCTTATTCACTTGGTTTATGTTTCAATGTCATTAGCATTTGCATATAGAGTCATGTACATAGACTAACCATCTGCATAGCATAAGCATAGCAAGTCATTCAACAGGGGACCAATCATTATTCTCATCTCTAGAAGCCTATCAAGAGGCTATTATCCCAATTCAATCTCATTCAAGTCATCAGGAAAGAATTTGAAAGCAAAGAGTTCAGCAGATCAAGCCTTGAGTCCATCTCCTAGCTGAGGGTGTCTGAGGGTCAACAAGAGGGTTGTGAGCTGTGAGTTGGAGGCATGGAGAGTATCTAGACATTATGAGAGACTTAGAAAGTCATTTGGAGAAGGAGACAAGTCATTGATGAGAGCACAAGAGCTATAGCTGAAGACAGTCAACTAGGGTTTCATCTGGGTCAACCCTAGGTCAACCCTAGGTCAATTGACTGATTTAAAGGGCATTCAAGTCTATTGGAGAGATGTGGGGTTCATCATGGGACATATAAAGAAGGACATGGAGATATGCCAAGAAGAATTCAAGAGAAATCAAGGAGAAGAGGAGTTTCTAGATTAGGGTTTCTGTGTAAAATCCCCTAGTTTAGGTCAAATTTCCAAGCAAGATAAGTCAAAATGATAGCTTCAAATGGCTTCTTGGTCAACATGAAACTTGTAGAGGATCTCAAGACCTTTAATTTGAGTTGTGGAAGACATCAAGGAGATTTATAGAACTCAAGTTATGGTCCTTGCAAGTTACAGGTCATCTGAGGTATCTGAAATTTTGTCTGTGAAAGTGACTTGACTTCCAAGCAATTTTTACCCCTCAAGGAGATTTCAAATGAATTCTTGGTCAACATAAGAGTTGCTCCTCATTGTCTTAGCTTTCTAGAATGGTATAGTATGCCTTCATATGATGTGTGGAACTCAACTTATGGTCTTGGCAAGCAAAGGGTATTTTGGGCATTTGTGAATTACAGGTCATTTTAACCTATGTCCAAAACTCATACAAGGAGGCCTCAAATGGAAAAACTTACAACATCAAACTTGCTCCAAATGACATTTTGAGTCTAGAAAGAAGGTCACAAATTGTTGGAAAAGCTCATAACATGAAGTTGCATGATTGGTTAAATTTGAACTAAAATGGCTTATAACTTGAATAAAGTCAAAGTGAAAAATGGTTTGAGAGATTTATAAGTCCAAATGGAGACTTCCAATATATGATTTTGAATGGAAAATACATTTTAGAGACAATGGTTCAAACACTTTTTTGAGCTTAGTGGAAAAAATCAAAGTTATACATGGTTACTTGCATTTGAAGAAACATTTCAAAAATGGATCAAAGTTGGAAGGCAAGGGAAATTGTAAGATGGATCTAGAAAGTTCATTTGAGCCCTATATAAACATGAAATGAAGATTGATCAAGGGTTGGATTCATTTTTCACCAAAATTTCCCAAAGTTTTCTCATTCTTTCTCATTGCAATTCTCTCAAAATTTCCCAAAATCTTCATCAATTCTCATCAACATTGATCCTCCTACATTCAATCATCATCCTGGATCAGAATTCAACCAAGAACAAGGTGTGATCAATCCATTTTCGAGCACTATAATCATCAACATCAAAATTGCAATTTCCATTGGACAGCAAGATCCAAGCCAAGTTTCATCCAAATATTGCAAACAGAATCAAGTATATCAAGAATGGACCAAGATTGAAGCATACAAGAGCCTGGATCCACGTGATTACTCAGCCTCCATTAAAGCTTGCTCAAGGTGCAAATCTTTCTAACTTATTCAATCTAGGGAGATTTAGGTAGTTTTACTAGTATATTCATGGTCTATGATGTTAGGAGGTTAGTTTAGATGAATTTGAGGCTGAATAGAGACAATTCATAGCAGGTGCACCAAACTGTTTGGATCAAGAACTCGTAGGATTTTGCATGATAACCTTAGCTTGTTAGCGCAGAATGATCACCATTAGTCATAGATTAGATTAGTGTAAGTTTGATTGAGAATTATTGTGATGCATCTCAGTGTATTTTCATGGAGCCAGAAATTGTTGCGCTCGGGTTTATTGATTGGCTGAGTTTTAATGCAAACAAAGACCATAGGCTTGTAGAGGGAGAAATTCTGATTGAGTTTCATGTTTATATCGTGGCGTTTTATGGCCTGGAGAGGGAGAACTGAGAGGTTAAAGTTGGTGCGTGCATGAGGTTTCATGGTGGAAACCCTAGCTCTCATAGATTCAAGGAGGAAGACGAAATCATGGCCGTCCGTGTCGTGTTGGACCTTTGACTCAGAAGCCCATCGTGTGGCTGAGGTTTGATTCTGAGATTTGGAGGGAAGCTGTGGTGCCCTAAACGCACCGTTTCATTAATTGAAACGGGCGGGCCTGAATGTGTATTGCTAATCCCACCACCCTACTGCCAGGCCCAATCAGTTTTGAACGTGAATCCTATGCTATTTTCACCCCCTACGTGTTTTTATTTTTAATAATTCTGAAATGGTTCTGGGCCTAATTCAATGTGCTACGCGCACCCCCGTTTGCTGGCCCATCTGGATTATTAACTGAGCGCGTTTGCTTAATGAACCCCCCTGGTTATTTCTTTCTTTATTATTATTTTCTTTTTTTCATTTTTTCATCCAACTTTAAAAAATTCATAATAAATAGATAAAAAATCATTTTTAATCCATTCTTTTTACATCATTTTCATTAGAATGTGTAGAAAATTGTCATTTAATAAAATTGCATTTTTATTTTTATTTCATATTTTTCCCATATTTTCCAAATAAATGTCATTTTAATAGCTTCATTTCATGCATGATTTTGTTAATTTTTGTTCTACTAAATGCTTTAATATTTTTTGTTCATTCTTTTTATGTTGCTTAGATGAGATATTGAACTTGTAGAAACAATTTAGTTCCCATTTTTAAGAATTAATTTTAGGTGCTTAATGTAGGCTTGAACAACATGAACAAATTAGGGTTTTTAGGTGATGACTTAGGAAGTTTGATTCTTTCCCTTAGGACTTAGGGTTTGACTAGTTTAGATATGGGACTATAGGGGCTATGGGTAGCTATTAGATCCCTTAGAAAAAGTCAGGATTCCCCTGCTGCTATTAATGCTCTGTATGTATCTGATTGACTGGTGTGGTGTGCCCTCTGGGGATTATTGCTTGCTTGCTTGGGTATTGGGATTGTCTGGGGACTTGGGAGAGCTGAAGACTTGAGGAGATGAAGCCATTGGAGATCCAGAGATTGAAGTTCAACTTCCAGAGTTGAAGAGAAGATTCTTGCTAGCAGATGCTGAGGAGACTAGGGTTTAGGAGCTAGGCAGAGCTCTAGATTAGAAAGCTTGTTTCTCAAGCATGGATTGCCTTGTCTGCATCCATTCTTCTCTGTGATTCAGAGTCTCTCTAAGACACTCACCCCCTTCCTTTGGAAGGCTTGGTGATAGTGTCTATGAGATAGAACTCTTGAGAGAAAATGTCTCTTGTGTTAGAAGCAGTCTGTTCACCACCCTTGGTAGTCAACTGATTGCTTAACACCCAATTCACTCTTGTGATTGATCCCTCATCCTGGAGGTTTGGACTTGAAGAAAAGCCATTGCTTATAGAAGGCTGATGATCAAAGCCCTTGCCTGAAGGCCATGAAGATGGAGATTGATGCTTGTTGAAGCCTGTAGCTGATTGGAGATTACTTGAAGCTAGATGTTGAGTCAGAGCTGCTGATGCTGTTTCTTTTGCTGTTGTATTTTATTGCTGATGTATTGATTGGTTTTCCCGACTGTATTGTTTGCTGTTTACCCTGTTGGGTTGAAAGTGAATCCTGTTCACTTTTGCCTATTGTTTTCTAGGTTCGAGGTTGAGTGGGACTCCCTTGCCTCGCTTGTATTGTTGTATCCATGCATTTTACTGTTTTACTGTATATATCTGATATTGTTTCTGTTTCTGCCTATCCCTTAGGATCTCTGTTTCTCTCTGCGCAAGAGAGGAGCATGATAGACACTAGGTCTTAACCCATGCATGATAACATTAGGTCAGTTGATTCCCTTCGCAACCCTAGGTTAGAGTTCTGTCTCTTCTCTCTCAAAACAAACAGAAAAACACATAAAGATTTCAAACACAATAAAAGACACTTCTTCCGTAAAAGAATGTAAACTCATCAAGACGTCATTTTTGTCCGCTTGGACTGTTAGTCAGAAAAACTTTTTTCAGAAGGAATAAAATCAATCAAGACAGACTTGTGTCTTCCGTGGCCCGAACTACGTTTGCTCTGATCTTCCATGCTGTGTGGAAGTACGTAGGCATAGGATGCGATATCCTAGCGAGCAACCTTCCCCTCCTTTCCCGTAGGTAGGCGAACTACGTTGACTCTGATTTCTCGTTCCAGACGGGAATACGTAGGCATAAAGTGCGATACTTTGCCGAGTCATTTTTATTTTCATTTTATTTTCTTTTTAACCCTCGACCTATAGTTTAGATAGAATAACAATCCATACCCGAAAACAAGCGTGGATCCCGTCGAGTACGACGGACGTGAGGGGTGCTAATACCTTCCCCTTGCGTAACCGACTCCCGAACCCAGGTTTTGGTTGCGACGACCACACCTTTCCCGTCTTTGCGAGGTTTACTCTGAGCGTTCCCTTTCCCTCCCGTGGGATAAATAACGCACGGTGGCGACTCTTCTGTTCAGCCGGCGCCGATTTTCGCAGTAGCGACAGCTGGCGACTCTGCTGGGGATCCAACGTCCCCTGGCTGCTAAGGACTGCGATGGTTCTTATGCATTTGGGATCCAACGTCCCTTGAGAGAGTCAATCCTAACGCTTGTTTTCCCGTCGAGGATTTTGTATGGAGTTATTTTATATTTCTAACCTTGTATTTTCAGCTTTATATATTGATTATTGTTGCTGTATCTGGGTGTGACGGGTGTTCTGATATTGAGAGATAAGCCGGACCTGGGCTTGAGTGCACCTAGAATTAGAGTAGAAATTAGTGGGCGCCCGCTTGCTTTGCTTGCTTTGGTGTCCCATGAAATCTACACTCAGACGAGGTTCCTCTGGTTGGCCTCCTGCCCCTTCCTTTGGTTGGCGTGGGTTGCTGGTTAGTTGGATTGTCGACTCTGGGGACCGATCATTTGGAAGTTGGCTAAGTGAGGCCTCTTCAGGAATTGATGATGCCACTCCTTCTGGGAATCGTATCATCAACCCTGAAAGTCTGTGACGCCGACGACCGCATAGGATGCCGTACCTTGTGCCAGTTATAGGGCCACCCACCTGTGAGGGGATTTGGGGTTATGCAGGTAACCAGACCTTCAGATACCGGTTATTTCTTGGTCAGAGATCCTGGTTATAGTTGGAGAGTTCTAAGGTCTGTCAGAGACCAATCAGAGATTTGTTTTGAGGTCTGTCAGAGACCAGTTGGAGTTGTGTTTTGAGGTCTGTCAGAGACCAGTTGGAGTTATGGTTTGAGGTCTGCCAGAGACCAATGGGAGTTATGGTTTGAGGTCTGTCAGAGACCAGTATTGGAGCTTTGTTTTAGGTCTATCTGAGACCAGGGTTTGATGACTTCTGGATGGTCTATCTGAGACCTTTCTTGATTGGGTTCAGGCTATTCAGCTACAGCTTTGGTCCCTGTTGCATGTTACTTGCATTGCATTGCCTGCATATCCATTACCATTTGCATTTCACTAATGTGTGTCTGTGCTGCAGGTGCATTTGCATTTCCCTAGTTCTAGTGCCCAGACTTCTGAGTGTTTGATCATGACTAGCTTAAGGAGAACGGTTGCTTACAAATTGCCTACTCCTGATATTGTTCCTTTACTGGGGTTGATCTCTCTTGCTGATGAGGGTGTTCGTAGGAGCTTCCGGATGAGCTATGGTAGATTATTGAGATTGGTGTGCAAACCTACAGAGGTAGAGTTAGATGGGCTGTATGCTCTGATGCAATTCTACGACCCCGCTTTGAGGTGCTTTACGTTCTCTGACTTTATTATGGGACCAACCCTGGAGGAATACGCTGAGTATGTTGAGCTGCCCGTGCAGAACCAGGTTCCATTCATTCATTATGACGCCAAGCCCAAGCCGGAGGATTTGGCAAAAGCCTTGCATATTGATGCTTCTGAACTTGTGACTACTGTTTCCCGTGGAGTTCCAGGCTTCTCACTCCAATTCTTAGTTGGTAAAGCCCAAGAGTACGCCAAGAGCGGGTGCTGGGTTGCTTTTAATGCTGTGTTGGCCTTGTGCATTTATGGCATAGTGCTGTTCCCCAATATACCGGATTTTGTGGACTTTGATGCTTTCTACTTGTTTGCCGCTGGTAATCCTGTACCTACCTTACTCGGAGATCTCTACCACTCACTGCATTATAAGAATGAGAAGGGAAGAGGGAAGAATGTTCACCTGTGTGTGCCCTTGTTGAGTATGTGGTTTGAGAGTCACCTCCCTAAGAGAAGATCTGTTGCAGAGACTACAGTTCCAGTTGGTTGGCCAGAGCGCCTGATGAGGCTATCGTCGGAAGATATGGAGTGGTTTGATAGAGATCTGCTGGGATCCGAGCTTATCTTCAGCTGTTCTGGGTACCCTAATGTCCCACTGATTGGAAGAAAAGGGTGTATCAACTACAACCCTTCCCTATTCATTCGCCAGTTCGGATACGCACTGAAGAATCCACCTCAGGAGGAAGAAGTACAGGAATCTCTGTACTTCACCGGTGACGTGAAAGGGGAGTTATTAGCCAAGTTGCAACATGCCTGGACACGTATTAATCGCAAGGGGAAACCACTGTTAGGTAAGAACGATTGCCAGGCCTATGCACCTTATAGAGTTTGGATTCAGGAGAGAGCAAGTCAGTTGAGGATGCCGTTTCCAGATGCACCAATCCTCGTTCTTATTCCGGCAGAAGAGCCAACTACCGTTCCTAGAGAAGTCTATGAACAAGTTGTGAAGGAAAAAGAAGCCTTGATGAAGATTAACGAAGGGTTAGAGCAAGAGTTAGCTCAGATACGCAGTGAGAAAAACAAAGTCGTATATGCTTTCCAACAACAGATCGAGCTAGTAAACAGAATAGGGGCTGAGTTGACTGAGGAAAAGAAAAAGCGTGAACGTCTGGGGCAAGAGTTCAGAAGCTCCCATGACATGCTGGAATCAAAAAAGAAGGCGCTCGACGCAGCACACCGAGAAATCTCCTCTTGCAATAAGACTTGGAATGCTACTCTCACCAACAATAAGATGAGGGAAGATAAGCTGAAGCAGCAAATCTCCGACCTCGAAGAGAAGTTGAAGTCTAGCATCAAGAAGTGTGAGGAAGAAGTGATGACCCGGTATAGTGTCCAGCATGCACTGAACAAGGCAATCAAATCCAGAGATGAAGCAGTGTCTCAGAAGCGAAAGTTAGAAGATTGCTTCGGAGAAGCAACATGGGAAGAAACTGCTGAAGACGTACGCCGTGTCCTTAAGAGGAGAAACCAGCTTGTCGAAGGACTGCTTGATCGACCAAGCCATCCGGAGACCAAGAAGTTGATAGAGGAGTACCAGACTTTTGGGAGGATTTGATCATTTCATGTAGTAACTTGTATGCTTTATTTGCATAGTGCTGACCATCACCAGGATTGTTGGTTGAGGTCATGCCTTCTTATTGTACTCTCAGCGATATTGTACCCTGGGCTTATTGATTCTCCCTGCAATATATGAGGCTTTCTATGATCCAGCTCCGATATTCCTATTGTCAGCACTGTCACTGCACCGGCACTTTCGCACTAGAACTGGGGGAATGAATTTCCCTAATGCACAGACACATTGCATTGCATTCATATTCATATTGCATTACAGGTAATCTTTGGATGGTGTCTTATTTCCTGCTCTGTATCAGGTACTTAACAGGATTGCAGATCAACATCCGCACCGCTATTCTACACGCTCCAACTGTCGAAAAATCATGGACCAAATGCAGAACGAGATGCAAGATGTGCGCGAGAAGCTCGCTCTCTTCATGCAGACTATGGAAGCTATAGCAAAAGGGCAGGAGAATTTGCAGGCCATGGTCCAGCCTCTGTTGGCCCGAAACGCTGGTCATGGTAATGAAGATCATCAGTCTGTCCGGGTCGATACTGCTCATGGAGACGGCACTCCCACGCCAGTGGCTCCGCCCGTAGTCAACATACCCGCTGCTAATGTCAACAACGCTACCGCTGCTGTGAATGGTAACGTCGGAGTTGGGAATGAAACTGTTGTCCATAATGTTGGGCTGGGTGATGTCAATTTGGGAGATAATCTAGGAGGCAATGGCTTTGTCAATACTGGGTTCGGATTCAACGATCAGGGATTCGATAACACTGGGAAGTATGGCTTTAATGCTCAAGGCTTTGGGCAAGATGGTTATGGTATGGTCAATCAGGGTTACGGAGGCTTTGGAAACGGAAATGGTACTGGATTTATGGCTTTTGGTCCCGCTGGAGGTGTTCAAGGGTACGGCAACAGAGGCCGAGGTCCGGGAATGAATCAGATCAGAGCTGGACGTAATAATGCGTACGATGGGTACGGGGCTGGAAATGGTATGTGGCAAGAAGATCAGCAGGAAGACGCCTTCTCCGGAGGAGGTTTTGAAGGGCCGATGGATGATTCCCAAAAGATTAGAATGCTGGAAGAGCAGATGAAGGGAGTCTTAAATCAGAGTGCTGTGGGATTGGACATGGCAACCATGGGCTTGGTACCTGGCTTGAGGGTGCCAATTAAATTCAAAGCTCCTGCGTTCGACAAGTATAAAGGAGACACATGTCCGAAAGTGCATGTGCGAGCTTATTACAGAAAGATGTCTGCATACTCAACTGATGAAAGGATGCTAATGCATTTCTTTCAGGATAGTCTATCGGGCCCTTCCCTAGAGTGGTACATGGGGTTGGAGCCAACTGATATCAAGACATGGAAGCAATTGGCGGAGGCGTTTGTAGCCCATTACAAGTATAACAGCGACCTGGCACCCAATCGGGTCCAGTTGGCCGGGCTTTCGCAGAAGAAAGGGGAGAGTTTTAAAGAGTACGCGCAAAGGTGGCGCGATATGGCTGCCAGGGTCCGTCCTCCTGTAGAAGATAAGGAAATGAATGACATGTTTGTCGGCACATTCACAGGGCTGTTTCATGATATGCTGTTTCATACGTCTCTGGCCAGTTTTTCAGACCGGATTCTGATGGGGGAAAAGATTGAACGTAATATTAAGCAAGGAAAGTTCCAAGTCGAGGAATCAACTGCATCTGGCAGTAATAGGAAAGCTTATGGTGGGCGCCGTCAGGGCGAGGCAAGCGCGGTATTTGGAGGCCGAGGCCGAGGCCGAGGCAGGGGACGAGGTCAATATCGTCAGCCGCAGCAGGTGTCGAGTGTTACTATCCCATATCAACAACAACCGGTTCAGCAGCAACCAATGCCACAGCAGCAGCAGCCTCAGCAGGGGGCACAGCAAGCTCAGCGAAGATTCCAGGGTAGTAAGCCGAGAAGAGTGTTTGAGAAGCCTCCCTCTACCTATGCTGAGTTATTGCAGACATTGTTGGGATTAAACCTGGTAGAGAAAAGAACTCTGGCGCCGATAACGGGAGCTCCCCCGTTCGGCTACGATGCAAGCAGGCACTGTGAGTTTCATTCTGGGGCCCCGGGCCACGATATAGAAGGTTGCCATGCCTTTAAGCACGTTGTGCAGGATCTTTTAGACAACAAGACTATCAATTTTGGAACGGCAGGTCCGAACATAGTCCAGAAACCCATGCCTAATCATGGGGCGAACGCCGTGCTGACTGAGGAAGGGTTGAATCTGATTATGAATGTTGAAGATTTAAAGACGCCGCTGAGCGAGATAAAGAGCCGACTGTTACAAGGAGGTGTTTACCCAGGATGTAACGAGTATTGCTTAGATTGTTGGACCCTAGCTGGGGGGTGTGAGGATTTGAAGAAAGGCATTCAGGCTTTAATTGATGAGGGCATATTGCAGTTTGATCGAGCGGCAACTGATGAGCCTGCAGGGGCAGTAGTGGATAATCAGAGTGATGTGGCCACTGTGACGATTCCTCGGAAGACGATCACTATTGCAGCACCAGCTCAGCGACCACCGATTACCATAACTAAAGCCGGGCCAATCCCGTACGAGAACACGAAAGCAGTCCCATGGTCATATGGGTTAGAGGTGTATTGTGATGGGATAAAGATTGATGTTAACAAGCAGCCAGCGGAGATTGTGGATAATGTTGTTGGCTCAGGAGGCATGACGAGGAGCGGCAGGATCTTTATATCTCCTGAAGTGGAGGCTGAAAGACTAGCGAAAGGAAAAGGGAAAGTGGTTGAAAATGTTCCGGTGCAAGCAAGTGAAAAAGAAGCGGCATCGAAGGATGTAGAAGAGTTCATGCGCTTGATTCGAAAAAGTGATTATAAGATTGTGGAGCATCTGCAGCAGACACCGTCCAAAATATCTATCCTATCATTGCTGCTGTGTTCGGAAGCTCACAGAAATGCTTTGCTGAAAGTCCTAGACACTTCTTTTGTACCCCAGGACGTCTCCGTAAATCAGCTAGAAGGAGTATTGGCACATGTGAATGCAGGCCACAGTCTGGGTTTTACCGATTTTGACTTGACTCCGAAAGGGAGAGATCATAATATGGCATTACACGTATCTGTTGAGTGTAGAGGATCGGTAATGTCGCACGTATTGGTTGACACCGGATCATCTTTGAATGTGCTGCCCAAGAAGGCGATGATGAAGCTGGATGTTCGAGGGATTTTGTGTACACCCAGTGATTTGGTAGTCAGAGCGTTTGACGGCACGCGGAGAACAGTTTTCGGATCGATTACCTTGCCTCTGCAAGTGGGGCCGGAAGTGTTTGCAACTGAGTTTTATATCATGGATATACAGCCTGCGTACAGCTGCTTGCTGGGAAGACCCTGGATTCATGGGGCAGGGGCCGTCACGTCTACCCTGCATCAGAAGTTAAAGTATATGGTTGGGGACAGTGTAGTCACCGTGTGCGGAGAAGAAGACATCCTGGTCAGCCATCTATCTTCATTTAAATATGTGGAAGTCGACGGGGAGATCCACGAGACGCCATGCCAGGCATTCGAAGGCTTGCGCATCAAGGACAAAGGTCCCGGGCCGAGCAAAGTGCCAGAGATAGCTGTCTCATCGTATAAGGAAGCTCAAGCTCTAGTGGAAGCAGGAGAAGCCAAGGGCTGGGGAAAAGTGCTGGACATTCCTGTGAAGATGGACCGGTTCGGACTGGGGTACCAACCGTCGTCATCAACTCCTTCCGTGGGGGCCCCCCGTTTCAGAAAGCCAATTGTCATCTCTGCCAGTGGAGTATGTCATGAAACTGTCAATGCTGCTTCAGAGTCCGATGAAGGGGACAACGACTGTGATATGGATGCCTGGATTCAGCCAAGCACGCCAGGACAAGGACTGTGCAACTGGTCTATTCAGGAGCTTGTTCCTGTGACTTTTAAACAGTAATGCTTTGCTTTATTAATTGTTGAATAATCTGATGTCTTGCCCGGGGCATCAGGATTTGCTTAGGGCTGTGTTGTTATAAACATTGCGTGTTAATCATTAAATAAATGGCGTTTTTCATGTGCAAATACTGTAATCCCTGTCTTTCTTGTTTTATATTTTTCAATAAAATGGCAATGTGGTTATTCGCTTTATACGCATTTTGAAGCACTTAACCATTCCTTTTGCAGGATAACATTTTCAGATGACATCCTTGAACCACCTATGACTCGTCCCGACTTTGAGCACCCAGTGTTTCAGGCTGAAGAAGAGGTTGTCGAAGATAGCGACGTTCCTGAAGAACTGTCCTGGTTAGTAAAGCAAGAGGAAAGAGCCATTCTGCCTCACGACGAGGTCATCGAAATTATCAATTTGGGGTCGGAAGGGGTTGAGAAGAATATTCGTATCGGAGCCGCACTGCAGAGTGATATCAAGCGAAGACTGGTTGAAATGCTCCGAGAGTATAATGATGTATCCGCTTGGTCATATGAAGATATGCCGGGGCTCGATACAGATATGGTTGTGCATCGCCTGCCACTGAAAGAAGATTGCCCGCCAGTCAAACAAAAGCTTCGCAGAACACGACCAGATATGGCAATGAAGATCAAAGAAGAGGTGCAGAAACAGTGGGACGCTGGGTTCCTGGCTATGACGAAGTATCCTTCATGGGTTGCCAACATCGTACCGGTGCCAAAGAAAGATGGCAAGGTTCGAATGTGCGTGGATTATCGAGATTTGAATAAAGCAAGCCCAAAAGACGATTTTCCACTTCCTCACATTGACGTGTTAGTTGATAATACTGCTCAATACTCCGTATTCTCCTTCATGGATGGCTTTTCAGGCTATAACCAAATTAAAATGGCGCCAGAAGATATGGAGAAGACTACTTTCATAACACCTTGGGGAACATTTTGCTACAAAGTGATGCCCTTTGGTTTGAAAAATGCTGGGGCAACATATCAACGTGCGATGACGACTCTTTTCCACGACATGATGCATAAAGAGATCGAAGTTTATGTTGACGATATGATTGCCAAATCCCAGACGGAGGAAGAGCATCTGGTGAATCTGCTGAAGTTGTTTAAAAGACTTAGGAAGTTCAGGCTGAGGCTGAACCCTAATAAATGCACCTTCGGGGTGAGATCGGGTAAACTGCTGGGGTTTATCGTAAGCGAAAGAGGGATAGAGGTCGATCCTGCTAAAATAAAAGCAATACAAGAAATGCCGACGCCTAAAACAGAGAAAGAGGTGCGCGGGTTTTTAGGGAGATTGAACTACATTGCCCGGTTCATATCTCACCTAACGGCCACGTGTGAACCATTATTCAAGCTGTTGAAGAAAGATCAAGCTGTAACGTGGAACGAAAATTGTCAAAAGGCTTTCGATAAAATAAAGCAGTATCTGCAGGAGCCTCCTATTTTGATACCCCCAGTGGCAGGGAGACCCTTGATAATGTATTTGACGGTTCTTGAGGGAAGCATGGGTTGTGTTCTCGGTCAACACGACGAGACAGGGAGAAAAGAGCATGCGATCTATTACCTGAGTAAGAAATTTACAGACTGTGAATCTCGATACTCAATGCTGGAGAAAACTTGTTGCGCGCTAGCCTGGGCCGCCAAGCGTTTGAGGCAGTACATGCTGAATCATACAACCATGCTCATCTCGAAGATGGATCCTATCAAATATGTATTCGAAAAGCAGGCGTTGTCAGGTAGAATTGCCCGTTGGCAGATGGTCTTGACTGAATATGATATCCAATACGTCTCGCAAAAGGCTATAAAGGGGAGTGTGTTGTCTGAGTATCTGGCGGAGCAGCCTATTGAAGAGTATCAATCGATGAGGTTTGATTTTCCTGACGAGGATATCATGTACCTAAAGATGAAGGATTGTGAAGAACCATTGCCAGACGAGGGACCAGAGTTGGGGTCCAAATGGAAGATGATATTTGACGGAGCTGTGAATGCTTACGGTAGCGGAATAGGAGCAATTATCACCACGCCACACGGGTCGCACATCCCATTTACTGCCCGATTGACCTTTGCCGTTACTAACAATGAGGCCGAATACGAAGCTTGTATAATGGGGCTCGAAGAAGCCATTGATTTGCGAATCAAACATCTAGACGTATACGGAGACTCAGCTCTGGTGGTGAATCAGATCAAAGGGGAATGGGAGACACGTCAGCCTAATTTGATACATTATATGAATTATGCAAGGAGATTGTTGCCTTTCTTCGACAAGGTTGAATTGCATCACGTACCGCGGGCAGAAAATCAAATGGCTGACGCCCTTGCCACTTTGTCTTCCATGTACAAGGTCAACTTCTGGAACGAAGCTCCCCAAATCACTATCTCTCGGTTGGACAGGCCAGCTTATGTATTTGCTATTGATGAAGCATCTGATGACAAACCGTGGTATTTTGATATCCTTAATTTCCTGAAGAATAAAGAGTATCCGGCTGGGGCATCCAGTCAAGATCAGAAGACTCTCAGGAGATTAGCGGGTAATTTCTATTTGAACCCGGATGGCGTCTTATACAGAAGGAACCACGATTTGGTGTTGTTGCGTTGTGTAGACGAGAAAGAGGCAAAGCTTCTTATGGAGGAAATTCACGAAGGTACCTTTGGTACGCATGCTGGTGGACATGCTATGACGAGAAAGCTGCTGAGGGCAGGTTATTTTTGGCTGACGATGGAAACTGATTGTTTCAAGTTCGCGAGGAAGTGCCACAAGTGCCAAATCTATGCTGACAAGATACACGTGCCTCTGAGTCCTCTAAACGTGATGTCATCTCCATGGCCATTCTCGATGTGGGGAATCGATATGATTGGAAAGATCGAGCCGACAGCTTCTAACGGGCATCGGTTCATCCTAGTAGCAATCGATTATTTCACCAAGTGGGTGGAAGCGGCGTCTTACACGAATGTAACGAAGCAGGTGGTGGCTAGATTCATCAAGAGAGATATCATTTGCCGATATGGGATTCCCGAGCGGATAATCACGGATAATGGTTCAAATCTGAACAACAAAATGATGAAGGAGCTCTGTCAGAATTTCAAGATCGAACATCACAACTCCTCCCCTTACCGACCCAAGATGAATGGCGCTGTTGAGGCGGCCAATAAAAATATCAAGAAAATTGTGCAGAAAATGGTGGTGACCTATAAGGATTGGCATGAAATGCTACCTTTTGCTTTGCACGGTTATCGTACGACGGTACGCACATCAACCGGGGCAACTCCGTTCTCGTTGGTATACGGAATGGAAGCGGTATTACCATTGGAAGTTGAGATCCCTTCTCTGAGGGTATTGCGAGACGTTCAGCTGGACGAGGCAGAATGGGTAACGAATAGATTGAATCAATTGAGTTTGATGGATGAGAAGAGGCTAGCTTCTCTAGCGTACGGTCGCTTGTACCAGAGCCGAATGAAGAAAGCGTACGACAAGAAGATACTTCCGCGAAGCTTTCAGACGGGCGACCTTGTGCTGAAAAGGATTCTCCCGCCGCAAGCAGATCACAGGGGCAAGTGGACCCCCAACTACGAAGGGCCATACGTTGTCAGTAAGGTCTTTTCAGGAGGAGCGTTGTTGTTGTCCACCATGGACGGAGAAGACTTTGCGTCACCTGTGAATTCGGACGCAGTTAAAAAATACTTTGCTTAAAATAGACCCGCTGGACAGAAAAAGAGAGTCCAGGCAAAAATGGGGCATCCTGGCGAACCAAAAACAGAATGAAAGGTTCGGGCAAAAGTTAGGGATAAAATTGAAAAAATGTACACCCGCGAAGTTGAAAACCTACACTGGGCGGCTTCGGCAAAAAAGGGTATCCCGGTGAACTGAAAACCCGTAAAGGGCGGTTCACGCAAAAGTTAGGGATTTGAAAAGCAAATGACTGCGGTCCGAATTTGATATTACAATGAGCATCAATGCGGGAGAATATATTTGAGGAGCCAGTTATCGGACACAATCTCTTTAGAAGTGGGGATACCGGGAAAGCATTAGAGTCGGATGAGTCATGGGAGGGTCAGTTCGTGGTGTTCATCTGCACCCCGTTGCCGACATGTGTACAAAATTTAATTTGTCAAAATATTCATGCTTCTTGTGCATACTTATGTATTTGCTTTGCGTAGCTACCTCATTTCAGGAGTTACATCCCATGTACAAAAACTCCGCCCATTCAGGGGCCCGATCAATGAAAATATGTTATTCAGTATTTGACACTGTTCTTTACTGTTTTGTGCATGATAAAACGCCTAAGTTTAGTGAAGCTAGCATGAGTATAACATCACTGGCCCTTGCCAACAATTGATAAAGCTTTGAATTAACTGAGTGTAACGTCACTAACCTGAGTTGATTTGATTGCATAGGCTTGTCGTGTCTTGTTTGTGTTGTTGCAGGTTTCATAACCATACGAGGAAGATGATCAAAAGATCGCGATAACGAAAGACTTGACCCCCACATAGGTCATGCATGTTCCTCCCGAAGAAGGATAGAATTTCCCAGCTAGCCGTAGCTTACTCAAAGGGAGCAGAAAAGTTATTCGTCCTCAGCAGAGTTTGGTGATTCCAAGATCGTAAGGCTGTGTTCAGACAGGTTCATCTTTCCCCGCAGGGTCATGCACTCTCCCCCAGTGGAGTCAGTTAATTTTCCCCAAGAGAATCATCCCATCCCCAGCGGAATTCTCTTTGCAAGTGTTTTCATTCCTTCCAGTGGAACTCGAAGATCAAGACTCTCCAAAGCAGAGTTGATGGTGGGTCCTGTCATTTATTTTGTCAGAGATACTGGTGATATCAGTTCACGTTCCAGCCGAAAGTCCGATCATACTATGCACATCTGCTATTCCCCAGCAAGGTTATATTCCCCAGCAGGAGGTTACCTCAATAGGGTGTGTGGTTTGAGTTCCCAATTTCCCGGCGGAGTCGGCATTATCCTTCCAGCATTTATTTTGCTGAAGCAGTTCCTGTATTTTAGCAGTTCAGGTAGAGAGAGTTCTTGCTCAAATGAACAACCAAATGTTCAAGATCTCGGCATGAGACATCCAATGATAATGTCAGTTTCGGCAGTATTCCCCGCAGAGTTACCAGGATAAGTTTCTCTTTGTTCCCAGGCAGAA
The DNA here is from genome assembly GCA_963859935.3 of Lathyrus sativus. Classification (NCBI taxonomy): domain Eukaryota; kingdom Viridiplantae; phylum Streptophyta; class Magnoliopsida; order Fabales; family Fabaceae; genus Lathyrus; species Lathyrus sativus. The sequence continues at coordinate 130,987,473 of OZ012739.1, forward strand.
TCAGTTGTCATCAAGGGTTCCATGAATCAGAATTTCAGAGGCCACCGCCGGTTATCAGAACAGGCGTCCGATAGTTTGGTTTCCAGACATCCCCAGTAGAGTTCGTCTCAAAGTCGCTGTCACGTCAGTGCTAAGAAGTTTGTGGGTGAGGATCATTAGAGAACTAAGTCCTGACGTGGACAATTTATTCCTATATTGACGGGATTTCTTTAGAAGTGGGCGTCCTAACGTGGACAGGTTTATTTCCCTGGATTGGTGAGGTGTGTTAGTCCTATCGTGGGCAGATTCGGTTTCTCGAAATTAGTGGAATGGGAGGTCATGACGTTGACAAAAGTGATTACCCTTTGTGTTGGTGCCCTGACGTGGACAGATCAGGCTAGCGTGTGAGTCCTTACGTGGACAAGTCTTATTTCCTCAGCGGGTCGAAGACGCCTGAGTCCTAACGTGGACAAATCAAAGAAATTATTATTCCTAACGTGGAGAAGTGGGTCCTAACGTGGACGATGTAGTCCTTACGTGGACGTATCAGAAGAGAATTCCTTACGTGGAAAGAGATGATTCCTTACGTGGAAAAAGATAGTTTCCTTACGTGAAAATGACAGCATTCCTGGCGTGGAAAAAGGGGAGTCCTTACGTGGACAGGTTAAGATTGTGTTCCTAACACGGAAAGAGGTGATTCCTAACGTGGAAAGTATGGAGTCCTTACGTGGACAGATTAAGATGGCATTCCTTACGTGGAAAATGAGTCCTGACGCGGACAAATCGGAAAGAAGTTGGTATTCCTTACGTGGAAAGATCAGAGTCCTTACGTGGACATATCAAGAGCATCCCTTACGTGGAAGGAAAATGGTTTCCTTACGTGGAAAGACGAGTTTATTCCTTACGTGGAAGGATTGAGTCCTCACGCGGACATATCAAGATTGATTCCTGACGGGGAAAGAAATGGACTATTCCTGACGTGGAAGAGTTTAGTCCTGACGTGAACAGATCAAAGAAGTTATTCCTGACGTGGAAGAAGAAGATTTACTTCTTACGTGGAAAAATTGGGTTCCTTACGTGGACAGATTCAAGAAAAGTTGATTCCTGACGTGGAAGAATGATGTACCCCTTACGTGGAAAGTTGAGTCCTGACGTGGACAGATTCAGAATCAAAGTTGAATTCCTTACGTGGAAAGAATGGAGTCCTGACGCGGACATGTCAAGTGGTATTGGAGTCCTTACGTGGACAGATTGATATAGTTCTCCTTACGCGGAAAGAAGATTGCTTCCTGACGTGGAAAGATAAAAGGGTTAGTCCTGACGCGGACAGATACGGAAGAAATGATTCCTAACGTGGACGATGTTATTCCTAATGTGGACAGGTGATTCCTAACGTGGAAGAGTGTTATTTCTAACGTGGACGATTCAGTTTATGGAAATGCAGACGAATTATCCCCAGCGGAGTTGCCGAGATTTTTCTGGGTTAACAGCAAGTGGAGTCCTAACGTGGACAGGTCTTAATTGAGATTTCTTCGTATTGATGACAGACAGCGTCCTAACGTGGACAAGCAAGCAATCTGTTATGACAGAGTCCTCTTCAGAACGATGAAGACAATCCCCAGCACGGTCGCGCGAGATCAGTGGGTTACTGTAACAGTCAGATTCAGCTTATGAATGTCGTTCCTCAAGCAGGAGCGCAATTTAGTTTTGCGGTTGGCAAATTTCTGGTTTCACTAGTATTCAACCGTCTCGTACCGCGAATGTCTGAAGGCTCCGGGCTCTTCACCCAATCGGGTCCAAGTCGCTTGAATAGGGGCAGCTGTTGCACCCTAAAATTTGCCCAACCTTATTCACTTGGTTTATGTTTCAATGTCATTAGCATTTGCATATAGAGTCATGTACATAGACTAACCATCTGCATAGCATAAGCATAGCAAGTCATTCAACAGGGGACCAATCATTATTCTCATCTCTAGAAGCCTATCAAGAGGCTATTATCCCAATTCAATCTCATTCAAGTCATCAGGAAAGAATTTGAAAGCAAAGAGTTCAGCAGATCAAGCCTTGAGTCCATCTCCTAGCTGAGGGTGTCTGAGGGTCAACAAGAGGGTTGTGAGCTGTGAGTTGGAGGCATGGAGAGTATCTAGACATTATGAGAGACTTAGAAAGTCATTTGGAGAAGGAGACAAGTCATTGATGAGAGCACAAGAGCTATAGCTGAAGACAGTCAACTAGGGTTTCATCTGGGTCAACCCTAGGTCAACCCTAGGTCAATTGACTGATTTAAAGGGCATTCAAGTCTATTGGAGAGATGTGGGGTTCATCATGGGACATATAAAGAAGGACATGGAGATATGCCAAGAAGAATTCAAGAGAAATCAAGGAGAAGAGGAGTTTCTAGATTAGGGTTTCTGTGTAAAATCCCCTAGTTTAGGTCAAATTTCCAAGCAAGATAAGTCAAAATGCTAGCTTCAAATGGCTTCTTGGTCAACATGAAACTTGTAGAGGATCTCAAGACCTTTAATTTGAGTTGTGGAATACATCAAGGAGATTTATAGAACTCAAGTTATGGTCCTTGCAAGTTACAGGTCATCTGAGGTATCTGAAATTTTGTCTGTGAAAGTGACTTGACTTCCAAGCAATTTTTACCCCTCAAGGAGATTTCAAATGAATTCTTGGTCAACATAAGAGTTGCTCCTCATTGTCTTAGCTTTCTAGAATGGTATAGTATGCCTTCATATGATGTGTGGAACTCAACTTATGGTCTTGGCAAGCAAAGGGTATTTTGGGCATTTGTGAATTACAGGTCATTTTAACCTATGTCCAAAACTCATACAAGGAGGCCTCAAATGGAAAAACTTACAACATCAAACTTGCTCCAAATGACATTTTGAGTCTAGAAAGAAGGTCACAAATTGTTGGAAAAGCTCATAACATGAAGTTGCATGATTGGTTAAATTTGAACTAAAATGGCTTATAACTTGAATAAAGTCAAAGTGAAAAATGGTTTGAGAGATTTATAAGTCCAAATGGAGACTTCCAATATATGATTTTGAATGGAAAAGACATTTTAGAGACAATGGTTCAAACACTTTTTTGAGCTTAGTGGAAAAAATCAAAGTTATACATGGTTACTTGCATTTGAAGAAACATTTCAAAAATGGATCAAAGTTGGAAGGCAAGGGAAATTGTAAGATGGATCTAGAAAGTTCATTTGAGCCCTATATAAACATGAAATGAAGATTGATCAAGGGTTGGATTCATTTTTCACCAAAATTTCCCAAAGTTTTCTCATTCTTTCTCATTGCAATTCTCTCAAAATTTCCCAAAATCTTCATCAATTCTCATCAACATTGATCCTCCTACATTCAATCATCATCCTGGATCAGAATTCAACCAAGAACAAGGTGTGATCAATCCATTTTCGAGCACTATAATCATCAACATCAAAATTGCAATTTCCATTGGACAGCAAGATCCAAGCCAAGTTTCATCCAAATATTGCAAACAGAATCAAGTATATCAAGAATGGACCAAGATTGAAGCATACAAGAGCCTGGATCCACGTGATTACTCAGCCTCCATTAAAGCTTGCTCAAGGTGCAAATCTTTCTAACTTATTCAATCTAGGGAGATTTAGGTAGTTTTACTAGTATATTCATGGTCTATGATGTTAGGAGGTTAGTTTAGATGAATTTGAGGCTGAATAGAGACAATTCATAGCAGGTGCACCAAACTGTTTGGATCAAGAACTCGTAGGATTTTGCATGATAACCTTAGCTTGTTAGCGCAGAATGATCACCATTAGTCATAGATTAGATTAGTGTAAGTTTGATTGAGAATTATTGTGATGCATCTCAGTGTATTTTCATGGAGCCAGAAATTGTTGCGCTCGGGTTTATTGATTGGCTGAGTTTTAATGCAAACAAAGACCATAGGCTTGTAGAGGGAGAAATTCTGATTGAGTTTCATGTTTATATCGTGGCGTTTTATGGCCTGGAGAGGGAGAACTGAGAGGTTAAAGTTGGTGCGTGCATGAGGTTTCATTGTGGAAACCCTAGCTCTCATAGATTCAAGGAGGAAGACGAAATCATGGCCGTCCGTGTCGTGTTGGACCTTTGACTCAGAAGCCCATCGTGTGGCTGAGGTTTGATTCTGAGATTTGGAGGGAAGCTGTGGTGCCCTAAACGCACCGTTTCATTAATTGAAACGGGCGGGCCTGAATGTGTATTGCTAATCCCACCACCCTACTGCCAGGCCCAATCAGTTTTGAACGTGAATCCTATGCTATTTTCACCCCCTGCGTGTTTTTATTTTTAATAATTCTGAAATGGTTCTGGGCCTAATTCAATGTGCTACGCGCACCCCCGTTTGCTGGCCCATCTGGATTATTAACTGAGCGCGTTTGCTTAATGAACCCCCCTGGTTATTTCTTTCTTTATTATTATTTTCTTTTTTTCATTTTTTCATCCAACTTTAAAAAATTCATAATAAATAGATAAAAAAATCATTTTTAATCCATTCTTTTTACATCATTTTCATTAGAATGTGTAGAAAATTGTCATTTAATAAAATTGCATTTTTATTTTTATTTCATATTTTTCCCATATTTTCCAAATAAATGTCATTTTAATAGCTTCATTTCATGCATGATTTTGTTAATTTTTGTTCTACTAAATGCTTTAATATTTTTTGTTCATTCTTTTTATGTTGCTTAGATGAGATATTGAACTTGTAGAAACAATTTAGTTCCCATTTTTAAGAATTAATTTTAGGTGCTTAATGTAGGCTTGAACAACATGAACAAATTAGGGTTTTTAGGTGATGACTTAGGAAGTTTGATTCTTTCCCTTAGGACTTAGGGTTTGACTAGTTTAGATATGGGACTATAGGGGCTATGGGTAGCTATTAGATCCCTTAGAAAAAGTCAGGATTCCCCTGCTGCTATTAATGCTCTGTATGTATCTGATTGACTGGTGTGGTGTGCCCTCTGGGGATTATTGCTTGCTTGCTTGGGTATTGGGATTGTCTGGGGACTTGGGAGAGCTGAAGACTTGAGGAGATGAAGCCATTGGAGATCCAGAGATTGAAGTTCAACTTCCAGAGTTGAAGAGAAGATTCTTGCTAGCAGATGCTGAGGAGACTAGGGTTTAGGAGCTAGGCAGAGCTCTAGATTAGAAAGCTTGTTTCTCAAGCATGGATTGCCTTGTCTGCATCCATTCTTCTCTGTGATTCAGAGTCTCTCTAAGACACTCACCCCCTTCCTTTGGAAGGCTTGGTGATAGTGTCTATGAGATAGAACTCTTGAGAGAAAATGTCTCTTGTGTTAGAAGCAGTCTGTTCACCACCCTTGGTAGTCAACTGATTGCTTAACACCCAATTCACTCTTGTGATTGATCCCTCATCCTGGAGGTTTGGACTTGAAGAAAAGCCATTGCTTATAGAAGGCTGATGATCAAAGCCCTTGCCTGAAGGCCATGAAGATGGAGATTGATGCTTGTTGAAGCCTGTAGCTGATTGGAGATTACTTGAAGCTAGATGTTGAGTCAGAGCTGCTGATGCTGTTTCTTTTGCTGTTGTATTTTATTGCTGATGTATTGATTGGTTTTCCCGACTGTATTGTTTGCTGTTTACCCTGTTGGGTTGAAAGTGAATCCTGTTCACTTTTGCCTATTGTTTTCTAGGTTCGAGGTTGAGTGGGACTCCCTTGCCTCGCTTGTACTGTTGCATCCATGCATTTTACTGTTTTACTGTATATATCTGATATTGTTTCTGTTTCTGCCTATCCCTTAGGATCTCTGTTTCTCTCTGCGCAAGAGAGGAGCATGATAGACACTAGGTCTTAACCCATGCATGATAACATTAGGTCAGTTGATTCCCTTCGCAACCCTAGGTTAGAGTTCTGTCTCTTCTCTCTCAAAACAAACAGAAAAACACATAAAGATTTCAAACACAATAAAAGACACTTCTTCCGTAAAAGAATGTAAACTCATCAAGACGTCATTTTTGTCCGCTTGGACTGTTAGTCAGAAAAACTTTTTTCAGAAGGAATAAAATCAATCAAGACAGACTTGTGTCTTCCGTGGCCCGAACTACGTTTGCTCTGATCTTCCATGCTGTGTGGAAGTACGTAGGCATAGGATGCGATATCCTAGCGAGCAACCTTCCCCTCCTTTCCCGTAGGTAGGCGAACTACGTTGACTCTGATTTCTCGTTCCAGACGGGAATACGTAGGCATAAAGTGCGATACTTTGCCGAGTCATTTTTATTTTCATTTTATTTTCTTTTTAACCCTCGACCTATAGTTTAGATAGAATAACAATCCATACCCGAAAACAAGCGTGGATCCCGTCGAGTACGACGGACGTGAGGGGTGCTAATACCTTCCCCTTGCGTAACCGACTCCCGAACCCAGGTTTTGGTTGCGACGACCACACCTTTCCCGTCTTTGCGAGGTTTACTCTGAGCGTTCCCTTTCCCTCCCGTGGGATAAATAACGCACGGTGGCGACTCTTCTGTTCAGCCGGCGCCGATTTTCGCAGTAGCGACACACAGCAAACAAACAGACAAGAAAGAAAGCAGGTCAACAGCCCCACACAGCTTCACAGCAAAGCTCTCCTCTGACAACAACTCAGTCTTCAGTCTGTAACTGCTCTTCAAGGCTATCATCTTCAATAGCAAGTATCAACTTGCTTCTTCAAGCTTTCAACACATCAAACATAAGTATCAACTTATCCCTCTTCTTCAACTTCAAGCTTCAACTCTTCACTAAACTCCACCTTCAGGCCTCAATGCATTAAACTCACAAGTATCAGCTTGCTTCTTCCTCAAGCTTCAGCTTCTTCATTCAATCTTTAATTGATTCCCCTCACAAGTATCAACTTGTTCTTCATCTTCTTCAAGCTTCAACTCTTTCTTCAATCTCAGCTTGATCTTCTTCCCACAAGTATCAACCTATTCCTCTTGATCTTCAAGCTTCAGCTCCAAGGGCAGTCTTCAAACATAGAGAAGTATCAACTTCTAGCCTCTTCAATCTTTTAACAAGGAACTCTATCCTCTAGCAAGGGAGAAAGATTCATCTAACAAGAGCAAAGTTGGGATGATTGACATCAGAGTGAAGACCAAAGGTCACCACTAAGCATCCTATCATCAGAGAAAGGGACCCTCAAAGGTTCTACCAACTGGTAAAGAGACACACATCCTACCAAAGGAGGGATGAGGCCTTTACAAGGGGACCTTACATCATAGGGAAGAATGGAAGTGATCAACACCTTCCATGTTTATGAAAGAAGAGAATCTATCTAGAAGCTCTACCTACAAACCCTAATCTTAACACCTAATCAACACTACACCAAAAGAAGGGAAGATCTTCACATCCAAGCTTCTTCAAGCATTCTATTTCATCCTCAACTTGCCTTCATCTTCAACCAAGGGTAAAAACAACACAAGCTTACTCTAAGGGAACCTAAGGGGTTAATCTGGTCAAATTAGTGCATTAGAATCATCCAAAGTTAGCACCTAAACTAAAATCAAACTAAAATAGTAAACTACATTATAAATTCCTACAAAAATTCCTAAGGGACCCTAATTCAATCATGAATCTACCATATTAATTCCAGGGGTTGAAGCATCCACCAAGTCCTAGAAATAAAACCTAAATCATAAGGTACTAACCATAAACCCTAAAAATGGAAAACCTAAAGTTTCAACTTAAAACTACCACCTACATTCATCACAAAAATGTGAGAAAATTTAAGGGGAACATGCATCTCTATGCTAGCTATACACAAAAAAATCAAGGCAAGAATCATCATCAAATGCTCAAACCAAATTCATCAAAACAAGGTATCAACCATGGTTATTTTAATATCAATTAAAATTCAACAAATGCAAATAAAATCAAAAATGCATGAATTATTAATATTTTTTATCTAAAAAATTCTAGATTCAATCATGAATCAGGGGAAAAAAGAATGGAATTAATTGAGTTAGTCTTCTATTTTTTATGAATTATTTACTAAGTCACATGAAATGATGAAAATTAAAAGAAAATAAAAGAAATTGATATGAACGCGTGGTAAATAGCAAATAAAACCAGTTCAATTCTTGGGTTGGGCCAGGAAGGGGGTGTTGATAGCAACCAATGCTAAGGCCCAGGCGCTTGGATTCCTCTTGTTCAATTCAGTTCAAATTAAAAAAGTTTACACACGAGGACTCGAACCCATGCACCTTGGTATATGCAGCGAAGAAACAAGGCCTGGGGTTCTCCATTTATCAAAATGGGGCGTTTAGGGGAGGGTTACGTGGCGCAACGAGGGACTTTGGATGGAGGTCTGAGTCAAAGTCTTCTTCATGAATGAACGCCCTAGATTATATCTTCTCCAATTCAAATGTGCAGATGGTGGGAAAATGCAGAATCCGGCGAGGGCGGCCGGAGTGTCACCGGAAAAGTTTGTGGATCCCTAACTATCTCTATACTCCACCATTGGCCACGATTTCTGAATGAAAGTTGCTCTAAATTTCACCAGGATCCCAACCATACCACTAGTTCATGCTAAAAACGCAGGGTTCGTAAAAACACAATCTCAACCGAAAATGGCATAAACCCTAAATTGGCTCTAATCTTCAAATCAAATATCCAGAATCCATCTATACCCTAAGGGGAACTTAACCACATGCTTCTAATTCATTAAAAGTGCGTAATCAGTGAGAAATTTCAAGAAGTTAGAACCTACCTTGAAGCTTGAATTGCAGTGGTTACACGCCTCAATTCTCTTCCAAACCTTGCAGAATTCTTCAAGGATTAATGGTGAACGATTCTTGGTGATCAATTCCTGCTGAAACCCCTTAATTCTCCAAAACGAGTTTTCACTTTCAAGCTTTTTTCTTCACTTTACTCCAATGGCTTCTCAACAGAATTCTGCACTAGAAGCTTCTTAGCATGATCCAAAACCTATTTATGATATGTTCTGATGGATTAGAAGCCCAAACTAGGCCCAATGATGGATTTTGGATCTTCACTTTTTCCTCCAAATTTCAACATGGATATGTGCCTTCAAGCCTTGGTCATGCTCCATAATCCTTCCAAACCATTCACTTAAGCATTATGGAGTGTAATGAAGTGGTTTTCTCCCTTTGGTTTCAACATATGGAGTGTATAGGATATGTTTCTTACTTGTGAAGTAATCATCCAAATGGCTATGTTATGGACCTCAAATCAAAAATGTGGCAATGCCAATCTTTCTAAAACATCAATTCCATTCAAAATGACCAAATATTTGACTTGAAAACATGTTAATCTCATTTATTTTGAATTTTCTCATTTTAATTCATTAAAATGGCTTTTATGAGAAGTTTCTTCAACCAATGCTTGATATAATCCATATCAATGAACACTTGATGTTTAGAAAAGCTAAAAAAAATAATTTTGAGCAACTTTCATGTTGAACAAAAATGCATTTGAGACCTCTAAGTTGGTGAAAATGGCCTATGATCACAAATGACCTATAATCACCAAATATCCAAAATACCCTTGACTTGTCAAAGCCATAACTTGAGTTCTACAAATCCTATCAAGGACTTCTAGTACTCTCTAGAAATCTAAGAGGATAAGAAACAACATTCATGTTGACCAAAAGTTCATAGGAATCATCCTTCTAGGGCAAAAGTTTCATGCAAGTTGGGCAACTTTCAAGCTCCAAATTCACATACCTCAGATGACTTGTAACTTGTCAAAGCCATAACTTGAGTTCTACAAATCCTATCAAGGACTTCTAGCACTCAAATTAAAGCTAAGACCATGCTCTAAAACAATCATGTTGGGGGCAAGATGAGATGACAATCACATCTTGAGCTAAATTGCCTTGAAGATAGGGGTCAAACTAGGGGATTTTACACTGTCAAGCCTTAGAAACCCTAGCTTGAAACTTCTCAAACTCTTCAATCATGATGATTTAACCTTGGAATCATCCTTAGAACATCTTAATGTATCAATACATGATCACATGGCTCTTGGATTAGGTCTCAACCTTCTTTCAAATCCTCAGTTGACTTAGGGTTGACCCAGTCAAACCCTAATTGCACCACTCATGGATGAGCCTTCTTAATCTTGCACAATGACCTGTCTAGGCCTCAAAGTGATCTTCAACACTTATCATGAGCTCTCTCAAGATCTCAAGTCCATCCTCATGGCCTCAGAATCATCTGATGGCTTTACACAACTCTCAAGTTAGGAGGCACACACTCTTGGTTTCAACCATTCTCTCTGAGGATCTTTTAATTTCTCTAACAAGGATATCAACCCTTGAACACTTGAATAACCGTATTAGCTAGCCTCAAAGTCTTGTGTAGCTCTTGATTATTAATCATACCTCTTGATCTCCTGCATACATGTCAATGAAATGCAAATGATAATGCTAATGTGAATGAAATGAAACACAAGCTAGGTAAAGAAAAGTTGAGCAAATTTTGGGGTGCAACACTGGGCCAACGATTACTTTGCATTGGGTTGGATTGCAAGGCCCAACACGAGTAACTGTCATGGCTTACGTGGCATAGGGAAGAACAGCACATGGTCTTCACCCTGGGTCAACTGTCTTATGATCTTCGGAAGGTGGGTGACCTAATCTTTCGGATGTGGGTAGTTGCTGATGACGTGTCTCCGCGTGGGGGGCACGTGGAATCCGTGGGGGAGACGTGTGGGAGCTTCCCCTGTGCACTGATGGATTGAGCCTTCATTGGACCCTCTCCGACGAGGAGCTAGGTTGGACAGTGCCCGACGGTGGAACAGCCTCTGGCCCAGTCCAGAACAGGAGCCCCCCAAGTCATTGCTCCGAAGCAGAGGAGTAATGACTTAGGAGTTAGTCTGAGCGTCGAGGACCTGTGAAGAGGAGGACGTGTGTGCCCGAAACACTAGACTTGGATGACAAAGTGTGTGGCCAAGGAACATGCTCGGTCGGACAGGAGCTCGCGGGGAGGTTTCTCTGTCAATGCAAACTCGGCTCTTTTCTTCCTTTTCTCTTGGATATGTCGTCGTTGGGAGCTCTGGTCAACTAAGTGACGAAGATGGAAAGAAACAGGCACGCCTGGTCCTCGAGCACGAAGGGGAGCCGAGAGGACACGCGTGGTGTCTCTTAAGGCCATGTGTTACGAGTAATCAATGCCTAGGGCGACTAGGCGTAGGGGCACTTGAGTGTCTAGTGATGCCTCGCTTCCCGTACTAGGATTATAAATATGGAGAAAGTCTCCTTCATTTTCACTTCCCTTTTATTTCTGTTAGAACTTCTTCCAAGTTCTCTCCTCTCCCCAGACGCCGTCACTGCCGCCGTCAGCCTTTCTCTGTCGCTCAGATCTTCTTCCTTCAAGTAAGTTTCCATTTCCTTTTCCAGTTTTTTATGGATTTTTCAATGACTTTTTCGGGGAACTCGTAGGGTTACGAAGAAAGCATGAGTTTTCCGGAAACTTCCATGAAGTTTCCGGCAGGGATATGAAGTTTTCGGCCAGGCTCATGAAGTCTCCGGCCAAACTATGAGTTTTTTGGCCAAGCTCATGAAGTTTCTGGCCAAGACGCAAGAAAATTTATGAGGATTCTGGAAGCTTCATGAAGTTTCTGGTGAAGGTCCCGGGGACCTATGATGAAGGTACCGGGGAGCCTTGCTCCTCGTAAATGTACGAACCTTGCGAGGAGGTTTTTGCTGAGGTGTTTCCCCATGTTTAATGGGATCTTCTCATGCAAGGAGTCTCTCTGTCAAGGAGGCTCGCCGTCTCGCATCGGAGGGAGCTTCTTCGTGGACGAGTCTCCATCGAGGAGGGGGTCTGCTGCTCTACATCGGGGAGGATCTTTCAAGGGGCTCCTCGTCCCTCCCTTCGCCCTTTCACTTGATTTGCGGTGGAATGTGGATTTGATCTTGGAATTAAAATTCACTGTTTTCCTCTGCCTTTTAGGTAAAATGGCCGTAAAGATTGAGGGCGTCATTCATATCGACGACGAATCTGAATCCGAAACACCCCTCGAGGACGTTGGAGCCGAACGAGTTCGTACTCCCGAGGTTAGGCCGAACAAGAACCTCTTAACATCACGTCGCATTTTGCCTCCAACGACACGGACGCCTTTGCCACCGTCGAGGACCGTGTCGAGGGTTCCTCCCCGAGTTGGATGGTCTATAAGCCCAAGGATAAGCACTGTATCTGCTCGAGGTTCATGGAGAAGAGGTTCCCGATGTATGAGTTCGCATTTCGGGATACGAGAATCCGTTCCCCTTTGGTGATTTACAAGGGGGAGTATTCTAGTGGCTCTGCCTAGCACCTTCGTAACTTCACCCTAATGTGTAACAGCCCAATTTTGAATAATTTCTTAATTGTACTAATTAATTGATTTATGTGATTTATGTGATTTATCTGATTTAAATGAGTTAATGGATTTAACTGATTTATTCTATTTGGTAGAATAATGTGGGTTTACTAGATATTCTCTAATTAATGATGAGATGGGATATTTTATGAGAAAATGAATTGGTAAATATTTTGAGAGAAGAATTATGATGGAAGGAAATATGATAGAAAGACATATAAAGGAAAAGTGAAGAGAAAAGAAAAGAATAGAAACATAAGGGAAAGAAGAGAGAAAGAAAGAGGAAGAAAGGAAAAGAGAAGGAAAGAAGGGAAAAGCTTGGGAAGCTCAAGATCAACTTCTTGCTATCGATTTAATCAAGGTAAGGGTGTGAAATATTGTTATCTTATCAATGTGTGTGATTGTGTATGTGTTGGGTTGGATTGTTTGGTAGTTTTCCCCCAGTTTCCATTTTTAGGTCGAAATGGATTAATCGATAAAAATCGAGGTTTTAACGGTTAGAAGTTGGAATAAATGATGTAGATTAGTCGAAATGTTAGGCTAAGACTACTGGAGCTTGTTGGAATTTAATCGGGTGATTTTGTAAGTTTTGACATTTTTGGTCAATTGGAGGTTAAGATTTTGGATGAAAATCAGAAGTCGTAGAATTTGCGTTTTATGATCCTAAATTGTTACAATATGATTGGTAATGATGAGTAGGTATTTAATCGGGAGAAAATAATTAAATCGGTCAGATTTTTGGGGGTTTTTGGTGCAAACCCGTAGCTATTTTTCTGAGTTTTTTAGGTGTTAACCGGTTAACCATATACGTTAACCGATTAACACAGTGTTGGGGGCCTAAAAACTGAGTTTTTGGAGGTGTTAACCGGTTAACCATATACGTTAACCGATTAACACTGTAAGTGTGAGAAAATATTATTTTTCAAAACTTCAAAAATTCATAACTTCTTTACCGTTTATCAGATTTTGTCGTTCTTTATATCAAACTGAAGCTAATAATATGTTCTATAACTTGGTGAAAAGAAATATTATTTTTAGTCGACTTTTAGGCGATTTTACCGATTAATCGATATTAATTATTTTAAGTAAGTGAGGCTTAAATAGTTAGAGCGTTCGGTTGCGATCAACCTCTTCTTGAATGAGTAACTTGTGTGCTGTTGATTGTTATGTTGTGGGTAGCCATATGGCGTGAATCCTAGATTATGAATTGATTGTGAATTATGGCCGTTGGGCAAATTATATGCATTGTTTAAAATTGATTAAAAATGCATGATGATTGTGATGGAGTTTGTTGCCGTTTGGCATGATTTTGAATGCATATTGATTGCATGCAATAAAATGTGATGAATGATGAATACAATATACATGGTGAATGTATGATGATTGTATGTGATAATATGTGAAGAATGCATGAGAAATATATTTGCGAATATATATGCATTTCAAGAATGTCATGAGTCGTTTTGCATGTGAAGCATCATGATATGCATTCTTGTGTTGATTGATCCCGCATAGGATCTGCAGAAACCTCGTGTGCCCATGTGGGGTGTGAGAGATGGTTTATAATTGATTCTGCGTAGAATCTGCAGAACGATTGTGTGCCCATGTGGGGTGTGAGCAATCGGATTGTGTGCCCGTGTGGGGTGTGAGCAATCCTGAAACATCATGTGCCCATGTGGGGTGTGAGCGATGGATGGTGTACAAGTGAGAGACAATTTGACTTCTGAGGCATTGCTAGTTCAGGTTGATGAACGAGAAGCAACTTCGAGGTAAAGGGATTCCTTTGGTGAAAGTAGTTTGGAAGATTGGGATACGAGAGTCGTATTCAGAGTTGTTTGAATCAGGTAACATTTTCGATGACGAGAATTCCTAAAGTGGGGGAGGGTTGTAACAGCCCAATTTTCAATAATTGATTAATTGTACTAATTAATTGATTTATGTAATTTATTTGATTTAAATGAGTTAATGGATTTAACTGATTTATTCTATTTGGTAGAATAATGTGGGTTTACTAGATATTCTCTAATTAATGATGAGATGGGATATTTTATGAGAAAATGAATTGGTAAATATTTTGAGAGAAGAATTATGATGGAAGGAAATATGATAGAAAGACATATAAAGGAAAAGTGAAGAGAAAAGAAAAGAATAGAAACATAAGGGAAAGAAGAGAGAAAGAAAGAGGAAGAAAAGAAAAGAGAAGGAAAGAAGGGAAAAGCTTGGGAAGCTCAAGATCAACTTCTTGCTATCGATTTAATCAAGGCAAGGGTGTGAAATATTGTTATCTTATCAATGTGTGTGATTGTGTATGTGTTGGGTTGGATTGTTTGGTAGTTTTCCCCCATTTTCCATTTTTAGGTCGAAATGGATTAATTTATAAAAATCGAGGTTTTAACGGTTAGAAGTTGGAATAAATGATGTAGATTAGTCGAGAAATGTTAGGCTAAGACTACTGGAGCTTGTTGGAATTTAATCGGGTGATTTTGTAAGTTTTGACATTTTTGGTCAATTGGAGGTTAAGATTTTGGATGAAAATTGGAAGTCGTAGAATTTGCGTTTTATGATCCTAAATTGTTACTATATGATTGGTAGTGATGAGTAGGTATTTAATCGGGAGGAAATAATTAAATCGGTCGGGTTTTTGGTGCAAACCCGTAGCTGTTTTTTTAAGTTTTTCAGGTGTTAACCGGTGAACCATATACGTTAACCGATTAACACAGTGTTGGGGGCCTAAAAACCGAGTTTTTAGCCTAAAAACTGAGTTTTTGGCCTAAAAACTGAGTTTTTGGAGGTGTTAACTGGTTAACCATATACGTTAACCGATTAACACTGTAAGTGTGAGAAAATATTATTTTTCAAAACTTCGAAAATTCATAACTTCTTCACCGTTTATCGGATTTTGTCATTCTTTATATCAAACTGAAGCTAATAATATGTTCTATAACTTGGTGAAAAGAAATATTATTTTTAGCCGAATTTTAGCCGATTTTAATGATTAATCAAGATTAATTATTTTAAGTAAGTGAGGCTTAAATAGTTAGAGCGTTCGGTTGCGATCGATCTCTTCTTGAATGAGTAACTTGTGTGCTGTTGATTGTTATGTTGTGGGTAGCCGTATGGCGTGAATCCTAGATTATGAATTGATTGTGAATTATGGTCGTTGGGCAAATTATATGCATTGTTTAAAATTGATTAAAAATGCATGATGATTGTGATGGAGTTTATTGCAGTTTGGCATGATTTTGAATGCATATTGATTTTATGCAATAGAACGTGATGAATGATGAATACAATATACATGGTGAATGTATGATGATTGTATGTGATAATATGTGAAGAATGCATGAGAAATATATTTGCGAATATGTATGCATTTCAAGAATGTCATGAGTCGTTTTGCATGTGAAGCATCATGATATGCATTCTTGTGTTGATTGATCCCGCGTAGGATCTGCAGAAACCTCGTGTGCCCATGTGGGGTGTGAGCGATGGTTTATAATTGATTCCGCGTAGAATCTGCAGAACGATTGTGTGCCCGTATGAGGTGTGAGCAATCCTGAAACATCGTGTGCCCATGTGGGGTGTGAGCGATGGGTGAACATCGTAGGCCCGACGGGGAGTTACTTCGGTAACGAGCGATGGTTCCATTTGGTTCTTCAATTGAACCTGCTGAATGAGTCGGTACCGCATTTGCATTTGCATAGAGTCGTGAGTCGGTCTCTATGAGTTGCATTTATCATCTGTATAATTGAGATTTGTGAGTAAACATAATTGTAAATGTTTATGTGAAAATGATGTGAATTGTAGAAGCATGATTGATGAATATGCTTAGTTGTGTGTATATATGCATGTGATGTATATGATGAATTGTGAATAATGCCTGAGAATATAATAGTGAATAAATATGCATTGCTTGGTAAATGTCATAATGATGTTGAAAATAGGTATATGTGATAGAGTCGTACTCACTGGGGTAGAATGTCTGATGTGTCGTTCCTGGTGGAGTAATCACTGGGGTAGAATGACTAAGATGTCGTTCCTAGTGGAATAATTACCGGGGTAGAATAACTGAGATATTGTTCCTGGTAGGGTATAAGTGGCGTACCCATAATCCCAAATGGGGATTGATGAGAATTGATGGGTTGTATAGGAGTCACACGACATAGATAGGATCGTTGTATGAAGTATGCGTATGTGTGTGAATTGTTGAATTGAGAATTTTGGATGTAGGCATGATGAAATATGCTTGGTAGTTATCCATATTGGTTTATATATATTGTGATGAGTTATAATTGAACTGTGGTGAGAAAACGTGGAATATATGTATTGTGTACTTGTGCGTTCATATATGATTATATGCATTGTTATTATGATAATATTTCTCACCCTTCTGCTGGAATGATGTCCTATATGACATCGTGAAGGTATCAAGGAGTAGTATTGCTCGTAGTTACGAAGTCGCTATTGGTGTAGCTGTTTAGTAGTTTAATTATGTTGGGTCGAGTCATGCTCTGGTTGTGTAACACTGGGATCGCTTGGTTTATGTTTTAGAGATATGCTATGTATTATATGAAATGTTTTTATATTTATTGAAATATTGTGATGTTGGCCTCAGTGCCTAAGTGATGTTGATTTATGTGATGAACATGAATGTTCTGTTAAGAGGATTATGAATATAAAATGAATTCGCTGCTACATGCAAAGTGAAAATTGAATAGCATGACTATTTATTAAAGTGTTAAATGAGTATGGCAGGTGTTTTGTGTTTTGTAAGTGATGTGTGACACCCTTATTGTGAATGCATGGCAATTTAACCCTAATGCGATAACGTTCGTGTGAGCGTTTGAACTTCTCTACGAACATCTTGGTATTGGTGCCACGCTCCCCCTATTGTTCCATACTTTCATCCTTCCAAGGTCGACATAGCTGGGTATCTTTGAAGCAGCCGAGGGAGCTGTTCTGGGTGTATCAGGATTATTTCCGCACCTTCAAGGATAGGTTTCATGTTGTGAAACTCATATTGCACATGGCCGTCGACTCCCTGTACGACCTTGTGGTCAAAGAGGAAAACAGGCAGCGTGAGGAGACATTGGTGTCGAAGTTTCCGCTCGAGTGGGCCGAGGACCACTTCGATAAGGGCACAGACAGCTACATCGTGAAGCACGACGACCTGGACGTCGACGACCGACTATCTTATGAAAAGATAGTTGAATTTATCTTCGGCTTCACTCCCACCAAATGCATCCACAAGGATGGGATTTCATCGTTGACGAGCACAGGGAGGTTTGTCGCGAGGCTCGATTAATTAACACCAAGGCTCTCCTCGAGTGCGGGTCTCATGAGGAGGCCTTGAGGTTTTTAGGTAGTGAATCTTTTCTTTGTTGGGGCGCCTGCCTTTTTTCCCTTTTGGACTGACTTGATTTTCTTTGTTCACTATCCCAGGCCAGATGTTAAACATGCATGAATGTATAATAAAGCTCGCGGCGACCAAGAGCGGGAAAAAGGCTAACGACAGAGTCTCTCAGGTCCAGTAGATGCTGAGGCTCAACCAAGGAGATGGTGGTTCCTCCTCCCTCCAATCTAGCCAGTCTCCTCCCATGCAAGAGACTTCATCCAAAATGCAGCACACCGAGGAACCCGTACTCGTCGACCTCGAGGAGAGTGTGCTTGTGGAGAAGTTTGTGCTACCCCCTTATTACGTTCATCGTGACTTCTTCTCTGGGGAAAACTCCCCGGTTGTGTCGAAGCCGAAATCAAAGCGATCATAGGGGCCGACAGGGTGGCCAGAAGGAAAGCGTTAACCGAGAACATGACCACTATGATGAGGATCTTTGAAACAACCTTGGTCCTCAATGACGAGACCAGCCTGACCTCTGTGCTGACAAAGCTGTGAAACGAGAACGTCTTCCTTTCTGAGGAGAAAAATAAGGCGGAGTGCGATCTGCTCGAGGCCAAAACGAAGTACGAAGTCCAGGTGTGCCTCCTCTATGAGATGAATGAAATGCGGAAAGAACTAAAGGAAACCAAGGAGGAACGAGGTCGACTGCTGACCAAGGTGGCCGAGCTGGAGGCCAATGCTAAGCCTGCTGAGGATGAAATAGAGGAGGAAAAAGCTCTTGCAGCCTGTAGTGCCTTGGTTGCTCGGATCCGGGAGCTCGAGCAGGATTGTTTGGGAGCTCTCGTAGTGGGGTTCAAAAATGCTTTGGA
This sequence comes from Lathyrus sativus, assembly GCA_963859935.3. Taxonomy (NCBI): domain Eukaryota; kingdom Viridiplantae; phylum Streptophyta; class Magnoliopsida; order Fabales; family Fabaceae; genus Lathyrus; species Lathyrus sativus. The sequence continues at coordinate 131,006,008 of OZ012739.1, forward strand.
GGAGGTCCAGATCATGAATCTTGGGGATCAACTTGTCTTCGAGAGGATTGGCCCTTTCCACCAGGTGGTTGATGGTAGGGTGGTTATCCCCGAGGCGTCCGACGATGGAACTGGTTAGAGTGATGGGGGTCCCCGGCCCAAGGAAGAAGCCGTTGCTTAATTCTTTTTCCCTTTTTAGCTGTTTGGCCTACGCGCCATTTGGATTATTTTGTTGGGCCTACGTACCGTAGTCAGTAGCTGATTTTGCCCGGCCTGCGCGCCAAAGGTTTTGACTTTGTAATATTTGAACAAGGGCTCTGCCCGACACAATGCATTTTGATCTATCTTTTGGTACGGTTCTATTATGTGTGATGTATCTTTAGGGCCTTTGCTCGACGTTATTGGTCCTCGATAGTGCAGGGAACTAGTCGAGTGGTCAGAGTCAGATTCCGACCTTCGGCGAAGCTAAGAGCTCGGTCGATGTTTTTGCTTCGAGGCATGAACTTCCCATCGCGAGCTAGGAATTCACTACAAGAAAATTTCCAAATTGCGACAGTTCATTATGATAGATTACGACGGTTTTAACCGTCGCAATTTGTAAGTTACGACGGTTTCAATCACGTCGCAGAAACGTGTGTCGCGAGGCCGTATTGCGACGGTTGTGAAAATTGTCGTACAAACCGTCGTTATTTTCATGACGGGTAACTAACTGTCATAATCTACATATTGTGACGGTTCCAACCGTCTTAACTTGCTTAATGATTTTTTTGTTGATTGCGAAAGTATATTATGGCGGTTTGAACCGCCGCAAGTTGCAAATATTTTTTTATAAAATATGGTATATTATGGCGGTTTGAACCGCCGCAAATTACAAATATTTTTTATAAAAAAACTATGGTATATTGTGGCGGTTTGAACCGCCGCAAGTTGCAAATATTTTTATAAAAAAAATCTGCACTACATTAATGGCAATCATCAATATTCATTATATTCATACAATAACACTAATATAAAAAAGTTTTCAATCATTAAACTTGCGTTCTCTAATTTTTAAACCACATCACACATAGCATGTATACATAACCAATCAAAATTCAATTAATCTATTAACATCGTCAAACACTACAACACTAGTATACTATTGCAGTGCAGCATACAAACATATGAATGTCTACTTTAGTTCAACCTTCTCACATATGAATCCGCAGAACACTAATATACACAAACTCCTACTCGAACTTCTTCAGAATTTGTCCATCTCTGCATGGTTTTGTATAGCCTGCCACAGAGAACATTTTGGTTAACTCATGAAAGCCAGATATTTGACTAAAAAGTTGAATTGAGCAATAAAAAAATTACAAACTACAATAGTTTAGACCTGGATACGAAGAAACTCATTTTCCTCTCGGAGAGAAGACTGCCAACGTGACTTTGGACTAGGCTCCTGAAGATAAATGTCAACAAGAATTAAATAAATAAGTTGTATAAATGAAATATTTAAAATGATCATTGTGCACAAAAGTAAAATACAATCTATTTGCATATCAAACATATAGAAAATTACTAGGCATCCTTATTTAATTGATATATGCCCTGAGAAGATCCAAAATATGATCATTGTGTTGGGAGGGGACTCAAATAGTCAAGCCAAAAAGGACTAGTGCATGAAAAATGAAAAATTATCTAAATATTAACAGTTGAGCACAATATCATTCTTTGATTGAAACTGTGAGAGGCTTATATTTTCAGAAGTTTCAAAATGTTCCAGCATTTATTCTAGCAAGCTAAATTGAGCAAAGATCTCATGAGCAATACAATACCAACTACAAAATATGTTGGATTCGAATGTTTTATATTGAAGTAATACAATATTGGAGATCTATACACAAGTCCATCCAAAAACACCAGCTAGTCTGAAAACCTTGTAAAATGCACAATCAAAATCTTCTAGGCTTTCTAACTTACATCTAAATTGAGGTAAAACATCAAGGTAATCACTACTTCAAACATGAATACTAATGAAGAGTACTTCACTATTCTTACCTGTTTTGAAATAAGATCACAATCTCTATGCAAGTCCTCCATCATTGAGTCAGCATTTGTTTTCTACCATTAGCAAAAGAGTAGGCCAGCTTTAAAGTTTGTAGTTCCCTTTTGACACAATTTTGGGGATACTTGTATGTATATCAACAGAAGCCATGTCACCCGACCCATTCCCTAAATAGATTGTGTTGCCATCTATATCCTCAGTCAGTGCTTTAATTGGTGTCTCATGAAAATCAATAGAGAGAATAGGCCTCCTCTGAGCATATATGTCATATATGCGAACCTGTTCAAAGGACCAACATTTGTAAATGGAAGAACTATTAAGTGTTATTAACTCGTAAGTATATGATTTTGTTTAGGAATTTATGAGTAGATGAGAGCAAAGCAAATCTAATTTGATACCAGATAACAAAAACAAAGGATCATAGTTTACCAGGTACATCCCACATTTTAAAGGTACTCAACTAGCTATTAAAAAAAGTCGCTAACACCACATAAATTAGAAGGCAAAGTTGAATGAAGGGAAGAGCAAACCTTCTAACTGATGATAGCAGAAAGGCCTCTCCCACGTCACAAACTTGGTTTTCCATATTTCTTGGTAGCATCAGAATATTTCTCCCACTACGAATTGTAGAATTGGGGCTACTAAGAACCTTTGGCATCAACCATAGAAGAAACTTGACACCGGATACCAAATCATCAGTGATGTCTATCATATAAAGTATCCCATAAATATTAGACGGATACAACATTTTTCATGTTACATTAAGGAGCCAGTACATGTATACATACATCTTAAGGGAAGGGGTTGGTTGGGGTTTGGAGGAAAACTTCATATATAGGGCCTGAATCCTAATCTATTTACCACAAAGGGGACCTGTGTTTAACATTAATCACTAGAAGGGTTTACTCATTGTTTCATTATCTCTTTACATATGTGCTAGCCGGGATATGGGAAGCCGAGACCCGTTTGCCGCCTGATATGTTCTGGGATGAGTTTATTGATCAGTTCAGGAGATGCTCCAGATAACTGCAGTCATAGTTTACACATGCATCAGATTTATTAGCTAATTTAAAAGCCACAAAAATACCAGATATACGATGTGTTTGGAACCACGATGACAGCCTCAATGCAGTGTTTTAAAAACTATAACTTGGAGCTTCTTTGTTGAGGACCTTCTACTGCAGTTCCAAACATTTTATTAATAGAAGAGCCTGATTTGGAAATTAGATACATACTTCTTGTTTAAAGTTGAAGAGTGGAGGCAGAGGACGACCATTAGGAAGACGAGCATTGGGCTCTCAGATCTCATCAAAGAAAGGATGTGCACATGCTTCCAGCTGATTAATAAAATCCATGAGCAATTACATGGAGGAAGACGAAGAGGATATAATAGTATAAGCAGTTCTGGCTCCGATCCTTCGGCAGCCTGATAGCTTCCTTGAAACCATAACAGGTTTGTGTAGCCAGCATTGTACAATTGCTCACATGCAGCCTCGTTGAATAATAGATTTTTTTGAATGAGCCTCCTCAAAAATCAAGTCTAGATGACCTCAGAAAAGTTCGTTCATGAGGGGAAGACTAATAAAAGGCTTGCTTACATTGAGAAGCTGTTATTTCCTATTGTTGAGTCATAACTCCAATTGTAATGTAATATATTGTGATGATTATAATGAGTTTTTTATGTTGAGTTCAACTCATTCTCACAAATAAATACCAAAACATTATACAAAATCCACACATCCGTGATCACAACTCAAACTTTTACATTGAAACTCTTATTTGTTGTTCAAATGCAGGAAAGTTATGTATAGTGAGAATCCATGTAACTGACCCCACCTAGTGGGATAAGGCTTAGTTGTTGTTTTTATCAGCTTTCAGTTTATGGCTAAATTAACTAACAACTTAATTACAATAACAGACCTATCACTTCAATGCTGTCAAGGAAGCATAAAAAAAGAGGGAGAACAATGTTTAAATAACTTCAGTTGTTCCATTTTAAAAGAGTATGTGAGTTTTAGTGAACATGCAAATTGAAAGAAAGATTTTTCAAAACATTGCATAAGCACATCCATAGAAGTTAATCAGAAACACCAATCATGAAATTAAAATCTCACCTGTCCCCATTCATGCAAAATTGTAGAGACCCCACTGATAAAACATAGACAGTTTCAATTGCATAAGGCGACAAACCCTCCATTGTATCAATTGATCTCAACAACTTCATCCAACAGCTAAGTAAAGGAGGGCACTTTTTCCATTCTGCCATACTAGGAACATTATAGTTTACATCCATATTATCTTTCTGATCAAGCTCACGACCATTATAATGGAAGCCGTAAAGAACTGCTTCAAATGCCATTTGACCTTTACTACATGAAGCTAATTCTTTGAAAGCTATAAGACAAGAAAGTAACTCTTTCCCAACAAGTAGGACCTTGAAAAATGAAAATTATTCGTTAATATTGAGAGCTATGAAAAATAGCACTACAATTTAAACTATACAATGAGTCTTTAGCCAGGAATTTTGGTAATCCCTTTTACCTGAATGGGATCCAAATGAAGAAGTGCATTTCAGTAACAACACAATATCTAAACAGATCTAAGAATTTGTATGGACAGGATCAAAGAGTCACCTGGCAACTCTTCAAAAGATAATGTAAAATGAGGGCATAATCTTCATCTTTCATCTTTTCAAGTAAGTTACTGTTGAACAACCAGAAAATTCATCAGTTAGTGTTCAAACTTGAACGAAACATAACTAGTAAAACTAACAATTACATATGTTACTCACGAGTCATGTCTTCGGGAGTAATATTGGGAAGTTTCAGAATTAAAAAGAAGCATGATAAACTTGAACACCGGGAGACACCAACTAAAAAAATTAAAGTTGTACTTTACAGAACTTCTACCATCAGGAATTGGCTTTCCATCAACAAGGACGAGAGATCTATCCAGTACTTTTGTTAGTGTCTCAAGAGTGCCCAGTCTTAGCAATAGGCCCTGATAGAGAGAATGCAGTTTTATAGAACTATACAATACATAATACTCCTGATAAAAATAAGAAACAGGAACAAAAAGGACAGCAGAAAAAATATATATAAGTTCAATGACCTTTCCGAGTGGGTGCTCTAATAGGCTGCCAAGAAAATCAAGAAGCCTCAAAACCTGAAAATAAAGGACAAATTGTCAAGATAGATAAACTACAAGTTCTAAATTATAGGGACCACAGAATCTTTACCTTGTATGCATCAGTATCTGATGGGGATGATTCTGAAACATGACTACCGATCAATGACAATATTGGTTGTAAAAGCATAGATGCATAAGTAACATTTTGGGAAGTAATACGAGTTACAAAAACACGCAACAGATCTTGAATGACTACTAATGCCTTCCAGAAAATCAGAATAACACATTGAGAAGCATTCACATAAATCTCAGTATTTCACCAACAATGCCTACTTCATATCAGAAAATGTAAGATCACCACAGACAGAAACAACATATAGAAATAGCATGGTGTTGTAAAATCTCAGCAATTTTGTCAAGGTGTGGTTCCAATTGGCTAATCAGCATCCCAAGGGGTCCTGATTCCAAATACCAGTTGACATGCTTCTCCTTCTGAGGCCCTAATAGGTTATATCATCAAGCCAGTAGTATTATTCCAAAGTCATATCTATCGCACTTATCTTCATGCTTTCCGCTACAAAACAACATAGTTCATTAAATTTTAGAAACAAGCATACATAGCATATTCCTAATTTGAGTATCTTAATTTTATTTACTTTTTTATAATGTAACCGAACTGGCTGTGGAATGCATAATTATGCTAGCAGGACAGAATGCTACAAATGCAAAATGCCAAGGGATTATGGTAAGAAAAGCTTATTACTATTGTTTTTTTCTAATATTGTCAAGGTGTTCTTTAGATAATGATGTTTGTCCTTGGTTCTATCACATTTATTACTATTGTTTTACTTCAGGTGGTGCTGATTGAAAGTAAAAGAATTTCAGAAGACTTGCAGTATCACTTACATCCCTCAACATCTTTCTCCTCCAAACAACATCCTATTTAGCTTTCCACATGTCAAGCTCTGGATAAATCATGGATGAATGAATGCCCTGTGTTAAAATCATAGCAATCTTTTGTCATTAGGAAGGTTATCCATCAGTTACTGTATCTTGCTAAATGTACTAACAAGGTTATGAAATCCAGGTATATTTTCCATATCCATCAGTTAAACATTTCAGAGAAAAGCTACAGGGCATGATTGGCATCACCCCATCCTCTCAAAAACCTTATTAGCATCCGCCATTTTCCCATATTTCGCATATATATCAACCAAAACATTTCCAACAAAGACACCATCCAACCAAAGCATTTCCAACAAAGACACCATCAACCAATCCAGTTCTAACACCGAAACCATGAACTTGTTTCCCAAGTAACCCCAAACCAAGAAAACCACAAACAAGAAGTATATTAACAACACCAACAACACCCGACATCAACCCATAACTCACTGCCATTTCACGAAAAAGCAAAACTGCAACTTTCGAAACAAAACAATGCGAATAAGCTGACACAATTGAATTCCACGACACCAAATCACAAGTCCCTCTATGACACAATTCATCAAACACCTTACGCGCGTGACCAAGCGCATTACATTTACCTTGAAATTGATTGAGCCAAGCCATAATTCAAGTAAACTCTAATACTAATCTAAAAACTCGTTATAGTTGCAAATCATGATATAAGAAAGATAAACCATGATTTTACCTTGAAATTGGCTTGAGAAGAGGAGCAACAGAGTGATGGAACAACTGATTGCGGAACTACGACATATCAGATTGAAAATCAAGGTTCCAACTATTATTAGTGTTGAATGATCTGTTCAATATTAGTATCAATATCCTTTAGGTATGATTTAAACTTCAAGTCATCGTTAGAGTTCAATATTCAACAATTTTTAGGGTTTGACTTCAATTGAGAAAGAGATTGAGGAAGGAGAGAAGACACAATGGAAATGGAATTAGAAAGGGAAGGAGAGAAGACAAGGAACGAAACTGAAATTCAGGATATTGAGGTTTAAATTTGAGAAAAGGAAAAACGTGAATGAGAAAGGGAGGGTTCCAAGATTTTTTTTCTAAAGGACAGGACAAAGAACCAAGATTATATTTTTTTTAATTTCACAAAAACAAAAAATAAATATATTAAGTAAAACTAATATTTTCTTTAATAAATTTAGATTAATTATTAAAATTTAATTTAAAATTAAAAAAATTTACAATTTACATTAAAAAGGCGCGGGTGAAATTGTAGGTATAGCTGCAGAACTCTTTCCGCGTGAATTGTTTTCGTTGTTGATTGCGAAAGTATATTGTGGCGGTTTGAACTCATGTGAATTTTAATCCCTTATGTATATTGTGGCGCATTAAAATGTGAAATGTTTTAATGTTTACACCCAAATTAAATCCTTTTTAAAATTTATGCAAATAAATTCTTGAAATAATATGAATTTAAATCTCATATATATATATATATATATATATATATATATATATATATATATATATATATATATATATATATATATATATATATATATATATATATATATATATATATATATATATATATATATATATATATATATATATATATATATATATATATATATATATATATATATATATATATATATATATATATATATATATATATATATATATATATATATATATACTAACATTGTTACCAAAATTAATTTTAATAAAAGTTAACTATTTATATAATAAAACAGAAAATATTTTACCATTATTTTAGATAAAAGTATTAAGCTACATTGTCATGAACATTATAATAATTATTTATTAAATTAATTAATAAAATTGAAAATGTTAGAAAATAAAAATGAAAGAAAAAAGTGGAAAATTAAAGGAATAAAAAAAATAGTGATTATGACTGGCTAAAGTAATTGCGACAGTTCGCCTTAACTGTTTCGAGTGTGGAAAGAGGGCGATTCTTTGGTAACTGTCGCATTATTTTATACAACATGCCTAAAAAATTTGCGACGGTTGGCTCAAACAGTCGTGAGAACTGTCGTAGTCCAAGAATAAGGACGGTTTTTTGATAACTGTCGCAAAAAATCTACGACAGTTGACCCTAACTGTCGTAACAACCGTCGCAATCCAGGAATAAGGACGGTTTTGTGATAATTGTCGCAACTCAAGTGTCGTAAATCTCCTTTTTTCTTGTAGTGATTCTACCTAGTTGGTACGACAGCGGTAGAGCTCGATCGAGGTATCCCCATCGAATGAAGAGCTTTCTCGCACACATAAGAGTGGGATCTTATCTTCTTGTCTCGGGTTTAGGAGTCGTGCTTGTACCCTAGCGCGCCCATGTGATCGCGATGCAAATAGGTCGTGGGCAGTGCTTAATTGTAGTACTGTTTAAGCTTCTCAGCGTTCCATGGTCGAGCAAGTTTCTCCCCATGTATATTTTCGATGTAGTAGGCTCTGGTTCCCGTTTTCATGTGGACGCGATAGGGGCCCTCCCAATTCGCGGCGAGCTTTCCTTCATGTGAATCCTTTTGGTTTCTTCGTAGGACTAGGCTGCCTACTTGGAATTCACGTTTGATGACTTTGTTTTCATGTTGCAAAGTTATCCTCTATTTGAGCGAGGTTTCACTGAGGGACGCCGCCGACCGAATTTCTTCGACGAGGTCAAGCTCCTCCCTCAGGGCCTTGTCGTTCGTCTCCTCGTTGAAGGGGGATTTGGTCCTCCTGGAGAGTTCTCTTATTTCCACAGGAATTACGGCCTCAATTCCGTAGGTCAGTCGGAATGCGGTCTCCCTGGTCGTCGAGTGTGGAGTTGTCCTATAGGCCTAGAGAATGCTTTGCAGCTCCTCGACCTATCTCTTTTTGGCTTCGCCTAGTCCTTGCTTTAAGTCGCGTAGGATCACACTGTTTGCGGCTTTCTCTTGTCCGTTTGTTTGTGGGTGCTTGATAGATGTGAAGTGCTTCTTTGTGCCTAACTTGGTGACGAAGTCCTAGAAATTCTTATCGGTGAACTGCGTCTCATTGCCGGTGACGATGGCCTGGGGTACACCAAATCGGGAAAGTATATTCCTTTTGTAGAAACGGAGTATGTTTTGGGTCGTGATTTTGACTAAGGCTTTGGCCTCTATCTACTTAGTGAATTAGTCGATGCCGACTATCAAATATTTGATTTGGTATGACCCTATGATGAAGGGTCCAAGGATGTCTATCCCCCACCAAGCAAATGGCAACGGGAATGAAAGTTTTTTGAGCTTGTTGGGCAAGGCCATGTGCATGTTCCCATGCCGCTAGCTCTTGTCGCACTTTTTGACGTGCCCCTTGGTGTCTTGTTTCATGGTGAGCAGTAGTATCCTGCTCGCAAAGCTTTACAGGCTAAGGACCATCCGCCAAGGTGTTGCGCGTTGATCCCTTCATGGATCTCTTGGAGTATGTTGGGGACCTTGGTCTCCTCGATGCATTTGAGGAGGGGAATTGAGAAACCCCTTCGTTATAACTTGTTCTCGATGATGATGTATGAGCAGGCTTGTCGCTTGACTATGCTAGCCTCCTTAGAGTCGTTGGGTAGTTTCCCCGTGCTAAGGTACTCGTATACAGGGTTCATCCAGTAGTGGCCATCATCGATGGAGTTTATTTCGATGATCGAGGGGCGTTTCTCGATACTTGATCGTTGAAGCACCTCTTGGATGACAGATTTGTTCCCGCCTTTTTTCTTCGTGCTCGCCAGCTTAGATAGGATGGTTGCCCGGGATTTGTGTTCGCGTGGGACGTGGCTTACTTCTTGAAATTTTCCATCCTCTCTTTCACTAGGGCCAAGTACTCGATGAGGCTGTCGTTCTTGGCCTGGTACTCTCCCTACACCTGGGAGGCCACGAGCTGGGAGCCAGTGAATATTCTTACCTCCTTCGCCCTGAGGTCCTCGGCCTGGCGTAGTTTGGCGAGGAAGGCCTCGTACTCCGCCTGGTTGTTTGATGTCGGGAAGGATAATGTGATAGAGACCTCGATCAAGATTCCATCCTCATTTTCTAGGATGATGCCTGCTCCGCTTCCTGTCGAACTGGATGCCCCGTCGACATAGATCATCCACTTATGGGATCTGTCAGTCGAGGGTTCTAAGGAGGCCATCTCTGCGAAGAAGTCGGCTAGCACTTGAGCCTTCAGGACCTTCCTGCCTTCATACTAGACGTCGAACTCGGAGAGTTCGAGCGACCATTTAAGCATCCTACCCACCATGTCAGGTCTCCCAAATAGCTGCCTCATGGGTTGGTCCATCCTCACCACGTTCGTGTGGGCCAGAAAGTAGTGTTACAACCTTATGGCCGTAGTGATGAGGACCAGAGTGACTTTCTCGATCTACTGGTACCTAAGTTTGGGGCCCTGGAGGGCTTTACTAGTGAATTATATCGGCTTCTATCCCTCAGGGGTTTCTAAAATAAGAGTCGCGCTGACCGCCTCGGTTGCGGCGACGAGGTACAAGTATAACGTCTCCTCGTTCTCTGGTCGTGAGAGGATCAGGGTCTGCGAGAGGCCTTGTTTGAGGTGAAGAAGTGCCCGTTCACGCTCCCCAGGTCATTCTAACGTGACCTCTTTTGGCAGGACCTTGAAAAATGGGAGTGCGTGTTTGGCAGATTTGGCCATGAAATGGGACTGCGAGGTGAACATCTAGTTCAACAATTGGATCGACTTCTTTGAGTTTGGTGTTGGGAACTCAGAGAACGCCCTACACTTATCGGGGTTCACCTCGATTCCTCGTTCTGTCAGATAGAAGCCGAGGAACTTGCCTGCCCGCACACAGAAAGTGCATTTCTCCAGGTTAAACCTCATCTTGCATCTCCTCTATGTGTCGAAGACCCTTCTGAGATGGGCAGTATGGTCGATCTCTTCTCAAGATTTTACGATCATGTCGTGCATGTAGACCTTGAGGATATCTCTGATCTCACCTTGGAAGACTTTGTTCATTATCCATTGGTAGGTTGCGCCAATGTTTTTCAGACCGAAGAGCATTACATTGTATTAATAGTTGCCCAACTGAATCATAAAAGCTGTATATTTCTTGTCGGCCTTTGCCATGTGGATTTGATTGTATCCCGAGTATGCGTCCATGAACCACAGTAATTTAAATCCTGTAGAATTATCGACCAGTTTGTCGATGTTAGGCAATGGGTATGCATCTTTGGGGCATGCCCGGTTGAGATCAGTATAATCAACGTACATTCTTTATTTTCCATTATTCTTTTTAACGGGTACAAAATTGGATAGCCATGTTGTGTAATGGGCTTCCGAAATAAAATTTTCCTCTAAGAGGTCTTTTATAGCCTTTTCAACAACCTCCGCTTTCTCGGAGAACTGCCTATGCCTATGTTGTACTACAGCCCTAGCGGTTGGATCTATTGTGAGTTGGTGGCAGGCCACATCTAGGTCGAGGCCACATCTACCGAGCGTGATGAGTTCAAACTGGAGGTGTATCCTCTGTTATGTCACTCTGCTTCTGCTTGTTAGGGGAAGCAGCAGTCGAGCTCAACAGAGTTGACGCAGGGGAGTGACTTTTGCTCTTCAGTCCAGGCTGGCTTGTCAGCACTCTTGGGCGTGATCGAGTTGAGTCCCTTGATGGCCACTTCGAAGCACCTCCTAGGAACTTTGATGTTCTCGTGGAGGATGACTACTTGACCCCTGGTCGTGTAGTATTTCATCTTTAGGTGCATTGTGGATGGCACCGCGGTCAGCTCGGCTAGAGCCGATCTCCCCATGATGCACTAGTACAGGGAGGGACATTCTATATCAAGGAAGAGGACCTTGACCTGTCTCGCAATCTCTTTGTACCTGAAGGTGACGAGGAGCTCCACGTACCCCCATGGCCGCATGGTGGTACCGTTGAAACACTGTAAGTCAGAGCTAACATACGGCATCAGGTGGCTCTTGTCCAGCTGGAGGGTGGTGAAGAGGTGGGCGTACATGATGTCCACCGAGTTTCCTTTGTCAATGAGGATGTGGAAGACGTCAAAGTTAGCCATCTGAGCCCTGATAAGAAGGGGGATGTTGGAGTTGAGCATGCCACTTGGCAGTTCCTCGAGGTAGAAGGTGATCGGGTTCGAGTTTCTTTTGAACATCTCGAGGGTGGAATTTTGCTTTGAACTCTTGTCTATCAGCTCCTCAAATTTCCTCTTGACCGATCCTACTGAGAGTTTGCTGGGACCACCGCCGAATATGACCATCGCGGCTGGGAAGTCCTCCTACGGACTGCGGGCGGATAGCATCGTGTCCTCCTCGAAGGAGAGGCAGAAGTCTTCTGGCTGGGAGATGCACAGGCGACTTGTAGCTCGGTCTCGTTGGATGGAGGCGGAACCTCCTCGACCCTCTTCGCCTCGCGTGTTTCATGTCGAGGGGCCTCATTCCTTCTGGTGTATTGCTTCAGGTGCCCTACTTTGATCAGGATCTCGATTTCATCCTTGAGGTGGATGTAATCTTTTGTGACGTGTCCATGGCTCCGGTGAAACCTGCAATACTTCGACTTGTTGAAGTTGGGTTTAGGGGGCGTTGGCCTCGGGAAACAGACACCACGTCGTTGGAACTCCGAGTTTATACATTCGGCCAGGATGCGCTCGCGGGGAGCCGTAAGTAGCGTGTACTCAGTGAAACGGCCAGCCGATCCCCTATGTTCCCTAGAGTCCCGGGGCCGGTCTTCTCTCCTCCTCTTGCTGCCCCGTCATGGTGCGGTAGAGTCTTCTTGCCTAACATTTCTGGTGCTCTCCTGGTTCCGTGAGTCGCGGGCGCAGTAGGCTGCCTCCTTTTCCTCATACTGGATGTATGATTGGACCCTGCGAAGGAGGGTGTTTAGAGTGTTATGCATTTCGATCCCGATGGTCTTGGAGAACTCAGTGCAGGGCTGCAATCCTTGCTCGAGCAGATACTTCTTCATGTCGCAAGGTAGGCACTTGCACAGCCTCTTAATTAAACATCTCTATGTAGTCCCAGAGAGATTCCTTCCTCCCTTGGATGATGGCTTCAAGATATGCTTCCGTCTTTGGGTATCGCCGAGAGGCGATGAAGTGTCTAGAGAACTGCCTCTTCAGCTATCTCTAGGAGGTGATGGGCTCGGGTTCGAGGATTTTATACCACGCCATCGCTTCTTTCCTTAAGGTCATAGGAAAGAGCCCACACTTGATGGCTCCCCAGATGTTCTTGTAGTCAAGAATCGCATCAATACTTTCAATATGGTCATTGGGATCGGCAGTACCATTGTAAGTAGCCAGGATCAGGGGATTTTCCATCTCGACGGGGAGTGGAGTTTCCATTGTCTCCCTGGAAAATGGAGTGCATGGGCCATCCTCGTCGCTTCTGATGGGTGACTGCAAGGGGGAAGGGTCGTACCGAGGGCTCCTACGGTGTGGAGGGATCCTTGGACGGCTCTTCGTCTTTCCAGCATGTCTGTTGGCTTTGTTTTCTTGGGATCTAGGGAATTTCGTTCCTTTTGGGGAGGAGAACAATTACGCTTCTTGGTGGCCACTGGTTGTGGTCGTTCTAGTCGTGGAAGACGCCCGATTTGTCTTAGGGAGGGGCTCCGAGACACCTCATATTGCGGCCTCCGTAAGGGACTTAAATGACGTGTTTCTCGTCGTCATGGGGACAGGCTGCAAGAAATTGGGTGATGATGTCTCCGCAGGGGAGAACTTGATTGTCGGTCTTTCTCCAACATTTTGATCTGCTTGTTCTGTTGGAAAATCATCAAGTTTGTCTGATTGATTTCCGTGAATAGGGCCACCATGGTCGGGTCGGCGTTGGTGGGCACATGAATTGGTTGGAAGACAGCGGGGTTGTCAAAGTGTTGGGCAGCTTTGTAGGCCACATCATTAGGGGAGGGTGAGGCGGTGTGCCCGTCCTTGGCGTCGCCTTCCTCGACGTGAGCGGTCACGTTAGGATCGTGACCACCGCTGTTTGTGAATGGGGTGAAGGCGATTTCATGGATATTATCGTCTCTGCGTGGGCTGGCCATGATCAACGGATGTTTAAAACTGCTTTGGTTCTTGAGTTTCTATGGGAGAAAGAACGAGGAAGAAATGTTTCCCACAAACGGCGCCATTGATCTTACCTGATCAGAAAAGGATCAGCAGCCAGCAACACATCGTGAGCTCCTGTATTCAATGGTGGTGGAGAAGAAGAGAGGGTGTACCTGCAAGGTACTCCGATGCCAAAGTAAGAGACTGAGTAACGAGAGCAAGTAAATAAAAGGTGTGTAAGGAATAAAATACCTGACCATCTAGTGAAAGAGGATATTTATAATGTGCCCCCAGCGCTGGGCCAAAAGTTACTTTGCATTGGGTTGGATCGCAAGGCCTAACACGAGTAACTTCCAGGGCTTACGTGGCGTAGGGAAGACCAGCACGTGGTCTTCGCCTTGGTTCAACTGTCCCATGATCTTCGGATGGTGGGTGACTTGTTCTTTTGGATGCAGGTAGTTGCTGATGATGCGTCTCCGCGTGGGGGGCACTTGGAGTCCGTGGAGGAGACGTGTGGGAGCTCCATGTGTGCACTGATGGGTTAGGCCTTCATTGGGCCCTCCTCGATGAGGAGCAGGGTTGGGTTGTGCTCGATGGTGGGCCAGCCTCTGGCCAAGTGCAGAACAATACATATTTTAATTTTTTAATTTAATTTATAATTTTGTTTTAGTCTTTTAATTAAAAAAACATTACAAGATAGTTCTTTAACTTCACTTTTATTATTCTATTATTAGTTCATTTTATTAATTTCTGACAAAAATTAAGTTTTAGTGATGTGATCATCTAGCTGGATATATTTATCTAATATGGCTTTTTTATTTTTATTTTTATTTTTATTATTTAACTTATTCAATATATATTTAGAAGAAAACTCGTTTATACATTGGCACTTTAGAATCCTAGGTTACACTTGACCGTTTTTTCTACATTATCTTCTCTTATCACATCCATTGTGTTTATCTTTCCAATTGATCTACCACTACAACCGTCAAACCAATCGAGAAAAACCCTCTTGAAACCCTAGACACCACCTCACCCAAACCCCTATCAATTTAGAGGTGGCAATTGAATCCATTAAGGCAAAATCCATCCAATCCATCTACCACATAAAAAATAAGTTAATGGATTGGATTAAATCCATCCATTTATATGCATGGATGGATTCAATCCATCCAACATATTTTAAGGATCCAATGAATTATTTTTATTTTCGTTAGATTTATTTTTTTAAAAATAATTAAAAATAGATTTTTTAAAAAATAATTAAAAAAATATAATTTTTTCAAAAAAACTCGAATTTTTTTTCGAAAAAAAACTATTTTTTTCGTAAAATTTTTTAATAAAAAAAGACAAAATTTTTTCCCGAAAAAAAAAACGACTTTTTTTTTGGAAAAAAAATCGATATTTTTCAAAAATTAAAATATCAATTTTTTTCTTGAAAATACAAAAAATAATTTTTTCAAAAATAAAATAAAATCAATTTTTAAAAATAGAAAAATATATTTATTTTTAAGAAATAAAAAAAAAGTTGGATGGATGGATATCCATCCATTAAAAATATGTTAATGGATGGATTGGATGGATTTTATTCTTAACGGATGGATTGGATTGGATAATTTTAAGAAAATTTTAGTGGATTGTTAATGGACTAATGGATTGTTTTAATCCATCTATTAACAATCCAATCCATATCCATCCATTTTGCCACCTCTACCTATCATATTCAACCTCCGACGATAAAGATGCGAACGATAAGAAAGATATAATCTTAAATTTTGGATTTGTTTTGATTGCATATTTGGTACTGAATTTAAGGTTTAGTTTGATTGCAGGTTTGGTACTACTTCTGTATTACTTTTTCTAGTGAACATTGTTACTTATTCTGATTTTTCACAAGTTTCAAATGCCTACTCCTTCTACAACTATTGATGAGGATGCAAAGAAGAAAATATGCTTTGCTAGGTTTGCACCTGGTTCCAAAATGTTTTTGGTTTTTTGTTGCTATTAACATATGTGCATGTTTGTTGCTATTAACTTATGGGCATTTTTGTTGCAGATGTTTTTGAATTTTTGGTTTTGAAAATGCTTAGTGTTTACATTGGTTTTGAAAATGCTTAGTGTTTCATTGCTTAGTCTTTTTTGCATTGATTGATGGAGAAAATCCAATTGCATCAGAATCTGCTCAGGACCATAAGAGAGTTGGAGATATTGTACATGACTAAATACTGGTGGCATGGGTGCATACCCTCCCGCTCCTATATAAACCAAAGAACTTGAATCTATAGTAATGGATTCTATTATAATGCCAACAGTAAAAGGAATATCTGCAAAAGGTTGCAGGTTTGTTGGTGTTTTATACACAGTAAAAAGCTAGAACTCAGGAGGTATTAGTGACAGAAATTGTGTTAGGATTCCTTAGTTCTCATTTATACACAGAGCACAGTCGATAGTTTAGATATGCTGGTGTGATTTAACATCTCTTTCTTATGTTCTTTTAAAAAATGTTTTAAGTGGCTTTAGTTTCTATAATACTTGTAAGTGTCCATATTTCTTTGTCTGGATGGGGTCTTTTTCATTTGATTTTCAAATCAAATGTTGATGGAAATTTATATTTCTGCTGCTAAACAATTGATATTCAAATGATCACATTAACGCTACATTTTATGTTACTAATATTGAAGCGATTATAACTTATTCATATTACTTTTGATTCTTCCAACAAGTTGTGATGCACTGTAAACATCTTTTGATCACTGTATTTGTAATACATTTTTTGTTTTGAAATCTTATTTCATTTCTTTTTATCACAAAATCAAATGAGTGTGAAGAGTTATATTTTTTGTACACATTATTAACAATTTGCGGAGGTTTTTAACTTCCGAAAACAAAACCCCCTCAGTTTAAATAGTGTATCAATTTTTAACTACATATGTTGACTTAGATCTATACCAATAACCTTGCTGTAATCCGACGTCACCAGAACATAACGTTTTATTTCTTCCAGAAACTGACGAAAGAGAGCAAATAGGGTAATAGAAGTGAAGTTAAGGGATAAACTTGTAAAATGTTTTAGTTAAAAGACTAAAGTGAAATATTAAATTAAATTAAGGAACTTGATAACTAATTATGCCTAAATTCTTTAATTTGTGCTATAAAGATACAAGTTATCAGAACCCTAACAAATATTACACTCAAATATCATGATATATATGTTTTAAATAATGTTTTCGACCCGTCTCTTAAATATTTCCCAAAAAAATTAACAGAAAAGAGAAAAAACGTAGAATTCATATGAGATGTAGAAAATGCACACCTTTTTGTAGGTATTTACTTCCAAAGGATAGAGAAGAGTTGGAAAAAACTTGATTCAAAAAAAGAAAGTTAATAAATTTTGATTTAATGTATTTAATTAAGTCTCTTGTGAGGTTTAAAAGTCTTAATTAGTTTGTTGTGTTACTTATAGAATTCATATGAGATGTAGGAAATGCACACCTTTTTGTAGGTATTTACTTCCAAAGGATAGAAGAGTTGGAAAAAACTTGATTCAAAAAAAGAAAGTTAATAAATTTTGATTTAATGTATTTAATTAAGTCTCGTATGAGGTTTAAAAGTCTTAATTAGTTTGTTGTGTTACTTATAGATTATTTTATATATAATGTCACTATTGGGCTCTTTATTATATCAATTCGATTTGAAATGAATAATTTTTTTTATTTTCACATGTCAATCATGACACTCGTGTTAGAAAAATGCATAAGTAAAAATGATATCAAAATAATGTGATAATTTTGGCCACCTTGTCCTCTTGCTTACCACACATCCAATTGTGATTGGTTCTCCAAATTGCTATCTTATCTTCTCAAGATTTGATAAACAATGTTATTCTATCTTTTCTTTCATTTTTCATTTCATTTCTCTCCCTCTCTCTCTCTCTCTCTCTTCGTTTATCTTTCCTCCCTCTCTCTGAACAAAACCCAAATTTTTTCTCATCCATACCCAACAAATTCATCATTTCAGCAACAACTTCAACTAAAAACCCATAAACTTACAATAAACTATAAAAACTTCATACCCACATCAAGAACATTCATCAACCCAGACACAAAAAACCCGTAAATTTCAATCTTACCCAGAAAATCTCCACACACCCATCAAGAACATTCATTAACCCATAAAATCTTACTACAACCAATAAAATCTGCATCCATGTATCAAGAACATTCATCCATAAAAACAAGAGCAACCTAAAACTTTCAACCTTACCACGAAATCTTCATCAACTCATCAAGAAAATTCATCAACTTATACTCAAACACTCCAGAATAATTCTTTCCAACCCAACAATATCTTCAAACACGCATCCCAAACCTTTTTCATCACAAAAACATTCATCCACAAACAACCCAGAAAACTTGTTCTCATCCATCAATCTTTTCATTCACGTCCATAATTTTTGTCCACCCAGATAAATCTTTATATGAAAATATAGATTTTTCATACCACAATAAACCTGTCTCCCAATAACCCCTATTATCTTCATACATTTAATCATATTAATACCTCACCCAAAAATGTAGTTGAACCAAATTTTCTCTCTCTCAAATGGCCACCATCGATGGTGTTGTTGATGATGAACCAATCACCCCAACTTTCTCTCTCTCCCCTCAACACTCTTTTTTTATCCTGTACCGACAACCAACAACAACATTGTTCCCATTCAAAATCTTAACCCACCTCAAAACTACCAATCTCACATGATGGATCCATATCTCCTGCACCCATTTGATAATCCTGGCCAAGCAATAGTTTTTCCATCTCTCAACAACAACAATTATCATTCATGGTCCATATTAATCAAAGTAGGTCTCCAATCAAATAAATAATTAGAGTTCATTTATGGAACCTTAATTCGTCTAACCACCTATAATCGGACAACCACAATGTGGGATCATTGTAATATAATGGTTATGGCATGGATTACAAACTTTATAGAACCAGATATCGTTGAGAGTGTCTTATGGATGCAATAAACTAAAGAAATCTGGAAATATGTCAAGGTTTATTATTATCAAGGAGAACCATACCATAAAGATAATTGGTACAACTAAGTTGCACAATGGCCTTTACTTACTAACTTTGCCCACTACCCATACTTTTTATGTTGTTAATACACATTCCTAACACTTGCTATTAACTATATCATATCATTCACAATTATAACATGTGGCATAGTCGATTCTATCCATTCCAGTTTGAGAAGAGGGTGTTTAAATATGATTTAGTGTATTTCATTAAATTTATTATGATGCTTAAAATCCTTAATTATTTTGATGTGCTATTTAGAGATTATTTCTTTCAAGCGTTTTATGTGAAACCATGTTTTGTAGGACATTCAAGAAGTGATCAAAGCTAAAGATGATTATCATAATTTTCTTTTGATGATGACAACTTGTTTTCACTAATGACAAATTGTGAAGTTGCAAGCATTATGCCAAGCAGTCAAACATAATTTTGTTCTAACCTTTTTCTCCAAATCAATCTGATGAACTAGGGTTTTGATGATTTCTATCCTTGATGATGACATTCAACTTGAAGATATCTCAAGCAACATCTCCAATAAGAATCAAGCAAGTATTTATATTACTGGCTTATTCCGCAAAGCCTTAAAGCTTCAAAGTGTGAAAGAGAGAAAGTGTGAAAGCTCGCCCAGTCGCGTCTGAGTGGTTAGTGTTTTTTAAAAACACTATAGAATTCTCGTAAAGTAGTATGGATAAATCACACACACACACACATACAAACATGTTTTAAAGCCTTTATTTCTCAAAAAAAGCAACTTGAAAATGTTTTGGAGTCATGTCAGTTGAATCAAGAGTGATCCAAATGATTATGATAACTTTTTGAATTATCTAATCGATTTGACATATTACAAATTGATTTGGAAAGTTCAAATTGTATCCTTAATTGATTAAGACAATATCTTAATTTCTAACAACAACTCTATATTTCCATATTAGGCTTAGGTAATCAATTAAATTTGGAAATCTAATCAATTTGGACAAGGAGCTAATCAATTAGGACATTAATTTGGACCATGAATGTTTTCCTTTTTCGTGTCAACCTCTAACCTATAAATAAAGGCCTCTCCCTTCACATTTTCACATCCAGAATCATGAGTTCTCTATCTAACTTCTCTCTGTCTCAAAATATTTTTCTACTTTATCTCACTATATAGTTTAGACATTGCGCTTCGAGAAAGTCTTAATGTTTAGTGAGGAAATTTGTATTATGCAAAGGGTGATATTGTAAATTCACCTAGTTGTATTTTTCTATTGGTTGAATATTTTTCATTTAATATAGTGTTTGTTTGGGTTCAAAGTTAAACCTGTTAAAATCTTTGTTTTAGGATTATGTTTTTAAGCCATAGGCTTAGTATGAGAGCTCAGCCCGTGCAAAAGCTCAACTTGGTTTGAGATTAGCCTGGTGTAAAATCTTAATTCGGTTCGTAAGCTTAGCCCATGTAAGTGCTTCTTATTGGTTTGAGATTATCCTGGTGTAAAATCTCAATTTGATTCAAGGTTAGCCAGTGTATAACTGTAGTTTGGTTCGGAGGATAGCTAGTTCAAAACTCGAACTTTAGTTCAAGATAAGTCCGTAGTAAATATCAATTTAACTTGGGGACTAACCACTTCAAGTTTGTGTTTGGAAGGAAGACTAATAAGTTTAGTCTGTTGTTCATTATTTGGTTGGAAGTTAACCTGAAACTTTAGCTTGGGGACTGATGACAGTCCGTCATTGCATGAATTTAGTTGAATAATCAGATCAAAAAAAGTTAAAAATTAGCAAAAAGATAAAGAAGAAGAAAAACCAAAGAATGAGGAAAAAAATAACTAAGTTTGAAGAAATTGGACTTAGTGAAAAATTAGGTGAAAACGGGAGCAAAAACGTACAACTACTAGAATAATCACGTGCAACATCGCATGCACGATATGACTGTATTAGCTGCATTGCACTCGCGATGTAGGTCATCATGCGCATGATGGCCCGATTTTTGGGATTTTCTGGCGTGTTCTAGTCCATTCTGAGCTCTTCTTAAGAGGATTTACTACACGTTTTCAAGGGTTATGAAATTTTACACTGAAAGTATGATTTTCACACCACCAAAGGTGATTTTGGAGAGCATTTGAAGCCATTGGAATTCATTCCTTCAAGGGATTTTGTATGAAATTCTTCTTGATTAAGTTCGGTATTGTAATCTAAATTATGAGTCAGTAAACTCCTCTTGGTTAAGTTCTATTTGATGAATCTGATTCAATATTGTTGGGACATATGTTAATTTGACTTTGTATGAATACTTTGATTTATAATTCTATTCAATTACATTTTGTTTGTTGCTTTTTATCTGATATACTCTTTTAATCTAATTTTGGGAACATATGGAATACTCACCATTAGTCTATGTGTTGGACCTAGGGCAATTGTTGTACTTACGCTGGTTAAATAGGAATAGGAGACCCCGAGTAGTGGCATAGTGAATTAACGCTCTATTGCATCACCTAATCCTGCTTACGCTAGTGTATTAGGGATTGGAAACTCTGAGTAGTGATTAGTGAGCTATTCCGCAAGGGATTGGTTATAACAATTTTATTAATTCTCCGTGAGATTATAATGTTAAGATTATTCATGTAAGACATCGAGCATCAACATTAGAGAAATAAGGGATTTTATATACAACCTGACCCCTCTCAAAATTTTGTTTGAACACTTTCTTTTATTTTCACATTGCAAACTCGAACCCCCACCCCCGCCTCATTTACTGATTTATATAAATCACACGATTTTTGTCTTGTTAAAAAGCAGTCCCTGCAGATTCAATCTTAATTATTACTGCGATATTATTGGTACATTTGTCGAGAAGTCATCAAGTTCTTGACACCATTGTCGGGGATTGTTGATTTTCAACAAGGCAATGCTTGTGCAACATTTTTTTTAGTTTTTAATTTTTATTTTATTTTCTATTTATCATAGTGCTACTGAGGTATTTCTTGCTTGTGTATGCGCAGATCAGGATCGACATTAATACAATTTGATCCAGAAATTTAAAGAATCGCACATGCTATCAGAAGAGGAGTTAAAGAATAAACTCTGGCTGACAGGATCTCAGTAGAAGATCCACCACTACTTTCTTCAGACATTGAAGAGGAAGACACCATGGCAGCACCAACACCCCAAACCGTGGGGGATTACTTCAAAAGAACCGACGACAGTCATATTTCTAGAGAGCTTGTACCAGTAGACCCCGCTAACTTTGATATTAACAATTATGTGCTTTCAAGTTTAAGAGATAATTTGTTGTTCGACGGGAACGCGATCAGAGACCCGTGGGCCCATCTTGCACGCTTCTATGAAACCGCTTCAATGTGCAAACCAAATGACGTCACGGAAGACCAATTCAAGCTACAATTATTTATTTTACCAATAATTGTAAGGGCTAAGAATTGGTTATTATGCCTTCCAAAAGGAATAATTCGAACATGGAAGGAGCTGGAGGATATGTTCTTAGAGAAATTTTTCACCACCAGCCATTTTACTGAGCGAAGAGCGGAAATTATGAATTTTGAGCAACAAGGCACTGAATCGTTGTATAACTTATGTGAAAGTTTTAAATTATTGTTACGCAGATGCCCAAATCATAACATGAATAATATGGGGCTAATGCAAAAATTTATTAAAGGCCTCAAGAGTCAGACACACATGTTGTTAGATGCTTTTGTGGGAGATACAGTTAGATAAATGACTGAACCACAAGTCAAAGACCTAATTGAGAAGATGCGCTTAAGTGAATACCTTTCAAAGAGCGAAATGTTAGTAAAAATTGAAATCGTAGTCACGCCTAAAGGTATGTTAGCTATTAATACTCAAACTGCTCAAGTTGAATTATTAAATAAGCAGCTGGCTAAAATCAGATTAAATAAAACTAACATGAGGCAGACACAAGCACTTAGGTGTGATTTTTTTAGAGGAGGACATGCAAATGGAAAATGTTCATTGGAAGAGTCAAGTGAAAAAGCTATGTTTTCCAGTTTCCAGAAGAATAATTCTTACTCCAACACCTACAATCCAGGATGGAAGGATCACCCAAATTTTCGATAGGGAAATAACCAAAACTCAAGTGGTAAGGTATGCAACAAAACCAATAAGCTCCTATCCGAAGAAAACCTTCACATCTTAAAGAGACCCTATAAAACTTCATCAAGGTCACTCAGAGTAGCTTTGATCAGGTAAATAAAAATCATGAGACTATGAGTAGAAACCATGATATGTTTATCAAAAATTTAGAGATGCAGATTGATCAACTATCTAGACAAATAGCTGCTTTACCGAGCTTGAGTGGAGGATTTACATATAATATGGTGTATAATCTTAAGAATGAGTCTTGCAAGGATGTGTACACAAGATTTGAGGTGATCACCAACAAGGGTGAAGATGAAATAGTTGAAGAGGTGTTGATGGAAAAAGGAGAGGCGAAGACTGAAAATAAGGAGAGTGAAATTTAGGGCGACCAAAAAGAGAGAGGAGTCACCATTAAATAATGAATAGATAGAAACTTATCTTGGAGAAGAACTAAGAAGCAGATCCTTAATGATCCCAATCCAGAACTACCTGATTACATCAAGCCACCGTAACCAATAATAAAAAAGAAACCAATTCATGAAGATGATGCAGGAACATTTTCAAAGTTTAAGGAGATGTTGAATACACTTCGGATAAGTATTTCATTCCATGAGGTTTTATAACTAATTCCTAAGTTTGCTAAATTTATGAAGGCGTTACTAAAGTGTACGAAGCAAAAAGTGGTCAAGAACATGTAAACATGACTAAAAAGGATGAGATGATAGTGCCTAAAACATTTCCACCGAAGTTAAAAGATCCAAGTAAGTTTTCTATCTCTTGTACTATTGGTGGAGTAGAGATCCCACATTCTTTATGTGATTTAGGGTTTAGTATAAATGTTATTCCATTGGGTAAGGTTAATGATTTTGACTTGGGAGAGATCATACCGAGTAATATGACTCTTACTTTAGTTGATTCATCTATTACTCATCCGTTGGGTATCTTACAAGACGTGTTAGTGCATGTCAATGGTTTAGTGTTTCATGTAGATTTTTTGTTTCTTAATATGAAAGGAGATTTCGAACGGTCAGTTATTCTCGGACGCTCATTCTTGGCAACCGGGAAAGCAAAGATAAATGTTGAAATGGGTGACCGTATCTTGAAGTTAAACAAAGAAAAAGTGGTTTTCAAGGTGTATGACTGGACACTGTATGTGGAGGACTTGGATACATGCTACCATTTGGAATAAATAGGTATTAAGGTTGAAAAAATAATTAAAAAAAGTGAATTGACCTACGTGAGGGTTTCCCTTGCGATTGACGTGGCTTAGGCATGAACCGTCAAGCTAGTGACGGAAAAAAAAGCGCTTGATGGGAAGCAACCCATCGGTAAGAATTTATTTTAATTTTATGTTGAATTTTATTTTGTAACATGTCAATTTGCATGTTATATTGCTAGAAGATAAAACAAGTGAAATAAGAGAAGAAAGAAAAAGCAAGGGAGAAGAAAAAGAAGAATAAAAAAAATAAAAAAGAGAGGCCCTTGGAATAATCAAGCAGGCTCTCACGCGCGTGATAAAACTCTATCGCACATGCGATATATGTATATCGCGTGTGTTAGAGACGTTGGGGAAGAATCCGAGGACCGTTAACATTGCATGCATGATAAAGAGATGACACACGCGATATAAACGTTAGAGAGAGACATTTAAGAATACCCACAGTCCAAGACTTCTTTGCTTAGGTTCCATGAACCCAAGACTTCTTTGCTTAGATCCTCGATCCATGATTTCACTTGCTTACTCAAAACAGATCAAGACTTTCAATGCTTAAGCACATAGCAAGAGACTTACTTGGCTCAAGCTTTTCAACTAGAGGCTTTTATGCTCAAGCACTTAACAAAAGACTTTGATCTAAACTACTAAATAACATGTTCATCAAAATAAAGAACAAGGTGTACTTGATGCAAATATCAGAGGTACATGGGAATCATCATAACAAAGACCTAAAGCTCTTAAGATTTCTAAGATATTCAATGTTTAAGAAATCTTAAGGCTTTTACAATTACAACCAAAAACAGAAATTTTGCATACTCGATTATGTTGATAATTATTGATCTTGTTACTCCTCCATCAGGTTGATCCTTGTTGATAATTTGCAGAAGACTAGCCATTGGAGAGATAACTTGATTAAGTGTCTTTTCTTTCTCCATAGTACAAGAAACATTGAAGATAGATACACCAAAAGATCTTGATCCATTGTGTAAAGTGTTTAACCATTGAGTCTTAAAAGAGATCATGTACTATAGAGACGTTGAGAGTAGATATCCGTAAAGAATGCCAACTTTTATTGAGCCTGGTGAACTAAGAATCTAGCTGACAAACTGATTTGACAATTCGGCTTGCTTCCTGCAATACAGATAGCTCCAACTTTATCACTAACTCTGAATGATCACCAGAAGCCAATTTACATTCACCAAGACGTAGAGACAATTATATTGCTTCTTCTGATGCTGAGACCTTCAGCTTCAGAGTCTATGCCAGACATCACTTAGAGAGTGTTCTTCAGATTCTGCACCACCAGAAGCTAGCAATTCAGCTTCTCTCAAGTGCGCCCTTGTATATTATATATATATATATATATATATATATATATATATATATATATATATATATATATATATATATATATATATATATATATATATATATATATATATATATATATATATATATATATATATATATATATATATATATATATATATATATATATATATATATATATATATATATATATATATATATATATATATATATATATATATATATATATATATATATATATATATATATATATATATATATATATATATATATATATATATATATATATATATATAAGTATTAGAACCTTCATATATGAAATACGCATGAAATATAACTATTATTCTTTTAATACTTTGTTATCATCAAAACCTAAGGAATATATGTCATAATCAAATCTTGTTCTAACAATCTCCCTCTTTTTGATGATGACAAACTTAAGTATTTAAAGGACAATGTTGGGCAGTTATAATTTTCTTTGAAACATCAAAGTATAAAGTTTGTAAGCTCCCCTGAGTCTAATAGTCCAAAGTTGAGCTCTGTAAACCCATCCTAAGTACTACTTTCAAGAAAAAGTATTTTTAATTTTCTTAGTAACATCAGAGTCTGAGGTTTGTAAGCTCCCCCTTAGGTATATATTTAAGAAAACTAAAAATAATATTTTAACTTCTTTTGGCAACATCAGAATACGAGGTTTATATGCTCCTTCTGAGTTTGATAGTCTAAGGTCGAGGTTTGTAAGCTCCTCCTTAGTTCTATATACAAGAAAGTTAAAATGTGTCGCCTAGGTTAAATAACCATTATGTAAAAAATGAATGAGTTCAGTTTCTAATTAAATACTTACTATTTTTTCTCCCCCTTTTGTCACATCAAAACGAATAAAAAAAGAAAATAATTGCAGACATAAATGCATAATAGGCCATCATTACAAGATCAGTTTCCAAGGAAGGGAAAGCGATCAAGTAACAGGGATCAATATAGGATCGTGCAATGCATGTTAAATATTTATTGGTTGTAACAGTCCCAAGAATCAAGTAAAGGATCTTATTCTGTCGATTAGGTTACTCATAAGCCATTATAAAAGCAACCATAACCTAGTTCATTTTCATCAACATCCACCAATACGTCATGAAGTCATCAGCTGAGAGCATCAAAATCTCTGTTGTGGCAGAAGTCACAGAGATATTGACGAATATGAATATACAAAACCTTTATAAGCCAATAGCTTCAGAAGCATATGCTATTGGCGATATGCCCTCTACCATGAACACTTCAGAAGAAGTTTCATCAGTAGTACCTCAACAGCCTACGAAGCAGGTCCTTCGATAGCTATGATGAAGCCAAAGAAGAAGTCCATGAAGAAGACAAGGAGGAAGAGGGTGAACGAGATGTTTTACCGTCTTATTGTCCCAGAGGAAGAAGATGAGGACATAGATGAAGATGAAACATATATTGATTATGGCAACTGCTTCCCTTATAATGCAAGGGATAATTCAGATAGGAATTTATTCTAAGTTCATACCAATTCCTTTTGTAATATTTATTTTGTAATATTTTAACCTGATCAATGAAGAAGAAGTTTTGACCAATTTATTTCTATATTCATTGCATGCAATTAATCACTTTAATTTTCCCTTAATAATTTTTTGATAAAAACATTAATGAAGTAATAAGATAATCATAAGCAACAGTTAGCATATTAACATTACTATTTACAACTATTAAAAGAATCTTAATAGGTCAGAATACTATACATCATTTTCAAGAGTCAGTATTTAAAATTGATTTGACTTAATCAATAATAAAATAATGAATACTCAAAGGTAATGAATGTCACGATTCTATAAAAACCCCTAAGCAGAATCACTTTCATAACCACTTAATCTTTTGAACACCAAAATGTATAAGCAAGAGCAAATTTGGGTTCCAAAGAGAGATTTCATAAAGATAGCCATGCTTAATGCAGCAACTTAAGCAAACAAGATGATGCAGCAAGTGAAGGATCTACAAGTAAGCAGATGGATTCAGAAGCACACACTTCTTTAGCAACCTTCGTTGAGACACACAGAAGAAGAACTTCTAGGTCAAAACACAAAGATCAACTGAGAAAGGAAGTTGTAGAGTTTGAAAAGGAAGAATGACAAGATTATTTAGACAATCTAGATATGTTAGATGATCCTAGGGAATACCTTAGGGAAAATACGAATGCCTAGAAAGTCTTAACAATTTGTAATAACTTATAGTTAATGAGAATGTTGTATATTTAGAGTTTTTAAATCCTATTTGTTTTATCATATTGAACAACAATATAAATGAATATTTATAACAGTTAAAATGCACATAAGTATGAACAAACATGGTTTATAATAAGACTGCTTAACACCAAAAGTATTAACAATTATAAGACATAAATTTGTAGAAGTCTAACATTAGAATCTCTCATAGATAGCTTCAAACTCATCTCTCCAGATTTTGGAAGAATCAACCTCTAAACTTATGATAACTCCCTGCTGGACCAATAGTTTTGAAAGAACTCATCCATAAGGAATGAAGAATGTCTTTCCCTTGTGAAAGGAAGAAAGAGTCATGTTTAAATAGTCAAGCATAACTTGAGGAAAATCAATATGCAATTCTGAATTGAGAAGTAGTAGCAAATCCTTTTCAATAGGGTCCACGAGGTCTAAATCTGTATCCTTAGGAAGCAAGTTTAAGTTCAGAATTTGATTCCAAACAATTGCATCAGGATAAAGATTTAAGACCAAAGATGTGTTAGATGGATCTACAAAGATACGACAAGTAGGAAGATAGTGTTCCTAAATAAGAGTTCCTAGGATTTCTCCAATCTCCTCATAATTGATCACATTAGCAATCGATTTAGAGGTTACTTTTTTTAGAAACACCAGTCACTTTAGAAAGAATAACACACTTTGAATACAGCTTAACAATGGAAGCATTAATCAAAAACTCTGTGACAAGACTTGAATAAGTGATAACACAAAGCATCTCAAAGTATCAATTCCAAATTTGTTCAGACACAATCTTCCAGAAGTTAAAACCTAGCTTAACTCATCAAAATCCACAAACTTTTCATCGATGACAACTAGTTGATTCAAGAGACAATTGACTAGAGAATTAATCTCAGGTTTGGTTTAATTAACACACAACCGAAGAAAATAAAAATAAAAGAAAAGAACTGAACAAGACTCTAAAGGAATAAGAATATTGTCAGAAAAAGGACACAAAATAATGTTTCATAAGACAGAGGATAGAGATCATAATATATAAAAAAACATTATTGCCCTAAAGTTCTTATCTAGCAGATTTCCTGAATCCGCTAGATGATTTTCACCTTTATGAATATTTAAGTAATGTAAAATTTTTTGAAAAACCTTTTACTTAAACTGCTTTATCAGAAGTAAAGAATCCTTTTCTGAATCTCAGAGTCTGACAATTTTCAGAAGCTATCATCCATCAGAGTCTAGTTGATCTAGACTTAGAGTGATACATCTTTTGTCACTCATCGGTCTTCAAGATTCTTTTCAGAACCAAACATTTTATTTTGAAACAAGAGTCATGAGTAATAAATGAATGTTAAATTGGTTTCTTTAACATATAACAAACAATAGTATCATCACAAAAAGTGAGGAAACTATTTCCATAAATATGATCATTATCTAGCTAATGATATATTTAGTATAGACAAATACAACATAGTTTCTTCTTAAAGATCTCTGAAGATTCTTTCATCAAAAGAACCTCTCTAGAAATCTAATAGAGACTATGTATTTATATATACACAAATATCTCATAAATTCAAGTAGTAAGCCAGAAAAGAACAAACATACCTTTTTTTGGTTATTTTCTCGGCCAGACTCGTATGAGTATTCATATTTAACTATAGAATCTGAATACTACTTTGAGTGGATTCTAATTCAATGGCTCTTAAACCATTGACTCCACTTCTTTCACCAAACTTAGTACCTCTAGCACATGAGTCTGATTTGTAGGCTCTTCTTCCATCAAATATTTTAAAAAACATTTGATAAGCAATATGGAAGATGCTTTTGCTCCTTTCTTCAGTATCTGCAACAACTACATTTAAATAATGATACTCATATTTCTATGAGTCCATACATGTTGGTCTAGACAAGCTTTCCTTTGCCTTATGCCTCAATATGATAGCAGTAGCATGATTCATTCTAGAGTACTAGTCTAGGATGAGTCATGATATGAGCAAGATCTTGTTCTTAGCAGTATCGTTGATTTCATTGTCTTGGATTATGTCTTTTGACTTTGAAATCTTTGAGAAGTATAGAACCAGATAGTGTTAGCTATTAGAGATTGGCATAAAACAAATTAAAGCACTGCCATATAATTGGTGGCAGAACACGAAGAAGAATTAAAGGTTTTTCAAAGAATTGTCCTTTAACATAAAGTCCATGATGACCCTTGTCGCTACCGCGAAAGTAAGGTGTCGGCAAAACAGAAGAGTCTCCACCTTTCGTTATTTATCCCTCAGAACGGGAAAGGAAACGATCGGAAAAACCTGACGAAAAGGTATAAGACAAGGTCATCGCAACCATTGTCTGGGTTCGGGAGTCGGTTACGCAAGGGGAAGGTATTAGCACCCCTCACGTCCATCGTACTCGATGGGATCCATGCTTGTTGTGTTTATCTGACGGGTTGGTTTTATCTATCTACCTATCAAGGCTGGCTTAAAAAAAGAAAAGAAAATGACTCGGCAAAGCGTCACACTTTATGCCTACGTATTCTCATCAGAGAATGAGAAATCAGAGTCAACGTAGTTCGGCTAACTACGGGTTACGGGGAAGGTGGCTCGCCAATACGTCAGTATTGTGCCTACGTACTCTCAACAGATATGAGAGATCAGAGCTTACATAGTTCGGGATAATATGGATTACTGGAATTCAGATTCATCTGTTTTATCGAGTAGGGTTAACAAATAGTTCCAGCAGTTTGGCGTACGCAGCTCGACCCTTGGAGACTTATGCGTTACCGTTTGTGGTAGAACTCAGAGTTAACGACACTCTTTTCTTCAGAAAAGCTTCCTTTGAATTATGGGCCCACGGGGCAAAAAGGTTTGAAGTTTGTTTTCTGTCTTTTACGAAAGAACTATTTTTTATGGATGTTTGCAACTAACATCGCACTAGAGACTATGACCTGAGAGTGAATGCGTCGCATGTCACCCAAAGAGTGCCATACTAAACATCCAAGCTGTCGAAAAGAAACTCTCCGACAACCCTTTCTCAGATAGCTTAAGGCTCGTAACGTACGACTTTAGTTAACCTTTATTGCTGTAGTTTAATTTGTGTTGAGATGAGAAGAGAGAACGAACAGGTTCAACTAAGGGGAGACTATCAAGTCCTAATGTTGTCATGCCAAGGATTCATCCTATGGTTGAGGTTTGAAACAGGGAACTCCTAGAAGTTATCATGCATAGGTTTCAACCTAAAGTTCTAATCATTACTTCCTTATCAAAGGAAGTGAGGTTCCTAGGGGATCATGTCCAGGTAAATAGATAAAGCATCAGCTTAAACAGTAAACAGGTAAACAGTAAAATGCATGCAATGCAAGTG
Source organism: Lathyrus sativus (assembly GCA_963859935.3). NCBI lineage: Eukaryota > Viridiplantae > Streptophyta > Magnoliopsida > Fabales > Fabaceae > Lathyrus > Lathyrus sativus. Next base: position 131,037,406 of record OZ012739.1, read on the forward strand.
AGGGAGGAAATGTGTGTGGGGCAGGAGCCTCCACAAGCTCATCTCAACCTCAAGCCAGACATGAATAACTTCAATCATGAAGGAGAAATAAAATCCCATCAACCAAATCACAAACCACATAGGCAAGGGAGCAGGGCTCTACCGAATACCTGCAAGCAAAGCCATACAGTAAAAATACAAGCAGAGAGAGCAACTCAACCTCTAGTGCAATCATGCTCCTAGCTTAAAACAATCTAAACATGAACTTATTCTAATGCATCAAGCAAATCACACAAGTCACCAATACAATTGCACAGAAAGCAAACAGACAGGAAAGAAAGTAGATCAACAGCTTCCACAGCTTCACAGCAAAGCCCTCCTCTGACAGCAGTTCAGTCCTCAGTCTGTAACTGTTCCTCAAGTCTATCATCTTCAATAGAAAATGCCAACTTGCTTCTTCATGCTTTCCATACTTCAATCACAAGTATCAACTTGTTCTTCATCTCAAGCTTCAACTCTCCACTTGATCTCAACTGGATTCCCTTCACAAGTGTCAACTTGCTCGTCTTGGTCTTCAAGCTTCAGCTCCCATGGCAGTCTTCAAACAAAGGGGAAGTAACAACTTCTAGCATCTTCAATATTCTAGCAAGGAACTCCATCCTCTAGCAAGGGAGAAAGATTCATCTAACAAGAGCAGGGTTTGGATAATAGACAGCAGAGTGAAGACCAAAGGTCACCACTAAGCACCCATTATCAAAGAAAGGAACCCTCAAAGGTTCTACCAACTTGTGAAGAGCCACACATCCTACCAAGGGAGGGATGAGGCCTTTACAAGGGGACCTTACATCATAGGGAGGAATGGAAGTGATCAACACATTCCATGTTTATGAAAGAAGAGAATCTATCTAGAAGCTCCACTTACAAACCCTAATCTTAACACCTAAGCAACACTCAAACCAAAAGAAGGGGAATCTTCACATCCAAGCTGTAAGAACACAGATTGTTTCTTAGTTATATCTCTATATTTTGATGATAACACTTATGAATTTTGTATTCAAGAATTATATACTCTAAATTTGTTCTAGACTGTTTGCTACAGGTACTAAAGAAAACATTCTTAAAAGAGCAAATTTGGATCTGAACAATCTTATTATGAAAGGCTTCAAAGGTTCAAGAGCATCTTAAATGAAGATCTGAACGCTGCTCCCAGAAGAATCTGATTGCTATCTTTTGAAGATTCTGAAGCAGGAGCCTCTAAAGAATAGAAGACTCTGCTCTGATGGATTTACACGCTCAAGCACACAAGCTGCACATACTCTGATTCAGCTCAATCTGAAGAACATCCAAGACTCTGAAGATCCAGAAGATCTCTACTCTGGAGACTCTGAAGATTCAGATTCTAATGTTGAAAGCTGAACTTACTTAGTGAAGAAGATTTAAATATGTACGTTGGCTTATCTCAACAGCTCTTTCCTCTTTTGTGCTAGACACAAGGACACAGACAAAAAGGTTTTATCTGTGCATTCCATTCTAAGGAAAGTTTCTGCAAAGTGAAGACAAAACGCATCAGGCTTTTTCAGCACAGCCTCCAATGTAAAGACAAAAGGCTCCAGGCTTTTCAGCACAGCCTTCAACGTTGAGAAGACTTCATGGATCTAAGTGCCTATATAAAGAATTCCACTCCATCTTCTTCAGTATCGAACTTCTAGCAAAAATCACTCATCAAAGCAAAACTCTCAAAGCTCTTATTATTTTATTTTTCTATAACATTGTTCTTAACTTAAGAGAAATATCACAGTTGTGATAACAGCTTATTAGAAGCATTCATACTCTTGTAATAGTTTTACATTGTTTGTAAAAGGTTTTCCTTAAGAGGGTCCAGTTGGGATCAGTTGCTCTTGAGAAGACTAAGAACAATTGTTCTTAGGTGTTACTATTGTAATCTGTTTGATTAAATAGTGGATTAAGTCCTTGACAGAGAAAGGCAAATCACTCTTGAGAGGGTGGACTGGAGTAGTTGTGTTCAACGAACCAGGATAAAAATAACTGTGTTTAAATCTTTGATTATTTGTCATACTTATTCAACCCCCCCTTCTAAGTAATTTTCTCACCTTCAGTTGGCATCAGAGCTCCGGTTCTGCGTGTGCTACCACTTAACCGTGTCAGTAAAGATCCAGTGAGAAAAGTTACTTTGTTATATATCTGTTTGTCATTATGGGTGACACATCTACATATAATTGTAACAAATATGAAGGAGATAGAATCAGCACAAAGCCTCCCATGTTTGATGGAGAAAATTTTGATTACTGGAAGGACAGGATAGAAAGTTTCTTCCTGGGGTATGATGCTGATTTGTGGGACTTGGTTATTGATGGCTATGAACATCCTACAAATGAGGATGGCAAGAAAGTTGACAGAAAATCAATGACAGAAGTCCAGAAGAAGGATTTCAAGAATCACCATAAAGCTAGGACAATATTGCTTAATGCAATCTCTCATACTGAGTATGAGAAGATTACTAACAGAGAAACAGCTCATGGAATGTTTGAGTCACTTAAAATGACTCATGAAGGAAATTCTCAAGTGAAGGAGACCAAGGCTCTGGCGCTTATACAGAAGTATGAAGCGTTCAAAATGGAAGAATCTGAAAATATAGAAACTATGTTTTCTAGATTCTAGATCCTTACTGCTGGTCTAAAGGTTCTAGACAAGGGATACTCTACATCAGATCACGTAAAGAAAATCATCAAAAGTCTGCCTACCAGATGGAGACCAATGGTGACTGCCTTGAAGATGGCTAAAGATCTGAATAAGATCTCTCTAGAAGAACTCATCAGCTCACTGAGGAGCCATGAGATTGAGCTTGAGGAAGATGAACCTCAGAAGAAAGAAAAAGGTAAATCTATTGCATTAAAATCTAACAAAACTGCTAAAGCTTTGCAGGTCATTCAAGAAAGCTCTGAAGAATCTTCTTCTGAAGAAGAAGATGAGTTATCCATGCTGTCCAGAAGGATCAACAGGCTCTGGAAGCACAAGGGAAAGAAATTCAACAACTTCAGAAAATCTGATCATAGAAAGGAATCTTCTGGGCACAGAAGATCTGGCAAGAAAGAAGTTGTATGCTATGAGTGCAAAGAGCCTGGGCATTATAAGAATGATTGCCCCAAACTTCAAAGAGAAAAACCCAAGAAGAAGGTTGACAAAAAGAAGAAGGTTCTGATGGCAACATGGGATGACTCAGATGATTCTGAATCATCTTCTGGATCAGAAGAAGAATGTGCAAATGTTGCACTGATGGCCAGCACAGAAGATTAAGAGGAAGGAACCTCAGGATATGAATCAGATTCTGAATCTGATGATGATGCAGAAGAGGTAATGGCTAAACTTACCAAAGAAGAACTTACAAAAGTTTTAACAGAAGTTCTTAAAAGTTACAACAATATCAAACTCAAATACAAGAAGCTGAAAAGCAATCTTGAATCTGAGATTGATCTTCTGAAGACAGAAATTGTTGAGCAAAAAGAAATTAATTTGAAAATCAAAAATGACTTTGAAATAACTCAACAAGAATCTGAATCTGAGGCTAAGTCATGTGAAAACATTTTAGAAAAATATGACTCTAGCTTTCGGAGATTCCTTACTAAGAGCATAGACAGAAGCAAGATGGCTTCTATGATCTATGGTGTTAGTGGGAACAACAGAAGAGGTATTGGATATGAATCTTCATCTGGAAGTAATCCAAAATCTGTTGACAAACTTCTCATCAAGAAGATTCCTCTGTACTCTCAATTTAAATTTGATCATTTAAATGATATTAAACACACAAGCTCTGAGAAGAATACTTATGTGTTTAAACCCAAGGTAAGTCAAAATAAACATTATGTTGAAAAACAGAAGTTTAGACAAACCTACAAACCAACTAACCCCAAAGGACCCAAGAAGATCTGGGTACCTAAAAACAAAATAATTCCTGTTGCAGATGTTCTTAGCAGCAAGATCCGGACGCCAGTCATGGTACCTGGACTCTGGATGCTCACGACACATGACAGGAGAAAGGTCTATGTTCCAAAGCCTGGAACTTAGATCTGGAGGTGACGTGAAGTTTGGAGGGAACCAGAAAGGCAAGATCATTGGATCTGGCACTGTTGGAAATGGTAAACTTCCCTCTATAACTAATGTTTTACTTGTTAAAGGTCTAAAACATAACTTATTGTCCATAAGTCAATTAAGTGACAATGGTTATGATATTACCTTTAATCAAAAATGTTGTAAAGCTATATGTCAAAAGGATGGCTCTATCCTATTTAGTGGTAAGAGGAAAAACAACATTTATAAAATAAACCTTTCAGAACTCAAAGTTCAAAATGTTAAATGCCTCTTGTCTGTTAATGAAGAGCAATGGGTCTGACACAGAAGATTGGGCCATATTAATATGAGACGTATATCTCAGATTAATAAACTTAATCTTGTCAGAGGACTCCCTGATCTGAAGTTCACTTCAGATGCTCTTTGTGAAGCATGCCAAAAAGGGAAGTTTTCTAAAACATCTTTTAAATCAAAAAATGTTATTTCTACTTCCAAACCACTAGAACTACTTCATATTGATCTGTTTGGACCAGTGAAAACTGCATCCATCAGAGGCAAGAAGTATGGATTAGTCATTGTTGATGACTATAGTAGATGGACATGGGTAAAGTTCTTAAAACACAAGGACGAGTCACATGCTGTGTTCTTTGACTTCTACAAGCAAGTCCAGATTGAAAAAGATTTCAAAATTGTAAAAGTCAGAAGTGATCATGGGGGTGAATTTGAAAATAAATATTTTGAAAAATATTTTTCTGAAAATGGCATTGCTCATGATTTTTCCTGTCCTAGAACTCCACAACAAAATGGGGTTGTAGAGAGGAAAAACAGGACTCTGCAAGAAATGGCCAGAACCATGATCAATGAGACAAATCTGGCAAAACACTTCTGGGCAGAAGCAATCAACACAGCGTGTTATATTCAGAACAGAGTGTCTGTAAGGCCTCTTCTGAAGAAGACTCCATATGAACTGTGGAAGAACAGAAAGCCTAACATTTCTTATTTTCATCCTTTTGGATGTACTTGTTATATACTTAACACTAAAGAAAATCTTAACAAGTTTGATTCCAAAGCACAGAAGTGTTTCATGCTTGGTTATTCTGAACGCTCTAAAGGTTACAGAGTATTCAATACTGAAACACAGATTGTGGAAGAATCTATTCATGTAAGATTTGATGATAAGCTTGGCTCTGAAAAGCCAAAGCAGTTTGACAATTCTGCAAATAGAGAAGTGATTCTCACAGACTCTGAAGGATCAGAGGCAGAAAAGGCTAAAGAAAAGGAATCTGAAGCAACTCCAGATGCTATTCACCTATCTTCTCAATTGGACAACTTACACATTTCTGAAAGATCAAATGTCAGAGGATCTTCTTCCAGAATTAAGGCATCTCACCCAGAAGATGTGATTATTGGAAAGAAAGATGATCCAATCAGGACAAGATCCTATCTCAGAACATCTGAATCTTCATTGTTTGGCTTAGTGTAAATAATTGAACCAACATCTGTGGATGAGGCTCTGAAAGATAATGAATGGATTATTGCCATGCAAGAAGAGCTAAATCAATTCACCAGAAATGAAGTTTGGGATCTGGTTCCTAGACCTAAAGGATTCAATGTTATTGGAACAAAATGGGTCTTCAGGAATAAGTTGAATGAAAAGGGAGAAGTAGAAAGGAATAAGGCAAGGCTGGTTGCTCAAGGATACATTCAACAAGAAGGTATTGATTACACTGAGACATATGCTCCAGTGGCAAGGTTAGAATCTATTCGTCTTCTTATTTCATTTGCTGCACAGAATAACATCACTCTGTATCAGATGGATGTTAAAAGTGCTTTTCTTAATGGTATTATAGAAGAAGAAGTATATGTCCACCAACCTCCTGGTTTTGAAAGTGAAAACTTTCCAGATCATGTTTTTAAATTAAAGAAATCTCTTTATGGATTAAAACAAGCTCCTAGAGATTGGTATGAGAGGTTGAGCAACTTCCTTCTGAAGAAAATTTTTATCAGAGGAAAAGTGGATACAACTTTATTCTGTAAAACTGTTAAGAAAGATTTGTTGATTTGTCAAATTTATGTAGATGATATTATTTTTGGATCAACAAATATTACGCTTGGAAAGGAGTTTGCTAAATGTATGCAGGAAGAATTTGAAATGAGCATGATGGGAGAATTGAGATTCTTCTTGGGAATCCAAGTCAACCAGACTCCAGAGTGCACCTACATACATCAAACCAAATATGTTAAAGAGCTTCTGAAGAAGTTCAACATGGTTGATAGCAAAATGGCAAAGACTCCAATGCACCCTACAAGCACTCTAGGTAAGGAAGAGGTAAGTAAGAAGGTAGATCAGAAACTCTACAGAGGTATGATAGGATCTCTTCTATACTTGACTGCTTCTAGACCAGATATTCTGTTTAGTGTCTGCTTATGTGCAAGATTCTAATCAGATCCTAAAGAATCACACTTAACAGCTGTTAAGAGGATTCTAAGGTATCTGAAAGGTACTACTAACATGGGTTTGTGTTACAGAAGATCTGATGAATTTTCATTAGTTGGATTCTGTGATGCTGACTATGCTGGAGATAGAGTTGAACGTAAAAGCACTTCTGGAAGCTGTCAGTTTCTTGGAAGTCATCTGATCTCATGGTACAGCAAGAAGCAACCTACTATTGCACTATCAACTACAGAGGCAGAATACATTGCTGATGCTGGATGTTGTACGCAGATGCTCTGGATGAAGAGTCAATTAGAAGATTATCAAATCTATGAGAGTAATCTTTCTATCTTCTGTGATAATACTTCTGCTATATGTTTGTCAAAAAAATCCAATCTTGCATTCTAAGGCAAAACATATAGAAATTAAACATCACTTTATCAGAGACTATGTTCAGAAGGGTGTAATTAATCTAGCCTTTGTTGATACAGATCATCAATGGGCTGATATTTTCACGAAACCCCTTGCTGAAGATAGATTTAAGTTCATTCTGAAAAATTTTTGTATGGATTTTTGTCCAGAGTAATATTTATCAGAGGCAACCTCTCAGATGCAAAATGTTTAATGATCTGAAGTATTTCATCTGACTATTTGTTCATTTATATTTACTCAATTTTATTTGTGTGAAACTCTGAACTAACAAGCTCAGAAGATCTGAAAGTTGGAAACGTTTCATTTCTTGAGAGATATCAGATGCACATACAAAGCAAACACGTGTCACTCAGTATCTGAAACGATGGAGTGCTCAACTGAATTGACGTTTGAGGTATTGCTTTGAAAATCTCATTTTTCTTGGTTTTCCCCCCAGCTGTCATAAATTTAAAGTGAAATGATTATTTTCATTAAATGCTGTCCAAACGTGCGTATGTGTATTTTGTTGTGCCCAATGCTTGATTTTTGGTTCTCTATAAATATCACCTATCACACTATTTTCACACTTTCCACATTCACTACATTCATGCGTTTCTGTTCTCTTTTCAAACTCTACCAAAACCCTAAACCTAAACCAAGATCTTCTTCTTCAATGGCTTCTACTTCAAACACTGCTGAAAAATCCAACAAGACTATAATGTACAAAGAACCAGAACGAACCTTATTTACTCCAGTGGCAGATCTTGAGGTTCTATGTGAGAGCTTCATTGATCTTGATTCATTAAAGGAAAATGGGTTTGACCTAACTCCTGCCATTAAAGCTCAAGGTTAGGAGAAATACTTTGAAAGATTGATGGGTCCTGTATATCCAACACTCGTAAAGGAATTCTGGATTCATGCAAGCGCTGGTCCTAAGTTTATTCATTCATCGGTTCTTGGGATGGAGATAGTTATTACTGAGAAACTGATCAGGCAACTGTTCAGTTATACCGAATCTGATGGAGTTTCAAACCTTGCCTCTTCTCGTATTGATATGGCTAGGGTTTATGAAGAAATCACTACAGCTGGAACGCCATCAAGTAAGGTTAAAGATCTGAAACCCATCTATAGGATCTGGGCAAAGATATTTATGAGTACATTTTTTCACAGAAAACCATCCAACTCACCAGACTATGTGAGTTCGGAACATGTGTATTTCATGTACTGCATCAACCAGAATGTCAAAGTGGATCTACCGTATCTAATCTTCAGTCATCTTCTAACTCATGTCAAAGAAACCAGAGAGGAGGTGAGAGCTAAAGCTGGGAAAGTTAGAACTTGGATACCCCTGGGAAGATTGATTTCAGACATCCTTGTTGAAAACAAGCTGGTACAGCATCTGACAGATGCAAAGATTACAGAAGATCTGTCTTACATCATTGGATCTGAAATAAATGGACTCAATCTGAAAAGGATGAAAATCATTTCAGAATTGAAAGGACAACTAAGGAAGATAAACTCTGAAGAGGTTCAAGGCAGAAGAATTCCTGTGGAAGACTTTCCACTATTCAGTGCAGATGAACCAAAGGAATTTGTCTGGATGTACATTACAGAATGTCTAAAGGAAGGAATTCCTCTACCTGCTAATCTTGTTCAGAAACCAGGAGAAGAATTGCCCAATCTGATGAAGGAAAGGCGTAGTAAGAGGAAAGCTGAAGAAGGATCAGTTCAGAAGAAGAGGAAAGCATCTGAAGTTCCAAGAAAGAAGAAGAAAGAAGGAAAGAAAGCCAGAATCAGTTCTAGAGAAGCCACTCTGGAAGAGATCAGAGACACCATTCATCAGGTATTAGCATCTGATCCTACACCTGCTGTTCATTCACCCCTTTCATCACCACAACTCTCTCCAAACCTTAGACAAAGAACTTCTAAACCCAAACAGTCTGCCAATCTTTCATCTGAACCACTCTCCTCTGAACCAGTAAATTTACAACCATCTCCTGTACCAATTCCATCTAAACCACAACCTCAAACAATTCAATCAGAAATTCCACCAACAGAACCAACTCAACCAGAAAACACTCAAACATAAATTCCACAACCAACAATGTCACAACCAGAGAATCCCCAATTAAAGACTCTCCAACCAGAAACAATTATTTCAGAACAAAACCAACCAGAGACTGTTCAAACTGAACACTCTGAACAAACAATTCCCTCAGAAGATCCAAATCTTTCTGACAATATTCTTGATATACAACCCCTCAATCAATCAATTATAATTTCTTCAACATCTGTTCACTCAGATGAATCTTCTGATTCATCTGATTTTGAATCAGAGTCACTCAAACAAGCTCGTTCTGAAAGTGTTATGAAGGAACATATTAACATTTCCATGTTTCATACTCCACCAAACTCTCCACCTCATCAACAACCATCTGAAATTCAACCATCTGAAACTCAAACATCTGGAACCCAAACCATTCCTCAACCACCTGAAACCAATCCATCTAAAACTCAGACCTTTCCTCAACCATCTGAACTCCCTCAATCTGACATCCACACATCTCAACCACCATCACCACAACCATCTGAACCTACTCCTGTTAACACCCCTAATCCTTTTTCCTCTGAACAGTCTGAACAATCAGATCTAGGATCATGTGTTAATACTATGTTTGAAATTTTCAAAAAGGAGTTAGATTCTGAATATGATCGTGTTAAGGATGTATGCATGTCTAGTTTGGATCCAACTGTTTCAAATGCTGCTTGGAAGCGCTTCATCTGGATGTTCAACAAAGCTGCCTTAAAAGTTAGAGCTAAATGCTCTAAGCTTGCTAAGACTAAATTTGCAGAATTAATCAAGGTAACTCTGATGAACATGCCTCCTCCTCCTCCTGTGTTACTTTTGGAAGCTACTCCTCCAGCAGTTCCTGAATCTGAAATGGTTGAACAAGCTTCTGATGAAAACCAATCTGAAGGGAACCCTGCTGCTACTGCATCTGCTCCGTCTTCATCTGTGGTTGCAGAACTTGTGAATGATGTGAAGGATATAAAGGACTGGATGATCAAGCAAGAGAAGACAACTGATGAAATCAAGACCTGGATGTCTAAGCAAGAAGAGTCAGCTGCCAAGATGACAGAGCTTTTGACCCTTATTGCCTCTCGCCAGACTTAGTTTTATTTGTTGTTTTGCACATGAACTGCCTTTTCTGTTTACTTTTTGTTGTGTTATGTGTTTTGGCTTCTGCCTGTTTGACTGTGAACTTTGGTTTGTTTAATTGCATGATGATGTGTTTGCTCCTATATGCCTCTTTTCTTTTGTATCTTTCTGTCTTTGAAAATCTTTTTGATTATGACAAAAAGGGGGAGAAAAAGAGAAACAGAGTGTTCAACCTATAAGCAATTACTAAAACTGAAATTCAGACATTTTATTAACTTACTTTGAATTTAAGTCTTTCAGATTACATTGATATATCTGACATAATTCATTGAAGTTACCCTGAGACTGTTTCAACCAGAACCTGATCCTCCAAAGAAAATCTGAGTATTCAATCAACTCTGATAACTCTGATATCTTACTCTGATACATTTATTCTGAAAGAGAATTCAAGCAAGATGATAACCAGGCGCTCTGACTAAAGGAAGTCATATTTATCTGGCATCAAGATTTGATTCTGAACTCTTTCATCAGGCTCTGAATCTGAAATATACTTAATCAGAAAGGGAAGTATTCTATTCTATTGAAGTATTTATTTCAGGGGGAGATTGTTAATCTCAGGGGGAGTTATAATTCATACTCTTTATTGAACTAAATTTCTCATGTTTTGTCATCATCAAAAAGGGGGAGATTGTAAGAACACAGATTGTTTCTTAGTTATATCTCTATGTTTTGATGATAACACTTATGAATTTTGTATTCAAGAATTATATACTCTAAATTTGTTCTAGACTGTTTGCTACAGGTACTAAAGAAAATATTCTTAAAAGAGCAAATTTGGATCTGAACAATCTTATTATGAAAGGCTTCAAAGGTTCAAGAGCATCTTAAATGAAGATCTGAACGCTGCTCCCAGAAGAATCTGATTGCTGTCTTTTGAAGATTCTGAAGCAGGAGCCTCTAAAGAATAGAAGACTCTGCTCTGATGGATTTACACGCTCAAGCACACAAGCTGCACATACTCTGATTCAGCTCAATCTGAAGAACATCCAAGACTCTGAAGATCCAGAAGATCTCTACTCTGGAGACTCTGAAGATTCAGATTCTAATGTTGAAAGCTGAACTTACTTAGTGAAGAAGATTTAAATATGTACGTTGGCTTATCTCAACAGCTCTTTCCTCTTTTGTGCTATACACAAGGACACAGACAAAAAGGTTTTATCTGTGCATTCCATTCTAAGGAAAGTTTCTGCAAAGTGAAGACAAAAGGCATCAGGCTTTTTTAGCACAGCCTCCAATATAAAGACAAAAGGCTCCAAGCTTTTCATCACAACCTTCAACGTTGAGAAGACTTCATGGATCTAAGTGCCTATATAAAGAAGTCCACTCCATCTTCTTCAGTATCGAACTTCTAGCAAAAATCACTCATCAAAGCAAAACTCTCAAAGCTCTTATTATTTTATTTTGCTATAACATTGTTCTTAACTTAAGAGAAATATCACAGTTGTGATAACAGCTTATTAGAAGCATTCATACTCTTGTAATAGTTTTACATTGTTTGTAAAAGGTTTTCCTTAAGAGGATCCAGTTGGGATCAGTTACTCTTGAGAAGACTAAGAACAATTGTTCTTAGGTGTTACTATTGTAATCTGTTTGATTAAATAGTGGATTAAGTCCTTGACAGAGAAAGGCAAATCACTCTTGAGAGGGTGGACTGGAGTAGTTGTGTTCAACGAACCAGGATAAAAATAACTGTGTTTAAATCTTTGATTATTTGTCATACTTATTCAACCCCCCCTTCTAAGTAATTTTCTCACCTTCACAAGCTTCTTCAAGCATTCCAAAGTAGCCCAAGCTTGTCTTCAACACTAGCCAAGAGCAAGAGAGGCAAAACCCTAATCTAAGGGAACTAAAGAAGTCATTCTAGTTAAGTTAGCAAGTTAGGATCACCTAAAACTTAGTACTAAGGTTAATCCTAACTAAAATACTAAAACCAATTGTAAAATCCTACAAAAATAATTATGGGAACCTAATTCAATCATGAATCTACCATATTAATTCTAGGGGTTGAATCATCCACAAAGTTCTAGAAGTAAAACCTAAATCACAAGGTACTAAGCATAAACCCTAAAACTAGAGCACCTAAAGTTTCAACTTAAAAACACTACCTAATTTCATCACAAAAATGTGAGAAAATTGCTAGGGAAACATGCATATCTATGCTAGCTACACCCAAGAAATCAAGTCAAGAATCATCACCAACTGATCAAACAAAATTCAACAAAACAAGGTATCAACCATGGCCACTTTAATATCAATTAACATTCAAAAAATGCAAATAAAATCACAAATGCATGAATTCCGTATATTTTTAATCTATAAAATTCTAGATTCAATCATGAATCAGGGAAAAAAGTTTGGAATTAATTGAGTTAATTTCCTATTTTTTATGAATTATTTTCTAAGCCATATAAAATGATGAAAAATAAAATAAATTAAATAGAAATTGGTAAACATGCGTAGCAAATAGCAACAAGCATCAGTTCATTTCAAAGAATTGGGCCAAAGGGGGGTGTGGATATCACTTTGTGTACTAAGCCCAGAACAACTCAATTAATGAAACAGTGCGTTTCATTTAGGCATCTCTCTTCAGAGTTGAGAGCAAATCGTGGCCTTCCATTGCTCGCCTGAGTCCAAGGTCAAACCCTAATCCAACGCTTGCAGTGCATCGTCCCCAATTTGAATCAGTTGGAGGGAGATAACCAGACGGTGGCCTGAACAGTGGCGCCACCGTCTTCTCCGGTGAGGGGTTCTTCTCAGGTCAACCAAATCCACCAAACCATATATCATCTTGTCTAGAATTCAATGCTAATCAAGAATCTCAACTCCAAATCATCTAAATCCTTCTCTAACTCCAAACACGATAACATTTTCAGAATTCACCACGATCTTGAATCTCACCATTCTTCAAATTAAGGATCTCAGTCCAATCCTCATCTCATGGTGATCAATTTGCACCATCTAATCTTGACTAACAGTCCAAGAATCACTAGATTTCAGCCCTAACAGAAATTGATCATCACCTTATTTTGTCTCTAATTCATCAATTTTTGATCCTAAATCCAACTATTCAATAGGAGAACCTAACCACATATGAATTTCTAAGCATCTCCCTATAGTTTAAGCATAAATTCAATGTATACCAACCTGGTTTCAGACGTGTAACAGGAGGTGTTTTTGATCACTTCAACCTCCAAAACAATGCAGACACACTCCAAATTCACTCCTAAAGCCTTTGCACACCTTGATTTAGCTTGATTCTTCCTTGAACTCAAAAACCGATTTCAACTTGCAAGGGTAAATCTTCAATCTCACTCTTTGCTTCCAGCATCAATCTCTTCCAAAAAATGAACTGAATTCACTCAATGACTTATATAGAAGTGTTTAGACTCATCTAGAAACTTCTGGAATCATCCAAATGAGATTTTTGGATTTTCAATTTCTCCTCTAAATATCATTCATGGAATATGCAATATCTCCTCTATTTGGGCCTCAGCAAGCTTGGTTTGCACTCCTCATGAGCTAAGGAATTGAATGGTGATGATTGTTTCCTTGTTTGCAAGCCAAAGGTGGGAGTTTGATTATGTTGCTTCATCATGAAGAAATGAAATGGAATGGTATGGAAATGACCTCAAATCAAAATTCTAACATTTCCATTGTTTCTAAAATCATTTTTCCAATCAATTTGACCTATTATTTTGCTTCATTTGGTCACAAAATGAATTATTTGAATTTTTGGTCATTTAATCCTTTTAATTCTTCCTTTTTCAAAATTTCTTGAACCAAATCTCTCCTTGAGCCATTTCAATGCCTCCTTGATGCATGGTCAAGGTTAAAACCCCATTTTGAACAACTTTCTAGTTGAACAAAATTTCATTTGAGGCCTCTAGGTGGGTGAAAATAGCCTATGATCACAAATGACCTATAATCACCAAATGTCCAAAATACCCTTGACTTGTCCAAGCCATAAGTTAAGTTCTACAAATCCTATAAAGGACTTCTAGTACTCTCTAGAAAGCTAAGAGAATAAGGAACAACATTCATGTTAACCAAAAGTTCATAGGAATCATCCCTCTAGGGAAAAAGTTTCATGCAAGTTGGGTAACTTTCAAGCTTCACATTCACATGCCTCAGATGACTTGTAACTTGTCAAAGCCATAACTTGAGTTATACAAATCCTATCAAAGACTTCTAGCACTCAAATTAAAGCTAATATCATGCTCTACAACAGTCATGTTGGGGGCAAGATGAGATAACAATCACATCTTGAGTTACATTGCCTTGAAGATGGGGGTCAAACTAGGGGATTTTACACTGTCAAGCCTTAGAAACCCTAGCTTGAAACTTCTCAAACTCTTCAATCATGATGAGTTAACCTTGGAATCATCCTTAGAAAATCTTAATGCATCAATCCATGATCACATGGATCTTGAATTAGGTCTCAACCTTCTTCAAATCATCAGTTGACTTAGGGTTGACCTAGGCAAACCCTAGTTGCACCACTCATGGCTGAGCCTTCTTAATATTGCACAATGACCTGTCTAGGCCTCAAAGTGATCTTAAACACTTCTCATGAGCTCTCTCAAGACCTAAAGTCTAACTTCATGGCCTCAGAATCATCTGATGGCTCCCCACAACTCTCAGGTTAGGAGACCTACACACTTGGCTTCAACCACTCTTTCTGAGGCTCTTTCAACTTCTCTGACAAGGATATCAACCCTTGAACACTTGAATAACCTTCTTAGATAGCTTCATAATCTTGTATATCTCTTAATTGGTAATCATACCTCTTGATCTCCTGCACACATGTCAATGTAATGCAAATGATAATGCTAATGTGAATGAAATGAAACATAAGCTAGGTAAAGAAATGTTGGGCAAATTTTGGGGTGCAACAACCCTCAGTCAAGGAGAAATGGAGTCACTTAAGATATCACCTTAAAGAACAGACTCCTTATTATCATATATTGAAGCAAGATAAATTTGGCATAATCTCTTTCTCTTCAATACTTGACTTTTATTCTAGGGTTCTATTAAATGCCAAACATGCTTTAAATTGATACATTATAATTGGCATTTTTCATCTCATTTGTTATGTTTCAATGGAATTATTCCATGTTTCAATGATATACTTCAATTATGTTGTTAATAAATTTGGTTGCTTTGATTTGGTTTATTGTGCAGGATTTAGGCATAATCTATCAAACAGTAAAACACAAGGAAAATTGATAAGGAAGCCAAATCAAACTGAAGATTCAACGTGTTCGCTGGGCGAACAACAATGAGCAACCAGAGAATATTCGTTGGGCGAAGTAGCAGTGAAGCCCCAGCAAACCCTCTCATATTAGAGGCAAAAAGAAAAGGACTCTAAGTTCGCTGCGCAAACTTGTAGCGAGTGTTCGTCGTGCAAAGTTTCAGCGAGGAGGAAACTTTGGATGACAGTAAGTAAAGGGACATAAGTTAGTTGTGCAAATTTATAGCGAAGAGGTTCGCATGGCGAAGAAGTGTTCGCTAGGCGAGCTCATATATTTTCCCAGGGGCGGTTTAACTACTCAGGGGAACTTCAAGTGCCATAAAGTGGCTTTCGCTGGGCGAAGAAGGAGTTCACTGGGCGAACTTGGCAGACTTTAGTTGTACTATATAAGTACTTTTCACAATGTTTGAGGATCATAACCCCCATTTCACATAGAAACCCATTTCTTCAACATTTCTTCACCAAATAGTGACTTTTGTAAATAGAAGTTGGATTCATATCCGAGTTCGATTCTTCAATGTGGATGCTCATTCATCTTCTCTTAAGACTTGTAAAGCAAGCTACCATGGTTATGGGTAGCTAATTTCCCTTGTATCAAAGGTAGAGGCAGTCTACCTTAGCTTTATGTATTTCTTTTGATTGGCCTTGTATGTGAACAAACGATGATTAATATATGATGAATATTTTTGTTCTTAATGACCCTTTCTTGTTTTATAAAACTCTAGACATAGATTTTATGGAACTTGACCTAAAATATTCATCTATCAATTTATAGATTGGAAAGATCAGTCTATGGTTGACATTTGCTTTGTATTAAACTTAAAGCTTACTATATTGGTTGTTATATGAAGAGATCGTGTAGAGATGAATACAATATTTCTCATGGTGCAGCTCTAGAGATAGACGATATTGAGAGAATACACGATGATATTAATTGGGTCTGACTTCACATACAATATTAAAAGAATATCTATAAGTTATGGTACATGAAAACTACTTTTGATATACTTTGTTAATCAAACACTTTAGAATTTATAAGCTTTGCTACTAAAAATTGTGACAATTTATGAAACAAAATTTGAAAACCCTTTTTCTTAGAATGGTAAACTATTGAACGACAAGCATCAAGATATCAAACAATCCCCGTGGACATGATAACAAAAACACCTCTTTAACTATGATTCGAACTAAATGGCGCCGTTGTCGGGGACTGTTGTGATATTGCAAGCATTGCAATAGTTTATTGATTTTAAGATCTTTGTATTGTGATCTCTTACCTCTGTTTATTTTTCTTGTGCTATTTAATTTGTTTGGTTAAGTATGCATATTCTATTTATGCGAGGGAGTGTATCTCCAGACCAACTTCTTTTTGATCCTAAGATTGAAAGAACCGCTCGGAAGCTCAATAGTAGAACTAGGCGGAGAAGGCAACTTGCCAAAGAAAGACGATATCACAGAAAAAACTTCTTCATCTATACCCATTGTTATGTCAATCATGGAAGATCCACCACCACTACCTCCTGCTTCAACCCCATGTGTCAACAGTCTAAGACACAATGCTCAATTTGCACAGAATACCAACAACAGAAGGCATTCTGAGATAAAGACGGGAATCCTAGCTCTTTTATATGCAAATCCCTTTTGTGGGCATAGACCATGAGGATCCGTTTACTCATCTCACAAATTTTTACGAGATAGCGGGTGCAACTGGAGCACCAAAAGTCGAAGAGGAATCTTTGTTAAAGAGACTATTCTCGTATTTCTTAATTGAGAAAGCGAAGGAGTGGTATCTTGACCAATTTACTCTTGTGATGACAGATTGAAGCATTTTGAAGGAGAAGTTTCTTGAACAATTCTTCCCTCAATCTAGATTTATGGAGGCCAAGACTTCAATTTCAGTATTTGCGCAAGGAGGAAGCGAATCTCTCAATGAAGCATGGGAGAGATTCAAATCTATGTTGAGAAAGTGTAAGGGTCATGATTTTGATAGCTTGACTCAAGTGCACATATTCCACAATGGACTTCAATCCATTCATGAAACTCTTTTGGATGATACGGCGGGTGGTTCTCTTATGTAAAAGAGTGTGAAAGATGAAGTGTCCATCCTTGATAGGATGACACTAAATGATCATCAAGGTTAACACAGCTGTGGTACTTTGCAAAGAAAACCAAGAATTCTCGATAAGTGGAGTTGTTGACAAAGTAAATGTAAAAACTTCCCCAACAAAGAAAACCAAGAAAACCATCAAGGTTAACACAGCTGTGGAGCTTCTTGCTCAAAATAAATTACTTTCTCAATAAGTGGAGTTGTTGACAAAGTAAATGTAAAAACTTCCCCAACAAATCAAAGAGATGCAAGAAGTTCCCAACAAAGTTCAACAAATTACAAGTTATGAATTGTGGAAAGGTGATCATCCTACCGAATATTATGCATCGGTCGTTAAAAAAGCCAACTATACGTGAAACCAAAATTAAGGCTATCAACCAAGACCATCGTATCAAATCAATAACCAAGGCTACTAACCGAGAGGTAATAACCAAGGTTACCAACAAGGGTGGAGACAAGAACCAAGTTCTTCTAACCATGAACCATATAAAAATTACAACCAACCTCCAAAAAACCAAGGTGGAAGCTCAAAGATAGAGGAAATTTTTAACCAACTCATGCAAATGTCTATCTCCACTCAAAAGAGTACGGATGCGGCAATTCGGAACCTTAAAACTCAAGTTGGATAATTGTCCAAGCAATTAGCCGACCAACATAAAGAAACCTTTTCGGCTAATACTCAAGTGAATCTGAAGGAATATTGCAAAGCCATCTTTACTAGGAGTGGGAGAACAATTGATGTTGGAGTTGATAAAAATGTTGTGGAGAAAAATGTTGAAGTTGAAAAGAAGGATGGAATTGTGGAAGAAGTTGAAAAAAATAATGATAAGAAGTTAGTTGAAAAGGAGGAAGTAGGGAAAAAGTTAAGAGAGGAGAATTCGAAAAAAAGTAAGAAAGGAAAGGATCATGAGAGTGAAGTTCTAATGATAAATTTACCATATCCTAATGGTCCTACGAAAAAAGACAATGAAAGTATTATGCTAGATTCTTGGACATATTTAGTCAGTTGCAAATAACCATTCCATTTTCTGAGGCTCTAGAGCAAATGCCAAAGTATGCAAAATTCATGAAAGAAGTACTGACAAAGAAGAAGAGGTACACAGATAAAGAAACCATTGAGCTCAATGTAAATTGCAGTGCTATTGTCCAAAGCATTCTTCTGCGGAAGGAAGAAGTTCCAGGAAGAGTAGCTTTACCTATAACTTTAGGTAAATATTTCAAGTGTAAGGCTTTGGTCGATATGGGTGCTAGTATTAATTTGATTCCTTTGTCCGTGGTGAAAAGGCTTGAGAACATGGAGATGAAATCAACCAACATAACTTTGTAACTAGCAGACAAGTCTAGGACTTGTCGTCATGGTGTTGTTGAAAGTTGACAAATTCTTATTTTCGGTTGATTTTGTAGTCATGGATATGGAAGAAGAAGAGGATACACCAATAATACTTGGAAGACCCTTCATGAAAACCGCAAGAATTCTAATTGATGTTGATGAAGGAATAATGAAGGTGAGAACTAATGATGAAGAAGTGTGCTTTACACTTTTCAATGGTGTATTCAAATCAAGTGGAGGATGATTTTCAAGTGAGAAAGGAAGATGCAAGGGTTGTAGTGAAGAAAAAGAAAGAGGAAAATGCAAAGATTGAAGCGGTTTTGAAAAAAAAGGATGAAGAGGCCAATGAGGCTATGATGAAGTCGTGTTGGGATTTTTCGTTCTTGAGGAAAAATGGACCAAGAATTGATCATGACAATGGTTGAGGAATTTTGTGGTAGAGTGAGTTCATCCAGAAGCTAATTCAATTGCTTTTAGTTCCGAGGTTTCAACCGTCGGACCATCGAGCTCAAACGATGTTAAACAAAGCACTAGTTGGGAGGCACCCCAACATTGTAAGTACCCTTTCATCTTTATTGCATTGTTAGTGTTAGATTAGCATAGAAAGTTTTGTGATAGAGTGAGAAGAAAAGAAAATAATTTCAAAAATCTGTCTCATTCGCCTTGAGTTTGTTGGGCGAACCTGGGACGAATGCTCGCTAGAAGTTCGTTGTGCAAACTGAGCGAGACAGAACAAAATATCACTTTTCTGCCACATCATTAAGTTTTTTTCATGGGCCAAAATTCATCGGGCCAATGGCCTTTTTGCTGATTTGGTGGGGAAAACTTTTCCCCCACTTCCCCTTTTGTCTTTCCTTTCCCTCTTGTCTCTAGCACTTTACAAACATACAACACACATTCTCTTCTCTCTCACGCGTACCTTTGCTAATGAAGAAAATTTCCCAAATTTCAGTTTCAATCTCCATTCTCTCTATCCACTTCATTATAGGTTTGAGTTATGTTATTCATTTTTCATTAATATTAGAAGCATGTGGTTAGGGTTATGTGAAAATTCTTTTGGAAACTTTTTTCTAGCTTTGTAAATATGTTATGCATGTGTAAGTTGTATTGATTTACATTGCTATACTTGTATGGGTACTGTGCTATAAGAATTTTTGAGAGTTTGAGATGATCTTACTTAGGTTAAGTTGAAATTGGTTTGAATTATTTTAAGAACTTTGAATCTTTGCATGAGCAATATGGCTTGGTTGTTGTTGTTTACTTGATACTCGTTATAAAACTGGTTAGCACTGATTGAATGGTACAAATTACGTTGTTTTCGTGTTAAGATTGAATAGGAAGAACTTGGAATTTCTCAAATTCGCAGGGTTCGCCTTGAGTTCGCTGGGCGAACCTGGAGCGAGTGTTCGCTGGCCCTTGCTGGGTGAACCCAAGGCAAACATGACAACAATTTTAATTTTTGAATTGTGCTGAGATTTCTTGTTCTGATATTTTTCTCCTTGCGTTGTAACTAATGTGTAATTTGTTTTCTTTGCTGGTTACGTTTTGGTGATTGTGCAGATGGAACCTCCAAAAGCATCTCCTTCAAGAAAAGAAAGGTCAGAAGCTCTTCCCGCATGCAACCAATTTCATATGACCATGAAAGGTTCAAAGGGGTAAAGCAAGCTGCCGGATATGTTTCTCTTGAGAAGAGGAGCATATTTTCTTAGAAAAGGTTTAACATCAAACCCCAAGGTTCCTACTGAGTAGTAGCCGTAATTCTTCACACGAAAAAGTGGGACAAGCTAATTACCTTATGTGATAGTTATAATGTGGAACTCGTGAGGGACTTTTACGCTTATTCCCGTTTAGAAGATAATGAGGTATTTTCTTGGACTACACAAATAATGGGAAGAGAGGTGAAGTTTGATCGAGACACGATTAATCACGTGTTGGGTAAACCTCTTACCTTGGGGGAAGATGAGTTGGATGAGTATCATAGGAACTTGAGGTTGAATAGAGATATTGAGGAGATTTATGGTGCTTTATTGTTGGAAGGAAAGTCAGTGGAACTTAACCCATCTAGGGTTGCGAGGAGATACCATAGGGAGGATATACGTCCCTTAGCACAACTAGTGCTACTCTTGGTCTTAATGAACATTAAGCCAAGGAGACATACCTCCACTGTACCTATACCAGTTACTCACTTGATCCATAACATCTTGATAGATACACATATTGATGTGGCTCGGATCTTTGCTGATGAGATGTGTTAAGTGGTTGAAAGCAGTATCAAACCAAGGGCGCGAGCTAATTGCCCTCTGGTTTTCCTATGCTTGATCATGGCTTTATGTGTGCACTCGAGGGTGAAGCTACCCTCTCGCCGTCAGATTACCATTCCGGCCACTATTGATGATAATTATATGGAAAAGTTCTATAGTCCTAAGAGGTTGAGAGGAGGGCAGAGTATTTGTACATGTATAAGAGCAGGAGAGGCTTCAGGTTCTGGAGTTGCATATTCCAAAGGCTTTGACCTGTTTCGGAGGGAAATCTATAACTACAGCTGGGATTGGATGATGGCTACTCAGTTTGCCATGATTGATATACATGACTCTATGCAGGTTTTACAGCTACAATATCGTGAGCTTACGGTGCATCATTCGATCATGACTAGGGAGTAGTTCTTAGCTCATGCTGGTTGGCTCGAGGCCAGGCCATTCTCTAGAGAGGGGTGGATGTTGCTGGAACTTACGAGACTGATAACACTAAGGAGGCAGGTGATGATGATGAGGTGGCTTCTGGTTCTGGTTCAGAGTCTAGAGAGGAGGTTCAGCAGGATGATGAGGAGACTGACTCCGATGAGGACTAGTTTTTTGATGTTTTGAGCATGATCTTAGGATACTTCCTTTGGTTGCTACAAAGTGAAGTTTTCAGTTTAGCTTAGATAACTTCTATATTTATTTTGTGTTGTATTTTATTTTGTATTGTACACTATCCACGTTTGTGGATCATTTTGGATGTTGAACTTATGTACCACTTTTGAGTATTTTCACTTTTGTTGGTGCTCTATGAATGTTCAACTTTAGTTTCTTTTTATGTTGTTTAGAGTTAAATTCTTCAGTTTAGGAATGTTCAACTTTAGTTTTTTATGGGTGTTGGTAGTTTGTTGAATTTAATACTTCCTTCTTTGGTGATTGAATGTGAGAACTTCTAGATTGGTTGCTATTTGCTGAAAGTATCCAATAAAGATTCTCCCAAGTTTGGATGGTGATGATAATATTTGAATACCATGAATGCATGCAAGGTACATGATTACCTCTTTCTAGGATTCTAGAATATTTAAGAATTTTTTTCTTTGTGCAATTGTATCCTTGTTTCATTTTGCAATTGTTTTCGAATGCTTGTTTCACTTAGGTTCCAAAAGTCACAAATTGCGAGAGACCTCCATTGTTTACTATATGCATAGGATGATTGATAAGCTTTGTTTAATACATTTGATTCATGCTTAATCTTATAATTATTTTGATTTTGTGGAAGCATTAGATGTGATCAAGGAATTTGTTGATATTGAACACAACCATATCCCAAAAAAAGTAACTTACCCGTGAGTAGTGAGAATTTGCTAACCCCTTTGAGCATAATAGTTTAGATCCTAGTTTAGTGATGAACTTGGTATTTGTACATAATTTGAAAGATAGTTTATCATTGAATTTTTTGAGATTGTAAAAAAAATTCTTAAACCTTTGATCATTTTTCTAAATTGTTTTCCTTTCCATAAAAATCAAGGAACATTCACTTGATGTTTGGTTGAATCCAAGTTAGGGAGAGTAAAAAGAAAAGTGGTATGTTACTCAAACATTTGAAAATTTTCAAACAAGCATTGAAAAAAGAAAAGAGAATTGTGAATATGAATGTGAAAAATAAAAATAAAAAGCATGCTTGTTTGAATGAGAAAAAAAATAGAAAATGAATAATATGCATAAAGGAATTTTGGAAGGGTGAACAATTGAGAAAAGAAAGTGTTGGATGAAGTTGTAGTGTGTACATAACCTTGTATAATGAATGTTTTTTTTTCATTGGCAACTTTGATTCCATGACCTTAGATATGTCCCTTTGTTGTGAACCTAACCAAGCTATAAACCTTAAATACCTTAGTGATCTTTTTTCTTCCATGATTTCATTTTTGATTCATTAGATGAATGTATGAATTGAATTGTATTTTGCATTATTTGTTAGGTGAGTCAAATTTCCCTGCAAATGCAAACACGTGAATTTATTCATTCTTATTTGAAGAGGAGTGTTAGAGTGATTCAAGCATGAAAATTTAGTTGTTATTTGAAGCATTGCATGATATTTGTTTAAGAAATAAATTCTTTTGCATTATTTGATTCTAGGAAGTTGTGAAGATTGCTAATGCGTGTTTGTTGTTTGATTTGAGCCATAATTTTATTCTTGGTTGAATTAAATGCTTGAGAAAATCCTCTTGTTTTCAATGAGAGGTATACTTTGCTTGAGGACAAGCAAATATCTAGTTGGGGAGAGTTTGTTGAATGCTAAACATGCTTTAAATTGATCCATTATAATTGGCATTTTTTTTCTCATTTTTTATGTTTCAATGGATTTATTGCATGTTTCAATGCTATTCTTAAATTATGTAGCAAATACATTTGTTTGCTTTGATTTGTGTGTTATTGTCTAGGATTTAGGTATAATCTATCAAAGAGTAAGACACAAGGAAAATTGACAAGGAAGCCAAAGAAAATATGAAGATTTAGTATGTTCGTTGGGCGAACAACAATTAGCAGCCAACAAATATTCTTTGAGCGAAGTAGCAACGAAGCCCCAACGAACCCTCTTAGATTAGAGGCAAAAAGAAAAGGACTATAAGTTTGTTGGGAGAACTTGTAACGAGTGTTCGTTGTGCAAAGTTTTAGCGAGGTCCTAGTGAGGAGGAAACCTTGGATGGCAGTAAGTAAAGGGCCATAAGTTCGATGTGCGAACTTGTAGCAAAGAAGCTCGCAGGGTGAAAAAGTGTTTTCTAGGCAAGTTCATATATTTTCCTAGGGGCAGTTTAACTGTTTAGGGGCACTTCAAGTGCCATAAAGTAGCCCTCGCTGGCTGAACTTGGAAGATTTTAGTTGTACTATATAAGTACTTTTCCCACTTTTTGGGGATCATAATCCCCATTATCACATATAAATCCATTTCTTCAGCATTTCTTCACCAAAGAGTGATATTTTGCCAATAGAAGCTGGATTCGCATCCGAGTTTGATTCTTCGACGTGGATGCACATTCATCTTCTCTCAAGACATGTAAAGCAAGCTACCATGGTTATGGAACACTAATGTCCCTTGTATCAAAGGTAGAGGTAGTTTAGCTTAGCTTTATGTATTTCTTTTGATTGGCCTTGTATGCGAACAAGTAATGATTAATATATGATGAATAATTTTGTTCTTAACGATCCATTCTTGTTTTGTAAAACTCTAGACATTGATTTTATGGAACTTGACCTATAATATTCATCTATCGATTTATAGATTGGAGGGATTGGTCTATGGTTGATATTTGCTTTGTATTGAAATTAAAGTTTACTATATTGGTTGTTATATGAAGAGACCGTGTAGTTATGAATACACTATTTCTCACGACTCCGCTCTAAAGATAGACGGTATTGAGAGAATACACGATGATATTAATCGGATCCGAATTCACATACAAGATTGGAAGACTATGTATAAGTTAGGGTATATGAAAACTAATTTTGATATACTTTTTTAATCAAACACTTTAGAATTTATAAGCTTTGCTACTAAAAATTGTGACAATTTATGAAACAAAATTTAAAAACCCATTTTTTTAGAATGGTAAACTCTTGAACGAAAAGCATCAAGATATCAAACAATCCCTATGGAGACGATAACAAAACCCCCATTTAACTACGATTCGAACAGATTCAGATGCTTCTTGAGAAGCAGTAATGACCGGAAGAGCCATATTACTCTTTCTTTTGAATCCTGCACTAATGTCAGCTTCAAATGAATATGCAGTGAATACCTCTGACATTAGTTTTTGGTAGTGTTTCTCCTTATTTTTGGATTTGGGAAATCAGTTGAAATAAGAATATCTCAGAAGCTTCTGAAGTTACTCTTGTAACAACAAATGTCACATTCCATTCACCTAGTTAAAGAACTCTTCTTATTAGGAAGGTTAATTCCTCATCATCAGACATTCCATAGGAAGTATCCTTCAACAGGATTTTGGAAATATGATCAGTTAGATAACTTTTCATCATCTAATTCCATTTCTTTTCTTTGGAGATTGCAAGATAAACCTACAAGACACAGTAAACTCAAGTTGTGTGATCTCTTGAATTACTAGGACCTCAGGTTTGAACTCAAAACAATCTTCTCAGAATTTGCTTGGAAAGATTAGATGAAGTGTAGCTGGACAAGCTTCATAACTGATTCCCACAAATCTGAGCATAAGGATTCAAAGATAGTCTGATCATTAAATGTATCAATGATGTTGATATACTCAAAATCAAGATAGATCACCTATCAGAATGCATCTACCTCTGAAGATATTTTCAATAAGCTTCTTCTGAGTTAGTGAGAGCGACTTTCAAACTTTGATCATCCCTACACCATCAACTTCTATAGTAATACCTTTTTCAGGGGTATTCTACAAATCTTCACAAAACCCTTTATTAATTTCAATGAATTAAAAATATATTTAAATTTTCCATCATTTAAATTCAGCAGAATCACCCTATGAATATGGTAGGAAAAACAATGTGATATTTTTCATGTGGCACTTGATTCCTTCTTGAAGAAAAGTATTTAACATACATACTTTTCTTGTTGGATAATTATCTTCAGACTGTTAACGGTTATATACAGACCATACTCTAATACCAACTGAAGGTGAGAAAAGTACACAAGAATGGGGGCTAAATTGTGTTTTTTTGTTCTCTTAATTTGCATCTGTTCAGAGTTTAGAATCTAAACTGGTGTTCAGGTTCTGATTATAATTAGCATTGGAATTTTAATAGAAGAAAATGAATAAGAGAAGAAGACAAAAATATTTATAATGGTTCCAGCCCCACTGCTTCACAAGATATTTTCACTATAATCAAATCATGATTACAATCGCTTATGCATTCAACATAAGACTTTTACAATGCTCAGACCCTAAGTTTGAGACTTCTTGCTTAAACCCCTTAAGGCTCAAGACTTGCTTGCTCATGTCTTACAAACTCAATACTTTCTTGCTCAAGCCCCTCAGGCCCAAGACTTCTTTCTCAGACCCACGGTCCAAGACTTCCCTGCTCAAGTTCCACGAACATAAGACTTTCTGCTTAAACCCTTCTAGTTCAAGACTTCCTTGCTTATACCTGTTGCACCCCAAAATTTGACCAACAATTATTTATTCATTGAGTGTTTGAAAGTGGATACCTTCATCAGAATGTTCAAGAGATCCTCAGAAGAAATGGGTTGAAACCAGGGTTGTGTGCTTCATAGCTTGAGAGTTGTGGGTGCCCCTCAGATGGTTCTGAGACTTTGAGAATGAATTTGATGTTTTGGGAAAGCCTATGAGATGTCTTGATAGCCTTCATGAAGCCCAGAGAAGTCATTGTGCAAGAGTTCAGAAGATTCAACCATGAATGATAGAATTAGGGTTTTGACTGGGTCAACCCTAGGATAACTGAAGATTTGGGAAAGGTTGAGACCCAATCCAAGGGCCATGAGATCATGGAATGATGCATAGAGATGATATAAAGATGATTCCTAGGCCAACTCATCATGAGTGAGGAGTTTGAGAAGTTTCAAGTCAGGATCCCCAAGGATTGTCAGTGAAAAACCCTAATTTGATCCTTATCTTCCAGGCAGTTTTAGCTCAAGATGTTATTGATATCTCACCTTCCCCACAACATGAATGTTGTAGAGCTTGTTCTAAGCTTTAATTTGAGTGGTGGAAGTCCTTGATAGGAGTTACAGAGCTCAAGTTATGGTTTTGACAAATTACAGGTCAGTAGAGGTGTGTGAATCTGGGTCCTTGAAAGTCACCCAACTTGCAGACAACTTTTGCCCTAGTAGGGTGATTCCTATGGCTTCTTGGTCAACATGAATGTTGAAGAGCATCTTCTTAGCTTTAATTTGAGTGGTAGAAGTCCTTGATTGGATTTGTGGAACTCAACTTATGGTTTGAACAAGGCAGGGGTATTTTGGTCATTTGTCAGTTATAGGTCATTTTAGCCAATGCCTAAAACTCCAATTTCCAAGCCTCAAATGGAAAAACTCAAAACATGAAAGTTGTTCAAAATGTGATTTTAAGTCTAGAAAGAAGGTCACAAATTGTTGGAAAAGCTCATAGCATGAAGTTACATGATTGGTCAAAAATGAACTAAAAATGGCATATAAGTTTGAAAAGTTGAAATTGGAAATTGGTTTGGAAGATCCACAAATCCAAAATAGGTCATCCAATATATCATTTTGATTGGAAAAATCATTTTGAGAACATTGGTTTAGCTAGAATTTTGATTTGAAGCTTTAAAATGGATGATGCTTTGAAAACTTGTTACTTGAAAAAGAAGGCAATGTTGAAAAACCTTACACAAGCCAAAGATGAGCTTGTTTTTCACTCATCCACACTCAATATCTCTCATAAGGAGAATTTGGCACAAAATGGTAAGGCATAAGGCATGAGATGAGAGAAATCCAACTTGTCCCCACATGAGATTTTCAAGAACTTTCCACCATATTCTAGATGAATCTAGAAGCATCTAATGATCATTATAAGAGGAGGGCCATGAAGAGAGTTCAAGGTTGGTGATAGAGAGAGATTTCAGGAGAGAGAGAGAGAGAGGAATAGCCATTGAAGTTCTTCCTTCAAGTTCAAGCTATCCAACAAAACCTTTCACTACAAGCCATCTCCTTCCCAACAAGTGCAAACAGAAGCATTTCCACCATTGGAGGATCATCCTGAAGCAGTTACAAGGCTTGCAACATCCTCCACGAGCACCTACCATCATCACTTGACAGGTTGGTTTCTTTCCCTAATCCTCTTAATTTATTTAGTTTTAGTTCATTCTTTAGGTGCAGAATTAGTGTGCTAGGATAGAGGATCAATTTCTGAGAGTTTGAGAGCTCTGCGTGAAGTTCCATGGCAGGTGAGTGTTTCTTTAATCTCCAAGAACTAGCTGTTTAGGGAGTTTTAAGTAGCATGAATTAGGTTAGATTAGCTAGGGTAGCATGGAGAGCAGGTTCAGATCCTTAGGTTGAAGTTTCACCATGGTTGATCTCAGGTGAACATGGTGGAACCATGATCTTAATGTCTTCTGTTAGGATTATCTAGGGAGAGTTAGGGGAAAGTGCGCGTATGGCTGTGTCCCTCTTGAGTAGTAGAAGATTTTTCGTTTTGGAATCGTGGCATTTCGTGGCCTGAGCAGGGAGAACGAGTGAGGGGAAGATGAGTGCATGGATGGAGGGTTTCTGAAAACCCTAGAATCGTTGGGGACGATGAAGGTGGTCCGTTGGATTAGTCCCCAAGTTTGACAATTTAATCTCATCGCACGGCCCAGATTCAATCTGAAGATGGAGGGAAAAGTTCAAAAAGTGAAACGCGGTCGTTTCATTTAAACTGGTCTCTGGGCTTAGTTCGCTATCCCCACCCCCCTTTTATCTGGCCCAACTGAAACCAACTGGCGCGTGTTGCTATTCCAACCCCCTCCCTTTTATTTGTTTTAATTTCTTTTATTTTCTTTTTTATATTTTTCTGTTTTAGAAAATTCATAAATAATTGATAAATAACTCTTTTTTGTCCATTCTTTTTTCTATGATTAGATAATTTTGTGTAGAAAAATATAAAAATAAAAATGGAATTTTATTTTTAATGTAGAATTTTTGGTGGTATTTTCTTTAATATAGTGTATTTTCTTTCTTTTAGTTGATGCATGATTTTGCAAGATTTGTTTTAGGACCTTCCCTTAGGTTTTTTTACTCATTCTTTTTGAGCAATTAGATGATGAATCATAGTTCCCCATAGGATTTATTCTAGAATTTTAGAATTAAATTTTGATTAGTTTAATTAGGGTAGATGTAGGGTATCCTAATTAGGGTTTAGGTTGTGCTTAGGTGAAGAATTCACTTTCTTTGAATAAGTTTTGTCTTGATTTTTAGGTAGAGGCCTATGTAGATGTTATGAATAGACTTTGTAGACCCTTGTGAATAATTGTTAGATTTTTCCCCATTGGTTTAGCATTTTTTAGGTATTTTCTGAAGTTGCCTATTGATTTTGTTTACCCTGTGGTTATCTGTTCATCTTTGGGGTTCATTGTGGGGAATTTGTTATGGGGCTTGTGTTGTCTTGAAGACCTTGTTGGAGAGCATGATGAAGAGAAGATTGAAGATCAAGACTCAGAGACCCAGAGCTTGGCTTGTCCCCTGTTTGTGAGGTTTGAGATCCTGAAGCTTGAAGGGAGTTCATGGTACTTTCCTGAGGAAGGCACTATGAATGACTTTCATTCTTTCTTCTCACCTCTTTCTTAAGTATCCAATGATGTTGGAGCCAACTTGTGAGTTTAATTTCTCCTGAGGAGGAATGTAAACTGATCACATGTTGTTGAGCCACATGGGATACAACTCCTAAGTGGAAGCCTCCTAGTACTTTCCTGAGGAAGGTCCTATGGGTCTATTCACTTAGTTCCCTTAGTTTATCTAGGATTTCTCAAGTATCCAATGATGTTGGAGCCAACTTGTGAGTTTAATTTCTCCTGAGGAGGAATGTAAACTGATCACATGTTGTTGAGCCACATAGGATACAACTCCTAAGTGGAAGCCTCCTAGTACTTTCCTGAGGAAGGTCCTATGAGTCTATTCACTTAGCTCCACTAGTTCAGATAGGATTTCCTAAATATCCAGTGATGTTGGAGCCTGCTTGTGAGTTTAATTTCTCCTGAGGAGGAATGTAAACTGATCACAGTGGTTGAGCCACATAGGGTATGACTCCTGAGTATACACCTCCTAGTGCTTTCCTGAGGAAGACACTATGAGCCTGCTTGCTTAGCTCCCTTTCTTTGGTAAGCTTGTTCTGAAGCTTGAAGACTGGGATTGATTTCTCTTGTTTAGGGTTTTGCTTGAGGGCTTTGCTTAGATTTGATTCAGATTCTGTGTTAGGGTCAGGATTAGAGAGTAGATTCTTTCTTTCTCAAGCATGTGTGTTTGTTTGCCTGTTGGCACTTCATTCCTTTTATCTGTTCATTGCTTGATAGTATACTGTTATTTCATGACTGGCTTGAGGTTGAGATGAGCTTGTGGAGGCTGAAACCCCACACACATTTCCTCCCTCACTTGCATTGCATGCATTTTACTGTTAAAGCTGATGTTTTTGTCTGTTTGGGTGTATCATTGACATGATCCCTTAGGACTCTCATTTCCTTTGATAAGGATTTGATGATAGACTTTTAGGTTGAAACCTATGCATGACAACACCTAGGAGTTCCCTGTTTAAACCTCAACCATAGGATGAATCCATGGCATGATAACAGTAGGACTTGATAGTCTCCCTCCTAGTTGAGCCATTTTTCCCCGTAATTAGCCGAACTACGTTTGCTCTGATCTTTCATACCAGATGAAAGTACGTAGGCATAGGATGCGACGTCCTAGCGAGCAACCTTTCCCCCATCTTTCCCCGTAGTTAGCCGAACTATGTTGACTCTGATTTCTCATTCTCTGATGAGAATACGTAGGCATAAAGCGCGATGCTTTGCCGAGTCATTTTTCTTTTCTTTTTCAGCCAGCCTTGATAGGTAGATAGATTATAACCAACCCGTCCAAGTAAACAAACAAGCGAGGATCCCGTCGAGTACGACGGACGTGAGGGGTGCTAATACCTTCCCCTTGCGTAACCGACTCCCGAACCCAGACAATGGTTGCGATGACCTTGTCTTACCCTTCTTTCGTCAGGTTTTTCCGATCGTTTCCTTTCCCGCTCTGAGGGATAAATAACGAAAGGTGGCGACTCTTCTATCATGCCGGCACCTTATTTTCGCGCAAGCGACAGCTGGCGACTCTGCTGGGGAGGCATAGCATCTAGGGACTTTTCCCATCCCTTATGCTGGGACCGTTTTCCATCCCCTACGCGAGTCAATCCTATCGTTTGTGTGTTTGCTTGTTGGGTTGCGTTTATTTATCGCATTTTTACTTCCCGCACTTTACTTCCCGCATTTTATTTCCCGCATTTTATTTCCAGTTTGATATGATTATCTGTGCTGCTGTGGGAGAGGGATGTTACTGTGAGTGAAAAGTCGGACCTGGGCTTGAGTACACACCTAGATATAGTTGCGGAGAAGTAGTAGACGAACCTGTCTGCTGAGCAGGCACAGTTCCCTACGAAAATCTGCGCTCAGACGAGATTCTTGCAGAGGTGCTCCTTTCCGGTCCTGAGGATCTGAGGGGAGTCCAGACGTGAGGATTGCCGACTCTGGGGACCGATCATTTGGAAGTCAGCTAAGAGAGGCCTCTTCATGACTTGATGATACCACTCCTTCTGGGAATCGTATTGTCACTCATGAAAGTCTGTGACGCTGACGACCGCATAGGATGCCGTACCTTTGTCCGTGGATTAGGTCCATACCTGTGAGTGGGGTTGGGATATTGCAGGAAACTTTGACCTCCAGACTACCTGGTTTTCTCGACAGTGAATCAGTTATGTTGGGTTCTCAGTTGCAGAGATGTTCTTGACAGAGCGAGAGTTTGATCAGAGGATCTTATCATCGGGTGTTTGTTTGTTCTTGATAGAGCAGGCCTTGATCAGTGTATTATCGTCAGTGGTTTGTTCTGGACGGAGCAGATTTTGAGCGGGGTCTGAGGATCTCGTCAGCGGTTGTTATTTGTTCTTGATAGGGCAGATTTTGACTGGGGTTTGAAGATCTCATCAGCAGCTGTGTGTCTGTTCTTGAGAGGGCAGATTTGTGATTTGGGGTCCGAAGACTTCATCAACAGATATTCCTTGATCTTGCATCCGGGGTCTTTATTATCAGGCCTTTATTCTTGGCAGAGCAGAATTTTGATCTCGATCCTATCAGATGGTTATTCGCAGCAGATCAGATCAGTGGTTTTACACCGGGGTCTCCTTCTCATCAGTGACTGTTGGCACCGAATCTCCACAGCAGCCACCTGGATATATTGTTGCATGCCTGCATTTTGCATTAGCTTGCATAATCATTCGCATTCCATTGGCGTGTGTCTGTGACAGGTACCGTTTCCCTGATCCAGGATCTCTCGCCTCTTATTGCGTTACTGCAGCCCCTCTCAGGAAGACTGATGCGTACGAGTTCTCGGTCCTTGATGTGTCGAATCTGACTATTGCTATGTGAGGTTTCTACTTCCATGATTGGGCCCAGATTCTTCTCCTT
The DNA here is from genome assembly GCA_963859935.3 of Lathyrus sativus. Lineage (NCBI taxonomy): Eukaryota > Viridiplantae > Streptophyta > Magnoliopsida > Fabales > Fabaceae > Lathyrus > Lathyrus sativus. The sequence continues at coordinate 131,069,618 of OZ012739.1, forward strand.
ATTATTGTCAGCAGGTGCCAGGATCGGGGGACAATCTCTCAAGCACACAGACACACGCATGCATCTGCATAAAGCATTTCTGCATGACATACATTCTGTTACCTTTTCCTAACCTTTGATATTGACAGGTTTTTCAGGTACTCAGGTTCCGAGCTGTGTTCGATCTCCAGGATTGATCAAAGATTCATCCACCGCTACTCAACTCGCGCTAATCAGACGAGAATCATGGACCAGGTACAGTCAGATGTTCAAGAGCTTCGTGAACGGATGGATCGTTTTATGGAGCTGATGCAAGTAGTTGCGAATGGGCAAGACCAGCTTCGTACTTTGGTTCAACCTCTCATCTCCAGGGTTGACAGTAATGGAATACTTCACGGCGGGGCCGTGCCCACTCCTCCTCAAGGGGATACTCCGCAGAACGTTGTTCCTGCTGCCAGGGGAAACGGCAGTGCTAACGGCAATCTTATGACTAATCTCGGACTTAATGCGGCAGGCGCCGACAATGGTGGTTTGGGAGCCAATGTTAACATGGGGCCGGTCAACGACAATGTTGGTGCAGGAAATATGGTGGGGCCTCAACCGTGGCTGGAGGACCATCAAGATGACATTTTCTCTCAGAGAGGTGTAGAGGCAGAGTTGACTGCTGAGGCTCGACTCAGGTTCAAAGCGCTGGAAGACAAGATGAGAGATATAGAAAATCAGAACACATTGGGCGTTGACGTGGCCAAACTTGGGTTGATTGCTGACTTTAAAGTACCTCATAAGTTCAAGGTGCCTATCTTTGAGAAGTATAGGGGCACTACTTGTCCCCACGTTCACCTCCGATCTTATTATAGAAAGATGTCCGCTTATTCTGACGATGAGAAGCTGCTGATGCACTTCTTTAAGGATAGTCTTTCTGGTCCATCGCTCGAATGGTATATGGGTTTGGAGCCCGCTGCTGTGCGCACCTGGAAAGATCTTGCAGAAGCGTTTGTTCTCCACTATCAATATAATAGCGACTTGGCTCCCAACCGAGTTCAGCTTCAGAATCTCTCGCAGCGGAGCAATGAAAGCTTCAAAGAGTACGCCCAGCGGTGGCGTGAATTGGCTGCTCGGGTCCAACCACCGATGGTTGAGCGTGAGTTGGTACAAATGTTCGTGGCTACCCTTCCCGGAGTCTATTATGAAAAGCTGGTTAGTGGCATGTCTGGAACGTTCTCGGCCCTCATCACTTTGGGCGAGCATGTTGAAAACGGTATAAAGATCGGAAAAATTCAGGGCGAATCATCCTCAGCTGGAGGAGCTAGCAAGAAACCTTATACTGGCAAGCGTCGAGAGGGAGATGCCAGTGCTGTCACTAATGCTAGGAGAAAAGGCAAGGGCCCTCAGTCTCAGATTGCTAGCATAAACATCCCAGCTGCTCCACCGCAGCCGCAGCCGCAGCAGCAGCCCCAGCAACAGAATAATCAGGGATATAAGAGATATCAGAATCGGGGTCCCCTGGCAAACCGTCATCTTGAAACTCCACCTATGCCATATGCACAGCTTCTGCAAACGTTGCTTCAGCTCCAATTGGTTCACAAGAGGACAATGGCTCCCTTAACAGGGGCACCACCACCGGAGTATGATGCTAATGCTACTTGTGAATTTCACTCTGGGGCACCTGGCCATACGGTTGAGAATTGTAAAGCTTTTAAGCACAAAGTCCAGGACTTGGTCGACGCCAAGGTTATCAACTTTTCTGACAGCGCGCCCAACGTCACCAAGAACCCGATGCCTCATCATAAGGGGGGCGGAGTGAATGCTGTTATCACTGAGGAGAATTCAGACTTGCTGACTGATGTCAAAGATTTGAAGACGCCGTTGAGTTTTGTTAAGGCTAAGTTGCTGAAGAAGGGCTTCTTTCCCGGATGTGGAGAGTTATGTATGGCTTGTGCTACACTTCCTGATGGGTGTGAGCAGTTGATCGAAGGTATCCAAAGTCTGATGACCGAGGGTATTTTGCAGTTCAGTCGGAGCGTTGAGAATGCGTCAGGGGAAGTCGTGCTGAAGCAGGCAGACGAAGTTGCTACCATTACTATTCCTCGTCACCCTATTACTATTTCTGCGCCCCGTCCGCCTTCTATCACCATCACCAGGGCCGGACCAATCCCATTCGAGAGCACCAATGCCGTTCCATGGCATTATGGCGCCGAAGTTTATTGTAATGGTCAGAAGATAGAGCTTGAGCCATCCGGATCGACTGCGCAGAATCTTACCGAAGTCAGTGGTATCACTAGAAGCGGAAGAGTGTTTGCGCCAGCAGGAGTTGTAGCAGAGAAAGTGGTCCGGGCTGACGCTGTGGATAAGGGCAAAGGTAAAGCTGTTGAAGAGGTCCCTGCAGGGGCAGAGAAGGACTTGCTGGTTAAAGATGCTGAAGAGTTCATGCGACTGATCAAGAAGAGTGACTACAAAATTGTAGATCATCTTCATCAGACTCCGTCAAAAATCTCGATTCTTAACTTGTTGCTGTGCTCTGAGGCGCACCGCAATGCATTGCTGAAAGTATTGAATGCTGCATACGTGTCGCAGGAGATATCAGTGAATCAACTCGAGGAAGTAGTAGCCCATGTCAATGCTGGTAATGGGCTGGGATTTACGGATCTGGAGCTGACTCCTAAGGGAAGAGATCACAATAGCGCCTTGCACGTCTCAATAGAGTGCAGAGGCACGATTATGTCACATGTCCTAGTAGATACGGGTTCCTCGCTTAACGTGCTTCCGAAAAAGGCACTGATGAAGTTGGATACCCGTGGACTGCTGTGCACGCCCAGTGATCTGGTCGTGAAGGCCTTTGACGGAACCAAGCGCCACGTCTTCGGAGAATTGACCCTGCCAATTCAGGTTGGTCCAGAGACGTTCAATGCAGTTTTCTATATTATGGATATCATGCCCGCCTATAGTTGCCTCTTAGGCCGGCCGTGGATCCATTCTGCTGGTGCCGTAACGTCCACGCTACATCAGAAGCTTAAATATGCTGTTGGGGGCAGCATAGTGACAGTCTGTGGAGAGGAGGACATCATGGTAAGCCACCTGTCGTCCTTTAAATACGTTGAAATGGATGGTGAGATCCATGAGACTCTTTGCCAAGCATTTGAAACCGTCAGGGCGAAGGAGGTAGCTCCCGTTGTTGCAGAGAAGCAAAAGTTGAACCTCTCCTCGTTTAAGGAAGCTAGAGCCGTTGTCGAAGCTGGTTCCACCCCAGGCTGGGGGCATGTCTTGGATATACCAATCAAACAGGATAAGTTTGGATTAGGGTATTCTCCTGGAGCTGAAGCTTCATCTTCTTCTGGCAGTTCGTCTCATGGGAAAGGGCCGATCTTATTCACCAAGGGGGGAGTAATTTTCGAGAGTATCAATGCTGCGTCAGAGGACAGCGGGGACAGTGATTGCGATCTTGACGCCTGGATTCAACCGAGTAAACCAGGCGAGCGCCTCCACAATTGGACCATCAAGGAGATTATCAAGCTGACAAGTGAAGAGTAATGATTTGCTTTTTACAATCTTTGTACAACCCTATGTCCTGCCCGGGGCATAGTGGTTTTACTGTCAGGGCCTTGTTGGATTATGTGTATGCATTTTGTTAATAAATAAAAGGCGTTTTTCTTCGTAATCAAATGTTGTGTTCTTTGTTATTCATGCTTTATGTTTGTTTCGAAAAACAGCAAAATGGCAACGAGGTTCGTGCTAACCTGCATATCCCTGCTTTAAACTTAACCCTTGTTATTGCAGGATCCACGTAACAGATGACATCGACTCTGGACCCTCTACGGCTCACTACGACTTTGATTGCCCGATCTATCAAGCCGAGGATAAGATTGATGAAGACGAAGACCTTCCGGAAGAGTTGGCCTGCTTGTTGAGACAAGAGGAGAAGGTTATTCTGCCTCACGAGGAGGATATTGAGATTATAAATCTGGGTTCTGAGGAGCTTATCAGGAATGTCAGAGTAGGGGCTGCGCTGCAGAATGATGTCAAGCATAGACTGGTCGAGATGCTTCGAGAGTATAGTGACGTCTTTGCTTGGTCATATGAGGATATGCCCGGACTCGACACTGATATCGTGGTTCATCGCTTGCCGTTGCGAGAAGATTGCCCTCCAGTCAAGCAGAAGCTTAGGAGGACGAGACCAGATATGGCTGTAAAAATCAAAGAAGAGGTCCAGAAGCAGTTGGACGCAGGATTTCTAGCCGTTACCACTTACCCTCCGTGGGTCGCCAACATAGTGCCTGTACCGAAGAAGGACGGTAAGGTACGTATGTGCGTCGATTATCGGGATTTGAACAGGGCGAGCCCTAAGGATGATTTCCCGTTGCCTCATATCGATGTGCTGGTCGACAATACAGCCCAGTTTTCCGTGTTTTCGTTCATGGATGGCTTCTCCGGTTACAATCAGATTAAGATGGCGCCGGAGGACATGGAGAAAACGACGTTTATCACCCCATGGGGCATGTTTTGCTATAAGGTAATGCCCTTCGGTCTGAAGAACGCAGGGGCCACTTACCAGCGGGCAATGGTAACTTTGTTTCATGATATGATTCATCATGAGATCGAGGTCTATGTTGATGATATGATTGCAAAGTCCCAAACGGAGGAGGAGCATCTGGTCAATTTGTTGAAGCTGTTTGAAAGGCTTAGGAAGTTCAGGCTGAGGCTGAATCCTAACAAGTGCACTTTCGGAGTGCGGTCCGGAAAGTTATTGGGGTTTATCGTTAGTGAACGAGGGATTGAAGTTGATCCTGCAAAAATAAAAGCTATCCAAGAAATGCCAGCGCCGAAAACAGAAAAAGAAGTTCGTGGTTTCCTGGGCCGAATAAACTACATTGCAAGGTTTATCTCTCAGCTCACGGCCACTTGTGAACCGATGTTCAAGTTGTTAAAGAAAAATCAGGCGATTACTTGGAATGAGGATTGCCAGAAGGCATTCGATAAGATAAAGCAGTATCTTCAAGAACCTCCAATCTTGATACCCCCAGTGGCGGGACGACCATTAATCATGTACTTGACAGTTCTGGAGAATAGTATGGGGTGTGTTCTCGGTCAGCACGACGAGACGGGCAGAAAGGAGCATGCCATTTATTATTTGAGTAAAAAGTTCACTGAGTGTGAATCTCGATACTCGATGCTGGAGAAGACGTGTTGTGCATTAGCTTGGGCTGCCAAACGTCTACGACAGTATATGCTCAATCACACCACTATGCTGATTTCGAAGATGGATCCGATCAAGTACGTCTTCGAAAAGCAGGCTCTTTCGGGCAGGATTGCCAGGTGGCAGATGGTGTTAACAGAATATGATATTCAGTACGTCTCCCAGAAAGCCATCAAGGGGAGCGTATTGTCTGACTACCTTGCCGAACAGCCAATCGAAGACTATCAGCCAATGAAGTTCGAATTCCCTGACGAGGACATCATGTTTCTCAAGGCGAAGGATTGCGATGAGCCACTGCCCGATGAGGGGCCGGATAGGAAGTCTCAGTGGAAGTTGATATTCGACGGAGCGGTTAATTCCTATGGAAGTGGTATCGGGGCTATCATTACGACTCCTCACGGATCCCATATCCCGTTTACTGCAAGACTGACGTTTTCAGTTACCAACAACGAAGCCGAGTATGAAGCATGTATTATGGGTCTAGAAGAGGCAATTGATTTGAGAATCAAGAATCTAGACATATATGGTGACTCAGCGCTTGTAATCAATCAGATCAAAGGGGAGTGGGAAACTCGTCAAGCGAATTTAGTGCCGTACATGAATTATGCCAGGAGGCTGCTTCCGTTCTTTGACCGAGTAGAACTTCATCATGTACCCCGGGCTGAAAATCAAATGGCTGATGCTTTAGCCACGTTGGCTTCAATGTATAAAGTCAATTATTGGAATGAGGCTCCAAGAATTGTACTTTCGCGGCTTGATAGACCAGCGTTTGTGTTCGCAATCGAAGATGCTACTGACGGCAAGCCATGGTTCCACGATATCCAGACCTTCCTTATGACCAAGGAGTATCCTGCGGGTGCGTCAACCCAGGATAAGAAGACTCTGAGGAGGCTATCTGGAAACTTTTACCTCAACCCTGATGGAGTGCTGTATAAGAGAAACCACGATCTCGTGCTGCTCAGATGTGTGGATGAGAAAGAAGCAGGTATGCTCATGGAAGAAGTCCATGAGGGCACATTTGGTACGCACGCCGGCGGGCATGCCATGACAAGAAAGATCCTGAGAGCAGGATATTACTGGCTGACTATGGAGTCGGATTGCTTCAGATTCGCGAAGAAATGTCACAAATGCCAGATTTATGCTGATAAAGTTCATGTGCCGCCGTGCCCATTGAATGTCATGTCCTCCCCTTGGCCGTTCTCCATGTGGGGCATCGACATGATAGGCAAGATCGAGCCCACTGCATCCAATGGTCATCATTTTATCCTGGTAGCTATCGACTACTTCACCAAATGGGTGGAGGCAGCCTCGTACGCTAATGTGACCAAGCAGGTGGTGGCTAAATTCATAAAGAGGGACATCATCTGTCGCTATGGAATTCCCGAGCGGATCATTACTGATAATGGTTCGAATTTGAATAACAAGATGATGAAGGAGCTGTGCCAGAGCTTCAAGATTGAACACCACAACTCATCTCCTTACCGGCCAAAGATGAATGGCGCTGTTGAAGCGGCCAACAAGAACATCAAGAGGATTGTTCAGAAGATGGTTGTGACGTATAAAGATTGGCACGAGATGCTGCCGTTTGCCTTGCACGGTTATCGTACGACAGTGCGTACGTCGACCAGGGCAACTCCTTTCTCCTTGGTGTACGGCATGGAAGCTGTCCTGCCGTTAGAAGTGGAGATTCCCTCTTTACGAGTTTTGGTCGATGTGAAACTTGATGAGGCAGAATGGGTTACGAATCGCTTGAACCAACTCAGCCTGATGGACGAGAAGAGGCTAGCATCGATTGCATTTGGTCGCCTATACCAAAGCCGAATGAAGAAAGCTTATGATAAGAAGGTGCGTCCTCGAAGCTTTCAGACGGGTGATCTCGTCCTGAAGAAGATTCTTCCGCCACACTCCGATCACCGGGGCAAGTGGACTCCGAATTACGAAGGGCCGTATGTCGTCAACAAGGTCTTCTCAGGAGGAGCTTTGTTGTTATCCACAATGGATGGTGAAGATTTTGCATCCCCGGTGAACGCGGACGCGGTTAAAAAATACTTTGCTTGAAAGAGACCCGCTGGACAAAAAAGAAAGAGTCCAGGCAAAAAAGGGCATCCCGGCGAACCAAAAACAGAATAAAAGGTTCGGGCAAAAATTAGGGATATATTGAAAAAATGTACACCCGCGGAGTCGAAAACCTACACTGGGCGGCTTCGGCAAAAAAGGGTATCCCGGTGAACTGAAAACCCGTGAAGGGCGGTTCACGCAAAAGTTAGGGATTTGAATAAGCAAATGACTGCGTTCCGCGTATGGACTTTCATTGTTTAGTGGTTTGGAAGACCTGAGGGCCGTTTATCTGAATCAATCTCTTCCAAAGCTGAAGCATCGGAGAAGTATCGAAGTCGAGTGGGTCTTAGAGGGATCAACTCATGGTGTTCGTCTACGCCTCGATTGCCGACATTTGTATATACTGATGTATATTTATGTTTTCTTTTTGCGCGGCTTCCTCATTCCAGGAGCTTGCCTCTGTTGTAAAACATTTTTGCCCGTTCAGGGGTTCATCATCAATAAAATGCACATTATTCAGCAATTCTGCTTGTCTGTTTAGCATTTATCTGTTTTGTTTGCGAATGAAAACGCCGATATTTTGGATAAAATGCGCATACATAAACTTGCGGGCCTAGGCCCATTGATTGTTGAAACAACTAATTAACTGAATATTGTCACGAGATAATAACCCTGATAGGCCCCTTTGAGGAGGGTATCTTGTCTGTTTGTTTGTGTTGTTGCAGGTATAGCACTTGCCAGAAGATGTGTCGTGCGTATCCCCGAAGCAGGATGAGCCCTCCTTCCCCAGCGGAGTTCAGTAGTCTCTCCTCCGCAGAATCTAAACGCAAGATGGTGAGCAGTGATATGTCTCCCCGGGTAAAGGTGATTCTCTTCCCCAAGCAGACGCATCCTGAAGGAATGTCACCTCATCGGCTGAATCAAGCACCGAAGAATGATGTCGTCTCTCCCCAGCACCGGGTCACAAGTGCAGAGTTCATAGAAATGTTTGGGTACTGGAGCTCGTGTTTTCCCCAGTAAAGTCGTCGAAGCAGGATTCTCCCCCGCACCGGGTCATAAGTGCAGGTTTCGCAGGAGGTCGTTCGTATGCCAAAAGATGCAGTAACTGATGGTGCCAGACTGAAGTCTCCAGTGGAATTGAGATTCCCCACCAGAGTCGTGCTCTCTCCTGAAGATGGATGGTTCCCTCTTCCCCAGTAGAGTGTTGGAATGGCTGATGTTGTATTCCCCGGCAGAGTTGTACTCTCCCCCGAAGTCAGATGATTCTTTCTTCCCCAGTGGAATTGAAATTCCGCACCAGGATCGCACTCTCCAGTGAAGTAGAATGATTTCCCTCCCTGGCTGAGTCCGCAGAAAAGCAGAATACTTGGAAGTTGATCAGATCATGGTCGATTTTCCCCAGCAGAGCGTGGGGCAGCTAGTGCTGTGTTTCCCCAGAATCGCACTCTCTCCATCGAAGCAGAATGATTTCTCCTTCCTCAGCCGAGTTTGCAGATGTCCAAGAGATCCGAATCCTTGGAAGTTGGTCAGATCATGATTGGTTTTTCCCCAGTGGAGTGTTGAGCAGCTGAAGTTGGTTCCCCACAGAGTGGTCATCACCAGGAGAGTAGCCGAGACGGCCGCGCAGTTCATTCTCGCGATTGATATCAGCAGATCCAAGTTCTCGTAGAGCTTCGTCCCCTGCAGCAGTAAGCTGAAGTTGTTCCCCTGCAGCAGTCCGCGGAAGATCAATTCCCCAGACAGAGCCTGATTGATATTGGCGTGTTCACGTTCTCCTCAGCAGGATGATTCCTCTACCTGAGTGGTTCTTTCTCCTTGACAGGAGGATTCCCCCCTTCGGCATTTATTTTGCTGACGGGATCGCATCATTGTGCATGATTGCATAGCATTGTGCATGATTTCATAGCGTTTAGCATAAACGCATAGCATTTCCACTGAGTGGAGCATGGTGCAGAAGCATATGCATCATAGGCATGATCTAGATCATTATCATTCTTGCCTTACAGGTGTTCCACCAAAAGACCGGTTGCTCAGGACGATTCTTGATGTTCTCCCCAGCAAGGTCGCTTTTGAGATGATTCTTAAAGACCCCGGTGTGATCCCCACAGTCGCTCGGTCAAAATGATTTCTGAGATCCCCAGCAAAGTCTTCAGTTCGAGATGATTCTCAAATCCCTCAGCAGGGCCGTTTGCTTAAGACGATTCTTAAGACCTCAGCACAGCTTCCCGAGTGGTTCGCCTAGTATGATACTTGAGCTCCCCGGCAGCGTCCTCAGCAAGAGTTGCCCAGGAAGATTTCTGGAATACCCAACAGAATGTTTGCTCCGGAAAGGTTATCGGTTCAGGACGATTCTTGAAGATGCCCGACGGATCTGTTTGGTCAAGATGATTCTTGAAGTCCTCAGCAGCATGATATGTCTGCTCCAACAATGATGTCTAATCTGAAGATGGATTTCGTAAGCGCCCGAAGGCGATATCAGAAGGTTCCTGTGAGTCCAGATTTCCGTGTCGATGAATCAACGGGTGGCTGAAGACAAGGTTCCAGAGTTGTAGATACAACAGAGTGATTTGCGTGGGTCTGAAGACCAAGTCAGTTATCCTGAGGTGATGATTGATTGCGATCAAGTGAATGATATGTCTTCTGATTGAAGTCGAAGATGTTTCTCCAGCGGTGACGCAGGGTATTTCGATCGTCCGACGGTGATGTCAGGTTTAGTTCTCCAGCAGTAACGCAGAGTGCTTCGATCGTCCGACAGTGATGTCAGATTTGGTTCTCCAGCTAGTTGTTGAGCAGCTAATGTTGCAGGATTCAAAGGTTTGTTCCCCGCAGAGTACTATGTGCTCGTGCAGTTGGCAAATTTTCGGGTTTACCGGTATTCAATCGTCTCGCACCTTGATTGGGTAAGAGCCGTTCGCTTCTCACCCAGTCAGGTTCAAGCCGTTTGAATAGGGGCAGCTGTTGCACCCCAAAATTTGACCAACAATTATTTATTCATTGAGTGTTTGAAAGTGGATACCTTCATCAGGATGTTCAAGAGATCCTCAGAAGAAATGGGTTGAAACCAGGGTTGTGTGCTTCATAGCTTGAGAGTTGTGGGTGCCCCTCAGATGGTTCTGAGACTTTGAGAATGAATTTGATGTTTTGGGAAAGCCTATGAGATGTCTTGATAGCCTTCATGAAGCCCAGAGAAGTCATTGTGCAAGAGTTCAGAAGATTCAACCATGAATGATAGAATTAGGGTTTTGACTGGGTCAACCCTAGGATAACTGAAGATTTGGGAAAGGTTGAGACCCAATCCAAGGGCCATGAGATCATGGAATGATGCATAGAGATGATATAAAGATGATTCCTAGGCCAACTCATCATGAGTGAGGAGTTTGAGAAGTTTCAAGTCAGGATCCCCAAGGATTGTCAGTGAAAAACCCTAATTTGATCCTTATCTTCCAGGCAGTTTTAGCTCAAGATGTTATTGATATCTCACCTTCCCCACAACATGAATGTTGTAGAGCTTGTTCTAAGCTTTAATTTGAGTGGTGGAAGTCCTTGATAGGAGTTACAGAGCTCAAGTTATGGTTTTGACAAATTACAGGTCAGCAGAGGTGTGTGAATCTGGGTCCTTGAAAGTCACCCAACTTGCAGACAACTTTTGCCCTAGTAGGGTGATTCCTATGGCTTCTTGGTCAACATGAATGTTGAAGAGCATCTTCTTAGCTTTAATTTGAGTGGTAGAAGTCCTTGATTGGATTTGTGGAACTCAACTTATGGTTTGAACAAGGCAGGGGTATTTTGGTCATTTGTCAGTTATAGGTCATTTTAGCCAATGCCTAAAACTCCTATTTCCAAGCCTCAAATGGAAAAACTCAAAACATGAAAGTTGTTCAAAATGTGATTTTAAGTCTAGAAAGAAGGTCACAAATTGTTGGAAAAGCTCATAGCATGAAGTTACATGATTGGTCAAAAATGAACTAAAAATGGCATATAAGTTTGAAAAGTTGAAATTGGAAATTGGTTTGGAAGATCCACAAATCCAAAATAGGTCATCCAATATATCATTTTGATTGTAAAAATCATTTTGAGAACATTGGTTTAGCTAGAATTTTGATTTGAAGCTTTAAAATGGATGATGCTTTGAAAACTTGTTACTTGAAAAAGAAGGCAATGTTGAAAAACCTTACACAAGCCAAAGATGAGCTTGTTTTTCACTCATCCACACTCAATATCTCTCATAAGGAGAATTTGGCACAAAATGGTAAGGCATAAGGCATGAGATGAGAGAAATCCAACTTGTCCCCACATGAGATTTTCAAGAACTTTCCACCATATTCTAGATGAATCTAGAAGCATCTAATGATCATTATAAGAGGAGGGCCATGAAGAGAGTTCAAGGTTGGTGATAGAGAGAGATTTCAGGAGAGAGAGAGAGAGAGAGAGAGAGGAATAGCCATTGAAGTTCTTCCTTCAAGTTCAAGCTATCCAAGAAACCTTTCACTACAAGCCATCTCCTTCCCAACAAGTGCAAACAGAAGCATTTCCACCATTGGAGGATCATCCTGAAGCAGTTACAAGGCTTGCAACATCCTCCACGAGCACCTACCATCATCACTTGACAGGTTGGTTTCTTTCCCTAATCCTCTTAATTTATTTAGTTTTAGTTCATTCTTTAGGTGCAGAATTAGTGTGCTAGGATAGAGGATCAATTTCTGAGAGTTTGAGAGCTCTGCGTGAGGTTCCATGGCAGGTGAGTGTTTCTTTAATCTCCAAGAACTAGCTGTTTAGGGAGTTTTAAGTAGCATGAATTAGGTTAGATTAGCTAGGGTAGCATGGAGAGCAGGTTCAGATCCTTAGGTTGAAGTTTCACCATGGTTGATCTCAGGTGAACATGGTGGAACCATGATCTTAATGTCTTCTGTTACGATTATCTAGGGAGAGTTAGGGGAAAGTGCGCGTATGGCTGTGTCCCTCTTGAGTAGTAGAAGATTTTTCGTTTTGGAATCGTGGCATTTCGTGGCCTGAGCAGGGAGAACGAGTGAGGGGAAGATGAGTGCATGGATGGAGGGTTTCTGAAAACCCTAGAATCGTTGGGGACGATGAAGGTGGTCCGTTGGATTAGTCCCCAAGTTTGACAATTTAATCTCATCGCACGGCCCAGATTCAATCTGAAGATGGAGGGAAAAGTTCAAAAAGTGAAACGCGGTCGTTTCATTTAAACTGGTCTCTGGGCTTAGTTCGCTATCCCCACCCCCCTTTTATCTGGCCCAACTGAAACCAACTGGCGCGTGTTGCTATTCCAACCCCCCTCCCTTTTATTTGTTTTAATTTCTTTTATTTTCTTTTTTATATTTTTCTGTTTTAGAAAATTCATAAATAATTGATAAATAACTCTTTTTTGTCCATTCTTTTTTCTATGATTAGATAATTTTGTGTAGAAAAATATAAAAATAAAAATGGAATTTTATTTTTAATGTAGAATTTTTGGTGGTATTTTCTTTAATATAGTGTATTTTCTTTCTTTTAGTTGATGCATGATTTTGCAAGATTTGTTTTAGGACCTTCCCTTAGGTTTTTTTACTCATTCTTTTTGAGCAATTAGATGATGAATCATAGTTCCCCATAGGATTTATTCTAGAATTTTAGAATTAAATTTTGATTAGTTTAATTAGGGTAGATGTAGGGTATCCTAATTAGGGTTTAGGTTGTGCTTAGGTGAAGAATTCACTTTCTTTGAATAAGTTTTGTCTTGATTTTTAGGTAGAGGCCTATGTAGATGTTATGAATAGACTTTGTAGACCCTTGTGAATAATTGTTAGATTTTTCCCCATTGGTTTAGCATTTTTTAGGTATTTTCTGAAGTTGCCTATTGATTTTGTTTACCCTGTGGTTATCTGTTCATCTTTGGGGTTCATTGTGGGGAATTTGTTATGGGGCTTGTGTTGTCTTGAAGACCTTGTTGGAGAGCATGATGAAGAGAAGATTGAAGATCAAGACTCAGAGACCCAGAGCTTGGCTTGTCCCCTGTTTGTGAGGTTTGAGATCCTGAAGCTTGAAGGGAGTTCATGGTACTTTCCTGAGGAAGGCACTATGAATGACTTTCATTCTTTCTTCTCACCTCTTTCTTAAGTATCCAATGATGTTGGAGCCAACTTGTGAGTTTAATTTCTCCTGAGGAGGAATGTAAACTGATCACATGTTGTTGAGCCACATGGGATACAACTCCTAAGTGGAAGCCTCCTAGTACTTTCCTGAGGAAGGTCCTATGGGTCTATTCACTTAGTTCCCTTAGTTTATCTAGGATTTCTCAAGTATCCAATGATGTTGGAGCCAAATTGTGAGTTTAATTTCTCCTGAGGAGGAATGTAAACTGATCACATGTTGTTGAGCCACATAGGATACAACTCCTAAGTGGAAGCCTCCTAGTACTTTCCTGAGGAAGGTCCTATGAGTCTATTCACTTAGCTCCACTAGTTCAGATAGGATTTCCTAAATATCCAGTGATGTTGGAGCCTGCTTGTGAGTTTAATTTCTCCTGAGGAGGAATGTAAACTGATCACAGTGGTTGAGCCACATAGGGTATGACTCCTGAGTATACACCTCCTAGTGCTTTCCTGAGGAAGACACTATGAGCCTGCTTGCTTAGCTCCCTTTCTTTGGTAAGCTTGTTCTGAAGCTTGAAGACTGGGATTGATTTCTCTTGTTTAGGGTTTTGCTTGAGGGCTTTGCTTAGATTTGATTCAGATTCTGTGTTAGGGTCAGGATTAGAGAGTAGATTCTTTCTTTCTCAAGCATGTGTGTTTGTTTGCCTGTTGGCACTTCATTCCTTTTATCTGTTCATTGCTTGATAGTATACTGTTATTTCATGACTGGCTTGAGGTTGAGATGAGCTTGTGGAGGCTGAAACCCCACACACATTTCCTCCCTCACTTGCATTGCATGCATTTTACTGTTAAAGCTGATGTTTTTGTCTGTTTGGGTGTATCATTGACATGATCCCTTAGGACTCTCATTTCCTTTGATAAGGATTTGATGATAGACTTTTAGGTTGAAACCTATGCATGACAACACCTAGGAGTTCCCTGTTTAAACCTCAACCATAGGATGAATCCATGGCATGATAACAGTAGGACTTGATAGTCTCCCTCCTAGTTGAGCCATTTTTCCCCGTAGTTAGCCGAACTACGTTTGCTCTGATCTTTCACACCAGATGAAAGTACGTAGGCATAGGATGCGACGTCCTAGCGAGCAACCTTTCCCCCATCTTTCCCCGTAGTTAGCCGAACTACGTTGACTCTGATTTCTCATTCTCTGATGAGAATACGTAGGCATAAAGCGCGATGCTTTGCCGAGTCATTTTTCTTTTCTTTTTCAGCCAGCCTTGATAGGTAGATAGATTATAACCAACCCGTCCAAGTAAACAAACAAGCGAGGATCCCGTCGAGTACGACGGACGTGAGGGGTGCTAATACCTTCCCCTTGCGTAACCGACTCCCGAACCCAGACAATGGTTGCGATGACCTTGTCTTACCCTTCTTTCGTCAGGTTTTTCCGATCGTTTCCTTTCCCGCTCTGAGGGATAAATAACGAAAGGTGGCGACTCTTCTGTCATGCCGGCACCTTATTTTCGCGCAAGCGACAATACCCACTATCTAAGATTTCTTTTCTCAGATCCTCATTCCAAGACTTCACTTGCTTAATCAAAATAGATCAAGAATTTCAATGCTTAAGCACATAGCAAGATACTTACTTGGATCAAGCTTTTCACCTAGATAGCTTTATGCTTAAGCACTTAGCAAGAAAGTTTAATCTAAACTACAAAATAACATGTTCAGTAGAATAGAGAAAAAGGTGTACTTAATACAAATATCAGAGGTATAGGGAAATCACCATAACAAAGACCTAAAGCTCTTAAGATTTCTAAGATGTTCAATGTTTAAGAAACCTTAAGGCTTTTAAACCTATAACCTACATCAAAAATTCTACATACTCGATTGTGTTGATAATTACTGATCTTGTTACTCCCCCATCAGGTTGATCCTTGTTAAAGATTTAGATTGAACCTTTAGCTACTAATATAGCATTTGTAGAAGACTAACCATTAAAGAGATAACTTGATTAAGTGTCTTTCCTTTCTCCGTAGTAAAAGAGACATTAAAGATAGATACACCAAAAGATATTGATCCATTGTCTAATGTGTTTAACCATTGAGTCTTCAAAGAGATCATATAGTATAGAGCCGATGAGAGTAGATATCTGTAAAGCATTCCAACTATTTTTGAGCCGTTTGAGCTAAGATTCTAGCGAACAAACTGATTTGACAATGCAACTTGCTTTCTGCAGTATGGATAACTTCAGGTTTATCACTAACTTTGAATGATCACCAAAAGCCAATTTACATTCACCAAGTGTAGAGACAATTATGTTGCTTTTTCTGATTATGAGACCTTCAACTTCAGAGTCTATGCCAAACATTAGTTAGAGAGTGTTCTTTAGATTCTGCACCACCAAAAGCTAGCAATTCAGCTTCTCTCAAGTGTGCCCTTTTATATCAGCTTCTCTTAAGTGTGCCCTTCAGCTTCTCTCAAGTATTAGAACCCGCATACATGAAACACACATCAAATTTAACTATTGTTCTTTTAATATTTTATTATCATCAAAACTCAAGGAATATATGTCATGAACAAATCTTGTTTTAACAATTTCTTCACATCTACATCCTTACCATTCTCATTCCCTTCCAAGTTACAATTTGTAGCCATAGGAGTATCAATAGACTTTTCATCTTCCACACAAAATATCTTTAGCAATTCTTTTCAATATTTGGTTTGGCATACAAATGTGCGTTTATTTAGTTGTTTGATTTGAAGACCAAGGAAGTAGTTTAACTCCTCATTAGACTCATTTCAAACTCTCCTTGCATAAGCTTAGAGAAATCTTCTATAAGTTGCATATTAGTTGATCCAAAAATAATATCATCAACATAAACTTGAACTGCAAGAGTATGTTTTCCTTGGTACTTAAAGAATTATGTAGTATCTACTTTTCTCCTTGAGTATCCTTGGTCAATTAAAAATTTATTTAACCATACATACCAAGCCCTAGGGGCTTGTTTGAGACCATACAAAGCTCTTTTAAGTTTGTATACATAATTTGGATACTCGTGACTTTTTCAAAAATGGGGGGTTGAGCTATATAGACTTCTTCACTAATATAGCCATTTAGGAACACACGTTTCACGTCCATTTGAAATAAATTGATTTTTTTAGCGCAAGCATAGGCTAATAGAAGGCGTATATCCTTAAGACAAGCCAACAAAGCATAAGTCTCCTCATAATTGATGCCTTCCACTTGGTTATAGCCTTGAGCCACTATCCGGGCTTTACTGCGAGTTATCACTCCATAATCGTCAAGCTTGTTTCTAAAAATCCACTAGGTGCCAATTACTTGATGGTTTCTAGGACGAGGGACAAGGGCCCAAACATCATTCCTTTTAAATTGGTTTAGTTCATCTTGCATGGCTATAAGCCAATATTCATCAAGTAATAGATCTTTAGCATTCTTAGGTTTGACTTAAGAAACGAACGCAAAGTGATAAACAAAATTACTTATCTCAGAGTGCGTTATCACGCCTTTAGTGATATCCCCAAGTATGTTGTCAATAGGGTGATATTTAGATGTTTTCTATGTCAAAGGTAGATCTTCCACTGCAACTAGACTTTCAACTTTCTCCTCTTCATGGTCATCATCTTCTTTCTTCTCAAGCTCCACCACTTTAGGTTGATCAATTCCTTGTTTGGTTTCATTGAGAATTTCTTTTGAAGATACACCTACATCATAAAAAGAAATACCTTTCCCAACATCTTATGGGTAAGACTCGTCAAACGTAACATGTATAGACTCCTCAACAATAAGTAATCTCTTGTTATAAACTATATACACTTTACTAGATTGTGAGTATCTGAGAAAGATACCCTCATTGGCTTTTGCATCAAATTTACCAAGATTATACATTCCATTGTTCAAAATATAACATTTACCTCTGAAAACGTGTATATGAGAAACATTAGATTTTCTACCTCTAAGTAGTTCATAGGGGGTTTTGTATGAAATAGGACATATTAGAATCCTATTAATGACATAACAAGGCGCGTTAATGGCGTCGGCCCCATAATACTTCAAAAAATTACCTTCATTAAGCATAGTCCTTGCTAACTCCTCCAAAATATGATTTTTACGCTCGACAACACCATTTTGTATGGAGTTGTATGAACGGAAAAGTTATGCTCATTGTTATATTTGTCACAATACTTCTTAAAGAGGTGATTTTGAAATTCTCCTCCATGATCACTTCGAATGGAAATGATTTTCAAATTCATTTTATTTTTGAATAATCTAGAAAATTGTTTAAAAGTTGGATAGGTCTCATCTTTACTAGAAAAAAACAACACCTAACTAAATCATGAGTAATCATCTACAATTACAAAGCTATAATAGTTTCCACCTATGCTTTTGGTTCTTAAAGGACCAAAGAGGTCCATATGGAGAAGCTCAAGAGGTCTCGAGGTAGAAACAAGATTTTTTGATTTAAAAGAGATTCTCGTTTGTTTCCCCATTTGATACGCTTTGCATAGATGGTATTTAGTGAACTTCATTTTTGGTAGAAAAATTACTAAATCTTTTGGGGTTACTTTTTTTAGTAAGTCAAATTTGACGTGAGCTAGGCGTATATGCCATAACCATGAATTTCACTCACAGTAGTTAGACACTTAGTTCCAACCAAGGATACCTCATCTGAGTTAAGCATATAAGTATTATTAACCTTAAGACCCGTCGGACAAGCGGAATCACACCTCTTACAACCAACACAGTCCTCTGTTCTTGGGGTAGAAGCTATTTTCTTAGCTTTACATCCACCCCAAGGTATCATTTCTAATACATCTGTGGGACAGGCTCGGACACATTAAGTACATCCTATACATGTATCATAAATCTTTACTGAATGTGACATTATCTATAGTAATTTTGGATGTTCAAAAATGCAAATTATCGATCTAGTAAACTCGTAAATGAATCATATATTTATATACCAGATGAATCAATGATTTGTGATAATATTGTTAACTGTTAATAAAAAAGGCGTCTAGATAAATTCATCATGCACAAACGAGCAACAAGTATTTGTAAAAGTAACTTTAAAGCCCTTGTCACAAAGTTGACTAATGATTAGAAGGTTACGTTTAAGACCATCAACTAGCATGACATCGGAGATAATAGTAGATGAAGGATTACCTACATTACCTTTTCTAAGTATATCTTTTTTATTATTGTTTCCATAAGTGACAAACCCCTTTTTGTTTAGCACAAATTCAACGAAGAGAGATATGTCACCCATCATGTGCCTTGAACATCCACTATCAAGATACCACATCTTTTTGGTTGAATTAAGACATTCAACCTATGGAATTAGACAAAGGAAATAAGTATCCAATTTTCCTTGGGTCCTTGAGAGTGAGTGAAATTAAAGTTGCATTTGGGAAATCATTGAGTAGCTCCTCTAGGAACCAAAAGTTTCCTAAATTTACACGTTTCAATAGTATGGCCTTTCTTGCAACAATAATGACAAGATAGGTTTTTACGAGACGTGCTCTTGCTATTTGAGTCCTTATGAACATATTTATGCTTTTAATTCACATGATTCAAAGATTTTCTAAACTTTTAAGGATCAATAGAAAATGCAATCTTAGGTTGTAAGGCATCATCCAATTTGACTTGAAGAGATTTTACCTCCTCTTGTCTATTACGACAATGTTCACAACTAAACTAGGAGGTTTTGTATCCTCATTCTTGTCACGTTGAATATCTATCATAGATTTATTAATAACTTCAAACTTCCTTTCAGATTCTAATACTTTAGCTTCCAAATTTAAAATTACTTTTTCGTGTGAAGCTAACTTGTTAAAAGCTCTTAAGGCCTCTCTATGAAGATCTTCAAAGACTTTTTATAATTGGGAATAGGATAAATTCTTAATAGATTCAAGCTTAGAGAGACTTACATTTTTATTTTCTTTCTATTTTCCATAATGAAAATTTGAGCTGATTCAACACTTGGAGTTGTTCTTTCATCACTAGAGAAATCACTTGCACTTTCCCAAGCGACATAAGCTCTTCTAGACTTGCTAGATTTCTTATGATGACTATTTTCTTTGTCTTTCTTACTCATAGGATATTTCGGTATATAGTGGTCGACTTCACCACAATCATAACAAGATCTTCTAAGCTTAATCTTCCTATCCTCATCATCCTTTGAGGAGTTTGTTAGCCTTCTAAAGTTAGCTATGTTCTTTTCGGAGTGTCTAACTCCATTCTTCCGTATATACCTTTGGCATCTTTTGAAAAACAACCCCATATCCTCATCATAGGAATTCTTGTTATCTTCACTTTCAATATCACTTCGCTCAATATATAAGGACTTTGAGCTAGAAGTCTTTAGAGCTATGGACTTCTTCCCTACTTCCTTAACTTTGTCTTTCTTTTTGTTCACCTTCTTTTCACACTCTTTTTCATATTTTGCTAAGCAAGAGAGTTCTTTCTCATGCTCTTCTAATTTATCGAACAAAGTCGTGAGATCAAGGACTTTAATATCGTTTGCCTCCTTAATGGTGGTGAACTTGGGTTTCCATTCCCTACTTAAACATCTCAACACTTTGTTAGTAGCAATCTCATTGAAAATAGGCTTACCCAGCGCATTTAATTGATTGATAAGATGTGTGAACCGTTTTTGCATGTCTGCAATGGTTTCACCATGCTCAAAATGAAATATGTAACACCCATATATAATACATGTCTAGAATTAACATATTATACATAGTTACAATGTTGGTACTGAAATATATAAGCGCCTAGTGGCAACATTGTACATATTACATGCCCAAGAAAAGAAACTAGAACTACAACAAAGGCATAATATATACAAGATGCCCAAAAAAAATAAGACTAAGAACTAGATCATTGTAGAATAATCTCAAAATATCCAACTACGCAGCGGAAAGCCACCCCAAAGAGTCAAGCAAATAAAGACATCAAGTCAACTTGTCCTTACCCTTAGACTGCTCTAAACTACCTGAAAATAATCAACAAATACGGGGTGAGATGATAATCCAAGTGGGTTCCCTATCTTATGGGTCCACTTGACTCTACAAGGTTCTAATCAAACCTAACTTAAGTCATAAGGGGAAAAAAGGGCTTAAGCTCACAAAACTCACATTGTATGGAGACATGCCTCATGAGTTCATCAACTTGAACAATCACTACTCAAAAACCATATCAAGGAATCTTTCCCCGGCCAATCTTACATCTAGGATTCTTGACATAGGTCACAAATCCTTGTATCATACTTTGACTTTCTTGAGCACTTTCAATTCTTCTATGGGAATCTAACCCATTTAGTTGAGCATATGGGAATCTAACCCATTTGGTTGCAGATATGGGAATCTAACCCATTTGGTTGAACATATGGGAGTCTAACCCATTTGGTTGATGCGAAGTATCAGTGTGTTCATCCCAATCTTACTCTGTATGAGTACCATGACTTGGGACAACACAATCAAGGGTTGTTTTTGAATACGTGATTAAATAAAATATAACTTTATTGTATTCGACAATCATAAGGTGATCACATTCACCTTTATCACACAACAAAAATATATATTCCATACAATGCATCTCACTCTCAACTATGGTGACCATTCATCCATGACACTCACCTAGGTATCATATTTAATGAGTATCACTATCTAGTGTTATCTAAATCATACTTGTGACCTAAGTTATCTTTTTAATCCATTTACCTAGTTATGAGCTTAGGTTTCCTCACTAATCTTCATAAGTATTTAAACATGTTATTCCACATTCAACACAACAACAATGATTAGCATACATAATAATATGATTCATAACATTCATAAGTTACACGAGCTAATATAGCATGCGTTGCGGTGAGAATGGGATGTCAAGATATTGGTTAACTTGAATCTTAATTCATTAAATTCACAACCGGATTTTGATTTATCCAAAGTAAAGGTTAAAGAAAGAAAGACCTTTTGCGCGATGTAACAACAACGCTAAGAGATTCGGGAATCGGGGGTCGGTTATGCCTAGGGTAGGTATTTCACATCCTAAACATCTGTAGTACTCTACAATAACCTTTTATGTGTCTATGATAAACATGATATGGTTATGCTATGGTTTGAGATTAGAGTTAGGGTAAAGACCTAAGGATACCTTAGAAGTTTCCTCGCAAAGATATCTCATCTTTTGCCTACGTATCCTAACTAGGATAGAATCAGAGCAATCATAGTTCACCTCATTGAGGGTGGATGAACACTTGATTATAATCAAGGTTCAAAGGGGAAAAATATAAAAATGCTTGTATAGAGTTTAACAAAACTCTCTATTCTAATTTGTACACTCAAGGGGATTGACTTTGACAAAAGCCAAGAGGGGAATAAGTAATCATGATAATGATCCTTACATAGAGTTGAAAAACTCTAACCTAGGGTTCTAGTTGAAGAACACTCCTAGTAAAAGATGGATATTTTAGACTTAAGAAAAGTCTAATGGCTAGTAGGTTCTATCTTAACTAATCTAGGGTTCAAGATGACTTAACAAAGTCAAAGGGAGGGTAATGAGCTATTTATGACTGTGAAGTCAACAGAGAAACTTTCCTTTGGAATGGAAGAAAGATGAGACAACTGGATGAGAACTAACAAGTTCCATCACTTGGGTAGACTTAACAAAGTCAAAGAAACAAGCAAGCACATGTGACAACATATGAACAAATAGTCAAGATCAATATAAAGACATAGAGGTAACAATCATCAATGCAAGTAAAGAACATGTGTAACAACAACAAGTTCATCTATAACATTCAAAGAATATTGATGCAAACAAGTTACAACTTGAAGCAAGCATGTTATAAGGATCAAATGAGATCAAATTTAACAATATAAGACCATCTAAACATGTATTGATAACAATCAAACAAGTAAAAACACAAGAAATGTTACAACAATTCAAGTATTTGTTCACGACTTCATGGGGAAAAGTAAGCAAGTTTCATGGTAACAACCAAGTCAACAATCAAACCCTAGCATTTTATGATTCTAACAAGACACATAAACAAGTAGAATGAGGCATGAAAAACATATTCAAGAGGTTACAACATCAAGAATCATGTTATGAATCACAAAGAAGTTCAAGGTATACCATTCACATTCAAGCATTCGCAAAGGCAAGAAACAAAACCTAAACTTGTTATGGTTCTAAGAAGACACATAAACAAGCATGATGAGACATGGTAAACACATTCTAAAGGTTATGACATCAAGAATCATGGTATAGGTCACAAATGAAGTTCAACAGGCCTTTTCACATATAGACATACATAAAAGCAAGTATGAACATGGTAAGACAATGAATCAAATATATTTGAACATTTAAACAATGTAAAAAACATATATGATTCATAAAAGACAAATCTCACAATAAAAATCAAGTTACAAGTTGAAAAAGTTTAAGAACACCAAGGTAAAAATCATAAAAACACATGTTTTTCAAGTGAACCAAATTATTTCTAGGATAACAATCCTTGAGTTAGTTTTGCACTAAATTAAAATAGACATGTTAAGGAGTAGTTTTCAAAAATAATGGCATCAATAGCATAAAAAATGACCAAGTTATGATCATTGGAAGTTGGTGCACCAAGAGGGCAAAACTAGGTCATGACAAGATAAGGCAACTTTAGGTCATTTGCATGAAGGATTGGAACTCAGTCAAAACTTAACCAAATGGGGTGAAACAAAATTGAAAATTTTGTATTTTAGAACAAGGAATTCAATGGTACCATTTGTTTTTCCATACCATGAACCTACAAGAAAACCCGATATCATCATTGGTAGGGCAAGTTTGGTGACAACCAAATGCAAGAACATGTGAACATCATTGTGTAGTGGTGTGCTTGGTGAAAAAAGTGTAAAAAAATCACATATACATCATATATAGAGGTTAGCACAAAATAAATCAAGAAATGCACACATGGTTTGACAGATTGGATGCATCATGCAAAAAATGACTAGGTTGGACCTAGTTTGTGACTTGGTTTTTTGGCAGTCCAAAAGTTACAACTTTTGCTACAAGAAGTGGTTCATACATGACACATAACATACATAAAACATTTTCAAACAATGTACAACACAAAATCATAGCTAGAAGTTATGGTAGTATGTGAAATGCAAGTGAAAAGTTCACATTTATGAGTTTTAGGCTTAACTCTTGAAGCAAGCTTGAGCAATAAGAAAACCAGAGATCTTGAGAGCTCTTCCAAGGTCTGAAAATTCTCCAAGGATGATGAATATGTGCTCAAAATAACCCTCAAGCCAGTTGGCGGGCAGAATGCCTTGTAAGTGAAGAAAAACTTCCAAAATCCAAAGATTTCCAAAGCTAATTCACTCAATCCTTGTTACAGAAGTGTGAAACCATCATGGAAAGTTTGTATATGTTATTTATGAAGTGTTAGAGGTCTTAGAGAGTGTGGAAGTGCAAAGGATCAGTGGTTTCTCTCTAAATTGCAAAAAAGTCAACAGAAGAGGTTTCAACCGTTAACTTTTTGATTGGATGAGTTTCTGGCCATGTGAGGGTTTGGACAGCTCTAGTGCATTATTTGTGATGTGTTCAGAATATGGTTTAAGTTGGAAAGTGTTTTAAAAAGTTTTGAGAAGTGAAAATGTAAGGCAAATTTTGTGCACTTTTGGAAACTTAGTGAGGTTTTGCAAGAACTTTGCAACTGAGGAAAGGAAAGAGTTTCAACTAGTTTCAAGCATGGAACTGGTGTCTTTTGGATGTAATAGGTGAGTTATATTTATAGGCAAGTGTCTTGAGCAAGAGGTATGGGAAGAAGTGAAGCAAAATGCCAAGTTTAGCCTTCCGTCATGAAAATTTTGGAGTTTTTCAAGCAATCTCCATATATGAACTCAAGCCACTCTACCAAGAGCTTCTCCATGCCCTATTGGTTATTTTAATCATGCTTGAGAGGGTAGGAGGAGACTGGTTGCAGCCACGTTAATGATGTGAAGAGAGGCAGCCACCATTTTTCTCTTTCTACACTATTCATGCTTGCAACTTGCATTAAACAATTATTTCTTTCATTTCTTATGTCAATTTCCTGGGAGTTTATGTTAAAAATATTTATTAAAAATTTAAACATCAGAAATGAGGCTTAGTATTTGATTAGAATTGATTTGGGAAGCTTTGGAATCAAAACACTCATGCTAAACTAGTTTTGAAAAAGTGAGTTTTTGCCAACTTGTGAACCTTGGTTCTCTCTAACCATGAAGAGTTATGGAACCCACTTATACTTTTTAGAAAGCCCCCATTAGGTACTACAACATTGATGTTTGAGGAAGGAACCCATTCCACTTGAAACTGAGTCAAAAACCTTTGTGAAAATGCTGAAAACTAGACTTACAAGTCAAGAATTCTTGAAATTTCTAAGTGTATTTTCCCCCTCTTGCCTTGTTTTTGTTCATAACTCAAAATTTATGCATTTTATGCTCATGAATCAATTTTGAAGAATTCTTTGAGATCTTTCCAACAAGCTTTGAACCATTCCTTTTGGATGTGTGGTTAAGGAGTTATGACCTGGACCTTTTCAAAACCCTAATTTCCCGACTTTTCAATTACTTCTCAATTCTTGATCAATTGGTCACCAAACTTCATGATTAGATATTTGTCGCAAATGCGGAAAAAAAAGGAGCCGGCTGAAACAAACAGAAGAGTCGCCACTGAACAAGTGTTAGAAAAATAATCACAAATGCGCTCGATGAATTAATCGAAAATCAAAACCAAAAATTAACATAAAATTAAAAGAGTTAATTGGAACCAAAATTCTAATCCTATGTTAGTTGTATTTCTAAGTTAAAATCTAAATTAATTTCTAAAGAAAACTAGAACCTAATTCTAGTTCTAAAAAATTATTAAATTCTAAAATTAACACTAATCTAGTTTTAAAAAATGTTAAACAACTAATCTAAACTAACAATTAAATTCTACAAGAAAATAGAAACTAAAGTTAATCCTAAATTAAATAAAAAAATATTCTGAACTAATAAAAGTTAAATTCTAAAATATTCTAATTATTCTAAATTCCTAAGAAAATTCTAATTTAATTAAAAACTAATTTAGTCTAATTTCTAAAGTTAACTAAATTCTAAACCAAAATCAAATAATCCTAAACAAACTATGATTTAAACCCTAAAGTCTACTAATTAAAACCTAATATAAATTAAAATCTAAATAGAAACCTAAATTCTAAAGTTGATTAAAAGCTTAATTCTAAAGTTAATTCTAATTATAAAACTAAATTCTAAAGTTAATTAAAACCTAATTTTAAACTAGACCAAAGTATTCTAAACTAATATTAATAAAAATCTAATTAAAAACTTAATGCTAAGTTAAATCAACAATAAATCTTAATTACTAATTTAAAAAAACTAAATTAATCTAAAAAAACTAAATACTAATTACTAATCTAAAAGTATTGAATTAATAATTACTAATCTAAAAGTACTGAATTAATAATTACTAATCTAATTAACTATAACCTAAGCTAATTAACTAAATAATTAGATTACTAATATTAATAAAAACCAATTAAAACTTAATGCTAAGTTAAATCAACAATAAATCTTGATTAAATTAAAAATGAATACTAAAACAAAAGTAAGAAAAGAAAGATCCACTTTTCTCTCTCTCTCTCTCTCTCTCTCTCTCTCTCTCTCTCTCTCTCTCTCTCTCTCTCTCTCTCTCTCTCTCTCTCTCTCTCTCTCTCTCTCTCTCTCTCTCTCTCTCTTCCCCAAACAATTTTCATCTTCCCGATACACGTTTTGTCTTCCCCAAACGTTAATCTCCAACAACCTTCTCTTACCCCAACCTATTCCTCTCTCTTCTCAGTGCCTTTTCTCCCTTCCTATTTTGCTCTTTTCTTCCAACGAATTTCTTCTCTTCCTCAGACTCTCTCCTCAAACTTTCTTCTTCTCAACCTTATTTCTCCTTTCTTCTCAAATGAAACCTCTCTCCTCTGAATGAAAACCAATTCCTCACAAAACCAAAAACCCCAATAAACAACTCTCTCCTCTCTCTAACACTATCCGACTCTCTTCTTTCTATGCGCTCGCCTCCCTCCTTCTATACTACACAGCGATATAAAAAAGGTGAATACGAAACCCATGAAATTCCAATCTAGAACAAAACCCTAATGAAGAATGAAATCTACAATGGAGAATGAGGCGTAAAGAATCAAAGGAGCGTGTTTACCTGCGAGACGGAGTTTTGTCACGTTGGGATCTGAAAATCCAAATAACGTGAAGCTCTGGCACGATATTCTTCCACTTCAGCAACGGTGATGGACTCCCAATTAAGGTCTATTCACTCCTCTTCTTTATTCCTCCAAGTTGTTGATTGTGGTAGCTTCTGAGTTTGAAAGGTTTTTTTTTCCCGAATGTGAGCTAAAATTGTGTGTTGAATGATTGTGAGTGATTTTGTTGCAGATTATTATGACAGATTGTCGGTTGGAAATTGTTGATATAGAGAACTTCTCTTTCAAATGGTGTAGGTTGGTGTTTTTTTTTGGGAGTTGTTGAAGATTGATGATAAAGTGGAGATGACCAAGAATGCGGGCCAAAGGTTTTCTTTTTAAAGGTATCATCTGTGGTTTTTTTTAAGTCTTCTGCAGAGTGGTTTTTCCTCTTGCTCTCACTCTCTCTTTTCTGTTGTTGTATGGTCGTTTTCATAATGTAGTGTTTTGGCCATAGCAGATGCGCAGGGGCTAGCAGGTTATCTGGTGCATAGGTTTGTTGGCTTGTTGCATAGGGGCGGGTTTCTGGTTGAAGCAGAGTTTCTTGTCAGTTTATCGTTGTAACGGAAATGGATGCGCGAGAAATGGCTTTCACTTGGCACAGAAGCTGCAGGGATTTTTTTTGTGAAAATAGAAATTGTTTCGGTGTAGACTCCTTCTATTTCTCTACATGTATTAGTCACAACGAGCCACCGTAGCAACATAGTTGCAATTTCGTTGGTGCTATTGAGGAAGAAATATCCACACATAATGAAATTACCAAGCCGAGGCGGTACTTTTCCGGTGGAAAGATTAGACAACACATTAACAGTAAGCAATTGAGATTTCCTATTTCATAAGGTAACGGTCCAACATGGTTATTCTCGTGTAAGCAAAAAAAAACTCAAGTTCGCCACAATTCCCAAACATTTTTAGGAACAACTCCTAATAGCCTTCTTTCCTATAAAACCAACTCTTTAAAGTTTCATCTAACAATATATTGGCTCTTGAGAAATGGATTAGGCCTTATGAAATGGGCCAACAAAAATGAATGAGGAATGAATAAAAAAAGATTTGGGTTTTTTTGAAAAAAATGGATTCAAAGTTGGGTTTAAATTCTAAATAAAGTTAAGATGATGTGAACATGGACAATTGGTTTAGTGAGTGAATATGGATTGAAAAATGGTTATTTGAATTGTGAGAACAAAAATGGTTTTAAATAGATATGGGTTTGAAAAGTGGATAAAATAAATGGTTATAAGAAAAAGAATGGATTTGTTGAATTAAATATGTAAAAATGGATAAACGTATAAAAATGGATATTGACATGGATGTAAAATAGATATTGAATTAGGTTTGGATTTGGATATGAGTTTGGTTTAACAATGGGTAATTGGTTTTGACAGGATAAAATAGGCGATGAAATGGATATTAGCATGAAAACGGTTATTGGTTAGAAAAAAATTTGGGCTTGCATTTTGAATTCCAAGTAATCCACATGATTAACCTTGACACGTCTAATTCCAATCCAGCTCCCAATCCACACCAAACTCCCATCCTCAACAAATCCAAAAAAAAACAGTTTAATCAGTAAGCTCGATTGATCACGACTCAATTCCCTTCAAATTAATTCACAAATGGCCTATCATGTTGACCATTGATCCTCTTAACCTAAAATCTTAATCTCATGATATTCAATTGATAGTTTTCCACAAACCTTCCCATGAAATGTCCTGAAGAAAATGACTCGAACAGAGAAGGCGTTAAATCCTGATTCACACCAATAAAATCCTGACCTTCGAACCAAACTCTTCAGGGAGTAATACTTGATAACCTGATAACTCCTACACATGGCAACTTGAATTTGGGTACACACCACTGTGAAAATAACCAATGCTACAGATAACTTGCAACTGAAGAAATTTTTTAATGGTTTAACCATGATTAAGTCAAACTTCCCTCCGATATTGATAGTGACTGAACAACCACGCTTGACTCAAAACCATGCCACCACCCCTGATAACCCGATCTTCTATCCATGATGAGAAATAAATCCTGATCCTGAGGCAGCTGGCTATAGGCTTGCCAACCAACTTGAACCCAGGGACTGACGAAACCCTAGGCCCTTGATGCTTGACAACTCTTGAAGAAAGTAAACTTGATACTTGATGATCTGATTCAGAGAAACTCTTGATCCCATGTCTTAGAAAACCAATGCAAAAGTATGATTATGATGATTCAAATAAAATGCGAAACAGAAGCCAGTCAAAACTAGAAAAAGAGAGGGCAAATTTTGGGGTGCAACAGCTGCCCCTATTCAAACAACTTGGACCTGAAGGTATGAAAATCAACCGCTTTCAAACATTCAAGGTAAAAGCTGATTGAATACAAAAGAACCCGAAAACTTACAAACTGCGTGTATGTACAGTGAAGAGATTTCCAGCTGATAGTGGACTTGAAAGCGACGGGTACCAACGAAAAGTTGGGATAACCGAAACGGTAACTAGTCCAAAAGATAATAATGGCTACTAACCAAAAGTCAGGATCGGCCGAGAATTAAGTCCGAAAGTTATGAGGAAGAGGCTACTAACCAAAAGTTAAGATCACCCAGAAGATTACTAAAAGTTGTGAGGAAAAGGCTACTAACCAAAAGTTAGGATCACTCAGAAGATACCAACAACCAAAAGTCGGGATAAAAGCTACTAACCAAAAGTTAGGATAGCCAATCCAGGGAAGAAATCCACTAACAGTAGAATTGATTCAGAGCTAAACTCCCAGTTTACAACTCCTCACTTAATCTCTACCCATGCAACTTCTTCTTAGAACCCACTAGACAAGAGACACCTCTCACTCCCCCTCAATCACAGTAGTGATAACATTCAATACAAAGAAAAAACTTTATAAGACACTCTTCAAAGTCACAACTTGATCTTGCTTACAAGCTTCAATCAAGTACAATACACTCTTGCTTAAAAGCTTTGAGTAAACAATTAAAAATTTACAAATAACAACCTAGTCCAATTCACACATTAAATAATGAGTGAATGGCTCACAAAACTAACACACACACTTTTAATCCTTTATTCTCTGATCTTCAAGCTAGGGTTTCACCTCCTTAAATAGCAATGTAGAATGGGCTTGGGCATTGGCAAAAGTAACAGTAGGAAGAGAAGATTTCAATCTTCATAAATAGCAGCAATCATCCCTCAGATCCAATCAAATCAATCTCCCAATCTTCGAAAAATCTTCTGAAAATATCTTCAAATCAAATCCAATCGGATCCACAATAACTGAACAGAAACGTCTATAGTAGGCCACAAGAAGCTTGCAGATTATGTACCAAAACAGTGCAGCTAGCTTACACAAAAAGATATGGTCACACACACATTCATACATAATGTTTCGATCATGAGTGTCAAGACATCTTGTTTGACATCATGAGAAAAAACCTGTTACAGAGCACAAAGCAACCTGCTGTTCCTGATAGACAGATGTCATGACATCCTGTAGAACATCTTGTCATTACTTCTAGTTTTACCAAAATACCTGCCAATCAAGAACTAACAAACTCCCCCCATTTGGAAAATTTTGGATAAAACAAATCACAAGAAAAACAAACACCAGAAAAAAGTACAGCACAACAGAAAAAATCACAGAGGAAGAGTAAAAGCAAGGCTCCCCCTCAACAAAACAATAAACACCACAACAACCCAAGCATAACACAAGGCAACCCAGAATCTTCACAACCTTCAGTAACCTATAACTCCAAGCAAACAAATAACAAATCTTACAACATACATCAAGTTGTACGATAGCCCCAAAAAGGAACAAACAATCATTTAAACAATCATCTAGCAGGATCAACATCCTGTCAAACCAATCAGAGCAGCAGACATCACACCAGCTTCTCTTTCATCTACACACATGCTATACACACCAGCACATCTAGCCAAATTCTAAAGTGTATACAGTATACTCTTCTCCCCCTCTTTAGCCATAATTTTTAGAACAAAGAGCTAAAATAGATAGCGTAGATTATAAAGATGAAAACAATCAAGTTAAGGGCAAAAAGACACCACAAATATTACAACCCATAGCACATGAGGTGCAAAAAAATTAGTCTATTCTGTCAAGGAAGACAACACAAAAAACAAACAAAAACAACACATCTCAACAACTAAGCAAAAAGCTTAGTCTTCATCTTCAGATGCAGAACTAGAGCCAACATCTTCAACATCAGTTGGGACAACTTCAATACCATCCTCAGACTCCTCCCCAGACCTATCCTTATCATCTTTTTCACTAGCCTTATCAGAACTAGGGGATGGATCTATGCGAGAAATTGGGGTGGAAATACCATGCACAATACGACCTTTATGGAGAATCTTAGCGACAAGTTCCCTAATGGATCTGTCAATATATGCAGAACCTTCCTTGTTCTTCATTCTAGTAATGTTGTCAGCAGAGGAGTCAGAAGATTTACATTTGGAAGGTTGTTGGGATTTGTTTGTATGAGGGGGTGTCACCTCAGCAGCATCAGTTTGGAAAGCATCTCGTTTGGGAGACATCTTGATGTTGAGAAAAAAGAAGTTTAGAGGATGATGGAGATAAATAGCAAAGTTCAGAATGTGAGAGGTATTCTGAAAAGTAGAGAAGGTGTGGGAATTGTAGATCCAGTTAGAGGGAAAATTTTGTGTGGGATAGTGAGCTTTAGTAGTCAAAGGCGTGCAAGTCATTAAAGAGGGATGTTGACACATGTTTATTTTAGAGAAACTTCTTTTAAACTCAAAAATCCCTCTTAGCAGTAATTTCTATAAGTCCTCATAAATACAAATTCCTAACTTTCCTCTCAAAGTCTCAAACTGATTGGCATCCAATGCTTTGGTAAAAATAGCGGCTAATTGATTTGTTGTAGTGACATGCTCAAGAGTAACGATTTTAATATTAACAAGCTCCCTAATAAAATGGTATCTAATATCAATATGCTTAGTTCTCCTATGTTGAATAGGATTCTTGGAGATATTTATAGCACTCAGGTTATCACAGTATAATGTCATGACATCTTGTGTGACATTATATTCTGTAAGCATCTGCTTCATCCATACAAGTTGGGAACAACTACTCCCAGCAGTTATGTATTATGCTTCTGCAGTAGACAGGGATACATAGTTCTGTTTCTTGTTAAATCATGAGATGAGGTTGTTTCCCAAAAAGAAACCTCCATATGTGCTCTTCCTATCATCAACACTTCCAGCCCAATCAGCATCACAATATCCAGACAGAACACATCCAGATCCATGAGTGTACAGTATCCCATACTCACCTGTCCCATTGATATACTTAAAAATTCTTTTGACTTGATTAATGTGGCTAATCTTGGGTTCAGCTTGATATCTGACACACTCCCACAACAAACACAATGTCAGGTCTGCTTGTTGTAAGATATAATAAGCTCCCTATCATGCTTTTGTACAGACTTTGATCCACATTCACTCCTTATTCATCTTTGGACAATTTTAGGTGGGTAGGTGCAGGAGTTCTTTTATGGCTGGCATTTTCCATTCCAAACTTCTTAACAATGTTCTTGGCATACTTACTCTGAGATAGAAATATGGATTCTTCCATCTGTTTGACTTGAAGACCCAGAAAGTAAGTTAATTCCCCAACAAGGCTCATTTCAAATTCAGATTGCATTTGCTGCACAAAATGTTGAACCATCTCTTCTGACATCCCACCAAGGACAATGTCATCAACATAGATTTGAGCAATCATGAGTTTTCCCTCCTTTTCTTTGATAAACAAGGTCTTATCTATGCCACCTTTTCTATATCCATTATCAACAAGAAACTCTATAAGTCGTTTGTACCATACTCTAGGGGCTTGCTTCAGGCCATACAGGGCTTTTTTTCAACTTGAAAACATGATCAGGAAAGGTTGGATCAACAAAACCCTTAGGCTGTTCGACATAGACTTCTTCACTTAGATAACCATTTAAAAAGGAACTTTTGACATCCATTTGAAGCAGCTTGATTTTCAGAATGCAAGCAACTTTTAGAAGAAGTCTGATGGATTCAAGTCTAGCTACAGAAGCAAAAGTTTCATCAAAATCAATTCCTTCAATCTGAGTATATCCTTGAGCAACCAACCTGGCCTTGTTCCTAGTGACCACTCCCTTTTCATTAGATTTATTTTTGTAAACCCATTTAGTTCCAATCACATTTTTTCCTTCAGGCCTTGGTACAAGATCCCAAACTTTATTCCTCTTGAATTCACCCAATTCCTCTTGTATGGCATTTATCCAAAATTCATCAGTTAAAGCTTCCTTGATGTTCTTAGGTTCAATCTTTGATACAAAGCAGGAGCTTGAGACAATTTCTCTGGATCTAGTGGTTACCCCTTTATTTGGATCACCTATGATAAGATCAACGGGGTGGTCTTTCTGAATTCTAATGGAAGGTCCTTTATTAACAGGTTCAGCCTCAGTGATAGTGGGATTAAAGTCATTATTTTTGTCTTCAGATTCAGCTGGGATGTCAAATGATGTTCCAACATCTTCTGGGACATCAGTTTCCTTATGCATGTCATCTATAACAACATTGATAGACTCCATCATGGTATTAGTTCTGTAGTTAAATACTCTATAGGCTCTATTGTTGGTAGAGTAGCCCAAGAATATCCCTTCATCACTCTTAGGGTCCATCTTTCTTCTATAGTCACGATCTGAGAGAATGTAGCACTTGATTCCAAACACATGAAAGTATTTCACAGTAGGTTTTCTTCCTTTCCAAATTTCATACAGGGTGGTCATAGTTCATGTTCTCAAGGTTACTCTGTTGTGAACATAGCAGGTAGTGTTCATGGCTTCAGCCCAAAAATGGTAGGGTAGTTTCTTAGCATGGATCATAGCTCTGGTTGATTCTTGTATTGGTCTATTCTTTCTTTCCACAACTCCATTTTGTTGGGGGGTAATAGGAGAAGAGAATTCTTGGTTGATTCCTTCAGTGGAGCAAAATTCAGCAAACTTTTGATTTTCAAATTCCTTTCCATGATCACTTCTTATTCTGACAACTTTACTTTCTTTTTCTCTTTGAAGTTTCTGATATATGTCTTTAAACACATCAAACACTTCAGATTCTTCTCTTATAAAATTCACCCAGGTGTATCTAGAAAAGTCATCCACAACAACATAAGCATACTTCTTTCCACCAAGACGTTCCACCTGCATAGGTCCCATTAAGTCCATGTGAAGAAGTTCCAACACTTTAGAAGTAGTGAGATGTTGGATCTTCTGACGAGACATCCTTGTTTGCTTTCCTATTTGGCATTCACCATAAATTTTTCCTTCTTCAATCTTTAGCTTAGGAATACCTCTGACAACTTCCGTAGATATGATCTTCTTCATTCCTCTTAGATGTAAATGCCCAAGTTTCTGGTGCCACAGTCTTACTTAATCTTCTTTGGCAAGAGCACAATTAGAGTCCTGAGAGGCCCATAAATAACAATTGTCCTTGGATCTGACACCCTTCATGATCAGCTGTCCCTTTTCATTAGTAACCAAACACTCAAGTTTAGTGAAGTTGACACTTAGACCTAAATCACATAGTTGACTGATGCTAATTAGATTGGTAGTTAATCCTTTGACTAACAGAACATTGTCAAGATCAGGTGTTCCTGAGCAGTTTAACTTTCCAACTCCCTTAATTTCACCTTTGGCCCCATCTCCAAAAGTTACATAGCTGGTTGAGTGAGGTTTGATGTCAACTAACAGATTTTTAATACCAGCCATGTGTCTTGAGCACCCACTATCAAAGTACCAATCTTCCTTAGTAGATACTTTTAGGGACATATGAGCTATGAGGCAAGTAGTATTAGTTTTAGGAACCCATTGCTTCTTGGAGAGAAGAGTGTTTGTCTGAGTAGTAGAGGTTGGATATCCATGCAGTTTAAAATAGAAGGATTTTATGTGCCCAAAGCGACCACAGTACTGACATCTCCATCTTTGGAATTTTCTTGGTTGATTGGTTTGTTTTCTGTTATGATGTTGAGACATCTGCTGGGACATCTTTTGCCTTGATTCAGAAGGTTTGTGGTGAGAGGTAGAGTTGTTGTCTCCATTGAACCCTAACCTCGTCTTGTCTTCAGACCTTTTTCCATATTGAAGGATCTCTTCTACGGTTTTGGTACCACTGTTCATCATTCTAACAGACTTTCTCAGATGGTCAAGTTGAGAAGTTAGTTGAGCAACTTTATCATTCAAACCCTTGATAATTGTCAGATGTTCCTCCTTTTCAGTATTTAGCTTGCTGATGTGTTTCATCTGTTTTTCACCTTGCTGGAAAACTTTTTCGCTTCTGAGGCACAGTTCTTTGTAGGAAGCTTCAAGTTCTTCAAAAGTTAATTTGTCTTCATTTGAATCTTCATCAAAATAGTATCTTCCAGTTAAGGCAGTTATATGCTTGATAGATTCTTCTTCAGTATCATTGTCAGAGTCTTCATTAGTCCATGAAATAACTAGAACTTTTTCTTTCTTGAGATAGGTTGGGCATTCAGATCCAATGTGACCAAAACCTTCACACCCATGACATTTTATCCCTTTGTTGTTCATAGGTTTTTCTTCAATTCTAGTTATTCTTCCTGTATCATTTGACTCACTGATGTCAAGTGAGATGTTCTTGGCATTTGGTATGGTATCCATTCTCTTCATTACCTTCTTGAATTGTCTTCCCAGCATAGCTATGGCATTTTAGGGTTTTGTATCTTCATCAGATTCATCCTCTTTTCTTTTAGTATTTGACACAAAAGCTATGCTCTTTTTCTTGTCAGCTTTGTCACCTATTCCTACTTCGAAGGTTAGTAGAGAGTCAATGAGTTCATCAACTCTCATCTTGCAGATGTCTTGAGCTTCCTTTATGGCAGTTACTTTCATGTCAAATCTCTTAGGGAGAGATCTGAGAATTTTTCTTACCAGTTTTTCTTCAGACATCTTTTCACCAAGAGCACTTGAAGCATTGACAATCTCAAGAATATTCATATGAAAGTCATGTATGCTTTCATCATCTTTCATTCTCAGGTTTTCAAACTTAGTTGTAAGGAGTTGAAGTCTAAACATTTTTACCTTGGATGTGCCTTCATGAGTAGTCTTTAGAATCTCCCAAGCTTCCTTAGCAATTTCATAGTTGTTCACCAACCTGAATATGTTCCTGTCAATTCCATTGAACAAGGCATTCAAGGCCTTGGAGTTTCCCAGAGATAGATCATCTTCTTCCTTTTTCCATTCTTCCCCAGGTTTTAGTTCATTTGTAGCCTTTCCATCTTTATCAACAATCATAGGATGTTCCCATCCCTTGATAACAACTTTCCATGCCTTACTGTCTAGAGATTTTAAGAAGGCAACCATTCTAGGTTTCCAGTAGTCATAATTGTTCCCGTTCAGAACAGGTGATTTGTTCACAAATCCTCCTTCTTTGTCCATGGTACCAGAAAATACCGTCCCTAGATCTCACCCAGAACCAGAGCAGGATTCCTGCTTTGATACCAATTGAAATTCTGGTATCAGTTATTAGATGTCGAAGGAGATGTTCATGACACAAATATCTGTTTGTCAAGAACAAAGAACACAACTTAAACAAATAACAATTAAAAGAGACACAACAACTATTAACCCAGTTCAGTGATAACACACCTACATCTGGGGGTTATCAAGTCGGGGAGGAAATCCACTAATAATAGAATTAATTCAGAGCTAAACTCCCAGCTGACAACTCCTCACTTAATCTCTACCCATGCAACTTCTTCCTAGAACCCACTAGACAAGAGACACCTCTCACTCCCCCTCAATCACAGTAGTGATAACAGTCAATACAAAGAAAAGACTTTAGAAGACACTCTTCAAAGTCATAACTTGATCTTGCTTACAAGCTTCAATCAAGTATAATACACTCTTGCTTAAAAGCTTTGAGTGAACAACTAACAATTTACAAATAACAACCTAGTCTAATTCACACATTAAACAATGAGTGAATGACTCACAAAACTAACACACATGAAGGCTTAAGATGCACACAATTTTAGTCCTTGCTTCTCTGATCTTCAAGCTAGGGTTTCACCTCCTTAAATAGGAATGCATAATGGACTTGGGCATTGGCAAAAGTAACAGCAGGAAGAGATGATTTTAATCTTCATAAATAGCAGTAATCATCCAGATTTGATTTGATCAATCAGATCCAATTAAATCAATCTCCCAATCTTCAAACAATCTTCTGAAAATATCTTCAAATCAAATCCAATCTGATCCACAATAACTGAACAGAAACGCCTACAGTAGGTCACAAGAAGCTTGCATATTCTGTACCAGAATAATGCAGCTAGCTTATACAAAAAGATATGGTCAAACACACATTCATACAGAATGTTTAGATCGTGAGTGTCAAGACATCTTGTTTGACATCATGAGAAAAGACCTATTACAGAGCGCAAAGCAACTTGCTGTTCTTGACAGGCATATGTCATGACATCCTGTAGGACATCTTGTGATTACTTCTAGTTTTACCAAAATACCTGCCAATCAAGAACTAACAATCTTACTTTGAAGAATACCAATGACCATTGGACTCTGATATGGACGTTTACCACTTCTGATCTACTCGTTGAGGGAATCAACATTAATCTCTGCTTGGGAAGAAAAGTCAATGACATAGATCCTATCGAGGAACAACATTGAGCTTATCCTACTGCTGGGGAACAAACTCAATTTTACCCTGCTGGGATAAGTGCATACTACTGTTGGTGAGACACTTTTGATTTGGAAACAGTACCCGGTGGAGTGAGTCCTATGAATGACAAACAAATAGTGTGTCCTGTATGAAATAATGGCTATTTCGGCCACCATCCAAGACATCATTCAAATAAATCATCGTTTCAGTTATAATTAGCAAAAGCCTAAAGTTTTCGTATGCAAAGTTTATCAAAAATTGCAGACGTCTTTTCGTAAACAAAACAGTAAAAGCAAAAACAAGAAATGGAAGCTCTTTGTGGAAAGTATTTCATTGATTTAAAAGGGTCTGTAAATAGGAAAATTACAATGGATGCAACCCCTGAAAAGTGAAAATTGTACAAAAAGTATAATTGACAAAGATATACAAATGTCGGCAATGT
Source organism: Lathyrus sativus (assembly GCA_963859935.3). NCBI lineage: Eukaryota > Viridiplantae > Streptophyta > Magnoliopsida > Fabales > Fabaceae > Lathyrus > Lathyrus sativus. The sequence continues at coordinate 131,107,378 of OZ012739.1, forward strand.
GGAGACAGATAACCACCATATGTCGATTCGACTATGACTCGCATGTTTTCGATGCTTCACCAATGCTCTGCCTTCTGAAGAGACTGATTCATCAACCCTCGGGTTCTCCAAGAATCCAATTATGCTCACAGGTCAGACGCAGACCAAAGTCGTTTGCTTTTAAATCCCTAACTTTTGCCTGAATCGCCCTTGCGGGTTTTCGATCCACCGAGCATTTTTGCCAAAGTCTCCTTTTCAGGTTTTCAACTTTGCGGGTTTATTCATTTTTATTTTATCCCTAATTTTTTCCCGAACCTATTCTTTTTGGTTCGCCGGGATGCCCCATTTTTGCCTGGACTTTCTTTTTATGTCCAGCGGGTCTCTTTTTAAGCAAAGTATTTTTTGACTACGTCTGCATTCACAAGGGACGTAAAATCTTCACCGTCCATGGTTGATAGCAATAAGGCTTCTCCAGAGAAAACCTTCCTTACTACGTATGAACCTTCATAATTGGGAGTCCATTTGCCCATGTGATCTGTCTGTGGAGAGAGGATCCTCTTCAACACCAAGTCACCTACCTGAAAATGTCGAGAGCGCACCTTCTGATCAAATGCCTTCTTCATTCTGCTATGATATAGCCGTCCATGGGCGATAACCGCTAATCTCTTTTCATCAATCAGACTAAGTTGATTCAACCTAGCGTTTACCCATTCTGCTTCATCAAGCTTCACATCAGACAATACCCTTAGAGAAGGAATCTCAACTTCTAATGGTAGGACAACTTCCATACCATACACCAACAAGAAAGGGATTGCCCCAGTCGAAGTACGCACTGAAGTACAATAACCATGTAACGCAAAGGGAAACATCTCGTTCCAATCTTTGTAAGTCACCACCATTTTTTGCACAATCTTCTTGATATTCTTATTTGTTGCCTCAACAATTCCATTCATCTTCGGACAGTATGGAGAAGAGTTGTGGTGTTCAATTTTAAAATTCTGGCACAATTCTTTCATCATCTTATTATTCAAATTCGAACCATTTTTAGTGATGATTCATTCCGGCACTCCATATCGGCAGATGATGTCTTTCTTTATAAAGCAAGCAACTACATGTCTGGTCATGTAGGCGAAGGAAGCTGCCTCTACTCACTTGGTGAAATAATCGATCGCCACTAAGATAAAGCGATGACCATTGGAGGCGGTCGGTTCAATCTTGCAAATCATGTCGATGCCCCACATTGCAAAGGTCCAAGGAGACGTCAATACATTCAGAGGATTCTGTAGTACATGCATTTTATCAGCATAAATTTGACACTTATGGCATTTGCTGGCATACTTAAAACAGTCGGACTCCATAGTCATCAAATAATACCTTGCTCTCAATAGTTTTCTAGACATTGCATGTCCTCCAACATGAGTACCAAAAGAACCTTCGTGGACCTCTTCCATCAGCAAACTTGCTTCATTTTCATCCATACAAGGCAGCAATACCAGGTCAAAATTTATTTTGTATAGCACATCATCCTCGTTCGAGTAAAAGTTTCCCGACAGCCTCCTCAGAGTCTTCTTATCTCTACTTGATGCCCCAGGCGAATACTCTTGAGTCTTGAGGAAATGTCTGATGTCGAAGTACCAAGGCTTCCATCTGACACTTCCTCTACTGCAAAGATAAAAGCTGGCCTATCGGGGCGCATGATAGTGATCATTGGAACTTCATTCCAATAATTCACTTTATACATCGATGATAACGTTGCCAAAGCGTCTGCCATCTAATTTTCAACCCTCGGTACATGATGGAATTCAACCCTGTCGAAGAAAGGCAATAGTCTTCTTGCATAGTTCACATAAGGCACCAAGTTGGCTTGACGAGTTTCCCACTCTCCTTTGATTTGACTGACGATTAAAGCCGAATCGCCATACACATCAAGATTCTTGATTCTCAAATCAATAGCTTCTTCTATACCCATGATGCACGCTTCATATTCAACTTTATTGTTGGTGCAAGAGAATGTTAATCGGGCGGTGAACGGTATGTGAGAACCGTGAGGAGTTGTAATGATTGCCCCAATTCCGTTGCCATATGAATTAACAACACCGTCAAAAACCAACTTCCATTGAGAACCAGTTTCGGACCTTCGTTTGGTAGACGCTCGTCACAATCCTTCATCTTCAAAAACATTATGTCTTTGTCGGGAAACTCAAACCTGATTGGTTGATAATCCTCAATTGGTTGTTCTGCGAGATATTCTGACAAAACACTCCTTTTAATGGCTTTTTGGGAAACATATTGAATGCCGTACTCTGTCAGAACCATCTGCCATCTAGCAATTCTCCCAGAAAGCCCCTGCTTTTCAAAAACATACTTGATCCGATCCATCTTCGAAATCAACATGGTTGTATGATTTAACATGTATTTCCTTATGCGTTTAGCTTCCCAAGCAAGTGCGCAACATATCTTCTCTAGCATCGAGTATCTCGACTCACACTCTGTGAACTTTTTACTCAAGTAGTAGATGGCGTGCTCTTTTCTACCTGTCTCATCGTGTTGGCCAAGCACACAACCCACTGAATTCTCAAGAACCGTCAAATACATAATCAAAGGTCTTCCTGCAACTGGAGGCATCAATATCGGAGGTTCCTGTAAATACTCCTTTATCTTCTCAAAATCCTTCTGACAATTTTCTCCAAACAATCGCTTGATATTTTCTCAACATCTTGAAAATAGGCTCACAAGTGGCTTTAAGGTGAGATATGAATCTCGCAATGTAGTTTAGTCTTCCAAGGAAACCACAGACTTCTTTCTCCGTCCTCGGCTTAGGCATTTCTTGAATAGCTTTTATCTTCGCAGGATCGACCTCGATTTATCTTTCACTGACAATGAAACCCAACAACTTCCTAGATCTCACCCTGAAGGTGCACTTGTTAGGATTCAACCTCAACTTGGACTTCCTTAACCTGTCAAACAATTTGAGAAGATTGACCAGATGCCCTTCTTCTGTCTGTGACTTTGCAATCATGTCATCAACATATACTTCGATCTCATGATGAATCATATCATGAAAGAGAGTCACCATTGCCTGCTGATAAGTTTCCCCTGCATTTTACAATCCAAAGGGCATGACTTTGTAGCAAAAGGCCCCCCATGGCGTGATAAAAGTAGTTTTCTTCATGTCCTCTGGGGCCATTTTGATTTGGTTGTACCCAGAGAAGCCATCCATGAAGGAAAACACAGAATATTGAGTAGTGTTATCAACTAAGACATCAATGTGAGGGAGCGGGAAATCATCCTTCGGGCTTGCTCTATTCAGATCTCGATAGTCGATGCACATCCTAACCTTCCCATCTTTCTTAGGCACATGGGCAATATTAGCAACCCATGGAGGATAATTCGTGACGGCAAGAAAACCAACATTCAACTGCTTCTGGACTTCTTCCTTGATCTTGACCGTCATATCAGGCATGGTTCTTCTCAACTTTTGCTTCATATGCGGACATTCTTCCTGAAGAGGTAGACGATGCATCACTATGTCGGTATCCAACCCTGGTATATCTTCATACGACCAAGCAAAGACATCTCTATACTCTCGGAGCATTTCCACCAATCTTCTTTTGACGTCGTCTTCTAATGCAACCCCGACCCTTACTTCTTTCTTTTCGTCTTCAGTGCCCAGATTGAATACTTCAATATCTTCTTGATGAGGCAAAATGACATTTTCCTCTTGTCTCAGAAGTCTGGCCAGTTCTTCAGGTAGGTCACAATCTTCATCAGTCTCTTCTTCGACTTGATAAATAGGATTATCGAAGTCATATCGAGTCATAGCTGAATTTAAATTGATGGTATCTGAGATGTGAAACCTGCATGATTGATGTTTTTGTGCTTATTATGATATGCAAACTGACACAAACACATTGCCATTTTTATGTTTTGTTAAAAATAAAGAGAAAAACAAGGATCAAAATATTTGAATGCAAAAATAACGCCTTTCATTCATGATAAAAAGTTTGAAAATAAACCAAAAGGGGCCCTACAAGGAACAACCACTACGTCTTGGGCAGAATGTAGGACCAGGCATAATAAAAAACAATGGAATTTACTCTTCTGAAGTGACTTGGACGATTTCCTCCACAGTCCAGTTGCACAGTTTCTGTCCGGGAACACATGGACAGATCCAAGCATCCATATCGCAATCTCTATCTCCTTCATCATCCTCAACAACATTAATCCTGTCAAAACTAACCCCACCACTGGTGAACTGAACGAGTCCTTTGTACTTTGGAGCACTTTGAGAAGAAGAGGGGCTATACCCTAGGCCAAACTTGTCTTGCTTGTTAGGAACATTGAGAACTTGGCCCCACTTCTGCGAAGAACCGGATTCTACAATAGCACGGGCCTCATTAAACGAGGACACCGAAATCTCTGGAACTTTATCTTCAATAGGAGACCTCTCCTGAATCTGTACTGCTTCAAAAGCCTGACACAACGTCTCATGAATCTCACCATCCACTTCTACATACTTGAAAGATGACAAGTGACTGATCATGGTATCTTCCTCCCCACAGACCGTAACAATCTTCCCTTCCACCATATACTTTAGTTTCTGGTGCAAAGTCGAGGTGACTTCCCCAACAGAGTGTATCCACGGCCGACCGAGTAAATAGCTATAAACGGGCTGGATATCCCTGATATAGAAGACCGCATCAAAGATATCTGGACCCATTTGAATCAGCAATGTGACTTCACCAAATACTGACCTCCTGGTCCCATCAAATGCCCTTACTACCAGATCACTTGGAGTACAGATTAAACCCTGGGTGTCTAGCTTCATCAGCGCTTTCTTCGGAAACACATTGAGTGATGATCCTGTATCAACCAACATATGGGATAGAACAGCTCCCCTACATTCTATGGATATGTGTAGGGCATGGTTGTGATTTCTCCGAGCAGGAGTTAGATCCAAATCAGTAAAACCTAATCCATTACCAGCATTGACGTGTACCACTACTCCTTCCAGTTGATTAACAGAAATCTCTTGTGGTACATAAGCCGTATTCAAAATTCTCAGCAGAGCATTTCTATGTGCCTCAGAGCATAACAACAGTGATAAGATTGAGATTTTAGAAGGTGTCTAATGTAAGTGATCCACGATCTTGTAATCACTTTTGCGAATGAGTCGCATGAATTCTTCATCATCTTAGCCAAGGAGAATTTCTCCCCTTGTTGTTGACCCTCTTCTACTGGAGCTTTACCCTTACCTTTTTTATTTCTTTCCACATTAGTCTCCGGTGGAGAGAACACTTTACCACTCCTAGTTATGCCTCCTGATCCAACGATATTATCAACAGACGTTCCTTCAAATGATGTCTCCATAACTCTTATTTGTGCCCATTGTAGAAAACGTTTGCCCCATAGTTACAAGGAATGGCCTTGGTGCTCTCATAGGGTACCGGTCCTGGAGTAGTAATGATAACAAGAGCTGGCCTCGGCGACACTGAAATATTAATTGTTCGGTATGGGATTGAAATCGTTGCAATTTCATCTCACTCATTATCAACTTCCTTCACGTCTTCTTCCCCGACGATTCTGTCAAATTGTAAACTGCCCTCATCGATCAAACTTTGAATATGATTTCTCAACTCAACACATCCCTCTGGGTGCACACCATATCCCTCATGGCCTTCTAAACAACCAGGAAAAACACCACCCTTCAGCAATCTATCTTTCACATAACTCAACGGTGTCTTCAATTCCGCAACATTAGTTATCAGGTTCAACCTTTCTCCTTCGATAACAACATTAGTTCTGGCCAACCCATGATTTGGCATAGGATTTTGATTCACGTTCGGGGTCTCATTCATGAAATTGATTGCTTTGGAGTCAAGAAAATCCTGTACTTTATGCTTAAAAGCTTTACAATTATCAATGTTATGACCCGGAGCACCAGAATGGAAGTCACACCTAGTATTTGCATCATAGCCTGGTGGAGGCGTGCCAGTAAGCGGTGCCAAAGTCTATTTCTGAATAAGTTGCAACTGTAGCAGATGTTGCAATAACTGAGAGTAAGGCATGGGAGGCGTGTCAAATTTCCTGTTGGCCATCCTTCCTCTGTCTGGATAACAGCGAGGCGCAATAGTTGGCTGCTGAGGTATAGCTGGAATGGCTATACTAGCAGTTTATTGTTGATGCTGAGGCTGGTAGTGACATTGATGTTGCACTCGGTCTCTGTTTCTGTAAGCTGATACGGCATTCATATCTCCTTCCCTTTTCTTCGGGTTCCCATATGTTTTCCTCATTCCTCCTGATGTAGACCCCTCTCCACTCTATATCTTCCCTATCTTTATTCCATTTTCCACTTTTTCCCCTATTATGACTAAGTCTGAAAAATTCTCAGACATGCTCCCAATTAATTTTTCGTAGTATGTTCCTGGAAAGGTTGCCACGAACATGTCAATTAGTTCACGTTCCACCATTGGGGGTTGAACTCTAGCCGCTAATTCTCGCCATCTCTGGGCGTATTCCTTGAATCCCTCATTGTTTCTCTAAGATAAATTCTGCAATTGCACTCAATTTGGTGCCAAGTCACTATTGTATTGGAAGTGACGAACAAAGGCTTCCCCTAAATCCCTCCAGCTCCTTATATACGTCCCTTCCAGACCCATATACCATTCTAGAGAAGGACCTGACAAGCTGTCCTGAAAAAAGTGCATTAACAGTTTCTCGTCGTTCAAATAAGCTGACATCTTTCGAAAGTAAGCCCTAAGATGTACTCTAGGATAGGTAGTCCCTTTGTACTTGTCTAAAGCTAGTACTTTGAATTTGGGGGGAATTTTGACCCCTGGTACTAGCCCCAGATTTGACATGTCGAGTCCAAAAGAATTCTGGTTCTCGAGGCTTTTCATTTTCTCTTCGAGCATCTTGAATATTTTGTAGGCTTCTGTGGGGAGACCCATAACCAAGTATCTCATCGAAAATACATCCTCTTGATCATCTTCTTCCCAGTGAGGACCTGCAGCTCCATGTGCAGCACCTACACCGCCTCTAGCACTGATTATATGAACTCCTCCTTGGTGACCTCCACTCGGAGGGTTAACAACAGTTGGGACTAAGTTGGCCTAAGGAAAGCTACCATCAACTTGAGGAATAACATTAGTTCCTCCATGAAAGACATCACTACCATCCACCCGTGCTATTAGTGGTTGGACTAGAGTTCTCAATTATTCCTGCCCGTTGGCTACCCCTTGCACCATGTCCATAAATTGCGTCATCCTGTCTCGGAATTCCTGTAGCTCTTGTTGTACCTAGTCCATGATTCTTTGTTGATTCCCCCTCATAGAGTATCTGTGGAAGACTGGATCTGCTATCCTATATACTTTTGGAGAAAACCAAGCAGAGATAAGATTGACGGCCCCGACAACTCCTGTTATGCAAATGAGAATGATAATGCAAGATGCAAGCATTTATATATGATTCAGGGAGATCTTCCCCTTGATTCTAGTTCCAATAACGAATAGAAAAACAGGAGAAGGATAGAATCACAAATCTTTTCTCATAAATAAAATGAGAACAGAAGTTAGCGTACACAAAACAATGTCAAAAGATACAACTATAAATAATCCTACGACCCCATCCAACAAGTCTGGTGATGGTCATGATACCAGATAAGAACAAAAAGAAGAAAGGCTAGAGGAAAGCTGTATTAAAAAACTCTCTTCAACTACTATGATGAGTCTGAAATTCCTTTAATAGCTCCTTTGTGTCCGGATGTTCAGGCCTTGCAACCAACGCCTGTATGAGCAAGTCACTTCTGCGGACCACATCCTTCAAACTTTGAGCGTAATATTCCCAAGCATCTTCTCCGAAGGCATCTTCAAGTCTCGGTTTCTTCAATTCTGACCTTATCTTGAACTCCTCCAATGTTGACAGGGTTTCTCGTAACTTCCGATCGCTTGCATACCGACGAGATAATTCCAATGAAGCTTTTTCATCCTTGATTTTGAGCTATGTCTTCAATCTGTCAATTTGTTTGTGGAGCTCATCTTCTCTTCCTTTGTTGGCAGTTAACGCAGCGTTCCACTGATCATTAAACTTTGATATCTCCAGGTATGCCGTATCCAGCTCTTTCTTCTTATATCTGAGGATATTATATGTGCTCTTCAAATCTTGACTGACTCGTCCCCGCACACGAATCTCTTTGTTTACTCTTTCTCCATCTTGTCCAAAGCTTCTGTCTTCGTCTTTTCTAAGTAGACTGCTTCATTCTTGTCACTTTTTAACTGACTAACTCCCTTTTTCAACTCTTTATTCTCCTTGCGTAATTCTTCTTTTTCCGCCCACATCTTATTGTATCTCTGAATATCGACTGTCGTAGGTTCTTCAACAACCAAAGGATATAGAGGTTCTCTGACAGGGAATGGTGTAACACCCCAATTCTATACCCCCAAATAATCACATAATCATTTAGGCACATATTAAAAATTTCGCCAGAGTATAACTATAAACATAGTATAAAAGAGGTATGTCACATTATACATGAATTTAAAACATTCAAGACCTGCTCAATAATTGGTATGCAACAGTGGGGTAACTTTGCAACAGAGGAACTTAGTCCTTACACCCACATCTCAATATTTAGAATAAAAGCGGAAAATCTAAACATTGAAAAACATCAAGCATACACACACACACACACACACACACACACACACACACACACACACACACGCACACACACACACACACACACACACACACACACACACACACACACACACACACACACACACACACACACACACACACACACACATATATATATATATATATATATATATATCATCGAGTATGAACCACCAACATAATTCATGTTTACATAAACATTCATCCACAAGATACATGTAGAAATGTATCACAAAAGAATCATAATCATCCTAGCTACTCGGTGCTACATATCAGAGCCGATCGACCAAAAGAATGAAGACACGCTTCAAAAAAAGGCCACCAGCATACCTATTCTGCAATGCTTCATAGAGCATCATAAAACAACAAAAGGGTGAGAAATTTTATCATAATAACAATGCATATAATTATATATCTTAGCATAGAAATACACATATTCTACATTCTCACCATAATTCATCGCCACTCACCCATATTCATCACAATGTATATATATATATATATATATATATATATATATATATATATATATATATATATATATATATATATATATATATATATATATATATATATATATATATATATATATATATATATATATATATATATATATATATATATATATATATATATATATATATATATATATATATATATATATATATATATATATATATATATATATATATATATATATATATATATATATATATATATATACTAAACCAAGCATATTCATCATGCATACCTTCACAATTCTTATCGTTCCACATAAACATACATATTCATGTTTATTCATTAATGCACAATTACAAAGATGATAAATGCAAATCATAGAGACCGACTCACGACTCTATGCAAATCCAATGCGGTACCGATTCAATCATCTCAAGTTCACTCAAAAACTTATTGGAACCATCACTCGTTACCAATGTAACTCCCCGTCGGGCCTACGATGTTCACCCATTGCTCACACCTCACATAAGCATACAATGTTTATGGATTTCTCACACCTCACATAGGCACACAATCCGATTGCTCACACCTCACCTAGGTACACAATCATTTTTAATCATCGCTCACACCTTAAACAGGCACACGACGTTACAACAGATTCTCATTAGAATCACACAACACAAGAATGTATGCCATTATGCTTCACATACAAAATGACTCAAGACACTCTTGAAATGCATACATATTCACAATATATTCATGCATTCATCTCATACTATCACATACAATCTATATACAATCACCTCAATTACGAAAAACGGCAACGAGGATTGCTTTACCACCTAAACGGCAACGAACTCTTTCACAATTAACATCCATTTACATTTAATTTAAACAATGCATTTATTTGCCAAAAGGCCACAATTCACAATAAATTCCATAATCTAGGATTCACTCCATAAGGCTATCTACAACACATCGTATAACAACACGCACAAGCTATACGTTATATAACAAAAGCATACTGCACGATAACACATCAATCGCACACATTCGCAACGGTAAAAATCAACACAACGATACGTTTTCAATTTTATGCTATAACTGAACCAGGTACAGGCCTCAAAACCATTTTTCCTAGAAAGTGCATCTCGTTAACTTTCCAACGCTTCAAATGGGGGTCAAAACCGACTTACGGTTCAAGAGTTATGAATTTTCGAAACTTTTCCAAAACAAAATTTTTTTGCATAAAGACTGGTACGAGTTTGAGCATTTTCGCCTGAAAATCCGACTTATTCAATTATTTTCTTCGAAACAAACACGTACTCATTCATACCAAACATATAGTAGTGATTTAGAACCATCAAACGTGAAATCTAGGACTTTCGCTTTCAATCCGAATCTTGAACCCTCAAATCTCCAAAAATGCAAAAACTTACAAAATCAACCAAATTCGATAAAACAAGCATACTCGATCACGACCTAACATTAGCAGACACAACTATGCAATCTATTCCAAATTTCGTCCATAAAAACATCGATTCCTCACAAAAATCTCAATTTCAACCTAGAACTCAAGCTATGGAAAACAAGAAAACATCCAAGAAAACACATACATAATGATATACATTGATGAGATAATAAGATTTCACTCCCTTACCCGATTAAATCGATTCCTAGAAGTTGTTTTGAAGATTTCCAAGCTTTTCCTCTTTTTCTTCTCTTTTCTATTCTTCCTCTTTCTTTCTCTCCTTTTTCTCTCTATTTCTCTTTTCTTTCTATTTCTCTCCTATTTATTCTTCTTATCTTTTTTTTTACACAAATTTAATTAATTCATTTTCTCACATCATTCTACACTTAATCACTTTTCTACCAATTTTACTAAATTTCTCACATAATTCTATTTCCACTAAATTTATAACTTATCATTAAATGAGAAATATCCAAAATACCCTCCATTTTGATTTCTCCGAAAACTCTCAAAAACGGTAAAATATCATAACATGTCAACATATCATATTAACACACCAATTTCACAAATAAAATAATTATCACTCAATTTAAATAAAAGACTCAACAAAATGGTAATAATCGAAATCGGGGCGTTACAACTCTCCCCTACTTTAGAAATTTTCATCCTCGAAAATATTACCTGATTCAAACAACTCCGGATACGACTCTCACATTCCACTCTCTAATTTCCAAGTCATATTGCCTTCCGAAGTGCCTCCCCACGCTACTTTCACAAGCGCAATATCCTTGCCTCTTAGCTTCTTAACTTCACGGTCCAAAATCCTAATCGGTAAAGCTACAACCGTAAGGTTATCTCTCACTTCAACCTCGTCCATAGGAATAACATGTGATGGATCCGGAACATACTTCTGAAGTTGCGAAATATGGAATACATCATGCAAATTCGAAAGATTCGGAGGCAATGCCATACGGTAAGCCACAACACCAACTCGTGCAGTAATCTGATACGGACCAATAAAACGAGAGGTCAACTTCTTCGACTTCAAAGTACGACCCACGCTCGTAACCGATGTAACTCTCAAAAACACATGGTCGCCTTATTGAATCTCAAGATCTTTCCTTCTCTTGTCATGATAGCTCTTTTGTCTACTTTGAGAAGCTTTCATCTTCTCCCGAATAAACATCACTTTCTTCTTCGTTTGTTGTACCATCTCCGGTTTCATGCCAACACAAAGGTGTTCGACATCTCCGACCATACAAAGCCTCAAATGGTGCCATACTTATACTTGAATAAAAACTGTTATTGTAGGTGAACTCAATCAACGCCAAATAACTATCCCAAGCACCACCTTGCTCGAGCACACAAGCACACAATAAATCCTCCAACGATTGAATTGTCCTCTCAGTTTGACCATCCGTTTACGGATGATAAGCAACACTCAATCTTAGCTTAGAACCCAAAGCCTTTTGTAAACTCTCCCAAAACCTCGACGTAAATCTAGGATCTCTATCTGATACAATACTCTTAGGAACTCCATGTAACTTCATAACCACAAGAACATAAATCTCAGCTAACTTCTCCAAAGGATAACTAATATCAATTAGAATGAAGTGGGCAGATTTAGTAAGCCTATCAACGATTACCCAAATAGCATTATGACCTCTTTGTGTATTCGGCAATCCCGTAACAAAATCCATCGATATATTATCCCATTTCCACTCCAGAATATCCAACGGTTGCATCAATCCACTAGGCTTTTGATGTTCCACCTTAGACTTTTGACAAGTTAAGCATGCGTACACAAATTGAGCTACATCCCTCTTTAAGCCGGACCACCAAAAGATTTTCTTCAAATCTCGATACATTTTATTCGCTCCCGGATGAATACTTAAGTTACTTCGGTGTCCTTCTTCCAATATCATCTTTTTCAATTCCGCATCATCAGGAATACAAATACGACCACGGAATCTCAAAACTCCAAAACTATCAACCTTGAAATCCTCATTCTCATTCATCATCAAATCAACGAACTTCAAATCCAACTTTTGCTTTTCACATACGGTTGCAAGAAAATCATTCGTAACATGTAGCATACCAAGTCTCACACCTCTCGACGTTATTTCAAAAACTAAACTTAAGTCTCTAAAATTCTCCAAAAGTTCCCATTCTCTCATCATCAATGCGGACATATGTAACAACTTCCGACTCAAAGCATCGGCCACAACGTTTGCCTTACCCGGATGGTAATTCAAACCAAAATCATAATCCTTCAAAAGCTCTAACCACCTTCTTTGCATCATGTTCAATTCTTTTTGATCAAATAAATATTTCAAGCTCTTGTGATCACTAAAAACTTCAAATCTTGCACCATAAAGGTAGTGCCTCCAAATTTTCAGAACAAACACCACGACCGCTAACTCCAAGTCATGTGTAGGATAATTCTTTTCATGCACTCTCAATTGTCTTGAAGCATATGCCACAACTTTTCCATCTTGCATCAAAACACCACCTAAACCAATCAATGAAGCATCACAATAAACCACAAATGATTCCGTCGGATTTGGCAAAATCAAGATCAGAGTCGTTGTCAACCTTCTTTTTAGCTCAATGAAACTCTTTTCACAATGAATATCCCAAATGAAAGCCTTTCCTTTACAAGTCAATTGCGTTAACGGAAGTGCCAACTTCGAAAATCCCTCAACAAACCTCCGATAATAACTCGCCAAGCCTAAAAAGCTTTGAATCTCCATAACCGATCTAAGAGCCTCCCATTGCATCACCGCATCAATCTTGGATTGATCAACACTAATACCACTACCGGAAATAACATGTCCAAGAAAACTTACTTCCGACAACCAAAATTCACATTTCGACAACTTAGCATACAATTGTTTCTCTTTCAAAATTTGTAACACAATCCTCAAATGCTCTTCATGCTCCTCTTGAGACTTAGAGTAAATCAAAATATTGTCGATGAACACAACCATAAAACGATCTAACTGTTCATGAAAAATACGATTCATGTATTCCATAAGCACACCCGACACATTAGAAACCCCGAATGGGATCACAGAATATTCGTAATGGCCATACCGTGTCCTAAAGGCCGTCTTTTGAATATCCTCTCCTTTCAAACGAATCTGGTAATATCCCAATCTCAAATAAATCTTGCTAAAAACACGCGCACCAACCAATTGGTCCATCAAATCATCGATCCTTGGAAGCGGATACTTGTTCTTAACCTTGTTCAATTATCGATAATCAATGCATAACCGCCTACTCCCATCCTTCTTCTTTACCAACAATACCAGAGCACCCCAAGGAGAAACACTTGGCCTTACAAATCTCTTGTCCAACAAGTCATTCAATTGCTTCTTCAATTCTACCAACTCCGATGCCGACATACGATACGGTGCCAACGAAATCGGTCTAGTACCCAGAACTAGATCAATAAAAAACTTAAATTCTCTTTCTGGTGGTACATCTATAATATCCTCCGGAAACACATCTGGAAAATCACACACCACTGGGAACACATCGAGTTCAACATTACTGTCCACCGACAACGATGCAAACAAATCGAACAATTGAGCTTCGTCCGCTAAACGTTTCTTCAACTCTTTAGTGGATAGGAAACTCTCATCTTCATCATCTTCCAAAGAAGGAAACCTCACTAACTTGTGATAGAAATCTATATGAACTCGATTAAATTACAACCAGCTCATACCCAAGATTACGTCCAATCCCTCCAACGGCAAACACACTAAATCCATAATGAAGTCTTTACCATACATGGTCAAAGGACAACTTACACACACCAAAGACATAGTTACCGACCCCGAAGCAGGAGTCTCAATAACCATCTCACCACCCCAAGAAGTCATAAACAAATTCAAACTCTTAGCGCACTCAGGAGAAATGAATGAATGACTCGCTCCCGTATCAATAATAGCAACTAAAGGTGTACTATTATTAAAGCATGTACCTTTAATTAAACGGTCTGCACTAGTAGTGTCCGTCCCCGCTAACATAAACACCTTTCCGCCCGCTTGAGCTTGTTTCAGATTAGTACACTTAGTACTAATGTGACCCACTTCTCCATAATTATAGCACTTCACTACATTCCTTCTACAATCGGTAGTAGCATGCCCAAGGCCTCCACAATTAGAACATTTCACTATGGTCTTCCCACACTCAAATGATTTATGACCCATTTAACCACACTTGTAACACTTAACGGAATCGGAACCTCCTTCAGATCTCTTATCAATGTTTCCCCTATGCTTTCCCTTATCAACGGGTGTCACATAAGGTCCACTTCTAGCTTGTTACTTTCTTTTCCTCTCATTCAAACTTTTGTAATGTGTAGAACGAGCCTTACTATCTTCCTCGAAGATTCTACAATATTCCGTCAAATCCGTAAACCTTCTTATCCTTTGATATCCCACAACTTGCTTAATATCGGGACGCAAACCATTCACATATTTAATACACTTTGAGAACTCAGCAGTAATTGCAGCATAGTGAGGATGGAATTGAACCAACTCCACAAACTTAGCAGTATAGTCCATCACGGACATACTACCTTGTTTCAGTTCAAGGAACTCCATCTCCTTCTTCCCTTTCAGACTTTCAGGGTAATACTTCCTCAAGAACTCGGTATGAAATAAATCCCAAGTTATCTATTCATCATCCACCTCAAGAGCTTGACACAT
This sequence comes from Lathyrus sativus, assembly GCA_963859935.3. Taxonomy (NCBI): domain Eukaryota; kingdom Viridiplantae; phylum Streptophyta; class Magnoliopsida; order Fabales; family Fabaceae; genus Lathyrus; species Lathyrus sativus. The sequence continues at coordinate 131,122,681 of OZ012739.1, forward strand.
ACCGACCCACCAATCGTCGGCTTCTTCCTTCAGCATGTGAGACCCAAGCCTCACCTTATTCCCCTCCGCACAGCCCATGACTCTGAAGATCCTTTCAATCTCTTTCAACCAAATTTGAGCACCATCGGGATCAAATCTTCCTTTGAATACCGATGGTTGATTCTTCCTGAACTCGTCATTAGAATTCACGCTCGGCGCACCTTGCACCGCCCTGGCCATTGCTTCCAAAGCAGCAACCATCACATTCTCTTTTCTACCAGCCATATTCTGATTATTCCCAAAAATAACAACAAGGTTAAACAACAGTTCAACCATCACAACAACAAGATAGACACAACTGACTCAACACTAGCTCTGATACCACTTAATGTAACACCCCAATTCTATATCCCCAAATAATCACATAATCATTTAGGCACATATTAAAAATTTCGTCAGAGTATAATTATAAACATAGTATAAAAGAGGTATGTCACATTATACATGAATTTAAAACATTCAACACCTACTCAACAATTGATATGCAACAGTGGGGTAACTTTGCAACAGAGGAACTTAGTCCTTACACCCACATCTCAATCTTTAGAATAAAAGCGAAAAATCTAAACATTGAATAACATCAAACATATATATATATATATATATATATATATATATATATATATATATATATATATATATATATATATATATATATATATATATATATATATATATATATATATATATATATATATATATATATATATATATATATATATATATATATATATATATATATATATATATATATATATATATATATATATATATATATATATATATATATATATATATATATATATATATATATATATATATATATATATATATATATATATATATATATATATATATATATATATATATATATATATATATATATATATATATATATATATATATATATATATATATATATATATATATATATATATATCATCGAGTATGAACCACCAACATAATTCATGTTTACATAAACATTCATCAACAAGATACATGTAGAAATGTATCACAAAAGAATCATAATCATCCTAGCTACCCGGTGCTACATATCAGAGCCGACCGACCAAAAGAATGAAGACACGCTTCACAAAAAGACCACCAGCATACCTACTCTGCAATGCCTCATAGAGCATCATAAAACAACAAAATGGTGAGAAATTTTATCATAATAACAATGCATATAATTATATATCTTAGCATAAAAATACACATTCTACATTCTCACCATAATTCATCGCCACTCACCCATATATATATATATATATATATATATATATATATATATATATATATATATATATATATATATATATATATATATATATATATATATATATATATATATATATATATATATATATATATATATATATATATATATATATATATATATATATATATATAAAACCAAGCATATTCATCATGCATACCTTCACAATTCCTATCGTTCCATATAAACATACATATTCATGTTTATTCATTAATGCACAATTACAAAGATGATAAATGCAAATCATAGAGACCGACTCACGACTCTATGAAAATTTAATACGGTACCGACTCAATCATCTCAAGTTCACTCAGGAACTTATTGGAATCATCGCTCGTTACTAATGTAACTCCCCGTCAGGCCTACGATGTTCACCCATTGCTCACACCTCACATAGGCATACAATGTTTATGGATTGCTCACACCTCACATAGGCACACAATCCGATTGCTCACACCTCACCTAGGCACACAATCGTTTGTAATTATCGCTCACACCTCAAACAGGCACACGACGTTGCAACGGATTCTCATTAGAATCACACAACACAAGAATGTACGCCATTATGCTTCACATACAAAATGACTCAAGACACTCTTGAAATGCATACATATTCACAATATATTCATGCATTCATCTCATACTATCACATAAAATCTATATACATTCACATCAATTACGCCAAACGGCAACGAGCATCGCTTTACCACCTAAACGACAATGAACCCTTTCACAATTAACATGCATTTACATTTAATTTAAACAATGCATTTATTTGCCAAAAGGCCACAATTCACAATAAATTCCATAATCTAGGATTCACCCCATAAGGCTACCTACAACATGTCGTATAACAACATGCACAAGCTATACGTTATATAACAAAAACATACTGCACGATAACACATCAAACGCACACATTCGCGACGGTAAAAATCAACACAACGATACGTTTTCAATTTTATGCTATAATTGAACCATGTACAGGCCTCAAAACCATTTTTCCTAGAAAGTGCATCTCGTTAACTTTCCAACGCTTCGAACGGGGGTCAAAACCGACTTACGGTTCAAGAGTTATGAATTTTCAAAGTTTTTCCAAAACAAAATTTTTCTGCATAAAGTACTGCTACGGGTTTAAGCATTTTCTTCGAAACAAACACATACTCATTCATATCAAACATATAGTAGTGATTTAGAACCATCAAACGTGAAATATACGACTTTCAATTTTAATCCGAATCTTAAACCCTCAAAATCTCCAAAAATGCAAAAACTTACAAAATCAACCAAATTCGATAAAACAAGCATACTCGATCACAACCTAACATTACCCGACACAACTATGCAATCTATTCCGACTTTCGTCCGTAAAAACATTGATTCCTCACAAAAATCTCAATTTCAACCTAGAACTCAAGCTATGGAAAACAAGAAAACATCCAAGCAAACACATACATAATGATATACATTAATGAGATAATAAGATTTCACACCCTTACCCGATTAAATCGATTCCTAGAAGTTATTTTGAAGATTTCCTAGCTTTTCCTCTTTGTCGCATCGCTGAGAAGAGGGGCCGGCAATGACAGAAGAGTCGCCATCGTTCGTTATTTATCCCAAAAGAGGGAAAGGAAACGATCAGAGAAAACCTAACAAAAACAGGAAAAGACAGGTCATCGTGACCATGTCTCGGGTTCGGGAGTCGGTTACACAAGGGGAAGGTATTAGCACCCCTCACGTCCGTCGTACTCGACAGGATCCATGCTTTGTTGTCTATCTAAAAGGGTGTTTACTATCTAAGCTATGACTCAGGGACAAAAGAAAAGAAAAGAGACTCGATAGAGCATCGCCGCTCTATGCCTACATATTCCCTCGTGCAATGGGAAAGTCAGAGTCAATGTAGTTCGGCTAACTACGGGTGAAATGTGGAGAAGGTTGCTTGTTAAGACATCGTCGTCTTGTGCCCACATATTCTCATCTGGTATGAGAAATCAGAGCAAAAGTAGTTCGGGCTAAGAAGAACACCGGTTGGTTCAAAATGTTTTAGGCCCGAGTAAGGTTAAAACATAGTTCTAGCAGTTAGGTGTATGCAGCTCGACCATTGGAGACTTAGGCGATACCTGTTTGCAATAGAACCAAGAGTTAACAAAACACTCCTTATGAAAAAGGTTTTCCAAATTAAATCCCGAAGGATAAAAATATTTGAAGTATGTTTTTGTGTTTTTTAGAGAAGAAGTGCATTGATTATTGTTTGTAATTCATGTTGCACTAAAGACTATGACCTAGGAGCGAATGCGTCGCATATCGTCCAAAGGACATACGCTAAACACTCTAGATAATTGAGAGGAGGCCCCCAATCACCATTTCCCAAGTACTTAAGGCTCGTAACATACAACAATCCTTAACATTTATTAGATGTTTTGAGAAAGTTTGAAGACGAGAAGAGAAAGACACTCTAAAGGGAGACTAAGACTCAACCTAATGTTCTCATGCAAAGTGAACCTATGATTGGGATGAAAGGGAATGCTACCTAATGTTATCATGCATGGATTAAAGCCTAAGGTCTATCATAATATCTCTTGAACAAGAAAGATTAGAGGCCCTAAGGGAACATGGCAAAGGAAGACAAAAGAAGAAGAAGAAGAAGGCATAAGAAAATGCAAGTATGCAAACATGTAATGCACAATTAGAATGAAAGTGAAGGAGGAACAAAGTTTGGGGTAAACACCACCACAAGCACATCTCAACCTCAAGCATGCAAATGAGAGATGCAAAACACAAGAAAATGCACACAAAAGCAAACAAATGAGCTTAAACAAGTTCAAGCCAAAAAGTGAGATGTAATGGGAGATGTCATGACCCCTACAACCATTTAAGCATCAATCACCAAAGAAAAACGGGAGGAAAAAGTGTGGGACAGCAGCCATCACAAGCGCGTCTCAACTGAATCATTCTTCGAACTTATGCAAAGATCAAATGATAAACATCACTTCGAACAACATATACGAGAGTTTGCATTCAAGTGGAAAACGAAACGCATGTCGACTAAATCATGATTAAACCGTCAAGAACATCGACATATATCCAAAACAACCCACTCCTAATGCGTCATATTTATTCGTGAAGATTCGAAGTGAGTAAGCACCAAAACAAGTAAGAAAAATTGCAAAACAGGCCTGCTGGCACAGTGTTAATCGATTAACACCAGGGGTTAATCGATTAACCATTAAAAATGCCTGAAAATTTGAATATTTGTACTGGTTAATGGATTAACCAATTGGTTAATCGGTTAACACTGTGCCAGAAGCAGAAAAACAGCAGCAGAACAACATTTTCAGCACATATGCACTTATCCAATAATCTGGATCATCACGTAATCAATTATGCACAAATTTAAACCAGCAAACAGTGATCCAATCAACATGTTAACACATTAAACCAGCAAGATCACAGATCCCATGAATCAAATTAGCACAATCAATCGAATATGAAGATCCACATGAGAATTATGCAAATAAGCTCAAAATCAAAATCAGATCAAGAATTTCAACCTACAAAGCGGAGGATTGCTTCAGTTAGTGTTGATTTACTCCAATTAAGAAAATCCAAGCAAGAAACCCGGATATTCCTCAAGATCCAAGTGTTTTCTTGTTGTAGGAGTGAAAATCCACCACAATTAAGTCAAAATAGTTTAAATAAACTGCTTCAAAGCAACTTCAAGATTCAGATCCAAACTTGCACGAAAACTGGATGAAGAAATTGATCCAATGAGGATGATGGATGAAGGTTTAGCTCTTAGAAATCAATGATTCCAATGGAGAATCAATGAATTCAAACAAAGAAGATCTTTGGTGAAGGTTTGGGAATGGAGAAGTTGAAAGCAAATTGAGAGAGTGAGGCTGAATTCTGAAGTGAGAATGAAATTATGAGGATTAGATGTGTGAGGTTTGGAGTAGATAATTTAAATACCCCTTAGGCTTGGATCCAAATGAGGCTTGGAGTGTGGTTTGTGAAAATCACTTTGGAATGAGGAGTAGAAATTTTGGAGGGAATTTGAAATGATTTGAAAGTTAACCAAAATTCAAAATGGTTCTAGATCCTTCCCTTGGTGTAAAATCAACTCACAAGTGATCAAAATTGGACCCCAAAATGAATTCACTTGAAAATTCACGTGCATAACAGAAATTTGCACTGGTTAATCGATTAACACCCCTTGAATATTTGAATTTGACCTGTTTTTGACTTGGTTAATCGGTTAACCAATTGGTTAATCGATTATCACCTTCAAAAATTTAAATTTGGCGCCTTTTGGAGGGAACCTGCACAATGGTCTGTTTTCATCTGTTTTAAGCCCTGTTCAACCTCTGAAAGTTGTTCTTGAATATTCCAACTGTGAGAATGCTTGGTATAGCCTGCACTATTGTCTCCTACACTGAAAATAACTTGCAAGACAAAATAGAATCGACCGCTCGATCATTGGGCAAAATAAATACCGGAGCCTCTGATGCTCGCTGTTCAGTCTTCTGCGCTAAAAAAGCTTTGAGCCACAGGAAAATCTTGATCCCCTGTCTCAAGAACAAATGCTATGATATGCAAATGCAAATGCTAGAACAAATGCTAAAACAAATGCAGTGAAAACATAACCCAAGTAAAGAAATGGTTGGACAAATTTTGGGGTGCAACAGCTGCCCCTATTCAAGCGTCTTGGACCTGACTGAGTGAAAAACGAATGGCTTTCAAACAATCAAGGTAAAAGACGGTTGAATACCAAAGAATCCGTAAATTTTCCAACCACATAAATAAACTGCAAACTCTGATTGGGGATAAAAATCTTCGGAAGTAACTGAACTGATAGATGCAACGACAACAAGCTGATTGATTAACAACCCTCGACACGCAGTCGGAAGAGACATCTGCTAACATGCAGGCATCCGCTAAACAAAAGCGAGCATCGAACCCTAAGGCCGGATCGACCAAGGTTGATAAACATCTTGAGAATACTCCACTAGGGAAGAGAAAAGCTTAACCAAGCAACTCTGGCAAGGAGAAAGAGTGAAATTTAACTAAATAACTCTGTTTTAGGTGCGCGGAGAAACTTAACCAAGTAACTCGGCTGAGGAACAAAGAGAAACTTAACCAAGTAACTCTGTTGGCGACCCCACTGGGGAAAGAAGAGGAACTTAACCAAGTAACTCTATTGAAAAACACCTGATAAGATGAACACATCCATCAAAAATTGTACCATGATTTAGATACCATACAGGCTGAAGGGTGACACTTCAAATTGTCGGAGTTTGGATATTCAACAAACAAAATGAATCAATGAAATTTTCCGGAGTCTGAACACTAGACGTAATAACCGGAGTCTGGATACTCAACGTAAGAACCGAAGTCTGAACACTCGACGTAATAATCGGAGTCTGGATACTCAACGTAAGAACTGGAGCCTGGAAACTCAACGAAAAACCAGAGCTTGAATGCTCAACAAAATAACTGAAGCCTGAACGCTCAATGATATAATCGGAGCCTGAACGCTCAACAAAATAACTAGAGCCTGAACGCTCAACGAAAATGATCAGAGCTTGAACGCTCAACGAAATAACCGGAGCCTGAACGCTCAACGAAATAACCGGATCCTGAACGCTCAACAAAATAACCGGAGCCTGAACGCTCAACGAAATAACCGGAGCCTGAACGCTCAACGAAAATGATCGGAACCTGAACGCTCAGTGAAATAACCGGAGCTTGAACGCTCAATGAAAATGACCAGAGCCTAAATGCTGAACGAAATAACCGGAGCCTGAACGCTCAACGAAATAACCGGAGCCTGAACGCTCAATGAAATAACTGGAGCCTGAACGCTCAACGAAATAACTGGAGCCTAAACGCTCAACGAATATGACCAGAGCCTGAACGCTCAATGAAATAACCGGAGCCTAAACGCTCAATGGAATAACCGGAGCCCGAACGCTCGACGGACAAAGGAAAACACCACAAATATACTCATGAGTTCATACCAACCTGAACATCTGAAGTTTGGCAACACTGCTGAGGAATAACATAAGTCGGGGTCTAGATACCACGTGGGCTATAAGAAATCACTAGTTGTCAAGGCCTGAACACCATACAAACAACTACATCAACAACAACTTGCCATGGTCTGGATACCATACGGGCAGAAGATAACCTTTCAAATGGCCGGAGTCTGAAAACTCAATGTAATTGACCGGAGTCTGGATACTCAACGGACTTGGCCGGAGTCTGAATACTTAACATAATAAGCCGGAGCCTGGATGCTCAACGTAATAAGCCGGTGCCTGAACGCTCAACGTAATAAGAGAGTCACAATAGCATTTGTCAGAGTCTGGATACTCAACGAGGTTGACCGGAGTCTGGATACTCAATGGACAAAACAAATATGAAATCGCCTTGGTCTGGACACCATTCGGGTGAAGATATCAATCAAAACTTGTCGTGTCTGAACACCATGCGGGCAAAGTAAATCAACCATCTGTTGGAAATACACCTAAGAACAGAGAGGTAAAAACCTGGCTTATGTTTCACATGCGTATGTTTGAAAATGGTGTAATGCTCCATACAAAATGGAAATGCTACACGTTTGGAAGATGCTATGCACAGAATGCAAAATGCAACGGAACCAAATCAGCAAAATAAATGCTGAAGAGAAAACCAAAATCCACCCTGCTGGGGAAACATTTAATACATGCCAATCACAATTGGACTTTTGCTGGGGAAAACAGACCCTGGGTTTCTCACCGGGGTACAAAGTTCTTACGAGAACAAGAATTTCAAACTCAGCTGGGGATTTACGTCAAACCTGGAGAAGAAAACGCTCTGAATGGCCTTCCAAAATACAAAATCATTTGGGGAACAGACGGCTCTACCGAAGATAAACGGCCAGACGTTGAAAACAACTTCACCCTACTGGGGAACCAACAACTCTGCGGGGGATCCGGAATCAACCACCGAGATTCACAGCATGCCCTGCTGAAGAAAACAACCTTGAATGGCTCATAAATACTCACCTGCACGTGATGACTTACCGATGAACTGTCAAACTTCAACCTGCCGGGAATTACTCACCTGAGGAATAATCTGACTCTGCTATAGATCCACTCTGCCAGGAAATCACAAACTTACCGAATTCGTTGAGAAATAGTCTACCCCTACGGGGAAGTAGGACTACTTTATACTGACTTTGCTGAGGATAGCGAGACGCCTCTGCTAACCTGTAAGGGGAAAAGCCAACTCTACTGGGGATCATCCAAGGAGGGAAACAACATCGACCTCTGCTTGGGGATGGGTCAACAACTCGAACTCTGAGGGGATACAAAGTTATACATTCAAACTTTGTAGGGAGACAACACTTGACATTGCCCCTGCTGTTGGGAAAAGTTCTACACCTGCACGGTGGAAAGAAATCCAGTCTCGATTTGCCGAGGAGTGAATGCATACATGCGACCTGCGAGAATTAAATGTGTACTAATAAACTGCTGGGGATAAGCGTACACACTTAATCTGTTGGGAATATCAATCTTGACCCTCTGGGGATGACCTTACTCTGCTGGAGACTTCGGTTTCAAACTGAGAAGACCTTAGATGTGTACCAACCAACTGTCGGGTATAAGCGTACACACTTACTCGCTTGGTCCACTTGCATGCAACTCTACCAAGGATAGAGATGTTCAAACTTCAATAACTGGGGGAAATGGTGATCACCGGAGATACACCTCCGACGAATTGCCCCAAGGGTAACGACCCTACAAAAATGAACAAACAGAAAAGACATCATGTACAAAGGAACTATCTCAGTCATCATCCGTGATGTTGTTCAAATAACTCAAATTTTTAACGATTATTGGCAAAGCCTGCAAGTTTATGTATGCACAGTTTATCAAAAACATCGGGCGTTTTTTGCAAACAAAATAGTAAGGCTAAAGCAACACAAACAATTACTGAATAATATATGTTTTATTGACAGATGGGCCTGTAAATAGGCAAGATTTTACAACAGATGCAACCCCTGAAAAGAGGAAGCTGCGCAAAAATATACAGAAATGCACATAAATACAGAATGTCGGCAATGTGGCACAGACGAACACCATAAGTTGGTCCATCTATGACTCGCATGACTTTGATGCTTCATCGATGCTTCATCTTCAGAAGAGATTGATTCAGATAAACGACCCTCAGGTCCTCCCTCAATCCACTAAGCTCTGAAGATCACACGCATACCGCAATCATTTGCTTTTTAAATCCCTAACTTTTGCATGAGTTACCCTTTCGGGTTTTCAATTCACTGGGATACCCATTTTTCCCAAAGTTGCCTTTTCAGGTTTTCAACTTTGCGGACTTACATCTTTTTTCTTTTATATCCCTAACTTTTGCCTGAACCCATTCTTTTTATGGTTCGCCGGGATGCCCCATTTTTGCCTGGATATTCTTTTTTCTTTCCAGCGGGTCTCTTTAAGCAAAGTATTTTTTAACCGCGCCTGCGTTCATAGGGGATGTAAAATCCTCACCATCCATGGTGGATAACAACAAGGCTCCTCCGGAGAAGACCTTTCGCACGATGTATGAACCTTCATAGTTGGGAGTCTATTTGCCCCTGTGATATGTTTATGGAGGGAGAATCTTTTTCAGCACAAGATCGCCCGTCTGAAAGCTTCAAGGGTGTACCTTCTTGTTGAAAGCTTTCTTCATCTGGCTCTGATACAACTAACCATATGCGATAGATGCTAACCTTTTCTCATCCATCAGGCTAAGCTGATTCAGTCTGTTCTTTACCCATTCTGCCTCATCGAGCTTGACGTCGACCATAACTCTTAGAGAAGAAATCTCGACTTCTAATGGTAGAACAACTTCCATACCATACACCAGCAAGAAAGGAATTGCCCCAGTTGAGGTATGTACCGTAGTACGATATCCATGCAAAGCAAAGGGAAACATCTCATGCCAATCTTTGTAGGTGACAACCATATTCTGCACTATCTTCTTGATGTTCTTGTTGGCCGATTCGACAACGCCGTTCATCTTCGGACGATAGGGCGATGAGTTATGATGCTTGATTTTGAAACTCTGGCACAGTTCCTTCATCATCTTATTGTTCAGATTCGAACCATTATCAGTAATGATTCTTTCAGGCACTCCGTATCTACAGATGATGTCCCTTTTGATAAATCTGGCTACGACTTGCTTCGTGACATTCGCATAGGAGGCTGCTTCCACCCACTTGGTAAAATAGTCAATGGCTACCAAGATGAAGCGATGTCCGTTGGATGCGGTAGGCTCGAACTTGCCAATCATGTCAATGCCCCACATGGAGAAGGGCCAAGGAAACGCCATGACTTTCAGAGGACACGGCGGCACATGAATCTTGTCTGCATAAATCTTGCATTTATGGCATTTCTTCGCATATTTGAAACAATCAGATTCCATCGTCAGCCAATAATACCCTGCTTTTAACAGCTTTCGAGACATGGCGTGCCCGCCGACATGTGTACCAAAGGCTCCTTCATGGACCTCTTCCATAAGCAAACTTGCTTCTTTCTCGTCCACGCATCTGAGTAATACCAAGTTATAATTCCTCCTATAGAGTACACCATCTTGGTTCAGATAAAAATTTCCAGACAACCTTCTTAGAGTCTTCTTATCCCAGGTCGACGCCCCTGGCGGATACTCTTGTTTCTTAAGAAAGCTATGGATGTCATAAAACCATGGCTTGCCATCAGAGGCTTCCTTAATGGCAAATACAAATGTTGGCCTATCAAGGTGCGAGATAACTATTCTTGGAGCATCATTCCAGTAGTTCACCTTGTACATTAAGGATAACATCGCCAGAGTGTCTGCCATCTGGTTCTCCGCCTTGGCACGTGATGGAACTCTACACGATCAAAGAATGGCAACAACCTCCTTGCATAGTTCATGTAAGGAATTAGATTAGGTTGCCTGGTCTCCCATTCTGCTTTGATTTGGCTTACAACTAGTGCTGAATCACCGTACACATCTAGATTCTTGATCCTTAGATCAATGGCTTCTTCCAACCCCATGATGCACGCTTCATACTCTGCTTCGTTGTTGGTGCAAGGAAATGTCAATCTGACAGTGAATGGTATATGAGACCCATGGGGAGTCGTAATGATTGCCCTAATTCCACTACTGTATGAGTTAACAACACCATCAAATATCATCTGCCACTGGGAGCCAAGCTCAAGACCTTAGTTAGGCAGCGGTTCATCACAATCTTTCATCTCCAGATACATGATGTCTTCATCAAGAAAAGCAAACTTCATAGGTTGATAATCTTCAATCAGCTGCTCGATAAGTTACTCTGACAGAACACTTCCCTTGATAGCTTTCTGGGAAACATATTGAATATCGTACTCTGTCAGTACCATCTGCCGCCTAGCAATTCTTCCGGAAAGTGCCTGCTTTTTGAAGACGTATTTAATCGGATCCATCTTCGAAATCAGCATGGTTGTATGATTAAGCAAATACTGTCTCAAATGTTTGGCCGCCCAGGCGAGTGCGCAACACGTTTTCTCCAACATCGAGTACCAAGACTCACAGTCTGTAAACTTTTTACTTTGATAGTATATTGCATGCTCTTTTCTTCCAGTCTCGTCGTGTTGACCGAGAACACAACCCATACTGTTTTCAAGAACCGTTAGATACATTATCAAAGGTCTTCCAGTGACTAGGGGTATCAATATCGGAGGTCCCTGCAAATATTCTTTTATTTTATCAAATTCCCTTTGGCAATTTTCATTCCAGATGACCGCCTGATCTTTCTTTAGCAATTTGAACATTGGTTCACACGTGGTTGTGAGATGAGATATGAACCGAGCAATCTAGTTCAGTCTCCCCAAGAAACCACAAACCTCTTTTTCCGTTTTCGGTGCTGGCATATCTTGAATAACTTTTATTTTTGCAGGATCGACCTCGATTCCTTTTTCACTGACAATGAACCCCAGCAGCTTTCCTGACCTGACCTCGAAAGTACACTTGTTAGGATTCAACCTCAATCGGAATTTCCTAAGCCTCTCAAACAGCTTCAACAAATTGACCTCGATCTCATGATGAATCATATCATGAAACAAAGTGACCATAGCCCACTGATAGGTTGCCCCTGCGTTTTTCAACCCAAAAGGCATTGCCTTATAACAAAAAGTCCCCCACGGCGTGATAAACATCGTTTTCTCCATATCCTTCGGTGCCATCTTGATCTGGTTATAGCCAGAAAAACCGTCCATGAAGGAAAACACGGAATATTAGGCAGTATTATCAACCAATACGTCAATGTGAGGGAGCGGGAAATCGTTCTTCGGGCTCGCCTTATTCAAATCTCTATAATCAACACACATCTGTACCTTGCCATCCTTCTTAGGCACGAGCACGATGTTGGCGACCCACGGAGGGTAAGTGGTAATGGCTAAAAATCCTGCGTCCAACTGCTTCTGGACTTCTTGATTTTTACAGCCAAATCTGGTCTAGTACGCCTGAGCTTCTGCTTGACTGGCGGACACTCTTCACACAACAGCAAGCGATGAACCATAATGTCTGTGACAAGCCCGGGAATGTCTTCGTACGACCAAGCAAAGATATCACTATACTCACTGAGCATTTCAACCAATCTTTGCTTGATCTCACTTTGGAACGCAACCCCTATCCGAACATTCCTCACAACTTCCTCAGAACCCAAGTTGATAACCTCGATTTCCTCCTGATGAGGCAGAATAACATTTTCTTCCTGTTTCAAAAGTCTAGCTAGCTCTTTTGGTAAGTCTTCATCTTCATCAATCTCTTCTTCGGCTTGAAATATCGAATTACGGAAGTCGAAGCGAGTCATAGATGTCTCTGGCGCGGTGTCATCTGCAATGTGAGTTATGCAATGATAATGGTTAAATGCTTAAAATGATATGCAAAACGAGCACAAAGCCACATTGCCATTTTATTGTTAAACATAAAACATGAAAAACAAGGATCACAATATTTGAATGCAGAAAAACGCCCTTTGATTAATTGAAAAAGATTGTGCAAGCGTAAACAATAAGGCCCAGAAGACAAAAACCACTATGCTCCGGGTAGAACATAGGGTTGTACAATAATCAGAAAAACAAAGTATTACTCTTCCATTGTCACTTGGATGAATTCCTCGATAGTCCAATTATTGAGGCTTTGTCCTAGAATGCATGGTTATATCCACGAGTCCATATCACAGTCTCTATCCCTATCTTCATCTGAAACAACATTGACCCGTTCGAAGATAACCCCGCCTTTGGTAAATTGCACCGGCCCTTTGTAGCGCGGCGTGCTCTATGAAGATGACGCAGAAGATGGGCGGTATCCCAAACCAAACTTATCTTACTTATGGGGTATATCCAACACTTGACCCCAACCTGGTGCTGCCCCATCCTGTACCACTGCTGGGCTTCTTTGAACAACGACATGGCCACTTCGGGCGCTTTGCTCACAACAGACACCTTGTCTTTGATATGTACCGTCTCAAAGGCTTGACAAAGAGTTTCATGGATTTCACCATCCACCTCAATGTATTTAAATGAAGATAAATGACTGATCATTATATCCTCCTCTCCACATACAGTGACAACGCTGCCACCCAACATGTATTTGAGCTTCTGGTGCAGCGTGGAAGTTACGGCTCCCGCCGAGTGAATCCATGGACGACCCAAAACACAGCTATAGGCAGGATGAATGTCCATAATATAGAATACCGCATCAAATACTTCGAGACCCACCTGAATAGGCAACGCCATCTCCCCGAATACAGATCTTTTGGTACCGTCAAAAGCACGTATTACCAAGTCGCTTGGTGTACAGATTAAACCTTTCATGTCCAACTTCATCAGTGCCTTTCTTCAGAAGCACATTCAAAGATGATCTTGTATCTACCAGCACATGGGACAGGACGGATCCACGAGATTCAATTGAAATGTGCAACGCATAATTATGATTTCTGCCCTTCGGGGTCAAATCCAAGTCCGTGAAACCTAGACCATTACCTGCATTAACGTGCGCTACAACTCCTTCGAGTTGGTTAACCGATATCTCTTGCGGCACGTAAGCAGTATTCAATATCCTCAACAATGCATTCCGGTGCACTTCTGAACATAACAACAGAGATAAAATAGAGATTTTGGAAGGTGTCTGTTGCAAGTGATCCATTATCTTGTAGTCACTTTTTCTTATCAATCTCATGAACTCCTCTGCTTCCTTCTCCAAAGAACTCTTCTCACCAATCTGAGAAGTTTCTTCCACCACAACTTTCTTACCTTTATCAGCTCTGTCAGCAACCACTTCAGGTGATGAGAACACTCTCCCGCTTCGAGTGATTCCCCCAGCTCCCACTAGATTATCCACTGAATCAACCGGCAAGCTCTTCAACTCCTGTTTTTGCCCATTACAATATACCTCCGCTTCGTAATTCCACGGAATTGCATCGGTACTCTCATACGGCACATGCTCGACTTTGGTGATAATAATAGTTGGCGGTCTCAGCGCAGAAATAGTTATAGTTTTGTACGGAATCGAGATCGTTGCAACCTCGTTCCTTTCCTCAACCATTATCTCTTTAGACTTCTTCTCAACAATCCGGTCAAACTACAACATTCTGTCATTCATCATACCCTGAATACAGATCTTCAGCCTTGCACATCCCTCGGGATGACTCAAACATTCAGCACACGATTCATTACAGCCCGGGAATATCCCTCCCTTCAGCAACTTTTCCTTCACAAAGCCCAGCGGCGTCTTCAAATCATTGACATTAGTTATTAGATCTAAACTTTCGTCTTCAATGATTGCACTGACTCCGGCTGCCCCATGGTTGGGCATAGGGTTCTACACAACGTTGGGAGTGTCGTGAGAAAAATTTATTGCCTTACTATCCACCAAATCCTAAACTTTGTGTTTAAAGGCCTTGCAGTTATCAATGTTGTGCCCAAGTGCCCCGGAATGGAACTCACAATGAGCGTTTGCATCATAACCGGGCGGTGGTGGTCCTGTCAGAGGAGCTAAAGTTCTCTTTTGGATTAACTGTAATTGTAGCAGATGCTGAAGTAGTTGGGAATAAGGCATAGGAGGTGCATCAAATTGTCTATTTGTTGTCCGACCACGATCTTGAAATCTTCTATATCCCTGTTGATTCTGCTGTTGTTGCTGTTGTGGTTGTTATTGAGGAACGACTTGAATTGTGAAACTAGCAACCTGCTGCTGCTGACGATAAGATGGACGCTGATTTCTACCTCTGCCCCGAGAGCTAGACACTGCATTAGTATCACCTTCACGCTTCTTATTTCCGAACACCTTTTTACCTCCTCCACCAGCTGAGGGCATTTCACCAGATTGGATCTTTCCCAACTTTATACCATTCTCTACCCTCTCTCTAGTGATAATCAAGTCGGAAAAGCTACCAGACATGCTACTGATAAGATTCTCATAATACACACCAGGCAAAGTGGCTATGAACATATCAACAAATTCACGCTCCACCATCGGAGGCTGCACTCTTGCTGCAAGTTCGCGCCACCTCTGGGCATATTCTTTAAATCATTCACCAGTCTTTTGAGCCAAATTCTGGAGTTGGACCCTATTAGGAGCAAGGTCACTATTATACTGATAGTGCTTCCT
This sequence comes from Lathyrus sativus, assembly GCA_963859935.3. Classification (NCBI taxonomy): domain Eukaryota; kingdom Viridiplantae; phylum Streptophyta; class Magnoliopsida; order Fabales; family Fabaceae; genus Lathyrus; species Lathyrus sativus. The sequence goes on from OZ012739.1 coordinate 131,138,666, forward strand.
GAAGGCTTCAGCTAAGTCTCTCCAACTGCAGATATTAACGGGCTCCAGTCCCATATACCACTCAAGCGAGGGTCCAGACAAGCTATCTTGAAAAAAGTGCATGGGTAGTTTTTCGTCATCTGAGTAAGCAGACATTTTGCGGTAATAAGAATGCAAATGGACCATTGGGCAAGTAGTTCCCTTATACTTGTCAAAGTTAGGGACTTTGAACTTCAGCGGGACTTTCAGATCTGGGATCAACCCCAGATTGGCCATGCCTAGCCCCCATGGAATTCTGATTTTCAAAAGATCTCATCTTTTCTTCAATCAGCCTAAACCTTTTATCAGCCTCAGACGACAGTCCAACACCAATGTCTTGCATAGAAAATGCGTCTTCCTGCTGGTCTTCATCCCATTGAGGAACATTGTTGCCATGCATAGCACACACCACTTCAAGGATTCCACCTACGTTGCCTCCGCCTAGAGGGATAACTGTTGTAGGAACAACATGAGTATGTGGCATACCATCACCACGAGGAGGAATAGCAGCATTACCTCCATGAAGAACACCATTATTGTCAACACGAGCAATCAATGGCTGGACCAGAGTCCTCGGCTGCTCCTGGCCATTTGCCACACCCTACATTAGCTCCATAAACTAATCCATTTTGTCCCTCATCTCCTACATCTCAGCTTGCTCTTATTATATAACTCTGCGCTGATTTCCTCTGGTGGCGTACCGGTGAACTGTCTGGCCGTCTATCCTGAAATAACCTAACAAACCAATAGGAGTAAGATCAATGGTTCTGCTGCACCTGCTATGCAAAATGCAGACATGTATATATGCAACAGGGAAATTTCCCCCCGATTCTAGTTCCTGCGCGAACACCGAGCCATAGGAAAACCATAGCCAAAGATAGATCCAAACACCTCATACATACAAGAAAAGACCCAACAGGCAATGTACAGGCATACAAATGAGTACAAAGAATCACCAAAAGGACCTCAGCCAACAGGTCTCGTGATGGTCAATACAAATATAGGCAACAAGATACAAAGGAAATGAAAGACATCAAGTACGACAACGAGCACGAAACTCCTCCAACAGCTCCTATGTCTCAGGATGATCTGGTCTGACGAGTAATACCTGAATGAGCGCCTCTCTCTATCTGATGGTGGTCTGTAAATCCTAAGCATAGTCTTCCCAGGCTAGGCTCCATGTCAGAGAAATAAGAACACTAGAATCAAAGTGAAATATACACTTGCATCATAAATACATGTTAATGAATATGCAATATGAAAATGCAAATGCAAATGCAAACGAGGGATCAAGATTGTTGTGTTGTTGATTGAGAAGAACCAGTGTTCCGCTTTGACAAGAACATAGTACTGTCACTGATAAGAACCCCTTGTATCACAGATTCACACTACAAAGAAAACCAGGTAGTCTGGAAGTCAAGGTTTCCTGCATAACCCAATCCCTCTCACAGGTATGGACTTATCCACTAACAAGGTTCGGCATCCTATGCGTTCATCAGCGTTACAGACTTTCGAGAAACGATGATACGTTCACCATTTTTGGTTTGGCATCATAGTCTAACGAAGCGGCCTCACTTAGCTGAATCACAAGTGATCAGTTCCCAGAGTCGACAATCCTCAGATCCAAAATCCCGTCGATCCCAATGGGCCAGAAAATAAATCATCAAAGAGAATCTCGTCTGAGCGCGAATTTCATGGGAACTAGTGCATTCCAAACATATAGGTTCACCACAACTTTCCACTTCTAATACAATGTTTGTACTCAAGCCCAGGTCCGACTTATCTCTCAATGGAACAGTCCCCCTCAACAGCACAATAAAACTGATATATACAATGCTGAAAGTAAATGCGGGAAAATAAAGTTCAACATATAAACACACCCAAAGAGATAAACAACCAAGAGCTAGGATTGACTCGCATAGGGGAAGTTCCTATCCCCAGCAGATTCGCCAGCTGTCACATCGCTGTGAAGAGGGCATAATGATAGAAGAGTCGCTGCCATTTGTTATTTATCCCAAAAGAGGGAAAGGAAACGATCAGAGAAAACCTAATGAAAACGGGAAAATACAGGTCATCGCAACCATGTCTCGGGTTCCGGAGTCGGTTACGCAAAGGGAAGGTATTAGCACCCCTCACATTCGTCGGACTCGATAAAGCATCACCGCTCTATGCCTACGTATTCCCTCGTGCAATGGGAAAGTCAGAGTCAACGTAGTTCGACTAACTACGGGTGAAAGGCGGGGAAGGTTACTCTCCAAGACCTCACCGTCTTGTGCCTACGTATTCTCATCTGGTATGAGAAATTAGAGCAAACGTAGTTCGGGCTAACAAGAACACCGGTTGGTTCAAAATGTTTTAGGCCCGAGTAAGGTTAAAACTTAGTTCTAGCAGTTAGGTGTATGCAACTCGACCATTGGAGACTTAGGCGTTAGCTGTTTGCGGTAGAACCAAGAGTTAAAAAAACTCTCCTTATGAAAAAGGTTTTCCAAATTAAATCCCAAAGGATAAAAAGATTTGAAGTTTGTTTTTGTGTTTTTTAGAGAAGAAGTGCATTGATTATTGTTTGTAATTCATTTTGCACTAAAGACTATGACCTAGGAGCGAATGCGTCGCATATCGTCCAAAGGACATACGCTAAACACTCTAGATAATTGAGAGGAGGCCCCCCAATCACCATTTCCCAAGTACTTAAGGCTCGTAACGTACAACAATCCTTAACCTTTATTAGATGTTTTGAGAAAGTTTGAAGACGAGAAGAGAGAGACACTCTAAAGGGAGACTAAGACTCAACCTAATGTTCTCATGCAAAGTGCACCTATGATTTGGATGAAAGGGAATGCTACCTAATGTTATCATGCATGGATTAAAGCCTAAGGTCTATCATAATCTCTCTTGAACAAGAAAGATTAGAGGCCCTAAGGGAACATGGCAAAGGAAGACAAAAGAAGAAGAAGAAGGCACAAGAAAATGCAAGTATGCAAACATGTAATGCACAATTAGAATGAAAGTGAAGGAGGAACAAAGTGTGGGGTAAACACCACCACAAGAACATCTCAACCTCAAGCATGCAATGAGAGATGAAAAACACAAAAAAATGCAAACAAAAGCAAACAAATGAGCTTAAACAAGTTCAAGCCAAAAGGTGAGATGCAATGGGAGAAGTCATGACCCCTACAACCATTCAAGCATCAATCACCGAAGGAAAACGGGAGGAAAAAGTGTGGGACAACAACCATCACAAGAGTGTCTCAACCGAATCATTCTTAGAAGTTATGCAAAGACCAAATGATAAACATCACTTCGAACAACATATACGAGAGTATGCATTCAAGTGAAAAACGACACACATGTCGACCAAATCATGATTAAACAATCAAGAACGGCGACATATATCCAAAACAACCCACTCCTAATGTGTCATATTGATCCATGAAGATTCAAAGTGAGTAAGCACCAAAGCAAGCAAGAAAAACAGCAAAACAGGCCCGCTGGCACAATGTTAATCGATTAACACCAAGGGTTAATCGATTAACCATTGAAAAATGACTGAAAATTTGAATATTTGTACTGGTTAATCGATTAACCAATTAGTTAATCGGTTAACATTGTGCCAGAAGCAAAAAAACAGCAGTAGAACGACATTTTCAGCACATAAGCACTTATCCAATCAATATGTTAACACATCAAACCAGCAAGATCACAGATCCTATGAATCAAATTAGCAAAATCAATCGAATATGAAGATCCACATGAGAATTATGCAAATAAGCTCAAAATCAAAATCGGATCAAGAATTCCAACCTACAAAGTGCATGATTGCTTCGGTTAGTGTTGATTTACTCCAATTAAGCAGATCCAAGCAAGAAACCCGGAGATTCTTCAAGATCCAAGTGTGTTCTTGTTGTAGGAGTGAAGATCCACCACAATTAAGCCAAAGTTCAAATAAGCTCCTTCAAAGTAACTTCAAGATTCAGATCCAAACATGCACGAAAATTGGATGAAGAAATTGATCCAATGAGGATGATGGATGAAGGTTTAGCTCTTAGAAATCAATGATTCCAATGAGGAACCAATGAATTCAAACAAAGAAGAGCTTTGGTGAAGGTTTGGGAATGGAGAAGTTGAAAGCAATTTGAGAGAGTGAGTGTGAATTCTGAAGTGAGAATGAAATTATGAGGATTAGATGTGTGAGGTTTGGAGTAGATCATTTAAATACCCTTTAGGCTTGGATCCAAATGAGACTTGGAGTGTGGTTTGTAAAAATTGCTTTGGAATGAGGAGTGGAAATTTTGGAGGGAATTTGAAATGATTTGAAAGTTAACCAAAATTCAAAATGGTTCTAGATCCTTCCCTTGGTGTAAAATCAACTCACAATTGATCAAAATTGGACCCCAAAATTAATTCACGTGCAGAACAAAAATTTGCACTGGTTAATCGATCAACACCCCTTGAATATTTGAATTTGACCTGTTTTTGACTTGGTTAATCAGTTAACCAATTGGTTAATCGATTAACACCTTCAAAATTTTGAATTTGGCGCCTTTTGGAGGGAACCTGCACAATGGTCTGTTTTCATCCGTTTTTAGCCCTGTTCAGCCTCTGAAAGTTGTTCTTGAATATTCCAACAGTGAGAATGCTTAATATAGCCTGAATTGTTGTCTCCTGCACTGAAAATAACCTGCCAGACAAAATAAAATCGACCGCTCGATCACTGGGCAAAATAAATACCGGAGCCTCTGATGCTCACTGTTCAGTCTTCTGCGCTAAAAAAGCTTTGAGCCACAAGAAAACCTTGATCCCCTGTCTCAAGAACAAATGTTATGATATGCAAATGCAAATGCAAATGCTAGAGAAAATGCTAGAACAAATGCAGTGAAAACATAAGCCAAGTAATGAAATGGTTGGGCAAATTTTGGGGTGCAACACTCTTTTTCTTCTCTTTTCTCTTCTTCCTCTTTCTTTCTCTCCTTTTACTCTCTATTTCTCTTTTCTTTCTATTTCCCTCCTATTTCTTCTTTATCTTTTTTTTACACAAATTTAATTAATTCATTTTCTCACATCATTCTACACTTAATCACTTTTCTACCAAGTTTACTAAATTTCTCACATAATTCTATTTCCACTAAATTTCTAACTTACCATTAAATGAGAAATGTCCAAAATACCCTCCATTCTAATTTCCCCGAAAACTCTCAAAAACGGTAAAATATCATAACATGTCAACATATCATATTAACACACCAATTTCACAAATAAAATAATTCCCACTCAATTTAAATAAAAGACTCAACAAAATGGTAATAATTGAAATCGAGGCGTTACAAATGGTAGCAACATTTTCTCCACCCTCTCTTGGATCCAATCCACATAAGGTCTATAAGCTCTACAATCGCCCTTACCCAAAGAAAGTTTTCCTTTTCAATGAATTCTTCCCCAGGCTTCCTTTATCTTGGCTAAAGTATTGAAGTCAGCTACTCCTGTGAAATACAGAGATTCCTGTACTTCCTCCTCCTTCATGGGCCCCTTCAAAGCATAACCAAACTGTCTGATAGCAAGAGAAGGGTTGTAGTTGATCCCACCTTTTCTTCTTATCAGAGGGACATTAGGAAAGTTCCCACAGCTAAAGATCCATGACGAGCAGATCTCAATTAAACCAAACAATATTCTCAGATGTCAAACCCATAATCCTTTCTGACCATTCAGATGTATCCCACGTATCAACAAAAGCTCCAGTTTGAGGAAGATGCTCCATAAACCATTTGTGGAGGAGTGGTGTGCAACAAGAAACATTCTTCCCTCTTATCATCTCATTTTTGTAACGTACTGAATGGTACAAATCTCCCAGAAGAGTAGGTACAGGATTCCTGGAAGCGAAGATATGAAAAGCGTCCATATCGAAAAAGTCTGGTATATTGGGAAACAGAACTATGCGATATATGCACAACGCTAGAATAGCATTGAAGAGCACCCAACAACCTTCCTTAGCAAAATGTTGAGCCTTACCCACCAAGAAAGGCAAAGGAAAACCAGAGGCCCCATTCCTACAAACCACGTTACCCTCCAATTTAGATTTGCTCAAATAAAGAGTGTTTGCCAACTTTGTCAGGTCACGTTCCTCCTCAGAATGAAAGAAAGGCATCTTTTCTAAGACTGGAATTCCTATCAGAAAAGCGAACTCCTCCAAGGTAGGAACTAGGACATAATCGAGGAATGTAAAACAGCGCAACCGAGGGTCATAAAATTGTAGTAGAGTGTGGATAGCTCCTTGTTCATATCCTGAGGTTTTATGGATGAAACTCAGAATCTTCCCATAGTCTTTTTTGAAGTCTTCAATGACACCAGAACCAACCATGGAAATGAGACCAAATAAAGGTCTTACTTCTAGCAGCGGGAACTTGTAGGTGATAGTCCTCTTCAATTCAGGCTCCATGTTAATAGTGGATCAGATTACCAGAATCAAAGGGAAACGCGAACCTGAGATCACACATACATGCAAATGTTAATACGCAAATGAAAATACAAATGCAAACTTGGGATCAGGACCGCTGTGTCGTTGACTGAGTTGAACCAGAATTCTGCTTCGACAAGAAAATACCAGAATACCAGAATACCAAAGCACTGGAAACCTACAATATCCAAGATCAAAAGTCTGCACTGACGAGAAAATCAGAAAACCGGGTTGGTTGAAGGTCAAAGTTTCTTGCATAACCCTTCCCGCTCACAGGTAGGACCTAGTCTCTGACAAGGTACGACATCCTATGCAAGTCGTCAGTATCACAGACTCTCAGGTCGAGAAACGATGATACGTTCACCATTTCTGGTTTGGCATCATGGTCAAATGAGGAACCCTCAGTTGACTTCCCAATGAACGGTCTCCAGAGTCGTTAGTTTTCAAATCCAACACCCCCTCAACTGTTCAAAACGCACAGGATAGGATGTCTTCAAAGAAAACCTCGTCTGAACGCGAATTTCATGAGGGCTCTTCATGCCAAACATGCAAGCCCACACTACTCTCCACACTAATACTAGGTGTGTACTCAAGCCTGGATATTGGGCTTATCTCTCGATGGAACACCCCACCCAACAGCACAGCAGCAATATGATAATAATGATAAACTGCGGAAAATAAAAATGTAAATAATATACAAAAATACAACATACATACACACAAATATACACACCCACAAATATAAAGCAAACAAGCGCTAGGATTGATTCACTTAGGGAAGTAGCCTTCTCTCCCCAGCAGAGTCACCAGCTGTCGCAACTACGAAAAAAGGAGCTGGCGGAAACAAACAGAAGAGTCACCACCGAACGTTATTTATCCCAAAGAGAGGGAAAGGAAACGATCGAAGAAAACCTAAAAGAACGGGAAAAGACAAGGTCATCGCAACCAAATCTTGGGTTCGAGAGTCGGTTACGTAAGGGGAAGGTATGAGCACCCCTTACGTCCGTTGTACTCAACGGGACCCACGCTTGTCGTCTAATCTATTGGTGAAAACTATCTAAAAGCTACTGCTAAACAGGGGTGAAAAGAAAGAACAGACTCGATAGAACATCGCCGCCTTATGTATACATATTCCCTCGTGCAATGGGAAACTCAGAGTCAACGTAGTTCGAAAAACTACGGGTGATGGGAAGGGTGGTTGCTCGCCAAGAAATCATCGTCTTGTGCCTACGCATCCTCATCTGGTATGAGAAATCAGAGCAAACATAGTTTGAGTAACTACGGGACAAGGGAAAAGGGTACTCGCCAAGACTTCGCCGTCTTGTGCCTACGTTTTCTCATCTGGTATGAGAAATCAGAGCAAACGTAGTTCGGGTAACTAGACCACCGATTCGTTAAGTGTTTTTTTATGAGCGACGCTAAGTTTTCATTTCAGCAATTAGAGACGACGCCTGTTTCCGGTAGAACGGAAAAGTAATGCGCTCTTTTTTGAAAATGAGGTTTGAAAAACAATCTCGAAGGATGAAAAGTTTGAGTTTTGTTTGTGAGTTTTAGTGAAGTGGATTAAGTTAGTTGGAGACTCACATCGCACTAAAGACTATGAAACGGGGGAAAATGCGTCGCATATCGCCCAAAGGGCATAGGCTAGACACTCTAGACAAGCGAGGAGAACCCCCCCACTCATCATTCCCCATGTACTTAAGGCTCGTAGTGCACGACACTCATCATTCTTTATTAAGTGTCTTGAAGAAAGTTTGAGGTGAGAAGAGAGAGACACACACAAAGACCTAGGGGAAACTGAACCCTAATTATTGTCATGCAATATTGCCTTAAAGTCAGGATTAAGAGGGAAACTAACCTAAAATTGTCATGCTTGATTTGAAAGCCTAATGTCTATCCTACCCCTAACTTAATAGGAAATTAAGTCGGGCTAGGAATCCTAAGGGGATCATGCGAATACAGGAGGTAAACAGCAAGTAAACACGAAGCGACGCAATCACAGACAACGTCAGATATTGAAATTAAAATATGTACAAGTGTCAGAAAAATAATCACAAATGCGCTCGATGAATTAATCGAAAACCAAAACCAAAAATTAACATAAAATTAAAAGAGTTAATTGGAACCCAAAGTCTAATCCTATGTTAGTTGTATTTCTAAGTTAAAATCTAAATTAATTTCTAAAGAAAACTAGAACCTAATTCTAATTCTAAAAAACTATTAAATTTTAAAATTAATACTAATCTAGTTTAAAAAAAAGTTAAACAACTAATCTAAACTAACAATTAAATTCTACAAGAAAATAGAAGCTAAAGTTAATTCTAAATTAAATAAAAAATATTCTGAACTAATAAAAGTTAAATTCTAAAATATTCTAATTACTCTAAATTCCTAAAAAAATTCTAATTTAATTAAAAAATAATTTAGTCTAATTTCTAAAGTTAACTAAATTCTAAACCAAAATCAAATAAACCTAAAAAACACTATGATTTAAACCCTAATGTCTACTAATTAAAACCTAATATAAATTAAAATCTAAATAGAAACCTAAATCTTAAAGTTGATTAAAAGCTTAATTCTAAAGTTAATTCTAATTATAAAACTAAATTCTAAAGTTAATTAAAACCTAATTTTAAACTAAACCAAAGTATTCTAAACTAATATTAATAAAAATCTAATTAAAAACTTAATGCTAAGTTAAATCAACAATAAATCTTAATTAATAATTTAAAAATACTAAATTAATCTAAAAATACTAAATACTAATTACTAATTTAAAAGTACTGAATTAATAATTACTAATCTAATTAACTCAACCCTAAGCTAATTAACTAAATAATTAAATTACTAATATTAATAAAAACCCATTAAAACTTAATTCTAAGTTAAATCAACAATAAATCTTAATTAAATTAAAAATGAATACTAAAAAAACGGAAGAAAAAAAAGATCCCCTGCTCTCTCTCTCTCTCTCTCTCTCTCTCTCTCTCTCTCTCTCTCTCTCTCTCTCTCTCTCTCTCTCTCTCTCTCTCTCTCTCTCTTCCCACGACTCTCTCTTCCCCAAACAGCTTTTCCTCTTCTTCCTATTTCCCACGCATTTTCAACTTCTTGATACACATTTTGTCTTCCCAAAACGTGAATCTCCAACAACCTTCTCTTCCCCCAACCTATTCCTCTCTCTTCTCAGTGCCTTTTCTCCCTTCCTATTTTCCTCTTTTCTTCCAACTAATTTCTTCTCTTCCTCAGACTCTCTCCTCAAACTTTCTTCTTCTCAACCTTATTTCTCCTTTCTTCTCAAACAAAACATCTCTCCTCTCAATGAAAACCAATTCCTCACAAAACCGAAAACCCTCAATAAACAACTCTCTCCTCTCTCTAACAATCTCCGACTCTTTCCTTTCTATGCGCTCGCCTCCCTCCTTCTATACTACGCCGCGATATAAAAAGGGTGAATACGAAACCCACGAAATTCCAATCTAGAACAAAAACCTAACGAAGAATGAAATCTACAGCGGAGAATGAGGCGCAAAGAATCAAAAGAGCGTGTTTACCTGCGAGACAGAGTTTTCTCACGGTGGGAACTAAAAATCCAAATAACGTGAAGCTCTGGCACGGTATTCTGCCACTTCAGTGGTGGCAACAGACTCCTAATTATGGTCTCTTCACTCCTCTTCTTTATTCCTCCAAGTTGTTGATTGTGGTAGCTTCTGAGTTTGGAAGTTTTTTTCCGAATGTGGGCTAAAATTGTGTGTTGAAGTGGTTCAGTTTGATGATTGTGAGTGATTTTGTTGCAGGTTATTATGAGAGATTGTCAGTTGGAAATTGTTGATATAGTGAACTTCTCTTCAAAATGGCGCAGGTTGGTGTTTTTTTTTTGCAGTTGTTGAAGATTGATGATAAAGAGGAGATGACCAAGAATGCAGGTCGAAGGTTTTCCTTTTAAAGGTATCAGCCGTGGTTTTTTTTAAGTCTTCTGCAGAGTGTTTTTTCCTCTTGATCTCACTCTCTCTCTTTGGCTGTAGTAGATGTGCAGGGGTTAGCAGGTTATCTGGTACATAGGTTTGCTGGCTTGTTGCGTAGGGGCGGGTTTCTGGTTGAAGCAGAGTTTCTTTTCGGTTTATGGTTGTAACACAAATGGATGCGTGGGAAATGGCTTTCACATGGCACAGAAGATGCAGGGAGTTTTTTTTGTGAAAACAAAAATTGTTTCAGTGTAGACTCCTTGTGTTGGTAGCAGTAGTTGTCGTTATTCTCGCTTGTAGTGCAGCAGTAGGTCGTACGAGTGGGGTCACAGCATGCTTGGTTGCTGCGGGATGTATTCACAACGACCTTCATGACCTTTTTTTCTTCTTTAGTTTCATTTTTTAGGCAAGTTCTAATGGGTTGTACACTTTGTACTTTGCTGTTGTATGACAATTAAGTGGCAGCTGTGTGGAAAGAAAATATGTACTAGTGTGTAATTGGAGGGGTTATTCTATTATAATTTTCTACAATTTTATTTTCTACTGCTGAATGAATTGTTCTATTGGTTTTTTTTGCAATATATTTCCCTTTCATTTTGTATTGGATTTCCTTTTGTTGGGTTGTTTCTATTTCTCTACATGTGTTAGTCACAACGAGGCACCGTAGCAACATAGCTGCAATTTTGTTGGTGCTATTGAGGAAGAAATATCCATACATAATGATATTACTAAGCCGAGGCGGTACTTTTCTGGTGGAAAGATTAGACAACACATTAACGGTAAGCAATTGAGATTTCCTATTTCATAAGGTAACGGTCCAAATGGTTTTTCTCGCGTGAAGCACAAAAAAATTCAAGCTCGCCACAATTCCCAAACAATTTTAGGAACAACTCCTAATAGCCTTCTTTCCTATAAAACCAACTCTTTAAATTTTCATCTATCAATATATTGGCTCTTGAGAAATGGATTAGGCCTTCTGAAATGGGCCAACAAAAATGAATGAGGAATGGATAAAAAAAGATTTGGGTTTTCTTTTTTTTTTGAAAAAAATGGATTAAAAGTTGGGTTTAAATTCTAAATAAAATAAGATGATGTGAACATGGACAATTGGTTTAGCGAGTGAATATGGATTGGAAAATGGTTATTTGAATTGTGAGAACAAAAGTGGTTTTAAATAGATATGGGTTTGAAAAGTGGATAAAATAAATGGTTATAAGAAAAAGAATGGATTTGTTGAATTAAATATGTAAAAATGGATAAGGGTATAAAAATGGATATTGACATGGATGTAAAATGGATATTGAATTAGGTTTGGATTTGGATATGAGTTTGGTTTAACAATGGGTAATTGATTTTGACAGGATGAAATAGGCGATGAAATGGATATTAGGATGAAAATGGTTATTGGTTAGAAAAAAACTGGGCTTGCATTTTGAATTCCAAGTAATCCACATGATTAACCTTGACACATCTAATTCCAATCCAACTCCCAATCCACACCAAACTCACATCCTCAACGAATCCAAAAAAAATAGTTCAATCAGTAAGCTCGATTGATCATGACTCAATGCCCTTCAAATTAATTCCCAAATGCCCTGTCCTGTTGACCATTGATCCTCTTAACCTGAAATCCTAATCTCATGATATTCAATTGATAATTGTCGACAAACCCTCCCATGAAATGTCCTAAAGAAAATAACTCGAACAGAGAAGGAGTCAAATCCTGATTCACACCAATGAAATCCTGACCTTCGAACCAAACTCTTCAGGGACCAAACTTGATAACCTGATAACTTCCGCACATGGCAACTTGGATTTGGGTACACACCACTGTGAAAACATCCAATGCTACAGATAACTTGCAACTGAAGAAATTTCTTAATGGTTTGACCATAATTAGGTCAAACTTCCCTCCGATATTGGTAGCGACTGAACAACCACACTTGACTCGAAACCATCCCACCGTCCCTGATAACCCGATCTTCTATCCATGATGAGAAATAAACCCTGATCCTGAGCCAGCTGGCTATAGGCTTGCCAACCAACCTGAACCCAGGGACTGATGAAACCCTAGGCTCTTGATGCCTGACAACTCTTGAAGAAAGTAAACTTGATACTTGATGATCTGATTCAGAGAAACACCTGATCCCATGTCTTAGAAAACCAATGCAAAAGTATGATTATGATGATGCAAATGAAATGCGAAACAGAAGCCAATCAAAACTAGAAAAAGAGAGGGAAAATTTTAGGGTGCAACAATATTAAATTATGTTTGGAACATATTTGACTTCAATTTTGGGTTAAAACCCTGTTAGTTAATGGGTTAACTTTTCAGTCAGACGAAACGAACGATCGAAAACCACTGAATCAACTGTTGGTGTCATGGGTTCTCTGAGGCCTTGAAAATTCTTGGGTAGACTTCCTTGGGTCATATGAGCCTCATGGACCATGATTCAAGCTTTGAAACACCCTTTAGATCAAAAGTCAAATTATAATTGACTTTCGCAATTAGAAACCCTAATTTGGGTTCTTGTACTGAATTGTTCTTCTTTCTTGGGTGACAACCTCAAATTGGACTCATTCTTGATCTAATGTGATATCCTTGATGACATGAAGACTTGATATATGGAGGATCAATCCAAAATTTTGACTGATCAACCCCTTGAAACCCTGATTTTTGACTGGAAGAAACCCTAAATCATCTGCATCTTGACAAAGACCAAACTTGAAATAGGTTATGGTTAGATAATCAATGTTGATACTCATAGAATTATGATGTGATCTAGGGGTCAAAATTTGGAGTATAACAGTATGGTATACATCATTTTTGTATAACTTAGTGGGTTTCATAACCCATTGGAACCATGAAATACTTAAAACATAAGGCAAGACCCTAAAATCACATTGGGGATATTTCATGTCTTGCGAAGTGGGATAAGCCTGGTCCTAGCGTGCTTAGAAAATTCCAGTCAACGAGGAAATGTAAATTTTATGCTACAAGCGACATTCTTCGCGCTAAGCGTGCTATGTGGCATTTTAAGTCTGAATTTCCTGATCGCGCTAAGCGGGTTATGGTGTGGCTTAGCACGGTCCCGATTCCTGTGTTTGATACTTAAAAAATATCTCATTCCAACTTAATTCCCACCCCATTCATATGAATAGAATCAAGAGGCATCAAACAACACATATATTCAAGTACAAGTTTCTCATTCCCAATTATGACAACATTCCACATATAAATCACAAGAACATGAAGAACGCAACTAATCTCATTCATAGAATCTCATGGCTATAATAACATATTCGTTCTATCATGATTCTTCCTAACCATTCTAAGAATCTATAAAACCTTAACCCCTAAAATAAAAAGTTCTACCTAGAACCCACCTTAGTAATAAAAGAGGAGATTGATGAAGATGGACGTTTGTGAAAGATGAGATTAAGTGAAGATGATGAATCCAAGTTTCTTGTTCTTCCAATTTCTTATTTCCTTTCCAAATTTCCCCTTACTTCTTCTTCCACAAGCTTGTTCTTCTTCTTCTTCTTCTTCTTCTTCTTTATTCTTCCCTTTTTCCTCTCTTTCTCTATTCTTCCCTTTTCCCTCCCTTTCATTTTTGTTGGTTACTAGAACCAAAGTGAAATGATACAAGGTTGGTAAGAAAAGTGAAACAATATGTGGTCCTAATTGAAAGAATATTTTATGTGATTGGGAGTGAACAAGAATAATATACAATTATCTCTAGTGGTACCTCACTTAATTATTTGTTCTACTAGAGCAATTGACCCAATATTAGTGTTATCAAAATATCCCAATTAGTAAAAGATCAGTTCCAATTAATATTAATTAAGTCAATCTGAGATGACTAATTACTCTAATTATTTTAACTGATAACTTTTAGAGCACATAGGAACTCACTTGATCTCTACTGATACAAGTTGGAGTATTTAAGGAAACACGTGGTATTACAAAATACCTCAAACTCTTGATTTAATGTGTTGGTCATAGCTTTTTTCAACATCAATAGTACCTTCATGGGTAACTTCTAATGCGCTCCACATAGTCTTGGCGGTCTCACAATTAAAAACACGATAATACTCATCAATACCTAAAGCAGATGTGAGAATATTTTTCACTTTCCGATCATGTGACCACAATTTCCAATCATTAGCATCCCAGTGGGGTTCTGATATGGGTAATGTAACACCTTCATCACTGGTTACGGTTATTTAATTCAGACCATTTTTGATGGCGTCCCTTATACCCTTGTCAACGGAGTTGACATGAATACGCATACAAGCTTTCCAATAGCCATAACTTTTACTGGTGAAAATTGGTGCTCTATTATACGCTCCCTTAGGTTCGATACCCATTCTTTTAAAAAGTAAATCTTAAGCATAGAATAAACGGGAGCTCATGATACCACTTGTTAGATGATAGACTTCGATCTAGAGGGAGTGAATAGATCACACATTCAAAATTTAAACTTTTGGAAAAAACAACCCAAATCGAATTTTCTAACCAAACCTACTATCGAAAAGCTCGGATATGCGTAAAGTTACAGAATTTAATGATAATGAACATAAATTGTTCAACAAAAATTAATCACAAACAATTAAAATCTAAGTTACACATAGAGCTTATTTCCATTGATAAAAAATCAATTAAAATTAGTAAAGACAATTTATCAAACACTTTGTGTGCAATCAATAATGTTTGGAAATTTAATTTTTTATGTTGATGTTAAAGCCAATCACAATCAAAATGATTATGATTATATCAACAAACTTTAATTCAAAATGTAATCAAAAATTGATTTCCAAATGAATTGATCAAAACACTAACAAGTTTGATAATTTGCAAATATAAAAATTAAAGAGATAGAGATGGATATATATATATATATATATATATATATATATATATATATATATATATATATATATATATATATATATATATATATATATATATATATATATATATATATATATATATATATATATATATATATATATATATATATATATATATATATATATATATATATATATATATATATATATATATATATATATATATATATATATATATATAGAGAGAGAGAGAGAGAGAGAGAGAGAGAGAGAGAGAAAGAGAGAGGAGAGAGAGAGAGAGAGAGAGAGAGAGAGAGAGAGAGAGAGAGAGAGAGAGAGAGAGAGAGAGAGAGAGAGGAGAGAGAGAGAGAGAGAGAGACGAGAGAGAGAGAGAGAGAGAGAGAGAGAGAGAGAGAGAGAGGAGAGGAGAGAGAGAGCGAGAGAGAGAGAGAGAGAGAAGGATTTGTTTACCCAACTCCCCAGTTGGCCTCGCTATGGGTACGTCTGCCCTCAATTCGAATTCGAATTGAGATACCTGTAATTAACCTTACATTGAAAACAATGTATATACAAGAGATGAAGAACTCTAACCCTACAAACCCTATGGTTTTTTGTTGATTCTACCACCTCCAAAAACTTGATCAAAGTTTGATCAAGTCACCAACAATTCTGCTTCAATGTACCAGTTCTTGTTACTACCTTGCAAGACCTCTCGTCTCAAGATTTTCTCTTGGCCAGATTAATCTCAAGCATGCACTTGTTAAACCCAAGATTTACTAACACAATCCACCGTCTCACTCTACTCCATTTCAAGGAAAACACCTCGTCCCAAGGCATTCACTTGATTGGATCTATATTTGCGTAATCTTGTCTAAAACCTTAAAATCCTCAATGATCTTGAAGTTAAACCCCGGCTTGGTTTTCTTATTTGAAACACACAAAGAACTCAACCTAATATTCTCGGTATACCAACCTAATTGGACGTTATCAACCCTAATCTAGATGGTCACCCAATAAAAAAATTATTATGTGTAGTTTGATTGTGTGTATGCATAGAAGAGAGGTTGAAGATGATGGGTATGCTTTGTAATTCTGGTTTCGTATAGGTTTTACATTAGAACCTTACTAGAAAATGATGCATGTATGAGTATATATATGTATGAGAAATATGAGGCAAAAGGAATGCAAATGGATGAAGGAAAAATGAAATTTTTGAAAAAGGGCATCATGTGTGTCGACCTATAAAAGCAATGGGTTGGACTATCAAGGCAATTAGGTCGACCTGTAAAGGTCTTAGGTCGGCTGTAGAGGTCTTGTGTCGGCCTATGGACAGTGGCTACAACCTTTATTATTGATGCGTGGTGGTCGACCTGAGCAGTTCATGTGTCAACCTATACTGAAGTAAAAGCTTCTATAGGTCGACCTATACGAGTGTGTGTCAGCCTATCCTGTAGTGTTATTATAAAAACTTTTTTTCAATGCATTTTTTTCTCAAAAACCTTATTTTCAATGCATGCATGATGTATGATCATTTTCCAAACCATTTTAATGCTTCCTAAGGCTAAGATGCTCATCTAAAATTAGAGGATGCCGTTTAATATACATTAACTACACTATCCTAGTTTTGACATCATTCAAAATAGATATCCTAAGAAAATTAGCACTCACATACTCCCCATTTTTGATGATGGAGAAACATGAAATGATGTGTTTCACGACGTTTGTGTCTCGATGAAGACTCCCCCTATATATGTGCATCCAAATTATTCATCTTGTATACTTCTGCCCCTTTAATTGCATCAAAAAGAGAATAATCAAACCATGAGAAGTATCTTAATTCACATCAAACCAAAGTACTATACAAAGGCATTTTGCAAAGATAAGAACATCAACATGGCATCAATCACATAAAATGATATACTTATTGAACAAGAATGCCTAAAGATAAATAGAAGCATATGAAGCAAAAAATAGAACATAATTGTCATATTTAATTCCTAAAACAAATAACACAAACATGAAGCACGAAGGATATAATGTCATGAAAAACTCTTGAGTTTTCTACAAAAGCGACACAGTTACGTGACATTTGCCTTTGGCGCTCCCGAAATGCTGCACACACATGTGCTCTAGCAAGGCAATGCAAGCTCATCACCACTCAAACCAAAAACCAAGATATCACCATAACAATGACACACAACAAGAATTTTATTAACATAATAATATGTTCAACCATAGCTCATGCACGAATACTTAAAAAGCCATATGCACCAAGAGTATATTCCAAGCATATAAATGGAATAGAACAACATCACTATAAGCATATAGTTGACATACATCATCAAAAAGTCTTGGAAGTGAATAATCATGAACTATTTAAAACATCTATAATATTAGTTATCTGTAACACAAGCAACATGCAACAATAAAAGGCTTACAAAATAAGAGAGAAGTGGAACGACATTACCTTGCTCATGAATTTAGAGAAATAGTATAGAAAGTGCGTGTAACAATTCATAGTTAGGAAAGATTTGAGATATCATGTGTCCCCAATTCCCTTCGAATGTTGATAAATGGATCGGTCGCAAGAGGTTTTGTAAAAATATACGCAAGTTGATTTTTACTATCAACATGCTCAAATATGACATCCCCTTTTTCAACATGGTAACGTAGGAAGTGGTGATGAATCTCAATATGCTTAGTGCGAGAATGTCACACCGCATTTTTGGTTAGATTAATAAAACTAGTGTTGTCACACACAATATGAATACATTGAAGTTTTATATCAATGTCAAGTAATTGTTGCTTAAGCCATAAATTTGAGCGAAGTAACTACCGGCTACTGAAGGTGAGAAAATACACAAGAAGGGGGGGTTGAATTATGTTTTCCATATCTTACCTTTGCCTCTGATCAGATTTCAAAATCTAAAATGTTGCAGTGGAATGTTAATAGAAGCAAATAAAAGATAAAAAACACACAGATTTATCCTGGTTCCTCCCAACTGAGAGTAGTTTAGTCCCCTTGCAGCACAAGAGATTTTTCACTATAATTAAATCATGATTACAATTGCTTATGCACTTAAGCATACGGATTTTTCTTTACTCATACCCTCAACCCGAGACTTCCTGCTTAAACCCCACAGGTCCAAGACTTCTGCTTAGATTCCACGAACCCATGACTTCCTTGCTCAAGCCCTCGGGCCTAAGACTTCTGCTTAAACCCCTCAGGTTCAAGACTTGCTTCCTTATATTCCATGAATCCAAGACTTCCTTGATCAAGCCCCTCAGGCCCAAGACTTCTGCTTAAGTTCCACGAACTCAATACTTCTTCTCAGACTCACAGTCCAAGAATTTCTTGCTTAAGTTCCACGAACTCAAGACTTTTGCTCAATCAACAACTGATCAAGACTTTCAATGCTCTAGCCCATAGCAGGAGACTTACTTGGCTGAAGCTTCTCAGCAAAAGACTTTGATGCTCAAGCACATAGCTAGAGACTTTATCTAAACTACTAAACAACATGTTTAGCAGAATAAAGAACAAGGTGTACTTTATACAAAATCAGAGGTACAAGGTAATCACCATAACAAAGACCTTAAGAACTTAAAATTTCTAAGATATTTAATGTTTAAGAAATCTTAAGGCTTTGTATAATTGACAACAAATAAAATAAATTATGCATACTCGATTGTGTTGTTTATTGTTGATCTTGTTATTCCTCCATCCAGATAGAAGTGTAAAAAACTCATATCCTTCTTGGCTTTCCTTATCTATATTCTCTTTGTTCCTTGTTCCTTGTTCCTTGTTGAAGATTTAGTTTGAATCTTCAGAAGCTTATATAGCAGTTGCAGAAGACTAGTCATTGGAAGATATTACTTGAACAAGAGTCTTTATTTTTCCATTGTACAAGAGACGTTGAAGATAGATACACCAAAAGATCTTAATCCATTGTGTAATATGTTTAACCATTGCATCTTCCATGTAATATTGCACTATAGATACGTTGAGAGTAGATATCCGTAAACAAAGTCAACTCTTCTTGAGCCTTGTGGACATAGACTCTAGCTGACAAACTGATTTGACAATGTAGCTTGCTTTCTGCAGTATGGATGAGTTAAGCTTTATTACTAACTTTGAATGTTCACCAAAAGCTGACACATTAACTTAGTATAGGGACAATATGTTGCTCTTCTAATGCTGAGGTCTTCAGCTTTAGAGTCTACGCTAAACATCATTTAGAGAGTGTTCTTCAGGTTCTGATCCACCAGAAGCTAGTAACTTAACTCTCCTCAAATGTGTCCTTATATCAGATTATGAATGCACTCTCTTCAAGATTTTAAAATTTGCATACTTGGAACACACATTAGATAACACCATTGTTCTTTCAATACTTTGTTATCATCAAAATCCAAGGGATATATGTCATGAACAAATCTTGTTCTAATAGCTGCAATGTATTTCGCCTCGGTGGTTGACAATGCAACATAAACGTTTTTCTTGCTATGCCAACTTACTACGACATTTGAGAAGATGTGTCAAGTTCCACTAGTACTATTCCTATATAATTTGCCACCAAAAAAATAGGAATCAGTGTAACCAACCAAGTTATAATCGCTTCTCTTAGAATACCAAAGCCCGTAACTATAAGTACCATGAAAATACCTTAGAATACGTTTTACAACTTTTAAGTGAGATTCTTTGGGAGCCGATTCATACCGAGCCCACATACACATGCTAAACATGATGTCTAGACTAGATGTAAAGAGATATAGAAGAGAACCAATTATATCTCTATATTTATTCATGTCTACATCCTTACCATTCTCATTCCTTTCCAAGTTACCATTTTTAGCCATAGAAGTATTAATCGACCTTGCATCTTCCATGCCAAATCTCTTTAGCAAGTCTTTGCAATATTTGCTTTCACATACAAATGTGCCTTCATTTAGTTGTTTGATTTGAAAACCAAGGAAGTAGTTTAACTCCCCCATAAGGCTCATTTCAAACTCCCTCAACATAAGCTTAGAGAACTCTTATACAAGTTGCATATTAGTTGATCCAAGAATAATATCATTGACATAAACTTGAACTAGAAGATTATGCTTTCTTTAGTGCTTAATGAATAATGTAGCATCTACTTTTCCCCTTGAGTATCCTTGATCAATTAAAATTTTACTTAATTGCTCATACCAAGCCCTAGGGGCTTGTTTGAGACCATACAAAGCTCTTTTGAGTTTGTATACATTATTTGAATACTCGTGACTTTCAAACCCGAGGGGTTGAACTACATACACATCTTCATTAATATAGCCATTTAGGTTGAGCTACATTCACGTTCATTTGAAATAACTTAAATTTTTTTAGCGCAAGCATAGCCTAGTTAAAGGCGTATATCCTCAATACGAGCCATTAGAGCATAAGTCTCCTCATAATTGATGCCCTCCTCTTGGTTATAGCCTTGATCCATTAGCCAAGATTTATTGCGAGTTATCACTCCATTTTCATCAAGTTTGTTTCTTAAAACCCATCGAGTTCCAATTACTTGATGATTTTTAGAACGAGGGACAAGGTCCCAAACTTCATTCCGTTTAAGTTGGTTTAGTTCATCTTGCATGGCCATAAGCCAATGCTTATCAAGTAATGCATCTTTAGCGTTTTTAGGTTCGACTTGAGAAATAAACACAAAGTGATAACAAAAATTACTTATCTTAGAGCGTGTTCTCACGCCTTTGGTAATATTCCCAAGTTTTCAGACGATAGGCTTCGATCTATAGGGGGTGAATAGATCATAAATTTAAAAATAAAACTTTTCACAAAAATTTGGTTTCAAAAGTTCTATGGCACAGCGGAAACAACCCAAATCGAATCGTCTAACCAAACGTACTATCGAAAAGATCGGATATGCGTACCGTAAACCAATTGGATAATAGTGAACTCAAGTTGTTCAACAACTATTAATTTACTAATCAATTAAATGCTAAGCTATGTGTAGAGCTTATTTCCAACAAACAAAAATCAATTAAAATACTCAAAGGCAATTTATCGAACACTTTGTGTTCGATTGATAACATGTGGAAATTCAATTTATTTTGTTGGTGTTAAAAAAACCTATCAGAATCAAAGTGATTATGATTATATCAACAATAACACTTTAAAATATAATTGTAAAATAATTTCCAATTGAATTGATCAAAACAACAATGAACTCGATAATTTGAAAGAACAAAAATTAAAAAGATATTGAGAGACGGAGAGAGACAAAGATTTGTTTAGGCGTTCCTCAATTGGCTTCGTTATGGGTACGTCTGCCCTAAATTCGAAATAAAATTGAGATACTTGCAATTAACCTTGTATTTGCAAAAATGTTTATACAAGAGATGAAAAACTCTAACTGCACAAACTCTATGGTTTGTTATTGATTCTACCACCTCCAAACCCTTGATCAAAGTTTGAATTGGGTTTCACCAAATATGATAGTTTTCTTGAAATTCAAACTTCAATGCTAACAAGAGAATAAAAATAAATAGACACAATTATTTTTATCTTGGTTCATTGTTAACAAAGTTACTCCAGTCAACCCACCAAGGTGACTTTGCCTTAGACAAGGACTTAATCCAATAATCTAGAAAGATTACAACCTATAAGTGTTAGAAAACAACTTATGTCTCTCAAGTATACAGACTAACGAATTAGTCACTTGAGAAATCACCATTTTGAAAAGTGTTACAAATGTGTGAGAATTGCCTCTAAACAAGCAGAATACACAATTTTAAGTACAATAACACAAAAGTCTTTTCTAGTAAGATATGGACAATAGTTTCTTGCTAAAGTAAAAACTATCTTAAGAATAATTTCCATGAGATTTGCAGGGTATCAACATGAGTCTTGTTGAGCTTAAAAGCTTCTTTTAATGCTTCTCTCTTTTTCTTGTAGAGATGCGCTCTATTTTAGCTAAACATCAAGCATCTTCTTTTTGAGCTTAAAATTTGGTGTTTTGCTTCCGCTTTGCACACATACTCTCGTGTTTTCTTCATCTCTTTCTTTTCTTCTTTTTCTTTTCTTCTTTTTCTTTTTCATTATTCTCTCTTTTTCATCTCTATAGCACTTTCGGCTCTTCAGCACTGTGGCATTAATGCACTTTCTTCAAGCATTGAGATCTTTAATATATAGAGCTTGAGAATATATCTGTTGGAGGGTATAATAGTGTCGCTTCCGCGAAAATAAGGTGCCGGCAAAACAGAAGAGTCGCCACCTTTCGTTATTTATCCCTCAGAGCGGGAAAGGAAACGATCGGAAAAACCTGACGAAAAGGTATAAGACAAGGTCATCGCAACCATTGTCTGGGTTCAGGAGTCGGTTACGCAAGGGGAACGTATTAGCACCCCTCACGTCCATCGTACTCGATGGGATCCATGCTTGTTGTGTTTACTGGACGAGTTGGTTTATCTATCTACCTATCAAGGCTGGCTTAAACAGAAAAGAAAAACGACTCGGCAAAGCGTCGCACTTTATGCCTACGTATTCTCATCAGAGAATGAGAAATCAGAGTCAACGTAGTTCGCCTAACTACGGGTTACGGGGAAGGTGGCTCGCCAATACATCAGTATTGTGCCTACATGCTCTCAACGGATATGGGAGATCAGAGCTTACGTAGTTCGGGATAATACGGATTACGGGAATTCAGATTCATCTGTTTTTATCGAGTAGGGTTAAACAGCAGTTCCAGCAGTTAGGGACAAAGCCTGTTTGCGGTGGTGCTAAAGTTTAACGACACTCTTTTCTTCAGAAAAGCTTCCTTTGGATTATGGGCCCACGGGGCAAAAAGGTTTGAAGTTTGTTTTCTGTCTTTTACGGAAGAATTATTTTTTATTGTGTTTGCAGTTTCAATCGCACTAAAGACTAGGACCTGAGAGTGAATGCGTCGCATGTCACCCAAAGGGTGCCATACTAAACATCCAGACTGTTGAAAAGAAACTCTCTAACAATCCTTTCTCAGATGGCTTAAGGCTCGTAACGTACGAAAGAAATCATTCATGATTACTGTATCTTAAGCTGTTTTGAGATGAGAAGAGAACAGGCTCAACTAAAGAGAGACTATCAAGTCCTAATATTGTCATGCCAAGGATTCATCCTATGGTTGAGGTTTAAAACAGGGAACTCTTAGAAGTTATCATGCATAGGTTTCAACATACAGTTCTAATCATCACTTCCTTATCAAAGGAAGTGAGATTCCTAGGGGATCATGTCAATGATAAACGGGAACAGATAAAGCATCAGCTTAAACAGTAAACAGATATACAGTAAAATGCATGCAATGCAAGTGTGGGAGGAAATGTGTGTGGGGCATCAGCCTCCACAAGCTCATCTCAACCTCAAGCCAGATATGAATAACTGCAATCATACAGAAGAGATAACATGCTATCAAGAAAAATAAATGAGCAACTGCAATCATACAGAAGAAATAAAATGCTATCAAGCAAGCACAAACCACATAGGCAAGGGAGCTGGGCTCTACCGAATACCTGCAAGCAAAGCCATACAGTAAAAATACCGGCAGAGGGAGCAACTCAATCTCTAGTGCAATCATGCTCCTAGCTTACATCAGTCTAGATATGAACTTATTCTAATGCATCAAGCAAGTCAAACAAGGCACATCAGTACAGAAAAGAAAACAGACAAGAAAAGAAAGCAGATCAACAACTTCCACAGCTTCACAGCAAAGCAATCTTCTGACAGCATCTCAGTCCTCAGACTTCAATCACCCTTCAAGGCTATCATCCTCAATAACAAGTATCCACTTGCTCCTCCAAGGTTTCAACCCATCAAACATAAGTATCAACTTGTTCTCTCTTCTCCAAGCTTCAGCTCTTCATTCAATTCCACCCTCAGGCTTCACTCCTAACTACAAGTATCAACTTGATTCCTTCAGGCTCTCCATGCATCAATGTAAGTGTCAACTTGTCCTTTATTCCTCAAGCCTCAGCTCTTCACTCAATCTCAATTGGATCTTCTTCATAAGTATCAACTTGGTCTTCAAGCTTCAGCTCTCTTTGCTTTACCGGTATCAACTAGCTCTCCTCTTCATCTATAAGCTTCAGCTTCTCAGAGTATTCTCCAACCACATGGAAGTATAAACTTCATCCTTCAAACTCCTTCAAGCAAGGAACTCCATCCTCTAACAAGGGAGAAAGATTCATCTATCAAGAGCAAAGGGTGGATGATTGGTAGCAGAGTGAAGACCAAAGGTCACCACTGAGCATCCTGTCATCAGAGAAAGGGACCCTCAAAGGTTCTACCAATTTGCAAAGAGCCACACATCCTACCAAAGGAGGGATGAGGCCTTTACAAAGGGACCGTGCATCATAGGGAAGAATGGAATTGATCAACATATTCCATGTTTATGAAGAAAGAGAACTATCTAGAAGCTCTGCCTACAAAACCCTAATCTTAACCTAATCAAAACTACACCAAAAGAAGGGAAGATCTTCAAACCCAAGCCTCTTCAAGCCATCCAATGCATTTTTAACTTGTCTTCATCATCATCCAAGAACAAGAGAAACAAAACCCTAATCTAAGGGAACTAAAGATGTTAATCTAGTTGAGTTAGTGCCTTAGAATCATCTAAAACTAGCACCTAAACTAAAATCAATCAAAAATAGTAAACTATATTATAAATTTCTAAAAAAATTCCTAAGGGATCCTAGTTCAATTAAGAATGCCTCATACAAAAACCAGGGACTAAATCATCTATTAAGTCCTAAATCCAAAGGTATCAACCATAAACCCTAAAAATGGAGCTTCTAAGGGTTTCAACCTAAACTACCACTTATGTTCATCAAAAAAATTTGAGGAAAATCTATGGGGAGCATGCATATCTATGCTAACTACTCACAAAAAATCAAGATCAAAATCATCATCACATGATCACACAAAATTCCACAAAATCAAGAATCAAACATGACTATTTTAATATCAATTAAAATGTAAAAATTCCCATAAAATCAGAAAATGCATGAAATAAAATATTTTTTTTCTAACAAATGCTAGATTCAATCATGAATCTAATGCAAAAAGAATGGGGTCAATTGGATTATTTTTCAATTTTTTATGATTTAATCATGAACCATGTATAAAATGAAAAATTAAAGAAAATCCAAGAAAAATAATAAATGCACGGTGCAGATAGTAAAAGAATTCAGTTCAATTCATGGATTGGGTCATCAGGGGGGTGCAGGTATCAACCAATTCACTAAGCCCAAAATCAGCAACTAGATGAAACGATGCGTTTCATTAAAACTCAGATCCTTCACAAAATGAAACACATTCGTGGCCATTGGATCACTTCTCCAGTCAAAGGTCCGCCTAAATCCAAGGGTTCTAAAGTCATCTTCTACCTTTTGAATCTCTGAACCTCGCGCGTAGCTCCGGCCACCACCGGTGGTGCTCCGGTCATCGTCCCCAACCCTAACTCTCTCTAGGATCCTCCACGAATTCATTCATGGTGTTTATTCTCTCTGAAACCTCAAGATTCGCAAGAACCAATTCTCAACCGAAAATGGTAACATCCTTAATTGGTCACTAAGTCTCAAATTAACTATCTGAAAACCTTCCTACACCATTCTACAACGCATCTAACATCCTAATTCCTATTGATTCTACCTAAAACAAGCCAGAGATCAAAGGTTACCAACTTGAAAAATTCGCGTGCACAGAAGTAGCAAGACCTCAAATCAAGCCCTCAAATGCTCCAGACTCCTTCAGTGAATCACTTCCAAGCTTCTGTATGCAATAGAATTGATTGAAATGGCTTCAACTCTTGGATTCAAATCTGAGTTGCAGGTGGAGAAATCTGAGCTCAAGAACACCAATCAACCACGAATTCTCTTTGATTATGATCTGGAATCAGTCCCTAGCATCCATGGAAGAGATTGCAATCAAGAAAATGGATGGAAAGTGAGTGAAATGATGTAACCGAATTCAGTTTCAAGCAATGAAATCTCAATCTCAATCTCTGCTCTCTCCTTCAATCATCACCCACCTTTCATCTGAACCTCTTCTACTCAATATATAGAACATGTGTGGATGATCTAGAACCCTCTAGATCCTTCTAATGAGAAATCCAATCTCTCATGACATGAGAAGTTCACTTATATGCCATGGTGTGCACAACTCTGCAAACAGCTTGAAATCAATCCCATTCCCTTCCAATTTCTCCCCTCATGACATTTTGGAAGTGTTTGGCTTGCAAGGGATCTTGATCATGCCTTGAATTTGAGTTTTGCACACGTTACTTAAGATGTAAGTAACTACTTTTCAAAGCAAGTCCACAAATTACACCTCAACTCAAAAATGTGGCTAAACAAATGTTCTTAAAATGATTTTTAGAGTCAAAATGACCTATTACATGCCTTGGTTTGGATGTGCAGATCAAAAGTATCAATTTCCAACTTTGGTTCATTTAACTTATACCCTTATTTTAGGTCATTTTTGCAACTTTGAGCTACAAGCATTTCCAACATCTCATAACCTCTTTATTAGCCTTAAAACATCATTTTGAACAAGTTTTATGTTGAACATTTTCCCATTTGAAGCTTGGAAATAGGAGTTATGGCCTTATGGTTGAAATGACCTATAATCTCCAAATGACCAAAATGCCCTTGACTTGTCAAAGCCATAACTTGAGTTCTACAAATCCTATCAAGGACTTCTAGTACTCTCTAGAAAGCTAAGAGTATAAGGAACAACATTCATGTTGACCAAAAGTTCATAGGAATCATCCTTCTAGGGAAACAGTTTCATGCAAGTTGGACAACTTTCAAGCCCCCAAATTCACATACCTCAGATGACCTGTAACTTGTCAAAGTCATAACTTGAGTTCTGAAAATCCTATCAAGGACTTCTAGCACTCAAATTAAATCTAAGATCAAGCTCTAAAACATTCATGTTTGGGGTAAGATGAGATGACAATCACATCTTGAGCTAAATTGCCTTGAAGACAAGGGTCAAACTAGGGGATTTTACACTGTCAAGCCTTAGAAACCCTAGCTTGAAAACTTCTCAAACTCTTCAATAATGATGAGTTGACCTTGGAGTAATCCTTATAACATCTCAATGTATCACACCATGATCACATGGCTCTTGAATTAGGTCTCAACCTTCTCCAAATCATCAGTTGACCTAGGGTTGACCCAGTCAAACCCTAGTTGCACCACTCATGGCTGAGCCTTCTTAATCTTGCACAATGACCTGTCTAGGCCTCAAAGTGATCTTCAACACTTCTCATGAGATCTCTCAAGACCTCAAGTCTAACTTCATGGCTTCAGAATCATCTGATGACTTCCCACAACTCTCAAGTTAGGGGGCACACCCTCTTGGTTTCAACCAGTCTTTTTGAGGATCTTTTAACTTCTCTGACAAGGATATCAACCCCTGACCACCTGAATAACCTTCTTAGCTAGCTTCAAACTCTTGTGTAGCCCTTGATTGGTAATCATACCTCTTGATCTCCTGCATACATGTCAATGAAATGCAAATGATAATGCTAATGTGAATGAAATGAAACATAAGCTAGGTAAAGAAATGTTGGGCAAATTTTGGGGTGCAACAGCTGCCCCTATTCAAACGGCTTGGACCTGACTGGGTGAGAAGCGAACGGTTCTCAAACAATCAAGGTACGAGATGGTTGAATACCAACAAACCCGAAAATTTGCCAAGTGCACAAGTACACGGTACTCTGATGGGAACAAATCTTCGGAAACTGAAATATTAGCCGCACGACAACTAGCTGGGGAATCGGTCGCACGGTAACCGGTAATACATGGTCGAACTTCATCACTAAGTCGGGAATAGAATTCTCAGTCAGTCATGACCCAATTGGGGATATCCAAACTTCTACCATCAGGCACTCCGCATCAGCTGAGAGAACTGCTTTGTCAATACAGTTGGACTTCAATCATCAAGTCTTCGAGGGAAGTTTCAACTTCGCTGTTCAGAAACCTGCTGGGGATGACACATTTCCGCTGGGGATTCTGGAGAACTATCAAGTTACTCTGCTTCGGGGTCCAGAAATCATTATGGGTAAATCATCTCTGCTGAGGAAATCAAGAATCATCTTGAACAAATAACTCCATGGGGACTTCAAGAATCATCCTGAACCCATAACTCTGCTGGAGATTTCAGGAATCATCCTGAGCAAACACTCTGCCGGGGACTCCAAGCGGCAACTTGAGCAACCCAACTCTTTCGACTTCGCTGGGGATTTTAAGAATCATCTTAAATGAGCGCCTTCGCTGGAGAATTCAAGAATCATCTTGGGCAAACGACTTTTTCTAGGGGGATTCAAGAATCATCTTGAGCAAGCGGCTTTGCGGAGGAACACCTGCAAAACAAGAACGGTAACGACCTAGCTCATGCTTCATATGCGTATGCTTCGGCAATGGCGCAATGCTCCACACGGTGGAAATGCTACGCGTTTAGGATAAATGCTATGCAATCATGCAAAATGCTACGATCCCATCAGCAAAATAAATGCTGAAGGGAAAAGCCTCATGTCAAGGAGAAAGAACCACTCTGGTGGAGGGAGGACTCATCCTGCCGAGGAGAAGAAGTCACACCAATCTCACTCGGACTCCGCCTGGGAAATGAACTTCAGTCGAATGCTTCAGGGGAACGAAGCTCTACGAGAACCTGGACCTGTTGAAGAAAGCGATGTCAATCGCAGAAATAAACTGCACGACATTCGCAGCCAACCTTTCCTGGAGGTGACGACTCCGGCGGGGAAATACAGCATCAACTATTCAACACTTTACTGGGGAAAAACCAATCATGGTCCTAACGCTCTCCAAGGACTCGGCTCTCTTGGGGATCTGCCTACTCGGCTGGGGAAGAAGGAATCATCCTGCTTACTGGGGAGAGTACGACTCTGTGGGGAACCTCAATTCTCCAGGAGACTTCAGTCTGTACTATCGCGTGCTGTACACTTCAGTGTATGACTCATTTGGGGGAGCGACGATCCTTCAGGATACATCTGATTGGGGTGAGAATCTTCTCTTCCTGGGGAGACATATCAATGCTTGACGATCTCCTGCTCAGACTCTGTGGGGAGAGGCTGCTGAACTTTGCTGGAGAAGAAGGAATCATCCGGCTCGGGGACGCATACGGCATACTGCCTGGTATGTGCTACACCTGCAACAACACGAACAAACAGACAAGATACCCTTCTCAAAGGGACCTATCAAGGTTATCATCTTGCGACAATGTTCAAGTAATTTGTTGTTTCAACAATCAGTGGCCTAAGCCAGTAGGTTTATGTATGCGCATTTTATCAAAAACATCGGCGTTCTTTTTCGCAAACAAAACAGATAAATGCTAAACAGACAGACAGAATTGTTGAATGGTATACATTTTATTGATAACGAACCCCTGAATGGGCCAAAATGTTTTACAACAGAGGCGAGCTCTTGGAATGAGGAAGCCGCGCAAAAATAAAGCATAAATATACATCAGTATATACAAATGTCGGCAACGAGGCATAGACCAACACCATGAGTTGATCCCTCTATGACCCACTCGACTTCGATACTTCTCCGACGCTTCAGCTTCAGAAGAGATTGATTCAGATAAACGGCCCTCAGGTCTTCCAAACCACTAAACAATGAAAGTCCACACGCGGAACGCAGTCATTTGCTTTTTCAGATCCCTAACTTTTGCCTGAATCGCCCTTTTGGGTTTTCGATTCACCGGGATACCCTTTTTTGCCAAAGTCGCCCTTCCAGGTTTTCGACTTTGCGGGTGTACATTCTTTTCTTTATATCCCTAATTTTTTCCCGAACCTTTTTCTTTTTTATGGTTCGCCGGGACGCCCCATTTTGCCTGGATATTCTTTTTCTTTCCAGCGGGTCGTTTTTTAAGCAAAGTATTTTTTAACCACGTCCGCGTTCACCGGGGATGCAAAATCTTCGCCATCCATCGTGGATAACAACAAGGCTCCTCCCGAGAAGACCTTGCTGACGACGTACGGACCTTCGTAATTAGGAGTCCACTTGCCCCGGTGATCGGAGCGTGGAGGAAGTATCTTCTTCAGGACGAGATCACCCGTCCGAAAGCTTCTAGGACGCACCTTCTTATCATAAGCTTTCTTCATTCGGCTTTGGTACAGAGACCATATGCAATCGATGCCAACCTCTTCTCGTCCATCAGGCTGAGTTGGTTTAGTCGGTTCTTAATCCATTCTGCCTCTTCGAGTTTCACATCAACCAAAACTCGCAAAGAAGGAATCTCAACTTCCAACGGTAGGAAAGCTTCCATGCCGTACACCAGTGAGAAAGGAGTTGCCCTAGTTGACGTACGCACTGTCGTACGATAACCGTGCAATGCAAATGGAAACATCTCGTGCCAATCCTTGTAGGTCACAACCATCTTTTGTACAATCTTCTTGATGTTCTTATTGGCCGCTTCAACGGTGCCATTCATCTTCGGCCGGTAAGGAGATGAGTTGTGGTGTTCAATCTTGAAACTCTGGCACAACTCCTTCATCATCTTGTTATTCAGATTCGAACCATTATCGGTAATGATCCGCTCGGGAATTCCGTAAAGACAGATGATGTCCCTCTTTATGAATTTAGCCACAACCTGCTTGGTCATATTAGCATATGAGGCTGCCTCCACCCACTTGGTGAAGTAGTCGATAGCTACTAGAATGAAGCGATGACCGTTGGATGCAGTGGGCTCGATCTTGCCTATCATGTCGATGCCCCACATGGAGAACGACCACGGGGAGGACATGACATTTAACGGGCACGGCGGCACATGAACTTTATCAACATAAATCTGGCATTTATGACATCTCTTCGCGAATTTAAAGCAGTCAGATTCCATCGTCAGCCAGTAGTATCCTGCTCTCAGGATCTTTCTCGTCATAGCATGCCCGCCGGCGTGCGTACCAAATGTGCCTTCGTGGACTTCTTCCATGAGCATACTCGCCTCTTTCTCATCTACACATCTGAGTAGCACGGGATCGTGGTTTCTTTTATACAAAACTCCATCAAGATTAAGGTAAAAATTTCCAGACATCCTCCTCAGAGTCTTCTTGTTCTGGGTTGACGCTCCCGCAGGATACTCCTTAGTCATAAGAAAGGTCTGGATGTCATGGAACCATGGCTTGCCGTCGAAGGCTTCCTCGATCGCGAAGACGAATGCAGGTCTATCAAGACGAGAAAGGACAATTCTTGGAGCTTCATTCCAAAAATTGACTTTATACATCGAAGCCAACGTGGCTAAGGCATCAGCCATCTGATTCTCGACTCTGGGCACATGATGGAGTTCCACTCGATCAAAGAACGGAAGCAGCCTTCTGGCGTAGTTCATGTACGGCACTAAATTCGATTGACGAGTCTCCCACTCCCCTTTAATCTGGTTAATCACAAGCGTTGAGTCACCATATACGTCTAGGTTCTTGATTCTCAAATTAATTGCTTCTTCTAGACCCATGATGCATGCTTCGTACTCCGCTTCATTATTGGTGACTGGAAACGTCAGTCTCGCAATGAACGGGATGTGGGATCTGTGGGGAGTCGTGATGATCACCCCAATGCCACTTCCATAAGAATTAACCGCCCCGTCAAATATCAATTTCCACTAGGATTTCCTGTCTGGCCCCTCGTCAGGCAACGGTTCATCGCAATCTTTCACCTTGAGAAACATGATATCCTCATCAGGGAATTCAAATTTCATCGGCTGATAATCCTCGATCGGCTGTTCGGCCAGGTATTCAGACAATACGCTGCCCTTGGTGGCTTTCTGGGAAACGTACTGAATGTCATATTCCGTCAACACCATTTTCCATCTGGCAATCCTGCCCGAAAGTGCTTGCTTCTCGAAGACGTACTTGATCGGATCCATCTTCGAAATTAGCATGGTTGTGTGATTGAGCATGTACTGTCGTAAACGTTTGGCAGCCCAGGCTAGTGCACAACACGTCTTCTCCAGCATTGAGTAACGAGATTCACAATCTGTGAACTTCTTACTCAAATAGTAAATGGCATGCTCCTTTCTGCCCGTCTCATCGTGCTGACCGAGAACACACCCCATACTATTCTCAAGAACTGTCAAGTACATGATTAAGGGTCTTCCGGCCACTGGGGGTATCAAGATTGGAGGTTCCTGCAGATACTGTTTTATCTTATCAAATGCCTTCTGGCAATCCTCGTTCTAGATAATCGCCTGATCTTTCTTTAGCAGTTTGAACATCGATTCACACGTAGCAGTGAGCTGAGAGATAAACCTTGCAATGTAGTTTATTCTGCCCAAGAAGCCACGAACTTCTTTTTCTGTTTTTGGCGCTGGCATTTCTTGTATCGCTTTTATTTTCGCAGGATCAACCTCGATGCCTCTTTCACTCACGATGAACCCCAGTAGCTTTCCGGACCGTACTCCGAAAGTACACTTGTTAGGATTCAGCCTCAACCTGAACTTCCTAAGCCTCTCAAAAAGCTTCAGCAAATTGACCAGATGCCCCTCCTCCGTCTGGGACTTCACAATCATGTCATCAACATAGACTTCAATCTCATGATGAATCATGTCATGAAACAAAGTAACCATTGCTCGTTGGTAAGTGGCCTCTGCGTTCTTCAGACCGAAAGGCATTACCTTGTAGCAAAATGTTCCCCAAGGAGTGATAAACGTAGTTTTGTCCATGTCCTCCGGCGCCATCTTTATCTGATTGTAGCCGGAGAAGCCATCCATGAACGAAAATATGGAGAACTGAGCTGTATTGTCGACCAACACATCAATATGGGGAAGCGGGAAATCATCTTTAGGGCTCGCCCTATTCAAATCCCGATAATTGATGCACATTCGTACCTTACTGTCCTTCTTCGGTACAGGCACTATGTTGGCGACCCACGGAGGGTAAGTAGTGACTGCTAAGAAGCCAGCATCAAGCTGCTTTTGCACTTCTTCTTTGATCTTAACGGCCATATCTGGTCGCGTCCTTCTAAGCTTCTGCTTAACGGGAGGACAATCTTCTCGCAGTGGCAAGTGGTGGACCACGATGTCAGTATCAAGTCCGGGCATATCCTCGTATGACCAAGCAAAGACGTCACTATACTCTCTTAACATCTCGACCAATCTTTGCTTGACATCACTCTGCAATGCAGCCCCTATCTTGACGTTCCTGACAAGTTCTTCAGAACCCAGATTCACAATCTCGATCTCTTCTTCGTGAGGCAGGATAACTTTCTCTTCTTGTTTCAACAAGCGGGCCAACTCTTCGGGAAGGTCTTCGTCTTCATCAATCTCTTCTTCGGCTTGATAGATCGGGCAATAGAAGTCGAAGTGAGTCGTAGAAGGTCCAGAGTCGATGTCATCTGCTATGTGGATCCTGCAATAACAAGGGTTAAGCTTAAAACAAGGATATGCAGGTTAGCACAAACCCCATTGCCATTTTATTATTTTTTAAAACAAATATAAAACAGGAATAACAGAGATCAAAATATTTGAATACGAAGAAAAACGCCTTTTGATTTATTGGTAAAATGCATGTACATAATCAAACGAGGCCCTGACAATAAAACCACTATGCCCCGGGTAGGACATAGGGTTGTACAATGATTGGAAAAAAGTAAATCATTACTCTTTGCTTGTCATCTGGATGATATCCTTGACGGACCAGTTGTTAAGGCTCTCGCCTGGCTTGCCTGGCTGGATCCAAGAGTCTAAGTCACAGTCGCTATCTCCGTTGTCTTCAGACACCGCGTTGACGCTTTCAAATATCACCTCGCCGCTAGTAAACTAGATCGGCCCTTTACCTCGCGACGCACTACTAGAAGAAGAGGCTTCAGCCGCAGGAGAATATCCCAACCCAAACTTGTCTTGCTTGTTAGGTATCTCCAAAATTCGTCCCCAGCCTGGGGTAGATCCGGCTTGAACATTGGCCCGGGCTTCCTTGAAGGAAGAGAGAGTCATCTCTGGCTTTTCAGTGATTACAGGAGCTACGTTCTTGACTTTAACAGCTTCGAACGCCTGACATAGGGTTCCGTGGATTTCCCCATCCATCTCAACATACTTGAAGGACGACAAATGGCTTACCATTATGTCTTCCTCGCCACATACGGTCACAATGCTTCCTCCAACAACATACTTGAGCTTCTGGTGCAACGTGGAGGTCACGGCGCCAGCCGAATGGGTCCATGGCCGGCCTAGGAGACAGCTGTAGGCAGGCATGATGTCCATAATGTAGAAGACTGCGTCGAACGTTTCCGGCCCAACTTGGATTGGTAGGGTCACCTCCCCGAAAACATGACGTTTGGTTCCATCGAACGCCTTCACAACCAGATCACTGGGTGTGCAAATCAATCCGCGAGTACCCAACTTCATCAATGCCTTCTTCGCAAGAACGTTGAGCGACGACCCCGTGTCCACCAACACGTGCGACATAATTGTTCCCCTACACTCTATCGAGATGTGCAGGGCGCTATTGTGGTTCCTTCCCTTCGGCGTCAGCTCTAGGTCAGTGAACCCTAACCCATTTCCAGCATTCACGTGGGCTACGACCTCTTCCAACTGGTTTACCGATATTTCCTGCGGTACATATGCGGCGTTCAACACCTTCAGCAGTGCGTTGCGGTGTGCTTCAGAACACAGCAACAAATTCAGGATGGAAATCTTCGAGGGTGTTTGATGGAGATGATCCACGATCTTGTAGTCACTCTTTTTAATCAACCTCATAAATTCCTCGGCGTCTTTAACAAGTAAGTCTTTTTCTACCCCACGCGGGATCTCTTCAACGACTTTACTTTTACCTTTATCAGTTGCATCAGCTCTGTCCGCTTTATCCGTTACGACCTCAGGTGGTGCAAACACTCTTCCGCTGCGAGTGATTCCGCTAACGTCCACTAGGTTCTCCACAGACGACCCAAACGGTTCTAGTTCCAACTTTTGTCCGTTGAAGTAGACCTCTGCCCCATAGTGCCACGGGACAGCATTAGTGCTTTCGAACGGTATTGGCCCAGCTTTGGTGATGGTAATCGTGGGCGGCCTGGGTGCAGAAATAGTTATCGTCTGGCGAGGGATGGTGATGGTGGCAACCTCATCATCTTGCTTCAGCATTACCTCTCCTGATCCGCTTTCGGCCCTTCGGCTAAATTGCAGGATTCCTTCGGTCATCAGACTTTGAATCCCCTCTCTCAACTGTTCAAATCCATCAGGACTTGTTGCACAGCCCATACACAGCTCTCCGCAACCTGGAAAGAAACCTCTTTTCATCAGCTTAGATTTAACGAAGCTAAGCGGTGTCTTCAGATCTCTGACGTCAGTCAACAAATCCAAACTCTCGTCTTCAATAATGGTGTTTACTCCACCTCCCCTATGATTCGGCATAGGGTTCTTCGTGACGTTTGGCACATTATCGGAGAAGTTGATGATCTTGGCGTCCACCATGTCCTGTACCTTATGCTTGAAGGCTTTGCAATTCTCTATTGTGTGGCCTGGTGCCCCTGAGTGAAACTCGCAAGTTGCATTCGCGTCATAACCTGGCGGGGGTGCCCCTGTCAAGGGAGCCAAAGTTCTCTTATGGATTAACTGTAGCTGAAGCAAAGTCTGCAATAGTTGAGCGTAAGACATGGGCGGTGTCTCGAGGTGACGGCTCGACAGAGGTGCTCGGTTCTGATACTTTCTGTACCCTTGTTGATTCGGCTGCTGCTGTGGCTGTTGAACTGCCGGGATAGTTATGCTGGCCGCCTGCTGGTGAGGGCCTTTACCCTTCCTTCGAGCGTTTGTCACGACGCTCGTTTCTCCTTCCCGTCTTTTGCCACCATAAGGTTTCTTGCCTCCTCCAGCTGAGGATGAATCACCTTGAATTTTCCCCAGTTTGATCCCATTTTCGATGTGCTCACCCGTGATAATGAGATCTGAGGAGGTTCCGGACATACCGCTGACCAATTTCTCATAATAAACCCCTAGGAGGGTGGCTACGAACATTTTCACAAGCTCACGTTCAACCATCGGCGGCTGAACCCTGGCTGCCAATTCACGCCACCGCTGGGCGTATTCCTTGAACCCTTCGTTGGTCCTTTGCGACAGATTCTACAGTTGGACTCGGTTCGGAGCCAAGTCACTGTTGTATTGATAGTGGTGCACAAATGCTTCAGCAAGGTCCTTCCACGTGCGCACGCTGGTAGGTTCCAGACTCATGTACCATTCGAGGGATGGCCCGGATAGACTGTCCAGAAAGAACTGCATCAGCAACTTCTCGTCCTCAGAATGAGCTGACATTTTTCTGTAATATGATCTCAGGTGGACGCGAGGGCAAGTGGTGCCCTTGTACTTTTCAAAGTCAGGTACCTTGAACTTGGGAGGCACCTTGAAATCAGCAATCAGTCCCAACTTGGACATATCAACACCCAAAGTATTCTGGTTCTCGATACTCCTCATCTTGTCCTCGAGTGCCTTGAACCTAAGTCGTGCTTTAGCAGTCAGCTCCCCTTCAGCACCTCTCTGAGAGAACACATCGTCTTGACGGTCTTCTAACCATGGCTGAGGCCCAAACAGATTTCCAACACCCGCAGTGCTGTTGCCCAGTCCAACATTGACGTTAGCTTGAAGACTCCCATTACCGACGCCCGTCGTATTGCCATTGAGTCCCATGTTAGTTATCACATTACCGTTGGCACTGCCATTTCCCCCGGTCACGGGGACGCCATTCTGAGGAGTTTCAACTGGTGGAGGGGTAGGCACGGTCCCACCATGGAGTACGCCATTGCTATCGACCCTTGAAATTAGAGGCTGAACCAAGGTTCTGAGCTGATCCTGGCCGTTAGCGACCGCTTGCATGAGCTCCATGAAGCGGTCCATTCTTTCGCAGAGTTCTTGAACATCAGTTTGCACTTGCTCCATAACTCGGGCTTGGTTTGCTCTGGTCGGATAGCGGTGGATTGGTCTCTGATCAATCCTGGAACAACCTAAAACAACCTGAAAACACAAAAGGGTTAGGAAAAACGACAAAGTGCTCGCTATGCAAATGCTTCATGCAAATGCAAACGTGTGTCTGCGCGTTAGGGAGATTTCCCCCGATCCTAGTGCCTGAGTGCCAGTGCTGATAATAAGAAGTCTGAGTCCAGTCATGGAAATAACATCTCGTATAGAAAGCCCATCAAGGCGGTACACAATGTCAGTGAGTACAAGATGAATCAATAGCATGACCTCAACCAACAAGCCTGGTGATGGTCAGCATACAACAATGATCAAACAAAAGGAATACAAATAGTCAAGCACGGCCACGGGCGCGAAACTCTTCTAACAACCCCTTCGTTTCTTGATGACCAGGCCGAGCGAGTAACCCTTCGACGAGTAACTCCCTCTGTATAATAGTGTACTGAAGACCTTCGACCGAATCTTCCCATGCTCCTTCGCCGAAACAATCTTCTAGCTTCCGCTTCTTGGACTCAAACGTCAGTTTGCGCTCCTTCAGGTTAGCGAGAGCTTTGTTGAGCTGGCCTTCGGCGGCATATCTGCGAGCGGTTTCTTCATCAAACCTTTTCTCACTAGCCTTCACCTGGGCTTTCAGCTTGGAGATCTGTTACTTCAGCTTATCCTCCTGCTCTT
The DNA here is from genome assembly GCA_963859935.3 of Lathyrus sativus. Lineage (NCBI taxonomy): Eukaryota > Viridiplantae > Streptophyta > Magnoliopsida > Fabales > Fabaceae > Lathyrus > Lathyrus sativus. The sequence goes on from OZ012739.1 coordinate 131,176,545, forward strand.
TCCTGTTGGCTAGGGAGGCCTTCCAATGTTGGTTAAACTTGGATATCCTCCGATATGCTTCGTCCAAGTGATGCTTCTTCGTGGCCACTACATCGTTGACAGCTTTGAAGTCTCGACCCATGCGCTCGCGCTCAGCTATCTGCTTAGTCAGATCTGTCCCCAACTGGTTCACCAGCTCGGTCTGCCTCTTGAAGGAATGAACGACTTCGCTTCTCTCGCTTCGGAGCTGGGCCAATTCTTTCTCCAGTTCTTCATTTGCCCTCTTCAAATCATCTCGCTCAGCTAACACCTGATTGTGCTGCTGAATAGGCACAGTGGTAGGCTCTTCAATCACTGGAGGGCTTTCTGGCTTGGCAGGAGGAAACAACATCCCTATAGCATCTGCTCTGGCTCTGATCCAAGTCACATACGGGGCGTAGGCCTGGCTATTACTTTTCCCTAGCAATGGTTTTCCCCTCTTACTGATACCATTCCAAGCGCGCTGAAGCTTAGATAACATATCCCCCTCTAGAAGACCAGTGAGGTACAGAGATTCCTGCACCTCTTCATCCTTCGGCGGAGCTCTCAAAGCGTAGGCCAACTGTCGGACCAGCAGAGCCGGATTATAGTTTATACAACCCTTCCTTCCTATCAAAGGCATGTTCAGAAACCCGCTGCAGCTACAGATAATCTCGGTACCCAACCTATCTCTGTCAAACCAGTCAATATCCTCCGCTGATAGACTCATCAAACGCTCAGACCACTCAGTTGTGGCTGCAGACGAAGCAAAGGGACCCCTCTTGGGTAGATGACTATCAAGCCATCTATAAAGCAGGGGCACACAGCACGAGACATTCTTGCCCCTTCTGTTCTCGTTTTTGTAGTGGACGGAATGGTAGACATCTCCTATCAAGGTAGGGACTGGATTCCCTGAAGCAAAGATGTGGAAGGCGTCGAAGTCCACAAAGTCAGGCATATTGGGGAACAGAATGATGCCATATATGCACAGAGCGAGAATGGCGTTGAACACGACCCAACATCCGTCTTTGGCGCACTACTGAGCTTTTCCCACCAAGAACTGCAAGGAGAAACCGGGAACCTTGTTCTAACTAGACAATACCAACTCGGAGGCATCCAGATGAAGTGACGGAGCTAGACTGGCCAGGTTAGGCTCAGCATCCATATGGACAAAGGGCATCTGACTCTTGATAGGCACACCTAACAAATCAACATACTCCTCTAGTGTGGGTGCAAGAACAAAGTCCTGGAAAGTAAAGCATCTCAACGGAGGATCGTAGAACTGCAGTAGAGCGTGCAACCCATTCAACTCAAACACAGAGGGTTTACGAACCAAACTGAGCAATTTACCGTAAGACTTTCTGAATTCATCTCTCACAGAATCATCTGCTAAAGAAATCAAACCAGTCAGCTGAACAACATCAGGAGCGGGGAGCTTGTAAGCCACAGTCTTCCTCAGAGAACCCATAATAGCACAATAGAAGGCAAAAAATCCTGAATCGGGGGAAACGGTACCTGCAACACAGACACACGTTAATGAAATGCAAATGAATATGCAAAACGATGCGAAATGCAATCATGCAGCAGGAGATCAGGACAACTGCGCTGTTGAGGAGATGAAGGTGGAGATTCTGTGTCAACAAAACCATAATCCTGCTCTATCAAGAACAACCACTATATCTGATAAGAAGAAAACCCTGGTATCGGACCACAAATTTGCTCTGTCAAGAACATACATATCTGATAATAAGGACCTCTGATACAGGACCAAAACTCTGCTCTGTCAAGAACAAACATCTGATAATAAGGACCTCTGATACAGGACCAAAACTCTGCTCTGTCAAGAACAAACATATATCTGCGGATGAGATCCTCTGATCCCAACCATAAACCTGCTCTGTCAAGAACAAATACACATCTGCTGATGAGATCCTCTGTCACAGGACCAAAAATCTGTTCTGTCAAGAACAATCATATCTGATGATGAGAACCTTTGGTACCAACAAAACTGATTCACTATCAAGAAAACCAGGTAGTCTGAAGGTCAAGGTCTCCTGCAACAAACCCAACCCTGCTCACAGGTATGGACCGAAACTGACACAAGTTCGGCATCCTATGCGGTCATCAACGTCACAGACATTCAAGAGGGGTGATACGATACCCAAAAGGTGTGGCATCACCAGCTCATGAAGCGGCCTCACTCGGCTGAATCCCAAATGATCGGTCCCCAGAGTCGACAATCCTCCAAACCAACAACCCCCTCAACCCAAAGGGTTGAAAAAGAAGTCAACCGGGAGAACCTCGTCTGAGCGTGGATTTCATGAGACACTAGTGCCTGCCAAGCAAGCACGCGCCCACTAATTTCCACAACTAATGCTATGTTCACTCAAGCCTGGGTCTGGCTTCTCACTCATCAGAATGCCCCTCCCACAACAGCACAGATAATCATATCATACTGAAAATAAAAATGCGGGAAATAAAGTGCGATAAATAAACACAACCCAACAAGTAATCATACAAGCGCTAGGATTGACTCTCGCAGGGGACGTTGGATCCCCAAACTGACTCGCATACGGGACGTTGGATCCCAGGAAACTATCAAGTCCCCAGCAGAGTCGCCAGCTGTCGCTTCCGCGAAAATAAGGTGCCGGCAAAACAGAAGAGTCACCACCTTTCGTTATTTATCCCTCAGAGCGGGAAAGGAAACGATCGTGAAAACCTGACGAAAAGGTATAAGACAAGGTCATCGCAACCATTGTCTGGGTTCGGGAGTCGGTTACGCAAGGGGAAGTTATTAGTACCCCTCACGTCCATCGTACTCGATGGGATCCACGCTTGTTGTGTTTACTGGACGAGTTGGTTTATCTATCTACCTATCAAGGCTGGCTTAAACAGAAAATAAAAACGACTCGGCAAAGCGTCGCACTTTATGCCTACGTATTCTCATCAGAGAATGAGAAATCAGAGTCAACATAGTTCGCCTAACTACGGGTTACGGGGAAGGTGGCTCGCCAATACATCATTATTGTGCCTACGTACTCTCAACGGATATGAGAGATCAGAGCTTACATAGTTCGGGATAATACGGATTACGGGAATTCAGATTCATCTGTTTTTATCGAGTAGGGTTAAACAGCAGTTCCAGCAGTTAGGGACAAAGCCTGTTTGCGGTGGCGCTGAAGTTTAACGACACTCTTTTCTTCAGAAAAGCTTCCTTTTGGATTATGGGCCCACGGTGAAAAAAGGTTTGAAGTTTGTTTTCTGTCTTTTACGGAAGAATTGTTTTTTATTGTGTTTGCAGTTTCAATCGCACTAAAGACTATGACCTGAGAGTGAATGCGTCGCATGTCACCCAAAGGGTGCCATACTAAACATCCAGACTGTTGAAAAGAAACTCTCCAACAATCCTTTCTCAGATGGCTTAAGGCTCGTAACGTACGAAAGAAATCATTCATGATTACTGTATCTTAAGCTGTTTTGAGATGAGAAGAGAACAGGCTCAACTAAAGGGATACTATCAAGTCCTAATATTGTCATGCCAAGGATTCATCCTATGGTTGAGGTTTAAAACAGGGAACTCTTAGAAGTTATCATGCATAGGTTTCAACCTACAGTTCTAATCATCACTTCCTTATCAGAGGAAGTGAGATTCCTAGGGGATCATGTCAATGATAAACGGGAACAGATAAAGCATCAGCTTAAACAGTAAACAGATATACAGTAAAATGCATGCAATGCAAGTGAGGGAGGAAATGTGTGTGGGGCATCAGCCTCCACAAGCTCATCTCAACCTCAAGCCATATATGAATAACTGCAATCATACAGAAGAGATAACATGCTATCAAGCAAAATAAGTGAGCAACTGCAATCATACAGAAGAAATAAAATGCTATCAAGCAAGCACAAACCACATAGGCAAGGGAGCTGGGCTCTACCGAATACCTGCAAGCAAAGCCATACAGTAAAAATACCAGCAGAGGAAGCAACTCAATCTCTAGTGCAATCATGCTCCTAGCTTACATCAGTCTAGATATGAACTTATTCTAATGTATCAAGCAAGTCAAACAAGGCACATCAGTACAGAAAAGAAAACAGACAAGAAAAGAAAGCAGATCAACAGCTTCCACAGCTTCACAGCAAAGCAATCTTCTGACAGCATCTCAGTCCTCAGACTTCAATCACCCTTCAAGGCTATCATCCTCAATAACAAGTATCCACTTGCTCCTCCAAGGTTTCAACCCATCAAACATAAGTATCAACTTTTTCTCTCTTCTCCAAGCTTCAGCTCTTCATTCAATTCCACCCTCAGGCTTCACTCCTAACTACAAGTATCAACTTGATTCCTTCAGGCTCTCCATGCATCAATGTAAGTGTCAACTTATCCTTTATTCCTCAAGCCTCAGCTCTTCACTCAATCTCAATTGGATCTTCTTCACAAGTATCAACTTGGTCTTCAAGCTTCAGCTCTCTTTGCTTTACCAGTATCAACTAGCTCTCCTCTTCATCTATAAGCTTCAGCTTCTCAGAGTATTCTCCAACCACATGGAAGTATAAACTTCATCCTTCAAACTCCTTCAAGCAAGGAACTCCATCCTTTAACAAGGGAGAAAGATTCATCTATCAAGAGCAAAGGGTGGATGATTGGTAGCAGAGTGAAGACCAAAGGTCACCACTGAGCATCCTGTCATCAGAGAAAGGGACCCTCAAAGGTTCTACCAATTTGCAAAGAGCCACACATCCTACCAAAGGAGGGATGATGCCTTTACAAAGGGACCTTGCATCATAGGGAAGAATGGAATTGATCAACATATTCCATGTTTATGAAGAAAGAGAACTATCTAGAAGCTCTGCCTACAAAACCCTAAGCTTAACCTAATCAAAACTACACCAAAAGAAGGGAAGATATTCAAATCCAAGCCTCTTCAAGCCATCCAATGCATTTTTAACTTGTCTTCATCATCATCCAAGAACAAGAGAAACAAAACCATAATCTAAGGGAACTAAAGATGTTAATCTAGTTGAGTTAGTGCCTTAGAATCATCTAAAACTAGCACCTAAACTAAAATCAATCAAAAATAGTAAACTATATTATATATTTCTACAAAAATTCCTAAGGGATCCTAGTTCAATTAAGAATGCCTCATACAAAAACCAGGGACTAAATCATCTATTAAGTCCTAACATTAAGTCCTAAATCCAAAGGTATCAACCATAAACCCTAAAAATGGAGCTTCTAAGGGTTTCAACCTAAACTACCACTTATGTTCATCACAAAAATGTGAGAAAAATCTATGGGGAGCATGCATATCTATGCTAACTACTCACAAAAATTCCACAAAATCAAGAATCAAGAATCAAACATGACTATTTAAATATCAATTAAAATATAAAAATTCCCATAAAATCAGAAAATGCATGAAATAAAAATATTTTTTTTCTAACAAATGCTAGATTCAATCATGAATCTAATGCAAAAAGAATGGGGTCAATTGGATTATTTTTCAATTTTTTATGATTTAATCATGAACCATGTATAAAATGAAAAATTAAAGAAAATCCAAGAAAAATAATAAATGCACGGTGCAGATAGTAAAAGAATTTAGTTCAATTCATGGATTGGGCCATCAGGGGGGTGCAGGTATCAACCAATTCACTAAGCCCAAAATCAGCAACTAGATGAAACGATGCGTTTCATTAAAACTCAGATCCTTCACAAAATGAAACACAATCGTGGCCATTGGATCACTTCTCCAGTCAAAGGTCCACCTAAATCCAAGGGTTCTAAAGTCATCTTCAACCTTTTGAATCTCTGAACCTCGCGCGCTGCTTCGGCCACCACCGGTGGTGCTCCGGTCATTGTCCCCAACCCTAACTCTCTCTAGGATCCTCCATTGCAAGTGGTCTATGCATGAAACTTGTCCCAAATTTCCTCACGAATTCATTCATGCCATTTATTCTCTCTGAAACCTCAAGATTCGCAAGAACCAATTCTCAACCGAAAATGGTAACATCCTTAATTGGTCACTAAGTCTCAAATTAACTATCTGAAAACCTTCCTACACCGTTCTACAACGCATCTAACATCCTAATTCCTATTGATTCTACCTAAAACAAGCCAGAGATCAAAGGTTACCAACCTGAAATATTCGCGTGCACAGAAGTAGCAAGACCTCAAATCAAGCCCTCAAATGCTCCAGACTCCTTCAGTGAATCACTTCCAAGCTTCTGTATGCAATAGAATTGATTGAAATGGCTTCAACTCTTGGATTCGAATCTGAGTTGCAGGTGGAGAAATCTGAGCTCAAGAACACCAATCAACCACGAATTCTCTTTGATTATGATCCGGAATCAGTCCCTAGCATCCATGGAAGAGATTGCAATCAAGAAAATGGATGGAAAGTGAGTGAAATGATGTAACCGAATTCAGTTGCAAGCAATGAAATCTCAACCTCAATCTCTGCTCTCTCCTTCAATCATCACCCACCTTTCATCTGAACCTCTTCTACTCAATATATAGAACATGTGTGGATGATCTAGAACCCTCTAGATCCTTCTAATGTGAAATCCAATCTCTCATGACATGAGAAGTTCACTTATATGCCATGGTGTGCACAACTCTGCAAACAGCTTGAAATCAATCCCATTCCCTTCCAATTTCTCCCCTCATGACATTTTGGAAGTGTTTGGCTTGCAAGGGATCTTGATCATGCCTTGAATTTGAGTTTTGCACATGTTACTTAAGATGTAAGTAACTACTTTTCAAAGCAAGTCCACAAATTACACCTCAAATCAAAAATGTGGATAAACCAATGTTCTTAAAATGCTTTTTATAGTCAAAATGACCTATTACATGTCTTTGTTTGGATGTGCAGATCAAAAGAATCAATTTCCAACTTTGGTTCATTTAACTTATACCCTTATTTTAGGTCATTTTTGCAACTTTGAGCTACAAGCATTTCCAACATCTCATGACCTCTTTAGTAGCCTTAAAACATCATTTTGAACAAGTTTGATGTTGAACATTTTCCCATTTGAAGCTTGGAAATAGGAGTTATGGCCTTATGGTTGAAATGACCTATAATCTCCAAATGACCAAAATGCCCTTGACTTGTCAAAGCCATAACTTGAGTTCTACAAATCCTATCAAGGACTTCTAGTACTCTCTAGAAATATAAGAGGATAAGGAACAACATTCATGTTAACCAAAAGTTCATAGGAAGCATCCTTCTAGGGCAAAAGTTTCACGCAAGTTGGACAACTTTCAAGCCCCCAAATTCACATACCTCAGATGACCTGTAACTTGTCAAAGTCATAACTTGAGTTCTGCAAATTCTATCAAGGACTTCTAGCACTCAAATTAAAGCTAAGATCAAGCTCTATAACATTCATGTTGGGGGTAAGATGAGATGACAATCACATCTTGAGCTAAATTGCCTTGAAGACAGGGGTCAAACTAGGGGATTTTACACTGTCAAGCCTTAGAAACCCTAGCTTGAAAACTTCTCAAACTCTTCAATCATGATGAGTTTACCTTGGAATCATCCTTATAACATCTCAATGTATCACACCATGATCACATGGCTCTTGAATTAGGTCTCAACCTTCTCCAAATCATCAGTTGACCTAGGGTTGACCCAGTCAAACCCTAGTTGCACCACTCATGGCTGAGCCTTCTTAATCTTGCACAATGACCTGTCTAGGCCTCAAAGTGATCTTCAACACTTCTCATGAGCTCTCTCAAGACCTTAAGTATAACTTCATGGCTTCAGAATCATCTGATGACTTCCCACAACTCTCAAGTTAGGGGGCACACCCTCTTGGTTTCAACTAGTCTTTCTGAGGATCTTTTAACTTCTCTGACAAGGATATCAACCCCTGACCACCTGAATAACCTTCTTAGCTAGCTTCAAACTCTTGTGTAGCCCTTGATTGGTAATCATACCTTTTGATCTCCTGCATACATATCAATGAAATGCAAATGATAATGCTAATGTGAATGAAATGAAACATAAGCTAGGTAAAGAAATGTTGGGCAAATTTTGGGGTGCAACAAATAGGAAACAAATATCAACTGTAGTTTCCCAACAATTACTAGAAGGAATGGCTAACATCATAATACAAAAGAGTTTTTCTTGTACCAACTTTATCTAGGTAGAGGCCACATACTACTGTGCACTTTTATATTCATTGAAACATGCAAACCATTCTTGATCTTCTATCTTCTAGTTCTTCAGATGCTTCAGATTTATATTTGATAAAGCATGTGTAGAGAGATCAATACTTATAACTTCAGAACCTAAGTCTTCAAAATCCGATATCTTTGTTCAGTAGAACCTATCTTAAGAGTCTTCAGCACTTGGTCTTTTAGAAGTGATGTCTTCAGAAAATTCAGAACTTGTTCAATCAGAACGTCGTCTTTAGAATCTTCAGCACTTGTTCAGCATATTCTTGTCTTTAGAGTCTTCATAACTTTGTTCAACAAAACCTCGTCTTCAGAAACTTCAGAACTTGAACTTCAGAAATGATGTCTTCATAATCTTCAGAACTTTGTCCAACAGAACCTTGTCTTCAGAAATTTCAGAACTTTGTTTAGCATATTATTTTCTTCAGATTCTTCTGAACTTTGTTCAACAGAACCTTGTCTCAGAATCTTCAAAACTTGAACTTCAGAAATGATGTCTTCAGAATCTTCATAACTTGAAGCAATATCTCTTAGAAAGCCTTCAAGGCTTACTTACAAAGTCATAATGATAAGCTTTAGTACAAATGTTCTTCAGAACCGTTGCATTAAAAACATTCCTGAATTTTGAATTTAATCTTGTTCACAACATATGTTTTCTTCTAGAGTGTTTAGATCATAGTCTGATGATGTCGTACGCCTTTCTATCAGATTCAGATCCTATTTAGAAAAAGCTACACACTAGACAGAAACCATAGAGTACTAAATTGTTCTCTAAGATAACATGTGCAGTTATCATCAAAACTTAAGGCCAGATGCAGAACCAATCTTGTTCTTACAATCTCCCCCTTTTTGATGATGACAAACCATATACTTTGATAGAGCAGTTCATACAGGGTAATAACCATGAACCACAGAATCAGAGTTAAGATAACCAGCTCCCCATGAATCTTTTAATCTCAAAATACATTTATGCTTGTTCAGAGTCTCCCCCAGATCCAAAGACTCACAAAATAATTTTGAAGTACAAAGCATAAGAGCAGAGAAAGAACACTTCTCAGTGGCGTCACATCAGAGTCTGACTAGAACTACCTGGTCTTCATCTCAGAACCTGGCTTGCTATCAGAACTTGATTGATGTAATCAGAACCCGATTAGTAACTTGCTTGATGTATCCCAACATGTATCAGAGCTAGGTTCTTTTAATATTTTGAACATGTCAGCAAAAGGTGCACAACACAACATGTCATTAGGAGGTTTAGAACTTGAACATTTCCTGAATGACCATGTCTAAATCAGAAATCCATAAGGTTCACAACCTTCAAAGTATTAGAGTCTGTATACCATGCTTTCAGAAAGTTCATAACTTCTGACAAGCCTAAGGTATCAGAGCACTCATAGACATTCTTTTAGATTGTCCTTTGCTCTTTGATTAATGAGTGGTCAGAACCAAATCTTCATGAATATGTATTGCATCAGAGCAAGCTCATCTAGAGCATTCTTCTTGCTTCTTGATCATATCCTCTAATAGCATTTTCTAAAAGATAGTGAAAGTTTGCAAAGTTCCTGATCAAATATTAAACACATGTTAGAGGTAAAAGCATATTAGAAGAATGTTTGGGATTAACATTCTGAGGATACGTATATCAAAATCATTTCACTTTCTCCCCGTTTTCCAGAAATCAAAAAGGTGTATATAAAAAGTAATAAGTATAGCAAAAACATTAGCATAAATACTGATAAAGGATAAATGATTAAATGATAGCAGAATTACAAAAATAGGGATAACGGAAACTTCATTAAAATTATAGAGGGAGTACAGGCCAGACATTTGTAGAGGAAAAGCAAGGGAAAAGTAATACAACCAAAACTACTTAAACGGATAACAACAAAACTACAAGAACCAAACACATCAGAAAAATCAAAACGACCATAGACACCCTACAGAAGCCACAAGACCCAAAAGCTCCCAAACACGACATATCCATCCAGTAGAAAAGACTACCAATCCAACAAGCTTTTAACTACTTCGCATCTTTCTTCAACAACAACAACATTCAGTCCAAGCATTTTAGCCAAAGCATTGATTTTAGCCTCATAAAATAGTTCATATAAAACCCTTCTATAAGGTATGAAGGACTTATACTGACCTCTTGAGATAGTGAATGATTCTTTCAGATGATTGAAGATGGTTTGGGGCTTGTTGACACGAATATTATTCATCAGAAAGTAGATGAAAAGTCTGTCATCATGGGACAAAACATTCTTGCCTACTCCCCGAGGATGAAAGTTGGTCAGAAGAAGATGAAACCATACTTTAGAAGTAAGAAGAAGTATCTATGAATTATTGGGTTCATATCTGAGAAATGAGGTGTCGTGAATGTCAATGAGTTGTTCAATAAATGTGTAATTTAGACGAAACTCGTCCACAGTAACACCCATTTGAACATAGCCGATATCTTCAGTAATGGATGTAGGTGTAATGATGAAGGAAATGACATAAACACAAGAGCTGATGGATTTACCATCTTCACTCATTAAAGCATACTTCCAGAAATATTTCACCATGTTTGGATAAGTGGGTCCATGCAACAATGCATAGTATTTAGACCGATCTTGTATTTGCGTGCTTAGGATGATGTCGTGATTTCTTCCCTTAAGTCGAAGAAGATTGGGTCGTTTTTTTATAATGACTTCAAGTATTTCTTCATTACCACAAAAGGTTTTGACAGACATGGTTGGTTGAGAAAAAGAGAAATGAGGATAAAAGTAGAAATATAGAAGGTTTTTGTAAAGATGGAAGAGTAAGGAATGACTTTTTGGAGATGAAAGGAAGGATATAAATAGAGGAAAAGATGAGACGAATCAAAGCAATAAAGGCAAAATTTAACACATACAAGCTTAAGACACGCAAAGCAATTAATGGTTAACTAAGAAAATGGACTACCATTATTTCGAAGGAGAGTATGACATAGGAAACCTAAACGCATGAGACAAAAAAAACGAAATAGGAAAGGAATACCAAACAGGTATAAGGTATTAGGTAACTAACAAAAATATAGGAAATAAGTAGCATTAAAGGAAATAAATCCTGACAAAGGATAAAGCGTGAAGATTTATCAACCTAAATCCGAGAGTCTCGTCACCCAATGTGTCACGTTAAGCACGAAACGATGTTCATTAAAAGAAATTTGTCTTATAATGAATCACAAAATCTTCACTTTCTTGACAACGTGTTAATGAAGTAAACTCTTTAGTTTCCAACGATCAAAAAAATTCTCAAGAGATCATTCTAACCTTGGATACTTTAGATACATGAGAACCTCACTTATCAGAAGCCTCACATCTCAGAAGTAAAATGCTACGAATCAAGCATTAGAAACTTATTTTTCTATTCTAGAGGACATATATTCTAAGATACTCCTTTTTCGTTCTAGACATATAACAAAGTTAATATGTTGGAATGAGGACAAGTTTATTTTCAGCAAGGAATTTGAAATAGATAACAACCATAAGAAAAGAATGTATCAAAAGATTTATAAAAGAATAGTTTCTTTCTGAGCATAATCTCAAAATTTTAATCCTAGAATATAAAAATATATTCTTAGACAATTAAGTAAAAGGTAGTAAGAGTTAGAAAAACATTACTCTCAATCATTTGGTAGACATCCAACTTGCTTTATATCTTGAAGATTTAGGCGTTTCTTCAGAATCAACATGCAAATAGCTTTTGCAGTTGAGGACATTGTTGATGATTGTCTCTAGTTGGCTCGCTAGATTAAACTCTCCTCAGAAACTAACATCACGATGACTTCTTCATTTCTTCAGATCTTCAGTGAGATGCATCGGAGTCCTTGAATCTTGCACTGAGAAAATATCGTCTTCATATCTTCTTTGGTCTTATCATTTTGACGAATGAAACATCTCTCCTGATGTTTGTTATAAATAGATCATCAGAGGGAACTAAGTTATCTTGTTAGTCTTATGCTTAGTGTCAATGTCTTCTGTCTTCACAATGGATTGTTTCCAGAAAGCCATTTGATTTATTCAACTAATTCCCAATATTGAATATAGAATACTAGATGCCATATGACGAAAGAACTGGTTGAATTCTTCTTGTGTCACCAGAGTTTAATCTTTGACTAGACGCTCTTTTTCAACTGATGCAAATATCACCATGAACATCAAACCATGAAACATTTACTCAGAGGGTTTGAATATTTATCTTGTTCTTACTGACTTTGTCTTATCACCCGGCATCAGTATTTCAAAAAGTAAATATTTTTGTCTAAGCTTTCTCAAAGGGGTAAGAACTGCGACAACTTCTGATTGAGCGTCTTCTGATTTCTTCATCTTGTACTTCTTCATTAGCTTTATTACCTTCAGTATCTGAAAAGGTAATCTCTAGATTTGCAATCTTCCAATAAGCTTTAGCTTTTAAATACAAACGTTATCATCAAATCTGACATCAATTTAATTCATTTGTAGAAGTACTTCAAGGCCAAGTACTTTGTAGCCTTTTGGGAATTCTAATCATGATGCATCAGAATAAATCTGAGAAGAATTCTGCTCTGAATATATCATGCTACAACTCCTTATAAATACTTTGTCATGATAGTCTCATATATCATGATTCTAACCATTTCTTTTTAAAATCATATTCTTCCTTTTACATCTATATCAGGTTGGGAAGAACTAGGACATGAAGATCTCATCCTCATCAATTAGCTTTACAAGCTGTTTGTTCTCAAACTATTTACCGAGATTATTTCTAACCTTGAACATTCTCAAGCAATCTATTTTAAACTTAGAGAGTAGAGAACACATAAGGATTCATCCTAGTGTCTAGATCCTTTACCCATCTCTATTATGTAGTTACTAATAGTAACTGACCCAATTCTTCATACTGTGGTATTTCACTGGTTCAGATATGTCAGTGTACAGAAACTGTGTAAGCAGTTAGAATCCTAGTGTCACGGTGAGAATTGGATAACAACTTATTTATTAACTTGAATCACAAACCATTATTCACCATCGGTCTTTAATTTGTCCAAAGGAAGGGAAAAAGATTGAATAACCCACGAGTATGCAATGCAATACAAAGCTAGAGAGTCTAAGGTTCCGGGGTTGCTTATACCTAGGGAAGGTGTTAGCATCCTAAGCATCTGTAGTACTCTACAGGAACCTCTTATTTTATTGTGTTATTATTGCTTGCTAAGGGAATGACCTAGGGGTTTATTTCTAAACGTGCTCGCCAAGACCTCACACCTCGCGCCTACGTATCCTAACAAAAATGGAATTAGAGCATTCGCAGTTCCCCTAAAGGGATGGATAAAAGATTATTGATTAGTTTTAGGAGAAAAGACAAGTTATCATATTAAGGAGAATACTCAATTTAAACCACCACAAACATGTGGAAGACGGGTCTTTGCTTCACATTAGGAGAAGGGCTCCAACTCGGATATAAAATCGATGAGTATGCCACATATCTCTCTCAAGTAGAAAAGAATCAACATCTTTCTCAACTATGTCATGGGGTAGGAGAATTACATCTTAATTAAGGATGACTAGTGTCTAATTCTCTCATGAAAAAAGGGGACTACCTATAAATTATCTATAATTGAAATGGTAATCCTAAGAGAGACTTTCTAAGAGATAGCAAGTTCTAGGATTACAAGCAGTATATACAAGAAGATACAAAATGCAAATAAAAATGTAAATGACAAGAGTGTCAACAACGAGGGATTCTTCTTTGGAATCGGGTAGCAAAAAATTATTAATTAATTCAAATATAAATATTTATATCAAATAATAATTATGACACAAATTTATTTATATTTTAATATAATTCAAATTAACTAATGAAAAACTAGAAACAAAAAAACTAAAATAAATAATTAAAATATTTCTGGTATTTTCATCCTTATAAAAGTAATTAAAACAAATTTTTTTACATCTTTCTATGCTAAGATAAAGTAATATATATATATATATATATATATATATATATATATATATATATATATATATATATATATATATATATATATATATATATATATATATATATATATATATATATATATATATATATATATATATATATATATATATATATATATATATATATATATATATATATATATATATATATATATATATATATATATATATATATATATATATATATATATATATATATATATATATATATATATATATATATATATATATATATATATATATATATATATATATATATATATATATATATATATATATATATATATATATATATATATATATATATATATATATATATATATATATATATATATATATATATATATATATATATATATATATATATATATATATATATATATATATATATATATATATATATATATATATATATATATATATATATATATATATATATATATATATATATATATATATATATATATATATATATATATATATATATATATATATATATATATATATATATATATATATATATATATATATATATATATATATATATATATATATATATATATATATATATATATATATTAGACTTTTTAATATTACAAAATTAACTAATAAACTAAAAATAAGGAAATCTTTTTGGTCTTTTCTAACATTATATAAATAATAAAAAATAAACTTGATTAATATAAGTGACTAAGAATAATGACAATCGATATCCAAAATCAATTAAATTTGCTTCTTTCTATTTTTCTTTTTAAAAGAAAAAGCCATATAGCATTAGCTAGAAAAAAAATAATGAAAGAGAATCTACTAATTGTAATTAAGAGGTAATTGTGATAAAATTAAATAATAAATAATTATTCATTAATATTTGATACGTGACAGTATATGACATATAGTATTAAAATGTGATATATGTAATATATACATAAATGTATGATACATGGTGACACCTAACATAAACTATAGACAACAAAAAAACAACTCATTTATTTAAATTATAAAAGTAAAGAAGCTACCTCAATCAATATATGTAAAACAAACACCACATGACACTATAAGTGGTACTACCAAGACAAACATGAAATTGACATAGATACAAAACAACATCAGTTTTTCAAAATAAAGGGTGAGTTTTCAATTTTACCTCTCTCAAATTGTCTTTTCCCTCGCGTCTCCGTCTTCTCTGTCTCTTTCTCTAGATGCCACATCATGGTTTGTGAAAAAATTTGCGGTTTGAATGTGAGGAAGATGAGGTATGAGTGTTTTTTCTTTGTGTGATTACTTGTTTTTTCTAATGCATATATATAGGACTAGAAAATAAATAAGAATGATAATAACAATTAACAAAATATTTTTTTTTTGTTTTTTATAATAAGACAAGAATAAAAGGAATTAAAAATCATGTTTTTGTGTTTTTTATGACAAAACAAGAATAAAAGGAATTAAAAATCACATTTTTTGTGTTTTTTATGATAAGACAAGAATAAAAAGAGTTAAAAATTATTTTTTTTTTTTGTGTTTTTTATAATAAGACAAGAATAAAAAGAATTAAAAATCATATTTTTGTGTTTTTTTTTATGACAAGACAAGAATAAAAAGAATTAAAAATTATGTTTTTGTGTTTTTTAAAAAGAAAATATTAATAAACAAATTAAAAATAGAATTAATTAATAAAAATAAAAATTTACATTAAGTATCTAATTAAATCTAAATAGTTTAAATGATTATTTAAATAAAAATGATTAAAAAACAAAATAAAAAGTCGGGCAGAAAAGTGCTCAAAAAAATAAAATGAACACACCAAAATAATCAGCGTGAAATAAAATATTGGAAAAATACAGCGTTTGGTCAGATTTTGAAATAAATTTAGACTGGTTTGTTTGTAAATCCAACAAATTTATTCTGGCGGACATTTCAGACACTATGCAAGATGAAGTTCGTGCTATGTTATGCAGATGATGCAAAACAGAAGCTTAGGGTCAAAAATTAAGGTACGACAGATGCCCCTATTTAAGTTTCTTCAATCCGGAGATACAAAGATTGAAATCTTCATCTCAACGTGATAGGAGAGACTTAAATACAAACATGCAAAAATTTTGGCCCTAAGACGCCACAAAATGCTTATGATATTATATGATATGCAAGACAAAAATCTTGTGAGGAATAACAACACAGGGGATAACTGCATATAAAAACACTAAAACATAGTTAAAAAAAGGTAGGCCCAACAAGGAACAACTTAGCAAGACTCCACGAGGAAAGGTCCAACTCCACTAGGGATGAGACTCAACTCCGCCGGGGAAAAGGCACTTAACCACCACTGGGGATAACTTAAACACATGGTATCTCCAAAATAGAACAAAGGTGTATCGCCTACTACCAAGAGCATGGTAGCCTAAACAACATGCAAGAAAGTTGAAAAGATGGATAACCTACTACCAATAGATGGTAGCCTAAGCGAAGGTATCCATTTGAAATAAAAGAATGTATATTACCTATTATCAAATACATGATAGCCTAAGCAAAGGTAATAGACTTGAAAGGAGAAATCACCTACTACCAAACACAGTAGCCTAAGCAATGGTATATGACCAAAAAGATACGATATATTACCTACTATCAAACATATGATAGCCTAAGCAAAGGTAATAGACTTGAAAGGAGAGATTACCTACTACCAAACACGGTAGCTGATAACACGAAATCATATAGATATTTTTATGCATAATTCAACTGAAGTTTAACCATTTTCGATCCGATTTCGGGTTATTTCCGTGTTATTTGTCTGATGTTTTGCAGGTTTTCAACGATCACGTCTAAACAAGGCAACATGAAGAAAAGAAGCAATCTCAGATGAAATATGGACGAAAAAGGAGTGAAAACACAATGAAAAGCGCAGGAAGCTGTTTTTGCTGATGTGACGACCGTCACAGCTACATGACGAGCGTCACACGGGTGATGATCGTCACACCTTGTGACGACCGTCATGCAGGCAAAAACGCCCCACTTCAATTACACGTTAAAGAATCAGTTCCAATTCCCACAGAGTGGACCATGACTCCCTAAATTATCTGCCTCAAAGTCCATCATCTCCAAGGATAACCGTTGGAATTCCACTTTTATAAAAAGGGAAGAAAGGGACCTCAGAAGGTGTGCTGCATTCATACAACGAAGTGCCGCCAGATTTATTTTCCAGAGCATATTTTCCAGCAATATTCTTATTTGTTTCTCTTTACCTTTCCTGTATTCCATTTTTCATTCTTCTGTAATTTCTACTTGTACTGTACGATCAATTTGGCATTAGAGATCAGAATCCTGCCAACATCTGTGGAGGATCTGCCCAAAGGCCAATTGGAATATTTACAGGTTTCTCATTTTAATCGATTCCAGTTTTATTATAATGCAAATCATTATTTATTGTTTTTATTTATATTTTATCTTTCCCAAATCCATGTCTAGCTAAACTTAGGTAATCGATATGTAGTAATAATTCGAATGGGATTTGATAACAATTGGTTGAAAAAACCTTCTTTTCAAAAGTAACTTATGGTCTGAGTGTTTAAAATTGATTTACTAAATAAACTTCGTCGCGAAAGTGAGAACTTATTTAAAAGTAGTTTTGCCACGAAAGTGGGAAATTAATTAAGATACGAACCAACAAGCGAAAGTTGCGGTAAGGTCAGATAGTAAACACTAGTCATTCATTTTAATAACAGCGAAAGCACTTTAAAATGAATTAGAACTTAGAGATTTCCAAAAAAGTAATTTTAACCCCGAACGGGATACGAAAGTGTACGTTTGGCCCTTAGGATTATGATTAGCGTCAATAACCATCGTGAGGCAAGATTCTTCAAATCACCATTTTCTGCTTAAATAAACTTTGAAAATTATTTCATACACCAGTAACTTATCAAATCCCTGAAGAACACAATTACTACGTATCGATTCAATCATTTATAATCTAAATAGTATTCTTAGTTCCCTTTTAGTGACAATCTCATTCCCTTAAACATATTCTACCTAGCTAAACATAGTAACTCCCGAGAACACTAGTTTGATTACGAGTCCCTGTGGGATCGATATCTATTATTACTACGCGATAGACTGTGCACTTGCAGTTAGGTTGTATTAGACATAGAAAGTCGCGATCAAGTTTTTGGCGCCGTTGTCGGGGACCCGTTTAGTCAATAGTGTAACCTTTTGTTACGCTGTATAGACTAGGTTAACAATTTTCATTTTCCCTTTACTAGTTCTGTCGATTGTATGCCAAGAAATCGCCCGCAAGGCGATATCGTAAAACCTTCAGTCGCAGAACTAAAACGCTTCTTACATTTAAGAAGTAGAATCATTGAGTACCAACTCAAACAACTCAAACATAACACTCCCGAACCTCTCACTCCCATTCCCAAATCAGAAGAAGAAGAACCAGAGATGGCTGAAGGACCTCCAAACAAACCGCTGAAGGCATACGCTACACCATCTCAGATGGAGCCTAGAAGTAGCATTGCTGCCCCAGCTATTACCCGAAATGATTTTGAGCTGAACCCATCATTGCTGTCGGCTGTACAACAAAACCAATTCTCAAGAAACGCAACTGAGGATCCGAACGAACATCTAACGAAGTTTGTACAATACACAGACACAGTGAAAGCAAATGGAGTTACTCCAGACGCGATAAGACTTCGTCTTTTCCCATTCTCTCTTAGAGACAGAGCGTGGACATGGTTACAATCGTTACCATCCAATTCCGTTACGACGTGGGAGCAATTGAAGAACGTCTTTTTAGCGAGATATTTTCCGCCAAGCAAAACTGCTATGCTTAGAGCTCAAATCAACGGATTTCGACAGAAAGATACTGAATCTCTTTACGAAGCATGGGAACGATTCAAAGATATGATGAAAACATGTCCTCACCACGGTCTAGAAGACTGGGTGACAATCCATACTTTCTATAATGGGCTTCTATACAATACTAGATTGACAATAGACGCTGCCGCGGGTGGTGCACTTATGGATAAGCCATACGATGAAGCCTATCAATTGATAGAAAACATGTCACAAAACCATTGCCAATGGGGAGGTGAACGCACTCCAACTGAGAAAACCACAGCGAAAGGTGGGATGTACGAGATCAGCAGCCTTGAAAAGTTCAACGCTAAAGTAGATGCTCTAGCACAGAAGATCGATAGTCTGACCGTTAACCCCACTGCAACTGTCGCTGCAGTAACTCCAAATTGCGAGCTATGCGGAAGCACCACTCATAATGCACCCGAATTCCCATTGCTAGCCGGAATCCCACCAGACCAGGTAAATTATGCTCAAGGAAATCCCTACGCAAATACCTACAACCCATGTTGGCGAAATCATCCAAACTTTTCTTACAAAAGCGAAAATGCATTGCAAATGCCCACTGCTCCGCCAGGATATCAGAAACCAACTGCTCAGAATGCACCTAGGAAATCGAACCTCGAATTGATGATGGAAAAGTTCATAGCTACTCAAGCTCAAACAAACAAAGAATTCCTGAATCAAAACATACACACTAGCAAGCAAATTAAACAGTTGACAGGAAAAATAGACACTTTGGCCACCCACAACAAAATGTTAGAAACTCAGATATCACAAGTGGCTCAACAGCAAGCCTCTGCTGCCGCACCAGCTGGCACATTTCCTGGACAACTCGAACAAAATCCAAAAGGCCAAACAAATGCTGTGACACTAAGAAGTGGAAAAGAATTGGACGAACCGATCGATCCGAGGACCGAAAACTCAACCATGCAACAAAAACCAACTGAACAAGCAGAAAAGGAATCCGAGTTAGAGAAGAAGGAGGACAACGAGAAGGAGGATACCGCAAGTGAAAAAACTCAAGCACCTCTAGCGCCATATAAACCACCTATCCCTTATTCGCAAAGACTAATAAACTCCAAGACTTCAGGACAGTTTAAGAAATTTGTAGAGCTCCTTAAACAGCTGAATATTACTATTCCTTTTACAGAAGCGATAACTCAAATGTCGTCATACGCTAAATTTCTCAAAGAAATCCTGTCGAATAAGAGAAAGATCGAGGATAATGAAACATTTACACTTACTGCAGAGTGTAGCGCTATTATTCAAAACTGCATGCCTCCTAAATTAAAAGACCCAGGTAGTTTCTCCATACCCTGCGTCATAGGAAAGTTCGTAATAGACAAAGCTCTATGCGATTTAGGAGCCAGTATCAGTGTTATGCCCTTATCTATATGCAAAAAGCTGAATATGGGAGACCTCAGACCAACCAAAATGTCCGTACAATTAGCTGACAGATCAGTAAAATACCCAGTCGGAATACTAGAAAGCGTTCCAGTACGCATAGGACAATTCTACATTCCAACCGACTTCATAATCATGGACATCAAAGAGGACACTGTAACCCCAATTATCCTAGGAAGACCATTCCTAGCTACAGCCGGAGCGATTATAGACGTGAAGAAAGGAAGGCTAAGATTCGAAGTAGGAGAAGAAAAGATAGAGTTCATTCTCACCAAGTTCTTACAAGCACCAGCAATAGACGATACCTGCTATTTAGTGGACGAAATTGATGAATGCATAAGAGAACTTGAAAATGAAGAGACCACATATTCAGAAATAATAAAGATTCAAATACCAGATATTTCTGAAGACGATAATTGGCGTAAACCGTATAAAGACGACAGCCTAAGCGAAAGCTTAGCACTGACCCCAAACCATATGCCAGGTCCGAAGAACCCATCTTTAGAACTTAAAACACTACCCAAAAACCTTAGATATGAATTTCTAGACGATGAACTAAAAAGACCAGTGATAGTCAACACCGACTTAGGACAACCAGAAACCGAAAAGCTATTAGAAGTCCTAAAGAAGTACCCCACCGCGTTAGGCTATAACATAAGCGATCTAAAAGGTATAAGCCCTTCGATCTGTATGCATCGAATTACAATAGAGGAAGACTCTAAAACCTCTCGAGAGCATCAGAGGAGACTGAACCCCATCCTGAGCACTGTAGTCAGAGATGAAGTAAAGAAATTGCTAGATGCAGGAATCATCTATCCGATCTCCGATAGTGAATGGGTCAGCCCAGTTCATGTCGTACCAAAGAAAGGAGGAGTCACAGTAGTTAAAAACGAAAAAGGCGAATCAATAACAAAAAGAGTCGTGACTGGAAGCAGGATGTGCATTGACTATAGAAAGCTTAACAAGGCTACACGCAAAGATCACTTCCCGTTACCCTTCATAGACCAAATGTTGGAAAGATTAGCCAAACATTCGTATTTCTGCTATCTAGATGGTTACTCAGGATTCTTCCAAATTCCCATCCATCCTGATGACCAAGAAAAGACTACATTTACCTGTCCTTATGGTACTTTTGCTTACCGCCGAATGCCATTCGGACTCTGTAATGCTCCAGCAACCTTCCAAAGATGCATGATGGCAATCTTTGCAGATTTCATAGACGACATCATGGAAGTATTTATGGACGATTTCTCGGTATGTGGACAAAGTTTCGAAGGATGCCTACAAAACTTAGAAATGGTATTAGAACGTTGTGTAAAAGTAAACCTCGTCCTAAATTGGGAAAAATGCCATTTTATGGCCCGACAAGGAATAGTTCTAGGACATGTCATATCAGATAGAGGAATTGAGGTAGACAAAGCTAAAATAGAGATTATAAAAGATCTCCAACCTCCAAAATCCGTACGAGAAATACGGAGTTTTCTAGGACATGCCGGTTTCTACAGAAGGTTTATAAAAGATTTTTCGAAAATCACAAAACCTCTGACCGGCTTGTTGATGAAAGATGATGAGTTCGTCTTCGATGACGACTGTTTAAAAGCATTCGAAACATTAAAATCAGCCCTTATCACCGCACCAATCATGCAACCACCCGATTGGCGACTACCGTTCGAAATCATGTGCAATGCGAGTGATTATGCTGTAGGCGCAGTTCTAGGACAAAGGAAGGACAAGAAACTCCATGCTAGCTACTATGCCAGTAGAACCTTAGATCCTGCCCAAATGAACTACGCTACCACAGAAAAGGAACTTCTAGCAGTTATATTTGCGCTTGACAAATTCCGTTCTTACTTAGTAGGAGCAAAAATTATCATATACACAGACCACGCTGCCATAAGGTACCTAATAAGCAAAAAGGATGCCAAACCAAGACTATTGAGATGGATCCTGTTATTACAAGAGTTTGACTTAGAAATCAAAGATAAGAAAGGAACCGAGAACGTTGTTGCAGATCACTTATCCCGAATAGAAGGCATCAAACACGAACCAGTACCGATAAATGACGATTTCCCGTACGAACGTCTGATAGGAAAATTAGAAAGTGACACACCCAATTCAATCTCGGAAGATCCAGAATTCGAAAAAGCCGTAGAAGCCGTCTATGCCCAAGTCACATTACCTTGGTATGCTGACATCGTTAATTACCTCGCTGCGGGCGTGCTTCCACCTGATCTTACTTATCAGCAAAAGAAGAAATTCTTCCACGATCTGAAACACTATTATTGGGACGAACCTCTACTCTTCAAGAGAGGGGCCGACAACATATATCGTCGCTGTATCCCAGAGGAAGAAATAGAAAATACTATTTCCCAATGCCACTCAGCACCATACGGTGGTCATGCTAGTACATCCAAGACGTGCGCTAAGATTCTCCAAGCCGGCTTATTCTGGCCTAACCTCTGGAAAGACGTTCACATCGTTGTGCAAAAGTGCGATCGATGCCAACGAACTGGCAACATCTCACGATGCGATGAAATGCCTCAGAAAGGAATCTTAGAGGTAGAAATCTTCGACGTTTGGGGAATAGATTTCATGGGACCTTTTCCACCTTCTTTTGGTAATAACTACATACTCGTCGCTGTCGATTACGTGTCTAAATGGATAGAAGCCATAGCTGCTCCAACAAACGACGCACGAGTAGTAATCAAACTCTTCAAAAACACAATCTTTCCTAGATTTGGTGTACTGAGACTCGTCATTAGTGACGGCAAATTGTTAGACTAAGGCACGGATCTAGAAGGGGGGGGTTGAATAGATCCCTTTTAAAAATTTGAGTGGCGCTACCAATAAAATTGGTTTTCAAAATTGTTTTCAAATGCGGAAGCGGCCTTGGAAAATATAGTCTAAAACGAACAACTATTGGAGAGCCGGATATGCGTCAAGCGGATGAATTTAAGACGATAACGGATAGTAAATCACTACACACTTTTATGCAAAACTCAGATGTGATTCACTCGTACTATTTCCTTATTCCAATGATCAAAAATTACACCAAAACTAGCAGCAAAATTAAGGCAATTTTAGTTCAGCACTTTTGTCGAACAGTTGGTGTGCACAAAACTAGCAGCAAAATTAAGGCAATTTTAGTTCAGCACTTTTGTCGAACAGTTGGTGTGCACAAATACCTTAAATGATATTTGTGTTGAATGAGTGATTGAAAAAGCCTTAGTACAGTATTTCTATTGTACTTAGTAGTTAAAAAACAGTGTTTCACCAACTCACTCAATCAATACTACAATTTGACAAAATCACTTATTCTAGAATCACTTAATTTTTAAGCTGAAATTGAAAAATGCAGAAAATAAAGGAACACAAGATTTGATGAGGCAGTTCCCCCAGTCGTCCTCGCGTTGGGGTACGTCTGCCCTCAATTCTACAATGAGAATTGAGATATGTATTGAATAGATATCACCTGTTTGGTAGAACAGTTATACACAAGAATCGATAGACAATTGATACAAACAATCTTAATGTTGCTGATAATTTCTACCACTTCTTGCCCCTTGATTCAAGATGAATCAAGTCCTCCAATTTGATGTGAATGACCTCCGATTGCAGCCACCTTATTGACAACTCTTCCGTTGATCAAACCTTCGGCACGGCTGATCTTAGACACACCCAAATTGAACCCGGAACGTCTTCAACCTTTCAACGCCCTAGCTACTAGATTGATCAACCTTCCGCTAATCAATCACCTTCGCACTCGCTTGATTGTTGAACCGACGATTCCGTAACAAAAGCCTTCAAAACCTGTAGTCTTGATAGGTAAAACCTCAAAGGTTTTCTCCCAAGAAACACCTGCACCAGCTTCCACTCGAACCGGATCTTCAATCACGCGTTCGAACCTTATCACCGTCGAGCAAACCACAAACCGCAGCAAAAAATTGATTATCTGTAATTTGAGGATTTGTGAGTTGATTGAACGATGAAGATGAAGAACACTGATGCACCTCTTTCACGTTTCTTGACCTGAACACTTTCTCACAATGCTTTCAAAAATGTTCTTAAAAAAATGTTAGTTGTTAAAATTGAAAAGACAGCTATTTATAGTAATATACAAAACAGACAGTTGACAGATCAATGAAACATAGCAGAATTTCTGTTTCTGCGCGCGAACGGTCGACCATAGGGTCGGCGTGCGCTGAGCCGTGTGACACTCAAACTGTCATGCGCCGAGTCAGCGGTCGACGCATGATCTTCATGCGCTGAGCCGTCAGATTCTTAAACCTGCATGCGCCAAGTTAACGGTCGACGCATGACCTTCATGCGCTGACCCGTGTGAACTGAATGAAATTGTGTGCTGACGGTATGGTTGACTCATAGCTACAAAACCTGCAAAAATTGATATGTTTGTTGTTTCGTGCATCTTGTCACGACCAAACATTAGTCACATATATTGCCAATGAAATATGATGATTTAAAAGGATATAGGAAGGATGTAATATGTTAAGTATTGCATGACGATTCTGATTCATCTGAGGTTGTACTTTGTCATCATCGTAAGTATGCATGACGACTCCGATTCATCCGAGGTTGTACTTTGTCATCATCGTAAGTATGCATGACGACTCCGATTCATCTGAGGTTGTACTTTGTCATCATCGTAAGTATGCATGACGACTCCGATTCATCCGAGGTTGTACTTTGTCATCATCGAAACTTGAGAACGTATGTTGTGAGACAGTTTTCCCTCACATTCTCCCCCTTTTTGATGATGACAAACCTGTGCGAAGCTTGGTGAACACAACATGCGATATCTTTAACATAGTAGTAAGCTCCCCCTTTCTTTTACAGTCATAGCTGTTGTGGTCTACAATCTACTTGTCTTTTCTCCCCCTTTGACAACATCAAAAAGAGATGGAGAAAGGTAAAGTTTTGGCATATTAACAATTAACAAAATATTCAACAGGTTATAAGTAATCATATACCAATATCCACACAAAATATTGACAATGAGCAAAATATTGAAAATAGATTAAACCAGATTAAGGACACATAAGTCATAACATTTTATAGGAATCAAGACTGTAAAACAAACATTAGTGTGCACTTAGGAGAGATAAAACAGAACATGATAACAAAAACAACATGGAGAATGAGCAAATGCAAGAACAAATGACTAATATCCTTGTCCCTTGCCCATATCAAAGGAAGACGGATAACGATATGGATCAGCCATATCAGTGAGGTAATCCACTGCTTGATTCAGGCGATTGATGCTGCGAGAGACGACTGTTTCTTGGTATCCATGGGCAGTTGTGAAAGCTGCAAATCTTTCATTCATTCTTGTTGAAAAAGAGTTGAACTGTTCAGATTTGGTGTGTAGCTCAGTTCGGATGCACAAATGTAGATTTGCACTTAATGTCACATATCAAGCCATATTTGATGCCTACCTAAAATGCCACAAAACAATTTGCATCCAAACAGTTTATCATACAAAAAAAAAGTTTCATACATATGCAACATAGGTCAAACGATACAATTGTTGATCATGAGAGTTATTAGAGAGAGATAGAGAGAGAAATGGAACAATATCACCTTAATGCCGGAGTAGCTTGATAAACAACATACTTGTACTTGCAAAAACGTCAATTTGTTAGAAGTACAAAAGTATGGTTATTTGAATGAAATAAGATAACATCAGCAAATATTATTCCCGTTCCGAAATGTCGAGGATGCCAAGTTCTCGGCGGATATGAAAGAAAGGTTCCGTTGCTAGCGGCTTTGTGAAAATGTCCGCTAGTTGGTTTTTAGTGTCAACGTGTTCAAATACAACATCACCTTTCTCAACATGGTCCCTAAGAAAATGGTGTCGAATTTCTATATGTTTAGTGCGAGAGTGTAATACGGGATTTTTGGTAAGGTTAATAGCGCTAGTGTTGTCACATAGGATAGGAATACGTTCAAGTTTAAGATTGAAATCTAGTAGTTGTTGCTTAATCCACAGAATTTGAGCACAACAACTACCAGCGGCAACGTATTCCGCCTCGGCCGTTGATAAAGCAACTGAAACTTGTTTCTTGCTATGCCAACTAACCAAGGAGTTTGAAAACAAATGACATGTACCACTAGTGCTTTTCCTATCCGATTTGCACCCGGCAAAGTCGGAATCGGAGTAACCTACCAACGAGCAATCACTACCCTTAGAATACCACAATCCATACTTCGGGGTACCTGACAGGTATCGAAGAATTCGTTTAACAGCTTTTAGGTGGGATTCTTTGGGACATGATTGGTATCGTGCACACATGCACACACTAAACATAATATCAGGACGTGACGCAGTAAGATAGAGAAGTGAACCAATCATACCTCTATATCGTTTTACCTCTACGTCCTTGCCATTTTCATCTTTATCCAAATTTACGCATGTAGGCATTGGGGTGTCTATGGCCTTGGATTTTGCCATGTCAAATCTCTTGATCAAGTCCAAACAATATTTTGTTTGGCTCACGAATGTCCCTTCTTGGAGTTGTTTAATTTGCAGGCCGAGGAAGTATGTGAGCTCCCCCATCATACTCATCTCGAATTCGCCCTGCATGAGGTCAGAAAACTCTCTCACGAGATTCATGTTAGTGGATCCAAATATAATATCGTCAACATAGATTTGCACCAAAGTCAAGTGCTTTCCTTGACGTTTAATGAAGAGTGTAGTGTCAACCTTTCCTCGTGAGTACCCCTGATTAAGTAAAAACTTACTTAGTCGCTCATACCAAGCTCTAGGAGCTTGTTTGAGACCATATAAAGCTCTTTTTAACTTGTAAACATGTTCAGGGTATTCATGAGATTCAAAACCGGGAGGTTGAGACACATATACTTCTTCATTTATGTGACCGTTAAGGAACGCACTTTTAACATCCATTTGAAATAACTTAAAATCCTTTGCACATGCAAAGGCGAGTAAAAGGCGTATAGCCTCGAGTCGGGCAACCGGCGCATAAGTTTCCTCATAGTCGATGCCTTCCTCTTGGTTATACCCTTGAGCGACCAATCTCGCTTTATTACGGGTTATTACCCCGTTTTCGTCCAACTTGTTCCTAAACACCCATCGGGTGTCGATTACTCGATGGCCTCGCGGAGGAGGGACAAGGTCCCATACCTCGTTTCTTTTAAACTGATTTAGTTCCTCTTGCATCGATAAAAACCAGTGCTCATCGAGTAGGGCCTCTTTGGGGTTTTTAGGCTCTATTTGTGAAACGAAAGCGAAGTGATAACAAAAGTTACTTAGCTTAGATCGAGTGGTGACTCCCTTTGTGATGTCTCCGAGAATATTGTCAATTGGATGATCTTTACACGACTTCCAAGCTTGAGGGAGATCATCGTTTGTAGGCGGATGAGCTTCCTCAGTTACCTCATGGTGTGCATCCTTATCCTCCTCAATTTTGACTCTATCGGGTTGATCAATCCCCGTTTCGCCACCTTTGAGTATGTCTTCTGTGGATGTACCTGCACCATGAACAACACTATCCTTTCCGACATTTCTCGGATAGGACTCATCAAACGTAACGTGCACAGACTCTTCAACAGCTAGTAATCTTTTATTATAAATCCTATATGCTTTACTCTAAAACCAATAAACACATTCTTCTTATCACTTTCATGCACAATTTTGCAGCAATCTTTTGAAAAGGAAACATTGTAACCTTTGTCGCATAATTGGCTAATGCTAAGGAGATTATGTTTAAGGTTTTCGACAAGCAACACATCGGAAATTGTAGTAGAGGAGGGATTACCTATACTACCTTTACCTAGTATCGCTCCGCGGTTGTTATCACCGTATGTTACATACCCTTTCTTCTTAGCCACGAAGTCTATGAATAAGGATATGTCTCCAGACATGTGCCTTGAGCACCCACTATCAAGAACCCATCTTCTCTCGGTGGACTCGACACATTTCACCTGTCAAAATATAACTTACAAAAGGGAGGTACCCAATGGCATATTGGGTCCTAATAGGTTAGCGACAAGACGGTTGCGTTTGGGCAACCATTGGTAGATGCCTTTAGGAACAAGAAATCTCCTAAATCGACATTTACCAATGGAGTGGCCTTTCTTGCAACAGTAAAAGCATACAAAGTCGACATTAGAATCACTTTCACTTGCTTGATCCCTAATTACATATGCATATTTTTGATATGGGTTTATCATACTTTTTCTAAAATCCTTTTTATCGATTGCAAATGTAATTTTAGGTTCAAGTGCCTTGTCTAATTTGGCCTTAAGGTTTCTAACCTCACCTTGCCAAATATGACAAGTATCACAACCAAAGTTGAAAGGATTACTATTGTCCTTACAATCCGATTCATTATCTTTCACAATGGAAGCCTTAAGGTCCTCTAATTTCTTTTCGGACTCTAAGACTTTGTGCTCTAAATATGTAAAAATTCTTCT
This sequence comes from Lathyrus sativus, assembly GCA_963859935.3. Lineage (NCBI taxonomy): Eukaryota > Viridiplantae > Streptophyta > Magnoliopsida > Fabales > Fabaceae > Lathyrus > Lathyrus sativus. The sequence continues at coordinate 131,205,426 of OZ012739.1, forward strand.
ATTAGAAGCAAGTTTCTTAAAGGCTTCAGTTGCTTCCTTGTGTAAAACATTGAATGCGGTTTGTAATTCGGAATGAGACATATTAGATGACATATTATATCTAGAGTGACGTACCTGTTTCTTTTTCTTTTTCTGATTTGCGGAGAGACATAGATTCACGGACTCTTCTTCATCACTAGAGCTTTCATTAGAGGAGGAAGAATCACTGTCGCTTTCCCATGCGATGTACGCCCTCCTAGGCTTTGATGCTCTCTTATGTGACTTCGATTGTTCCATTTCTTTTCCCTTGTTGTTCATTGGACAGTCCGGTTTGTAGTGACCGGGCTTTCCACATTTATAGCACGTTCCTCTAGTCTTTTTGCCTTTTTGATTGTCATCTTTGGAGAACCTTGATTGCCTTCGGAAATTTACCAGGTTCTTCTCCGAATGTTGGATGCCGTTCTTTCTCACGTACCGGTTATACCGTTTAACGAACAGCCTCATGTCCTCATTTATGTCTTCTTCTTCGTCGTCGCTTGAAGAATAATCACTTTGCTCTTTTGCTTTAGACTTCGAGGAAGAAGCCTTAAGAGCTATGGACTTTTTTTCACTCATCTTTACTTTGTCCTTCTTTTCTTTCCTTTCATGTTGGTCAAGACTCAAGAGTACCTGTTCATGCTCTTGTAGTTTGCCAAACAATGTAGTCAGGTCTAATACCGTAAGATCATTTGCCTCTTTGATGGCGGTCACTTTCGGCTGCCATTCCCTGCTAAGACATCTCAAAACTTTATTAGTAGCAAGATCATTGGAAATAGGTCTTCCTAGTGAATGTAATCTGTTTATGAGATGAGTAAATCTCTTTTGCATGTCAGCAATGGTTTCCCCTTGCTCCATGAAAAAAAGATCAAACTCTTGTATAAGAGTGTTGATTCGAGCCAACTTAACATCGTTTGTCCCCTCATGGGCAATTTGTAGTGCATCCCACATAGTCTTAGCCGTAGGGCAATGGGATACACGGTAGTATTCATCTACACCTAATGAGGAGATTAGAATGTTCTTAGCTTTCCAATCGTAATTATACTTTCGCTCATCGTCGTCGGTCCATTGTGCTTCGGGCTTTGGCACAACTTCGTTATTCTCATTTGTCATGGTTATTTCAATCGGACCATTGAGAATAACGTTCCATATCTTTCTATCTATGGAATTAATGTGCACCCGCATACAGTCTTTCCAATAGCTATAATTTTCACCGTTAAAAACGGGAGCTCTATTGTACGCCCCTTTTGGTTCGTTAGCCATTATTCTATCAATGTTGTATTTGAAGCACCGGAGAACCGGAGCTCTTGATACCACTTGTTAGACTAAGGCACGGATCTAGAAGGGGGGGGTTGAATAGATCCCTTTTAAAAATTTGAGTGGCGCTACCAATAAAATTGGTTTTCAAAATTGTTTTCAAATGCGGAAGCGGCCTTGGAAAATATAGTCTAAAACGAACAACTATTGGAGAGCCGGATATGCGTCAAGCGGATGAATTTAAGACGATAACGGATAGTAAATCACTACACACTTTTATGCAAAACTCAGATGTGATTCACTCGTACTATTTCCTTATTCCAATGATCAAAAATTACACCAAAACTAGCAGCAAAATTAAGGCAATTTTAGTTCAGCACTTTTGTCGAACAGTTGGTGTGCACAAAACTAGCAGCAAAATTAAGGCAATTTTAGTTCAGCACTTTTGTCGAACAGTTGGTGTGCACAAATACCTTAAATGATATTTGTGTTGAATGAGTGATTGAAAAAGCCTTAGTACAGTATTTCTATTGTACTTAGTAGTTAAAAAACAGTGTTTCACCAACTCACTCAATCAATACTACAATTTGACAAAATCACTTATTCTAGAATCACTTAATTTTTAAGCTGAAATTGAAAAATGCAGAAAATAAAGGAACACAAGATTTGATGAGGCAGTTCCCCCAGTCGTCCTCGCGTTGGGGTACGTCTGCCCTCAATTCTACAATGAGAATTGAGATATGTATTGAATAGATATCACCTGTTTGGTAGAACAGTTATACACAAGAATCGATAGACAATTGATACAAACAATCTTAATGTTGCTGATAATTTCTACCACTTCTTGCCCCTTGATTCAAGATGAATCAAGTCCTCCAATTTGATGTGAATGACCTCCGATTGCAGCCACCTTATTGACAACTCTTCCGTTGATCAAACCTTCGGCACGGCTGATCTTAGACACACCCAAATTGAACCCGGAACGTCTTCAACCTTTCAACGCCCTAGCTACTAGATTGATCAACCTTCCGCTAATCAATCACCTTCGCACTCGCTTGATTGTTGAACCGACGATTCCGTAACAAAAGCCTTCAAAACCTGTAGTCTTGATAGGTAAAACCTCAAAGGTTTTCTCCCAAGAAACACCTGCACCAGCTTCCACTCGAACCGGATCTTCAATCACGCGTTCGAACCTTATCACCGTCGAGCAAACCACAAACCGCAGCAAAAAATTGATTATCTGTAATTTGAGGATTTGTGAGTTGATTGAACGATGAAGATGAAGAACACTGATGCACCTCTTTCACGTTTCTTGACCTGAACACTTTCTCACAATGCTTTCAAAAATGTTCTTAAAAAAATGTTAGTTGTTAAAATTGAAAAGACAGCTATTTATAGTAATATACAAAACAGACAGTTGACAGATCAATGAAACATAGCAGAATTTCTGTTTCTGCGCGCGAACGGTCGACCATAGGGTCGGCGTGCGCTGAGCCGTGTGACACTCAAACTGTCATGCGCCGAGTCAGCGATCGACGCATGATCTTCATGCGCTGAGCCGTCAGATTCTTAAACCTGCATGCGCCAAGTTAACGGTCGACGCATGACCTTCATGCGCTGACCCGTGTGAACTGAATGAAATTGTGTGCTGACGGTATGGTTGACTCATAGCTACAAAACCTGCAAAAATTGATATGTTTGTTGTTTCGTGCATCTTGTCACGACCAAACATTAGTCACATATATTGCCAATGAAATATGATGATTTAAAAGGATATAGGAAGGATGTAATATGTTAAGTATTGCATGACGATTCTGATTCATCTGAGGTTGTACTTTGTCATCATCGTAAGTATGCATGACGACTCCGATTCATCCGAGGTTGTACTTTGTCATCATCGTAAGTATGCATGACGACTCCGATTCATCTGAGGTTGTACTTTGTCATCATCGTAAGTATGCATGACGACTCCGATTCATCCGAGGTTGTACTTTGTCATCATCGAAACTTGAGAACGTATGTTGTGAGACAGTTTTCCCTCACACAAATCTCACTTCATATCGCGAATATTCGATAAACTTCTCTCTAAATATGGAGTCCGACACCGAGTAGCTACGCCTTATCATCCGCAAACTAGCGGACAAGTAGAAGTCTCGAACAGAGAAATAAAACAGATCTTGGAAAAGACCGTCGCTACCTCAAGGAAAGATTGGTCGTCAAAGCTACAAGAAGCTTTATGGGCTTATAGGACCGCATTTAAGACACCAATAGGTACTACCCCCTATAAATTGGTTTACGGTAAATCCTGGCATCTCCCTGTAGAACTAGAGCATAAGGCCTTCTGGGCCATTAAGACACTCAACTTCAACTACACCGAGGCAGGAGAAAAGCGAATCTTGAACTTACACGAGTTGGAAGAACTTCGATTAGACGCTTACGAAAATGCCCGTATCTACAAAGAACGAACTAAAAAGTGGCATGATAAACGTTCAATCAGGAAACAATTCAGTGTGGGAGACATCGTATTGCTATTTAATTCAAGATTAAAACTCTTCCCAGGTAAACTAAAATCTAGGTGGTCTGGACCTTATGAAGTGACTAAAGCACTTCAGAGTGGAGCTGTTGAAATTACCGATAAGATGAATGCGCCGTTCATCGTAAACGGGCAACGTCTAAAACACTATAATAAGAACGACAACAGTCCCTAAATCAGCAGTATAGCATTGCTTGAGCTTCCAGCTCAAACACCCGAATAGCTTCTCACCAAGCTATTGTCTGGCTTTAGACGTTAAAAACAGCGCTTACTGGGAGGCAACCCAATTTCCCTCGTTATTGTATTTTTTCTTTAAAATTTCACTTTGAAAATCCAACAAAAATTCTAAACTTATAATTACTACTACTTTCTACTTTCGTTTGTTTTCATACTTTTATTTTTATTTTATTTTCTCTCTTTTGTCTTTTGTTTCTACCGCCTTTCGTTTCTAAAAATCCTGACTTCAATTTCCTGTTTTAAACTTTTCAGGATTTTTAAAAGCCTTCAAAACATTCCTTCTGTTTTCTCCGAATTACCTGCGAGTATGGCCGAATACAACTTCACAAAGGTTCACTTCCGAGGACTAGCTCAAAAGGCAAGATTTGCAGCACTGACCGAAAGAGAATTCGCCTTAACGCTGTATTATGATAAGGCTACTATGGATAAACTAGGGATCACAGATAGCATTCAATACCTGTTAAATCAACTGGGTTGGGAGAACACTGCTCTGAAAACACGTTTTGCTACCTATAAGGATCTTACCTATGAATTCCTTAGTTCTTTCAGATACATACCCAACTATGGTTTTGGATCCAGCACATAGCTGATTACCTTCCGATTGTTTGGAATGGACCAAAACCACAACCGAATGTCACTAGCCAACCTCCTAGGATTTCCTAGTGGACCGCATGTGTTCATCAGTGCAGAAGATGACGATATTGATTTTCAACTCGATCAATTCTGGGGTAGAATCACAGGCGACTATCACCCTGAACCAGACAGAATGTATAATGATGACATTCATAACCTAGCCTTCAGATACTTCCATAAGATACTAGCTCACACCTTGTTTGGAAAAGAAGAAAATATTACTGCATTATCTAAAGAGGAGTTATTCATCATGTTCTGTGCTTCTCAGGGACGGACAGTAAATGCAGTGCCTTTCATTATGAGATCTTTCAAACACCTCACGCTGGAACCTCAGACACCTATTCTTATAGGAGGCCTAGTAACAATGATTGCCCACGAGCTTGGCCTTAGATTCCACTTAAATGCCAGCACTCGTTTTGGCACCATCCGACCAATGAACATACAATTCTGCTTTAACAGGCGCATCTTAGGAACTATGGAACCTGGACCGTATGAGTATCTCATTAACGAAAAACCAGTACAGCTATTCACACTGCCTGATCATCTGATGACAAGTATCCACAACAAGGATAACTGGCTCTATGAATTGGATGAGCCTATGGGACCTCCTTCACCACAGTCAACACCACAGAACTATATGTATGACAGTGACCACATCTCTGAGGCACACGACTATATGTACTATGAGGATGCTGTATCTGAAATTGAAGTAGACCCTACGACTCCTCCGCACTTCAACACTTATCCTGAGCCTATCCCTGAGGAGACCACCGACAAAATGGATGCCGTATTACTCAGATTGGACGACGTTGATACAGCTCTGACTAATGTAAAAGCTGACATCGCAAGCATGCACAGGGAACTGGTCGGCTTCATGGACTTAGTCTGCGACCAACTCGACTACTATTCACAGAAATTCGACGAGTTGAAGGCACGAAAAGATTAGTTACTAGTTCTTAGCAGTAGTTTCAGTTTAGTCTAGTCTAGTTTAGTTTCATTTAATCATTTGGCTTTTTCGCATTGTTAGTTTTCTTTATGTACTACATACAATCGTTTCAATTTTATGTTATTTCAATTCTAGTTTTTATGCAATTATTCTATTTTCGCATTATCCGTTGTTGGTTGGCTATTCAATTATATTGTAGTATCATTACTAAGCCTTAAAGTCACTACGAGGACGCCCTCAGAGCAAAATTCTGCGTTCTGCAGATTTTGCTGCTGTGACGACCGTCACAGGACCCTGACGAGCGTCACGTGGGTGACGACCGTCACACCTACGTGACGACCGTCACGCAGTCAAAAACTGATATCTGATAAAACAGGGTTCGTGTTCTCTTCCACTTCCCCCCATTATCACTTCCAATCATCCTAACTCCTACCCCACTACGAATTTTCGTCCTCCCCACATTGAACTATAAATTTCAACTCCAAATTCAACCTCCAAACCACACTTCTGTCAGTTCTTCCCTCTCTGCAGAAAAACCCCAATCCTCAGAAACCTCTCCATCTTCCAACAATGGCAAGGAATGCAGAAACCCCAGATGTCAGCAACATTACCTTCAGTGAAGGAGACTTAGGCGAAAGACAACGAGCAAACTACATCGCATTTCATCAGAGGTCGCTCCAGCCGACTCATTACCCGCACCTTCCATCGCTTACGGAGCTCGGACTCCTTGAAGGCGCAACCTGGATGCTTCAAAGAGCAGGCATCTGGCACCTCTGCACCAACCCACAGCCAACATACGAACAACTCACTCTTGAGTTCTTGAGTTTGTTCACTTACGCTACATCCAGCGGCGAACTTAACCAGCACTCAGGTGCCGCATGCTTCCGGATGTTTGGCACCAACTATCAGGTGAACCAAAATCAGATTGCCAGCATCCTACAGCTACCTCGCGGCGACAACGCTCACCGCCGCATCACCGATCAATTCCAACACGAAGCTTTCGCGCTGTGGTATCAGTTGACCGGCCTCAATGCCGATGGTTGGGACTCCCTACACGCCACTCATATTCATAACCCAACCATCCGGTACTTTCACAGAGCGTTGAGCAACACTATTTTCTCCAGAGACAGCAACCACAAAGTGAACTCGAAAGAGCTCTTCTTTCTCCGTTCCGTCTTCAACAATGAACCTGTCAACGCTGCTACGTTTCTGCTGGCTCATATTCAGGCCAACTGCAACCGTGGCTCGAAGCCATTCTACTTTGGCGGGATTGTCACTGCTATTGCACTTGGGCTGAACCTTGGCGACCGCCTACAGCACCTCCAGTCCACCCCCTCGGTGTTCCTTGACACCGACCACTGCAGAGCCTCCCATCTTATCCGCTCCCGAGCTGACGACAAATACCATCCGGTTATGCGTGGCAAGATCGTCCAAAGCATCATCCTTCCATCCCGCACCCGCATACACCCAGAGGACCGTACCAACTGGTTGTTCGACCTCACTGCCCCTCCTGCTGCCGCTGCTCCTACTCAGGACCACACTCACGGTTTCGACGATGAAATCCAAGCTGAGTTGGACGGGTCCGAGAAGCTAGAGGCATCACAGCCTCCTCCTCCCGTAGGTTCATCCTCTCGCCGCCGCCGACATCATCCCGTGCCAGACTACACAGAAGAGGACCTCCGCCGCTCCCTAGACCAGCAGGCACAGATACTCGCGATGCTACAGCAGCAGAATCAGCGAGCTGACCAGTTCGAAGCTTGGCACCGGACTCAAATGCAACAACTTCACACTGGCCAAGCTACGATCACTGAGAGCCTAGCGAATCTAACCTTGCAGGTCGAAGGACTCCGAGACACCGTCTACCACACTGGAGCTATGAGCTATGAGGACAGAGTAGCCCTTGCCAGAGCCAGAGGACGCCAGCGCGGACGTGACAGAGGCCGTGACTAGATTTCCATTTTCTTCCTTCATTGTTTACTATATTTCAGTTATTTGTATTTTCATTTTCAGTTGTATCTCCCTCTCGCATGCTTCAAGAATCAGTGAGGACACTGATCGAGATAGTGTGGGAGCGGAGCCTTATTTCCATTCCACTGTACTCTGAATTTCCTTTATTTCCTTTATTTCTATTTCACTGCACTTTGAATTTTCGTAATTTCTATTTTAACACTTCCTATCTTTAGCAAATAAAGCTCGTCTATATATTTTTCCCGTTATGCAAACAATCCCCACATTATTCAACGTAAACAAAAACTTTCGTTCGTTCCTCAAAAGCAAAAGCACCACGAGAATGCACCTGAGTTCAAAACAAGTTTTGAAACTCCGAGGAAACGACATTTCTAACAAAACCAGTATCGTCCAGACACCTTAGATCTCTAGTTTATGCGAGTCGGTTTCACTACCTACGTGTACCAAAGTCTCAAGTGTCTACGCAAACTCAACCCCAAGTAGTTTATACTAGCATTCAGCACCATCCTAAAACACTTCTAAGCGAGCGACCGATGCAAATAAGTGTATGATCTCCAAAAAGATGAAAAATCATGAAAAGAGAGCTAAATAGCCCAAAAATATAAGACACGTTTCCTTCTAAGTTAGGTGCTTCTCACCCGAGCATTTAGCCCAACGGCACGAAAAACTCATTGAAAAATCAATGACATAAGCTTATGATCAATGAAGAAGATCAAAAAACAGAAATGAGATCATATTCACTAACAGGTCGACTTGCCATGAAAGTGTACGGACAACGGGCTTAATGTGATTGCGCTAGAACAAACAGGGTGAACTTGCCGCGAGAACCTTGACACCAAGCTACAGTAGCATGACTGGGACCGATTTGCATAAAAAGGAGACCTCCGAAGACTTGTAGTCCAGTGTCGTCATGATACTCGTCTTGTTCCTACCAAGAATCCCGGTTTTTCCAAACTCTGCGAACGAAGAAGCTGCCTCGCGCTTGCCGACTTTTCCATGTTTTACTTGAGGACAAGCAAAGATTCAAGCTTAGAGGAGTTTGATAACACGAAATCATATAGATATTTTTATGCATAATTCAACTGAAGTTTAACCATTTTCGATCCGATTTCGGGTTATTTCCGTGTTATTTGTCTGATGTTTTGCAGGTTTTCAACGATCACGTCTAAACAAGGCAACATGAAGAAAAGAAGCAATCTCAGATGAAATATGGACAAAAAAGGAGTGAAAACACAATGAAAAGCGCAGGAAGCTGTTTTTGCTGATGTGACGACCGTCACAGCTACATGACGAGTGTCACACGGGTGACGACCGTCACACCTTGTGACGACCGTCATGCAGGCAAAAACGCACCACTTCAATTACATGTTAAAGAATCAGTTCCAATTCCCACATAGTGGACCATGACTCCCTAAATTATCTGCCTCAAAGTCCATCATCTCCAAGGATAACCGTTGGAATTCCACTTCTATAAAAAGGGAAGAAAGGGACCTCAGAAGGTGTGCTGCATTCATACAACGAAGTGCTGCCAGATTTATTTTCCAGAGCATATTTTCCAGCAATATTCTTATTTGTATCTCTTTACCTTTCCTGTATTCCATTTTTCATTCTTCTGTAATTTCTACTTGTACTGTACGATCAATTTGGCATTAGAGATCAGAGTCCTGCCAACATCTGTGGAGGATCTGCCCAAAGGCCAATTGGAATATTTACAGGTTTCTCATTTTAATCGATTCCAGTTTTATTATAATGCAAATCATTATTTATTGTTTTTATTTATATTTTATCTTTCCCAAATCCATGTCTAGATAAACTTAGGTAATCGATATGTAGTAATAATTCGAATGGGATTTGATAACAACTGGTTGAAAAAACCTTCTTTTCAAAAGTAACTTATGGTCTGAGTGTTTAAAATTGATTTACTAAATAAAATTCGTCGCGAAAGCGAGAACTTATTTAAAAGTAGTTTTGCCACGAAAGTGGGAAATTAATTAAGATACGAACCAACAAGCGAAAGTTGCGGTAAGGTCAGATAGTAAACACTAGTCATTCATTTTAATAACACCGAAAGCACTTTAAAATGAATTAGAACTTAGAGATTTCCAAAAAAGTAATTTTAACCCCGAACGGGGTACGAAAGTGTACATTTGGCCCTTAGGATTATGATTAGCGTCAATAACCATCGTGAGGCGAGAGTCTTCAAATCACCATTTTCTGCTTAAATAAACTTTGAAAATTATTTCATACATCAGTAACTTATCAAATCCCTGAAGAACACGATTACTACGTATCGATTCAATCATTTATAATCTAAATAGTATTCTTAGTTCCCTTTTAGTGACAATCTCATTCCCTTAAACATATTCTACCTAGCTAAACATAGTAACTCCCGAGAACACTAGTTTGATTACGAGTCCCTGTGGGATCGATATCTATTATTACTACGCGATAGACTGTGCACTTGCAGTTAGGTTGTATTAGACATAGAAAGTCGCGATCAGTAGCCTAAGCAAATGTATCTGACCAAAAAGATACAGTATATTACATACTATCAAACATATGATAGCCTAAGCAAAGGTAATAACAAAAATAAGCTTCCGTGTTCAAAATATGATTAAACTTCTTCTGTAAATAAATGATTCATTTAGAAAGGGTAAATAAAATTCCCCACGCCTTGGGTCATAAGTCCCAGACTGGTCTCAGTTTCTTCTTTAATCAAGTATTCCACTTGAAAAGGGTAAAATAAACCTCCCTTTGCTTCAAGTTTGTATGCCATAAACGGGTCTCAGTTTCTTCTTTAATCAAGTATTCCACTTGAAAAGGGTAAAATAAACCTCCCCTCGCTTAAAGGTTGTATGTCGTGAACGGGTCTCAATTTCTTCTTTAATGAAGTATTCCACTTGAAAAGGGTAAAATAAACCTCCCCTCACTTCAAGGTTTTATGCCGTCAACGAGTCTCAGTTTCTTCATAGGGGATTGGAGTTCCACTGGTGATCTACAACTTCCAAGAGCATCCATAACTTACTCGAGATTAAGAAATTTCACCGGGGAGCTTCAAAAGAGTTGTGGGTCAGTTGATTTGTAAAACATGTCTTCTCAAATAAAGAGAAAGATCAACTGTAAGAGTCTTCACCAAACTTCTCGAAGAGGTGCCATTTGATGGAAGTAACTTGAATAGTGGGCTCACTATAGATAACATCACTGAGGAGTATTATTGTTGTAGTTTTGAAGTTGCATTGAAGCAAATAAAGTCCTTGTATCAGGAATTCTCAAATAAAGAGAAACACTTGTAAAGTCTTCCACAAACTTCTTTGACGGTTTTTTGGAGAGATGCCATTTGATGGAGAACAAGTTGATAACCTTGATAATTTGTTGGCGATAGACAAATTGTCTTGAGGAGACTTCGATTCATCATCCAAATAAAAAACTTGAGAACGACACAAGCTGCTTAAATAAAGAGCTGCCACTTGGTCTGGGTATAAATTGCTGAGAAAATGTTGTAACACTGCTGGAGAAATATTTTGTCTTCAATGGTGATCTTCAAACAGATTCTTCTCAGGGAGGCAGAATGCAAAATAAATGCATGCCCAATCCAGGTTCAAAAGCCTAGAGATATCCAAAATTTTGATTGTCAGGGACCAAAGTTCAATTCATAAAGTAACTGAAGAGAAACGTTCAAGAAAGACTCTACCCAATGAGGGATGAACTCAACTAGGGTTTATCTTATCCATAAATGAAAAAGAAAGCCAAAGCATTTGTCTTCCATGAGGATCAAACTCAGTGGGGAATTTAGAAATATTATGATCTTTCTGCCTAGGGCTGACGAATCTACTTGGAGGGAGAAGACAAACCCAGTCACTTAGGGATAAACACGACCAAAGTGAACAAACAAACAAACACAAAAATGAAAAATGCACAGATGCCATGTATCCATATGAATGAATGTATGTTATGTTATGCTTACGCTGAAAAAAATAACAAAGAGAAGTAAACTAGAGATGAAATAAACATCTCGACATGGATACTCGGCCAACCTTCGCAAGATAGAAGCGTCGTGGGGTGATTGGAAAGTCACACATGGAATCATAGTCTTGCTTCAAGGTTTCAAATTTCTCTGGGGAGAAGGAGAGTACTCCACTTGAGGATATAACATCATGACCTCACTTAGGGGATTGTCAAGATGAATCTAATGACTCTATCAGGGAAGAGAAAGATCCACTGAGAAGGGATCAAACTCATGATTAAAGAGAGACTTCATGGGCATAAAATAAATATCCACGACGAGCAAAAGTAGTCTGAATGAAAGTTGTGACCGGAGATGCTATAGCTGAGGCCTCATAGGGGATAAAATAAATATCCATTTTAATAGGGAAGCTTGGATCAACATAGCAGCTATAGATGTCAGAGATGAAACTTCATGGGGATGAAATAACCATCCACTTTGCTGGGGAAGATTTAAGTTGTAAGAAATCCACTAAGGAGTGAAATAACATTCACTTTACTGTGAAGGCCGAAGCTAAGGAAATTCACTGGGGATTCTTAGGTCACCAACTAGGGAAACCTTGCAGTAAACCTGCCATAACTTCTTGAAGTAGAGATTCACCGGTGAATTGTCATGACCACTTGAAGTAAAACTTACTGGGGACACGGGTGAAGAATGTTTGTTAGAATAATGTAGCTCTGCATTGATGAATTTTGTGGTGGTCTCCATTTCGAACAATTGTTGTTGTGAATGGATAAAAACAATCTTCAATTCTCAATTTCCCCAAATCACACAGTTTAGGAGAAGAAGGCATCTCAAGAGGATTTTACAAAAAACTTGGCATCCGAGATGTCCCAATGTCTTCAAACTCTTGGAGAAATTTGTTGAATCTTGACATAACTGCCCTAGATTAACTGTATTATGCATAATTGGGTCTTCAAACTTGCCCCTTTAGGGATGGTCATGCTATGAAAGCAATAATTGACAAACAAGTTGCCCTGGCTCAACAGAGTCTTCAGGCAACATGCCCCTGGATATGATCATCCTTTTGAAATGATTCACTCATCAGAGTTCCAAGTCTCAAAGGATTAAGCTCATCATTGTTGTTAGTATGCAAGCTTTTATGATGTCAAGTAATGTTAGCATGCAGAAAATATTAATTTTGAAACTGCTAATGCAACACACATGTTAGTCTTGAAGTTTTTATTACAAAGATATCATAATAACTTGTGACCGAATAACTAGTTAGGATACGACATTGATCAATTTTACAAAGCCAACGCAAATTTGAGCATAGCTCATAGGAGTCAGGAAATGTTATCTCATTGAGTATGCTTTCAAAATAAACTCTACTTCAATTAGGTCTTTTGAGGGTTGTATCGTGGCTTGGTTCACGGTTTAAGAAACAAAGGATAAATGCTCAAAGTTTATTTGTACCCATCCTTTCTCTGTGATGTTCTCCAATCCTATGTTCAACTAACTTAATGCGAGCACTCATCTCTCAAGGAAAACTTTGATATGGTTGAGAAACCACTGAGGCTTTGGACATGGCAGTCACTCACCTATTTGATTTTGGTGTTTGATCATACGACTTTGTTATTTATTAAGGATGTTTCTTGGTGACCCTTTGTTTTTTCTTTTCGTGTTTCCTTTTATTTTTATTTTGTTTTTATTCCCTAACTTTTGTCTGGATGGAGTATTTGGATTTGACTTTGAAGTCTAGCGGGATGCCTCAATTTTGTCTAAGTCTCCTTCATAGGTTTTGACTTAGCGGAATTTTTCTTTTTTCATTTTTTATTTATTTATGAACAAGTCGTGTGACTCTAAGTTATTTTGACCCTTTAGAAAGGATTGTGACTGCCTCACTCTTTAGATAGTCGATGGATAATCATTGTGGTTTTTTGACTTCCAGCTCCTAATATGTGAGGAATAAATAAAATGGATTCTCAAATATTCACTCCTCCTTTTTGAGAGTCTAGGCGCTCGATCAGTTTAACTGAAAACTACCCTGCCCTAGGTAAAAAATGAGGGTTTTTTTATGTAAGGAAAAGAAAACTCATGCTTCAAGGCTCAAAGGGGTTAACAAGGGTCTACCTCCCTTATATCTCCAGTGTTTGAGGATTTGAAACAATGGCTTACATCACCAGCTAGGTTTTACTCAAAAGCATACGACCAGAGATCTTGCGTTTTGGATTTTGTCATCCTCCCAATTATCTATCAAAGCAAGAGATTGGATAAAGTTAGCATTATAAAACATGAAAAAGCATTTTATGAGTGAATACGAATGGATTTCTTTAAGACAATCATACTTATTGCATTAATCATTCAAAACAAAAAAGTTCTTACATGCAAATCATGCTTTTATAATCAAAGGAATAATAACAAATGAAAGCAAACAAACAAAGAGCCTGATGATCTTGGGAATGAGTTCTCCTCCTGATTTCACCGACTTGAAAGGCCTCTCTTGAGTATTCATATCCATCAGCATAAAGGTGTTCCATTCACAGCTGGGCTTGCTCCCTTGAAAGTCAACACCTCATCATCGATCATCTCTTAGACATTTTCTTAGAAAACCTTGAACTCTTCAATCGAATGCCCCATTGCTTCATCATAAAATGCACAACTAGTATATGGATTGAATTAAAAAGGGTGAGATTTCATGGCTCTTGTCTTTTTGGGTTCCATTACTGAGTCTCGGATAAAATAGGACCACAATTGACTGTAAGTCATTAGTGTCGCTTGCGCGAAAATAAGGTGCCGGCATGACAGAAGAGTCGCCACCTTTCGTTATTTATCCCTCAGAGCGGGAAAGGAAACGATCGGAAAAACCTGACGAATAAGGGTAAGACAAGGTCGTCGCAACCATTGTCTGGGTTCGGGAGTCGGTTACGCAAGGGGAAGGTATTAGCACCCCTCACGTCCGTCGTACTCGACGGGATCCTCGCTTGTTTGTTTACTTGGACGGGTTGGTTATAATCTATCTACCTATCAAGGCTGGCTGAAAAAGAAAAGAAAAATGACTCGGCAAAGCGTCGCGCTTTATGCCTACGTATTCTCATCAGAGAATGAGAAATCAGAGTCAACGTAGTTCGGCTAACTACAGGGGAAAGGTTGCTCGCTAGGATATCGCATCCTATGCCTACGTACTTTCATCTGGTATGAAAGATCAGAGCAAACGTAGTTCGGGAAACTACGGGAAAAATGGCTCAACTAGGAGGGAGACTATCAAGTTCTACTGTTATCATGCCATGGATTCATCCTATGGTTGAGGTTTGAACAGGGAACTCCTAGATGTTGTCATGCATAGGTTTCAACCTAAAAGTCTATCATCAAATCTTCATCAGAAGAAATGAGAGTCCTAAGGGATCATGTCAATGAGGCACAGAACAGACAAAGCATCAGCTTAAACAGTAAACAGTAATACGGTAAAATGCATGCAATGCAAGTGAGGGAGGAAATGTGTGTGGGGTTTCAGCCTCCACAAGCTCGTCTCGACCTCAAGCCAGTCATGAAATAACAGTAATCATACTGAAAATAAACAACATGCTATCAAGCAATGGACAGATAAAGGAAATGAAGTGCCATCAGGCAAACAAAGCACACATGCTTGAGAAAGAATCATCTACTCTCTAATCCTAACCCTAACACAGAATCTAATCAGATCTAAGCAAAGCGCTAAAAAAAAAACCCTAAACAAGAGAAACAATCCCCAGTCTTCAAGCTTCAGAACAAGCTTACCAAAGAAAGGGAGCTAAGTAAGCAGACTCATAGTGTCTTCCTCAGGAAAGCACTAGGAGGTGTATACTCAGGAGTCATACCCTATGTGGCTCAACCACTGTGATCAGTTTACGTTCCTCCTCAGGAGAAACTAAACTCACAAGCAGGCTCCAACATCACTGGATATTTAAGAAATCCTATCTAAACTAGTGGAACTAAATGAACAGACTCATAGTACCTTCCTCAGGAAAATACTAGGAGGCTTCCACTTAGGAGTTGTATCCTATGTGGCTCAACAACTGTGATCAGTTTACATTCCTCCTCAGGAGAAATTAAACTCACAAGTTGGCTCCAACATCATTGGATACTTGAGAAATCCTAGATAAACTAAGGGAACTAAGTGAATAGACCCATAGGACCTTCCTCAGGAAAGTACTAGGAGGCTTCCACTTAGGAGTTGTATCCTATGTGGCTCAACAACATGTGATCAGTTTAAATTCCTCCTCAGGAGAAATTAAACTCACAAGTTGGCTCCAACATCATTGGATACTTAAGAAAGAGGTGAGAAGAAAGAATGAAAGTCATTCATAGTGCCTTCCTCAGGAAAGTACCATGAACTTCCTTCAAACTTCAGGATCTCAAACCTCACAGACAGGGAACAAGCCAAGCTCTGGGTCTCTGAATCTTGATCTACAATCTTCTCTTCATGATGCTCTCCATCAAGGTCTTCAAGGCAACACAAGCCCCTCAACAAATTCCCCACAATGAACCCCAAAGATGAACAGATAACCACAGGGGAGACAAAATCAACAGGCAACTTCAGAAAATACCTAAAAATACTAAACTAATGGGGAAAAATCTAACAATTATTCACAAGGGTCCTCAAAGTCTATTCATAACATCTACATAGGCCTCTACCTAAAAATCAAGACAAAACTTATCAAAGAAAGGAACTCATCACCTAAGCACAACCTAAACCCTAATTAGGATACCCTACATCTACCCTAATTAAACTAACCAAAATTTAATTCTAAAATTCTAGAAAAAATCCTATGAGGAACTATGATTCATCATCTAATTGCACAAAAAAGAATGGATTAAAAAACTTAAGGGAAGGTCCTAAAACAATTCTTACAAAATCATGATACAAAACTAAACATTATAAAAGCTACTTTAAAAGAAAAATCTATTAAAATACTAAACTTAAAAATAAAATCCCACTTTTATTTTTAATATTTTCTACACATTATCATCTAATCATAGAAAAAAGAAGAATTAAAAAATCATTTTTTATCAATTATTTATGAATTAATCAAAACAGAAAAAATAAAAGAAGAAAATAAAAGAATTTAAATCAATTAAAGGGAGGGGGGGTTGGAATAGTAATACACGCTAGTTGGATTCAGTTGGGCCAGCAAAAAGGGGGGGTGCGAATAGCGAGCTAAGCCCAGAATGGCTTTAAGTGAAACGACCGTGTTTCGCTTCTTTTGAATCTTCCCTCCATTTCTCAGACTCACTCACGGCCGTTGGATTAACATAACAAGTCAAATATTGAGACCAAATCAATGGACCTCCTTCATCGTCCCAAAAAAAACTAGGGTTTTCAGAACCCTCTCCTCCATGCCCTAAGATTCCTCTCCCTCGTTCTCTCTGCTCAGGCCATGGTTTAACACGATTTCAAAACGAAAAATGCTCTACTACTCAAGAGCAACACAACCATACGCGCACTTTCCCCTAACTCGCCCTAGATAATTCTAACAGAAGACATCAAGATCATGGCTCCACCATGATCACCTGAGATCAACCATGGTGAAGCTTCAACCTAAGGATCTAACCCTGCTCTACATGCCACCCTAGTCAATCTGACCTAACTC
Organism: Lathyrus sativus; assembly: GCA_963859935.3. Classification (NCBI taxonomy): domain Eukaryota; kingdom Viridiplantae; phylum Streptophyta; class Magnoliopsida; order Fabales; family Fabaceae; genus Lathyrus; species Lathyrus sativus. The sequence goes on from OZ012739.1 coordinate 131,222,588, forward strand.
ATGCTAACTAAAACGCCCTAAACAACTAGTTCTTGAAGATTAAAGAATCACTCACCTGCCATGAAACCTCACGCAGAGCTCTCAAACTCTCAGAAATCGATCTTCTATCCTAGCATACTCATTCCATGCCTACAAAACTAATTGAAACTAGCTAACTTAAGAGATACAAGGAGAAGAAAGAACCTGTCAAAGGGATGATGGTGAGGGCTCGTGGGGATGCTTGCAGGCCTTGGAATTGGTTCAAGATGCTCCTTGGATGATCCACAACCTTCTGTTTGCAAGAGTTGTTGATGGAAGATGCTTGTGATGGAAGAAAACCCAAGTTGCTTGATTGTGAAGGTAGCTCTTTAATGGCAATGTATCTCTCTCTTTCTCCTCTGACTTGACTCTCTATCACCAACCTTGAACTCTCTTCATGGCATTCTTTTTATAATGATCCTCAGATGCTTCGAGATTCATCTAGAATAGGGTGGAAGTTTCTTGAAAATCTCATGTGGTGGCATATTGAAAATCTCATATTCCATGCTTCATGCCTTACCATTTGGTCTTAACATATCTTTACATGAGATATTGAGAAGGGATGAGTAAAAAAAACAAGCTCATCTTTGGCTTGTGTAGGGTTTTTCAACATTGCCTTCTTTTTCAAGTAACAACTTTTCGAAGCATCACCCATTTTAAAGCTTCAATTCAAAATTCTAGCTAAACCAATGTTCTCAAAATGATTTTTCCAATCAAAATGATATATTGGATGACCTATTTTGGATTTGTGGATCTTCCAAATCACTTTTCAATTTCAACTTTTCAAACTTATATGCCATTTTTAGTTCATTTTGGACCAATCATGTAATCTCATGCTATGAGCTTTTCCAACAATTTGTGACCTTCTTTCTAGACTTAAAATCACATTTTGAGCAACTTTCATGTTTTGAGTTTTTCCATTTGAGGCTTGGAAATAGGAGTTTTAGGCATTGGATAAAATGACCTATAACTGACAAATGACCAAAATACCCCTGTCTTGTTCAAACCATAAGTTGAGTTCCACAAATCCTATCAAGGACTTCTACCACTCAAATTAAATCTAAGAAGATGCCCTTCAACATTCATGTTGACCAAGAGATCATTGGAATCATCCTACTAGGGCAAAAGTTGTCTGCAAGTTGGGTGACTTTCAAGGACCCAGATTCACACACCTCTGCTGACCTGTAATTTGTCAAAACCATAACTTGAGCTCTGTAACTCCTATCAAGGACTTCCACCACTCAAATTAAAGCTTAGGACAAGCTCTACAACATTCATGTTGTGGGGAGGATGAGATATCAATCACATCTTTAGCTAAAACTGCCTGGAAAATAGGGATCAAATTAGGGTTTTCTCACTGACAATCCTCAGAAACCCTAACTCAAAACTTCTCAAACTCCTCAATCATGATGAGTTGGTCTAGGAATCATCTTTATAACATCTCTATACATCATTCCATGATCTCATGGCCCTTGGATTAGGTCTCAACCTTCTCCAAATCTTCAGCTGATCTAGGGTTGACCCAGTCAAAACCCTAATTCTACCATTCATGGTTGAATCTTCTGAATTCCTGCCTAATGACTTCTTTGGGCTTCATGAAGGCTATCAAGACATCTCATAGGCTTTCCCAAGACATCAAATTCATTCTCAAAGGTCTCAGAATCATCTGAGGAGCACCCACAACTCTCAAGCTATGAAGCACACAACCCTGGTTTCAATCCACTTCTTCTGAGGATCTCTTGAACTTTCTGATGAAGGTATCCACTTTCAGACACTCAATGAATAAATAATTGTTGGTCAAATTTTGGGGTGCAACAATTAGGATTGGGTCAAACTTCTTTTGATCATGACTCTGATGTGTTCTCTGACAAAATTGTGAGTGATAATTCAGAATAATTTGAGCGGAAGGAGCAACATCAACAAGAAATTTCTTACCACCTTCCAGAATGGTAGCAACGTATCCATAAGTCACAAGAGAAGAGTTTTTACTGTTGCAAGTAATCACCACTGGCTCTGGCATTTTAAAATGCGGAACTATGACATTCACCATTTCTCTAGTGATATGAAGCAGTTTTTGATCCAACATATCTTGGAGATCCCTTTTCACCATAGAACATCCACGAGGATTCTTTGAACAAATTTTACAAGAAGCGTGATTATGCTCATAATAGGTAAGCCTATATAAATTGACGTGCATATCTACTAAAGATCCTCTCATTGAATTCACGTCAGAGATACAGTATTCTCCGAGATATCCTTCCTCAGCGTTTCCATACTTGGGTAACAAACTTGTTGAGATATTGGGTCCAGAATATTCAAAAGACAAAATACTGCTTTGCACTAAATTTTGTATTTCGGCCTTCAAAGCAAAACAATGTTCAATATCATGACCGGACGCCCCTTGATGAAATGGACAAAAACGATCATACTTAAACCACCATGGTAGATTCTTTGGAATGGCTGGCGGACTCTTTATTTGCACCAGATTCTTTTGTACTAAAGTAGGATATAATTCAGAATAAGCCATTGGGATCGGGTCAAACTGATCCACGTGTTGTTTACTTTTGCTACAAGATCTTCCATGTTTCTCTCACGAAATAGCATTAGCAGCTTGTTCCTTCTCATTGCGTAAACCTTCCACAAGCTTCTTAGAGTTGTTAGAAGCGCTAATAGGAGTCACAGGAATATGCATTGACATGATTTTAGAAATCACGGTCCTTTAAAGCGGAGTCTGAGAAATATGAGGAGAAGGTTGATTTTGAGTAGCAACCAGAGTTTCAACCAAAGCATAGAGCCTTTCCATACCAGCTCTTAAAGTAGTCACCTCCTTACGAAGTTCATGGTTTTCTTGCTCAGTGTTCTTCATTTTCTTTCTTTGAATGGCCTGAGTGCTTGTCTCCTCTTTGAGGGACAAAGCGAGAGTGAGAACTTTTTAGAAGCCCTAGGCAAACTAAAATATCCCTGAATTAATTGGCAAGCGTGCAGATTATTTAAGATAGGTTTGTTATGAATAAAACCTAATTTATGCACCAAGGCCTAAAGGACTGAATGCACTATAAATATCAGAAGGAGAAATCCTTGAAATCAAGCTCTTGACAGAAGATTAGAGAGTGCAAATTATATAGTCCTTGTGAGTGAAGAAGGTTGTTCTTCACGTGAGTATTGTGAGTGAAGAAAGTGTGTTCTTCACGTGTGTATTGCGTCTTAGGAATACTTGTTCACCAAGCAACTGTAAGCTGCATTGGTTAGGTAGTTTCTAAGCTGTCGTGCCACTCAAAGCTTTTAAGCAAGAGTGTGTGTCACTTGATCAAAGCTGTGAAGCAAGATCAAGGTGTGTATGAAGTGTTTCTTCATATTTATTTTGTAATTGTGTACTGATATCACTGTGGTGTGATTAAGGGGGAGTGATTGGGAATACTCAGGTCTAGAGTGTCTCTAGGTTGAAGTGTCATTGGGTAGAGATTAAGTGAGAAGTGCAAACTGGTTGTTTGACTTTGAATTGGTTATGCTAATAGTAAATTTCCTCCCTGGCTTAGTAGCCCCTAGATGTAGATGTTGTTGACACTGAATTGGGTGAACAATTGCTGTGTTATTTACTGCTTTTACTTACAGTTTAATTAGTTAGTACAGTAGTCAATGTCACAGTGGATGTTATAAATTTGGTAATAATATCCATCGTGTGCTGCCCAGAATTTCAATTGGCTTTAGAGCAGGCACCCTGCCTGTTTATTCTGGGTGAGATCTAGGGAAATGAATTTTGGTACTATAGATAAAGATGTCGGATTCACTAATAGATCTCCAATTCTGGATGGTTCTAATTATGATTATTGGAAACCTAGGATGATTGCATTCCTAAAATCCTTAGACAACAAGGCTTGGAGGGCTGCAAACTCTGGCTGGGAACATCTTGTGAAGACTGACAAGGATGCAGTAGATGTATTAATTCCTGAAGAGGAATGGAACAAAGAGCAAGAGGCCTTAGCTCTTGGGAACTCTAAAGCATTTAATGCACTCTTCAATGGTATAGACAAAAACATCTTTAGACTGGTACACCACTGTAAACTACCAAAGGATGTTTGGGACACTCTCAGAACTACTCATGAGGGAACTTCCAAGGTCAAAATGTCAAGACTTCAAATGTTGACCACCGAATTTGAAGGTCTGAGAATGAAGGAAGATGAAACCATTCATGAGTTTTACATGAATGTTCTTGAACTTGCAAACACCTCAGGAGCCTTGGGAGAAAAGATGGCTGAAGAGAAGCTTGTAAGGAAGATTCTCAGGTCCTTACCTAAGAGGTTTGCCATGAAGGTCACAACCATTGAAGAAGCCCAAGACATATGCAAAATGAAAGTGGATGAACTCATAGGGTCTCTCCAAAAATTTGAGATGGGCATGTGTGATCAAACTGCAGAGAAAAAGAGCAAAAGCATAGCTCTTGTCTCAAACACTGTTGAGGATTCAGAAGAAGAGGGTGGTGAAAAAGTGGAGAACCTGTCAGAAGCAATAGCCTTGCTTGGAAGACAATTCAATAAACTGATCAAAAGGATATATCATAAGTCAAAGCCCTATGCCAAGAACACCTCTTCTGACAGCAGCAGAAAGAGTAACTCTAAGGAGAATTCTAACCAAGGCAAAGGAACTCAATGCCATGAGTGTGAGGGATATGGACACATCAGAAAGAAATGTCATACATACCTCAAAACGAAGGGAAAAGTTCTAACTGTCACTTGGTCTAATGAAGACTCTGAAAGTGGGTCAGAAAAGGAGTATGCCAGGCATGTCACTGTTCTAAACAGTGTGAGTTCATCTGAAGATGACTCAAGTGAGGATGAACTGACTTTTGATGAGCTTGCAGCTTCATACAAACAATTGTGCTTCAGAATTGCAGAGATATGCAAATAAGGAGAAAATCAGAAAGGGATCATTAAGAAGCTGGAGGCTGAGAAGAAGTAACATCTTGCAACAATAGACTCACTCAACAGTGAGGTCAGCCTGTTGAACTGCAAACTTGAGCAGATGACAAGATCAATCAGGATGCTGAACCATGGGAATGACACTCTTGAAAATTTTTTACAGAGTGGTCAGATAGCAGGAGACATGTCTGGACTGGGGTTTATTGGTGAACAAAAACCCATCTTGGGGGTCAAGAGACCAGAGTATGAAAATCAGAGGTCAAACCAAAGGTCACGACAAATATCACAACATCAAAGGAACACGAACATGAAGCAGACAAGAGGAAAGTTCCAAAGGTGGTGGTGTCATTACTGTGGAAAATTTGGCCACATAAAACCTTTTTGCTTCAAATCGCATGGATATCCTAGTCATACTCATCAAAGGGCTCCTGCCAAAAAGCAACAATGGGTGGCAAAGGAGGTTAGCCTGATAGCTCACACCTCTCTAAGAGTGTCAGCTAAAGAAGACTGGTACTTTGATAGTGGTTGTTCTAAACACATGACTAGCATAAAGAATTTGTTGGTGGACATAAAACCTCATTCAACTAGTTATGTGACTTTTGGTGATGGAGCAAAAGGAGAGATCAAAGGGGTTGGGAAACTGGACTGCCCTGGAGTACCTAACCTGGACAATGTATTGCTAGTGAAAGGACTAACTGCCAACTTGATCAGCATTAGTCAACTCTGTAATCAAGGACTAAGTGTGAAATTCACTAAAGAAGAATGTGTGGTCACAAATGGTGATAATAAAGAAGTAATGAATAGGTCTAGATCTAAAGACAATTGTTACTTATGGGAGCCTAAGGACTCAAGTAGATCCAACACATGCTCTATGGCCAGAGAAGCAAAGGAGGTAAAGTTGTGGCATCAAAAACTTGGGCACCTTCATCTAAGAGGAATGAAGAAGATCATCTCCAAGGAGGCTGTAAGAGGAATTCCAAACCTGACTATTGATGAAGGGAAGATATGTGGTGACTGTCAAGTAGGAAAGAAAACCAAGACATCTCATCCAAGGGTTGGCCACCTGATTACCTCCAGAATTCTGGAACTACTGCACATGGACATGATGGGACCAATGCAAGTAGAAAGTCTTGGTGGTAAAAAGTATGCTTATGTAGTTGTGGATGACTACTCCAGATACACCTGGATAAGCTTCATCAGAGAAAAATTAGATGTTTTTGAAGTCTTTAAGGTGTTGTGCATCAGATTTCAAAGAGAAAAGGGATGTGGTGTGGTCAGGATCAGAAGTGATCATGGCAAGGAGTTTGAGAACTCAAAGTTTGCTGAGTTCTGCTCATCTGAAGGGATCAGCCATGAGTTTTCCTCTCCTATTACTCCTCAGCAGAATGGAGTAGTGGAAAGGAAAAACAAGACTATTCAAGAGTCTGCCAGAGCCATGTTACATGCAAAGAAGTTACCTATGCATTTTTGGCCAGAGGCTATGAACACAACTTGTTATGTTCACAATATAGTGACCTTGAGAAAAGGAACATCAACTACCTTGTATGAGATGTGGAAAGGAAAGAAACCAACTGTGAAGTACTTCCACGTGTTTGGGTGCAAGTGCTACATCTTGACTGATCGTGAACAAAGGAGGAAAATGGATCCTAAGAGTGATGAAGGCATCTTTCTGGGATACTCTACCAACAACAGAGCTTATAGAGTGTACAACTCCAGAACAAAAGTCTTGATGGAATCCATTAATGTTATCATTGATGATTAGTATGAAGAAATCAATGTCATAGAGGAGGTTGGAACATTACTTGAGACATCATCTAATGGTGTAGTGAATACTGAAGATACTCAAGCTGTAACTCCAGGTTCTGAACCAGAAACCACCATCAGAGAACCCTCTATCAGAATCCTGAAAGATCATCCCAAAGATCTTATCATTGGAGACCTCAACAGTAGGGTAAGGACCAGAGCTAGAGAAGTAGTCTCAAATTCATGTTTTGTGTCTAAGATTGAACCCAAAAATGTGAAGGAGGCCTTAACTGATGAATACTGGATCAAGGCCATCCAAGATGAATTGGAACCATTTAAAAGACATGAGGTATGGGAACTGGTGCCAAGACCTGAAGGAACAAACATCATTGGCACCAAATGGATTTACAAGAACAAATTAGATGAACAAGGTATCGTAGTCAGAAACAAGGCTAGAATGGTGGCACAGGGACACACTCAATAGAAGGAATTGATTTTGATGAAACCTTTGCACCAGTTGCAAGACTTGAGTCCATCAGGCTACTGTTAGGAATTTCCTGCATCCTAAAATTCAAATTGTTTCAAATGGATGTGAAAAGTGCATTTCAGAATGGATATCTAAATGAGGAAGTATATGTGGCACAACCAAAGGGATTTGAGGATCCTAACTTGATAGACCATTTATACAAGTTAAGGAAGGCTCTCTATGGTTTGAAGCAGGCCCCTAGAGCTTGGTATGAAAGATTGACTGAGTTTGTTACTACCCATGGATACAGGAAAGAAGGAATAGACAAGACCCTCTTTGTGAAAAATGAGGATGGAAAACTCATGATTGCTCAAATATATGTGGATGACATAGTCTTTGGTGGAATGTCTGAAGAATTGGTTAAACAATTTGTCAATCAGATGCAATCTGAGTTTGAGATGAGTTTGTGTGGAGAACTAACTTACTTTCTTGGGTTGCAAGTCAAGCAAATGGAGGAGTCCATATATCTCTCCCAAAGTAAGTATACCAAAAGCATAGTAAAAAAGTTTGGCTTGGATAATGTTGGTCACAAAAGAACACCTGCACCTACTCATCTTAAGTTGTCAAAAGATGAAAGTGGTACTAGTATGGATCAAAGCCTGTACAGAAGCATGATTGGAAGTTTGTTGTATCTAACAGCCAACAGACCTGATATTGCATTTGCAGTTGGTGTATGTGCCAGATATCAAGCAAACCCTAAGGTAAGTCACATAAATCAAGTCAAAAGGATTCTCAAATATGTGAATGGAACCAGTGATTATGGTATACTGTACACACATGGGTGTGATCCTACATTGTCTGGATACTGTGATGCTGACTGGGCTAGAAGTGCTGATGATAGAAAAAGCACCTCTGGTGGATGCTTCTTCTTGGGGAATAATCTCATATCATGGTTTAGCAAAAAGCAAAACGGTGTCTCATTGTCCACTGTAGAAGCTGAATACGTAGTAGCTGGCAGTAGTTGCTCTCAGCTGGTCTGGATGAAGCAAATGCTGACAGAATACAATGTCACGCAGGATGTCATGACACTATATTGTGACAATCTTAGTGCTATCAATATCTCCAAGAACCCAATTCAGCATAGCAGAACTAAGCACATTGATATAAGACATCACTACATAAGAGGCCTTGTGGAAAATAAAGTGGTCTCCTTGGAACATGTGCCCACAGAAGTACAGCTGGCTGACATTTTTACTAAGGCCCTTGATGCTGCTCAGTTTGAGAATTTGAGAGGCAAATTGGGTATCTGCATAAATGAAGACTCATAGCAATTAATGGCACGTGAGAGTTTTAAAACTTCAATGCAGTCCACGGCCTTGACCATAAAAACTCTCCTCTCCATGCAAACGTGTTATATCTCTGCGTATACAATTTTCTCCGCCCCCTCCTTTCTACAGAATTTCAAATCGACACTCCTCACCAAGACGTCTTCCTATCATAATGCCTCCTCCTCCAAGACCCCTCCCAAATCCTCAAAAGATGACACTCCTACTGCTGAAGAACCCAAGCGCAAGTATCCTCCTTCCACTGCTGAAGAACTTAGGAGAATCAGCAACAGGGAAGGCACGACTTAAGTGGAAAAATCAAATAGGAAAATTGTCAATGATATACTCAAAAGAGGGCTGCCAATTCGGGGTATCACCATTCCCCTGGCTCGCAGGGATCCTCCTCACAATTCTAATATGCCAGAGGACGATCCTGATGACATTAATAAGAACATCTCACTGTCAGATTCAGATGGCAGTGATTCCAGCTCTTCTGAGGAAGATGATTAATGTGGGCTGATAGATTGCTGTGGGGCTCAGTCTACTGGTTGCTGAGCTAATGTCATGTGTTGCTGGTTTAAGTATTTCATTATTTATGTTTTTTATGACAACAAGAATTGTGTTTTTTTTGTGATGCTCTCTATGAGCAATTTGTTTAAATGTGCCCCTAGCAATTGTAATGTTACAGTTTTTGATCTGTGCTAAGTCAGTAGTTAGATCTTAATTTGTGGCTAAAAAGGGGGAGAGAGTATAATAGAAAACAACAGGTACATCAGATGAAATAAGAGAACAACAGGTGGAAGAACAGGTGGTGTGCAGAACAGGGGGGCTAGCATATGTGCTATTGTGTGCACATGGTATAATCATGATTGCAGGTGCTGCTGAAGATTTATGTGATTGCAGTTGTCTAGTGCTATTAGTAAACTCTGGTATGTGTGAATTCCTATGGTGTATAGGAATGTTTGTTAGAACTGATTGGTTAATTTTGTGTGTTGCTAACCATGTGTGATCCTAGAAGGTTTTTAGGAGTTGTGTGTGTTTGCATGATAGTAGTAGAGAGTGTTGTACAACTCTTCAGAGGGAGTAGCACAGGTGTGTATGCTTCAGGGTGTATGTCATCCTGAATGTTATAACATCCAGAGCAGACTGGATGAGTATGTGTGACTGCAGAGTGTGCAGGTTAAGTTCTCAGCTGGTAAGTTGCATTAGTTAAGGGGGAGTAACCCAGTGTGTTACTCAGGAAAGTGTGACATCTGTAGTGGTAACTAACAGATGGTCAACCAGGTGAGTTATAATAGTGAGAGCTAACTGTGAGGACTCAGAGAGGATTGAGCTAGTAACTTCCCTGCATGACAGGGCACATGATGAGTCTTCTTCTGTGGGTAAATCTCTAATATGATAACAGAGTGTTTTAGCCAACAATTTTCCATAGGGGGAGTTTGTAAGTGCTCTTGATTGGCTTCATTTTGTGGCAAAACCTTAGAGTACATATGTATGTCATGACTGATGTTAGTGCATACATAATATGGACTGTGCAGGGTAAGTTGACTTAGCTAAAAGCAAGTTAAGTTGAATATCATACCCAATGTTATGACTTGGATCGTATGACATCAAGCGCAGGTTTGTTTTTCTGGTAGCTAGAAACCAGGAAACTTAATAAGAGCTCAAGCTGGAAATCAGGAGACTTTTTAGAAGCCCTAGGCAAACTAAAATATCCCTGAAATAATTGGCAAGTGTGAAAATTATTGAAGATAGGTTTGTTATGAATAAAACCTAATTTATGCACCAAGTCCAGAAGGGTTGAATGCACTATAAATATCAGAAGGAGAAATCCTAGAAATCAAGCTCTTGACAGAAGATTAGAGAGTGCAAATTTCATAGTCCTTGTGAGTGAAGAAGGTTGTTCTTCACGTGAGTATTGTGAGTGAAGAAAGTGTGTTCTTCACGTGTGTATTGTGTCTTAGGAATACTTGTTCACCAAGCAACTGTAAGCTGCATTAGTTAGGTAGTTTCTAAGCTGTTGTGCCACTCAAAGCTTTTAAGCAAGACTGTGTGTCACTTGATCAAAGCTGTGAAGCAAGATAAAGGTGTGTATGAAGTGTTTCTTCATATTTATTCTGTAATTGTGTAATGATATCACTATGGTGTGATTAAGGGGGAGTGAGTGGGAATACTCAGGTCTAGAGTGTCTCTAGGTTGAAGTGTCATTGCGTAGAGATTAAGTGAGAAGTGAAAACTAGTTGTTTGAATTTGAATTGGTTCTTCTAATAGTGAATTTCCTCCCTGGCTTGGTAGCCCCCAGAAGTAGGTGTTGTTGACACTTAACTGGGTGAACAATTGATGTGTTATTTACTGCTTTTACTTACAGTTTAATTAGTTAGTACAATAGTCAATGTCACAGTGGATGTTATAACTTTGGTAATAACATCCATCGTGTGTTGGGCATAATTTCAAATATTCTCAAGAGAACCTCTTTCGAGTGTAGTATCGTGTATCAACTATTTTGGGACTACTCCCTCATAGTAATCTCACTACATCTTAAGAAGAACCAAGTTGAGTTAAGGGTAAATAAAGATTCCAAGTATCACAAGCTCCTAGGTAGAAAATAGTAAGTGCTTTCACAAATACTTGTTCAGTAATACTATTCTCAAGAGGGCCTCAACTAAGTGGTGATCTCTCAACTCAGCTTGGTCAGGAATCAACTCCCTATAAGCCTTCTCGAATATATCACCTTCCTATCATAAGTGTACTCAAGTCCGGGTGTAGGACTTATCTCACTGCACGAAAGTAATAACCCAAAGTGGAAACATATATATACATTTAAACAAATACACACACACACACACACACACACACACACACAACAGAAACACAAATAAGCAAGTTAGGGGAAACCCTCGAAAGCAAGTCCCCAGTGAAGTCGCCATTTCTGTCGCGGTGAGAATTAGATAACAAGCTATTGATTAACTTGGATCACAAATCATTATTCACCACCCGTCTTTAATTTGTCCAAAGGAAGGGAAAAAGGTCGAATAACCCACGAGTATGCAATGCAATACAAAGCTAGAGAATCTAAGGTTTGGGGTTTCCTTATACCTAGGGAAGATGTTAGCATTCTAAGCATCTGTAGTACTCTACAGGAACCTCTTGTTTTATTGCGTTATTGTTGCTTACGAAGGGAATGGCCTAGGGGTTTATTTCTAAGCATGCTCGCCAAGACATTGCATCTCGTGCCTACGTATCCTGATGGGAATGCAATCAGAGTATTTGTAGTTTCCCTAAAGGGATGGATAAAAGTTTATTGATTGGTTTTAGGAGAAAAGAAAAGTTGTCATATTAAGGAGAATACTCAATTTAATCCACCATAAACATGTAAAAGACGGGTCTTTGCTTCTCATTAGGAGAAAGGCTCCAACTTGGATATAGAATCGACGAGTATGCCACATAACTCTCTCAAGTGGAAAAGAATCAACATATTTCTCAACTATGTCATGGGGTAGGAGAATTACATCTCAACTATAACAACGCTTTTTGGAGCGCTCTCTATACCCCCCCCCCCCTTTTAGCAGCGCTTTTTCAAGAAAAGCGCTGTCTTTTCTTCACGTCATTGAATTTTTTTTAAAAAATCACTTTTTCATAGCGTTTTTTTGGTAAAAGCGCTGTCTATTTTTCATATTTTTTAGAAACGATTTTTGTTGAATTATGTTACACCATTTTTTATAATTTTTTCCATAAACATGCTTATAACAATTACATTCACCACATGCCTTTTTTTCAACACTTTGGCCTTATATATACCATAATCATTGTAATTCAACACATTAACCTGCTTATAATTTAACACAGTGTAATTCAACACAAGCCGATCCTTACAACAACTTCACAAATACATTCACTATACATATAATTACAAAACCGGTAACTTCACAAATACATTCACTATACATATAATTACAAATTCCATATTTCCGGATCCTCACAACAACTAAATTCTAGATCGAAGTATATCAACAAATTCTAAAACTACATACGACTTCCAGAAATACAATTATCCAATAGTATGTACATAACACCACAACAACATAAATCTCTCTGATCAAAAGACAAAAAGACAATATATATATATATATACCTTATACAATTCTCATCTCAAGAATGTATTAACACCATTCCTCCTTGATTTCTTCCAATTTTTCTTTCGAGTAAGTACCACACTTGAATTCATCAAAGTACTACATAATATAACATAATATGCATGATTTAGTTTTAAAACTAATTACTCGGATGAAATATCAGTTAAATATTAAAATAAATCATATAACTTATAAATCCATACCATGTTTGGAATCTCTATTTGACCCGAATGAATAATTTCCTTCATAAACCTCAATGCAAAATATCCGCAATCAATCCCATTATGCTGACGAAGACACTGTAAATGGAAAAAACAAACGAATGTATATCAGGATATGTAGTTTAACAAGTTTTATCAAGTAGAATCACTATAACAGTTAAAATTGTGAAAATATACCTGCGCTCTGATCCAGCTAATGTTGTTAGCCTTCCTCTTCGGCACTGTTGCTTATATTTGTGATCGAAATATTTGTATAGATCTAACATAATATAAACGGATATTTAGAACAATCTCACATGATAAATAAATATAATTATTCAAAACAATATATCTCATCACTTACGTATCAACCATATTCTTCATATCAGGATATTTTGTTTGATCACCATTTAATGAATCCAGATAATACACTATTTCTTTTATCGGGTTAATCGAAACCAACAATCAGTGTCCACTGTAAAATAAGACAAATGTTTAGACGGAAATGTTATATAGAATGGAAAAAAATAATTATAATAAATGAATTTAGAATAAAATCTAATCCATGGCCAGTATTATATGGCAAAAAATACAACTTCTCTGTATCTGTGGCCATAAATGCTTGGACTAAGTAATCTCTGACTACATCTAGAGTGTGATCGATTGGCCGTGCGTTGATACAGCTAGAAGATAAGAATGTGAATCTCTCTGTCAATTGATGCGGGACCAACAACTTGTCATACAAGAACCTTAAATAAAAACATAATCAACATTAGAATATTTATTGAAATGACCAAAAAAATTGTTCAATTATTTAATTAAAATTGATTGGAGTACCTGATGTATGAATGCATAACATTGTTACCTAATTCAGAATGTTGGAAAATTTTATCCAAATCCTCTTTAGCAATTGTTTCGACATAAGAAAAACCGAAAATGCCTTCCTCCATAGGTATTTAACGAATGTCACTCTCCACTACATCTGTTGTTCCTACATATGTTTCAGGGCACAACCTAAATCGAGGAACATATGCCTTTTTTTCCTAGGCCTTTTTTTGTTGGACACATTGATAAATTCAGGCATCTTACCCTTGCTGACTTGTTGCAACTCTCGAGCATTGTTGTGGTGAGAATAGGATATCAAATTATTGATTAATTTGAATCACAATCTTTTGATTCACAACCGATCTTTGATTTATCCGAAGGAAAGGTTAAAGAAAGGAAAAAACCTATTTTGCATCGTAAACACAATGTGGGGAGAGATCTAAAGTTCGGGGATTGGTTAAGATTAGGGAAGGTATTAGCATCCTAAACTTATGTAGTACTCTATAGAAGCCTCTTGTTTTAAATGTGCTATTGCTAAAGGTTATCTTCTTAAGGGTAATGTTAAGGTGTAAAGCTAAGGTTAAAGGGTAAAGAGAAAAACCTAAGGGGTTAGTCCTAAGTTTACTCGCCAAGACTCACATCTTGTGCCTACATATCCGAGGTAGGGGATGGAATCAGAGTAATCGTAGTTCCCCTCACAGAGGGAGGAAGAGGAATATCTTGATTGTGGTCAAGGTTTCAAGGGGAATAAACGTTCATACGAAAGCGCTTACTTGGAGTACGGAGACTCCAATCTGCGTTAGAAGTTGAATTGAAAAGGGTAAAGAGTAAGTATTCCACAGCGGGAAACTTATATGGAGTGCGACGACTCCTAATCCTAAGGCTAGGGTAAAAGGGTAAAATTGTCCATGGCGGGACGCCTAAGCATGAGTACGGCGACTCAAAGTCTTAAGGTTGGGATGGGAGAGGGTGTGTGTATGTCCACGGTGGGACGCCTAAGCACGAGTACAGCGACTCGGATCCTCAGGCTAGGATGGGCGAGGGTAAAGGAATATTGACGCAGCGGTCAAACATTTAGACCTTTCCTTCGGAGGGAATAACATCAAATAATAAACGGTGAAAATTAATAAGCTATGAAAATGTTGAAAATATACAAGTGATAATGATGGGATAAGGATAGCAACGATAATGTTAGAATATGTATAACTAAAAATATAAAAAAGGTTAGCCACAGAATCTAGAATGATGTTAGGAATGAAGGATGAAAATTAGACAAAAACTAGAATTAGTTGAGACAAAAATTAGAGTTAATCGAGATAGGGCTTTGTGAGATTTTTGAGAAAAAAATTTGAATTTTATGTGATTAAAGAAAATAGATTAGGGTTGAATTAAAAGAGTGTTAGAATTTTAAATAAATGAAAATAAAAAGAGAGAATTAGTTAATTTATGATTTGTTGTGAGTTTTTATGTAATTAAAAGAAAAAAAAATAGAAATTTTGGATTAGAGTTAAGTAAAAAAGATGTGTTAGAATTTTAAAATAAAAGTTTAAATTTTAATGAAAAATGTGAGAAATTTTGATTACAAAAAAAAAATTAGAATTTTAATAAGAAAGGATGAGTTAGGTTAGATTTAATTACAAAAATATTAGAATTTAAATCTTGAAAAAAAAGTTAATTTTAGTTTTTAAAAAAAGGGTTAACTCAATTATAGATTCTATTAAAAAATTAAATATTAAATTAAAAAAATGTTAGATTTTTTTTTAAAAAAAGGTGTTAGCTTTAACTATTTAAAGGGTTAGATTTAAGAAAAAATGATTAATTTTCAATTAAAAAAAAAAAAGAAAACGGTAAAAAACAAATATATTAAATAAAATAAAAAAGAAATAAAAAAAAGGAAAATGGGTCGGGCTGGGTTGTCAGGCACCAGACCCAACCCGGTTTGGCATAAAAAAGGGGGAGGGGGAAGCAAAATTAGGGTTTTAACCCTAATTTGCTTGTGCCCGGCGGCGGCGGCCCCTTTGGGTGTAGTTCTCCTGCAATTTTTCACTTCTCTCCTCTATCTCCCACTCATCTCTCTCACCTCTCAATATCTCTCATCCCTCACGCGTTTCACTCTCTTCCTCTTTCTTCCATGTCCGTGTGGCTCTTCTTCTTCTCAGCTTTGTTGTTCTCGTAATGGTTTTTGGTTAGTGAGTTGTCACGGACGGTTTCGATGGGATTGTTATGATGTTCTTCGTGACAGGTTTTGACAGTTGATGAGTTTTTCGGTCGTGGGTTGCGATGGGTTGATGGCGAAGATGAGATTTTCGTCTCTGAGCTTATTTGGGTTTCAACGGTTTGGATTTGGTGTTTTGAGGGTTTTGGTTACTTTGTTTCACGATTTTCTTCCGGCCAGCGATGAGGTTTCTGAGGCCGTGTGGTGATTTTTGGATCTGTAGTTTTTTGTTTGTTTGATGATTCTCGTATGTTTTAGGTAGTTTTGATGCTTCGTGGTGATTCAGATGCTTGGCCGTTTTTTGGTTTCAGATCTCCCCCCTGATGATTTTCTTTCTTCCACATATATACTTCATTTTTATCTTAACAGCTGGAGATTTAAAACCGTTTTTTTCGATTTGATTTGATTTGATCTTGTTATCTCTTTTTCCTATTTTCGGAATTGTGATTCATTGATGGTGTTGAACCGTTTTTGTTTTCAGATTTAATTATGATAATATTCAGGTTTGGATTTGTGGGCTGTTATTTTCTGAATTTTAGAATTTGGAAATTATTTTAGTTGTTAGGTCCCATCGGAATATTGATGATGTTGTGATGTTGTTTCTGGATCCATTTCATTTTCGGATTGTGTTGCCTATATGTGTGGATCTGTTTACTTTTTGAATATCTCTTCCAGATCTGTTGTTAATGATGAATCCGTTTTTTGGATTTGCTTGATTGATGGATCTGTTGGATTTGATTCATTTTTGGAATTGGCCCCTTTCATGATGATTATCGGATTTTTTCTTAAGGCCAAGTTTAGACGAAATCATTTTAAAAAAAAAATTTCTCTTTTTTTTTCTTCGGATACGGAACTGATACTCTCATATTTGGGCCTGAGGCTTATTGGACAGAAACCGGACCCGATGATGAATCTTTTCTAAGGGTCCGAGACTAAAATTAAAATCCTTTCCGATTTAATAAATTCTGACTTCTAACCAAATTTCCAATATTTTTGCAGGTTCTGGAGATTCGGGAAGCTCGAAGAACTTGAAGACTTAGCTTAGGACTTAGGGACTTAGAATTTAGGACTTGAAATGTAAACATGTAATAACTTGCATTTGTAATTCCGCCAAAAAAATTAAACTTCAGATTTCCGATTTGAAAACGATGTATACGAACTAAACTTGAATAACATGTAAACTCAATTTTCCGAGTAATTTAAATCCATATTTCATCCCGAATAACTTTAAATTTTGCAATCCGAATTTGAAATCTCTAACAGCTCGC
Source organism: Lathyrus sativus (assembly GCA_963859935.3). Classification (NCBI taxonomy): domain Eukaryota; kingdom Viridiplantae; phylum Streptophyta; class Magnoliopsida; order Fabales; family Fabaceae; genus Lathyrus; species Lathyrus sativus. The sequence continues at coordinate 131,239,697 of OZ012739.1, forward strand.
AATTATTTGAAACCACTGACATCCGTCATGAATCCGATGCAAACCGTGAATCGGCTCAAACAATGCTTTTAAATATTAACTCATAACCGGTAATAAAAACAGTGAACACGACCTTAAACTCATTTAGACAAACTCTTTGGAAATAAATCTCGCATCGATTCAAATCTCAATCTGTCCATACTTTAACGACCTCAAATCAAACAATTCAAATCGATTAATATTCCACATTTTCATCTGACGGCTAATAATCTGATTCTCAAATCTCGATGAACTTAGTGAAGAATTCCAACCAATTCCCAAACCAAATTTCGTGTAAACTAGGGAGATAGGAAACCTTAGTTGCTTGGGGATCCCCTGAGAATGTCCTGACCTGTAATTGTCAAAGGGATGTGAATAGGTGGCACATCCGCACTTACACGAATTAAAATGCACACGGTATTATTTTCCAGCTTTTTCAACACACTTGCAAAAACGAACAAACTGGGCAAACCGGTTAGCAGTTAGTTAAAATGAAATACGGACTGAAATGAAATGCAAAATGATCAGTGATCTAAGGGTAAAATTTAGGGTATGACAGTTGCCCCTATTTAAATAAATTTTCTGGATGATTTGAGCAACGAAGCCTCGAGAAATCACGGTGAAAGGGATTTAAATATAGATAACCGAAATTTTTTCCCTTAGATGCAGTGATATGCAATGCTACGGACAAAACGAAGATTCCAATAATCTAATATGATGCATATGATGAAAAATGATAAATGCAAGGACGCAGACGAAACGACGACACAAGGGACAGACACAATGAGCAACCACACACTGGGGAAGACAACGCACTAGGGAAACAACATGAAACCGTGGGAAATCTAAAGTGATGGACCAACAGGTTCAAGCATGACCGGTTGTCACTTTAGAAAGAAAGGTAAGAGGGGATCCTCAATGGAGATAACACCGACGAGACGACCTCCACTGGGGAAATATCCAAGAGTAGCTGCTCAACAAGTTCAGGCATGACCGGCTGAAACTCTAGGATAAAAGGTAAAAACAGGATCCACACGACGGTAGTATTGGGTAAACAAAAAATGTTGGATTCTTTAGGCTGAAATAACATCCAAGCTTTGGAAATTCCTTAAACTAAGAGATCGAACGGGATCTTCAGAAACCATCAGAAAATATACAGGGTAGAAACTCTGATGTATGCCAAAATAAATGGACTTCCAATGGGGAAATGCCCTAATAAGCTTCTCGAGAGAGACTACCACTTATCGTTGAAAGGGGCTTACATGCCAAAACTGGATAAGCTTCTAAAATAAATAGACTGCCACTTATCTGAAAGAGATAACAATGATAAGCTTCTCGTGGGAGACCGCCACTTATCTGGGGATACAGATGAAATGATAAGCTTCTCTAGAGAGACTGCCACTTATATGATGAAAATAAGCTTCCATGATCAAAATATGATTCAACTTCTTCTTTAACTAAATGATTCATTTAGAAAGGGTAAATAAACTTCCTCACACTTCAAGGTTGTCTGCCAAGAACGTGTCTCAGTTTCTTCTTTTACTTGAAAAGGGTAAAATAAACCTCCCCATGCCTCAAGGTTTGTATGCCATGAACGGGTCTCAGTTTCTTCTTTTACTTGAAAAGGATAAAATAAATCTCCCCATGCTTCAAGGGGGAAGGGCAATGAAAACAAGCTTCTCGAGGGAGATGGCCACTTGTTGCTGGTATAATGAAGATAAGAATAAACTTCTCAGGCGAGACTGCCACTTATCGGTGCTGTAAAAGGTGATAAGCTTCTCGGATGAGACTGTCGCTTAATTAGGGAGTAAAGGTACCATGATAAGCTTCTCGGAATGAGACTTCCACTTATCTCCAAGGGTATCAATGATAAGCTTCTAAGGCGAGACTGCCACTTATCTGGTGAGATAGCGGTAAACAAGCTTCTCAGGCGAGACTGCCACTTATTGTCGGTACGTAAACTGATGAAATGATAAGCTTCTCCGAAGAGACTTCCACTTATCTTGGGAAAAAGCATCATAAGGTTCTCAGGAGAGACTGCCACTTATCTGCAATGAGGCGTTGTAAAAGGCTCTTCTTGAAAGATAGTGCAAAAATGCACGTCCGGGTTAGGTTCGGCGACCGACAGGATCGAAGTTCAATCTAGAATCGAGCTAGAAAGAAACTTTCAAATAGGACTCCATTGAGGGAATGAACTTAAATGGGGATTATCTTATCCAGGCCTGGAAAAGATAACTGAAATAACCGTCATCCACGAGGGTTGAACTTAGTGGGGAAATTGGAAAAGGTAGGTATTTTATGCTTAAAGTTGACAATCTGCTTGGAGAGAGCGGACAAACCAACTTACTTGGCAGTAACCACAACCAAAGTAACGACAAAAGACAACGAGGATAGCAAACATGCAGATGCTAATGCGTATGTCGAAATGAAATGCAAAATGCAATGAATATGCCAATGCTTATACTAGTTCTTGTGCATATGCTGACAAAACAGACGAGAGGAAGGAGAAACAAGAGATGAAATAAACATCTTGACGGGGATACCCGACGACCTCTCTAATAGTACATCTATTAAGGGATAGTAAAGTTGATGGCGGAACCAAATCTTGCTTCAACGTTCCACATTCTCTGGGGAGAACAAAGTTCCACTTGGGGATATGATATCATGACTTCACTGAAGGGATTGCCATCATGAATCTGAATCTTGATCATAGAAGACCTGTTCACTGGTAGAGTCATCTTAGGAATAGAGATTTCCGGGAATAAAATAAATATTTGCTTCATTAGGATGATGTGGAGCTAGGCAGCTTCGTGGAGAAAGAGTAGCAACTTCCTGGGAAAAGTACATCAGCTTCCTGGGGAAAGTACATCAGCTTCCCTGGGGAAAGTATCCTGACTTCTTGGGGAAAGTATGGAAATCTCCTAGGGAAAATTCCTGAGTAAAGTAAGATAACTTCAATGAGGAAAAGATGATTCCACTGGGAGTGGGTCCTCAAATACAATGTATCACTTGGAAGATACTGAGGAGATCTCTGCAGTCTTGAAAGTCATTGGAGATTACCGGCTCGGTCCAAAGTGTTGTCTACTTATAGTCTTGCTGGGGACTTGCGCTGAGGCAAAGGTTTAAAAGTGCTTCTGCAACCTGAGACTTACTGGGGAATCATGACCGCCTAAAGTAAAATTCATTGGGGGCATGAAGAGCGTAATGGTCGCCATTTTGAAAAACATAATACCCCATAGTACCTGCTTTATAAGAAAGAGTCATCTCGAGAGGATTTTACAGAGAACATGGAGTCCAATTGCCTCACTGTTTTCAAACTCTTGGAGAAATTTGTCGGATCTCGACGTAACTGGCTCAAATCGACAGTGTTATGACTGAGTCTTCAAGAAATAGCTATTAAGAGAGTCAGACTTGCATCAGTAAGTGATTTGGAATCTATCTGCCCCTGTTCAGCAGAATCTTCAAGTTTCGTTGTTGATGTCTATATGTAAGTTCCTAAGATATCAGGCAAAATCAACACGCATGAAATGCTAATCTTGAAACTGTTAATGCAACATACATATTTGTCTTGAAGTTTTTTTTTTTTGAAAAAAGGATACCACGATAACTTGTGACCAAAATCACTAGTTAGGATATGCATTTAATTTATAAAGCCGATATCAAATTGAGCATAGCTCGTAGGAGTCAGGAAATGTTATCTCATCAAGTATGCTTTCAAGATAAACCATACTTCAACTAGGTCTTTTAAAGATTGTATCGTGGCTTGGTTCACAATTTAAGAAACAAAGGATAAAGGCTCAAAGTTATTTGTACCCACCCATTCTTCTCGATGTTCTCCAATCCTATATTCAGTTACTAGATACGAGCACTCATCTCTCAAGCGGATTTGAGATGGTCGAGAACTCATCAAGGCTTTGGACATGGCAGTCACTCACCTATTTTCTTTTGGTGTTTGATCACACGATTGTGTTCTTTACTGGGATTTTTCGTTGTAATCCTTTTTTTTTTTTACTTTTCGCATTTTTATTCCCTAACTTTTTCCTGGACGGAGTCTTTTGAATTTGACCTTGGGAGTCCAGCGGGATGCCCCAATTTTGCTTAAGTCTCCTTCATAGGTTTTGACTTAGCGGGCTCTTTCTTTTTCATTCATTATTTTTTTGAACAAGTCGTGTGACTCTTTTGAAAGGCTTGTGACTGCCTCACTCTTTAGGTAGTCGAGGGATAATCATTGTGTTTTTTTTCCGACTTCTAGCCTCCTAATATGTTAAGGATAAAATGGATTCTCGACTATTTATTCCTCTCTTTTGAGAGTCTGAGCGCTCGATCAGCTTAACTAAAAACCACCCTGCCCTTGGTTAAATTTAAGGGTTTTTATTTGGAAAAGAAAATCTTACTTCAAGGCTCAAAGGGGTTAAAGAGGGATTATCATCCTTATATCTCCAGTGTTTGGGATTTGAAACAATGCCTTACATCATCAGCAGGGTTTCATTTGAAAGCATCTGCAAGAGATCTTGTGCTTTGATTCATCATCCTCCTTCCAATTCTCTATCAAAGCCAAGAGATCGGGTAAAGTTGGCATTATAAATTATGGAAAATAATCTTATGAGTGAATACGAATGGATTTCTTCAAGACAAACATATGCATTGCATTAATCATTTAAAACAAACAAGTTTTTACATGTCAATTATGCCTTTATAATCAAAGAAACAACATACATATAAGTAAATAAAATGAACTGTCTGACAAGTCCTTCTAAAGGAGTTTATTGGGTCTTTGTATTCAAGACCGACATAGTAGTATCGGTTCATATGGCGTAGCCTCAATGAAATGAGGGGTATAAATACGGCCACTGTGTGTCATCTTGCTTGCCCCAGCTATTATTTGTCACATCTTCATTATCAGTCTTCAAATCTTCCCTCGGAATAACCTTCCTAGATTCTTTGTCAATCATGGTCACATCATATTTCCAGGTACGGCTTTAGGATCACTGAAATGAAATGGACTAGGCTTCTGAATAATTATCGGCTTCGGCTGATTCACTGTAGGAGTAACTGGCTTAGATATGTTGAAAACAGGCTTTGCAGAACTTGATCTTGGTAAATTAAACACTGGCACTTTAACATTCAGCTCTGGTAAGTTGAAGACGGGCTCAATCAAAGCAACTTCATCCTTCTTCACTTTGTTAACCACTTGTAGAAAACATTGTTAATCAACCTCTGAATATCATTTTGAACCAATAAACAACCCTTAATACTGACGTCACAACTTGCACAATCAACATGAGAAGTAGTCACTAAACCAGCTTCAAATAATTTCGAGTGGAAAACCCTGATAGGAGTCTTGATCTGAACAACATCAAGGATAAGGCTTTCATTAGATATATCATCAATAGCATTAACAACCCTATGGTTAGGCAAAGGATTGTTCTTGACATTCGGCTGAGGATCATCAAAAGGCAAGATCTTCTTTTCCATTAAATCTCTGACAAGGTTCTTGAGAGCGTAACAGCTTTCTAGATCGTGGCCAAGCGCACCCTCATGAAATAAATAATGAGCGGCGGCATTACAATTGGCAGGTAGAGGATTTGGAGGTGGACCCAAAGCTCTAGTAGTGATCAGATCTTGTTGCACTAATGAAGGATACAACTCGGTAAAATTCATCAGAATCGGAGGACATTGCTTATATTGTCTTATGTTGGAAGCATTCTGACGAGGAGCCTGATTCTTAGGTTGTTGATAAGTAGGAGCGTTGGGCGCTCGTTGATAGTTGGCAGGAGCTTGCGTAGGCTGATAACCAGGAGGTTGTTGATAGACCGAAGGCTGATAGACAGAAGGCGGTTTCATAGGCTGATAAGTAGGAACTTGTTGATTGAAGGCAGGTGTAACAACAACTACATAGGGTTGTTGAGCATACTGAACAAGATAACCTTGTTGTTGAACATAATTTTGCTGATGTTGCCAAGGTTGATGAGCAACCATTTTACGGTAGTACATGATCAAGTGACTCTTCGGGCATGTAGCTCCTTCATAATGGTCGAAGCTCAGAGTTTTGAAATTTGGAGGAATAAACAGACCAGAAACAAGACATATATCTCTGGCAGTCGCACCAAAGATTTCATTACCTTCCATCATTCTCAACCTTTTGTAAATAATTTCCACATTTTCACGAAGCTTTTCATGACACTCATCTTCGTCATCCTTCACATCAGGAATGTCATAAATTGGCTCATTGAAATAAGGTTGCACATGAGTGTTAACAGCAGCTGGTGCAAAAGTAGGGATCACTCGAGGAGCTTCAAAAACCAGAGGAACGACTTGTTGAATTGGTTGAGCAATAGGAACCGCAGAAGGAGTCGACACAAATCCAGGTGGAAGACCAAAAGGAGGTAGACTTGTAGTAGTAACAGATGGTTGAGGATCCACAATAGTACTGGTAATCTCAGAGACAATAGTGGGTTGAGTATCCATCTTTGCATTAATGACCTATAGCATCTCCATAATTTTCCCCACAATTCCCCGAAGATCTTCAAGTTCATTGCTAACACGATCAAACTTTTGATTTTTTTCCGCCATCTTTTTTCGAGCTCGAGCTCTGGTGTTGTACTAGTGCAGAGGACTCATGGTGACAGAACTGGAAGGCGAGAGAACCGACGATAAGAAACCGGAAGGAAAATGCAAATACAAAAACAAAATGCAATGCAATGCCATGCAATGGTTTCGAGTATTTCAACACGTCAGTTGCAAATATTTTCTCTAAGAAATCTGGAAAAAGTTTAGATTTTGAAATGTAAGAGTTTCTTGAGTTTGCAACAGACGGTTGAATTCCTTGAAACCAAGAATGTTATGATGCTGGGATGCAATGCACAAACACACAAAAACAGACAAAAGGTCCTAGGTTAGAGGAACATGAGCGGAGCCAAGGTCTACCCATCCTGAAAGGTATGTACTATGGGTTAATTGTACCTGCAAAACAAGGTTCTAAAGAGGTGCCCAAAATCATTAGTTCATCTTTCGAATATTATCAATTTCCCGATTGACTGGTGGTTAATGATATTCTTAAGAGAGCCTCTTTTGAGTGTAGTATCTCGTAGCAACTATTTTGGGACTACTCCCTCTAAGTCATCGCAATACGTCCTAGATAAGGCCAAAGTTGTGTTTAGGTAACTACGGTCTCCAATATCACAGGCTGCAAGGTTGAAAATAGTGAATGTTTTCACGAATACTCGTTAAACAGTACTAATTTTCAAGAGGGCCTCAACTGAGCGGTGATTCTCAAGTCAGCTTGGTCGGAACTCACTCCCTATAAGCCTCATCGAATATATCACCTTCCTATAATAATTACACTCAAGTCCGGGTGTAGGACTTATCTCACAACAATGATACCCGAAGCAAGGTATAAGAAATATATACAAGCAGATGATATAGCAAAAAGAAAGCATAAAAAAAATAGGGGTAACCCTCGAAAGATAGGAAGATCTCCCCAGTGAAGTCACCATTTTCTGTTGCGGTGAGAAAAGGATATCAAATTATTGATTAATTTGAATCACAATCTTTTGATTCACAACCGGTCTTTGATTTATCCGAAGGAAAGGTTAAAGAAAAGAAAAAACCTATTTTGCATTGTAAACACAATGCGGGGAGAGATCTAAAGTTCGGGGGTCGGTTAAGATTAGGGAAGGTATTAGCATCCTAAACTTTTGTAGTACTCTACATGAACCTCTTGTTTTAAATGTGCTATTGCTAAAGGTTATCTACTTAAGGGTAATGCTAAGGTGTAAAGCTAAGGTTAAAGGGTAAATAGAAAGACCTAAGGGGTTAGTCCTAAGTTTACTTGCCAATACTCGCATCTTCTGCCTACGTATCCGAGGTAGGGGATGGAATCAGAGTAATCGTAGTTCCCCTCACAGAGGGAGGAAGAGGAATATCTTGACTGTGGTTAAGGTTTCAAGGGGAATAAACGTTCATATGGAAGCGCTTACTTGGAGTACGGAGACTCCGAGTCTACGTTAGAAGTTGAATTGAAAAGGGTAAAGAGTAAGTATTCCATGGTGGGAAACTTACAAGGAGTGTGGTGACTCCTAATCCTAAGGCTAGGGTAAAAGGGTAAAATTGTCCATGGCGGGACGCCTAAGCATGAGTACGGCGACTCAAAGTTTTAAGGTTGGGATGGGCGAGGGTGTGTGTATGTCTACGGCGGGACGCCTAAGCACGAGTACGGCAACTCGGATCCTAAAGCTAGGATGGGCGAGGGTAAAGGAATATTGACGCGGCGGTCGAACAGTTAGACCTTTTCTTCGGAGGGAATAACGACAAATAATAAATGGTGAAAATTATTATGCAATGAAAATGTTGAAAATATACAAGTGATAATGATGGGATAAGGATAGAAACGATAATGTTAGAATATATATAACTAAAAATATAAAAAAGGTTAACAACAGAATCGAGAATGATGTTAAGAATGAAGGATGAAAATTAGACAAAAGTTAGAATTAGTCGAGACAAAAATTAGAGTTAATCGAGATAGGGCTTTGTGAGAATTTTGAGAAAAAAATTTGAATTTTATGTGATTAAAGAAAATAGATTAGGGTTGAATTAAAAGAGAGTTAAAATTTTAAATAAATAAAAAGAAAAAGTGAGAATTAATTATTTTATGATTTGTTGTGAACTTTTATGTAATTAAAAGAAAAAAATTAGAAATTTTGGATTAGAGTTAAGTAAAAAAGGTGTGTTAGAATTTTAAAATAAAAGTTGAAATTTTAATGAAAAATGTTAGAAATTTTGATTTAAAAAAAAATAGAATTTTAATAAGAAAGGATGAGTTAGGTTAGATTTAATTACAAAAATATTAGAATTTAAATCTTGAAAAAAAAAGTTAACTTTAGTTTTTAAAAAAAGGGTTAACTCAATTCTAGATTTTATTAAAAAATTAAATATTAAATTAACAAAATGTTAGATTTTTGTTTTTTTTTTAAAAAGGTGTTAGTTTTAACTATTTAAAAAAAGAGTTAGATTTAAGAAAAAAATGGTTAATTTTCAATTAAAAATTAAAAAAAAAAAGAAAACTGTAAAAAACAAATATATTAAATAAAATAAAAAAGAAATAAAAAAAAAGAAAAATGGGTCGGGCTGGGTGGTCAGGCACCAGACCCAACCCGGTTTGGCATATAAAAGGGGGAGGGGGAAGCAAAATTAGGGTTTTAACCCTAATTTGCTTGTGCCCGGCGGCGGCGGCCCCTTTGGGTGTAGTTCTCCTGCAATTTTTCACTTCTCTCCTCTATCTCCCACTCATCTCTCACGCCTCTCAATATCTCTCGTCCCTCACGCGTTTCACTCTCTTCCTCTTTCTTCCATGGCCGCGTGGCTCTTCTTCTTCTCAGCTTTGTTGTTTTCGTAATGGTTTTTGGTTTGTGAGTTGTCACAGACGGTTTCGATGAGATTGTTATGATGTTCTTCGTGACGGGTTTTGACAGTTGATGAGTTTTTCGGTCGTGGGTTGCGACGGGTTGATGGCTATGATGAGATTTTCGTCTCTGAGCCTATTTGGGTTTCAACATTTTGGATTTAGTGTTTTTGAGTGTTTTGGTGACTTTGTTTCACGATTTTCTTCCGGCCAGTGATGAGGTTTCTGAGGCCGTGTGGTGATTTTCGGATCTGCGGTTTTTTCGTTTGTTGATTCTCCTATGTTTTAGGTGGTTTTTATGCTTCGTGGTGATTCATATGCTTGGCCGTTTTTTGGTTTTAGATCTCCCAACCTGATGATTTTCTTTCTTCCACTTATATACTTGATTTTTATCTTAACAGCAGGAGATTTAAAACTGTTTTTTCTGATTTGATTTGATTTGATCTTCTTATCTCTTTTTCTTATTTTCGGAATCGTGATTCATTGATGGTGATGAACCGTTTTCGTTTTCGGATTTGATTGTGATGATATTCAGGTTTGGATTTGTGGGCTGTTATTTTCTGAATTTTCGAATTTGGAAATTATTTTAGTTGTTGGGTCCCATCCGAATATTGATGATGTTGTGATGCTGTTTCTGGATCTATTTCATTTTCAGATTGTGTTGCCTGGATGTGTGGATCTGTTTACTTTTTGAATATCTCTTCCAGATTTGTTGTTAATGATGAATCCGTTTTTTGGATTTGCTTGATTGATGGATATGTTGGATTTGATTCATTTATGGAATTAGCCTTTTTGATGATGATTTTCGGAGTTTTTCTTAAGACTGTGTTTGGACGAAATCATTTTTAAAAAACTTTTTCTCTTTTTTTTCCGGATACGGAACTTATACTGCCTGATTTGGGCATGAGGCTTGTTGGACAGAAACTGGGGGTTTTGTAGCAAACCTGCTGCCCCTCCCGGACCTAATGATGAATCTTTTCTGAGGGTCCGAAACTAAAACTAAAGTCCAATCCGATTTAAAAAATTCTGACTTCTAACCAAATTTTCAATATTTTTGCAGGTTCTGGAGATTCGGGAAGCTCGAAGAATTCGAAAACTTGAAGACTCAAGTTAGGACTTAGGGAATTAGAATTTAAGACTTTAAATGTAAACATGTAGTAACTTGAATTTTTAATTCCTCAAAAAAATGTAAACTTCGGATTTTCGATTTGAAAACGATGTATATGAACTCAACTTGAATAACATGCCAACTCAATTTTCCGAGTAATTTAAATCCATATTTCATCCCGAATAACTTTAACTTTCGCAATCCGAATTTGAAATCTATGACAGCTCGCAATTATTTGAAACCACTGACATCCGTCATGAATCCGATGCAAATTGTGAATCGTCTCAAACTGGGCTTTTAAATATTAACTAATAACCGGTAATAAAAACAGTGAACACGACCTTAAACTCATTTAGACAAACTCTTTGGAAATAAATCTCGCACCAATTCAAATCTTAATCCGTCCATACTTTAACGACCTCAAACCAAACAATTCAAATCGATTAATATTCCATATTTTCATATGACGGCTAGTAATCCGATTCTCAAATATGGATGAACTGTACTGAAGAATTCCAACCAATTCCCAAACCAAATGTCATGTAAACTAGGGAGATAGGAAACCCTAGTTGCTTGGGAATCCCCTGAGAATGTTCCAGCTTGTAATCGTCAAAAGGCTGTGAATAGGTGGCACATCCGCACTCACGCGAATTAAAATGCACACGATATTATTTTCCATCTTTTTTAACACACCTGCAAAAATGAACAAACTGGGAAAAACCGGTTAGCAGTTAACTAAAATGAAATACAGACTGAAATGAAATGCAAAATGATCAGTGATCTAAGGGTAAAATTTGGGGTATGAAAAGCATGAACCTAAAAGTCATATAAGTTAGGTAATTAGTGTATATGATCGTAAATCTATTGAAATCGGAAAATATAATTGACATTTTCTATGAATATATATCAATTAATGTAGTAGTACCTATTTTTTTGATGCAGCTGACTCTGTTTCCCGCACTATCCCTTTATCTTTTGATTTGGATTTTGTAGGAGTCTAAGATCATCATGTAAATAAATGGTACGTAAATGTAAGAATAACTTACATGTATGGTTCGTAAAACATTTGAATACTACAAGGTTCATAATGGTGTTCAACCTGCCTCATCATCTATGAAAATGAGATTTGACGGCCATGCAACATACGATCCTATTGCGTCTCCCACCAATATTGCATTTGAAACATCGTCTAGTATAGGCAATAACGTACCCCCATCTAAAGCAATATCAACCGATACTTTCAAAAATCCAGCAGGGAGCGATTTATGGTGAAGTAAGTCTCCCAAAGTGTTATGCATTTTTCCTTGTCAATTAAGAAAATTGTGCTAAATTAATTTCAACGTAATATATATATATATATATATATATATATATATATATATATATATATATATATATATATATATATATATATATATATATATATATATATATATATATATATATATATATATATATATATATATATATATATATATATAATTACCTCGGGAAGCTTCTGCTGAAAATTACAATTGATACTATCTTTGTCACTAGTATCTTTACACTCTGGACCGCGCCTTTCTAAGATGTATCTCTCTTTGTCCTTTTGCGATTCACGAATTTGAGCTTTCAATTCTTCCAACGACTCCATGACTTGTTTATTGCTAGGATTTTTATTCTTTGGCTGCTTATACAATTTTGTTGGAGTGACACCAAATCCTTTACCCCTCACACAACCAGAATACTCGGGAACATTTAACACTCGACCCAATACGCTTCTGCAATCTTCGTCCTCAGCTGCAGTTATAGTCTGGGATAGACTCTCCTGAAATATAGATAAAAGCATAAATATATTATACGCATTTGAGTTTATGATAGAACTAATGTTGTACTTACACATTGCTCAAATACTTGTTGAACTTCTTCCTGAACGACTCCATCTCTACCCACACGGGCAGCCTTCCACAAAACATGGCCGAAAGAGATGTTGTGTCACTTTTCTCCTCTTCTAACTACACAATAAGATAGATAATAAGCTTCACTTTTCTCGTATTCTAACTATATCATATTAAAGCATTTATATATACTTGCTATTTTTTGTTGTAAGCGTGCATATCCCAAACGCCCTTTTTTGTATGGATATGTGAGTTTTGATGCTCGTTGCCGATTTACGTCACTCATAGCCTGAAAAATAAGTTTAAGTCATATCAGAACTCATATGGAAGAAGTATATATATTATACATTGTTCATGATAAGTTAGAATTACATGGAATTCTTGGGTTCTTCGCTTGGCAACAAATGTTTCCCATTATTCAACTGAAATCAGATCAACATACTTCTTTGGACGCTCTGATTCGACAAATTTTCCATCAGAATCCTTAGGAAATTTGTTTGTTAAAAATGCTCTAAATCCTCTTAGTCGTTTTCTGGCCAATTGAAGACAATATTTTTTCCGGTCGTCATCAATATTAAAAGACCTCTGCAAACAAATAAACATACATATAGTATGTTAGTATAAGTAATTTAAAGATATAACCGTCGACATAATTAAAAAATATCAGATATCATACCTGTATCTCGCTCCATATTTTTTCTTTAGCCGGTTTTAACGAAGGAATTCTCCAATTATCGCAAGTGATTGGAATTTACAAACGAACAAGTTCCCCAATGTAACTTATCAACATCACACTGTTAGGCTCAATTAATTGGTCTGTTTCATTCCAATGCACATCATACTTTATACCTTTAACTCTCACGCAAATGATTCCTTTCGTAATCATTATTCCTCTTGTAATATCTCCTTTCACGTCTTGTGCTGGTTCGTTTCCATCATGTTTAGAAGTATCATGTGATTTCTCCTCGTTGGTAGCCATAATACTTGTAATTCATAAAAACCGAATTATGAAATGAATGACAAATATATATGAAAAGAAAAACATATAAATAAGAAATATATAAATAAGAAAAACATATATATATATAATTTTATTGAATGACATAATATATAATTTTATTGAATGATATAATATGTAATTTTACAAGTACCTTTGTCACTAACATCTCTTTCTTTTCTTCGTTGGAACGTGGTTTACTTGTCTCTTAACAATACGGACGGATGGATTGATTCAAATTCCCTCGTTATGATCATTTCTAATATATGATTCGTCCGCTCTGATATTCTCATCTTTATCATCTATGATATAAGATTCCTTCTCAACATCAACATCACCCTAATCTTTAATGTTATCATCGATTACTTTGTTGGGAAAAAGAACTATAGACCATTCCATACTTGTCGGATCAGTGACATAGAACACTTGTTTAGCTTGCGTGGCTAGAATAAAAGGCTCATCTTTGTACCCCACCTTATTAATATCCAATAGCAAAAATCATGACTTATCCATTCGTATGCCACTATTATGTTCAACCCAATTGCATCCAAAGATAGGAATCTGAAACTTCTCATAATCAAACACCCAAATGCGCTCGATAACCCCAAAATATGAAAAATTTGCATATTTGGGGTTTAAGTCTTTCACACTTGAAATGTGCATTGCTTCAGCAAGCATGGTGACACCACTATTTGGCATTGTACTTTTATCATCTTGTTCTTTGGTATAAAATGTGTATCCATTAATTGCGTATGCGCTATAAGAAAACACATGCAAACTTGGACAATATGCTAAACATCTCAACCTTTCATTTATTGAAGCGAGATCAGAATAAAACTTTGAAAATATATGATCCTTGAACCATGTTATAAAACTTTGATTATGCTCACGTACTATCCAATTTTCATTTCTATTCAGATTTAAGCCTCGGAGAACGTCCTTGTGCATTTCAACATACGGCTCAACCTCAATGTCATTGTGCAGAACATACAAATGCACTTGCTCCCGTTCATCCCTTTAAACTATCACAACTTTATTTCCAATTAACTATTTTCCTACTATTTTTTTAACAACATGAGATTTTGGGAGGCCAATGGATTGAACATTGGACAAATATTCAGTACAAAACACAATTGCTTCTTCAAAAATGTATCGTTCAACAATACATCCCTCTGGCCGACTTCGGTTTTTCACATACCCTTTCAATATTTTCATATAACGTTCAACAGGGTACATCCATCTCATATAAGCTGGTCCAGACAATTGTGTCTCTTTCACAAGATGAACAACTAGATGTACCATTATGCCAAAAAATGATGGAGGAAAATACATTTCAAGCTCACACAAAGTAATAACTATTTCATTTTTCAATGTTGGTAAGATCACATGATCGATCACCTTACTACAAATTGACCTGAAGAAAAAACACAATTTAGTTATTGCGCTTCTCACTTTTTCTGGAAAAATAGAACATATACCTATTGGTAGAAAGTATTCCATTATAACATGGAAATCATGTTCCTTTATACTCTTTAACTTGAGATCTTTGATAGAAACAAGTCTTCTAATATCTAAAGAGTATCCTTCTGGAACTTTAACTTCACTTAGAAACTTACACAATATCTTTTTCTCCTTTCTAGATAAAGTATAAGCAGCAGGTGGTAGATATATTCAATTTCCTTTCTTCAAGGGTCCTAATTCATTTCTTATTCCCATTGCTACCAAGTCCTTTCTTGCTTTAAGGCCATCCTTAGACTTTCCTTGTATATTGAGTAACGTACCAATAACACTTTCAAATATATTTTTTTCAATATGCATAACATCAAGAAAATGTCTTACATACAACGACTTCCAATACGGAAATTCAAAAAAAAAGACCTCTTCTTCCACCCACGCGTGACAAGCGTATGAGCAAAAGGCTTCCCATACTTAGTACTCACATCTTTCACCTTTTCAAAAAAAATTTCACCTGTCAATGTAGGTGGAGCTCTACCTTGTTCTGAATTTCCATTGAATGCTTTTCTCCACCCACAGTAGTGATGATTAGAATTTAAGAATCTGCGATGACCAAGAAAGAAATTCTTCTGACCAAATTCGAATCACGTCCAATCTGTGTTTTCTTCACTGATAGAACACGCACATTGACCTTTAATGCTATACCCCGATAGATTTTTGTATGCTGGAAAATAATTAATTGTGCCAAACAACATCGTCCTTAAATTGAAACTTTCTTTCTTATATCCATCATAAACCTCCACACCGTTCTCCCACAAACTCTTTAAGTCTTTAATTAAATGTGTCAAGTATACATCTATGTCATTCCCTGGTTGTTTAGGGCCAGAAATTAACATAGATAACATCATGTACTAACGCTTCATACATAGCCATGTAGGCAGGTTATAAATCATAATAATTAAAGGTAATGTGGAATGTGAGATACTTTGTAGACCATGCAGATTCATTCCATCAGTTGATAATGCCAAGCGAAGGTTTCTAGCTTCTTCTCCAAAATCAGGATACTCATTATCAATTTTCATCCACTGTGGTAAATCTGTCGGATGTCGATACTTCCCATATATAATTCTATCATCTGCATGCCAAGTCAAGTGTTTTGCATCTGTTTCACTACGAAACATGCGTCTAAATCTCGGAATTATAGGAAAATACCATAAGACTTTTGTTGGTGACAACTTTTTCTTATACCGAGATACACCGCATTTAGGATACTCGTTTAATGATGCATATTCATTTCGAAACAAAATACAATCATTTGGACAAGCATGTATCTTATCATAGCTCATGCCAATAAAGCATAACATTTTTTTAGCTTCATAGGTTCGATTGGGAAGAACATTATCCCACAGAAGAATCTCTTTCATAAGGGCTAATAACTCCGTGAAACTTTTATCCGACCATCCATTACCCGCCTTTAAGTTGTACAACTTTAATACCGCAGACAATCTGGTGAAAGTAGTGCAACCTTTATACAACAGTTTCTCTGGATCGCTTACCAACCTCTCAAACATCTTGGGACAATCCTGAAGATCTTCTTCAAGTGCTTCTGCAATCTCTCAGACTCGATCACAATCATATGTATCTCTACCATTGTCATTTGAAGCATATGTCGTATTATCTCCCGATTCAACATTCTCGTTACTTATCTCACCATGTAATTTCCAACATGTATAACTTTGATCAATTCCATGTCTCTTTAAATGAGATTCCAACTGAACTGTGTCAAATCGACGCCTATAACAGCAACCTAAGGAAGGACATGTGATCCTACTGGGGTCTTTGGCGTGTTCAACAACAAACTTAACGAATTTTGATACCCCATTCTCGTACTCATTTGACAATCGATTGGAAGACATCCATTTTTTATCCATACTAATTAAGTAGGCTAAACTAAACTAAGTAAGCTAAACAAAAATAGCGAATACCTGTAGCACTTATAAAGAAATCACCAACTTCTAGAACCACACAGTAAGATTCTTGGAAATGATCACAATCTTCACAAGTAACCCCTATAACAAATTAATATACAAAATTAATTCATGTTATCATCAACAACATCAACATCAACATTAACAACATCAACAAAAACATTTGGAATCGCATTTAACAATGTCATAAAATGATACATTTGGTATGAAGCAACTAAACTAAGTAAGCTAAACAAAAACAGCGAATACCTTTAGCACTTGTAGAGAAATCACCAACTTCTACAACTACACAGTAAGATTCTTGGAAACGATCACAATCTTCACAAGTAACCCCTATAACAAATTAAAATACAAAATTAATTCATGTTTTCATCAACAACATTGACAACATCAACAACATCAGTATCAACATTAACAACAACAACATTGACAACATTAACAACAACATTTGAATAATAACCAAAGATGAGCATTTCAATAACAACAAATACAACAAAAAGATTCATGAGAATTTCAGGAAAGAGTATTCTATATTCTTTTTAATGTCTCAACCAATCTATTGAAGATGAGCACAACCTCTTCATGCTTATCTGCAAATCCTTGTGATTTTTTAAAAGAAACATAAACAAGTCTTCCAAATCTCTAGTAATGTTGTCCATGAAACCAATATTTTGCAAATAAACAACATCTCAAACTCATCTCTAGTAATGTTACTAGTACTAGCTTACAGCATACATCGATTTAAGTGTCATAAGAACTATTTTTCATAATAATTTGTCACAACAAATAAAGAAACTATTTTTATCACAACATTTCCATAATATTTTCAACCTGAAAAACTTATACAATATTTCTACAACAAAAAAACTCATCAATCCATAACCACGCAAATGAAGAAAATGACTAAAATACCTTGAAAATGGTGGAATGGTCGGACGAATGAAGTACTATGGCCGGAGGAAAGGAAGAAGATGGCGGACATACGAAGGGAGGACGACGGTTGACAGTGCAAAAATGGTGGAATGGTTGCGAGAGGTTTTTCAGAAATGGTGAAAGGGTTTTTCGCGAGAGGGAAAGAAAGAAAGAACGTTGTTTTCGTATACTGTTTCTAAATTAAAACAGGCTTGTTTTATTAAATTTATAAAATTAACACCTATAGCAGCGCTTTTGAAAAGCACTGCTGAAACCCCCACATATAGCAGAGCTTTCATCTAATAAGCGCTCTCTAAGGTATGTCTTAGGCAAAACCTATAGCAGAACTTTTCAAAAGCGCTTTCGTATACCCCCTTTAGCAACGCTTTTAAAAAGCGCTATAGTATACCCCCCATTAGCAGCACTTTTTCAAAGCGCTTTTGTATACCCCCTTTAGCAGCGCTTTTTCAAAGCGCTTTCGTATAGCCCCCCTTTAGCAACGCTTTTTAAAAGCACTTTTGTATCCCCCCCTTCTTTAGCAGCGCTTTCTAAAGTCAGCGAAGTTTTTCCTTTTTTTTTTAAACTCTTTGGCAGCTCTTTTACAGAAAGCGATGTCTTTTCTGCGTTGCCAAAAATCATTTTTGGCATAGTGTTGAGTGTAAGAACTGGGGTTCGAATCCCCCTTTCCCCAGTACTTTTTATTTCTTCTCAATTTCAAGTAGTTTTCATACATTATTGTATGCTTCCATGAATTTTCACAACGTGCGTGTTAGCTCAGTTGGTTTTGTTTTAAGTGGCAAACTTAGTGGTGTGGGTTCAACACCCACCAAGATCATTCCTTCTTTTTTATTACTCATTTTTGCTATTTTTCTTCACAACTTCAAAGCCTTATAACTTCTTCATACCAAAACATTTTTGTGCCATTCTTTTGGCTAAATGTTCATGATGATGTATATTTTCTATTTGTAAAAATAAATTTCCAAAAAAAATTATTTTTCTTGCACTTATGTGTGTTCAAAGTGAGTGACATTTTAGGGTTTCTTAAGGACTTCTCTTGATACTTTGATTGATTTCTTTGATTTACTTTGTACATATCGAATTGTATGAACTTCACACTCATTGTATAAACTTTATATAATGTTATGAACTTGTACATTATGTTTTAACTTGAAGTTTGATACCTTTTTTATGTATGCTTACATGTAAATGTATGTTTAAACTTTGTCCATTCCATGAGTTTTTGCTTGATCATTTTGTCCTTAACATGTGACTTTCTTCCATGTTTACATGAACCTTGATGTGCATATATACCTTTGTGTTGATCATATCATTTGTCTTAAACGTGATTTGAATACATGTTTGTATGTCTAAACCTTTGTAATGTTTCCATTTTGTTTAAAACCATGTTTGAATCCTAACATGTATATGTGGTCGTTACCTACTTTCCATAAACATGTTCAACTTGTATCCATGATTGAGTTCTTAAGAAATGTCTTAATTTGTTCATATGATGTTTAACTTTAACTTGTATGCTCACATGTCATCCATTATATGTTTTCATCCTCCATCCATATGTTATTGTTATGAACATGTCTCTTTTCTCAAGTATGCTTTGGTTGTTACCTATACTTGTCTTAAATTGTATTCATGATTAAGTGATGTTTTAACTTATATATGTTTACCTTGAATATTGATTATTATCATGTTAAGTAATGCTTTGACTTATACATGCCTTATTTCAACTTTGAATCTTCTTAATGTTAAGTGATTTCTTGACATATACATGTTAGCTTTGAACTTTGTTCTCATCCATGTTTAAGTGTTGTTATAACTTATAGATATCATACTTGAACTTTGAATTGAATCCTTAAATAAGTTTTGTCACACATGTTCCATTGAATCTTACCATGTTTAAGTGTTGTTATAACTTGTCCATGTTAAATTGTACATATGATTAAGTGTTTTTACAACTTATCCATGTTTTAATGTTTTAATTGTCTTAATGATAGATTGTTGTTACAACTTGTCTTGCATTCATGATTAAGTGCTGTTAGTAAACCCTAATGCATGCCTTCCTTAATTATGTGCTAAAACTTGTCATCCATGATGCTTTAATCTTGTTAGAGCTATACCTCATGTATTTTTAGATGTTGTAATATCTTTGCTTTTATATGTTTACCTTGGTTGTCACCATGTTGATTTGTAACTTCATTAAGTCTTGAATATATTCACTAGTTGTTAACTTGATCTTTTATGAATTTTTCAAGTCTTTGCCTTTAGATGTTGTCACATATACTCTCTTACTTTGGTTGTAACCACGAGTTTTAACTTTGTCATACCATAATTAACATCATGTTTGAATGTTTACTTTGAATACTTGCAATTGATATGATGTTTGAATATCATATTTGTTCATCTCATCATTTTGTTCATACTTTCTTTTAGCTTTATCAAGTTATTCCCCAAGTGATGTTAGCTTGTTAGATTTCATCCTCCTTTGTTGCCTCTTGTTCCCCAATCCAAGGGAAAGAATACTTCATTAACTTAATGTCATAAGTAGTTTTAGCAATACCCAACTTCCCCTTTTAACCTTGTTAGGGTCATTAAGTCTTGCAACTTAGACTTATGGTACAATTTACAACTCTCTTGACTTTGTTAAGTCATGTAAGTTTTAAGCCTTTAACACTTATCTCCCCCTTTAAACCTTGATCATAATCAAGTGTTTACTCATCCCTAGTGAGGTGAACTACAAGTGCTCTGATTCCATCCTTGTAAGTATATGTAGGCACAAGACCACAAAGTTTTGGCGAGCATACTTAGTAATAAACCCTTAGGTTCCTATCGTCACCAATAAAACCCAAACACAAGACATCTCAAAGAAAGTAGCAAAGAATAACACAAATACTAGCAATAGGTTCCTATAGAGTACTATAGATGCTTAGGATGCTAACACCTTTGTCATACCCTAAATTTTGACCCTAAGATCCTACACCATTTTCATATCATATGACTATACCTTTATGCATCACTAACCTATTTGGATATACAAAGTTTGTTCCTTGTTTCATTTGTGACTACCAATTAGGGTTTTGAGCCTCATAAAGGAATCAGGCAAAGGATCAATTAATCATTGACTTGATCTTCAACCTATCAAGTCTCTCATTCATCCATAAAGATCAAGAGGTCTTCTTCATCAAGATTCAATCACAAGTATACATCAATTCAAGTGGATCAAGCCCCAAGGTCATCTAAGGCACCAAATTAGGGTTTTGGTTGATCAAGGCCTCAAAAGAGAAATTTTCATCTGAGCATGAGCCAATACCTCAAGATATGTGTCAAGGAGCTCAAATATACCTTAGGAGTCTAACCAAGTACAAAATTTCTTCATTTCAAAATCAACAAGAATCAAGATCATCAATGCACCAAGATTAGAGTTTTGACCTAATTCAGTCTTTGGGTTGACATTTGAAGCAAGGCATGATCCAATACCTCAAGATATTTTTCAAGGACCTCAAATACACCAAATTGGTTCATTCATATAATTGGATTGATCCAAATAAATTGATTCATAAACAAAACAAAGATTGAAATTCATTTGGACCATAAGCTAGGGTTTTTGATGAAAAGTCAATTGTGTCGTTGACTTTTGACCAAGACATGATCTCAAACCTTGGGGCATGACTCAAGACATTCAAAAACACCCTTGAAATCCATCCATGATATTTAATTTATCCCAAGGGTTTGATCTCATAAAGGATCACAAAGTTCAATATTCATCTGATACAAAAAGCAAATGTGTTGAAAATCAAGTTTAACTTTTTGAGTTTTTGGTCAACCATGCCCTTTTCAAGTCAAGAATAATGTTAATATGTGATTCGGATCATGATTGATCAATAAAAATCAAGAAAAGTGAGATAACTTGTAAAGAGGGAAACGTTAGAAAACTTAGAAAATTTTCCAAGTCATGAAAAACATTGATTTTTGCCCTACTTTGCAAGATCATAACTTCCAAACCAAGCTACCATTTTCTTGGATCCAAATATCAAATTGAAGAGCTTTTTACATACTACAACATTTTCACTTATGGCGGATTCCCAAAAACTGCATAAATTTTGAGATATGAAGCCATGAAGTTAGGGTTTTAAGACTTTTTGAACCTTGACACTTAGAAAATTTTTAGGCAAAATCTATTTTGTGTTTTAGCCATCTTTAAGGGAATTTTCCACAATGATACAACTTAAATCAAGACCAATTATGAATATCAAAGTTAAAGAAGGATATCTCAGCTTTCCAACAAGTACAAGAACATCCATTGAGCATGCTTGAGCAAGAAGTTATGGATTTAACAACATGACATGATCAAACTAATTTTCAAGACAACATTAGTGCATTACTTGTGTCACACGTTTTTCACCTCCAATTTTTGTCACTTTACAAGCCTTGTCATCCTCCAAGATTAAAAAGAATCTTGTTGAATCACATAATATCTTCAGCTTTGAACCATAAGTCAAGGATCCACACCAGTTCAGATATGTTCAAAAATAATGAGTGTTCAAACCTGTAAAATGCCAATTGAGTCAAGATTCTAGTTATGCTAGAGAAGACTAATGGTACCTTAGAATTTAAGTTAAAGCTACATGGCTATATCCATTGGACAATAGCAGACTCCCTCATTCTACACTATTCATCCAAAACAAATCAGTTCTCCTATAAGTAGAGGTCATTTTGCATTAATTCAAATACACCAAAATAATACCAAAGCTTGTTTTCTCACATTTCCTCTCGTTTCAGAGTTTCATAATTCAAAAGTGAGAAATCAAAATTTTCATTTCAGAGTAATTCCACTCAAACCAATCATCCAAACACATCAGAAATCATCCCTTGAAAGTTTTCAAACCTTCATCTTCATCTGAAATCACCAAAATCAGAAAGTCAACTGTCAAAACTTCATATCTTTGACTTTTTGCATTTTCAAAGCCATGTCTTGATTCTGTCCATTTCAAAATCATCCAACATTTCAAACACACTCTAAATAACATCCTTAAACTATTCCAACAAAAGTTTCTCAACTGTAACATCATTTGGTGGAGTTTCCATTTTTGCCACTTTTGACAAATTTGCAATAAGAAGTTGGATTCTGTCCTAAAGGTTTTCATTTGGTTCCAAGCATTCAAGAAGCTTCTTTGAGGTGTATTAGAGGTGTCCAAAGCATTGGTTTACTTTTGTAGCAAGTTTCTTGAAAATTGGAAAGAGAGCTTCAAGAGGTAAGTTTCCATAGAACTTGAACTTTAAGAAATATGCTTTGCTTTGATGTACATTGATCATGATCATGTCATTTATGTTGTGTTTGAACCATTTTATAGTGTTATTATTGATTGTATCTAGTTGTAGCATAGAACTCGCAAAACCATGGCCTTTAAGGAACCACTATCGAGTTTTAAAATATAATCATTTTTAGAAAAATATAGAACCACCGTTGAATTCCTCATGAAGTTCTAGACATGATTCATCTTTATTTCATCCATTTTCATGGAGAAATGAAGAAGTTATGCCCTTCTTGCAAATGAAGAAAACTTGGTCCTTGCCCAAGCCAACCAGGTCATGGCACCTTTGTTCTAGCCAAGCCTAGTTCATTTCCACCCCCGTGGTTAAACCTACACGCCTTGTGTCCTTTGAACCATTGAAACTGGAGTTTGAATCCCCCTCGCCCCAGTTTCTTTTTATTTTTTTGATTTTCCAACTAGTTAACACATATAATAACCATCTTCCACCCTTTAGTCACCACATGCGTATGGTTGAGTTGGCTAATGTTTTGATCTGTAGGTGAGGGAACCTGGGTTCAACACCCACGGGGACCCTTTCCATTATTTTTTATCACTTTGTTTTTCTATTTTTCTTCACAATTTCAAACTATCATAACTTTCTCATTTTTTATCATTTTGGATCCATTCTTTTTGCAAATTGTTCATGATAATCTTTATTTTATATTTGTAAAAAGAAAACATCAAAAATAATTATTTTCTCACGTTTATGAGTGCTTAAAGTGTGTGGTATTTTTAGGGTTTTCTTAAGACTTCTTTTGAATCTTTTGAAAGATACATTGTCTTTTCTTGCTCACAATACATTGTTTCAATCATATATATCTTGTATGAACCTTAAATGAGGTTATGAATTTGTACATTCTTGTCCTTAGTTTGTTTAAAGATATTTTCAAGTATATGTTTACATGTAAATGTATATTGAACTTTGTCCATACCATGAGACTTTTTGCTTGGTATTTTGCCTTAATGTATGGTCTTCCTTCCATGTTTATACCATTTTGATATGTACATATGTCTCTGTGTTGATTATACCATATTTATGTGCTCCTAAACACTTTAACTTTATCTTGAAAATGCCTTTATATACATGTTTGTTTGTGTGAACCTTTGTGATGTTTCCACTTTGTTCAACACCATGTTTGAACCCTCATATCCATGCTTGGTTGTTATCAACTTGTCATTAACATGTTTAACTTGTATCAATGCTTAAATGTTCAAATATTTCCTTCATAAACTATTACCATGATAAATATATCTCTTTGAAGTTCACACCATCTTTTCATATTTTCAAAATCAATTGTTTTAAACTTTGGGCCTCTATTCAAAATGTAAGTCCCATCCCTTTCTTTCAAAATCATCTTCTATTTTCAAAACAAGAATAACATCTTGGGCCTCTATCAGAGTGTAAGGCCCTTCCCTCTTTTCAAAATTGTCTTCAATTTCTCAAAGCTTTCAATCTTTCAAAACTCAAATCTTCAACTTTCATCAAACACAGTCCTAGTGACAGTCAACTTTTAAACAATCTTGGGCCTCTGCTTAGAGTGTAAGACCCAACACCTTTGTACATAGAATCAATCTTGGGCCTCTGCTAGAGTGTAAGGCTCACCACCTTTTCTTTTCTTTTCAATAAGTCGTGGGCCTTTGCTTAGTGTGTAAGACCCAACACCTAGAATAAAACACACAAATAAAACATTCAACACATCAAACCCTAAAGATGTGCAATCTTTCATGAATTCAAACATGTCTATACTTGTGAATCTTCAATCATGTTTGTTCATATTTTGTTAGGTTTCTCTTGACATTTACATCATCCTTATTTTAGACATAGGTCAAACAATAAGATCCCTTCAATCACAAATTAGTTGAAACAACTAGTTCCCTGGCTTCCTCTTGGGCCTTATACAAGCATTATTGCCTCCTCTTAGGCATCATACAAAGAATCCCCCCCAACAAGAGAGCCTCCTCTTGGGCTTCATACAAGGAGACATGGGAAGTCTCATTCAGGTTCCCACAACCTTCTCTTGGGCTTCATATAAGGACCCTCAGGCTTATCAAAAGCATAAATCAAGTCTTAGCAATCTATACATAAATATTTTAGCCTCACCATCCTGGGCTTTGTATAGGATACAAATAAATTATTTTAGCCTCATCATCATGGGCTTTGTACAGGATACAAATAACATTCATTTGGAAGGTCTTTTCTTCAAGGAAGGTGAAAATGACAGAACACTTAAGGAAGAAATTGTGCATGTTTGGCATCATATTCATAGGAAAGGCAGAGAATCTTAGGGAAAACCAAACAACATCTCTGTGGAGCCTTATCTCCAATAGGTACAAACTAGAGCCATAAAGCTAAATATGCCTTACCCTCATCAGGAAGTGTTTCCCCTAAAGGAATCTATCCTCTACTTCATGAACGACACAGAGAAGCTTCAGGTTGCTTTTAATAAAGTTCTACATGAAAAGAACTCTTGGAGGAACATGTATCGAATTGTCAGCTTGGAGTGCACAGAGATTCAAGAACTACTAAAAGAAAAATATGCTCTAATTGAGATACTGGAACAACATGCTATAGAAAATCAAGAAGGACTGAAAAGATTACTCTCTCCCTTCACCTGGCAGAGGACCATCGATCCGCCAATAGTTGAAGAAGCCCGATCAAAGAGGCAGAAACGAAGTCAACGACAAGCATTTGGACCTTCGTCAATGATTCCTTAGGATTCATAGGCCTAGCTTTCCTTCCCGAACATTGTAAACTAATGTACTTTTCTCTGTAAGATATTGTAATCCTTTGAATTCAATAAGAGTTTCCATCATTGTACGATATTTGCAACATAAATGTTAAGAGTTCTTTTTAAAAAAGGGGGAGAGCATTTGCATATTTTGCACATCATGCATCATTCTAACATTTCAAACATTTATTTCATAAAAAACTTACACATTTATCGCACTTTAGAGTCAAACTGTCTCATTCATACAATACTCGGGTCAATCGTCAAAAGAAAATGGACAATCTTGAGGAAGAAAATAGAGAACTAAGAGAGGAAGTTAATACTCTAAAAGAAAGTCAGGAAAGGCTCAATATCATGATTGAATCACTGGCAGCAGCTCAGGATCAACCATCTCAAAGAACTGTGATCTCAGAAATTTTGTATGCACCAACGTTTGAGGTTTTCGCCAGTCTTCCTCAGTACAACATGCCTAAAGGTTTCCCCTGGGGCATGCCTTTCAATTTTGTGCCTGAAGGATATGAACCTCCGATCACTGAAGACCAAGAATCTATGGCCAAAGTCTCCAGACTTGATGGTTACAAACTTCAGGTAAATGAAGATGCAAGAGTTGCGACAGAGATTCCTATATCTGAAGGTTACAAACTTCAGATCACAAAACCGCCAAGAGCTGCAGAAATAATGATTATACCACATCCTGTGGTACATACCATTCCAGAAGAAAAAATGTTTCATGCCACTCCAAGCAAGGATATAGAAGTATATAAAAGAATGAATGAATTCCAAGAACAGTTCTTAGAAATTCAGAAAGAACTCCATGCCATTCACAAACAAGACTTGTTTGGGAAAGATGATGTCGATCTCTTCTTAGTCCCAAATGTTAAAATACCACACAAGTTCAAGGTGCATGAATTTGAAAAGTACAAAGGCAATTCCTGCCCTCAAAGTCACTTAGTGATGTATGCTCGGATGATGTCTACCCAGACAGAAAATCAATAGTTACTGATCTGCTACTTTCAAGAGAGTTTAATTGTTGCCACGCTCAAATGGTACATGGGGTTAAACCATACCAAGATCAGTACCTTCAGAGATATTGGAGCAGCTTTTGTTTACCTACACAAGTTCAATTTGGAAATGGCACCTGATAGGGATCAAATCAGAGCTATGTCTCAAAAGGATAAAGAAAGTTTCAAAGAATACGCTCAGAGATGGCGTTAAGTTGTCGCCCAGATTTGTCCTCCTCTTGAGGAGAAGGAGATGATCAAAATATTTTTGAAAACTTTGAGCTCGTTCTATTATGACCAAACGGTCTCAAGTGTGCCTAGTGACTTCACCAAGATGGTGAACATGGGAGTGCGCCTTGAGGAAGCAGTTCGAAAGGTCGATTGGTCAAGGATGTAGAACTCTCCAACAGTAACAAGAGGTATAAAAGCACTTCCAAAAGAAGAAAGAGCAAGATATCAACACTATCATATAGGGTAAACAAAGATGAAGATACCAACCTCAACAAGTAGCAACGGTATCTCCTGTTATCAACTCAGCGCCAGTTCTGACATATCAACCAAAAATTTCTCAAAATCAGCAAATTTAATAACCACAGTATCAACAATGGCAGCAACAACCTCTTCAGCAGGCTCGCCCGCAATACAACAACAACCGTTTCTCAAAGTCACCGGGGTTCAATCCTATACAAATTCCATATGCAGAGCTATTCCCAATTTTCCTAGGGAAAGGAC
Organism: Lathyrus sativus; assembly: GCA_963859935.3. Lineage (NCBI taxonomy): Eukaryota > Viridiplantae > Streptophyta > Magnoliopsida > Fabales > Fabaceae > Lathyrus > Lathyrus sativus. The sequence goes on from OZ012739.1 coordinate 131,267,241, forward strand.
ACATTCAAACCAGGACTCCTTCTGCCGTTCACAAAACTCCCCCCTATTGGTTCAAGGCTGACCAATTTAGTGTTTATCATCAAGGAGCACAGGGACATAACATCGATAATTGTTTCAGTTTTAAATCCAATATGCAAAAACTTTTGAAGAATGGAATTTTGTATTTCAAGGACACTAATCCAAATGTTCAAAAGAATCCATTACCGCAACATGAGAAGGCTTTTGTAAACTTGATTGATGAAAGTCCTGACAACAATTATCAAATTCATGATGTGCGCTTACTAGAATCAAATCTGGTTAAAATACATTGCAGACAAAGTGGATATGGCCATGTGCCACCTCACAACTATCATCAATGCGATATTTGTTCCAAGAACAACCAAGGGTGCAACATTGTTCAGGCAGCCCTTCAAGAGTAGATGGATCTGGGTTAGATCTAAGATCATAGAATTTGCGAAGTAAACATGGTTTATGAATGCTCAGGCATTGTTTAAAATTTTGACATCTGCCTAATGAATGTAAACTTGGTGGCAATGCACTCCAGACAAAGTCAACATTATCATCTATCGTTGCATGACTATAGCGCATGCTCAATTTGTTCAAAGATAATCAAAGGTGTTCTTTTGTGCAAGAGGCTCTGCAACGTCAAATGAATCTGGGATGTGTCATAACCTAATTTTTGACCCTGAGATTCTGTTTTCGTTTCGCATCATCTGCATAGCATATCATGCATTTTATCATGCATAATATCCAATTTATCAGCTGGAATAAACTTGTTGGAATTACAGCCGAATTGATCAAATAAAAATCAACTGTTTAAAATTAATGGAGGGAAAATTTCAAGATCGAGGCTGCAAATGTCAGTGATATTAATCTATCTTACGCATAGTTTAATCTGGCGTGCTCATTTAAATTTTTCGACTATCTTTTAGACGTTTTTTTGGTCAGTTTAAGCCTTTTTAGCGGGTAAAATTTATTTCAAAATCTGACCAAACGCTGTATTTTTCTGAGTCATTTATTTCGCGCTGAATATTTTAGTGTGCTCTTTTTTTAACACTTTTCTGCCCGACTTTTTATTTCGTTTTTAAATCGTTTTTATTTAAATAATCATTTAATTTATTTAGATTTAATTAGATGTTTAATGTTAAATTTTTATTTTTACTAATTAATTTTATTTTTAATTTGTTTATTAATATTTTCTTTTTAAAAAACACAAAATCATAATTTTTAATTCTTTTTATTCTTGTTTTGTAATAAAAAAAACACAAAAACGTGATTTTTAATTCTTTTAATTCTTGTCTTATTATAAAAACTACGAAAATATAATTTTTAATTCTTTTTATTTTTGTCTTATCATAAAAAAACACAAAAACATGATTTTTAATTCTTTTTATTCTTGTCTTATCATAAAAAATAAAAAATTATGATTTTTAATTCCTTTTATTCTTGTCTTATTATAAAAAAACAAAAAACATTGTGTTAATTGTTATTATCATTCTTATCTATTTTCTAGTCCTATATATTTGCATTAGAAAAAACAAAAGGTATACAAAAAAAAGAGAAAAAACAACAAGAAAAAGGAAGAAAAAAAGTTCAGAAATATACACATTTGCAAGAGATAGAAAAAATAGATTAATAAAGAAAAAGACTAACAGTAAGAAGTTGGAGTTGGATATTCCCGACGCGCACAAACCGTTTTCAGCTGAACCGTCGCACCACACTCTTTTTCATCTGTAGCCGCACCTTTCACCACTGGTTGTCGTTTCGATCACCTTCGGTTAGTGATGTAACATCTTTTGATTTAGGTATCACCCCTTGCATCTTGTTTTTATTTGTTGTGTTATGTATAAATCTGGATCTGTTTGGCTTTACGAGTTGTGATTGTGAGACTTTAGTTTTTTAAAAAAAACTGAGGAGATGAGAGAGAGAGAGAGAGAGAGAGAGAGAGAGAGAGAGAGTAAAACTGCTACGTTGTGTTGTGGTGGAAATAGGATATCAAACTATTAATTAATTTGAATCATAATTCAATTCACAACCGCTCTTTGATTTATCCGAAGGAAAAGGTCAAAAGAGGGAAAACCTATTTTTGCATCACAAACACAATGCAGGGAGAGATCTAGGTAAGGGGTTGGTTAAGCTTAGGGAAGGTGTTAGCACCCTAAACTTCTGTAGTACTCTACAGGAACCTTTTGTCTGTTTTTGCTATTTTCCTTTAATTATTTGCTCTAGGTATATAGAAAGCTAATGGTTAAGATAAAAGAAAGACCTAAGGGTTAGTCCTAAGTTTACTCGGCAAGATTCGCATCTTATGCCTACGTATCTTGGATAGGAAATGGAATTAGAGTAATCGTAGTTCCCCTCGTAAGGAAGGTCAGAAACGTCTTAACTGTGGTCAAGGTTTCAATGGGTAATAAGTGTTCATATGGAAGCGCTTATGTGGAGTGTGGAGACTCCAATTTCTACGTTGAAATTGTTAGTTAAAATTAGGGTTAGATCACGACGAGAAACCCTAAAGCAGAGTACAGCAACTCTTTAACCTAAAGCTAGGGTAAAGGGTAATTTGGTCCACGGCGGGACGCCTATGAATTAGGGTTTTGGAACATGAAAAGGTTAAGGGCGAGGACTATTGACACGGCGGTCAAACTGTTAGACCTAATCCTTCGGAATGTGAAAACAATTAACGGTAAATACAGCGCAATGGAAAAATAAGCATCAGGTGACAACATTGAAATATAAAGTGCACAAATAGAAAAAATTGCGATGATTGCCTCACATGATTACAAACCATAAACAAAATACAGATATGATTACTAATTGTTAACCCATGATAAACGAAAATCAAGTACAATCAGATGAGAAAATAGAACACGTTAGTAAAAAAACAAGGTTAGACAGAACCCAATGGCAAATAATGAAATAGTTAATATTGAAAAAATATTTACAATGCTAGAATTTTTAAAGAAGAAAAGAGCTCATGTTAGATTTTTATTTAATTTTTACAAAAAAAAACTAGTTTCAATTTTTATTTTTTTGGAGAAAGTTAATGGTGTTAATTATTAAAAAATGTTTTAATCTTGAAAAAGGATTTAGTTTTAAAAACATTTTAGTTTTAAAATTTTAAAAAGAGGTTTAGTTTTACTTTAAAAAAAGGTTATTTCTAAAAAAGAGTTAGTTTTAATCTTTTAGATAGAAAAGTATTTATTTTTTTTGTTTTAAGAAAAGTGTTATTATTTAAGTTTTAATAAAAGAAAATTACTTTACAATAAAAAATATTACAAGAAGTTAACTAAAAAAAATAAAAAAAACAAAAAAAAAAACAGGTGGGTTAGGCCTGGTAACCACATCCCAGACCCAACCCGGTCCGCGGTTCACAAAACAAAGGGGCAGGGTCACAAACATTAGGGTTTTAACCCTAGAATCAAGTGAGCACAATGGCGGCACTCTCTATTGCTCACCTTCTTCGAAGGTTTGAAGCGACTTAAACGGCGAGAGGTTCTCCGATGGCGATGGTTTACGACGAACCATTTTCGAAAGGGTCTCCACTGAGCGGTAATTCTCGAGTCAGCTTGGTTGGGAGTCACCCCTTATAAGCCTCATCGAATATATCACCATCCTATAATAATGCCACTCAAGTCCGGGTGTAGGACTTATCTCACAACACATGGAACCAAACCCCAACCAAGGTACAATATATATATATATATATATATATATATATATATATATATATATATATATATATATATATATATATATATATATATATATATATATATATATATATATATATATATATATATATATATATATATATATATATATATATATATATATATATATATATATATATATATATATATATATATATATATATATATATATATATATACAAATGAATAGCAAAGCAAAAATAGTAAACATAAAAAAAATAGGCATAACCCTCGAAAGATTAAGAAGTCTCCCCGGTGAAGGCGCCATTTTCTGTTGCGGTGGAAATAGGATATCAAACTATTAATTAATTTGAATCATAATTCAATTCACAACCGCTCTTTGATTTATCCAAAGGAAAAGGTCAAAAGAGGGAAAACCTATTTTTGCATCGTAAACACAATGCGAGGAGAGATCTAGGTAAGGGGTTGGTTAAGCTTAGGGAAGGTATTAGTACCCTAAACTTTTGTAGTACTCTACAGGAACCTTTTGTCTATTTTTCTATTTTGGTTTAATTATTTGCTCTAGGTATATACAAAGCTAAGGGTTAAGATAAAAGAAATACCTAAGGGTTAGTCCTAAGTTTACTCGGCAAGATTTGCATCTTGTGCCTACGTATCCTTGATAGGGAATGGAATCAGAGTAATCGTAGTTCCCCTCGTAAGGGAGTTCAGAAACGTCTTGACTGTGGTCAAGGTTTCAATGGGGAATAAGCGTTCATATGGAAGCGCTTACGTGGAGTGCGGAGACTCCAATCTCTACGTTGAAATTGTTAGTTAAAATTAGGGTTAGATTAGGGATTCCACGGCGAGAAACCCTAAAGCAGAGTACTGCGACTCTTTGACCTAAAGCTAGGGTAAAGGGTAATTTGGTCCACGGCGGGACGCCTATGAATTAGGGTTTTGGAACATGAAAAGGTTAAGGGCGAGGACTATTGACACGGCGGTCAAACTGTTAGACCTAATCCTTCGGAATGTGAAAACAATTAACGGTAAATACAGCACAATGGAAAAATAAGCGTCAGGTGACAACATTGAAATATAAAGTGTACAAATAGAATAAATTGCGCATGATTACAAACCATAAACAAAAAACAGAAATCAAGTAAAAAAAACAGATAAGAAAATAGAACACGTTAGTAAAAAAACAAGGTTAGACAGAACTCAATGACAAATAATGAAACAGTTAATATTGAAAAAAGATTTACAATGCTGGATTTTTTTAAGAAGAAAAGAGCTCATGTTAGATTTTTATTTAATTTTTACAAAAAAAACTAGTTTCAATTTTTATTTTTTTTTGGAGAAAGTTAATGGTGTTAATTATTAAAAAATGTTTTAATCTTGAAAAAGGATTTAGTTTTAAAATTTTAAAAAGAGGTTTAGTTTTAATTTTAAAAAAAAGGTTATTTCTGAAAAGAAGTTAGTTTTAATCTTTTAGAAAGAAAAGTATTGATTTTTTCTTTTTAAGAAAAGTGTTATTATTTAAGATTTAATAAAATAAAATTACTTTAGAATAAAAAAGATTACAAAAAGTTAACTAAAATAAATAAATAAATAAATAAAGCAGGTGGGTTGGGCCGGGTAACCACATCCCGGACCCAACCCGGTCCGCGGTTCACAAAACAAAGGGGCAGGGTCACGAACATTAGGGTTTTAACCCTAGAATAAAGTGAGGACAGCGGCGACACTATCTATTTCTCTCGTCTTCTCCGAAACTTGTTCTTCCTTTGTATGCTTTTCCTCCATGCATGTTTGATCCTTTCTTGATCTTTGGCTGTCCGTGGTACCTGCAAAAATGGAAAACGAAAGCCGTTACGGGGTTGCTCACCTTCTTCGAAGGTTTGAAGTGACTTAAACGGAGAGAGGTTCTCCGATGGCGATGGTTTACGACGGTTGTCAATGGCGATCGGGAGAAGTGGGATGTTTGGCCTCGACGACGATGATGAGACGACGTCGTTTCGTCTCTCTGAGTCTGGTGATGGTTTTGTCCTCTCTCTTTCAGTCCGGAGTCGTAGATGCTTGGATTTCAACGATTCTCCGATGATGTTGAAGCTGAGGATACTTTGCTGTGGGTAATAAATGTGAGCGTATCCTTTGTTCTTGCCGGAAGACCGTTCTTTTCCTCTTCTGCTCGAAGTGATGATGAAAAAGCTCTTTGCTCTTCTGAACTTCCGAGCGCGGCGGCGCCGTTCTCTCTGTTCGTTAGGGCTTCCTTATTTTGGTGAGTTCGTACTGTATTTTTTCTGGTGTTAGGGTTTCAACGCCATTTCTGGGTGTTGTTCTTCTTTTGATGATTAGGGTTTCACCGCCCCCCTTTTGTGATTCTTGACGGTTTTGTTTTATATTCTTCTTTTCCACTCTTACTGGGCTTGGAGCATGGATTTACGTTATTTTTCATGACAGATCTGAGATTGGATTTCTTTTGCTGATTTTGGGAGATTTGATTGATTTTTTATCAGATGGATTTAGTTGGTGATTTCTGCCTCTAATTGGAACCCGCGGATTTGGATTTTTGTTGGATAATTGCTTTTTCCGAATTTAGGTCCAAATGTGGTGTGATTCACTGGATATCCGTGGATTCTGATTCTGGATTGATTTTGAGTCATTTGAATATCCAATATTTACTTGATAGAACAAATTTTTCAATTCTGGATTGGATTTGGATGTTGGTGGTCTGTTTGGCTTTGAAATCCATTTTTCCAAAATAAGCGCTTATCCGAATAGTCACTTTTTGGCTGAAAACACTTCTTTTTTCTCTTCTTCTGACTGTCCCGAAAAAGAATAGAATATTACTGGTTGGTACTGAGGTCGGGAATCGGTTTGGGAGTTGGCTTCGGCATTTGTCGTTGCCCTCCCGACACCCGATGATGAAATCACTCTGAGGGTGTCAAAAATAAATTAATTTCTAACATTTACCTCTGTTGTCTCTGTTTTTGTTTGTCTGTGTGTAGGTACGAAGGAAAAATCGGGCCGAGCATGAAGGTTTAGTCGCGAAGTCAGTCATGAAGAATATTTTTAGGAAATTAGTATATTTAGGATAAAATGTAATTTTAAATCCTTTTTGTAAGTTGTAAATAAAAAATATTATGAAATAAAATTCAATATATTTTTCCATCCAAATCACTTTCCGATTCCTTTTCCGTAATTTAAATTTGTCGCAACCGAACGTCACACAAAAAAATCCGATTAAATCCCATTGATCAAGTGCCTCCGAATAAATCCCAATGATTAAAATTTTATCAATTAAACTTTCACGAATGGATTAACTGCACCAAATAGAATCATATAAATCCCATAAAATTATCCAAATCAACTTTGTCATCTCAAAACGTGTTGTTCCACTTAAAATCGACATGACCTTTAATTCCAACCCATTATTCCTTAAATTAAGTTGCCATTTGATGATAGAATTTGTGAGGGAAAACTGTCTCACAACATACGTTCTCAAGTTTCGATGATGACAAAGTACAACCTCGGATGAATCAGAATCGTCATGCAATACTTAACATATTACATCCTTCCTATATCCTTTTAAATCATCATATTTCATTGGCAATATATGTGACTAATGTTTGGTCGTGACAAGATGCACGAAACAACAAACATATCAATTTTTGCAGGTTTTGTAGCTATGAGTCAACCATACCACTCAGCGCATGAAGCTGTGTATTCCCCACGGGTCAGCGCATGGAACCATGCGTCGACCGTTAACTTGGCGCATGCAGGTTTAAGAATCAGACGGCTCAGCACATGAAGATCATGCGTCGACCGCTGACTCGGCGCATGACAGTTTGAGTGTCACACGGCTCAGCGCACGCCGACCCTATGGTCGACCGTTCGCGCGCAGAAACAGAAATTCTGCTATGTTTCTTTGATCTGTCATCTGTCTGTTTTGTATTTCTATAAATAGCTGTCTTTTCAATTTCAACAACTAACATTATTTTTCATAGAACATTTTTCAATAACATTTTTGAAAGCATTGTGAGAAAGTGTTCAGGTCAAGAAACGTGAAAGAGGTGCATCAGTGTTCTTCATCTTCATCGTTCAATCAACTCACAAATCCTCAAATTACAGATAATCAATTTTTTGCTGCGGTTTGTGGTTTGCTCGACGGTGATAAGGTTCGAACGCGTGATTGAAGATCCGGTTCGAGTGGAAGCTGGTGCAGGTGTTTCTTGGGAGAAAACCTTGAGGTTTTACCTATCAAGACTACAGGTTTTGAAGGCTTTTGTTACGGAATCATCGGTTCAACAATCAAGCGAGTGCGAAGGTGATTGATTAGCGGAAGGTTGATCAATCTAGTAGCTAGGGCGTTGAAAGGTTGAAGACGTTCCGGGTTCAATTTGGGTGTGTCTAAGATCAGCCGTGCCGAAGGTTTGATCAACGGAAGAGTTGTCAATAAGGTGGCTGCAATCGGAGGTCATTCACATCAAATTGGAGGACTTGATTCATCTTGAATCAAGGGGCAAGAAGTGGTAGAAATTGTCAGCAACATTAAGATTGTTTGTATCAATTGTCTATCGATTCTTGTGTATAACTGTTCTACCAAACAGGTGATATCTATTCAATACATATCTCAATTCTCTTTGTAGAATTGAGGGCAGACGTACCCCAACGCGAGGACGACTGGGGGAACTGCCTCATCAAATCGTGTGTTCCTTTATTTTCTGCATTTTCAATTACAGCTTAAAAATTAAGTGATTCTAGAATAAGTGATTTTGTCAAATTGTAGTATTGATTGAGTGAGTTGGTGAAACACTGTTTTTTAACTACTAAGTACAATAGAAATACTGTACTAAGGCTTTTTTAATCACTCATTCAACACAAATATCATTTAAGGTATTTGTGCACACCAACTGTTCGACAAAAGTGCTGAACTAAAACTGCCTTAATTTTGCTGCTAGTTTTGTGCACACCAACTGTTTGACAAAAGTGCTGAACTAAAATTGCCTTAATTTTGCTGCTAGTTCTGGTGTAATTTTTGATCATTGGAATAAGGAAATAGTACGAGTGAATCACATCTGAGTTTTGCATAAAAGTGTGTAGTGATTTACTATCCGTTATCGTCTTAATTTCATCCGCTTGACGCATATCCGGCTCTCCAATAGTTGTTCGTTTTAGACTATATTTTCCAAGGCCGCTTCCGCATTTGAAAACAATTTTGAAAACCAATTTTATTGGTAGCGCCACTCAAATTTTTAAAAGGGATCTATTCAACCCCCCCTTTTAGATCCGTGCCTTAGTCTAACAAGTGGTATCCAGAGCTCCGGTTGTCCGGTGCTTCAAATACAACATTGATAGAATAATGGCAAACGAACCAAAAGGGGCGTACAATAGAGCTCCCGTTTTTAACAGTGAAAATTATAGCTATTGGAAAGACTGTATGCGGGTGCACATTAATTCCATAGATAGAAAGATATGGAACGTTATTCTCAATGGTCCGATTGAAATAACCATGACAAATGAGAATAACGAAGTTGTGCCAAAGCCCGAAGCACAATGGACCGACGACGATGAGCGAAAGTATAATTACGATTGGAAAGCTAAGAACATTCTAATCTCCTCATTAGGTGTAGATGAATACTACCGTGTATCCCATTGCCCTACGGCTAAGACTATGTGGGATGCACTACAAATTGCCCATGAGGGGACAAACGATGTTAAGTTGGCTCGAATCAACACTCTTATACAAGAGTTTGATCTTTTTTTCATGGAGCAAGGGGAATCCATTGCTGACATGCAAAAGAGATTTACTCATCTCATAAACAGACTACATTCACTAGGAAGACCTATTTCCAATGATCTTGCTACTAATAAAGTTTTGAGATGTCTTAGCAGGGAATGGCAGCCGAAAGTGACCGCCATCAAAGAGGCAAATGATCTTACGATATTAGACCTGACTACATTGTTTGGCAAACTACAAGAGCATGAACAGGTACTCTTGAGTCTTGACCAACATGAAAGGAAAGAAAAGAAGGACAAAGTAAAGATGAGTGAAAAAAAGTCCATAGCTCTTAAGGCTTCTTCCTCGAAGTCTAAAGCAAAAGAGCAAAGTGATTATTCTTCAAGCGACGACGAAGAAGAAGACATAAATGAGGACATGGGGCTGTTCGTTAAACGGTATAACCGGTACGTGAGAAAGAACGGCATCCAACATTCGGAGAAGAACCTGGTAAATTTCCGAAGGCAATCAAGGTTCTCCAAAGATGACAATCAAAAAGGCAAAAAGACTAGAGGAACGTGCTATAAATGTGGAAAGCCCGGTCACTACAAACCGGACTGTCCAATGAACAACAAGGGAAAAGAAAAGGAACCATCGAAGTCACATAAGAGAGCATCAAAGCCTAGGAGGGCGTACATCGCGTGGGAAAGCGACAGTGATTCTTCCTCCTCTAATGAAAGCTCTAGTGATGAAGAAGAGTCCGTGAATCTATGTCTCTCCGCAAATCAGAAAAAGAAAAAGAAACAGGTACGTCACTCTAGATATAATATGTCATCTAATATGTCTCATTCCGAATTACAAACCGCATTCGATGTTTTACACAAGGAAGCAACTGAAGCCTTTAAGAAACTTGCTTCTAATAGAAGAATTTTTACATATTTAGAGCACAAAGTCTTAGAGTCCGAAAAGAAATTAGAGGACCTTAAGGCTTCCATTGTGAAAGATAACGAATCGGATTGTAAGGACAATAGTAATCCTTTCAACTTTGGTTGTGATACTTGTCATATTTGGCAAGGTGAGGTTAGAAACCTTAAGGCCAAATTAGACAAGGCACTTAAACCTAAAATTACATTTGCAATCGATAAAAAGGATTTTAGAAAAAGTATGATAAACCCATATCAAAAATATGCATATGTAATTAGGGATCAAGCAAGTGAAAGTGATTCTAATGTCGACTTTGTATGCTTTTACTGTTGCAAGAAAGGCCACTCTATTGGTAAATGTCGATTTAGGAGATTTCTTGTTCCTAAAGGCATCTACCAATGGTTGCCCAAACGCAACCGTCTTGTCGCTAACCTATTAGGACCCAATATGCCATTGGGTACCTCCCTTTTCTGAGTTATATTTTGACAGGTGAAATGTGTCGAGTCCACCGAGAGAAGATGGATTCTTGATAGTGGGTGCTCAAGGCACATGTCTGGAGACATATCCTTATTCATAGACTTCGTGGCTAAGAAGAAAGGGTATGTAACATACGGTGATAACAACCGCGGAGCGATACTAGGTAAAGGTAGTATAGGTAATCCCTCCTCTACTACAATTTCCGATGTATTGCTTGTTGAAAACCTTAAACATAATCTCCTTAGCATTAGCCAATTATGCGACAAAGGTTACAATGTTTCCTTTTCAAAAGATTGCTGCAAAATTGTGCATGAAAGTGATAAGAAGAATGTGTTTATTGGTTTTAGAGTAAACAATGTGTATATGCTTGACTTGAATATGGTATCCCCAACAAGCGATCAATGTCTCATATCTATGAGTGAAGACTCATGGCTATGGCATAGGCGCTTAGCGCATGTCAACTTTGACTTACTCAATAAGATTGTCTCAAAAGATCTAGTACTAGGACTTCCCAAAATTAAGTTCACCAAGGATCACCTTTGTGATGCTTGTCAAAAAGGAAAACAAACGAGGATCTCCTTTAAATCCAAAAAGATTATTTCAACAACGAGACCTCTTGAACTACTTCATATGGACTTGTTTGGGCCGTCTAGGATCAAAAGTCTAGGAGGAAACTATTACGGATTCGTAATAGTGGACGACTTTTCTAGGTTCTGTTGGACCATCTTCTTAGTGAGTAAAAGTGACACGTTTGCCGCTTTTGAGAGATTTGCCAAGCTCTCCCAAAATAAGTTAAATACAAACATTGTGTCAATAAGAAGTGACCACGGAGGTGAATTTGAAAATCATTTATTTGAAGAATATTGCGGTAACCATGGCATCGATCATAACTTCTCGGCTCCACGAACTCCTCAACAAAATGGGGTTGTGGAGCGTAAAAACAGAATTTTAGAAGAATTGGGAAGAACAATGATTAATGATAGTGGTTTACCAAAATACTTTTGGGCCGACGCCATTAGTACGGCATGTTATGTTTTGAATAGGGTACTCATCCGTCCCATTCTAAACAAAACTCCGTATGAACTTTTAAAAGGGCGAAAGCCTAATGTTTCTCACCTTCATGTTTTTGGATGCAAGTGCTTTGTATTAAACAATGGAAAGGAAAACTTGGGCAAGTTTGATTCAAAAGCCGATGAAGGCATTTTTCTAGGGTACTCGCAATCAAGTAAAGCATATAGGATTTATAATAAAAGATTACTAGCTGTTGAAGAGTCTGTGCACGTTACGTTTGATGAGTCCTATCCGAGAAATGTCGGAAAGGATAGTGTTGTTCATGGTGCAGGTACATCCACAGAAGACATACTCAAAGGTGGCGAAACGGGGATTGATCAACCCGATAGAGTCAAAATTGAGGAGGATAAGGATGCACACCATGAGGTAACTGAGGAAGCTCATCCGCCTACAAACGATGATCTCCCTCAAGCTTGGAAGTCGTGTAAAGATCATCCAATTGACAATATTCTCGGAGACATCACAAAGGGAGTCACCACTCGATCTAAGCTAAGTAACTTTTGTTATCACTTCGCTTTCGTTTCACAAATAGAGCCTAAAAACCCCAAAGAGGCCCTACTCGATGAGCACTGGTTTTTATCGATGCAAGAGGAACTAAATCAGTTTAAAAGAAACGAGGTATGGGACCTTGTCCCTCCTCCGCGAGGCCATCGAGTAATCGGCACCCGATGGGTGTTTAGGAACAAGTTGGACGAAAACGGGGTAATAACCCGTAATAAAGCGAGATTGGTCGCTCAAGGGTATAACCAAGAGGAAGGCATCGACTATGAGGAAACTTATGCGCCGGTTGCCCGACTCGAGGCTATACGCCTTTTACTCGCCTTTGCATGTGCAAAGGATTTTAAGTTATTTCAAATGGATGTTAAAAGTGCGTTCCTTAACGGTCACATAAATGAAGAAGTATATGTGTCTCAACCTCCCGGTTTTGAATCTCATGAATACCCTGAACATGTTTACAAGTTAAAAAGAGCTTTATATGGTCTCAAACAAGCTCCTAGAGCTTGGTATGAGCGACTAAGTAAGTTTTTACTTAATCAGGGGTACTCACGAGGAAAGGTTGACACTACACTCTTCATTAAACGTCAAGGAAAGCACTTGATTTTGGTGCAAATCTATGTTGACGATATTATATTTGGATCCACTAACATGAATCTCGTGAGAGAGTTTTCTGACCTCATGCAGGGCGAATTCGAAATGAGTATGATGGGGGAGCTCACATACTTCCTCGGCCTGCAAATTAAACAACTCCAAGAAGGGACATTCGTGAGCCAAACAAAATATTGTTTGGACTTGATCAAGAGATTTGACATGGCAAAATCCAAGGCCATAGACACCCCAATGCCTACATGCGTAAATTTGGATAAAGATGAAAATGGCAAGGACGTAGAGGTAAAACGATATAGAGGTATGATTGGTTCACTTCTCTATCTTACTGCGTCACGTCCTGATATTATGTTTAGTGTGTGCATGTGTGCACGATACCAATCATGTCCCAAAGAATCCCACCTAAAAGCTGTTAAACGAATTCTTCGATACCTGTCAGGTACCCCGAAGTATGGATTGTGGTATTCTAAGGGTAGTGATTGCTCGTTGGTAGGTTACTCCGATTCCGACTTTGCCGGGTGCAAATCGGATAGGAAAAGCACTAGTGGTACATGTCATTTGTTTTCAAACTCCTTGGTTAGTTGGCATAGCAAGAAACAAGTTTCAGTTGCTTTATCAACGGCCGAGGCGGAATACGTTGCCGCTGGTAGTTGTTGTGCTCAAATTCTGTGGATTAAGCAACAACTACTAGATTTCAATCTTAAACTTGAACGTATTCCTATCCTATGTGACAACACTAGCGCTATTAACCTTACCAAAAATCCCGTATTACACTCTCGTACTAAACATATAGAAATTCGACACCATTTTCTTAGGGACCATGTTGAGAAAGGTGATGTTATATTTGAACACGTTGACACTAAAAATCAACTAGCGGACATTTTCACAAAGCCGCTAGCAACGGAACCTTTCTTTCATATCCGCCGAGAACTTGGCATCCTCGACATTTCGGAACGGGAATAATATTTGCTGATGTTATCTTATTTCATTCAAATAATCATGCTGTTGTACTTCTAACAATTTGATATTCGTGTAAGTACAAGTATGTTGTTTATCAAGCTACTCCGGCATTAAGGTGATATTGTTCCATTTCTCTCTCTCTCTCTCTATATATTTTTATGTGATCTCAAAATAAAATATGTGATGCATAGTTGACCTATCTGTTATGTATTGAATATTGTTTGATTAAACACTATTGTGGCATTTTGTCTGCATCAACTAAGCATCATAACATAGGTAGCAAAAGAAAAATTCTGAGTTTTCGTGGCTTGAGTCGACCATATCAGAACAGAGGTCGACGCACTCTGTTCAAAATCTGTGATTATCAAAATTTCTACAGCATGCGTCGACGCATGCAGGGCTATGGTCGACGGTTCGCTAAAAATCCCAGTTTTTTTTCTTTAGCGCTAACTGTTCAAATTCTGCATTAATTCAAAGCATGCATCCATTCATATTCTTTGGTAACCGCAGCTATTCCCATCCACTCCTACTTTTCTCTCTTCTCCACAACTACTTGCCTCCTCCACTTTCCCACAAACCCTAAGTGTGTTTGCAACAGAAAAAAATTCACCTTCTCTCCATCTTCAACTTGTCTCTTACCCATGGCAACCTATGCTCGCCGAAAAAGATCACGAGGGTCAACCTCCGGAACAGTGCCAATCACTGCAGAATCCCTGGTTCATCCGTCTCGTCGGGAAAACTTTAACAAAGACATTGGTAAGAGGAAAGTGGTTCGACAACACGCCTTCTATGAACTGGTTGCTGAACGCATGCATCTGGGTGAGTTCATGAACTTTCTTGCTTATCATGGTGTTGAACGATTTATTGAATGCAATGAACAATATAGCGAAGATCTGGTGCGTGTATTTTACTCTGAATTGAATGATAAATTTCACGGAGAAAACTTTCATTCCCATATTGGAACAACTCAAGTGACTGTAAATACTGAATTCTGGAGTAAGTATTTTGATATGTCTGGAGAGGATGGTCAACCTCCCCTAGCCGAAGTAACCGATTCTAAAACTCTTGAAGGTTATGAGTATAACAAAGCACTGAATAATATGCTCAAGAGGCCTTATCCGGAGCACATTGTAAACAGTGCGGCTTTTCCGAGGTCCGTCACATCCGGAAAACTCAAAACATATCCAAGGATCCTTCAATGGATTGTGGCGCGCATTCTGCGGCCTAAACAAGGTGGTTTGTCAAGAGTCGAACAAGCTGAAGTGCATCTCATCCATATACTTGGTCACGGCATTAAAATTAACTGGCCGTACTATATTACAAGCCGGATGTATGAACTAAGAGACTCCAAGCGAGGCACCGCGCTCGCCTATGGCTCATTCATTCAGGACGCTTTAAACTCTGCAGGTATCAATTACCCGTCTTTTCCATATACTCCAATTTCTCCCGATAAAGAGTTCAGTTCAAAGGTCTTTGCTATGATGGGATATGTGTGGGATCAGTCGCTCAAAAAGTACAGATTTTATCGGCGCTCAACCATGGCTGCAGCTGCCTCCTCGAGTGAAGAAAGTGCTGATGAGTCAGAGGGTGAAGAAGATGAAGAAGCAGAAGGAAGCTCAAGTGAAGATGAAGACAATCAAGGTGACAATGCAGGAGAGGCACAAGAAACCGCTGATGAGCCTCAGCTGGACCACGATATTAATGAAGGTCATCAACCATACGTGCCTTCTGAAAACTATCAACAAACATATCAAGATGACAATCAACACAATAACTGGTCTGCCTACTCAAACCAACAGGAAAATGAGGATGAGGAGAATAACCAAGGCTGGGGTGAATGGCAATACACCGGGTGGACCACCCTTGGCAAATTTTATCAGCCGTATCAACCAAGCACTGCAGACCCACCTTCTCCTCAACAACCGTCAAACAATTCGGAGATTTTAGAAATGTTGCAGTCGATGCAGTTGGAACAGCGAAATTTTATGACCAATATGCAGGAACAACAGCAAAAATTCATGAGGGATCAAAATGAAAGTATGGCACAAATTCGTTCTGAACTGCATAACCAAAATGAACGGATCAGTGGAATGTCGACTCAGCTGGACGCTCGATTCGAGACTCTAACTCACTGTCATCAAGCTGAAGAACGCGCCATTGTCGAAAGTCTTGACTTTTTGAATAACATCACAGAAGAATTTACTGATCTAGCTCATCCCCAACGCCATCCTCATTACTATGACAGGCGTGGTCGTGGTCGCGGACGTGGACGGGGCTATTAGCATGCGCTCATATGTCATTTGTTGTTTCCTATTTTGGCTTGCATTCATTTTGTTGGTTGTGTTTTGCTTTTCTGCCCAAACTCACTATGATTGTTGCTTACTTCTATGTTGATATCATGACATTTTTGTGGTTCTGTAATCTATTAACTGTTATTTCCATCGTATGTATAACTGTTGTTTACTTCTCATCTGTTGGTATCTCATTCATGCATGATTCAATGTGTTGTTATTGGGTCACGAGTTTACCTCTTTTTGATGTTGTCAAAGGGGGAGAAAAGACAAGTAGATTGTAGATCACAACAGCTATGACTGTAAAAGAAAGGGGGAGCTTACTACTATGTTAAAGATATCGCATGTTGTGTTCACCAAGCTTCGCACAGGTTTGTCATCATCAAAAAGGGGGAGAATGTGAGGGAAAACTGTCTCACAACATACGTTCTCAAGTTTCGATGATGACAAAGTACAACCTCGGATGAATCAGAATCGTCATGCAATACTTAACATATTACATCCTTCCTATATCCTTTTAAATCATCATATTTCATTGGCAATATATGTGACTAATGTTTGGTCGTGACAAGATGCACGAAACAACAAACATATCAATTTTTGCAGGTTTTGTAGCTATGAGTCAACCATACCACTCAGCGCATGAAGCTGTGTATTCCCCACGGGTCAGCGCATGGAACCATGCGTCGACCGTTAACTTGGCGCATGCAGGTTTAAGAATCAGACGGCTCAGCACATGAAGATCATGCGTCGACCGCTGACTCGGCGCATGACAGTTTGAGTGTCACACGGCTCAGCGCACGCCGACCCTATGGTCGACCGTTCGCGCGCAGAAACAGAAATTCTGCTATGTTTCTTTGATCTGTCATCTGTCTGTTTTGTATTTCTATAAATAGCTGTCTTTTCAATTTCAACAACTAACATTATTTTTCATAGAACATTTTTCAATAACATTTTTGAAAGCATTGTGAGAAAGTGTTCAGGTCAAGAAACGTGAAAGAGGTGCATCAGTGTTCTTCATCTTCATCGTTCAATCAACTCACAAATCCTCAAATTACAGATAATCAATTTTTTGCTGC
Organism: Lathyrus sativus; assembly: GCA_963859935.3. Classification (NCBI taxonomy): domain Eukaryota; kingdom Viridiplantae; phylum Streptophyta; class Magnoliopsida; order Fabales; family Fabaceae; genus Lathyrus; species Lathyrus sativus. The sequence continues at coordinate 131,284,516 of OZ012739.1, forward strand.
GGTTTGTGGTTTGCTCGACGGTGATAAGGTTCGAACGCGTGATTGAAGATCCGGTTCGAGTGGAAGCTGGTGCAGGTGTTTCTTGGGAGAAAACCTTGAGGTTTTACCTATCAAGACTACAGGTTTTGAAGGCTTTTGTTACGGAATCATCGGTTCAACAATCAAGCGAGTGCGAAGGTGATTGATTAGCGGAAGGTTGATCAATCTAGTAGCTAGGGCGTTGAAAGGTTGAAGACGTTCCGGGTTCAATTTGGGTGTGTCTAAGATCAGCCGTGCCGAAGGTTTGATCAACGGAAGAGTTGTCAATAAGGTGGCTGCAATCGGAGGTCATTCACATCAAATTGGAGGACTTGATTCATCTTGAATCAAGGGGCAAGAAGTGGTAGAAATTGTCAGCAACATTAAGATTGTTTGTATCAATTGTCTATCGATTCTTGTGTATAACTGTTCTACCAAACAGGTGATATCTATTCAATACATATCTCAATTCTCTTTGTAGAATTGAGGGCAGACGTACCCCAACGCGAGGACGACTGGGGGAACTGCCTCATCAAATCGTGTGTTCCTTTATTTTCTGCATTTTCAATTACAGCTTAAAAATTAAGTGATTCTAGAATAAGTGATTTTGTCAAATTGTAGTATTGATTGAGTGAGTTGGTGAAACACTGTTTTTTAACTACTAAGTACAATAGAAATACTGTACTAAGGCTTTTTTAATCACTCATTCAACACAAATATCATTTAAGGTATTTGTGCACACCAACTGTTCGACAAAAGTGCTGAACTAAAACTGCCTTAATTTTGCTGCTAGTTTTGTGCACACCAACTGTTTGACAAAAGTGCTGAACTAAAATTGCCTTAATTTTGCTGCTAGTTCTGGTGTAATTTTTGATCATTGGAATAAGGAAATAGTACGAGTGAATCACATCTGAGTTTTGCATAAAAGTGTGTAGTGATTTACTATCCGTTATCGTCTTAATTTCATCCGCTTGACGCATATCCGGCTCTCCAATAGTTGTTCGTTTTAGACTATATTTTCCAAGGCCGCTTCCGCATTTGAAAACAATTTTGAAAACCAATTTTATTGGTAGCGCCACTCAAATTTTTAAAAGGGATCTATTCAACCCCCCCTTTTAGATCCGTGCCTTAGTCTAACAGAATTGATGGTGGCTTGGAACGGAATAAAACAATAGAAACAGAGAAAATCCAATTAGTGGCGAAGACGGAACTATACTCCGCACCAAAAATTCCATTTAATCTCCGATGGTTAAATCCCATGCCATGAACCAACTTGGCCAAAAATTTCAATTAAACAGATATCATAAATCCAGACGTGAGCCGAAGTTTATACTGTTTTTCTTTTAAGAATTTAAATGGCAAATAGCAGAAGAACAGAAAATAAATGCCTGTCGAAACCAAATTCCGCAGAATGAATTCTTGCGCTAATTTGAGCCAAACCAAATTGATATCTCAACATAATCAAACTCATGTGATTAAACAACGGCCCTGAAACCCACTGACAACAAAGTCTCGTCTTTTGAATAAATTAACCGTATCTCGAAAGTTCCGATGTCAAGAAATTACCGCAAAATTATGTTCATCCTTAAATAAAATAAAGAACTCGGAAATGGAGGCTCTAATAAATACCTGACGATGATCCAACTTCATGAACTGTTAGCAACAAAGCATAAATGACCATTTCACCCCTCAACCATTAAAGTGTACCAGATGGGATTCTTGCAAAACAAACAGACTACATAATCAGTTAGTAGTTAGCTGATGCGAAAATGGGATGCCATGCGACATGAATCGACTAATCTGAGGGTAAAATTTGGGGTATTACAGTTTCCCTATTTAAATAACTTCGCCGAATAATTTGAGCGGCCGAGACTCGAGAAATCATGGTGGAGGGATTTAAATATAGATAACCGAAAATTTTGCCCTTAGATGCAGTGATATGCAATGCTATGGACAAAACGAAACAAGAGATAATGCTATGAATGCCATGAATATAGTATGATGCGTATGATGGAACGGTAAATGCGAATATGCAGACTACACGACAACACAGGGGACAAATGCTGGGGCACGAATCACACTAGGGAATATGACGCACTGGAGAAACAGCACGACACGGGGACTTCTAAAGTGATAGTCATTTGGTGCGAACACAAACAATTGTCACTTTAAGAAACGAAATAGTAAGACGAGTATCCTCAATGGAGATGGCACCGATGAGGCGGCCTCCACTAGGGAATATCTGAGGATAAATATTCAACAGGTTCATGCGTGACCGACTGATACTCTAGGGTAAAACGTAAAACTGTATCTGGACCACTGCAGGATCGATTAACAGAATGTCGGAGCATTGAGCAAAGAATAACATCCAAGCTTCTGTAAACTTTCCCTCGTGACAGGATCAAACAGAACTTTCAGGAATCCGTAAAAAATATACAGGGTAAAACCGGCTGTATGCCAAAACAAATGGACTGAAGGTGAGAAAAACACTTAGAAGGGGGGTTGAATAAGAGTTTAGAAAAAATATGGCAATAAAAACAACACAAGATTTTTATCCTGGTTCGTTGAACTCAACTAATCTAGTCCACCCTATCAAGGTGATTTTCCTTTCTCCACAAGGACTTAATCCACTATATTCAAACAGATTACAGTGTCAACCACTAAGAACAACTGTCTTAGTCTTCTCAAGAAATTCTGACCACAACTTGGTCTTCTCAAGGAACCTTTTACAAATTAATGTAAACTAAACAAGTGTTTAAGATGCTTCTAAAAAGCTATATCACAAACTGTGATTTTTACACTTAGATTAAGAACGAATAAAAACTATTCAGCTTTGAGTAAGAAAGATTATATGAGAGTTGTTGAATAATTTGTTCAAGATTCTTTTTAAATTCGTTAACCTTGAAGAGATGTTGAAGACGTCCTTTTATAGTGCTGAAAGTCCAATGCTTAAAGACTGTGCAAGTAGAGTAGCTGTAGCCTTTTGTCTTCACATGACTTTTCCTTTCTCAGAAGTAGAATGTTCAGAGAAATGCCTTTTGCCTGGATCCTTGTGTCTATCACAACTAAGGAATAGTTCCGTTGGAGAGGACGTTGAGAATAGTACCAAGTCTATTCACGTGCTGACATCTTTTCAAATGTAAACAACATCAGATCCTCTGATGTGCTTCTTATTCTTCAGATCAGATTCAATGAAATCAGAGTTGCAGCAAAAGTGCTTTAGCGTGAGTGATCTGATTAGAGCATAACTATTTATCAGAGCCTCTGTACTTGCAGCGTAAAGTACATTCAGAGTCTTCTGAAACAATGCATTAAACTCTTCATACAAAATCTTCAGCTACACTTAAGATGCTTCTGCAGCTTCTGCTTCAGAGTCTCTTCTGGCAGCACTCAGAATCTTCTGATAGCTTGCTTGTGATGCTTCAAAGCTTTGCGTAGACTACTGTTCAAATGCATTTTTGCTTCCATAAGAATATTTAATTTAATATCTGAAACAAAAACGCTTGAACAAAATTATAGTAAATATTTTCTTAATACAAAATTTCATTAGAGTTATCATCAAAACATAGAGATATAAGTAAACACCAATCTGTGTTCTAACAATCTCCCCCTTTTTGATGATGATAAAACATAGGAAATTTTGTTCAATAAAAAGGATAAATATATAACTGCCCTTGAGATAAAGAATCTCCCCCTGAAATGAATACTCTAATAGAAGAAAATACTTCCCTTTTTGCATGAGTATACTATTCAGATTAAGAGCCTGGTTAAAAACTTCTGGTTAGAATCCTGGTTAGAATATACTTTCCAGAATCAGAGCTTGATTTGCTTTCCAGAAACAGAGCCTGGTAATAGCTTGATTTACTTTCCAGAATCAGAGCCTGGTTTATTTTTACTGATTTTCTTTCCAAAATCAGAGCCTGGTTAGCTTTTAGGATCAAAGCCTGGTTATCAGAACCTGGTTTGAATAAAAGTCTGGTTTGGGGATTCTCAGGGTAACTTCAATGAATTTTGTCAGATGATACGTTATAGTTATGAAAGACTAAAATTCAATGTTAGATATAATTTGTTATGTCTGAATTTCATTTTAGTAACTGTTTATATTTGAACAAACAAAATTTCTTTTTCTCCACCTTTTTGTCATAATCAAAAAGAAAACTTTTAAAGACAAATAAAAGGTTAACAGAAGAAAATAGTATAAAGCTGATAACATCAACAGATGTAAAACAAATAATCAAACAGACAGATTCATTCAGAGATAATCAGAGTACATCAAGAACAAGACATGATTCAGAGAAAGCAGAAACAAAATAAAATAACACTTAAAGTGCACAAACATAAGAACTAAGATAAGCGTGATGCAAGAAGTTTAAGGATGTTGGTCATCTCAGAAGTAGATTCCTTTTGCTTAGCCATCCATTTTTGTATGTTGTTTGTCTTCTCATCTTGTTTTGCCATCCAAGATTTAATTTCAGATTGACCAGCTTCCAACACATCAATCTTGTCTTCTAGGTCTGGATTCTCTTTCTTAACTTCAGGCGAAGTAGTAGGAGCAGATTCAGATGCAGGAGTAAGAGCAGAGTCAATGATCATTGCAGATGCAGATTCAGGAGGCACAGATTCAGATGGTTGGTCTACAATCATCAGAGCTAATGGATTGGTTTCCAGAGTTACTTCAGGAGCAGATTCTTCAATAGTCTCAGAAGTAGCAGTTGCTCTAGAAGTTGAAGGTGCATCCTCAAGAAGCAATGTTGGAGATCTATTCACATTCAATAGCGTATGTCTGATAACTTCAGCAAATCTGACCTTTGTGTCATCAGAGCAAATGGTCTTCAGATTAGAAGCCACAGAGTTGAATATGGCAATGAACTTAATCCAACATTCTTCAGAAGCTTCTGGATTAATGCTCGAGAGACATTCCTTCTTTACAGAGTCTAAACTCATCCTTATTTCTTTCTTGAAATTGTCAAATAAGATATCAACATCTAGCCTGGATTTAGGTTTAAGGTACGCTTCCAGAGGTGATGGTTTGGGTTGTTCTGGTGGGGGTGGTGTGGTAAAGTTTGGGATAATGAATAGAGGACGAGGATAAGAAGGTAATGAAGGATGTTTAGAAGAAATGAAAACTTTGGATCTAGATGAAGATGATTTGGGAAACAAGAACTGTTTGAAATTTGATCTAGAGGGAATGACATCAAATGGTGTAGAAGTATAGGGGGTAAAAACATAATTTTGAGAGTGCATAGGTTCAGGTGGAATGATATCTGGTTGTTGTGTTAGATAGACTTGAAGTACAGAGGGAAGGATAGTTGAAGAAATAGGTTTATATGGAATGGTAGGGTCAGATGCTTCTATTCTGGAATAAATTTTTTTGGGTTTTAGACCATATGGAAGGGGATCAGAGGGATGAGGTTTAAAAGAAGCAAAGGATACAAACTCAGATGTTCTAGGTTCATAGCCACGGAGTGAGGGGGTGAGTAAATTTCTGGTGGTAAGTCAGATTCAGATGAATCAGATGGTTCAGATGAATGACAGGATGTGGAAGAGATATCAACCAAAGTTGTCAGAGGTTGAATATCTAAAACATCAGAGTCAGATATGAAAGGTTCAGATGGTTGGATAGATACTGGTTCAGGATTAGAAGGAATGGATTGTTCTGGTTGTGGTTGTTGTTGTTAATACCTCTTTGACAGTTTCCAGAATAGAATCTAAACTTGCCTCTGGAGGATTAACCTTTTGCTTCTTGACCCTCTTAGGTTTGACAGCAGCAGCTTCACCAGTACCCTTCCTCTTGGGTTTTGAAGAACCTTCTTCAGAAACCTTTCTCTTCTTTTTGTGTCTGGCCTCATAAATATCTGGTGCAGGTTCACCTGCTTTTTGAACCAGATTTGCTGGTAGAGGAGTTCCATCTTTTAGACACTCTGCAATGTATTTCAGAATAATCTCCCTTGGTTCATTAGCAAAGAACATAGGAAAATCATCCACTGGTATCCTTCTTAGAGTGACCTCTTCAGAATTTATTTTCTTTGGTGCAAAAGTGAATTCTTCTACAACTTTCATCCTCTGAAGACTCTTCCCATTCAGAGGTTTTCCTATTACTGAAGCTAACTCTTCCTTCAACCCAGCTTCTACCAGATGTCCAACCAGACCATTCTCAGTCAGAATGTCTGAGATAAGTCTTCCCATTGGAATCCAGTTTCTTATCTTCTGATGTTTGGTTCTGACCCCTTCCCTTGACTGTTTAACATGTGTCCACAGATGATTAAACAAAAGATACGGCAAATCCACCTTTGTGCTCTGACTCAGACAATACATGAAGTATAGCTGATCAGTGTTAACATAGTCTGGAGAATTGGAAGATTTTCTATGATGAATGCAACTCATGAAAATCTTAGCCCAGATCCTGTAAACTGGCTTCAAATCCTTTACCTTGTTAGAAGCTTCTACAGACGAGCAAACTTCTCTATACACATCAGTCATATCCACACGCCCAGCTGGCAGATTTGTGACACCATCAGTTTCCTCATACCCTATGAGTTTTCTTATAAGATCTTCAATTATGATGATTTCTTTTCCCAAAACATAAGAGACAATTGTTGCACCCCAAAATTTGACCAACATTTATTTAACCATCAAGAGTTGTATGAGGATATGAAGCTAGCCAAGAAGTCTATTCAAAGGTTCAAATGTTGATACCTTTGTCAGAGAACTCAGGAGATCCTCAGAAAGATTGGTTGAAACCAAGGATGTGTGCTTCCTAACTTGAGAGTTGTGGGAGCTCCTCAGATGATTCTAGGACTATGGGGATGGACTTGAAGCTTTGAGAAAGCTTATGAGATGTCTTGAAAGCCATCATGAAGCCTAGAGAGGTCATTGTACAAGAATTCAGAAGATTCAGCCATGAGTGGTGGAATTAGGGTTTTGACTGGGTCAACCCTAGGTCAACTGATGATTTGGAGAGGGTTGAGACCTAATCCAAAGGCCATGTGATCATGGAATGGTGTATTGAGATGCTATAAGGATGATTCCTAGACCAACTCATCATGATTGAGGAGTTTGAGAAGTTTCAAGCTAGGGTTTCTAAGGATTGGCAGTGTAAAATCCCCTAGTTTGATCCCTATCTTCAAGGCAGTTTAGCTCAAGATGTGATTGTCATATAATCTTCCCCATAACATGAATGTTGTAGAGCTTGTTCTTAGATTTAATTTGAGTGGTAGAAGTCCTTGATAGGATTTGTAGAGCTCAAGTTATGGTTTTGACAATTACAGGTCATCTGAGGTATGTGAATCTGGGTCCTTGAAAGTCACCTAACTTGCAGACAACCTTTGCCCTCGTAGGATGATTTCTATGGATTCTTGGTCAACATGAATGTTGAAGAGCATCTTCTTATATTTCTAGAGAGTACTAGAAGTCCTTTATAGGATTTGTAGAACTCAACTTATGGCTTTGACAAGCCAAGGGAATTTTGGTCATTTGGAAGTTATAGGTCATTTCAAGCATAAGGCCATATCTCCTACTTCCAAGCTTCAAATGGAAAAATCTTCAACATCAAAATTGTTTAGAATGATGTTTTAAGGCTAGTAAGGAGGTCATGAGATGTTGAAAAGGCTCATATCAAAAAGTGATAAAAATGGCCTAAAAATGAGGCATAAGTTAATTCAAGTGAAATTGAAAATCATAAATCACAAGCTATAAGTCCAAACCATGTCATGTAATAGGTCATTTTGACTCCAAATGACATTTTAAGAACAATGGTTCAGCCACAATTTTTATTTGAGGCTTGGATCATAGGGCTGCTTTGGAAAAAGCTTACTTGCATCTTAAGGTACCAAACCAAAATAAGGCAAAACTCAATAAACAAGGAAGATATGCATTGTAACTTACCCTAAATCTCATGTGGGGATAAATTCAAGTCAGAATTGGTAGTTATGAGATGCTTGGCATGAGATACCATGTAAGGAGAATGAGAAATCAAAATACCATGACATGAAAAGTTCAATTTCTCATTGGATGATCCTAGAGGGTTCTAGATGATTCTAAACCACTCTATATAACAAGTGCAACTTGCTCAGATGCAAGGTTGGTGAGAATTGGTGCATGAAAGAGAGAGTGAAATCCAAAATCTTCCATTGCAAGTCACATTCAATCTCTTCATTCTTCTTCATTGCAATCCCTTTTTTCTTCACAAACACTTTCCATAGATCCCTCTGAGTGTGTGCATGCTGAATTGAAGCTCCATTGATGGAAGATTGAAGGTGTTCCCATTGGACTTGCAAAGAAGCCATTACCATCGAATCTTGAAGTACAAGCTCTCTCCCTCCAATCTTTTGCAAACAAAAGAAGTTTCATCATCCAAGGATCATTCTTGAAGAGTTTCAAGCCTTGGAAGCAAGGATTTCATCACCTGCCATATCAAGAAGCCAGGTTTGCAAAATATCTTCCACCTCATTATTTAGGCATGGTTAGGTTAAGTTATTAGTGTAGAATTGTTAGAGACAACTAGGTGATCAATTCTGAAGAGTTTAGGGTCATTTGATGAAGTTTCAGTCATGGATACCATTTCTTGATGGAGTAAGAACTCGTGGCATAATGAGTGATAATGCAAGATTAATAGCTGGTTTTGATTAGGGCAATGTGAGGGTCATTTTGATATAGAGAAATCTAAGTTTGGTTGAAGTTGAAGATTGATCACATTTTGAGGTTAAGCGAGTTGCACCATCGGGTTTGAGGATAGAGGTCCTTTCAATGGAATCCAAGGCCATGATTGTGATCAGGGTGAAAAATGGATTAATTTTGTGTTTTACATTTTGGAATTTGATGAAGAAACGAAGGAACACGAAGGGATGGAAATCTGTGCATGAGTTCTGAGTTTCATGGAAGTTTCAGGGTAAACCCTAGCTCTAGGAAGAAGACGATCTCCAAGCCGTTGGATGAAGAGCTTGACTATTGACTGAGGATTAGATCTGATGGCCCATATTCAATTTCAGTTTTGGAGGGACTTCAGAGCGCTGAAACGCACCGTTTCATTAAACTGTGGTCTTGTGGGCTTGAGTGATAATGCTATCCCCACCCCCTTTTCAGGCCCAATTGCATAATGAACTGATTTTCTTTGATATTTGCACCGTGACTTTTTTATTTTCTGTTTGATTTTCTCAATTGTTTTTCTGATTTAACATTGGGCCTGGCGCTTTACTATCCAAACCCCCAGTCTGGGCCCAAGCGCGTGTTTGAACTAGATATTCTTACTGATTGCACCCCATGCTTCATAATTCATTTTTATTTTTCTCCATTTTTATTTTAATCTTGTAAAATTCATATCAAATTGAAAATTAAACCTTTTTTCATGGGAGTTTTTTCTCCTACTTCATATTTTTGTCTAGAAAAATATAAAATAAAAACATTTTTCATCTCATGCATTTTAATATGGGTATTAAGGGTATTAGAAATTATATGGGTATTAAGGGTAGGTATGTAGGATCCCTTAGAAATTATATTAGGATTTAATATAATAGTATACTATTTTTAGGTGATTTTTGTATTGGTTGATTGTTTGTGTTGCCTTTAGGGCATTATAAGTTTGTTTGCTTTGCTTTGTGAGCTTGGAGAGCTTGATCTTGTCCTAAGGAGCATTGAGGAGCATAGTAGAAGACTTGAAGATGGATTGAGGAGCTTGAGAGCTTGATCTTCCTTTTGTTTTGTTGTTGTTTTAGGGTTAGGGATTAGGAAGAGCTTAGACTTAGACAACTTCTTTCTTAAACATGGATGGTATCATTCACCTCCATTCCTCCCTATGATTCAAAGTCCTTCCATGGTATACACCTCTCTCCTTTGGAGGGATAAGTGAGGTACCTAGGAAGTAGAACTTTTGAGGGAACCATTCCTTTGATGTTGAACCCTTATAGGTCACCTTTGGTGGTCAAATAAGCAGTTCAATATCCCCAGCTTATCCAGTAAGTGATTTTCTCTAGTTTGATTATCTTGAGAGATGCTGAGCCTGAGCATGAAGATGAAGACTTCATTGAAGAGTATTGGAGAGGATGAATCCTTGAGTATTGCCATTCCAGCTGAAGCTTGAAGAGCAACAAGAGCAAGTTGATACTTGAAGATCCCTGAAGATTAGGTGAAGCCTGAAGGTGGAGCTGATCAAGAAGCTGAAGCTTAAAGGAGAAGATAAGTTGAAACTTATGTTGAAGGGTTGAAACCTGGAAAAGCAGTTGATATTTGTCAAGAGTGATTGAAGTCTGAAGACTGGATTGCTGTTGGAGGAGCTGAAGCTTTCTTCTTTTTCTTTTCTGTATTGCTGTGTTTTGTTTGACTTGCTTGATGCATTAGAATAAGTTCATATCTAGAATAGGTAGAATCTAGGAGCATGATTGCACTAGAGGTTGAGTTGCTCCCTCTGCTTGTATTGTTACTGTGTGGCTTTGCTTGCGGGTATTCGGTAGAGCCCAACTCCCTTGCCCATGTGGTTTGTTTACCTGATGGCACTTTATTTCATTTTATCTGTATGATTGCAGTTTACTGTTATTGCTTGATAGCATGTTGTTTATATTTCAGTATGATTACTGTTATCCATTCTGGCTTGAGGTTGAGATGAGCTTGTGGAGGCTGAAGCCCCACACACATTTCCTCCCTCACTTGCATTGCATGCATTTTACTGTTAAGTTGATGCTTTGTCTGTTTTGGTGTATCATTGACATGATCCCTTAGGACTCTCATTTCCTTTGATAAGGATTTGATGATAGAATTTTAGGTTGAAACCTATGCATGACAACTTCTAGGAGTTCCCTGTTCAAACCTCAACCATAGGATGAATCCATGGCATGACAACAGTAGGACTTGATAGTCTCCCTCCTAGTTGGGCCTGTTCTCTTCTCATCTCAAAACAGTTTAAGATACAGTAATCATGAATGATTTCTTTCGTACGTTACGAGCCTTAAGCTATCTGAGAAAGGATTGTGGGAGAGTTTCTTTTCCACAGTCTGGATGTTTAGTATGGTACCCTTTGGGTGACATGCGATGCATTCACTCTCAGGTCATAGTCTCTAGTGCGGTTGAAATCGTAAACACAATAAAAAACACTTCTTTCGTAAAAGACAGGAAATAAACCGTAGTTTCCCGAACTACGTGAGCTCTGATCTCTCATACCTGTTGAGAGTATGTAGGCACAAGATGGCGAAGTCTTGGCGAGCTACCTTCCCCCATAACCCTTCGTAGGCCGAACTACGTTGACTCTGATTTCTCATTCTCTGATGAGAATACGTAGGCATAAAGCGCGACGCTTTGCCGAGTCATTTTTCTTTTCTTTTTCAGCCAGCCTTGATAGGTAGATAGAATAAAACCAACCCGTCCAAGTAAACACAACAAGCAAGGATCCCGTCGAGTACGACGGACGTGAGGGGTGCTAATACCTTCCCCTTGCGTAACCGACTCCCGAATCCAGACAACGGTTGCGATGACCTTGTCTTATACCTTTTCGTCAGGTTTTTCCGATCGTTTCCTTTCCCGCTCTGAGGGATAAATAACGAAAGGTGGCGACTCTTCTGTCATGCAGGCACCTTATTTTTGCGCAAGCGACAGCTGGCGACTCTGCTGGGGAATTCAACGGTTCCCTGAGAGTCAATCCTAACGCTTGTATGTTTACTTGTTGGGTTGCGTTTATTTATCGCATTTTACTTCTCGCACTTTATTTCCCGCATTTTATTTTCAGTATAATATGATTATATGTGTTGTTATGGGATGGGAGTTCTGATGAGTGAAAAGCCAGACCCAGGCTTGAGTGCACCATAGACTTAGAGTGGAAATTAGTGGGCGCGTGCTTGCTTTGCTGGCACTAGTGTCTCATGAAATCCACGCTCAGACGAGGTTCATCCGGTTGGCTTCACTTTCAACCCTTTGGGTTGAGACGGTTGCTGGTTTGGTGGATTGTCGACTTTAGGGACCGATCATTTGTGATTCAGCTAAGTGAGGCCGCTTCATGAGCTGGTGATGCCACACCTTCTGGGTATCGTATCACCCCTCTTGAAAGTATGTGACGCTGATGAACGCATAGGATGCCGTACCTTGAGTCAGTTTAGGTCCATACCTGTGAGCAGGGTTGGGTTTATTGCAGGAAACTTTGACCTTCAGACTACCTGGTTTTCTTGACAGTGTATCAGTTTTGTTGGTACCAGGGTTTCTCAGTTGCAGATTTGTCTGTTCTTGACAGAGCAGGTTTTGATCAGAGGATCTTATCATCAGGTGTATGTCTGTTCTTGATAGAGCAGGTTTTGATCAGAGGATCTTATCATCAGATGTGTGTCTGTTCTTGATAGAGCAGAGTATTGTCATCAGTTGTTTGTTCTTGATAGAGCAGATTTTTGGGGTCTGAAGATCTCATCAGCAGATGTTGTTTGTTCTTGATAGAACAGATTTTTGGGGTCTGAAGATCTCATCAGCAGATGTTGTTTGTTCTTGATAGAGCAGATTTTTGGGGTCTGAAGATCTCATCAGCAGATGTTGTTTGTTCTTGATAGAGCAGATTTTTGAGTGGGGTCTGAAGATCTCATCAGCAGCTGTATGTTTGTTCTTGATAGGGCAGATTTTGATTTGGGGTCTGAAGACCTCATCAGCAAATATTTCTTGATCATACATCAGAGGTCCTCATTATCAGACATTTGTTCTTGACAGAGCAGAATTATGATCCTGTGTATATGGTCCTATCAGATGGTTGTTCTTGGCAGATTAGATTTGTGGTCCTACACCGGGGTTTTCTTCTCATCAGTGGTCGTGGTTTTGTTGATACAGAATCTCCACAACCGCAGTTACCCGGATATATTATTGCATGATAGCATTTGCATTAGTTTGCATATTCATTTGCATTTCATTAACGTGTGTCTGTGTTGCAGGTACCGTTTTCCCCGATCCAGGATTTCTTGCCTCCTATTGTATTGTTATGGGCTCTCTGAGGAAGACAGTGGCTTACAAGTTCCCTACTCCCAATGTGGTTAAGCTGACTGGTTTGATAGCTCTAGCAGGTGATTCTGTGAAGGATGAGTTCAGGAAATCTTATGGCAGGTTGCTCAGTTTGGTTTGCAAGCCTTCTGTGTTCGAGTTGAATGGATTGCACGCTCTGTTGCAGTTCTACGACCCTCCGCTGAGATGTTTCACTTTTCAGGATTTTGTTCTCGCGCCTACGCTGGAAGAGTATGCTGATTTGCTAGGTATGCCTATCAAAAGGCAGATGCCTTTTGTTCACATGGATGCTGAGCCTGATCTGGCTGGTTTAGCTTTTTCACTTCATTTGGACGCCTCCGAGTTAGTGTTGACTAGTTGGAACAAGGTTCCTGGGTTCTCCTTGCAGTTTCTGGTGGTTAAGGCTCAGCAGTGTGCCAAGGACAGATGTTGGGACGCGTTCAATGCCATCCTCGCTCTATGCATATATGGCATTATTCTGTTCCCTAACATGCCCGATTTTGTAGACTTTGATGCATTTCACATCTTTGCTTCAGGGAATCCAGTCCCTACATTGATAGGAGATGTCTATCATTCAGTTCACTACAAAAACGAGAACAGGAGGGGGAAGAACGTCTCGTGCTGCGTACCTTTGCTCTACAAATGGCTTGAAAGCCATCTGCCCAAGAGGGGTCTTTTTGTCTTGTCTGCACCCACAGCTGAGTGGCCTGAGCGTCTGATGAGTTTATCTGTAGAGGATGTTGACTGGTTCGACAGAGACAGGTTGGGTACTGAGGTGATCTTCAGTTGCAGCGGGTTTCCTAATGTACCTTTGATAGGTAGGAAGGGCTGCATAAACTACAATCCGTCGTTGCTGGTTCGACAGTTCGCGTATGCTTTGCAAACTCCGCCGAAGGAGGAGGAGGTACAGGAATCTCTGTACCTCACGGGTATTCTAGAAGGGGATCTGCTGTCCAAGCTTCAGCGTGCGTGGAATGGTATCAGTAAGCGAGGAAAGCCTTTGCTGGGAAAGAGAAACAATCAAGCATACCCTCCATATTTGACTTGGATCAGAGCCAGAGCCAATGCTATAGGGATGCCGTTTCCTCAGGCCAAGTCAGAAAGTCCTCCAATGATCGAAGAGCCTACTACTGTGCCCATTCATCAGCATAACCAGGTATTAGCTGAGCGGGATGAATTGAAGCGGGCGGACGAAGAACTAGAGAAGGAATTAGCTCAGCTCCGAAGCGAGAGGAACGAAGTCGTTCATTCTTTCAAAAGGCAGACAGAGTTGGTGAACCAGCTAGGTACAGACCTGATGAAGCAGATAGCCGAGCGTGAATGCATGGGTCGAGACTTCAAGGCTGTCAACGACGTACTAGCTACGAAGAAGCAGCATTTGGACGAGGCATATCGGAGGATATCCAAGTTCAACCAGCACTAGAAGGCTTCCCTGGCCACCAGGAAAGAGCGGGAGGATAAGCTGATGCTGCAAATCTCCAAGCTGGAAGCCGAGGTGAAGGACAGTGAACAGAGGTTTGATGAAGAAACCGCCCGCAGATACGCCGTCGAAGGCCAGCTCAACAAAGCTCTCGCTAACCTGAAGGAGCGCAAGCTGACGTTTGAGTCCAAAAAGCGGAAATTAGAAGATTGCTTCGGCGAAGGAGCATGGGAAAGTTCAGTTCAGGGACTTCAGTATACCATTGTGCAAAGGGAGTTACTCGTCGAGGGGTTTCTCACTCTGCCAGATCATCCAGAGACGAAGGAGCTATTAGCAGAGTATCGCGCCCGTGGCCGTACTTGACTAGTTGTATTCCTTTTGTTTTGATCTTTGTTGTATGCTGACCATCACCAGGCTTGTTGGCTGAGGTCACGCTGTTGATTCGTCTTGTACTCGCTGATGCTATGTACTGCCTTGATAGGCCTTCTTTATATATGAGATTGATGTTTCCATGATTGGACTCCGGCTTCTTCTTCTTATTATTATCAGCACTGGCACTCAGGCACTAGGATCGGGGGAAATCTCCCAAACACACAGACACACGCATGCATTTGCATGACGAGCATTTTGTTGTTTTTCATAACCTTTAGTGTTTACAGGTTTTTTAGGTTTTTCAGGTCCCAGGCTGTTTCCGGTGGTTCCAGGATTGATCAGAGACTCATTCACCGTTATCCAACTCGAGCTAATCAGACCAGGATCATGGATCAAGTGTAGACAGATGTCCAGGAGCTCCGTGAGAGGATGGATCGCTTTATGGAACTGATGCAGGTGGTCGCCAATGGTCAGGACCAGCTCAGGACTTTGGTTCAACCTTTGATCTCCCGGGTTGATAGCAACGGCATACTTCATGGCAGGGTTGTGCCTACTCCTCCACCAGTTGATACTCCGCAGAATGGTGTCCCCATGGTCGGGGTCAACGGCAGTGCTAATGGCAATTTGATGGCCAACATCGGACTCAATACGATGGGCGTCGGCAATGGGAGTCTGGGAGCTCATGTCAACATCAGGCCGGGCAACGACAATACAGGCGTTGGGAATCTGTTGGTGCCTCAACCATGGCTTGAGGATCATCAGGATGATGTGTTCTCTCAAAGAGGTGCTGAAGGGGAGCTGAATGCTGAAGCGCGGCTCAGATTCAAAGCACTTGAAGATAAAATGAGAGATATTGAGAATCAGAATACTTTGGGCGTTGATATGTCCAAGCTGGGATTAATTGTTGACTTCAAGGTACCTCCTAAGTTCAGGGTGCCTGACTTTGAGAAATATAAGGGCACCACTTACCCTCGTGTCCACCTGCGATCGTACTATAGAAAGATGTCTGCCTATTCCGAAGATGAGAAGCTGCTGATGCACTTCTTCCAGGACAGTCTTTCTGGGCCATCCCTCGAGTGGTACATGGGCCTGGAGCCCACTAGCGTGCGCACATGGAAAGATCTCGCTGAAGCGTTTGTCCACCATTATCAGTACAATAGCGACTTGGCCCCGAACAGAGTCCAGCTCCAGAACCTTTCGCAGCGAAATAATGAAGGATTTAAGGATTACGCCCAGCGGTGGCGTGAGTTGGCAGCCCGGGTTCAACCGCCGATGGTTGAACGCGAGCTCGTGCAGATGTTTGTCGCTACCCTCCCAGGCGTCTACTATGAAAAGCTAGTCAGCGGTATGTCCGGGACGTTCTCAGCTCTCATCATCATGGGTGAGCACGTTGAGAATGGAATTAAGATCGGGAAAATTCAAGGTGAATCATCCTCAGCTGGAGGAGGTGGAAAGAAGCCTTATGCTGGTAAACGACGAGAAGGAGATGCGAGCGCTGTGACCAACGCTCGGAGAAAGGGCAAGGGCCCTCAGCAGCAGATAGCTAGTATAAATATCCCAGCAGCCGTAGCAGCAACAACAACCGAATCAACAGGGATATAGAAAATACCAGAATCGGGCACCTTTGACCAACCGTCACTTCGAAGCACCGCCCATGTCGTACGCGCAACTCTTGCAGACTTTGCTTCAGCTTCAGTTGGTTCAGAAGAGGACGATGGCTCCCTTGACAGGGGCACCTCCACCAGGGTACGATGCAAATGCCACTTGCGATTTCCATACAGGGGCACCAGGCCATACAATCGAGAACTGTAAAGCCTTTAAGCACAAGGTGCAGGACCTGGTAGATGCCAAGATCATTAACTTCTCCGATAATGTGCCCAATGTCACGAAAAACCCTATGCCGAATCATAGGGGAGGCGGAGTAAACGCCATTATCGAAGAAGAAAGTGCAGATCTGTTGACTGATGTCAAAGACCTAAAGACGCCGCTTAGCTTCGTCAAAGCTAACTTGTTGAAGAAAGGGTTCTTTCCAGGATGCGGAGAGTTATGCACGGACTGTGCTACACATTCAGATGGATGCGAGCAGTTGGTAGAAGGAATCCAAAGTCTGATGACTGAGGGGATTCTGCAGTTTAGCCGGAAGGCTGAAAATGTATCAGGAGAGGTAGTGTTGAAGCAGGCCGATGAAGTCGCCACCATCACCATCCCTCGCCGGCCAATAACCATTTCTACGCCCAGACCGCCTACAATCACTATTACCAAAGCCGGGCCGATACCCTTCGAGAGCACTAACGTTGTTCCGTGGCATTATGGGGCTGAAGTCTATTGCAATGGTCAAAATTTGGAGTTGGAGCCGTATGGGTCGACTGTGGAGAATCTCGCAGGAATCAGTGGTATTACCCGCAGTGGAAGAGTATTTGCACCGCCGGAGGTCGTGGCAGATAAAGTGGTCAGAGCTGATGCGGCCGATAAGGGTAAAAGCAAAGTCGTCGAAGAGGTCCCGTGTGGGGTAGAGAAAGATTTGCTGGTCAAAGATGCCGAGGAGTTTATGCGGTTGATCAAAAAGAGCGACTACAAGATTGTAGACCATCTCCATCAGACGCCTTCAAAGATTTCTATCCTCAACTTGTTGCTGTGTTCTGAAGCGCACCGCAACGCGCTACTGAAGGTATTGAATGCTGCCTACGTACCGTAAGAGATATCAGTGAATCAGCTAGAAGAGGTGGTAGCCCATGTTAATGCTGGCAATGGGATAGGTTTCACAGATTTAGAGCTGACGCCTAAAGGGAGAGATCACAACAGCGCCCTGCACATCTCGATAGAGTGTAGGGGCACAATCATGTCGCACGTCCTGGTGGAAACGGGCTCGTCGCTTAATGTCCTTCCGAAGAAGGCATTAATGAAGTTGGACACTCGCGGATTGCTCTGCACACCCAGTGATCTTGTGGTGAAAGCGTTTGACGAAACTAAGCGCCACGTTTTCGGGGAGTTGACCCTGCCGATCCAAGTTGGTCCGGAAACGTTTGACACGGTCTTTTATATTATGGATATCATGCCTGCCTACAGTTGTCTCTTGGGTCGGCCATGGATCCATGCTGCTGGTGCCGTGACCTCCACGTTGCATAAAAAGCTCAAATATGTTGTCGGAGGAAGCATAGTAACCGTGTGTGGCGAGGAGGACATAATGGTGAGCCATTTGTCATCCTTTAAGTATGTGGAAATGGATGGAGAAATCCATGAAACTCTCTGCGAAGCATTTGAAGCCGTCAAGGTGAAAGAGGTAGCTTCTGTGGTCACAGAGAAGCCAGAGATGAATCTCTCCTCATTCAAGAAAGCTCGGGCCGTCGTCCAAGCTGGGTCTACCCCAGGTTGGGGGCATATTTTGGAGATACCAGTCAAGCAGGATAAGTTTGGGTTGGGGTATTCTCATGGAGCTGAAGCTTCTTCTTCTTCGTCTAGCAGCACGTCACGGGGTAAGGGGCCGATCCTATTTACCAGTGGCGGAGTGATCTTCGAAAGCATCAACGCGGCGTCTGAAGACAGCGGGGATAGCGATTGTGATCTCGACTCTTGGATTCAGCCAAGCAAGCCGGGCAAGGGCCTCAACAATTGGACCATCAAGGAAATCATCCCGATGACAAGTGAAGAGTAATGATTTACTTTTTTCAATCATTGTACAACCCTATGTCCTACCCGGGGCATAGCGGTTTTATTGTCAGGGCCTTGTTGGATTATGTACATGCATTTTGTTAATAAATCAAAGGCGTTTTCTTCGTATTCAAATATTGTGTTCTCTGTTATTCCTGTTTTATATTTGTTTTGAAAAACAGTAAAATGGCAATGGGGTTTGTGCTAACCTGCATATTCTTGTTTTAAACTTAACCCTTGTTATTGCAGGATCCATATAACAGATGACATCGACTCTGGACCTTCTACGGCTCACTTCGACTTCGATTGCCCGATCTATCAAGCCGAAGAAGAGATTGATGAAGACGAAGACCTTCCTGAAGAGTTGGCCCGCTTGTTGAAACAAGAGGAAAAGGTTATTCTGCCTCACGAGGAGGAAATTGAGATCGTAAACCTGGGTTCTGAAGAGCTCGTCAGAAATGTCAGAGTAGGGGCTGCGCTACAGAGTGATGTCAAGCAGAGACTGGTCGAGATGCTAAGAGAGTATAGTGACGTCTTTGCTTGGTCATACGAAGATATGCCCGGACTTGACACGGACATCGTGGTCCACCACTTGCCGCTGCGAGAAGATTGCCCTCCCGTCAAGCAGAAGCTTAGGAGGACGAGACCAGATATGGCCGTTAAGATCAAAGAAGAAGTGCAGAAACAACTTGATGCTGGCTTCTTAGCGGTCACCACTTACCCTCCGTGGGTCGCCAACATAGTGCCTGTACCGAAGAAGGACGGTAAGGTACGCATGTGCATCGATTATCGGGATTTGAATAGGGCGAGCCCTAAAGATGATTTCCTGTTGCCTCATATCGATGTGTTGGTCGACAACACAGCCCAGTTCTCCGTGTTTTCGTTCATGGATGGCTTCTCCGGTTACAACCAGATCAAGATGGCGCCGGAGGACATGGAGAAAACGACGTTTATCACCCCCTGGGGAACATTTTGCTATAAGGTAATGCCCTTCGGTCTGAAGAACGCAGGAGCCACTTACCAACGAGCAATGGTAACTTTGTTTCAAGATATGATTCATCATGAGATCGAGGTCTATGTTGATGACATGATTGCGAAGTCCCAAACAGAGGAAGAGCATCTGGTCAACTTATTGAAGCTTTTTGAGAGGCTTAGGAAGTTCAGGTTGAGGCTGAATCCTAACAAGTGCACTTTCGGAGTGCGGTCCGGAAAGTTGCTGGGGTTTATCGTTAGTGAACGAGGTATCGAGGTTGATCCTGCGAAAATAAAAGCCATTCAAGAAATGCCAGCGCCGAAAACAGAAAATGAAGTTCGTGGTTTCTTGGGCCGAATAAACTACATTGCAAGGTTTATCTCTCAGCTCACGGCCACGTGTGAACCGATGTTCAAGCTTTTAAAGAAAAATCAGGCGATTACTTGGAATGAGGATTGCCAGAAGGCATTCGACAAGATAAAGCAGTATCTTCAAGAACCTCCAATCTTGATACCCCTAGTGGCTGGACGGCCATTAATCATGTACTTGACAATTCTGGAGAATAGTATGGGGTGTGTTCTCGGTCAGCACGACGAGACAGGCAGAAAAGAGCATGCCATTTACTATTTGAGTCAAAAGTTCACTGAGTGTGAATCTCGATACTCGATGCTGGAGAAGACGTGTTGTGCACTAGCTTGGGCTGCCAAACGTTTACGACAGTACATGCTCAACCACACCACTATGCTAATTTCGAAGATGGATCCGATCAAGTACGTCTTCGAGAAGCAGGCTCTTTCGGGCAGGATTGCCAGATGGAAAATGGTGTTAACGGAATATGATATTCAGTACGTGTCCCAGAAGGCCATCAAGGGAAGCGTATTGTCTGATTACCTTGCCGAGCAGCCGATCGAGGATTACCAGCCGATGAAGTTCGAATTCCCTGACGAGGATATTATGTTTCTCAAAGCAAAGGACTGCGATGAGCCGTTGCCCGACGAGGGGCCAGATAGGAAATCCCAGTGGAAGTTGATATTCGATGGGGCGGTTAATTCCTATGGAAGTGGCATCAGGGCTATCATCACGACTCCCCACGGATCCCACATCTCGTTTACTGCGAGACTGACGTTTCCAGTCACCAACAATGAGGCGGAGTACGAAGCATGCATCATGGGTCTAGAAGAGGCAATTGATTTGAGAATCAAGAACCTAGACGTATATGGTCACTCAGCGCTTGTGATCAACCAAATTAAAGGGGAGTGGGAGACTCGTCAATTGAATTTGGTGTCGTACATGAATTATGCTAGAAGGCTACTTCCGTTCTTCGATCGAGTGGAACTCCATCATGTGCCCAGAGCGGAAAATCAAATGGCTGATGCCTTAGCCACGTTGGCTTCAATGTATAAAGTCAATTTTTGGAATGAGGCTCCAAGAGTTGTTCTTTCGCGTCTTGATAGACCGGCATTTGTCTTTGCAATCGAGGAAGCCGCCGATGGCAAGCCATGGTTCCATGACATCCAGACCTTCCTTATGACTAAGGAGTATCCTGCGGGTGTGTCAACCCAGGATAAGAAGACTCTGAGGAGGCTGTCTGGAAATTTTTATCTCAATCCTGATGGAGTTCTGTATAAGAGAAACCTCGATCTCGTGTTACTCAGATGTGCAGATGAGAAAGAGGCGAGTATGCTCATGGAAGAAGTCCATGAAGGCACATTTGGTACGCACGCCGGCGGGCACGCTATGACGAGGAAGATCCTGAGAGCAGGATACTACTGGCTGACGATGGAGTCTGATTGCTTCAGGTTCGCGAAGAGATGTCATAAATGCCAGATTTATGCTGATAAAGTTCATGTGCCGCCGTGCCCGTTGAATGTCATGTCCTCCCCGTGGCCGTTCTCCATGTGGGGCATCGACATGATAGGCAAGATCGAGCCCACTGCATCTAACGGTCATCACTTCATTCTGGTAGCTATCGACTACTTCACCAAGTGGGTGGAGGCAGCCTCGTACACTAATGTGACCAAGCAGGTGGTGGCTAAGTTCATAAAGAGGGACATCATCTGTCGTTACGGAATTCCCGAGCGGATCATTACTGATAATGGTTCGAATCTGAATAACAAGATGATGAAGGAGCTGTGCCAGAGTTTCAAGATCGAACACCACAACTCATCTCCTTACCGGCCGAAGATGAATGGCGCCGTCGAAGCCGCCAATAAGAACATAAAGAAGATTGTTCAGAAGATGGTTGTGACCTACAAAGATTGGCACGAGATGCTGCCATTTGCATTGCACGGTTATCGTACGACGGTACGTACTTCAACCGGGGCAACTCCTTTCTCCTTGGTGTATGGTATGGAAGCGATCCTACCGTTAGAAGTGGAGATCCCTTCTTTGCAAGTTTTGGTTGATGTAAAACTCGACGAGGCAGAATGGATTACGAATCGTCTGAACCAACTCAGCCTGATGGACGAGAAGAGGTTAGCATCGATTGCGTTTGGTCGTCTGTACCAAAGCCGAATGAAGAAAGCTTATGATAAGAAGGTGCGTCCTAGAAGCTTTCAGACGGGTGATCTCGTCCTGAAGAAGATTCTTCCGCCACACTCCGATCACCGGGGCAAGTGGACTCCGAATTACGAAGGTCCGTACGTCGTCAGCAAGGTCTTCTCCGGAGGAGTTTTGTTGTTATCCACGATGGATGGTGAAGATTTTGCATCCCCGGTGAACGCGGACGCAGTTAAAAAATACTTTGCTTGAAAGCGACCCGTTGGACAAAAAAGAGAGTCCAGGCAAAAAAGGGCATCCCGGCGAACCAAAAGCAGAATAAAAGGTTCGGGCAAAAATTAGGGATATAAATTGAAAAAATGTACACCCGCGAAGTCGAAAACCTACACTGGGCGACTTCGGCAAAAAAGGGTATCCCGGTGAACTGAAAACCCGCAAAGGGCGGTTCACGCAAAAGTTAGGGATTTAAAAAGCAAATGACTGCGTTCCGCGTGTGGACTTTCATTGTTTAGTGGTTTGGAGGACCTGAGGGCCGTTTATCTGAATCAATCTCTTCCGAAGCTGAAGCGTCGGAGAAGTATCGAAGTCGAGTGGGTCATAGAAGGATCAAGTCATGGTGTTCGTCTACGCCTCGTTGCCGAAATTTGTATATACTGATGTATATTTATGTTTTATTTTTTGCGCGGCTTCCTCATTCCAGGAGCTTGCATCTGTTGTAAAACATTTTTACCCATTCAGGGGTTCGTTATCAATAAAATGCATACTATTCAGCAATTCTGTTTGTCTGTTTAGCATTTATCTGTTTTGTTTGCGAAAAAGAACGCCGATGTTTTTGATAAAATGTGCATACATAAACTTACTGGCCTAGGCCCATTGATTGTTGAAACAATTAGTTACTTGAATATTGTCACGAGATAATAAACTTGATAGGTCCCTTTGAGAAGGGTATCTTGTCTGTTTATTTGTGTTGTTACAGGTGTAGCATATTCCAGACAGTGCACCGTGCACATCCCTAAAGCAGGATGATTCCTCCTTCTCCAGCAGAGTTCAGTAGCCTCTCCCCGCAGAGTCTGAACGCAAGATCATGAGCATTGATATGTCTCCCCAGGCAGAGATGATTCTCTCCCCAAGCAGATGCGTCCTGAAGGAACGTCATCCCCTCAGCTGAGTCACGCGCCGAAGCATGAATTCACCACCCTAGCACCGGATCACAAGTGCAGGTTTCGTAGGAAACTACTCGTACGCCGAAGTATGCAGCAACTGATAGTGCCAGACTGAAGTCTCCAGCGGAATTGAAATTCCCCACCAGAGTTGTACTCTCCCCCGAAGTCGGATGATTCCTTCTTCCCCAGCGGAATTGAGATTCCCACAGAGTCGTACTCTCTCCAGTGAAGCAGTTGGGACCATAAGTGGTTTTCCCCAGTAGAGCGTTGAACAACTGATGCTGTATTTCCCCCAGAGTTGTACTCTCCAGTGAAGCAGAATGATTTCTCCTTCCTCAGCCGAGTTTGCAGATTACCCAAGAGAGCCGAATCCTTGGAAGCTGCTCAAGCCATGATTGGTTTGTCCCCAGAAGAGTAGCCAAGACGGCCATGTAGTTTATTCCCGCGATTGACATCGCTTTCCCTCAGCAGGTCCAAGTTCTCGTAGAGCTTCGTTCCCCATGCAGTAATCAACTGAAGTTGTTTCCCCCGCAGTAGTCAACTGAAGTTGTGTCCCCTGCGGAGTCCAATTGAGATTGGCGTGACCATGTTCTCCTCAGCAGGATGATTCCTCTATCTGAGTAGTTCTTTCTCCTTGACAGGAGGGTTCCCCCCTCGGCGTTTATTTCGCTGACGGGAGTGCATCATTGTGCATGATTGCATAGCATTTATCATAAAACGCATAGCATTTCCACCGTGTGGAGCGTTGCGCCATCGTCGAAGCATATGCATCATAAACATGATATAGGTTGTTACCGTTCTTGTTTTGCAGGTGTTCCACCACAGAATTGATTGCTCAGGATGATTCCTGACATTCTCCCCAACGAAGTCGCTTGCTCAAGATGATTCTTGAGATCCCCAGCGAAGTCTTCAGTTCAAGATGATTCTTGAGTTCCTCAGCAGGGCCGTTTGCTTAAGATGATTCTTAAGACCCTAGTAGAGTCCCCAGTGAAGGTTGCCCAGGATGATTCCTGAAGCCCCAAGAGAGTCGAATCCTTGGAAGCTGCTCAAGCCATGATTGGTTTGTCCCCGGCAAGAGTTGCCCAGGATGATTCCTGGAATCCCCAACAAAGTGTTCGCTCAGGATGATTCCTGAAATCTCCAGCATGGTTATCGGTTCAAGATGATTCTTGAAAGTCCCCGACAGAGTTATTTGTTCAAGATGATTCTTGAAGTCCTCAGCAGAGTTGATTTATCCAGAATGATTTCTGGACCCCGGAGCGGAATTGCTTGATAGTTCTCCAGATTCCCCAGCGGTGAAGCGTCCTCCCCAGCAGGTTTTCTAACGGCGAAGTTGAAACCTCCTTTGAAGACTCTGTGATTGAAGTCTGACCGTGTTAACGAAGCAGTTCTCTCAGCTGATGCAGAATGCCTGATGGCAGTGGTTTAGATGTTCCCAGTTGGCTCATGATTGACCAAGAATTCTATTCCCGACTTGCTGATGAAAGTCCGGCTGATGCCCGACAATCTCTTTGAATGCCTGATGGCATGACCAACCTGATGGTTGAAGTCCGGCTGATGCCCGACAGTGTTCTTTGAGTGCCTGATGGCATGATCGACCATGTATTACCGGTTACCGTGTGACCAATTCCCCAATGAAGTTTCTTCACCCTGAAGGCGAGGTCAGAGGATGTTTGTTTTTCGATAGCGAGGTCAGATCATGTTTGTGTCCAGCGGCGATGTTGGATGTTTGTTTTTTTGACGGCGATGTCAGATTCTTCAGTTTTCCAACGACGATGTTGGATGTTTGTTGTTGACGGCGAAGTCAGATTATGTTGAGTACTCGACGGCGATGTTGGGTGTTTCCCAGAGTTATGTTTGGTTGGCGACGATGTCAGGTGGTTCAGTTCTCCAGCGGCGATGTTGGATATTTGTTTGTTTCTGACGGTGATGTCAGGTGAGTCAGTTCTCCAGCGGCGAGGTTGGATGTTTGTTTCTGGCGGCGATGTCAGGTTCTTTGTTGTCCCGGCGGCGATGTTGGATGTTTGTGTCTGGCGGCGATGTCAGTTGATTTAGTTTTCCAGCGGCGATGTTGGGTATGTTTGTTTCTGACGGCGATGTCAGGTTCTCTAGTTCTCCAGCGGCGATGTTGGGTGTTTTGGTTGTCCGACGGCGATGTCAGATCAGTGATTCTCCAGCTAGTTGTCGTGCAGCTATTATTTCAGTGTTCGAAGATTCGTTCCCGCCAGAGTACCGTGTGCTCGTGCTGTTGGCAAATTTCCGGGTTTATCGGTATTCAACCGTCTCGCACCTTGATTGGATGAGAGTCGTTCGCTCCTCACCCAGTCAGGTTCAAGCCGTTTAAATAGGGGAAGCTGTTGCACCCCAAAATTTGACCAACATTTATTTAACCATCAAGAGTTGTATGAGGCTATGAAGCTAGCCAAGAAGTCTATTCAAAGGTTCAAAGGTTGATACCTTTGTCAGAGAACTCAGGAGATCCTCAGAAAGATTGGTTGAAACCAAGGATGTGTACTTCATAACTTGAGAGTTGTGGGAGCTCCTCAGATGATTTTGAGACTATGGGGATGGACTTGAAGCTTTGAGAAAGCTTATGAGATGTCTTGAAAGCCATCATGAAGCCTAGAGAGGTCATTGTACAAAAATTCAGAAGATTCAACCATGAGTGGTGGAATTAGGGTTTTGACTAGGTCAACCCTAGGTCAACTGATGATTTGGAGAGGGTTGAGACCTAATCCAAAGGCCATGTGATCATGGAATGGTGTATTGAGATGCTATAAGGATGATTACTAGACCAACTCATCATGATTGAGGAGTTTGAGAAGTTTCAAGCTAGGGTTTCTAAGGATTGGCAGTGTAAAATCCCCTAGTTTGATCCCTATCTTCAAGGCAGTTTCGCTCAAGATGTGATTGTCATATCATCTTCCCCATAACATTAATGTTGTAGAGCTTGTTCTTATCTTTAATTTGAGTGGTAGAAGTTCTTGATAGGATTTGTAGAGCTCAAGTTATGGTTTTGACAATTACAGGTCATCTGAGGTATGTGAATCTGGGTCCTTGAAAGTCACCCAACTTGCAGACAACTTTTTCCCTAGTAGGATGATTCCTATGGATTCTTGGTCAACATGAATGTTGAATATAATCTTCTTAGCTTTCTAGAGAGTACTAGAAGTCCTTGATAGGATTTGTAGAACTCAACTTATGGCTTTGACAAGCCAAGGGCATTTTGGTCATTTGGAAGTTATAGGTCATTTCAAGCATAAGGCCATATCTCCTACTTCCATGCTTCAAATGGAAAAATCTTCAACATTAAACTTGTTTAGAATGATGTTTTAAGGCTAGTAGGGAGGTCATGAGATGTTGAAAAGGCTCATATAAAAAAGTGATAAAAATGGCCTAAAAATGAGGCATAAGTTAATTCAAGTGAAATTGAAAATCATAAATCACAAGCTATAAGTCCAAACCATGTCATGTAATAGGTCATTTTGACTCCAAATGACATTTTAAGAACAATGGTTCAGCCACAATTTTGATTTGAGGCTTGGATCATAGGGCTGCTTTAGAAAAAGCTTACTTGCATCTTAAGGTACCAAACCAAAATAAGGCAAAACTCAATAAACAAGGAAGATATGCATTGTAACTTACCCTAAATCTCATGTGGGGATAAATTCAAGTCAGAATTGGTAGTTATGAGATGCTTGGCATGAGATACCATGTAAGGAGAATGAGAAATCAAAATACCATGACATGAAAAGTTCAATTTCTCATTGGATGATCCTAGAGGGTTCTAGATGATTCTAAACCACTCTATATAACAAGTGCAACTTGCTCAGATGCAAGGTTGGTGAGAATTGGTGCATGAAAGAGAGAGTGAAATCCAAAATCTTCCATTGCAAGTCACATTCAATCTCTTCATTCTTCTTCATTGCAATCCCTTTTTTCTTCACAAACACTTTCCATAGATCCCTCTGAGTGTGTGCATGCTGAATTGAAGCTCCATTGATGGAAGATTGAAGGTGTTCCCATTGGATTTGCAAAGAAGCCATTACCATCGAATCTTGAAGTACAAGCTCTCTCCCTCCAATCTTTTGCAAACAGAAGAAGTTTCATCATCCAAGGATCATTCTTGAAGAGTTTCAAACCTTGAAAGCAAGGATTTCATCACCTGCCATATCAAGAAGCCAGGTTTGCAAAATCTCTTCCACCTCATTATTTAGGCATGGTTAGGTTAAGTTATTAGTGTAGAATTGTTAGAGACAACTAGGTGATCAATTCTGAAGAGTTTAGGGTCATTTGATGAAGTTTCAGTCATGGATACCATTTCTTGATGGAGTAAGAACTCGTGGCATAATGAGTGATAATGCAAGATTAATAGCTGGTTTTGATTAGGGCAATGTGAGGGTCATTTTGATATAGAGAAATCTAAGTTTGGTTGAAGTTGAAGATTGATCACATTTTGAGGTTAAGTGAGTTGCACCATCGGGTTTGAGGATAGAGGTCCTTTCAATGGAATCCAAGGCCATGATCGTGATCAGGGTGAAAAATGGATTAATTTTGTGTTTTACATTTTGGAATTTGATGAAGAAACGAAGGAACACGAAGGGATGGAAATCTGTGCATGAGTTCTGAGTTTCATGGAAGTTTCAGGGTAAACCCTAGCTCTAGGAAGAAGACGATCTCCAAGCCGTTGGATGAAGAGCTTGACTATTGACTGAGGATTAGATCTGATGGCCCATATTCAATTTCAGTTTTGGAGGGACTTCAGAGCGCTGAAACGCACCGTTTCATTAAACTGTGGTCTTGTGGGCTTGAGTGATAATGCTATCCCCACCCCCTTTTCAGGCCCAATCGCATAATGAACTGATTTTCTTTGATATTTGCACCGTGACTTTTTTATTTTCTGTTTGATTTTCTCAATTGTTTTTCTGATTTAACATTGAGCCTGGCGCTTTACTATCCAAACCCCCAGTCTGGGCCCAAGCGCGTGTTTGAACTAGATATTCTTACTGATTGCACCCCATGCTTCATAATTCATTTTTATTTTTCTCCATTTTTATTTTAATCTTGTAAAATTCATATCAAACTGAAAATTAAACCTTTTTTCATGGGAGTTTTTTCTCCTACTTCATATTTTTGTCTAGAAAAATATAAAATAAAAACATTTTTCATCTCATGCATTTTAATATTTTTTGAATATTTTCTTCTTTAATTGCATTTTAATGCTTTTATATTGATATATGATTTTGTAGAATTTAGTTTAGGTAGCTCCCTTAGTATTTTTAGTTCATTCTTTTCAGGGTAATTAGATATATGTTTTAGGTTCCCCCTGGATTTATTCCATATTTTTTTGATGATTTTTAGGATAGTTTTGATTAGATGCTATTTGGTTGTGTAGAATTAGGTTAAACTTCAACATAGGTCCACAATAACATTAGATTTTTGGGTTTTTAGGACAAGTTAGACTATGGGACATATATGGGTATTAAGGGTAGGTATGTAGGATCCCTTAGAAATTATATTAGGATTTAATATAATAGTATACTATTTTTAGTTGATTTTTGTATTGGTTGATTGTTTGTGTTGCCTTTAGGGCATTATATGTTTGTTTGCTTTGCTTTGTGAGCTTGGAGAGCTTGATCTTGTCCTAAGGAGCATTGAGGAGCATAGTAGAAGACTTGAAGATGGATTGAGGAGCTTGAGAGCTTGATCTTCTTTTTGTTTTGTTGTTGTTTTAGGGTTAGGGATTAGGAAGAGCTTAGACTTAGACAACTTCTTTCTTAAACATGGATGGTATCATTCACCTCCATTCCTCCCTATGATTCAAAGTCCTTCCATGGTATACACCTCTCTCCTTTGGAGGGATAAGTGAGGTACCTAGGAAGTAGAACTTTTGAGGGAACCATTCCTTTGATGTTGAACCCTTATAGGTCACCTTTGGTGGTCAAATAAGCAGTTCAATATCCCCAGCTTATCTAGTAAGTGATTTTCTCTAGTTTGATTATCTTGAGAGATGCTGAGCCTGAGCATGAAGATGAAGACTTCATTGAAGAGTATTGGAGAGGATGAATCCTTGAGTATTGCCATTCCAGCTGAAGCTTGAAGAGCAACAAGAGCAAGTTGATACTTGAAGATCCCTGAAGATTAGGTGAAGCCTGAAGGTGGAGCTGATCAAGAAGCTGAAGCTTAAAGGAGAAGATAAGTTGAAACTTATGTTGAAGGGTTGAAACCTGGAAAAGCAGTTGATATTTGTCAAGAGTGATTGAAGTCTGAAGACTGGATTGCTGTTGGAGGAGCTGAAGCTTTCTTCTTTTTCTTTTTTGTATTGCTGTGTTTTGTTTGACTTGCTTGATGCATTAGAATAAGTTCATATCTAGAATACGTAGAATCTAGGAGCATGATTGCACTAGAGGTTTAGTTGTTCCCTCTGCTTGTATTGTTACTGTGTGGCTTTGCTTGCGGGTATTCAGTAGAGCCCAGCTCCCTTGCCCATGTGGTTTGTTTACCTGATGGCACTTTATTTCATTTTATCTGTATGATTGCAGTTTACTGTTATTGCTTGATAGCATGTTGTTTATATTTCAGTATGATTACTGTTATCCATTCTAGCTTGAGGTTGAGATGAGCTTGTGGAGGCTGAAGCCCCACACACATTTCCTCCCTCACTTGCATTGCATGCATTTTACTGTTAAGTTGATGCTTTGTCTGTTTTGGTGTATCATTGACATGATCCCTTAGGACTCTCATTTCCTTTAATAAGGATTTGATGATAGAATTTTAGGTTGAAACCTATGCATGACAACTTCTAGGAGTTCCCTGTTCAAACCTCAACCATAGGATGAATCCATGGCATGACAACAGTAGGACTTGATAGTCTCCCTCCTAGTTGGGCCTGTTCTCTTCTCATCTCAAAACAGTTTAAGATACAATAATCATGAATGATTTCTTTCGTACGTTACGAGCCTTAAGCTATCTGAGAAAGGATTGTGGGAGTGTTTCTTTTCCACAGTCTGGATGTTTAGTATGGTACCCTTTGGGTGACATGCGACACATTCACTCTCAGGTCATAGTCTCTAGTGCGGTTGAAATCGCAAACACAATAAAAAACACTTCTTTCGTAAAAGACAGGAAATAAACCGTAGTTTCCCGAACTACGTGAGCTCTGATCTCTCATACCTGTTGAGAGTACGTAGGCACAAGATGGCGAAGTCTTGGCGAGCTACCTTCCCCCATAACCCTTCGTAGGCCGAACTACATTGACTCTGATTTCTCATTCTCTGATGAGAATACGTAGGCATAAAGCGCGACGCTTTGCCGAGTCATTTTTCTTTTCTTTTTCAGCCAACCTTGATATGTAGATAGAATAAAACCAACCCGTCCAAGTAAACACAACAAGCGAGGATCCCGTCGAGTACGACGGACGTGAGGGGTGCTAATACCTTCCCCTTGCGTAACCGACTCCCGAATCCAGACAACGGTTGCGATGACCTTGTCTTATACCTTTTCGTCAGGTTTTTCCGATCGTTTCCTTTCCCGCTCTGAGGGATAAATAACGAAAGGTGGCGACTCTTTTGTCATGCCGGCACCTTATTTTCGCGCAAGCGACAACAATGAACTTAGGGCAAGTAGAAGCATGGATCCAAAATTCCTCTACCAGATAAGGATAAACTGGTCCCATCAGCCTATCAAAGAACTTGGTCCAACACTGTGCATCAACAATGGGACGAAGATCATACCCATTTTCAGCAAAAGATTCAAAGTTAACAATGGATTCACACAAGACTTCCAACTTGTCAACAGGTGTGAGTAATGTTCTAATAGGTTCCTTGAAAGTAGCAGCACCCATGTTTGAAGAAGAAACAGCAGCCATGGAAGATTGAAACCGAGCAGAAGTTGATGATGAAGTAGCCATTGTTGTTCTTGAAAGAGTATTAGGTGTCGCTTGCGTGAAAATAAGGTGCCGGCATGACAGAAGAGTCGCCACCTTTCGTTATTTATCCCTCAGAGCGGGAAAGGAAACGATCGGAAAAACCTGACGAATAAGGGTAAGACAAGGTCATCGCAACCATTGTCTGGGTTCGGGAGTCGGTTACGCAAGGGGAAGGTATTAGCAGCCCTCACGTCCGTCGTACTCGACGGGATCCATGCTTGTTTGTTTACTTGGACAGGTTGGTTTTATTTTATCTACCTATCAGGGCTGGCTGAAAAAAGAAAAGAAAAATGACTCAGCAAAGCGTCGCACTTTATGCCTACGTATTCTCATCAGAGAATGAGAAATCAGAGTCAACGTAGTTCGGCCTACGAAGGATTATGGGGGAAGGTAGCTCGCCAAGACTTCGCCATCTTGTGCCTACGTACTCTCAACAGGCATGAGAGATCTGAGCTCACGTAGTTCGGGAAACTACGGTTTATTTCCTGTCTTACGAAAGAAGTGTTTTTTATTGTGTTTGCGATTTCAACCGCACTAGAGACTATGACCTGAGAGTGAATGCGTCGCATGTCACCCAAAGGGTACCATACTAAACATCCAGACTGTGGAAAAGGGACTCTCCCACAATCCTTTCTCAGATAGCTTAAGGCTCGTAACGTACGAAAGAAATCATTCATGATTACTGTATCTTAAACTGTTTTGAGAGGAGAAGAGAACAAGCCCAGCTAGGAGGGAGACTATCAAGTCCTAATGTTATCATGCCATGGATTCATCCTATGGTTGAGGTTTGAACAGGGAACTCCTAGATGTTGTCATGCATAGGTTTCAACCTAAAAGTCTATCATCAAATCCTTATCAAAGGAAATGAGAGTCCTAAGGGATCATGTCAATGACACACCAAAACAAACAAAGCATCAGCTTTAACAGTAAAATGCATGCAATGCAAGTGAGGGAGGAAATGTGTGTGGGGCTTCAGCCTCCACAAGCTCGTCTCGACCTCAAGCCAGTCATGAAATAACAGTAATCATACTGAAAAATAAACAACATGCTATCAAGCAATAAACAGTAAACTGCAATCGTACAGATAAAAATGAAATGAAATGCCATCCATGCTTGAGAAAGAAATTATCTACATCTAATTTCTCCCTAATCCTAACCCTAAAACAAAACCCTAATCTACCTCTAAGCAAAGCCCTAAAGCAAAACCCTACACAAGAGAAATCAATCCCAGTCTTCAAGCTTCAAAACAAGCTTACCAAAGAAAGGGAGCTAAGTAGGCAGACTCATAGTGCCCTCCTCAGGAAAGCACTAAGAGGCTTATACTCAGGACTCATATCCCATGTGGCTCAACAACTGTGATTGGTTTACATTCCTCCTCAGGAGAAACTAAACTCACATGAAGGCTCCAACATCATTGGATACTTGGGAAATCCTACATAAACTAAGGGAACTAAGTGAACAGACCCATAGTGCCTTCCTCAGGAAAGTACTAGGGGGCTTCCACTTAGGAATCGTATCCCATGTGGCTCAACAACTGTGATCGGTTTACATTCCTCCTCAGGAGAAACTAAACTCACATGAAGGCTCCAACATCATTGGATACTTGAGAAATCCTACCTGAACTAAGGGAACTAAGTGAACAGACCCATAGTGCCTTCCTCAGGAAAGTACTAGGGGGCTTCCACTTAGGAATCGTATCCCATGTGGCTCAACAACTGTGATCAGTTTACATTCCTCCTCGGGAGAAACTAAACTCACATGAAGGCTCCAACATCAT
The DNA here is from genome assembly GCA_963859935.3 of Lathyrus sativus. Taxonomy (NCBI): domain Eukaryota; kingdom Viridiplantae; phylum Streptophyta; class Magnoliopsida; order Fabales; family Fabaceae; genus Lathyrus; species Lathyrus sativus. Next base: position 131,317,267 of record OZ012739.1, read on the forward strand.
TGGATACTTGGGAAAGAGGTGAGAAGAAAGAATGAAAGACATCCATAGTGCCTTCCTCAGGAAAGTACCATGAACTTCCCTCAGACTCCAGGGTCTCAAACCTCACAGAAAGAGAGCAAGCTCCTAAACCAGGCCTTCAATCCATGCCTCCTCCAATCCTCTAGTATGCTCCACTAAGCCCCACAATGAGATGCCAAGCTCCTCCAATCAAAGGAATACCCCAAAGCAAAGCAAACTAACAAAACTTGCCCTAAAGGCCACACAAACAATCATTCAATTCAAAAATCAACTAAAAATAGCATATTATTCTATAAATCCTAATATAAATTCTAGGGGACCCTACATAACTACCCTTAAGTCCCATATATTCCCCATAGACTAAATTGCCCTACAAAACCTAAATCTAAAATTGTTATGATCCTATGCTAAAGTTTTAATCAAATTCTATACTACCTAGAACTACCTAATTAAAACTACCCTAAATATTATCACAAAATTATGAAATTAATTCAGGGGGACCCTAAACCATTCATCTAATTATCCTAAAAAAATTGAATCAAAAATCCTAAGGGAACTATCCTAATTAAATTCTACAAGTTAGCATACCAACTAAAAGAATTAAAAAAAAGCAATTAAAAGTAAAAATGCACAAAAAATATAAAACTGAAATAAACTGGCTATTTTATGATTTTATATTTTTCTAGACAGAAAATGAAAATTGGGAAAAAAAGTTTCATTAAAAAATAATGATTTTTCATTTTTATATGATTTTTTGAAGTTTAAAGAAATTTGGAGAAAATATAATATGAGAAATTCATCATGGGGTATGAAAAGCAATATCATCTAGTTAAAAATCAATTGGGCCAAGAATATGGGGGGTGGGGAGTGTAATTCGTGTGAGGCCCATGCTGATTCATTAATCCATTTTCGTGATTAAATCCTGGCCCTCCGATCGTCCTCCAAGTCAAAGAGTCTCACGCAAATCCAATGGCTCATGTATCATCTTCAACCTTTGGACATTAGGGTTTAGAAACACCATGAAAATACAAGCTCCATGCATGCAACTTTCCACCACTTGTTCTCTCTCATTTCTCCATCAAATTGCATGATCCAAGAACCAAACTTGGCTAGAATTTAACGTAGAATACAACCATGCCTTTGGATTTCGTTGAAACTAACTACACCATGCAAACCGAACCACACAACTCCATGGATCCAAACTTTCTTCAATTTTCGACCATCATAAAACTCAACAATCTTTGTATATAATTAATCCTCATGTTATGCTCATCATCCTAAGCTATAGCACACGAAATAATACTCTCTATCCAATGAGTTTTTGACCATTAAAGAATCGTGTCCAATTTTCAATCTTCACCAATGGCTCTATAACTTCCCATGATTAATCACCTAATGGTCACTAATGGTTTTCCAACAAGAACTAATCCTAGCCATGCCTAAAGTGAGAGGTAAGAACAGTTTTGCATACCTTGCCTCTTGCAATGGTGGATGTTGAAAGGCTTCGAATCAATCCTTGTAGATCTTCACAAATGGTCCCTAGGTGATGAATAACACTCTTCTTGCACAAGATTTGATGGAGATGGCTTGTATCTTCAGATTCAATCCCTTTTGCTCTCTTGCAACTTCACTTGGAAAGCTCCAATTCTTCAACAATGGTGGCTCACTCCAGCATGAACATGTTCAGGGATGTTTATGGAGATGGTTTGTGGAAGAAAATGGAAGGGTAATGAAGAGAAAAATGGAGTTTCAATACAATTTGCAAAATGGAAAGTTTTGGTTCAAACTCTTTTTTCTACCACCATGAACATCAACAATCACCAAACTTGAATCAACGGGCTTTGCAATCAATATATAGACATGTTTAGAAAGATCTAGAATCATCTAGATCACTCTAGATGGAACTTGAAGTTTCTAGGATGTGGTATTTGCATTTCCATTCTTACCACATGAGATATATCATGACAAAATCCCATAACATGAGTAATTAGCTTAATTTTCTCCTTACGTGGTATTTTGGACAATATGCAATGCTTAAACACCTTGTTTCTTAAGCTTTTCTTTGATTTGGCTAGGTACCACATTATGCAAGTAAGACTTTTACAAACCAACTCCAAATTTTAAGCCTCAAATCAAAATTGTGGCTGAACCATTGTTCATAAAATATCCTTTGGAGTCAAAATGACCTATCATATGCCATGGTTAGGGTTTATAGCTTGGATTTTAGGATTTTCCATTTCACTTGAATTAACTTATGTCCCATTTTTAGGCTATTTTTATCACTTTTTTTTATGAGCCTTTCCAACATCTCATGACCACCCTACTAGCCTTAAAACATCATTCTAAGAAACTTTAATGCTGAAGGTTTTTCCATTTGAAGCTTGGAAGTAGGAGATATGGCCATATGCTTGAAATGACCTATAACTGCCAAATGACCAAAATACCCTTGGCTTGTCAAAGCCATAACTTGAGTTCTACAAATCCTATCAAGGACTTATAGTACTCTCTAGAAAGCTAATAAGATGCTCTTCAACATTCATGTTGACCAAGAGATCATAGGAATCATCCTACTAGGGCAAAAGTTGTCTGCAAGTTGGGTGACTTTCAAGGACCCAGATTCACACACCTCAGATGACCTGTAATTTGTCAAAACCATAACTTGAGCTCTGCAAATCCTATCAAGGACTTCTACCACTCAAATTAAAGCTAAGAACAAGTTATACAACATTCATGTTGTGGGGAAGATGATATGACAATCACATCTTGAGCTAAAACTGCCTGGAAGATAGGGATCAAACTAGGGGATTTTACACTGCCAATCCTTAGAAACCCTAGCTTAAAACTTCTCAAACTCCTCAATCATGATGAGTTGATCTAGGAATCATCCTTATAACATCTCAATACATCATTCCATGATCTCATGGCTCTTGGATTAGGTCTCAACCCTCTCCAAAACATCAGCTGACCTAGGGTTGACCCAGTCAAAACCCTAATTCTACCACTCATGGTTGAATCTTCTGAATTCTTGCATAATGAACTCTCTGGGCTTCATGATGGCTTTCAATACATCTCATAGGCTTTCTCAAAGCTTCAAGTTCATTCTCAAAGTCTCAGAATCATCTGAGGAGCACCCACAACTCTCAAGTTATGAGGCACACAACTTTGGTTTCAACCAATTCTTCTAAGGATCTCTTGAACTTCCTGATGAAGGTATCAACCTTCAAACACTTGATGGATAAATAAATGTTGGTCAAATTTTGGGGTGCAACATTAGGGTTACAAACAGTTTTAGGTTTGGGAGAGAGATGAAAACAATGAAACAAGAATAAATGCATACAAGGGTGTTTGTGAGAGTAAAAAGTGTGAAATGTGTAAAGTTGTGGCATTTATAGAAGAAATTAGAGCACACAAGAGTCACACGTTTAGCACGCTTACACACAGCATTTAATAAAAAGAATATAATCATTTCAAGAAATTAATGATTCTGACAATTGGGGGGAAAACAAGAAACTCAATATTCAAAAACAGTACCTCAAACATCAATTCATTATTGTGCACTCCACCTTTTCAGATTCAGAGTTACACGTGTTTGCTTGCATGTGCTTCTGAAACTTCTTTGAGAAATGAAACGTTAGCCAATGTTCAGATCCTCTGAGGCTTGTTTGTTCAGATTTGCACACAATAAATAAAATAGTAAATGATAAATAGATAGATGTAATACTTAAGAGTTAAAACATTTTCCATCTGAGGAAATTTTTCTTCTGATGAATATTTTATTCTGGATAGAAATCCATACTTATGTTTTTCAGAATAAATTTGAATCTATCTTCAGCAAGGGGTTTTGTAAAAATATCAGCCCATTGATGATATGTATCAACAAAATTTAAACTGATGATTCCCTTCTGAACATAGTCTCAGATGAAGTGATGTTTTATATCTATATGTTTTGCCTTAGAGTGTAAAATAGGATTTTTAGGCAAACATATAGCAGAAGTATTATCACAGAAGATTGAAATGTTACTCTCATGGATCTGATAGTCTTCTAGTTGACTCTTTATCCAGAGCATCTGAGTGCTACAACCAGCAGCAGCAATGTATTCTGCTTCTGTTGTTGAAAGCGCAATAGTGGGTTGCTTCTTGCTGAACCAAGAGATCAAATGACTTCCAAGAAACTGGCAGCTTCCAGAAGTACTTTTCCTTTCTACTCTGTCTCCAGCGTAATTAGCATCACAGAATCCAACTAATTTATAATCATCAGATCTTCTGTAACACAAACCCACATTAGTAGTACCTTTCAGATACCTTAGAATCCTCTTAACAGCTGTTAAGTGAGACTCTCTAGGATCTTATTGGAATCTTGCACATAGACAAACACTGAATAGAATATCAGGTCTAGAAGCATTCAAATACAGAAGAGATCCAATCATACCTCTGTAAAGCTTTTGATCAACCTTCTTACTTACCTCTTCCTTACCAAGAGTGCTTGTAGGATGCATTGGGGTTTTAGCCAATTTTCTTTCAGTCATATTAAACTTCTTCAGAAGCTCCTTCACATACTTAGTCTGATGTATGTAAGTGCCTTCTGGAGTTTGATTGACTTGGATTCCCATAAAGAATCTGAGTTCTCCCATCATGCTCATCTCAAATTCAGCCTGCATAGAAAGAGCAAACTCCTTTCCCAGCGTAACATTGGTAGATCCAAATATAATATCATCTACGTAAATTTGACAAATTAAAAAATCTTTCTTAAATGATTTACAGAAGAGAGTTGTATCCACTTTGCCTCTGATAAAATTCTTTTCTAGAAGAAAATTACTTAATCTCCTAATAGGGTCATCCTTCTTCCCAATTATCACATCCTTTGGGTGAGAGGCTTTGATTTTGGATGATGATCCCTTAATATTTGGTTCTTCAGAAATATTCAAATTGTTCATCTAAGCAGCCAATGGAGTTGCATCTGGCGTTGCTTCTGGTTCTTTCACTTGAGCCTTTTCTGCCTCTGAGTCTTCAGAGTCTGTGAGAATTACTTCTCTATCTGCAGAATTAACAAGCTGCTTTGGCTTCTGATTACCAAGCTTATCATCAACTCTAACATGAATTGATTCTTCCACAATCTGTGTCTCAGTATTGTATACTCTGTAGCCTTTAGAGCGTTCAGAATACCCAAGCATGAAACACTTCTGTGCTTTAGAATCAAACTTGTTCAGATTCTCTTTAGTATTCAACATAAAACATACACATCCAAAAGGATGGAAATATGAAATGTTGGGCTTTCTATTCCTCCACAATTCATAGGGAGTCTTCTCCAGAAGAGTTCTTACAAACACTCTGTTCTGAATATAACAAGTTGTGTTTATTGCTTCTGCCCAAAAATGTTTTTCCAGATTAGTCTCGTTGATCATGGTTCTGGCCATTTCTTGCAATGTTCTATTTTTCCTCTCTACAACTCCATTCTGTTGAGGAGTTCTAGGGCAGGAGAAATCATGTGCAATGCCATTTTCTTTAAAATATTTTTCAAAATATTTGTTTTCAAATTCACCTCCATGATCACTTCTGACTTTAACAATTTTAAACTCTTTTTCATTCTGGACTTGTTTGCAAAAGTCAACGAACACAGAATGTGACTCATCCTTGTGTTTTAGGAATTTCACCCATGTCCATTTGCTGTAGTAATTAACAATGACTAATCCATACTTCTTGCCTCTGATGGATGCAGTTTTCACTGGTCCAAACAGATCAATATGAAGTAACTCTAATGGTCTTGAGGTTGAAACAACATTTTTAGTTTTAAAAGAAGATTTTGAAAATTTTCCTTTTTGACATGCTTCACAAAGAGCATCTGAGTTGAACTTCAACTGAGGAAGTCCTCTAACCAGATTGAGTTTATTAATCTGAGATATACGTCTCATACTAATATGCCCCAATCTTCTGTGCCAGACCCATTGCTCATCATTAACAGACAGAAGGCATTTTACATTCTGAACCTTAAGTTCTGAAAGATTGATTTTATAATTGTTGTTCTTCCTCTTTCCATTAAATAGGATTGAGCCGTCCTTTTGACTGACAGCCTTGCAACATTTTTGATTGAAGATTATGTCATAACCATTGTCACTTAATTGACTTATGGACAATAAGTTATGTGTTAATCCTTCAACGAGTAAGACATTAGAAATGGAAGGAAGATTACCATTGCCAATAGTTCCAGAGCCAACTATCTTGCCTCTCTGGTTCCCTCCAAACTTGACGTCTCCTCCAGATTTAAGCACCAGGCTTTGGAACATAGACCTTTTTCCCGTCATGTGACGTGAGCAGCCAGAGTCCATGTACCAAGATTGGTGTTTTGACTTTGCTGCTAAAGATGTCTGCAATAGATGTTATTTTGTCTTTAGGTACCCAGATATTTTTGGGTCATTTAGGGTTAGTTGCCTTAAAGTTTTGTCTGAACTTCTGTCTTCTGACAGCAGGTTTGTTCTGACTAACTTTAGGTTTAAACACAGGAATGTTCTGACCAGAACGTGTGTGTTTAATATCATTAAGATGACCAAACTTAAAAGTAGAATACAGAGGAGTATGCTTCATGATTAGTTTATCAACAGATGTTGGATTTAAATCTTTCTCAGAAGAAGATTCATATCCAATACCCTTCCTGTTATTTCTGCTAACACCATAGATCATTTAAGTCATCTTGCTTCTCTCTAGGCTTCTTGCCAGAAAACTCTGAAAACTATAGTCATATTCTTCTAAAATGTTTTTAGATTTTGACTTAGTTTCAACTTCAGAATCTTGTTGAGCTTTTTCTAATTCATTTTTAACTTTCAAATTGTTTGCTTTGAGCTCAGCAACTTCTGATTTCAGAAGATCATTCTCAGATACAAGATTGCTTTCAAGCTTCTTGTACTTGAGCTTAATCTTACTATAGTTTTATAACATTTCTGATAAACTCTCAATAAGCTCTGCTCTAGAAAGTTCAGAAAATACCTCCTCAGAATCTGACTCTGATTCTGATTCTGATCCAGATGTTTCTGCATGGTCTTCTACGTCAGCCATGAGTGCCATGTTTGCACATTCCTCATTTGAGTCTGATGAAGATTCAGATGCATATGAATCATCCCAGGTTTCCATCAGAACTTTCTTTTTATGATCAGACTTCCTTCTTGGCTTCTCCTTCTGAAGCTTTGGGCATTCATTCTTGTAGTGCCAAGGTTCCTTGCATTCATAGCAGGAAACCTCTTTCTTTCCAGATCTTCTGTGTCCAGAAGACTCTTTACGTTGATCTGGTTTCTTGAAGTTCTTGAACTTCCTTTGTTTATGCTTCCAGAGTTTGTTGATCCTTCTGGACAGCAGGGACAATTCATCTTCTTCTTCAGAACTTTCATCTAAAACCTGCAAAGCTTTGGCAGATTTGTTAGACTTTAAAGCAACTGACTTACCTTTCTTTTCAGGCTCGTCTTCCTCTAGTTCAATCTCATGACTCCTCAGAGAGCTAATCAGTTCCTCCAGCGGGATCTTGTTCAGATCCTTTGCTAGCTTCAGAGCAGTGACCATTGGTCTCCATCTGATTGGCAAACTTCTAATGATCTTCTTAACATGATCAACAGTGGAGTAACCCTTGTCCAGAACAATCAAGCTAGCTGTGAGAATCTAGAATCTAGAGAACATAACTTCTACAAATTTAGATTCCTCCATTTTGAAGGCTTCATAATTCTGGATCAGCGCCAGAGCCTTGGTCTCCTTGACTTGAGAATTCCCTTCATGAGTCATCTTCAAAGATTCAAACATACCAAATGATGTTTCCCTGTTAGTAATTTTATCATACTCAGTATAAGATATAGCATTTAGTAGTATGGTTCTAGCTTTCTGATGATTCCTGAATTCTTTCTTCTGAGCTTCAGTCATAGATTTTCTGTCTATCTTTTTTCCATCCTCATCAGTGGGGTGAACATAGCCATCAATGACTAAATCCCAAAGGTCAGCATCATATCCTATAAAGAAGCTTTCAATCCTCTCTTTCTAGTAGTCAAACTTCTCCCCATCAAACATAGGGGGTTTAATGCTGATTCTATCTCTGTCCTCATATCTGTTGTTGTTGGATGTTGAAGCTTCAGCCATAATGTATCAACCAAAATATATCAAGAGTTTTCTCAACTGGATCTTTTCTATTCACGGTGAAGTGAGAGCACTAATAGAACCGGAGCTCTGCTGCCAACTGAAGGTGAGAAAAACACTTATAAAGGGGGGTTGAATAAAGGTTTAGAAAAATATGGCAATAAAAACAACACAAGATGTTTATCCTGGTTCGTTGAACTCAACTAATCCAGTCCACCCTATCAAGGTGATATGCCTTTCTCCACAAGGACATAATCCACTATATTCAAATAGATTACAGTGTCAACCACTAAGAACAACTGTCTTAGTCTTCTCAAGAAATTCTGACCACAACTTGGTCTTCTCAAGGAACCTTTTACAAATTAATATAAACTAAACAAGTGTTTAAGATGCTTCTAAAAAGCTATATCACAAACTGTGATTTTTACACTTAGATTAAGAACGAATAAAAACTATTCAGCTTTGAGTAAGAAAGATTATATGAGAGTTGTTGAATAATTTGTTCAAGATTCTTTGTAAATTCGTTAACCTTGAAGAGATGTTGAAGACATCCTTTTATAGTGCTGAAAGTCCAATGCTTGAAGACTGTGCAAGTAGAGTAGCTGTAGCCTTTTGTCTTCACATGACTTTTCTTTTCTCAGAAGTAGAATGTTCAGAGAAATGCCTTTTGCCTGAATCCTTGTGTCTATCACAAATAAGGAATAGTTCCGTTGGAGAGGACGTTGAGAATAGTACCAAGTCTATTCACGTGTTGACATCTTATCAAATGTAAATAACATCAGATCCTCTGATGTGCTTCTTATTCTTCAGATCAGATTCAATGAAATCAGAGTTGCAGCAAAAGTGCTTTAGCGTGAGTGATATGATTAGAGCATAACTGTTTATCAGAGCCTCTGTACTTGCAGCGTAAAGTACATTCAGAGTCTTCTGAAACAATGCTTTAAACTTTTCATACAAAATCTTCAGCTACACTTCAAATGCTTCTGCAGCTTCTGCTTCAGAGTCTCTTCTGGAAGCGCTCAGAATCTTCTGATGCTTCAGAGGTTTGCGTAGACTACTGTTCAGATGCATTTTTGCTTCCATAAGAATATTTAATTTAATATTTGAAACAAAAACACTTGAACAAAATTAGAGTATATATTTTCTTAAGACAAAATTTCATTAGAGTTATCATCAAAACATAGAGATATAAGTAAACACCAATCGATGTTCTAACATGGACTTCAATGGGAAATGCCCTGATAAGCTTCTCGAGAGAGAATGGCCACTTATTTTTGGAAGTGATTTATATGCCAAACTGGATAAGCTCTCAAATAAAGAGGTTGTTGCTTATCTGATAAATAAACCTCCTCATATTTAAAGGTCGGCGCCCAGAATACGATTCAGAATCTTCTTTTACTAAAGGGTAAACTGAACTTCCTCATAATTCAAGATTCACACTCTCCTGAATACGATTTTGCTCCTTCTTTTACTAAAGGGTAAACTAAACTTCCTCATATTTCAAGATTCACACTTTCCTGAATACGATTCTGCTCCTTCTTTTACTAAAGGGTAAACTGAACTTCCTTATAATTCAAGATTCACACTCTCCTGAATACGATTATGCTCCTTCTTTTACTAAAGGGTAACCTGAACTTCCTCATAATTCATGATTCACACTCTCCTGAATACGATTCTACTCCTTCTTTTACTAAAGGGTAAACTGAACTTCCTCATAATTCAAGATTCACACTCTCCTGAATACGATTCTGCTCAAAACCTCCCCATACTTCAAGATGAAAAGAAAATGGAAACCAGCTTCTCGATGGAGATGGCCACTTGTTGCTCCTCATGCTGAAGATATGATAAGCTTCCCAGGCGAAAAATACTGCTTATTTGCGAGATTAGCAAGGATAAGCTTCTCGGATGAGCATTGCTTGTAGAGGTGGTAACATGTAATGCAAATTGTAATGAGCTTCTTGTACGAGAAGATCAATTGTAGAGTGTAATGTAAAGTGTAATGTAGGTGATGATGATAGGCTTCTTGTACGAGAATCGTCGCATATCTGCTTAATATAATGATAAGCTTCTTGTACGAGAATTGTCGCATACCGTTGTTGTAGTATTTGTAATGTCAACTGTAGTGATAAGCTTCTCAGGCGAGAACTGTCGCATATCTGTAAAGGATTGTAAAAGCTTCCTTGAGAGATAGTGCAAAATAAATGCACTTCCAGGTAGGTTCGATGACCGACAAGATTGAAATTCAATCTGTAACTGGAAAGAACTAACAAACAAGACTCTATCGAGGAAACGAACTCGGATGGGGACTACCTTATCCTAGCGCGGAAAGATAACTGAAATAACCATCGTCCACGAGGGTCGAACTCGGTGGGGAAACTGGAAACAAATGAGTATTTTGTGCTTAGGGTTGACGATCTACTTGGAGAGAGCGGACAAACCCAGTTACTCGGCAGTAACAACAAAGGAGGACGACAAACAGCAAACACGTGGATGCTAATGCGCATGTCGATGTGTATGAAAATGTCATGCGATGATTATGCTTATGCATATGCTAACAGAACAAGCGAGAGGAGGAAACATGAGATGAAATAAACATCTCGACGGGAATACCCTGGCGACCTCTGCAACAGTACATCTATCGAAGGATAGGAAAAGTTGATGGTAGAACCAAATCCTGCTTCAAAGTTCTAACTTCCTTGGGGAGAAAATACCATGACTTCCACATGGGGATGCGATACGACTTCACCAGAGAGTATGATGTCTTGACTTCAACTGGGGATCCTTGATCTCTGCATGAGGATACGATGTCATGACTTCACGTGAGGGATTGCTATCATGAACCATAATCAGCCAAAGAAGATCTTAAGATCAGAGACTTCCGGGGATAAAATAAATATCCGCTTTGTGGGGAAGATGTGGAGCTAGGTAGCTTCATGAATGAAGGTGTAGCAACTTCCTGAGAATAATACCTCGGCTTCCTGGGGATAAAAGATATCAAAACTTCCCTGAGGAGAGTTCGTCAAGCTTACTGGGGAGAAATCAAACGGACATTTCTGGGGACAGTATCTTGACTTCTTGGGGAGAATATGGAAATCTCCTAGGGAATATTCATGAGGAAGGTATGGCAATTTCACTGAGGAACAGATAATTCCACTGAGGATGGGTCTTCCAGAACATATATCACGTGGAGGATACCGGGGACATCTCTACAGTCCTGAGAGTCACTGGGGATTTATCGGACGGATCCCAAAAGTATTGTCAGCTTAAAGTCTCTCTGGGGACTATCACTAGGAAGATGCTGGTATGATTTCTGTAATCTAGGAAATTACCAGCTAGGTCCAAAGGATTGTCAGCTTAAAGTCTCGCTGGGGACTGTGATGAGGCAATGGTTAAGATTTACTTCTGCAATATGACTTACTGGGGAATGAGGACCGTCGGGAGTAAAAATCCATCGGTGCATGAAGAACGTTGTGAAACGAAGCTAAATTTGATCTCAATGGACTGTGTAGTAATTGCCATTTTGAAAAGTATCATGCCCCAGAGTACCTGCTTTGCGAAGAAGAGCCATCTCAAGAGGATTTTATAGAGAACATGGAGTTCAATTGCCCCAGTGTTTTCAAACTCTTGGAGGGATCGGTCAGATCTCGACATAACTGGCATGGATCAACCGTGTTACAACTGAGTTGTCGGGCTTGTACCAGTAAGTGAGTTGGAAACACAAGACATCTCAAAGAAAGTAGCAAAGAATAACACAAATACTAGCAATAGGTTCCTATAGAGTACTATAGATGCTTAGGATGCTAACACCTTTGTCATACCCTAAATTTTGACCCTAAGATCCTACATCATTTTCATATCATATGACTATACCTTTATGCATCACTAACCTATTTGGATATACAAAGTTTGTTCCTTGTTTCATTTGTGACTACCAATTAGGGTTTTGAGCCTCATAAAGGATTCAGGCAAAGGATCAATTAATCATTGACTTGATCTTCAACCTATCAAGTCTCTCATTCATCCATAAAGATCAAGAGGTCTTCTTCATCAAGAGTCAATCACAAGTATACATCATTTCAAGTGGATCAAGCCCCAAGGTCATCTAAGGCACCAAATTAGGGTTTTGGTTGATCAAGGCCTCAAAAGAGAAATTTTCATCTGAGCATGAGCCAATACCTCAAGATATGTGTCAAGGAGCTCAAATATACCTTAGGAGTCTAACCAAGTACAAAATTTCTTCATTTCAAAATCAACAAGATTCAAGATCATCAATGCACCAAGATTAGAGTTTTGACCTAATTCAGTCTTTGGGTTGACATTTGAAGCAAGGCATGATCCAATACCTCAAGATATTTTTCAAGGACCTCAAATACACCAAATTGGTTCATTCATATAATTGGATTGATCCAAATAAATTGATTCATAAACAAAACAAAGATTGAAATTCATTTGGACCATAAGCTAGGGTTTTTGATGAAAAGTCAATTGTGTCGTTGACTTTTGACCAAGACATGATCTCAAACCTTGGGGCATGACTCAAGACATTCAAAAACACCCTTGAAATCCATCCATGATATTTAATTTATCCCAAGGGTTTGATCTCATAAAGGATCACAAAGTTCAATATTCATCTGATACAAAAAGCAAATGTGTTGAAAATCAAGTTTAACTTTTTGAGTTTTTGGTCAACCATGCCCTTTTCAAGTCAAGAATAATGTTAATATGTGATTCGGATCATGATTGATCAAGAAAAATCAAGAAAAGTGAGATAACTTGTAAAGAGGGAAACTTTAGAAAACTTAGAAAATTTTCCAAGTCGTGAAAAACATTGATTTTTGCCCTACTTTGCAAGATCATAACTTCCAAACCAAGCTACCATTTTCTTGGATCCAAATATCAAATTGAAGAGCTTTTTACATACTACAACATTTTCACTTATGGCGAATTCCCAAAAACTGCATAAATTTTGAGATATGAAGCCACGAAGTTAGGGTTTTAAGACTTTTTGAACCTTGACACTTAGAAAATTTTTAGGCAAAATCTATTTTGTGTTTTAGCCATCTTTAAGGGAATTTTCCACAATGATACAACTTGAATCAAGACCAATTATGAATATCAAAGTTAAAGAAGGATATCTCAGCTTTCCAACAAGTACAAGAACATCCATTGAGCATGCTTGAGCAAGAAGTTATGGATTTAACAACATGACATGATCAAACTAATTTTCAAGACAACATTAGTGCATTACTTGTGTCAAACGTTTTTCACCTCCAATTTTTGTCACTTTACAAGCCTTGTCATCCTCCAAGATCAAAAAGAATCTTGTTGAATCACATAATATCTTCAGCTTTTAACCATAAGTCAAGGATCCACACCAGTTCAGATATGTTCAAAAACAATGAGTGTTCAAACCTGTAAAATGCCAATTGAGTCAAGATTCTAGTTATGCTAGAGAAGACTAATGGTACCTTAGAATTTAAGTTAAAGCTACATGGCTATATCCATTGGACAATAGCAGACTCCCTCATCCTACACTATTCATCCAAAACAAATCAGTTCTCCTATAAGTAGAGGTCATTTTGCATTAATTCAAATACACCAAAATAATACCAAAGCTTGTTTTCTCACATTTCCTCTCGTTTCAAAGTTTCATAATTCAAAAGTGAGAAATCAAAATTTTCATTTCAGAGCAATTCCACTCAAACCAATCATCCAAACACATCAGAAATCATCCCTTGAAAGTTTCCAAACCTTCATCTTCATCTGAAATCACCAAAATCAGAAAGTCAACTGTCAAAACTTCATATCTTTGACTTTTTGCATTTTCAAAGCCATGTCTTGATTCTTTCCATTTCAAAATCATCCAACATTTCAAACACACTCTAAATAACATCCTTAAACTATTCCAACAAAAGTTTCTCAACTGTAACATCATTTGGTGGAGTTTCCATTTTTGCCACTTTTGACAAATTTGCAATAAGAAGTTGGATTCTGTCCTAAAGGTTTTCATTTGGTTCCAAGCATTCAAGAAGCTTATTTGAGGTGTATTAGAGGTGTCCAAAGCATTGGTTTACTTTTGTAGCAAGTTTCTTGAAAATTGGAAAGAGAGCTTCAAGAGGTAAGTTTCCATAGAACTTGAACTTTAAGAAATATGCTTTGCTTTGATGTACATTGATCATGATCATGTCATTTATGTTGTGTTTGAACCATTTTATAGTGTTATTATTGATTGTATCTAGTTGTAGCATAGAACTCGCAAAACCATGGCCTTTAAGGAACCACTATCGAGTTTTAAAATATAATCATTTTTAGAAAAATATAGAACCACCGTTGAATTCCTCATGAAGTTCTAGACATGATTCATCTTTATTTCATCCATTTTCATGGAGAAATGAAGAAGTTATGCCCTTCTTGCAAATGAAGAAAACTTGGTCCTTGCCCAAGCCAACCAGGTCATGGCACCTTTGTTCTAGCCAGGCCTAGTGACATTCAACTTTCATCAAACACAGTCCTAGTGACATTCAACTTTTAAACAATCTTGGGCCTCTGCTTAGAGTGTAAGACCCAACACCTTTGTACATAAAATCAATCTTGGGCCTCTGCTAGAGTGTAAGGCTCACCACCTTTTCTTTTCTTTTCAATAAGTCGTGGGCCTTTGCTTAGTGTGTAAGACCCAACACCTAGAATAAAACACACAAATAAAACATTCAACACATCAAACCCTAAAGATGTGCAATCTTTCATGAATTCAAACATGTCTATACTTGTGAATCTTCAATCATGTTTGTTCATATTTTGTTAGGTTTCTCTTGACATTTACATCATCCTTATTTTAGACATAGGTCAAACAATAAGATCCCTTCAATCACAAATTAGTTGAAACAACTAGTTCCCTGGCTTCCTCTTGGGCCTTATACAAGCATTATTGCCTCCTCTTAGGCATCATACAAAGAATCCCCCCCAACAAGAGAGCCTCCTCTTGGGCTTCATACAAGGAGACATGGGAAGTCTCATTCAGGTTCCCACAACCTTCTCTTGGGCTTCATATAAGGACCCTCAGGCTTATCAAAAGCATAAGTCAAGTCTTAGAAATCTATACATAAATATTTTAGCCTCACCATCCTGGGCTTTGTACAGGATACAAATAAATTATTTTAGCCTCATCATCATGGGCTTTGTACAGGATACAAATAACATTCATTTGGAAGGTCTTTTCTTCGAGGAAGGTGAAAATGACAGAACACTTAAGGAAGAAATTGTGCATGTTTGGCATCATATTCATAGGAAAGGCAGAGAATCTCTGGGAAAACCAAACAACATCTCTGTGGAGCCTTATCTCCAATAGGTACAAACTAGAGCCATAAAGTTAAAGATGCCTTACCCTCGTCAGGAAGTGTTTCCCCTAAAGGAATCTATCCTCTACTTCATGAACGACACAAAGAAGCTTCAGGTTGCTTTTAATAAAGTTCTACATGAAAAGAACTCTTGGAGGAACATGTATCGAATTGTCAGCTTGGAGTGCACAGAGATTCAAGAACTACTAAAAGAAAAATATGCTCTGATTGAGATACTGGAACAACATGCTATAGAAAATCAAGAAGGACGAAAAAGATTACTCTCTCCCTTCACCTGGCAGAGGACCATCGATCCGCCAATAGTTGAAGAAGCCCGATCAAAGAGGCAGAAACGAAGTCAACGACAAGCATTTGGACCTTCGTAAATGATTCCTTAGGATTAATAGACCTAGCTTTCCTTCCTGAACATTGTAAACTAATGTACTTTTCTCTGTAAGATATTGTAATCCTTTGAATTCAATAAGAGTTTCCATCATTGTACGATATTTGCAACATAAATGTTAAGAGTTCTTTTTAAAAAAGGGGGAGAGCATTTGCATATTTTGCACATCATGCATCATTCTAACATTTCAAACATTTATTTCATAAAAAACTTACACATTTATCGCACTTTAGACTCAAACTGTCTCATTCATACAATACTCGGGTCAATCGTCAAAAGAAAATGGACAATCTTGAGGAAGAAAATAGAGAACTAAGAGAGGAAGTTAATACTCTAAAAGAAAGTCAGGAAAGGCTCAATATCATGATTGAATCACTGGCAGCAGCTCAGGCTCAACCATCTCAAAGAACTGTGATCTCAGAAATTGTGTATGCACCAACGTTTGAGGTTTTTGCCAGTCTTCCTCAGTACAACATGCCTAAAGGTTTCCCCTGGGGCATGCCTTTCAATTTTGTGCCTGAAGGATATGAACCTCCGATCACTGAAGACCAAGAATCTATGGCCAAAATCTCCAGACTTGATGGTTACAAACTTCAGGTAAATGAAGATGCAAGAGTTGCGACAGAGATTCCTATATCTGAAGGTTACAAACTTCAGATCACAAAACCGCCAAGAGCTGCAGAAATAATGATTATACCACATCCTGTGGTACATACCATTCCAGAAGAAAAAATGTTTCATGCCACTCCAAGCAAGGATATAGAAGTATATAAAAGAATGAATGAATTCCAAGAACAGTTCTTAGAAATTCAGAAAGAACTCCATGCCATTCACAAACAGGACTTGTTTGGGAAAGATGATGCCGATCTCTTCTTAGTCCCAAATGTTAAAATACCACACAAGTTCAAGGTGCATGAATTTGAAAAGTACAAAGGCAATTCCTGCCCTCAAAGTCACTTAGTGATGTATGCTCGAATGATGTCTACCCAGACAGAAAATCAATAGTTACTGATCTGCTACTTTCAAGAGAGTTTAATTATTGCCATGCTCAAATGGTACACGGGGTTAAACCATACCAAGATCAGTACCTTCAGAGATATTGGAGCAACTTTTGTTTACCCACACAAGTTCAATTTGGAAATGGCACCTGATAGGGATCAAATCAGAGCTATGTCTCAAAAGGATAAAGAAAGTTTCAAAGAATACGCTCAGAGATGGCGTTAAGTTGTCGCCCAGATTTGTCCTCCTCTTGAGGAGAAGGAGATGATCAAAATATTTTTGAAAACTTTGAGCTCGTTCTATTATGACCAAACGGTCTCAAGTGTGCCTAGTGACTTCACCAAGATGGTGAACATGGGAGTGCGCCTTGAGGAAGCAGTTCGAAAGGTCGATTGGTCAAGGATGTAGAACTCTCCAACAGTAACAAAAGGTATAAAAGCACTTCCAAAAGAAGAAAGAGCAAGATATCAGCACTATCATATAGGGTAAACAAAGATGAAGATACCAACCTCAACAAGTAGCAACGGTATCTCCTGTTATCAACTCAGCGCCAGTTCCGACATATCAACCAAAAATTTCTCAAAATCAGCAAATTTAATAACCACAGTATCAACAATGGCAGCAACAACCTCTTCAGTAGGCTCGCCCGCAATACAACAACAACCGTATCTCAAAGTCACCGGGGTTCGATCCTATACAAATTCCATATGCAGAGCTATTCCCAATTTTCCTAGGGAAAGGACACATTCAAACCAGGACTCCTTCTGCCGTTCACGAAACTCCCCCCTATTGGTTCAAGGCTGACCAATTTTGTGTTTATCATCAAGGAGCACAGGGACATAACATCGATAATTGTTTCAGTTTTAAATCCAATATGTAAAAACTTTTGAAGAATGGAATTTTGTATTTCAAGGACACTAATCCAAATGTTCAAAAGAATCCATTACCGCAGCATGAGAAGGCTTTTGTAAACTTGATTGACGAAAGTCCTGACAACAATTATCAAATTCATGATGTGAGCTTACTAGAATCAAATCTGGTTAAAATACATTGCAGACAAAGTGGATATGGCCATATGCCACCTCACAACTATCATCAATGCGATATTTGTTCCAAGAACAACCAAGGGTGCAGCATTGTTCAGGCAGCCCTTCAAGAGCAGATGGATCTGGGTTAGATCTAAGATCATAGAATTTGCGGAGTAAACATGGTTTATGAATGCTCAGGCATTGTTTAAAATTTTGACATCTGCCTAATGAATGTAAACTTGGTGGCAATGCACTCCAGACAAAGTCAACATTATCATCTATCGTTGCATGACTATAGCGCATGCTCAATTTGTTCAAAGATAATCAAAGGTGTTCTTTTGTGCAAGAGGCTCTGCAACGTCAAATGAATCTGGGATGTGTCATACCCTAATTTTTGACCCTGAGATTCTATTTTCGTTTCGCATCATCTGCATAGCATATCACGCATTTTATCATGCATAATATCCAATTTATCAGCTGGAATAAACTTGTTGGAATTACAGCCGAATTGATCAAATAAAAATCAACTGTGTAAAATTAGTGGAGGGAAAATTTCAAGGTCGAGCCTGCAAATGTCAGTGATGTTAATCTATCTTACGCATAGTTTAATCTGGCGTGCTCATTTAAATTTTTCGACTATCTTTTAGACGTTTTTTTGGTCAGTTTAAGCCTTTTTAGCGGGTAAAATTTATTTCAAAATCAGACCAAACGTTGTATTTTTCTGAGTCATTTATTTCGCGCTGAATATTTTAGTATGCTCTTTTTTTAGCACTTTTCTGCCCGACTTTTTATTTCATTTTTAAATCGTTTTTATTTAAATAATCATTTAATTTATTTAGATTTAATTAGATGTTTAATGTTAAATTTTTATTTTTACTAATTAATTTTATTTTTAATTTTTTTATTAATATTTTCTTTTTAAAAAACACAAAATCATAATTTTTAATTCTTTTTATTCTTGCTTTGTAATAAAAAAAACACAAAAACGTGATTTTTAACTCTTTTAATTCTTGTCTTATTATAAAAACTACGAAAATATAATTTTTAATTCTTTTTATTTTTGTCTTATCATAAAAAAATACAAAAACATGATTTTTAATTCTTTTTATTCTTGTCTTATCATAAAAAATACAAAATTATGATTTTTAATTCCTTTTATTCTTGTATTATTATAAAAAAACAAAAAACATTGTGTTAATTGTTATTATCATTCTTATCTATTTTTCTAGTCCTATATATTTGCATTAGAAAAAACAAAAGGTATACAAAAAAAGAGAGAAAAAACAACAAGAAAAAGGAAGAAAAAAAGTTCAGAAATATACACATTTGCAAGAGATAGAAAATATAGATTAATAAAGAAAAAGACTAACAGTAAGAAGTTGGAGTTGGATATTCCTGACGCGCACAAACCGTTTTCGGCTGAACCGTCGCACCACACTCTTTTTCATCTGCAGCCGCACCTTTCACCACTGGTTGTCGTTCCGATCACCTTCGGTTAGTGATGTAACATCTTTTGATTTAGGTATCACCCCTTGCATCTTGTTTTTATTTGTTGTGTTATGTATAAATCTGGATCTGTTTGGCTTTACAAGTTGTGATTGTGAGAATTTAGTTTTTAAAAAAAAACTGAGGAGATGAGAGAGAGAGTAAAACTGCTACGTTGTGTTGTGGTGGAAATAGGATATCAAACTATTAATTAATTTGAATCACAATTCAATTCACAACCGCTCTTTGATTTATCCGAAGGAAAAGGTCAAAAGAGGGAAAATCTATTTTTGCATCACAAACACAATGCAGGGAGAGATCTAGGTAAGGGGTTGGTTAAGCTTAGGGAAGGTGTTAGCACCCTAAACTTCTATAGTACTCTACAGGAACCTTTTGTCTGTTTTTTTCTATTTTTCTTTAATTATTTTCTCTAGGTATATAGAAAGCTAAGGGTTAAGATAAAAGAAAGACCTAAGGGTTAGTCCTAAGTTTACTCGGCAAGATTCGCATCTTATGCCTACGTATCCTGGATAGGAAATGGAATTAGAGTAATCGTAGTTCCCCTCGTAAGGGAGGTCAAAAACGTCTTAACTGTGGTCAAGGTTTCAATGGGGAATAAGTGTTCATATGGAAGCGCTTATGTGGAGTGCGGAGACTCCAATCTCTACGTTGAAATTGTTAGTTAAAATTAGGGTTAGATCACGACGAGAAACCCTAAAGCAGAGTACATCGACTCTTTAACCTAAAGCTAGGGTAAAGGGTAATTTGGTCCACGGCGGGACGCCTATGAATTAGGGTTTTGGAACATGAAAAGGTTAAGGGCGAGGACTATTGACACGACGGTCAAACTGTTAGACCTAATCCTTCGGAATGTGAAAATAATTAACGGTAAATACAGCGCAATGGAAAAATAAGCATCAGGTGACAGCATTGAAATATAAAGTGCACAAATAGAATAAATTGCGATGATTGCCTCACATGATTACAAACCATAAACAAAATACATATATGATTACTAATTGTTAACCCATGATAAACGGAAATCAAGTACAATCAGATGAGAAAATAGAACACGTTAGTAAAAAAACAAGGTTAGACAGAACCCAATGGCAAATAATGAAATAGTTAATATTGAAAAAAGATTTACAATGCTAGAATTTTTAAAGAAGAAAAGAGCTCATGTTAGATTTTTATTTAATTTTTACAAAAAAAAACTAGTTTCAATTTTTATTTTTTTGGAGAAAGTTAATGGTGTTAATTATTAAAAAATGTTTTAATATTGAAAAAGGATTTAGTTTTAAGAACATTTTAGTTTTAAAATTTTAAAAAGAGGTTTAGTTTTACTTAAAAAAAAGGTTATTTCTAAAAAAGAGTTAGTTTTAATCTTTTAGAAAGAAAAATATTGATTTTTTTTGTTTTAAGAAAAGTTTTATTATTTAAGTTTTAATAAAAGAAAATTACTTTACAATAAAAAAGATTACAAGAAGTTAACTAAAAAATATAAAAAAACAAAAAAAAACAGGTGGGTTAGGCCGGGTAACCACATCCCAGACCCAACCCGGTCCGCGGTTCACAAAACAAAGGGGCAGGGTCACAAACATTAGGGTTTTAACCCTAGAATCAAGTGAGCACAGTGGCGGCACTCTCTATTGCTCACCTTCTTCGAAGGTTTGAAGCGACTTAAACAGCGAGAGGTTCTCCGATGGCGATGGTTTACGACGAACCATTTTCGAAAGGGTCTCCACTGAGCGGTATATCTCGAGTCAGCTTGGTTGGGAGTCACCCCTTATAAGCCTCATCGAATATATCACCATCCTATAATAATGCCACTCAAGTCCGGGTGTAGGACTTATCTCACAACACATGGAACCAAACCCCAACCAAGGTACAATATATATATATATACAAATGAATAGCAAAGCAAAAATAGTAAACATAAAAAAAAATAGGGATAACCCTCGAAAGATTAAGAAGTCTCCCCGGTGAAGTCGCCATTTTCTGTTGCGGTGGAAATAGGATATCAAACTATTAATTAATTTGAATCACAATTCAATTCACAACCGCTCTTTGATTTATCCAAAGGAAAAGGTCAAAAGAGGGAAAACCTATTTTTGCATCGTAAACACAATGCGAGGAGAAATCTAGGTAAGGGGTTGGTTAAGCTTAGGGAAGGTATTAGTACCCTAAACTTTTGTAGTACTCTACAAGAACCTTTTGTCTATTTTTTCTATTTTGCTTTAATTATTTGCTCTAGGTATATACAAAGCTAAGGGTTAAGATAAAAGAAATACCTAAGGGTTAGTCCTAAGTTTACTCGGCAAGATTTGCATCTTGTGCCTACGTATCCTTGATAGGGAATGGAATCAGAGTAATCGTAGTTCCCCTCGTAAGGGAGGTCAGAAACGTCTTGATTGTGGTCAAGGTTTCAATGGGGAATAAGCGTTCATATGGAAGCGCTTACGTGGAGTGCGGAGACTCCAATCTCTACGTTGAAATTGTTAGTTAAAATTAGGGTTAGATTAGGGATTCCACGGCGAGAAACCCTAAAGCAGAGTACTGCGACTCTTTGACCTAAAGCTAGGGTAAAGGGTAATTTGGTCCACGGCGGGACGCCTATGAATTAGGGTTTTGGAACATGAAAAGGTTAAGGGCGAGGACTATTGACACGGCGGTCAAACTGTTAGACCTAATCCTTCGGAATGTGAAAACAATTAACGGTAAATACAACACAATGGAAAAATAAGCGTCAGGTGACAACATTGAAATATAAAGTGCACAAATAGAATAAATTGCGCATGATTACAAACCATAAACAAAAAACGGAAATCAAGTAAAAAAACAGATAAGAAAATAGAACACGTTAGTAAAAAAACAAGGTTAGACAGAACTCAATGACAAATAATGAAACAGTTAATATTGAAAAAAGATTTACAATGCTGGATTTTTTTAAGAAGAAAAGAGCTCATGTTAGATTTTTATTTAATTTTTACAAAAAAAACTAGTTTCAATTTTTACTTTTTTTGGAGAAAGTTAATGGTGTTAATTATTAAAAAATGTTTTAATCTTGAAAAAGGATTTATTTTTAAAATTTTAAAAAGAGGTTTAGTTTTAATTTTAAAAAAAAATGTTATTTCTAAAAAGAAGTTAGTTTTAATCTTTTAGAAAGAAAAGTATTGATTTTTTCTTTTTAAGAAAAGTGTTATTATTTAATTTTTAATAAAATAAAATTACTTTAGAATAAAAAAGATTACAAAAAGTTAACTAAAATAAATAAATAAATAAATAAATAAATAAAACAGGTGGGTTGGGCCGGGTAACCACATTCCGGACCCAACCCGGTCCGCGGTTCACAAAACAAAGGGGCAGGGTCACGAACATTAGGGTTTTAACCCTAGAATAAAGTGAGGACAGCGGCGACACTATCTATTTCTCTCGTCTTCTCCGAAACTTGTTCTTCCTTTCTATGCTTTTCCTCCGTGCATGTTTGATCCTTTCTTGATCTTTGGTTGTCCGTGGTACCTGCAAAAATGGAAAACGAAAGTCGTTACGGGGTTGCTCACCTTCTTCGAAGGTTTGAAGCGACTTAAATGGAGAGAGGTTCTCCGATGGCGATGGTTTACGACGGTTGTCAATGGCGATCGGGAGAAGTGGGATGTTTGGCCTCGACGACGATGATGAGACGACGTCGTTTCGTCTCTCTGAGTCTGGTGATGGTTTTGTCCTCTCTCTTTCAGTCCGGAGTCGTAGATGCTTGGATTTCAACGATTCTCCGATGATGTTGAAGCTGAGGATACTTTGCTGTGGGTAATAAATGTGAGCGTATCCTTTGTTCTTGCCGGAAGACCGTTCTTTTCCTCTTCTGCTCGAAGTGATGATGAAGAAGCTCTTTGCTCTTCTGAACTTCCGAGCGCGGCGGCGCCGTTCTCTCTGTTCGTTAGGGCTTCCTTATTTTGTTGAGTTCGTTCTGTATTTTTTCTGGTGTTAGGGTTTCAACGCCATTTCTGGGTGTTGTTCTTCTTTTGATGATTAGGGTTTCACCGCCCCCCTTTTGTGATTCTTGACAATTTTGTTTTATATTCTTCTTTTCCACTCTTACTGGGCTTGGAGCATGGATTTACGTTATTTTTCATGACAGATCTGAGATTGGATTTCTTTTGCTGATTTTGGGAGATTTGATTGATTTTTTATCAGATGGATTTAGTTGGTGATTTCTGCCTCTAATTGGAACCCGCGGATTTGGATTTTTGTTGGATAATTGCTTTTTCCGAATTTAGGTCCAAATGTGGTGTGATTCATTGGATATCCGTGGATTCTGATTCTGGATTGATTTTGAGTCATTTGAATATCCAATATTTACTTGATAGAACAAATTTTTCAATTCTGGATTGGATTTGGATGTTGGTGATCTGTTTGGCTTTGAAATCCATTTTTCCAAAATAAGCGCTTATCCGAATAGTCACTTTTTGGCCGAAAACACTTCTTTTTCTCTTCTTCTGACTGTCCCGAAAAAGAACAGAATATTACTGGTTGGTACTGAGGTCGGGAATCAGTTTGGGAGTTGGCTTTGGCATTTCTCGTTGCCCTCCCGACACCCGATGATGAAATCACTCTGAGGGTGTCGAAAATAAATTAATTTCTAACATTTACCTCTGTTGTCTCTGTTTTTGTTTGTCTGTGTGTAGGTACGAAGGAAAAATCGGGCCGAGCATGAAGGTTTAGTCGCGAAGTCGGTCATGAAGAATATTTTTAGGAAATTAGGATTTTTAGGATAAAATGTAATTTTAAATCCTTTTTGTAAGTTGTAAATAAAAAATATTATGAAATAAAATTCAATATATTTTTCCATCCAAATCACTTTCCGATTCCTTTTCCGTAATTTAAATTTGTCGCAACCGAACGTCACACAAAAAAATCCGATTAAATCCCATTGATCAAGTGCCTCCGAATAAATCCCAATGATTAAAATTTTATCAATTAAACTTTCACGAATGGATTAACTGCACCAAATAGAATCATATAAATCCCATAAAATTATCCAAATCAACTCTGTCGTCTCAAAACGTGTAGTTCCACTTAAAATCGACATGACCTTTAATTCCAACCCATTATTCCTTAAATTAAGTTGCCATTTGATGATAGAATTGATGGTGGCTTGGAACGGAATAAAACAACAGAAACAGAGAAAATCCAATTAGTGGCGAAGACATAACTATACTCCGCACCAAAAATTCCATTTAATCTCCGATGGTTAAATCCCATGCCATGAACCAACTTGGCCAAAAATTTCAATTAAACAGATATCATAAATCCAGACGTGAGCCGAAGTTTATACTGTTTTTCTTTTAAGAATTTAAATGGCAAATAGCAGAAGAACAGAAAATAAATGCCTGTCGAAACTAAATTCCGCAGAATGAATTCTTGCGCTGATTTGAGCCAAACCAAATTGATATCTCAACATAATCAAACTAATGTGATTAAACAAAGGCCCTGAAACCCACTAACAACAAAGTCTCGTCTTTTGAATAAATTAACCGTATCTCGAAAGTTCCGATGTCAAGAAATTACCGCAAAATTATGTTCATCCTTAAATAAAATAAAGAACTCGGAAATGGAGGCTCTAATAAATACCTGACGATGATCCAACTTCTTGAACTGTTAGCAACAAAGCATAAATGACCATTTCGCCCCTCAACCATTAAAGTGTACCAGATGGGATACTTGCAAAACAAACAGACTACATAATCAGTTAGTAGTTAGCTGATGCGAAAATGGGATGCCATGCGACATGAACCGACTAATCTGAGGGTAAAATTTGGGGTATTACAGTTTCCTTATTTAAATAACTTCACCGAATAATTTGAGCGGCCGAGACTCGAGAAATCATGGTGGAGGGATTTAAATATAGATAACCAAAAATTTTCCCCTTAAATGCAGTGATATGCAATGCTATGGACAAAACGAAACAAGAGATAATGCTAAGAATGCCATGAATATAGTATGATGCGTATGATGGAACGGTAAATACGAATATGCAAACTACACGACAACACAGGGGACAGATGCTGGCGCACGAATCACACTGGGGAATATGACGCACTGGAGAAACAATACGACACGGGGACTTCTAAAGTGATAGTCATTTGGTGCGAACACGAACAATTGTCACTTTAAGAAAGGAAATAGTAAGACGAGTATCCTCAATGGAGATGGCACCGATGAGGCGGCCTCCACTGGGGAATATTTGAGGATAAATATTCAACAGGTTCATGCGTGACCGACTGATACTCTAGGGTAAAACGTAAAACTGTATCTGGACCACTGCAGGATCGATTAACAGAATGTCGGAGCATTGAGCAAAGAATAACATCCAAGCTTCTGTAAACTTTCCCTCGTGACAGGATCAAATGGAACTTTCAGGAATCCGTAAAAAATATACAGGGTAAAACCGGTTGTATGCCAAAACAAAAGGACTGAAGGTGAGAAAAACACTTAGAAGGGGGGTTGAATAAGGGTTTAGAAAAAATATGGCACTAAAAACAACACAAGATTTTTATCCTGGTTCCTTGAACTCAACTAATCTAGTCCACCCTATCAAGGTGATTTTCCTTTCTCCACAAGGACTTAATCCACTATATTCAAACAGATTACAGTGTCAACCACTAAGAACAATTGTCTTAGTCTTCTCAAGAAATTCTAACCACAACTTGGTCTTCTCAAGGAACCTTTTACAAATTAATGTAAACTAAACAAGTGTTTAAGATGCTTCTAAAAAGCTATATCACAAACTGTGATTTTTACACTTAGATTAAGAACGAATAAAAACTATTCAGCTTTGAGAGAGAAAGATTATATGAGAGTTGTTGAATAATTTGTTCAAGATTCTTTGTAAATTCGTTAACCTTGAAGAGATGTTGAAGACGTCCTTTTATAGTGCTGAAAGTCCAATGCTTAAAGACTGTGCAAGTAGAGTAGCTGTAGCCTTTTGTCTTCACATGACTTTTCCTTTCTCAGAAGTAGAATGTTCAGAGAAATGCCTTTTGTCTGGATCCTTGTGTCTATCACAACTAAGGAATAGTTTTGTTGGAGAGGACGTTGAGAATAGTACCAAGTCTATTCACGTGCTGACATCTTTTCAAATGTAAACAACATCAGATCCTCTGATGTGCTTCTTATTCTTCAGATCAGATTCAATGAAATCAGAGTTGCAGCAAAAGTGCTTTAGCGTGAGTGATCTGATTAGAGCATAACTGTTTATCAGAGCCTCTGTACTTGCAGCGTAAAGTACATTCAGAGTCTTCTGAAACAATGCATTAAACTCTTCATACAAAATCTTCAGCTACACTTCAGATGCTTCTGCAGCTTCTGCTTCAGAGTCTCTTCTGGCAGCGCTCATAATCTTCTGATAGCTTGCTTCTGATGCTTCAAAGCTTTGCGTAGACTACTGTTCAGATGCATTTTTGCTTCCATAAGAATATTTAATTTAATATCTGAAACAAAAACACTTGAACAAAATTATATTATATATTTTCTTAATACAAAATTTCATTAGAGTTATCATCAAAACATAGAGATATAAGTAAACACCAATCTGTGTTCTAACAATCTCCCCCTTTTTGATGATGACAAAACATAGGAAATTTTGTTCAATAAAAAGGATAAATATATAACTGCCCTTGAGATAAAGAATCTCCCCCTCAAATGAATACTCTAATAGAAGAAAATACTTCCCTTTTTACATGAGTATACTATTCAGATTAAGAGACTGGTTAGAATATACTTTCCAGAATCAGAGCTTGATTTGCTTTCCAGAAACAGAGCCTGGTAATAGCTTGATTTACTTTCCAGAATCAGAGTCTGGTTTATTTTTACTGATTTTCTTTCCAAAATCAGAGCCTGGTTAGCTTTTAGGATCAAAGCCTGGTAATCAGAACCTGGTTTGAATAAAAGTCTGGTTTGGGGATTCTCAGGGTAACTTCAATGAATTTTGTCAGATGATACGTTATAGTTATGAAAGACTAAAATTCAATGTTAGATATAATTTGTTATGTCTGAGTGAGGGGGTGAGTAAATTTCTGGTGGTAAGTCAGATTCAGATGAATCAAATGGTTCAGATGAATGACAGGATGTGGAAGAGATATCAACCAAAGTTGTCAGAGGTTGAATATCTAAAACATCAGAGTCAGATGGTTGGATAGATACTTGTTCAGGATTAGAAGGAATGGATTGTTCTGGTTGTGGTTGTTGTTGTTAATACCTCTTTGACAGTTTCCAGAATAGAATCTAAACTTGCCTCTGGAGGATTAACCTTTTGCTTCTTGACCCTCTTAGGTTTGACAGCAGTAGCTTCACAAGTACCCTTCCTCTCGGGTTTTGAAGAACCTTCTTCAGAAACCTTTCTCTTCTTTTTGTGTCTGCCTCATAAATATCTTATGTAGGTTCACCTGCTTTCTGAACCAGATTTGCTGGTAGAGGAGTTCCATCTTTTAGACACTCTGCAATGTATTTCAGAATAATCTCCCTTGGTTCATTAGCAAAGAACATAGGAAAATCATCCACTGGTATCCTTCTTTGAGTGACCTCTTCAGAATTTATTTTCTTTGGTGCAAAAGTGACTTCTTCTACAACTTTCATCCTCTGAAGACTCTTCCCATTCAGAGGTTTTCCTATTACTGAAGCTAACTCTTCCTTCAACCCAGCTTCTACCAGATGTCCAACCAGACCATTCTCAGTCAGAATGTCTGAGGTAAGTCTTCCCATTGGAATCCAGTTTCTTATCTTCTGATGTTTGGTTATGACCTCTTCCCTTGACTGTTTAACATGTGTCCACAGATGATTAAACAGAAGATATGGTAGATCCACATTTGTGCTCTGACTCAGACAATACATGAAGTATAGCTGATCAGTGTTAACATAGTCTGGAGAATTGGAAGATTTTCTATGATGAATGCAACTCATGAAAATCTTAGCCCAGATCCTGTAAACTAGCTTCAAATCCTTTATCTTGTTAGAAGCTTCTCCAGACGAGCAAACTTCTCTATACACATCAGTCATATCCACACGCCCAGCTGGCAGATTTGTGACACCATCAGTTTCCTCATACCCTATGAGTTTTCTTATAAGATCTTCAGTTATGATGATTTCTTTTCCCAGAACATAAGAGACAATGAACTTAGGGCAAGTAGAAGCATGGATCCAAAATTCCTTTACCAGGCAAGGATAAACTGGTTCCATCAGCCTATCAAAGAACTTGGTCCAACACTGTGCATCAACAATGGGACGAAGATCATACCCATTTTCAGCAAAAGATTCAAAGTTAACAATGGATTCACACAAGACTTCCAACTTGTCAACAGGTGTGAGTAATGTTCTAATAGGTTCCTTGAAAGCAGCAGCACCCATGTTTGAAGAAGAAACAGCAGCCATGGAAGATTGAAATCGAGCAGAAGTTGATGATGAAGTAGGCATTGTTGTTCTTGAAAGAGTATTAGGGTTACGAACAGTTTTGGGTTTGGGAGAGAGATGAAAACAATGAAACAAGAAGAAATGCATACAAGGGTGTTTGTGAGAGTGAAAAGTGTGAAATGTGTAAAGTTGTGGCATTTATAGAAGAAATTAGAGCACACAAGAGTCACACGTTTAGCACGCTTACACATAGCATTTAATAAAAAGAATATAATCATTTCAAGAAATTAATGATTCTGACAATTGGGGGGAAAACAAGAAACTCAATATTCAAAAACAGTACCTCAAACGTCAATTCATTATTGTGCACTCCACCTTTTCAGATTCAGAGTTACACGTGTTTGCTTGCATGTGCTTCTGAAACTTCTTTGAGAAATGAAACGTTAGCCAATGTTCAAATCCTCTGAGGCTTGTTAGTTCAGATTTGCACACAATAAATAAAATAGTAAGTGATAAATAGATAGATGTAATACTTCAGAGTTAAAACATTTTCCATCTGAGGAAATTTTTCTTCTGATGAATATTTTATTCTGGACAGAAATCCATACTTATATTTTTCAGAATAAATTTGAATCTATCTTCAGCAAGGGGTTTTGTAAAAATATCAGCCCATTGATGATATGTATCAACAAAATTTAAACTGATGATTCCCTTCTGAACATAGTCTCAGATGAAGTGATGTTTTATATCTATATGTTTTGCCTTAGAGTGTAAAATAGGATTTTTAGACAAACATATAGCAGAAGTATTATCACAGAAGATTGAAATGTTACTCTCATGGATCTGATAGTCTTCTAGTTGACTCTTTATCCAGAGCATCTGAGTGCTACAACCAGCAGCAGCAATGTATTCTGCTTCTGTTGTTGAAAGCGCAATAGTGGGTTGCTTCTTGCTGAACCAAGAGATCAAATGACTTCCAAGAAATTGGCAGCTTCCAGAAGTACTTTTCCTTTCTACTCTGTCTCCATCGTAATTAGCATCACATAATCCAACTAATTTATAATCATCAGAACTTCTGTAACACAAACCCACATTAGTAGTACCTTTCAGATACCTTAGAATCCTCTTAACAGCTGTTAAGTGAGACTCTCTAGGATCTTATTGGAATCTTGCACACAGACAAACACTGAATAGAACATCAGGTCTAGAAGCATTCAAATACAGAAGAGATCCAATCATACCTCTGTAAAGCTTTTGATCAACCTTCTTACTTACCTCTTCCTTACCAAGAGTGCTTGTAGGATGCATTGGGGTTTTAGCCAATTTTCTTTCAGTCATATTAAACTTCTTCAGAAGCTCCTTCACATACTTAGTCTGATGTATGTAAGTGCCTTCTGGAGTTTGATTGACTTGGATTCCCAGAAAGAATCTGAGTTCTCCCATCATGCTCATCTCAAATTCAGCCTGCATAGAAAAAACAAACTCCTTTCCCAGTGTAACATTGGTAGATCCAAATATAATATCATCTACGTAAATTTGAAAAATTAAAAAATCTTTCTTAAATGATTTACAGAAGAGAGTTGTATCCACTTTGCCTCTGATAAAATTCTTTTCCAGAAGAAAATTACTTAATCTCCTATACCAAGCTCTGGGAGCTTGTTTTAAACCATAGAGTGATTTTTTAAGTTTAAAAACATGTTCTGGAAATTTATCATTTTCAAAGCCAAGAGGTTGGTGAACATAAACTTCCTCTTCTATAATACCATTTAAGAAGGCACTTTTAATATCCATCTGATACAAAGTGATGTTATTTTGTGCAGCAAAAGAAATGAGTAGGCGTATAGACTCTAACCTGGCCACATGAGCATAAGTCTTTGCGTAGTCAATTCCTTCTTGCTGACTGTACCCTTGAGCAACTAGCCTTGCTTTGTTCCTTACAACTTCTCCTTGCTCATTCAATTTGTTTCTGAAGACCCATTTGGTTCCAATAATATTGAATCCTTTTGGTCTTGGAACCAGATCCCAAACGTCATTTCTGGTGAATTGATTTAGATCTTCTTGCATAGCAAGTATCCACTCATTATCATTCAGAGCTTCATCTACAAAAGTTGGTTCAATGATATACACCAACCCAAAAAGTGACGTTGCAGATGATCTGAGGAAAGACCTTGTTCTGATAGGGTCATCCTTCTTCCCAATTATCACATCCTTTGGGTGAGAGGCTTTGATTTTGGATGATGATCCCTTAATATTTGGTTCTTCAGAAATATTCAAATTGTGCATCTAAGCAGCCAATGGAGTTGCATCTGGCGTTGCTTCTGGTTCTTTCACTTGAGCCTTTTCTGCCTCTGAGTCTTCAGAGTCTGTGAGAATTACTTCTCTATCTGCAGAATTAACAAGCTGCTTTGGCTTCTGATTACCAAGCTTATCATCAAATCTAACATGAATTGATTCTTCCACAATCTGTGTGTCAGTATTGTATACTCTGTAGCCTTTAGAGGGTTCAGAATACCCAAGCATGAAACACTTCTGTGCTTTAGAATCAAACTTGTTCATATTCTCTTTAGTATTCAACATAAAACATACACATCCAAAAGGATGGAAATATGAAATGTTGGGCTTTCTATTCCTCCACAATTCATAGGGAGTCTTCTCCAGAAGAGTTCTTACAGACACTCTGTTCTGAATATAAGAAGTTGTGTTTATTGCTTCTACCCAAAAATGTTATTCCAGATTAGTCTCGTTGATCATGGTTCTGGCCATTTCTTGCAATGTTCTATTTTTCCTCTCTACAACTCCATTCTGTTGAGGAGTTCTAGGGTAGGAGAAATCATGTGCAATGCCATTTTCTTTAAAATATTTTTCATAATATTTGTTTTCAAATTCACCTCCATGATCACTTCTGACTTTAACAATTTTAAAATCTTTTTCATTCTGGACTTGTTTGCAGAAGTCAACGAACACAGAATGTGACTCATCCTCGTGTTTTAGGAATTTCACCCATGTCCATCTGTTGTAGTCATTAACAATGACTAATCCATACTTCTTGCCTCTGATGGATGCAGTTTTCACTGGTCCAAACAGATCAATATGAAGTAACTCTAATGGTCTTGAGGTTGAAACAACATTTTTAGTTTTAAAAGAAGATTTTGAAAATTTTCCTTTTTGACATGCTTCACAAAGAGCATCTGAGTTGAACTTCAACTGAGGAAGTCCTCTAACCAGATTGAGTTTATTAATCTGAGATATACGTCTCATACTAATATGCCTCAATCTTCTGTGCCAGACCCATTGCTCATCATTAACAGACAGAAGGCATTTTACATTCTGAACCTTAAGTTATGAAAGATTGATTTTATAATTGTTGTTCTTCCTCTTTCCATTAAATAGGATTGAGCTATCCTTTTGGTTGACAGCCTTGCAACATTTTTGATTGAAGATTATGTCATAACCATTGTCACTTAATTGACTTATGGACAATAAGTTATGTGTTAATCCTTCAACGATTAAGACATTAGAAATGGAAGGAAGATTACCATTGCCAATAGTTCCAGAGCCAACTATCTTGCCTCTCTGGTTCCCTCCAAACTTGACGTCTCCTCCAGATCTAAGCTCCAGGCTTTGGAACATAGACCTTCTTCCCGTCATGTGACGCGAGCAGCCAGAGTCCAGGTACCAAGATTGGTGTTTTGACTTTGCTGCTAAAGATGTCTGCAATAGATATTATTTTGTCTTTAGGTACCCAGATATTTTTGGGTCATTTAGGGTTAGCTGCCATAAAGTTTTGTCTGAACTTCTGTCTTCTGACAGCAGGTTTGTTCTGACTAACTTTAGGTTTAAACACAGGAATGTTCTGACCAGAACGTGTGTGTTTAATATCATTAAGATGACCAAACTTAAAAGTAGAATACAGAGGAGTATGCTTCATGATTAGTTTATCAACAGATGTTGGATTTAAATCCTTCTCAGAAGAAGATTCATATCTAATACCCTTCCTGTTATTTCTGCTAACACCATAGATCATTGAAGTCATCTTGCTTCTCTCTAGGCTTCTTGCCAGAAAACTCTGAAAACTATAGTCATATTCTTCTAAAATGTTTTTAGATTTGGACTTAGTTTCAACTTCAGAATCTTGTTGAGCTTTTTCTAATTCATTTTTAATTTTCAAATTGTTTGCTTTGAGCTCAGCAACTTCTGATTTCAGAAGATCATTCTCAGATACAAGATTGCTTTCAAGCTTCTTGTACTTGAGCTTAATCTTACTATAGTTTTATAACATTTCTGATAAACTCTCAATAAGCTCTGCTCTAGAAAGTTCAGAAAATACCTCCTCAGAATCTGATTCTGATCCAGATGTTTCTGCATGGTCTTCTACGTCAGCCATGAGTGCCATGTTTGCACATTCCTCATTTGAGTCTGATGAAGATTCAGATGCATATGAATCATCCCAGGTTGCCATCAGAACTTTCTTTTTATGATCAGACTTCCTTCTTGGCTTCTCCTTCTGAAGCTTTAGGCATTCATTCTTGTAGTGCCCAGGTTCCTTGCATTCATCGCAGGAAACCTCTTTCTTTCCAGATCTTCTGTGTCCAGAAGACTCTTTACGTTGATCTGGTTTCTTGAAGTTCTTGAACTTCCTTTGTTTATGCTTCCAGATTTTGTTGATCCTTCTGGACAGCAGGGACAATTCATCTTCTTCTTCAGAACTTTCATCTAAAACCTGCAAAGCTTTGGCAGATTTGTTAGACTTTAAAGCAACTGACTTACCTTTCTTTTCAGGCTCGTCTTCCTCTAGTTCAATCTCATGACTCTTCAGAGAGCTAATCAGTTCCTCCAGCGGGATCTTGTTCAGATCCTTTGCTAGCTTCAGAACAGTGACCATTGGTCTCCATCTGATTGGCAAACTTCTAATGATCTTCTTAACATGATCAGCAGTGGAGTAACCCTTGTCCAGAACATTCAAGCCAGCTGTGAGAATCTAGAATCTAGAGAACATAACTTCTACAGATTTAGATTCCTCCATTTTGAAGGCTTCATATTTCTGGATCAGCGCCAGAGCCTTGGTCTCCTTGACTTGAGAATTCCCTTCATGAGTCATCTTCAAAGATTCAAACATATAGCATTTAGTAGTATGGTTCTAGCTTTCTGATGATTCCTGAATTCTTTCTTCTGAGCTTCAGTCATAGATTTTCTGTCTATCTTTTTTCCATCCCCATCAGTGGGGTGAACATAGCCATCAATGACTAAATCCCAAAGGTCAGCATCATATCCTATAAAGAAGCTTTCAATCCTCTCTTTCTAGTAGTCAATCTTCTCCCCATCAAACATAGGGGGTTTAATGCTGATTCTATCTCTGTCCTCATATCTGTTGTTGTTGGATGTTGAAGCTTCAGCCATAATGTATCAACCAAAATATATCAAGAGTTTTCTCAACTGGATCTTTTCTATTCACGGTGAAGTGAGAGCACTAATAGAACCGGAGCTCTGCTGCCAACTGAAGGTGAGAAAAACACTTAGAAAGGGGGGTTGAATAAGGGTTTAGAAAAATATGGCAATAAAAATAACACAAGATGTTTATCCTGGTTCGTTGAACTCAACTAATCCAGTCCACCCTATCAAGGTGATATGCCTTTCTCCACAAGGACTTAATCCACTATATTCAAATAGATTACAGTGTCAACCACTAAGAACAACTGTCTTAGTCTTCTCAAGAAATTCTGACCACAACTTGGTCTTCTCAAGGAACCTTTTACAAATTAATGTAAACTAAACAAGTGTTTAAGATGCTTCTAAAAAGCTATATCACAAACTGTGATTTTTACACTTAGATTAAGAACGAATAAAAACTATTCAGCTTTGAGTAAGAAAGATTATATGAGAGTTGTTGAATAATTTGTTCAAGATTCTTTGTAAATTCGTTAACCTTGAAGAGATGTTGAAGACATCCTTTTATAGTGCTGAAAGTCCAATGCTTGAAGACTGTGCAAGTAGAGTAGCTGTAGCCTTTTGTCTTCACATGACTTTTCCTTTCTCAGAAGTAGAATGTTCAGAGAAATGCCTTTTGCATGAATCCTTGTGTCTATCACAAATAAGGAATAGTTCCGTTGGAGAGGATGTTGAGAATAGTACCAAGTCTATTCACGTGTTGACATCTTATCAAATGTAAATAACATCAGATCCTCTGATGTGCTTCTTATTCTTCAGAGCAGATTCAATGAAATCAGAGTTGCAGCAAAAGTGCTTTAGCGTGAGTGATATGATTAGAGCATAACTGTTTATCAGAGCCTCTGTACTTGCAGCATAAATTACATTCAGATTCTTCTGAAACAATGCTTTAAACTTTTCATACAAAATCTTCAGCTACACTTCAAATGCTTCTGCAGCTTCTGCTTCAGAGTCTCTTCTGGCAGCGCTCAGAATCTTCTGATGCTTCAGAGGTTTGCGTAGACTACTGTTCAGATGAATTTTTGCTTCCATAAGAATATTTAATTTAATATCTGAAACAAAAACACTTGAACAAAATTAGAGTATATATTTTCTTAATACAAAATTTCATTAGAGTTATCATTAAAACATAGAGATATAAGTAAACACCAATCGGTGTTCTAACATGGACTTCAATGGGAAATGCCCTAATAAGCTTCTCGAGAGAGAATGGCCACTTATTGTTGGAAGGGACTTATATGCCAAATTGGATAAGCTCTCAAATAAAGAGGTTGTTGCTTATCTGATAAATAAACCTCCTCATATTTAAAGGTCGGCGCCCAGAATACGATTCAGAATCTTCTTTTACTAAAGGGTAAACTGAACTTCCTCATAATTCAAGATTCACACTCTCCTGAATACGATTCTGCTCCTTCTTTTACTAAAGGGTAAACTAAACTTCCTCATATTTCAAGATTCACACTTTCCTGAATACGATTCTGCTCCTTCTTTTACTAAAGGGTAAACTGAACTTCCTTATAATTCAAGATTCACACTCTCCTAAATACGATTATGCTCCTTCTTTTACTAAAGGGTAACCTGAACTTCCTCATAATTCAAGATTCACACTCTCCTGAATACGATTTTGCTCCTTCTTTTACTAAAGGGTAAACTGAACTTCCTCATAATTCAAGATTCACACTCTCCTGAATACGATTCTGCTCAAAACCTCCCCACACTTCAAGATGAAAAGAAAATGGAAACCAACTTCTCGATGGAGATGGCCACTTGTTGCTCCTCATGCTGAAGATATGATAAGCTTCCCAGGCGAAAAATACTGCTTATTTGCGAGATTAGCAAGGATAAG
Source organism: Lathyrus sativus (assembly GCA_963859935.3). NCBI lineage: Eukaryota > Viridiplantae > Streptophyta > Magnoliopsida > Fabales > Fabaceae > Lathyrus > Lathyrus sativus. Next base: position 131,353,333 of record OZ012739.1, read on the forward strand.
CTTCTCGGATGAGCATTGCTTGTAGAGGTGGTAACATGTAATGCAAATTGTAATGAGCTTCTTGTACGAGAAGATCAATTGTAGAGTGTAATTTAAAGTGTAATGTAGGTGATGATGATAGGCTTCTTGTACGAGAACCGTCACATATCTGCTTAATATAATGATAAGCTTCTTGTACGAGAACTGTCGCATACCGTTGTTGTAGTATTTGTAATATCAATTGTAGTGATAAGCTTCTCAGGCGAGAACTGTCGCATATCTGCAAAGGATTGTAAAGGCTTCCTTGAGAGATAGTGCAAAATAAATGCACCTCCAGGTAGGTTCAATGACCGACAAGACTGAAATTCGATCTGTAACTGGAAAAAACTAACAAACAAGACTCTATCGAGGAAACGAACTCGGATGGGGACTACCTTATCCTAGCACGGAAAGATAACTGAAATAACCATCGTCCACGAGGGTCGAACTCGGTGGGGAAACTGGAAACAAATGAGTATTTTGTGCTTAGGGTTGACGATCTACTTGGAGAGAGCGGACAAACCCAGTTACTCGGCAGTAACAACAAAGGAGGACGACAAACAGCAAACACGTGGATGCTAATGCGCATGTCGATGTGTATGAAAATGTCATGCGACGATTATGCTTATGCATATGCTGATAGAACAAGCGAGAGGAGGAAACATGAGATGAAATAAACATCTCGACGGGAATACCCTGACGACCTCTGCAACAGTACATCTATCGAAGGATAGGAAAAGTTGATGGTAGAACCAAATCCTGCTTCAAAGTTCTAACTTCCTTGGGGAGAAAATACCATGACTTCGACATGGGGATGCGATACGACTTCACCAGAGAGTATGATGTCTTGACTTCAACTGGGGATCCTTGATCTCTGCATGAGGATACAATGTCATGACGTCACGTGAGGGATTGCTATCATGAACCATAATCAGCCAAAGAAGATCTTAAGATCAGAGACTTCCGGGGATAAAATAAATATCCGCTTTGTGGGGAAGATGTGGAGCTAGGTAGCTTCATGAATGAAGGTGTAGCAACTTCCTGAGAATATTACCTCGGCTTCCTGGGGATAAAAGATATCAAAACTTCCCTGAGGAGAGTTCGTCAAGCTTACTGGGGAGAAATCAAACGGACATTTCTGGGGACAGTATCTTGACTTCTTGGGGAGAATATGGCAATCTCCTGGGGAATATTCCTGAGGAAGGTATGGCAATTTCACTGAGGAACAGATAATTCCACTGAGGATGGGTCTTCCAGAACATATATCACGTGGAGGATACCGGGGACATCTCTACAGTCCTGAGAGTCACTGGGGATTTATCGGACGGATCCCAAAAGTATTGTCAGCTTAAAGTCTCTCTAGGGACTATCACTGGGATGATGCTGGTATGATTTCTGTAATCTAGGAAATTACCGGCTCGGTCCAAAGGATTGTCAGCTTAAAGTCTCGCTGGGGACTGTGATGAGGCAATGGTTAAGATGTACTTCTGCAATATGACTTACTGGGGAATGAGGACCGCCGAGAGTAAAAATCCATCGGTGCATGAAGAACGTTGTGAAACGAAGTTAAATTTGATCTCAATGGACTGTGTAGTAATTTCCATTTTGAAAATATCATGCCCCAGAGTACCTGCTTTGCGAAGAAAAGCCATCTCAAGAGGATTTTACAGAGAACATGGAGTTCAATTGCCCCAGTGTTTTCAAACTCTTGGAGGGATCGGTCAGATCTCGACATAACTGGCATGGATCAACCGTGTTACAACTGAGTTGTCGGGCTTGTACCAGTAAGTGAGTTGGAAACCGCCTGCCCCTGTTTAGCAGGATCTTCGACATTCATATGTAAGTTTCTGAAACGTCAGGTAAAAACAACACGCATGGACTGCTAATCCTGAAACTATCAATGCAACATGTATATCTGTCTTGAAATTTTGTTTTTGTTTTGAAAAAGATATCGCAGTAACTCGTGATTGAATCACTAGTTAGGATATGAATTCAATTTGTAATGCCAACGGTAAATTGAGCATAGCTCGTAGGAGTCAGGAAACATTATCTCGTCGAGTATGCTTTCAAAAGAATTCCTACTTCAATTAGGTCATTGAAAGGTTGTATCGCGGCTTGGTTCACGGTTTAAGAAACAAAGGATAAAGGCTCAAAGTTTGTGTTTTACCCACCCCTCTTCATGATGTTCTCCAATCCTAATTCAGTTAACCGGACACGGGAACTCATATCTCAATCGGATTTGTTATGGTCGAGAACTCATTAAGGATTTGGACAACGACATACACTCACCTATTTCTTTTGGTGAACGGTCACACAACTTAGTTCTTAATTGGAGATTCTTTATTGTAATCCATTATTTAACTTTTGCATGGACGACGTCTTTTGATTTGACATTGGAGTCCAGCGGGATGCCCCAGTTTTGCCTAAGTCTCCTTCATAGGTTATGACTTAGCGGGCTATATATATATATATATATATATATATATATATATATATATATATATATATATATATATATATATATATATATATATATATATATATATATATATATATATATATATATATATATATATATATATATATATATATATATATATATATATATATATATATATATATATATATATATATATATATATATATATATATATATATATATATATATATATATATATATATATATATATATATATATATATATATATATATATATATATATATATATATATATATATATATATATATATATATATATATATTTATTTATTTATTTTGTCGACTAAGGCGTGTGACTCTTTTGAAGGCTTGTGACTGCCCCACTCTTTTAGTAGTAGAGGGATAGTCCTTGACTTCTAACTTCCTAAGATGTTAAGGATAGAGTCTCGAAGGTTCGCTCCTCCATTTTGAGCGTCTGAGCGCTCAATCGATTTAACTAAAAAACTACTCTGCCCCAGGTTAAAATAAGGGTTTTAATTTGGAAAAGAAGAAAACTCCTACTTCAAGGCTCAAAAGGGGTTAAAGAGGGATTATCATCCTTATATCTTCAGTGTTTGGGATTTGAAACAATGCCTTACATCATCAGCAGGTTTCAATCGAAAGCATACGACAAGAAATCAGATGTTTTGGCTCATCATCCTCCTCCCAATCCTCTATCAACGCAAGAGATCAGGTAACGTTGGCATTATAAATTTGTGAAAAAATATTTTTAATGAGTGAAACAAATGGGTTTATTCAAGACAAACATATGCATTGCATTAATTAATCAAAATAAACAAGTTCGTACATGCTAGTTATGCTTAACCAAAGAAAAATACATATAAATAAACAAAATGAAACTGTCAGACAAGTCCTTCTAACTGTTTATGAAGTTTTGGTATTCAAAACTGGCATGGTAGTAGTGGTTTCCTCTGGCGGAGTCTCAATGACATGGGGAGTATGATCCCTGTGAACCATCTTGCTTGCCCCAGCTATGTCTGTCATTACTTCATTATCAGTCTTCAAATCTTCATTCATAATAACTTTTCCAGATTCTCTGTTGATCGGGGTCATATCATCTTGAGGACTGCTGAAATGAAATGGACTAGGCTTCTGAAGAGTTACCGACTTCGACAGATTCTCAGGAGAAGTAACTGGTTGAGATATGTTGAAAACAGGCTTTGCAGAACTTGATCCTGGCACATGGGAAGCCCTGAAAGGAGTCTTGATTTTCAGCTGAGGATCATCAAAAGACATAACCTTCTTTTCTAGCAAATCTCTGACAATGTTCTTAAGCGTGTAACAACCTTTCAAATCGTGACCAGGCGCACCCTCATGAAATAAACAATGAGCGGCAGCGTTGTAATTGACAGGTACCAAATTGGGAGGTGGACCCAAAGCTCGGGCAGTAATCAAACCTCGTTGTACTAAGTAGGGATACATCTCAGTGAACGTCAGTGGAATCGGAGGACACGACTTGTATTGTCTCCTCGGAGCACTTTGGCGGGGTGCCTGATTCTTTGGTGGTTGATTGGCAGAAGCACTGGACGCTCGCTGACAGTTGACAGGAGTTTGCGCAGGCTGATAAACAGGAGGCTGTTGATAAACCGGATGCTGATAGACCGGAGTCGGTTGCACAGGCTGATAGGTAGGAACATGAGGACTGAAGGGAGGTGCGACAGTAGCTACATAGGGTTGCTGAGCATACTGAACCGGATAACCTTGAACACAATTCTGCTGAGATTGCCAAGATTGATGAGTAGCCATCGAGCGATTCCTCGAACGTGTGGGTCCTTTACAATGATCTGAGTTCGGAGTTTTGCACTTTGGGGGAGTAACTCGTCGAACTGGTTGAGCAATAGTAGGATGCACCAAACCGGAATGAAGACCATGAGTAGGTATGTTCTCAACTGTAACAGCCGGTTGAGGATCTGCAACAATATTGGTACTCTCAGAGACAACAGTGGGTTGATAATCCATCTTTGCATTAAGAGCTTGTAGCATCTCCATAATCTGCCCCACCCTTCCTCGAAGATCTTCGAGTTCATGGCTGACACGGTCGATCTCTTGAGCTTGTTCTTCCATCCTTTTTCGAGCTTGGGCTCTGGTGTTTCATTGATGCAGAGGACTTAGAGTGACCAAAGGGCTGGAAGGCGAGAGAATTGAGAATGAGAAATCGGAAGATAAATGTAATGCAAAAATATGATGCAAACATGCGAGATGCAAATGAAGATTTCATGGAATTCAAGTAATTATGAACATCACGAGATATCAAAGGAATTTTCATTAATTAAATTCAAAAAGTGGATTACACGCAAACATTCTTAAAAGGGATCTCAACATAACAGCTAAATAAAAGCTAGAAAGTCCTAAAGTAACATTGTTCACAGCTTCAAAGAGTAGGAGAGTCGGAGGAAAATAAATCCTCATGGGTCTTTCTCTTCTTGTAAGAATGTGTCTCTTCTTGCTTGGTCTGAAGCTGCTTGTGAAGTTCGCTATTCTCACTGATGACCACTTGATATTTGCTCTTCCATGCTTCGGCTTCACGTTGCACTTTTCTCAAAGCGATCTTCAATTTTTCAGCTTCGGTCATAAACACTAAGACATGTTCTTATCTTGGAGATAAAGGATCTTGGTGAGAGTAAGGCATCTTCAACTTGATTGCTCTTTCTCGGTTCCACTGAAGATAAGGTTCCATAGATACACAATTAGGCTTTCCCAGACTTTCTTTACCTTTCATATGTAAATGACGCCGAGCGGATACAATCTGACCTTGAAGTTCTTCGTCATCCCTAAAGAAAATCCTCTGAATGTGAGCACTTTTAGGTGGTTCCTTCAATGGATATCCCAATTGTCGGCGAGCTAGAACTGGATTATAACTGATCCCTCCATTAAAGCCAAGCAAAGGTACATTATCAAAGTTTCCACAACTATCAATGATCAATATCCCATCATACATATGATTATACCAATCAATATCTGAATGAGTTAAAGCCATGACTCTTTGTGACCAATGTCCTTTAGTGCGATCCCAAAACGATCCAGACTTGGGCAAGTGCGAAATAAACCACTTGTATAGCAAAGACACACAGCAGGTAATCATCCCTCCACCATGGAAGTTTCATAGATGCACAGAGTGATAAGTGTTACCCAATAAAGTTGGCACTGGATTCCTCATCATAAAGATTTTGATGGCGTTCATGTCAATAAACCCCTCAAAACTGGGAAAAAGCAGCACTCCATAAATAAGCAAGGCAAAGTTGTCTCAAAGGTAGGCATGCTCATATGATCGGCTTGGTATTGGGCTTTCTTAATTAAGAAGTTCGTGGGCAAACCGAAGGTCTTCCCTTTAGTGATCATATTGGCTTTGACATCAAATACCTTTAGACAAATGGCCTTAGCAATGTCTTCCTCTTTAGGGTCCTTCTCCAAGAAAGGGAATAAAGACTTATTCACAATAGATAACCCCACCAGCTGAGAGTATTCCTCCAAAGTAGGCAAAAGCTGATAATCTGGGAAAGTGAAGCAATGATAGTCTGGGTCGTAGAATTGTAGCAAAACCGAAAGAAGTCCTTCGTTCACTTGAAAATTCAGTAAAGATAACAGCCTTCCATATCTCCTTTGAAATCCCTCTTGATCTTGAATCGACTCCCCTAACTTCTTTAGGACATCCAACTTAAAACCCTTAAAAGAATATTTCAAAGTACACCTTCTACGGTGATCCATGGTATCCTGCAATGTTCATAAGTAAAGTTTGAATTCCATGAAGTCTTAATGCAAAATGATGCTTTATGAATGCAATGCATAAGCACACATGTAGTCCTAGGTTAAAGGAACGTGAGCGGAGTCAAGTTCTACCCATCCCAAGAGGTATGTACTATAGGTTAATTGTAGCTGCAGAACAATGTTCTAAAGAAGTGCCCAAAGTCCTCAGTCCATCTTTCGGATATTATCAACCTTCTGGCTGACTCGGGGGCCGACAATATTCTCAAGAAAACCTCTTTTGAGTGTAGCATCGTATAGCAACCATTGTAGGACTGCTCCCACATAGTTCCCGCACTACGTCCTAAATAAGGCCAAGGTGGTGTTAAGGTACTACGGTCCTCAATATCATGGCCTCTTGCCGAAAATAGTAAAAGTTTTCACGACTACACTCGTTTAAACGAACCATTTTCGAAAGGGTCTCCACTGAGCGGTAATTCTCGAGTCAGCTTGGTCGGGACTCACCTCTTATAAGCCTCGTCGAACATATCACCATCCTATAATAATGCCACTCAAGTCCGGGTGTAGGACTTATCTCACAACACATGGAACCAAACCCCAACCAAGGTACAATATATATATACAAATGAATAGCAAAGCAAAAATAGTAAACATAAACAAAATAGGGATAACCCTCGAAAGATTAAGAAGTCTCCCCAGTGAAGTCGCCATTTTCTGCTGCGGTGGAAATAGGATATCAAACTATTAATTAATTTGAATCACAATTCAATTCACAACCGCTCTTTGATTTATCCAAAGGAAAAGGTCAAAAGAGGGAAAACCTATTTTTGCATTGTAAACACAATGCGGGGAGAGATCTAGGTAAGGGGTTGGTTAAGCTTAGGGAAGGTATTAACACCCTAAACTTCTGTAGTACTTTACAGGAACCTTTTGTCTATTTTTTCTATTTTGCTTTAATTATTTGCTCTAGGTATATACAAAGCTAATTTGTTAGTTAAAATTAGGGTTAGATTAGGGATTCCACGGCGAGAAACCCTAAAGCAGAGTACGACGACTCTTTGACCTAAAGCTAGGGTAAAGGGTAATTTGGTCCATGGCGGGACGCCTATGAATTAGGGTTTTGGAACATGAAAAGGTTAAGGGCGAGGACTATTGACACGTCGGTCAAACTGTTAGACCTAATCCTTCGGAATGTGAAAACAATTAACGGTAAATACAGCGCAATGGAAAAATAAGCATCAGGTGACAACATTGAAATATAAAGTGCACAAATAGAATAAATTGCGATGATTGCTTCACATGATTACAAACCATTAACAAAATACAGATATGATTACTAATTGTTAACCCATGATAAACCGAAATCAAGTACAATCAGATGAGAAAATAGAACACGTTAGTAAAAAAACAAGGCTAGACAGAACCCAATGGCAAATAATGAAATAGTTAATATTGAAAAAAGATTTACAATGCTGGATTTTTTTAAGAAGAAAAGAGCTCATGTTAGATTTTTATTTAATTTTTACAAAAAAAACTAGTTTCAATTTTTATTTTTTTGGAGAAAGTTAATGGTGTTAATTATTAAAAAATGTTTTAATCTTGAAAAAGGATTTAGTTTTAAAAACATTTTAGTTTTAAAATTTTAAAAAGAGGTTTAGTTTTACTTTTAAAAAAAAAAGGTTATTTCTAAAAAGGTGTTAGTTTTAATCTTTTAGAAAGAAAAGTATTGATTTTTTTTATTTTAAGAAAAGTGTTATTATTTAAGTTTTAATAAAAGAAAATTACTTTACAATAAAAAAGATTACAAAAAGTTAACTAAAAAAAATAAAAAAGCAAAAAAAAAATACAGGTGGGTTAGGCCGAGTAACCACATCCCAGACCCAACCCGGTCCGCGATTCCCAAAACAAAGGGGCAGGGTCACAAACATTAGGGTTTTAACCCTAGAATCAAGTGAGCACAATGGCGGCACTCTCTATTGCTCACCTTCTTCGAAGGTTTGAAGCGATATAAACGGCGAGAGGTTCTCCGATGGCGATGGTTTACGATGATTGTCAACGGCGATCGGGAGAAGTGGGATGTTTGGCCTCGATGACGATGATGAGACGACGTCGTTTCGTCTCTTTGAGTCTGGTGATGGTTTTGTCCTCTCTCTTTAAGTCCGGAGCCCTAGATGCTTAGATTTCGACGATTCTCCGATGATGTTGAACCTGAGGAGACTTCGCCATGGGTAATAAATGTGAGCGTATCCTTTGTTCTTGCCGGAAGACCGTTCTTTTCCTCTTCTGCTCGTAGTGATGATGAAGAAGCTATTTGCTCTTCTAAACTTCCGAGCGCGGCGGCGCCGTTCTCTCCGTTCGTTAGAGCCTCCTTCTTTTGGTGAGTTCGTTCCGTATTTTTTCTGGTGTTAGGGTTTCAACACCATTTCTGGGTGTTGTTCTTCTTTTGACGATTAGGGTTTCACCGCCCACCTTTTGTGATTCTTGAAGGTTTTGTTTTATATTTTTCTTTTCCACTCTTACTGGGCTTGGACCATGGATTTACGTTATTTTTCATGACAGATCTGAGATTGGATTTCTTTTGCAGATTTTGGGAGATTTGATTGATTTTTTATCAGATGGATTTAGTTGGTGATTTCTGCCTCTAATTGGAACCCGCGGATTTGGATTTTTGTTGGATAATTTCTTTATCCGGATTTAGGCCCAGATGTGGTGTGATTCACTGGATATCCATGGAATCTGATTCTGGATTGATTTTGAGTCATTTGAATATCAAATATTTACTTGATAGAACAAATTTTTCAATTCAGGATTGGATTTGGATGTTGGTGATCTGTTTGGCTTTGAAATACATTTTTCCATAATAAGCGCTTATCCGAATAATCACTTTTTGTCCGAAAACACTTCTTTTTCTCTTCTTCCAGCTGTTCCGAAAAAGAACAGAATATTACCGGTTGGTACCGATGTCGGGAATTGGTTTGGGAGTTGGCTTCGGCATTTGTCGTTGCCCTCCCGACACCCGATGATGAAATCACTCTGAGGGTGTCGAAAATAAATTAATTTCTAACATTTACCTCTGTTGTCTCTGTTTTTGTTTGTCTGTATGTAGGTACGAAGGAAAAATCGGGCCGAGCATGAAGGATTAGTCGCGAAGTCGGTCATGAAGAATATTTTTAGGAAATTAGGATTTTTAGGATAAAACGTAATTTTAAATCCTTTTTGTAAGTTGTAAATAAAAAATATTATGAAATAAAATTCAATATATTTTTCCATCGAAATCACTTTTCGATTCCTTTTCCGTAATTTAAATTTGTCGCAACCGAACGCCACACAAAAAATCTGATTAAATCCCATTGATCAAGTGCCTCCGAATAAATCCCAATGATTAAACTTTTATCAATAAACTTTCACGAATGGATTAACTGCACTAAATAGAATCATATAAATCCCATAAAATTATCCAAATCAACTATGTCGTCCCAAAACGTGTTGTTCCACTTAAAATCGACATGACATTTAATTCCAACCCATTATTCCCCAAATTAAGTCGCCATTTGATGATAGAATCGATGGTGGCTTGGAACGGGATAAAACAACAGAAACAGAGAAAATCCAATTAGTGGCGAAGACAGAACTATACTCCGCAGCAAAAATTCCATTTAATCTCCGATGGCTAAATCCCATGCCATGAACCAACTCGGCCAAAAATTGCAATTAAACAGGTATCATAAATCCAGACGTGAGTCGAAGTTTATACTGTTTTTCTTTTAAGAATTTAAATGGCAAATAGCAGAAGAATAGAAAATAAATGTCTGTCGAAACCAAATTCCGCAGAATGAATTCTTGCGCTGATTTGAGCCGAACCAAATTGATATCTTAACATAATCAAACTCATGTGATTAAACAACGGCCTTGAAACCCACTGACAACAAAGTCTCGTCTTTTGAATAAATTAACCGTATCTCGAAAGTTCCGATGTCAAGAAATTACCGCAAAATTCTGTTCATCCTCAAATAAAATAAAAAACTCGGAAATGGAGGCTCTAATAAATCCCTGACGATGATCCAGCTTCACGAACTGTCAGAAACAAAGCATAAATGACCATTTCGCCCCTCAACCATTAAAGTGTACCAGATGGGATTCCTGCAAAACAAATAGACTACATAATCCGTTAGTAGTTAGCTGATGCGAAAATGGGATGCCATGCGACATGAATCGACTAATCTGAGTGTAAAATTTGGGGTATTACACGTTGCTTGCTTTTTTTTTGCTTGGCTGCATTTTATTTTTATTTTTATTTTTTTAAAAAAAACTCTATTGCCATGTGTTTCCATTCTAAGAGCTAGGGTTTTATTTGAAAAGTCAAAGTGAGGGAGAAGAATTTGGATCTGATATGTTCTTTCTCATCTTATAATTTAATTATTTTTATTTTATTTATTTATTTATGACTTAAGTTATTATTACTTTTTAAATTTTTTTTGAAAAGGTCAAGATAATATAGTAACTTCTTTTTGTCTAAAATCAAGGGACTAGGATGTAAGATTTATTTTGAAAGCGTACTCGACGAGATAACCTTTCCTGACTCCTATGAGCTAAGCTCAAAAGTTGTGTTGGCTTTGTAAAATTAACTAATTCTCTATCCTAACTAGTGATTCGGTCACAAGTTATTGTGATATCTTTTCAATAAATAAATAAAAAACTTCAAGACAAGCATGTGTGTTGCATTAGCAGTTTCAGAATTAACATTTTTTTGCTCGCTAATATTGCTTGACATCATAGAAGCTTGCATACGAACAACAATGATGAGCTTAATCTTTTGAGACTTGAAACTCTGATAAAAAAGGGTGAAACATTCCAAGAATGATCATATCCAATGGCATGTTGCCTGAAGACTCTGCTGACCAGGGGCAAGTTTGTTTCCCAGTTGTTGCTTTCACAGACTAATCATCACTAAGGGGGCAAGTTTGAAGTTTCAACTATACATAATGCAATCAATCTGGGGCAATTATGTCAAGATTTGACAAATCTCTCCAAGAGTTGGAAGTTATTGGAACATCTTGGATTCCAAGTTTTTTGTAAAATCCTCTTGGAATGACTTTCTTCTAAAAAACTACGTGATCTTAGGGCATTTGAGAATTGAAGATTATTTTATCCATTCACAACAAATGTTGTTTGAAATGGCAACCACCATGCAGTTCATCAATGTAGAGCTACTTTGTTCTCGTAGCATTCTTCACCCATACCCCAAATAGCTCTCGTCTCAAGTGGTGTGATGATTCCCCATTAATTCTCTACAACAGGTAGTCATAACAATTCCCTGGTGAATCTCCACTTCAAGCAGTTATGACATGTCTGATGCAAGATTTCCCATATTGGCAACCTAAGCATCCGTCGATGATTTTCCTTGGCTTCAACCTTTCTAGTAAAGTAAATGTCATTTCACTCCTCAACGGACTTTTTACAACTTCAATCTTCCCCAACAAAGTGGATGTTTATTTCATCCCTATAGAGTCTCAACTCTGATATCTGCAGCTACGACTTTGATCTGAGTTCCCCTAATAAAGTGGATATTTATTTTATCCTCTGTGAGGCCTCAACTTTGGCATCTCTGATAATGACTTCCTTTCAGTATACTTCAGTTCGTAGTGGATATTTATTTTATCCCCTATGAAGTTTTTTCGATCATGAGTTTGATCCTTTCCCAGTGAATCTTTCTCATCCCAACAGAGTAGCGAGGTTCATCTTGACAATCCCTTAAGTGAAGTCATGATATAATATCCCCATGTAGAGTGCTCTCTTTTCCCTATAGCAGTTTGAAGCCTTGAAGCCAGACTGTGATTCTATGTGTGGCTTTGTATTCACCCCAGTGATGCTTCTATCTTGTGAAGATTGGTCGAGTATCCATGTCGAGATGTTTATTTCATCTTCGGTTTACTTCTCCTTGTTTGTTTTTTCATGATAAGCATAACATAACATACATTCATTCATATGGATACATGGCATTTGTGCATTTTGCATTTTTGTGTTTGTTTCTTTGTTTACTTTCGCCGTGTTTATCCCCAAGTGACTGGGTTTGTCTTCTCCCTCCAAGTAGAGTCGTCAGTCCTAAGCAGAAAGAGCACATCCTTTCTAATTCCCCACTGAGTTTGATTCTTATGGAATATGGTTTCTTTAGTTTTCTTTTCCATTTTTGGATAAAGATAAATCCCACTTGAATTCATTCTTCAATGGGTAGAGTCTTGCTTGACCGTTTCTCTTCAGTTATTTCCTGAATTGAACTTTGGTCCCTAACAATCACAATTTTGAGTCTCTCTAGGCTTTTCAACCTGGATTTAGCGCGCATTTATTTTTCACTTTCCCCCCGGGAAGAATCTATTTGAGGATCACCATTGAAGAAAATATTTCCTCAGCGGCAGTGTTACAACATTTTCTCAGCAATTTATACCCAGACAACAAGTGGCAGCTCTTTATTTGAGCAGCTTCTTTTGTTCTTAGGATTTCTATTTGGATGATAAATGGTAGCCTCCTCAAGACAGTTTTTCTATCCCCAATGAGTTTATCAACATTATCAACTTATCCTCCATCAAATAGCATATCTCCAAAAATCCATCAGAGAAGTTTGGTGAAGACTTTACAAGTGTTTCTCTTTATTTGAGAATTCCTGATACAAGGAATTTATTTGCTTCAATGCAACTTCAAACTACAACAATGCTGCTCCTCAATGATATTTTCCCCAGCGAGTCCACTATTCAATTTTCTTCCATCAAATGGCATCTCTCCGAGTAGTTTGATGAAGATTCAGATGATCTTTCTCTTTATTTGAGAAGAAATATTTTGCAAATCAACTAACTTGCATCTCTTTTAGATCCCAGGCAATTTTTTCTAATCTCCAATAAATTATGGATCCTCGTTGAAGTCATAAATCTCCAGTAAAATTCTAATCCCCTGTGAAGATACTCTCCCATAAGTATTCACCTTTCTAGGAAGAAACTGAGACTCGCTCATGGCTTATAACCCGAGACGAGGGGATGTTTATTTTACCCTTTTTCAAGTGAAAAATACTTGATTAAAGAAGAAACTAAGACCCGTTCATGGCATACAACCTTCAAGTGTGGGGAGGTTTGTTTTTACCATTTTCAAGTGGAATACTTGATTAAAGAAGAAACTAAGACTCGTTTATGGCATACAACCTTGAAGCGGGGGGAGGTTTATTTTACCCTTTTCAAGTGGAATACTTTATTAAAGAAGAAACTGAGACCCATTCACGATATACAACCTTGAGGCGAGGGGAGGTTTATTTTACCCTTTTCAAGTGGAATACTTGATTAAAAACAAAAGTACTTAGAGGAAACTTGCATTAAAGGAAACTGAAGTATATTACAACTACGCGTCGGCATTTCGACGGTATATAGTGGAGTGAAAATTAGCAGTACAGACAATACAGGAATGGGAAACACTATACAGAGAAATACATTATCCTAAGAAAAATAGGGAAAAAGCTGCGTCTGACAGTCATCTATGGTGTTGTGCAGTGGAATAGACCATCTAGAACAAATGGTCCAACTTCTCATGGACAACATCCATAAGTACAATGAAATTGATTCTGAGGGACAAAATATCGTTCGGAACGAAATCTAATTCAGACTGGATGCAGTTAATAGCGGCAGCTACATTGAAAGTTGGATCAGCAAGATTAATCTCGGAACTTTGAGTGGCAGAGGTAGACATAATAGTATCACGGTTCTCGTAAGCTTGAGGAGAGTCAGGCGGAGTCAGAAACTCATTGGAGACCTCCAAGTCATAGAGCCAATTATTCTTGTTGTGCACACTTGTTTTCTCATGGCTGGGCGGGGTAAAAGTACGAACTATCGCATTATTAATAAGCAACTCAAATTCAACAGGACCAAGATTTGCAATGATTTTCCGATTGAAACAAAAGTTAATATCCATCAAACAGATGCCACTGAAAGCAAAGGAACGATTCAGATGATACCTCATTCCAATTGCATAAGCAATCATCGCTACTAACCCGCCTATTAAGACCGACTCAAAAGAATCACGAGAAAGACGGCTAAAACTTGCAAGAAGGAACGGGCCAGCATTGACAGGTTTTCCTTGGGATGCACAAAGCATGATATACAACTCATCCCTAGACACAGAGGTGATGTTATCTTCCTTGCCAAAGAAAGTGTGAGCAATAATCTTATGAAAATATCGCCATCCTGGGTTGTGGATGCTATCAGAGAACATATCATCGGGTTTAGCATTACCGTTTCCAAATAAGGTACCCCAGAATTGTCGAAGATTAAAACTAGTAAAGGCATCAATAGAGGTTATGGTTACAACATCGGGCTCATTAGGAAAGCCCAACAAGTCAGCAAATTCGTGATGTGTGAACCTATACTTGTTTCCAAACAACCTGAAAGTAGCCAGTCCACGGCCAAAATTGAAACCACGGTTGGGGTCGAAGTAAAGAGAGCTGAGGAACACCAAAGTCAAATTACGGTAGGTGCTGAACTTTTTTCTAAGGCAAAGTGGGTCCTACCTATTTGGCTCATAAGGTAAACAACTCTGTCTTGGATACTAAGGGTTTGCATAGCAGAGTTGTCAAGGTAGATGGACAGACTAAAATCTCTTTGAGACAAAGCCTCAAATCGACGTCTCTGGACATCATTCTTGAAGATGACGATATGGTTCTCGAATGTCTGCATGGTCTCAGGTCAAAGGAATCCTAGAGAGGGTTATCCTGGAGATCAAAAGAAAATAATACACTATTAAGGAAATAATATTACTACGCGTTAGTACAATTAAGATATAGATACTAATGGTAAAATAATAATAGCGACAACATTGGAATGCATAAGAGATAAATTATATACTAATCATGCATACAATGTCTTAAAACTAACAAAATAAATAGCAAGAACTAAAGATCATGGTTTTGCTCCCACGGAGCGCTCTGTTTAATGTCGGAAGCTCGACATTAGATCTGAAAAAGGCGTCATTAGTCAGGAAGAACGGGAGGCTCTTCCAACTTGTAGTATGTGCAGAATTCCTTATTTTCTATTGAGTGGTATCGCTTGAGTCCTTGGCCATTCACGATGAACGTGTCATTCGACTTTCCTTTAATTTCAACTGCTCCACTTCGCAGGACTTTTGTAACTTCAAAAGGATCGGACCACTTAGAACATAGTTTTCCAAGAAAAGGTTTAAGTCTAGAGTTAAATAGAAGAACTATATCTACTTCATTAAACTCCTTCTTCGATATCCTTTTATCATGCCATTTCTTGGCTCTTTCTTTGTATATTCGGGCATTTTCATATGCGTCTAGTCTTAGTTCCTCTAGTTCATGGATATCCAGAATCCTTTTCTCTCCGGCTCCCTTATAATTCATATTCAGGGTCTTAATGGCCCAATAAGCTTTGTGCTCAAGTTCCACGGGAAGATGGAATGATTTTCTATAAACCAGTTTGTATGGTGTGGTTCCTATAGAGGTATTGTAAGCTGTTCTGTAAGCCCACAGAGCTTCATGAAGTTTAACAGACCAATCTTTCCTAGAGATTGTAACTGTTTTTTTCAAAAATTTTCTTGATCTCCCTATTTGACACCTCCACTTGTCCGCTTGTTTGAGGGTGGTAGGGTGTCTCTACTCGGTGTCTTACTTCGTATTTAAGCAATAGTTTCTCGAAGACATTTGAAATTAAATGGGAACCACCATCACTAATGATAATTCTTGGTACACAGAATCTGGGAAAGATTATGTTTTTGAAAAGTTTGACCACCACTCGTGCATCATTTGTAGGAGAGGCTATCGTCTCGATCCACTTTGATACGTAATCGATTGCTACAAGTATGTATTTGTTTCTAAAGGAAGATGGAAAAGGTCCTATGAAATCATTTCCCCATACATCAAAGACTTCGACTTCTAAGATTCTCTTTTGCAGCATCTCATCATGCCTAGAAATGTTCCCAGTGCGTTGACATCAGTCGTAGTTCATAATAGCGATGTGGACGTCCTTCCAAAGGTTTGGCCAAAAGAGGCCAGATTGTAATATCTTTGCGCATGTTTTTGACGTACTGGCATGTCCTCCATATGTTGTGGCATGGCAGTGGGATATGACATCCGCTACTTCCGATTCAGGGGCACATCGATAAAATATTCCATCAGCGCCTCTTTTAAATAGCAGGGGTTCATCCCAATAGTATTGTTTAAGGTTATGAAATAACTTCTTCCTTTGTTGGTATGTTAGATATGGTGGAAGCACTTTGGCTGCTAGGTAGTTAACAAAGTCAGCATACCATGGCAATGTGGTTTTAGTACAGATTGTTTCTACTGCTTCATATGTTTCTGCATCGTTAAATAATAAGGAATGTTCTATTGTGTCGCCTTCACTTTCCAATTGGGCTACTAGTCTGTCATAAGGGAATGCATCATCTATAGGAACTTCTTCGGGTTCCTGATCAGTGCATATTTATGCACATTCTCTTATATTTTTACTTAGGCATTTCTTTACTTTATTTTGCTTATTATTATATTTTATTATGTTTTCATATTTTATTTTATTTTTGGTTTAATTTAATTTTCGCACTTATTTTTCAGCTTTAGCAGTCTGCACGGAAACGATCATAACTGGAGCTCCGGGAATCCGTTTGAGGCGTTCTAAAAATAGCCGGAAAGCTAAGAGAGAGAGCTACGACTTTCGTGTTGGAGCCGGAATCAGATTCGAAGCTCAAAATTCCAGAATTCCGTTTCAAGTTACAGCATTAGGAATTTGTTTGAGTTTTGGGTCATGTTTTGGGTCTGGGTTATATTTTCGACCCAGTTGGGTTATGACCCGAATTCTGGTTTTTATCCTCTTTAGTCTAGGTCTGGCCGTACAGCCAAAAACCCTATTGACTATTCACAAAAATTATTGTTGGAGCTTTGTACGAATTATGGAGAACTAATTCCCACGGGCAAATCCTGTTGTGTACGGTTTCATCACTTTGAGGTTATTATAATGCCAATTTAAATTCAATTCCTTTCAATCCTTTTCTATGAAGTCATTTTCTTAATTTGATTGCAATTGTTTGCTTAATTCGATTGATGTTCATAGGATAGAATTGGTTAAATTCGATTGTATGCATATTCCTAAATTTAATTGCGTGTTATCGTTTGCTTAATTCGTTAACTCGTCATATTCTTAACCGTTTGCTTAATTCGGTAAACAGGAACATAATTCATTTGATGTTGATAAGAGCTTGTCTGATTAATATCATAATCGAATAGGATTAGAGCCGCTTAGGGATTGATGTTATAATAGCCGATGATAAGTCGGAACCCGAATCAGTAGGATTAGCCGTTTTAGTTTATCTGATAATCATTTTTTTAATCACTTTTTTTCTCTTATTTTATAAATCAAAACTTAAAACCCCCATAAAAATTTTCTTTAGTTGGTTGAAATAATACAAGAATCCTTGTGAGAACGATATTTCGAGTCATTTGTCGCTATATTACATTTTTATCAAAACTACTCGTTTTTGATCCGCGAGCGACCGCGGATCAAATTGGCGCCGTTGCCGGGGATTCTTATTAATTTTAGCCAAATGTAAAATTTTAATTTTAGAGTTTTTGTTTTTTTTTTTTGTTTTTTGTTTTTTGTTTTTGTGTGTAAATTTTCAGGGTTGCAGTACAGTGGTAAGCGTTTCAGCCTATCAGGTGAGTTTGTAAGCTATTGTTCCGATTTGCTCCGAATTTTTTCCAGAAAATCAGAAATAAATCGTTTAACAATACTCATTTAGAATAGAATTCTAAAAGATTTTGACCCTGAAAATCGCAAATTAGTTATTTTTCTATTTTATTTTATTTTTTTTCTATTTTCATATTTTCAAAAAAATCCGAATTTTTTTTTATTGACTCATTCTGATTTTATTTGATTTTTAGTTATATTTTTATAATTTTTAGATTTGATTTTATTTGGTTTTCTATTTTTCCATTCTTTTTCTTAACGGGGACATTGTTGGTATTTTTCTAATTGTTGCTGCATTGCCAAATTTGTTCTTTGTTTTATTTTCTTTGTTGATTTTCCTATTAAATTTAATATGACAAATCAAATAACTCTTAGAGAACTTGTTTCCTATGATACGAACTATAATGCTTTATGTATGGAATATCCTGTTGTTAGTGTACCTTTTGAATTGGAATCTGATTTAATACACTTGTTGCCAAGGCTTAATGGACTTGCAGGTGAGGATCCGAATAAGCATATGAATGAATTCCAAATTGTATGCTCTACACCTTCTGAACCTTCATTAGAGGACCTTGTCAAGCAAATGGCTATAAATGATCTTCAGTTTCAGCAGCAAACAGATTCAAGTCTTCAGGCTCTGCAGACACAGATTGAACAGTTTGCCACTATACTGAATGCCATGCAACAAGCTCAAGAATCAAACCAACTATCTGCCCAAACAGTAGTGAATCCAAAAGAGTTACCATCTGATTTAGTTGATGATATTCATCCTGAGTTATTATCTGATTTTCCATCTTTATTAGATTATGATGATACTTACTCTTGTGATTCATGTACCGACACTAACATTTGTTCTGTTTGTGCTGAGATTAATGCTGCCGTACAGGGTGATGTTTTTCATGCAGATGAAGTTGTTTATGTAGCTAAAACTCTTAACATCACGGCTGCCCCAACCTCACCATCCATTGAACAACCTCCCCCCTTGGAGCTTAAACCACTTCATACCAATCTGAATTATGCTTATTCAGATATGGATAAAAAGCTTCCAATTATAATTTCTTCTAACCTTGATTTTGATGAAGATAATAAACTTTTACAGGTTTTGAAGAAACATAAGAAGGGAATTGGATGGACCTCGATGGAAGTGGGAAAAAAAGCAGTGAAGCAACCCCTTAACCCATTGATCTATGATGTTGTGGAAAAGGATATCAAATTCACGTGCCCATTCGACACTTTTATTTATCGAAGATTCTTATTTGATCCTGGAATAAAAGGCGAAGGAACTAATACAAATTTTAAGGGCGATGGATGCTATCCAAAGTTACTCCCCACTTTGGAAGAAGAGACCGCAGGAAACCTGTCTTTGGGAAAGGATACCTATGTGATCACTTATCCACCTTGACTCCTCGGGTGTGTTCTTTCCTATCTCTCCTCACTTTTATTTTATATTTTTGTTCTTGCATTGAGGACAATGTATGTTTTAAGTGTGGGGGAGAGAATAATTTCTTTGTTTCGTTTGTTTTCCTTGTTTTTGTTAGTGTTTTGTTTGTTTTCAGTCAAATAAAAAAATGCATCTTCTTGAAAGTTTGAGGCTATAGTCTAATTTGAGATTAGTTTACGGAGACCTGAGAAAAATTCACAAGATCGGTATCGTCTTAACAACGTAAGTCTCCTGCTTATGGAAATTGATTTGAATTCTTATTATGGTTTAGCCTTGAATTTTCATTCTCTGACAGCTCTTGAGTAGTTTATTTCAGCAGTCAGCACCATCTCATACACACTCTATGCAGGGAAGCCGATGAATATAAGTGAGTGATCAAATTGAAAAGAAAAAAATTAAAAAGAAGAAAAAAAGAAAAAGAAAAGAAAAGAAAAATTTGAATTTTTTTTTTTTACTCGTTAGTTGGTTCAGCGGTTTCTGGTGCTGAACTTGGTAGGGCGGATTACGGTCCGATCCCCCGCAACTACAACTAAGTGAGCAAAGGGTTATGCCACGTAAGTACCAGAACCCAAAACAAAAAGGATCAGAGTCACTAACCGGTCGCCTTGCTATGAGTGTGTGGAGATAACGGGCTTAATGTGATTGCGCCTGAATGAAAAAGAGCAAAAAGGAGGAAGAGTAAGTTAGGCTTCAGCATAATAACATGATTCGAGTTGATTTGTATATTCAGGAGGTTTATGTCTGCACAATTGTGGCTTAGTGTTCCTACGATATCCTTAGTGTGTAAGATTAGTACCTATCGATGCAAATTTAACCGAAGAAGACTTACAGCCTGGAATGAGTATCTGTTGATGTGTTTGTGTTTTCTTTGTTGTGTTTTATTTTAATTTTGCTCGGAGTGCAAAAGTTCAAGTCCGGAGGAATTTGATCAGTGCATATTTATGCACATTCTCTTATATTTTTACTTAGGCATTTCTTTACTTTATTTTGCTTATTATTATATTTTATTATGTTTTCATATTTTATTTTATTTTTGGTTTAATTTAATTTTCGCACTTATTTTTCAGCTTTAGCAGTCTGCACGGAAACGATCATAACTGGAGCTCTGGGAATCCGTTTGAGGCGTTCTAAAAATCGCCGGAAAGCTAAGAGAGAGAGCTACGACTTTCGTGTTGGAGCCGGAATCAGATTCGAAGCTCAAAATTCCAGAATTCCGTTTCAAGTTACAGCATTAGGAATTTGTTTGAGTTTTGGGTCATGTTTTGGGTCTGGGTTATATTTTCGACCCAGTTGGGTTATGACCCGAATTCTGGTTTTTATCCTCTTTAGTCTAGGTCTGGCCGTACAGCCAAAAACCCTATTGACTATTCACAAAAATTATTGTTGGAGCTTTGTACGAATTATGGAGAACTAATTCCCACGGGCAAATCCTGTTGTGTACGGTTTCATCACTTTGAGGTTATTATAATGCCAATTTAAATTCAACTCCTTTCAATCCTTTTCTATAAAGTCATTTGCTTAATTTGATTGCAATTGTTTGCTTAATTCGATTGCTGTTCATAGGATAGAATTGGTTAAATTCGATTGTATGCATATTCCTAAATTTAATTGCGTGTTATCGTTTGCTTAATTCGTTAACTCGTCATATTCTTAACCGTTTGCTTAATTCGGTAAACAGGAACATAATTCATTTGATGTTGATAAGAGCTTGTCTGATTAATATCATAATCGAATAGGATTAGAGCCGCTTAGGGATTGATGTTATAATAGCCGATGATAAGTCGGAACCCGAATCAGTAGGATTAGCCGTTTTAGTTTATCTGATAATCATTTTTTTTAATCACTTTTTTTCTCTTATTTTATAAATCAAAACTTAAAACCCCCATAAAAATTTTCTTTAGTTGGTTGAAATAATACAAGAATCCTTGTGAGAACGATATTTCGAGTCATTTGTCGCTATATTACATTTTTATCAAAACTACTCGTTTTTGATCCGCGAGCGACCGCAGATCAGTTCCAGACCCTCAATCTTAGAGAGATGATCTGCTACCGCGTTTTCTGTTCCCTTCTTAGTCTACAGGTACCTAATCGTGGCATGATCGGTATAGATAATGCGTTTTGCTCCTACTAGATAGGAACAAAATTTATCTAGGGCGAGAACAACGGTCAAGAGTTTCTTTTCTGTGGTTGCATAGTTCATATGTGTGTTGTCCAGGGTTGTACTTGTGTAGTAAATTGCATGAAGCTTTTTGTCCTTTCTTTGTCCTAAGACAGTGCCCACAGCATAATCTCTAGCATCACACATTATTTCAAATGGTAGACTCCAATCAGGTGGTTGCATGATGGGTGCGATAATAAGAGCACTCTTTAGATGTTCAAATTCTCACAAGCATTCTTCTTCGAATATGAATTCGGCTTCTTTCATTAGTAGTCCAGTCAGAGGCTTTATGATCTTAGAGAAGTCTTTAATAAATTGTCGGTAAAAACCTGTGTGTCCTAAAAAGCTTCGTACTTCTCTAACTGTTTTGGGAGGTCAAAGATTTTCTATGACTTCTATCTTTGCTTTGTCTACTTCAATACCTCTATCGGATACTACATGTCCAAGAACTATGCCATGTCGTGCCATGAAATGACATTTCTCCCAATTCAATACGAGGTTTACCTTAACGCATCGTTCAAGTACCATTTCAAGGTTCGACAGAGAGTGTTCGAAACATCCCCCACACGCAGAGAAATCGTCCATGAATACTTCCATTATGTCTTCTATGAAATCTGCAAAGATCGACATCATGCATCTCTGAAATGTGGCAGGTGCATTACACAGTCCGAACGACATTCACCGATATGCATATGTGCCATAGGGGCAAGTAAATGTAGTCTTTTCCTGGTCATCAGGATGGATAGGTATTTACAAGAATCCTGAGTAACCATCTAAGTAACAGAAATGTGAATGTCTGGCTAGCCGTTCTAGCATCTGGTCTATGAAGGGTAAAGCAAAATGATCTTTTCTAGTAGCCTTATTTAGCTTCCTATAATCTATACACATTTTCCATCCAGTTTTAGTTCCTTTTGCTACGGACTCTCCCTTTTCGTTAGTCAAAACCATAACACCACCCTTCTTTTGTACGACATGTACTGGGCTTACCCTGTTACTGTTAGATATTGGGTATATGATTCCTACTTCCAATAGCTTTTGCACTTATTTCTTGACTACATCGCCTAAGATATGGTTCAACAGTATTTGATGTTCTCGAGACGTCTTACAATCTTCCTCCATCATAATGTGATGCATACATATAGAGGGACTTATCCTTTTTAGATCGGAGATGTTGTATCCAATAGCTGAGGGATATTTCCTTAAGACTTCCAATAGTCTCTCTGTTTTTAATTGTCCTAAATTTGCATTAACTATCACAGGTCTTTCAAGTTTAGTACCTAGTAATTCATATCTCAACTCCTTGTGTAACATTTTAAGTTCCACAAATGGTTTCTTAGGGCATGGCATTGGATCGGGTGTGAGTGTTACGCATTCTCTTAGACTATCATCTTCATATGGCTCACGCCAGTTATCGTCCTTGAATATTGGAGGGGCTGGAATCTTCAGTACTTCTGTGTACCTTGTTGGTTTCTTCTCCATTTCTTTCATGCATTCGTCAATAATGTCTAGAGAGCAGCATGCATCATCTAAAACAGGGGCTTTCAGAAATTGGGCTAAGATGAACTCAATTTTTTCTTCCCCTACCTCGAAGGTTAATTTTTCTTTCTTCACATCTATTATGGCTCCAACTGTTGCTAAGAACGGTCTACCTAAGATGATTGGTATATTAGAATCTTCCCTAATGTCCATTATCACGAAATATGTCGGTATATAGAACTGACCTATGCAAACTGGCACATTTTCTAGCATACCTACTGGATACTTAATTGAGTCGTCTGCTAGCTGTAGCGACATTTTTGTCGGCCTAAGTTCTCCCAAATTGAGTTTCTTACATGTGGATAAGGGCATTAGACTAACATTGTCTCCTTGATCACATAATGCTTTATCTATGACAGACTTTTCGATTACGCAAGGTATGGAAAAGCTACCTGGATCTTTTAGCCTAGGAAGCATGTTATTTTGAAGTATAGCACTACACATGGCAGTGAGCATAATGGTTTCGTTGTCTTCTAGCTTTTTCTTATTCGACAGGATCTCTTTGAGAAATTTAGTATATGAAGGCATTTGCATAATAACTTCGGTGGACGGTATAGTCACATTCAATTACTTTAGAAGCTCTACAAATTTCTTTAATTGTCCTTCGTTTTTGGATTTAGCTAGTCTTTGAGGATAAGGTATAGGTGGTTTGTATGGCGGCAGAGGCACATAAGGTGTTTCTTTCTCTGCGGCCTCTCCGATTTCATCTTCCTTCTCTGTATTTGGTTCTTCTCCCTTCCTGGTTTCCTTTCGCACATTTTGGTGCATGGCTAAATTTTGGATTCTCGGATCGACGGGTCCATCACATTCTGTTCCGCTTCGCAAAGTAATAGCGTTAGCATGACCTTTTGGATTTCGTTGCGGTTGGCCAGGAAATGCTCCAGCTGGGGCTGCTATAGCTGATTGTTGTTGGGCTACTTGAGTAATTTGAGTTTCCAACATTTTATTATGAGTAGCCACAACATCAAGCTTGCTTGACAGCTGTTTCACCAATTCGCTTGTGTGAGCGTTTTGATTTTCGAAATCCCTGTTTTGTTGGGCTTGAGCATTCAAAAAGTTCTTCATCATGATTTCTGGACTTGACTTCCTAAGTGGCTATGGTAGAGCGGGTTATGCTCCTTTCTGAAATCTGGGTGGAACAACAGATGTTGGGTTTGGTGGGTGTAAAGCATTGTTGTTCTTATATGAAAAGTTTGGGTGATTTCTCCAGCCAGGATTGTAGGTGTTTGAATAGGGGTTTCCTTGAGCGTAATTCACTTGGTCGATTAGAGTACCATCCAACACTTGACATTCGTAATTCACTTTGTATTCCCAGGGTTTCTAGAAATTTCACAATTCGGAGTCATCGCAGCTACGGTAGCTGGTGGTGGTGCTATTGCTAAACTTTCAATCATTTGAGCAAGGGCATCCACTTTAGCATTGACTCGGTCTATATCGTTGACTTCGTGAATTTCCGCTTTCGAAGCTGGTCTCTCTACACCACAATGTTCACCTCCGCATTGGAAATAGTTTTGGGCCATAGTCTCTATGATTTCATTAGCTTCTGCATACGACTTATCCATTAGAGCACCTCCTGCGGCTGCACATAATTTCATTCTGGTGTTGTACAACAGCCCGCCATAAAAGGTATGTATTATCATCCATTCTTTAAGTCCATGGTGTGGGCATATCCCCAACATGTCCTCGTATCTCTCCTAAGTATCGAATAAGGATTCATTGTCTTTTTGCTTAAATCCGTTGATTTTAGCTTTCAGTATAGCTGTCTTGCTTGGTGGGAAATATCTGGCTAAGAAGACTTTCTTCAACTCGTCCCATGTCGTCACTGAACGGGATGGTAGAGACTGGAGCCAAGCTCTAGCTCTATCCCACAATGAGAATGGAAAAAGTCTTAGTCTTATTGCTTCTTGACTGACTCCATTGGCTTTTACAGTGTCGACATATTTCACAAATATTGATAAATGAAGGTTCGGGTCATCCGTAGAATTACCTGAGAATTGGTTTTGTTGAACTGCTGAAATTAGCGAAGGTTTTAACTCGAAATCGTTACGGTTAATAGCTGGGGCAACAATGCTGTTGAGTGGCTCTTCCTATGATGGAATAGCGTAATACTTTAGAGGATGGTCTCTCGGTCCTTCGGCCATGTTTTGTTCTGGTTCTCATTTGGTTTCCAAATCTGAATAAGGAATAATAGGTTTTAGGATGTTATGTCTATGAAGGAAATCGTTAATTTGGCGTCTCAGAAGTATGTAACGTTCGATTTCGTTGATTGGTTGTTCCAACTCTCCGCCTTGCAAGCGAGTTTCTGACATACAATCGACTAATCGAAATGGAAAATAAAATAAAGAGTTGCCTTAGTCTATATTGTGCAACTGAATTATCACAATATTGACTAAATTAGTCCCCGGCAACGGCGCCAAAACTTGGCCGTGACTTTGCATATTGGTCAGATTACTACTGCAAGTATACAGTTTATCGCGTAGTTTTAAAAGATTGTTGAACCCACAAGGACTAATAATCAACCTAAAGTGATCAATTGTTGCGGTGCAAAGCTAAGGCTTGGTTTTTGCGGTAAAATGACTCAATTATAATGGGATTTGAAAAAGATAAAGAAACGGGTCCGAAGAATGATCGACGTTCTCCTAAGGGACTCCGTAGATCTCGGGTGTTAACAAAGGTCTCAAAGGTATTCTGTAGGAAAAGCTGGTTTAAAGACTCGATCTCAAACTCTCGCGGTATTGACCCAACCACACCTGATAACCCCAAGATTTTGCTCTCGCTCGCTAGGTAGTTAAAAGGCACGCTTTGAAAACTAGCAAAGCCTAACTGAAACCTAAAGAGCTCTCGCTGTGTTTAGGCTCAGTGCTCAGTATCTACTATCCACCGATCACCTCAAACTCTCGCTCTATTGGACATGCCTTGGTGTGCTTCTCACTCTCGTGACGAAACATTGTTAACCAGCCTCTCGCTCTCGCGACAAGACTGACTAAATTCAGAATAGATGCCAGAACCGGAATTTAGAACAACTAAGTTAAATACCGATGGTTCCTATAGAGTCTCGTCGGGGCGACGATACTCAGACTATGGACTCCGAGAAACTACTCAGACATGTTCATCTTTAAATCTAAAGTACTTAACATGCTGTAAATTAAAACATACATAATCGCAAGTAATAGAAAAATAAAGAAATGCAGTAAAGTGGAAATTTAAATGACCTGAGATAAACCGAAATAGAAATGACTTCCAATAAATTACAATATCGATCCAAGTGTACATTCAGTAACAGAAGTAAAATTACAACGATGCAGCAATCACTCAGTGTAAGCAATTACTGCTTTAATAAGTGACTATGTAAGTAAGGTCTGAGGAAATTTTTGCATCGCTTCCGCACGGGTTCCTTGGATTCCTAAAACTGACCTATAAGGGTCTATATATAGAGGGGAAATGGCTCAAAGACTATTGAATTTGAATTCCATCAGAACTGCCAAAAACTATTCCCGCGGTGAACGACGGCTACCGTGTGCCTAATGGCGACCGCCATTAGCTTCAAACTAGGATTCCCTCCTTTTTTTCACGGTGACCTCCTTCCTCAGGCCATGGCGAGCGTCATGGCCCTAAGGAGGCGAAAACTTGACTTTTTGAAGGGTTTTCTTCATTGTTTAGCTCGTCTTTTGATCCTTTTCTTCTATGTTGCCGATTTAACACCTGTTAAGTAAAACAAAAGAAAACATAAGTAACCAACAACTAAAACGACAATGAATCGATAAAACAACGGATAAAAATGCGCCAAATGAATCAAAAATTACAATACAAAGTCTAGTCATCAACCTTCTAGGTGCACGGAGATTGAATACCAATAGAACTCAAAAATTTGCAACCTGCAGGGGTAACAATAGCGAATACGAACCAAAAGTTGGGATGCTACTCGCGGAGGATAAAACTCTGAAACAAATAGAAAATACCAACCAAGAGTTGAAATAAAAAACCACCGGATACCAACCAAGAGTTGGGATTACACGAATTTCAACCAAAGGCGACCGTCTAGGGACAAAATCAAATCAAGATACCAACCAAAGACATACCGGAAGTAAAATCAATGGACTTACGACCTGAAGAGAAGATGACTCTACCGGGGAAGAAGAGAAGCCTAAACAGACAACTCTGCAGAGGAATAAACATCAATCGAAGCTACCAACCAAGAGTTAGAATAACAAGCTACCAACCAGAAGTTGGAATCACCAAAAACTACCAACCAAAAGTTGGAATCACCAAAAACTACCAACCAAAAGTTGGAATCACCAGAGTATCGACCGAAGGCGTCTCTATGAGGATAAAATATCAACCAAAAATACCAACCGAAAGTTGGGATACAGGCTATCAACCAAAAGTTAAAATAACCGGAATGTCGGCCGATGGCGATCATGTGGGGAAAATATCAACCAAAAGTTGGAATAAAGGAACAATCTAAGAAAAACGGTGACTTCACTGAGGAGACTACCAACCAAAGGTTGGAAAGAAAGCAAAGGTTACCAACCAAAAGTTGGAAGGACCCACAAACTACCAACCAAAAGTTGGAATGAAAGCAAAGGCTACGAACCAAAAGTTGGAATCACCAAATAAATTTGAATCCACCAACGAAGACTACCAACCAAAAGTTGGGATAACGACTTTGCAGGGGATAATATCCAACCCAAAAGTTGTAAAGCAAAGTTAACTCCACGAAAGGAAGACTACCAACCAAAAGTTGGGATCATCAATATAGAAACAAAGACTACCAACAAAAAGTTGGGATCATCAACAAGGGAACGAAGACTACCAACCAAAAGTTGGAATCATCAACATAGAAACGAAGACTACCAACCAAAAGTTGGAATCGTCAACATAGAAACGAAGACTACTAACCAAAAGTTACAATCGTCAACAAAGGAACGAAGGCTACCAACCAAAAGTTAGAATCGTCAACAAGGGATCGAAGACTACCAACCAAAAGTTGGAATCGTCAACACAGAAACAAAGACTACTAACCAAAAGTTGGGATCATCAACACGGCATACCAACCAAAAGTTGGAATACAAGGCTACTAACCAAAATTTATGATCGCCGAAATGCCGAACAAAGGCGAATTCCCCAAAATGAATACTACCAACCAAAAGTTAGGATAACGACTCCGCAGGGAAACAATACCAACCAAGAGTTGGAATAACAAAAGACTACCAACCAAGAGTTGGAATAACGTCCAAGATAAACAAGACTACCAACCAAAAGTTGGGATAACATCCAAGAATAACAGGACTACCAACCAAAAGTTGGGATAACATCCAAGATAAATAGGACTACCAACCAAAATTTGGGATAACATACAAAAGGTACCAACCAAAAGTTGAAATAAAAGGCTACTAACCAAAAGTTAGGATCGCCATAACGCCGACCAAAGGCGAACGCACAACAACAATGACTACCAACCCAAAGTTGGAATCATCAACAAAGACAACCAACCCAAAAGTTTGGACTAAGTAGGGGATTACCAACTAAAAGTTGGAATAAAGCACCTGAGATAGGCAGGAAGGAGAATCAACCGACTTACAACCCGAAAAGAATACTCCACTAGGGAAAGAGTGGTTTAAACAACCGACTCAGAGGCTGCCTCATTCAGATGGTTATTGCTTCTTTGCAAGTTATTCAGTGGATGTTGTGTGCATTTAATCAGATGTTGGTGAAGAGTCAGAAATAAGTTTTAGACTCATTTGGTTATTCATCCTTTGAATTGAGTACATAATCCATTCTTGTCCATTTCCTTTCATGAAAATCATGTTTTCTAAACAATTTCTCAATACCTTTTTTCAATTTATTTTTCATTTTTTATGTAGTTTACCCATTGTTAATCCAATTAGAAATCCATTTATTGATCCATTTCACAATCAATTTTTTCTAACCTATTTGTCCAAATCAATTTTAACTTGTTTTAACCATTTTTATCATTACCATCTTTTAAATGTGTTACCATTTTTTAAGCTCATTTACCACTTTTCCTCCATAAACCATCATTCCAAAAAAATCATATCATTTCTACAAAGCCCATGTTATACAAGGCCCATTTACACAATCATTATACACAAAAAAAAAATCTAGAAGGAGTCCTTTCAATAAAGTTGTCCAATTTTTCAAAAGAAAATGAATAAAGTCTTGGCATACAAACAAAACAATAGCTGCTACACAAGGTACAGTGTAGGACCAACAAAGCATACTCTCCAACAAATCTGCTACACAAACCGTACCTTCCTACACAAATACAAACCATGTGCGACAAAAGCTGAATTTACAACAACTCAATGACATCCTCCTACTGTGAATTCCTACAAACGCACCAGATAAGCCTACATGTTGAGGACAACAGGGCAGCAACAGGAAAAATTAAAGAAGGAAAAAACAAGTTTGTTGTCGGATTTAAAAAGGGAAGGAGGAACATAACATAAAAGAAAAAATGATATTGAAAAAAAAAAACTGTTGTCTGCCAATCTGCAAACAAAACCTCTCACAGACCCTCCAACAACCTCCCAACAACATTACCTTTAATTCTCTACAAACTCACAACCTGAAACATAGGTAATTGCAACATGTTCATCGCGCAACAGCCACAGAAATTTAAGCAACACAGAGTGAGAAGAAAATTGAACCAGAAAAAAATCATAAGTGAGTTAAGAAGAAGAAGAGAGAGGAGTGAAAGTGACAGTACCTCTGATTTTTATATTCATTTTCGTCGATTTTGAAGGAGCACCGGACTCTCTCTGATAGGTACGTCGACCTTGCTTCAAATCTTGTTGTTGCGATGCAATTGCTGATCAATTTGTTTTGTGTTTGCGTTGAGTTTGCATTTGTTTTCTTTAGATTGAACAATTGTTGTGGTGAACTGTATCATACATAAAGGGACGAAATAAGGTCTTGTGTGTCTCGACAGAATCCATGTTTTCCCGACGATGCAATTTGGAGATGAGCAGAACATCGATATGGAGGGATTGTGACATTTTTTTTATTAATGAGGGCTTTGAATCATTTGAGCAGTTGTTGAGAGAAGGGTGTGTGATGCGAGAGCGGGAGAGAGGTGGAACTGGCGAAATATAAAGCTGAGGTTGGAGGAAAAGGGTTCATCGCGATGATGATTCATTGCGGCTGAGGGTATAAGGGTTGTGAGAGAGACAAGACGAAGAAAAAGAGAGGGCCAGCGGTATTTTGTGAAAGGGAGAGGTAACTTTGCGAGATGACGACGGTGATGAACATACGGCTGAGGATATTGGTTTTTTTAGGTTAACAATGAAAATACATGGACCGGGCCTTAAGCCCACTTCATGTCAAACCGCGCCCCCATAACACCGCCTCAACCCGCCTTGTACATGGATAGAAAACCTTTGGGCCTGGGTTATAAAGCCCATGCACCCAGTTTCTCATACACCACCCAGTTTCCTTTACAGCACCCTTTCATTTTATTTTGTCTTTAGAAATTAGTTTTTTAATTAGATTTTTTTAATTAGGATACTAATTAGATTTTAATTAATTTTAGAATTTAACTTTAATTTAGAATTAGATTAGGATTTAATATTGAATTAACTTAGGACTAATCTTTTGTTTAGAACCTAATTAACCTTTTCTTAAAATTTAATTAACTTAACTTTTAACTTTGACTAATTTTGTTCTTAATTTTGGTTTTAGTTTCGATTAATTCTCGAGTGTGTTTGTGAATATTTCTTTGATGACACTCATATATATTTGCTTGTTCTTGGATATTAACTTGAGTTTCAATACTTGATGTTGTTTGTGATTGCGACGCTTCGTGTTTACTTGTTGTTTACCCCTGTATTCACATGATCCCTTAGGATTCCTAGCTCGACTTAATTTTCGATTAATTTCGAGGTAGGAGAGACATTAGACTTTCAATCCAAACATGACAACATTATGTAGGCTTTCCTCATAATCCTGACCTTAGGACCATCTTGTCTGATAACATTAGGGTTTTCAACTTCCCTTTAGTGTTTCCCTGAGTCTTCTTTTCTCATCCCAAATTCCTTTAAGACACTTAATAAAGAACAATAAATGTTGTACGTTACGAGCCTTAAGTACATGGGAAATGATGAGTGGGGGGTTTCTCCTCACTTGTCTAGAGTGTTCAGTGTATGCTCTTTGGGTGAGATGCGACGCATTTGCTTCTATGTCATAGTCTTTAGTGCAGCGTGAGTCTCAAACAAATTCAATTCACTTAACTAAAACTAAGAACCATATTCAAGCCTTTTTATCCTTCGGGATTGTTCTTCAAATCATTTTCAGAAAAGAGTACGTTGTTTTTCCGTTCTACCACAAACAAGCATAGACCCTAACCACTGGAATGGAGACTTAACGCCACTCATAAAAACACTTAACCAACCAGTGGTCTAGTTTACCCGAACTACGTTTACTTTGATTTCTCATACCAGATGAGGCTACGTAGGCACAAGACGGTGATGTCTTGGCAAGCAACCTTCCCCCCATCAGCTGTAGTTTCCCGAACTATGTTGACTATGACTTTCCTATTGAATGAGGGAATACGTAGGCATAGGGCGGCGATCTCCTATCGAGTCTCTTTTTTCTTTTCCACCCCTGTTTAGCAGTAGCTTTTAGAAAACATGCCCTTTGATTAGACAACAAATGTGGATCCTGTTGATTACAACAAACGTGAGGGGTGGTCATACCTTCCCCTTGCGTAACCGACTCCCGAACCCAAGATTTGGTTGCGATGACCTTGTCTTTTCCCTTTCTTTTAGGGTTTCTTCGATGGTTTCCTTTCCCTATCTTTGGGATAAATAATATTTGGTAGCGACTCTTTTGTTTTTTTCTGCCGGCCCTTTTCGCTGTTGCGACAGCTCGCGACTCTACTTAGGAGCCTGGTTCCCTATGCGAGTCAATCCTAGCGCTTGTTTGTTTTATTTTTTTGGGTGTGTATGTTTGTGTGTATGTATGTTGTATTTGTATGTTTTTTTGTTGTATATCATTGCATTTGCATTTTATTTTCCGCACTTTATCAGTGTTATACTATTGTTGTGTTGTTAGGTGGGCTGTTCCATTGAGAGATAAGCCCATTACTCAGGCTTGAGTATATACCTAGTATTAGTATGGAGAGTAGTGCGGGCTTGAATGTTTCGCATGCACGAGCCCTCATGAAATTCGTGTCCAGACGAGGTTTTCTTTGAAGACATCCTATCCTATGCATCTTGGATAGCTAAGGGGGTGTTGGGTCTGAAAACTAACGACTCTGGAGACCGTTCATTGGGAAGTCAGTTGAGACCTCCTTGATTGACCATGATGCCAAACCAGAAATGGTGAACGTATCATCGTTTCTCGACCTGAGATTCCGTGATACTGACGACCTGCATAGGATGCCGTACCTTTTTCAGAGATTAGGTCCTACCTGTGAGTGGGAAGGGTTTTGCAGGAAACCTTGACTTTCAACCAACTCAGTTTTCTATAAAAGCAGATTTTTGGTCCTAAATGTTCTCGTATTTTGGATTTCTTATCAGAGCAAAGTTCTGGTTCAACTCAGTCAACACCACAACAATTTTTAATACCTTGATCCCCTGTTTGCATTTGCATATTCATGTTGCATATTAAAATCTGCATGTATGTGTGATCTCAGGTTCTCGTATTCCCTTTGATTTTGGTAATCTGATATACTATTATCATGGAACCTGAATTGAAGAAGACTATCATCTACATGTTCCCGTTGCCAGAGTTAAGACCTTTATTTGGTCTTATTTCCATAGCTGGTTCTGGTGTCATGGAAGATTTCAAAAAGGATTATGGGAAGATTCTGAGTTTCGTCCACAAATTCACAAGTTACAAACAAGGAGCTGTCCACACTTTACTGCAGTTCTATGACCCTCAGCTGCGCTGTTTCACATTTCCTGATTATGTTCTAGTTCTTACTTTGGAGGAATTTGTTTTTATAATGGGAGTTCTAGTTTTAGAAGAAATGCCTTTCTATCATTCCGAGGAGGAACCTGATCTAGAGAAGTTGGCCAACGCTCTTTATTTGAGCAAGTATGATTTGGTGGGTAATGTGGTTTGTAGGAGTGGAGATTTTGGGTATCCCTTGTCCTTCTTGGTGGGTAAGGCTCAGTATTTTGCTAAGGAAGGGTGCTGGTTAGTTTTCAATGCTATTCTGGCATTGTTCATATATGGTACTGTTTTGTTTCCCAACATACCAGATTTTGTTGATATGGATGCTTTTCACATATTTGCTTCCAAGAATCCTGTACCTACTCTTCTAGGGGATTTGTATTACTCAGTGCATTACAAAAATGAAAAGAGGAGAGGGAAAAATGTTTCTTTCTGTCGCCACTCTTTCACAAGTGGTTCATGGATCATCTTCCTCGCATCGGAGCTTTTGTTGATACAAGGGATACGTCTGAATGGTCAGAAAGGCTTATGGGCTTGACATCTAAGGATATTATCTTGTTCAATCGAGATCTGCTCGGTATGGAGATCATCTTTAGCTGTGGGAGTTTTCCTAATGTACCTCTGATAGGAACAAAAGGCGGGATTAACTACAACCCTTCTCTTACTGTCAGACAGTTTGGTTATGCCTTGAAGGGACCCCTGAAGGAGGAGGAAGTGCAGGAATCTCTGTACTTCACAGGTGTAGCTGATTTTGATACTTTGGCCAAGATAAAGGAAGCCTGGGGAAGAGTTCATAGAAGAGGGAAACTTTCTTTGGGTAAAGGTGATTGCAAAGCTTATGGCCCTTATTTGGATTGGATCTAGAAGAGAGTGGAGAAAGTATTGTTACCCTTTCCTGTCAGAGAACTTCTATATCCTTTAGTCATTGAAGAGCCTACGATGGTTGATATTCAAAGATACAATAAGTTGTGGGTGGAAAAAGAAGAATTGGGTAAGGAGAATGAAGAGCTGAAAAAAGAAATTAGTCAATTAAAGAGTGACAAGAATGAAGTTGTTTACTTAGCAAGAGCAAAGAAATTTTTTTGGCAAAGTTGGAAAAGGAGTTACCTGAAGAGATCCGAGTGCGAGGATGAGTCGGCCAAGATTTGAAAACTACTGATAGTATCCTTAAGCATAATAAGAAAGAACTGGATAAAGCATACTTGGAGATATCTAAGTTCAATGATCAATGGAACGCTGCATTAACTGCTAATAAGGGAAGGGAAGATGAGCTTCGTAGACAGATTGACAGATTGAAGATACAACTCAAAGTTAAAGATGGAGAAGTTTCAATAGAATCATCTCGCCGATACGCAAGCGATCCGAAATTACAAGAAACCCTATCAGCATTGGAGGAGTTCAAGATGAGGGCTGAATTGAAGAAACCAAGACTTGAAGATTCCTTCAGAGAGGATGCTTGGGAGGACTACGCTCAAAGCTTGAAAGATGTTATCTGTAGAAGAGACCTGCTCATACAGGACTTGATTGCAAGGCCTGAACATCTAAACACAAAAGAGCTGCTAAAGGAAGTTCAGACTCATCATAGGAATGACAGTGGCTGAAGAGAGTTATTTGATACACTTTTCCTTTAGTTTTTCTTTTGTTCTTGTCTTGTATTATGGCCATCACCAGACTTGTTGGATGAGGTTGTAGGATTGTATGCAGTTGTATTTCTTGTCACTGTTTTGTATATGCTGACTTCCATTCTCATTTTATTTATGAGAGAGGCTTGTGGTTCTGCTTTTTACCCTCCTATTTTTCTATTTATTCACGGAACTAGAATCAAGGGGGAGATCTCCCTGAATCATATATACATGCTTGCATTTTGCATTATCATTCTCATTTGCATAGCAGGTGTTCTTGGAGCTTTCAATCTTATCTCTGCTTGGTTTTCTTCAACAGTTAGCAGGATTGGAGATCCGATTTTCCACAAGTATTCTACAAGAGGGAATCAACAGAGAGTCATGGTTCAAGTACATCAGGAATTGCAGTAGGTCAGGGACAGAATGGCACAGTCCATGGAGATGATGCAAGGGGTAGCCAATGTAAAACCCTTTCTACCCCACAATTATCATGGCAAAATTACACAGATATCAGAGTAAAATTGTTAAATTTCATAAAAGCCATCAAAACGGCGTACATTTCCCAAATCAACAAAATCGGTCAAGCTCCGTAAACAACGGGTTTTCTTAAAATAATCAATTCACACAAAGCAGCGAAACTCAAAGGCATAAATCAAGGTTTCCTCATCAGGGAAAAATAAGCAAAACAACTCAACAGTATATAGTTTAACTCAAAAGAACCCAACCTGATGTTACATATCAGAGCAAGACCCTCTAAGCTAACCAAAAAGCTAAAAACTCAAAACTTCAAAAATACTCCTCGACGGCGTCCACAGCTAAACTTGGTCATCTGCATGTTACCCACGTGGAGGTAACATTCAAATAGGCAGGGTTAGTAAAAAAAATTCATAATAACCAATGTATAAAAATCAATATATAACGACGTCATATTCATATTCAACACATTCATATCCTTCAATATGCCTCAAAGGCCACAACGTCATAATTTATACAAAAAGGCTCATAAATGCAAATGCAACATCGACTCAATACATGTGGTACCAATCATCACAGCGTGATGGACATTGGGCCATCAACCCTCCATAGATCCCCATCAATAGGATCGATTCTACTAGAGAACCGGAGCACATCAAAACACTTCACATCCACAAAATGGGATTGAAGCCAAAGTAATCGAGGTCCTGAACCGAAGTCCGGATGCACATGAATGCATGATGCACACGTCCCAAATCATCCTCATATAACAACATAAGTGCATCATCATTCATCATATTCATCATCATGTCAATCATTATCATATTTCATATCATCATATAAATTCATCAAAGTCATGGTAATATTATCATATTAAGTCATATAAATCATCATGTAATCATGTATACATCACATAAAACTCACAGTCACACTCATGTCAATCCATCACAAAAATCACAGAATCAAACATCAAGGCATCGCTGCACACTATCAATATTCGCGAAACTCAGCTACGTTCACTGGCATGTTCGCTAGGCGAGTCTGGGCCGAGTTTCTTCGCTAGGCGAAGCAGTCTTCGCTAGGCGAGTCTGGGAACAACATTGTTCGCTAGGCGAACTGTGCGATGACAGCAAATTTTGCTATGCACCAGAATTGATTTCTACTCAAAAGGCCCTACGATTCACTTACCCAACACCCCCAAAACATCCCTAAATCATCCCTAAGATCCTACGGCAATAAAGGCACAAAACCTACGGTTTATTAGGCCAATCCCTGAGCATATTCATGTCCTAAATCACAATTTCCCTACAATTACCCTGTAGGTATTTGAGTTACTAACATTCAAATATCCCTATTCCTTCAGGGTCAGACATATAGCAATTCAAGGTTTTGGCCACGAAGGCATAAGGTTTCCCTTTCTTATATTATGCTCTACTATTAAAAATACTTACACTACACCAAACATCAGAGTTCCCACAACTGGATTTAGGCCACGAAGGCCATGGATCACTTGTTCTCATATCCTTCTAATCTTCCTTAACCCAAATAAATCCCCACGGTCAAAATCTCAATAATAGATTTAGGCCACGAAGGCCAAAATCCCTTTTTCTCATAATTCTCCATAAAACCCTTTAATCAACCATAATCACATCACAATCAACACATAGGAAATCATGAAAAGCTATACTCCCCATACCTTAAATGTTGATTCAAAGCCTTGACGAATCTGTCAGGGAATCCTTCAAGCTTCTGCCTCCAATTTCCTCTTCAGAGTTCTCTTGACCTCAATTCTTACGGTTAACACAGATGAATCCTAAAAACCCTTCAGAACTCTCTTTTTGTTAAACCTAGACTTGGGCCAAATAATTGGGCTTTCTCCATTATACCCTCACTTACTCCTCTCAATTGTCCCAATTACCCTTCTTTCACTATTATTTATGTTAATTCATAATAATACTAATAAGTTAATATTATGTACTATCAATTAAATAAATAACCCACAAATTGCATAATTCTCAATAAATCCACAAAACACCGAAAATCACCGGAAACACCCAAAACACGAATATTCTCAATTAAATAAATAAATTAAAATATTCCGATTAAAATTGGGGTGTTATAACTCTCCCCACTTAAAAGAATTTTCGTCCTCGAAAATCACCTCAAGAAAATAGAGTTGGATATGACTCCTTCATCTGATCTTCACGTTCCCAAGTCCAACTTTCTCCAGCTGGTCCCCCCCACAATACCTTCACTAAGGAAATCTCTTTACCTCGCAACTGCTTCACATCTCGTTCATCAATCCGAACAGGCAACGCCTCAATAGCCAAATCATCTCTCACTTGTACATCATCCATCTGAATCACATGCGACGAATCTGGAATGTACTTCCTCAACTGGGATACATGAAACATATCATGTAAATTCACAAGCAACGGCAGTAAAGCAATCTGATATACTACTTCCCCTACCCTATGCGAAATCTGATATGAACCAACAAAGCGTGATGTGAGCTTTCGAGACTTCAAAGCTCGGCCAATACCAGTCACCGGCGTAACTCTCAAAAACACGTGATCTCCCTCTTGGAATTTAAGTGCTTTCCTCCTCTTATCATGGTAACTCCTCTGACGAATCTGTGACACTTTCATCTTTTCTTGGATCC
Source organism: Lathyrus sativus (assembly GCA_963859935.3). Taxonomy (NCBI): domain Eukaryota; kingdom Viridiplantae; phylum Streptophyta; class Magnoliopsida; order Fabales; family Fabaceae; genus Lathyrus; species Lathyrus sativus. The sequence continues at coordinate 131,391,089 of OZ012739.1, forward strand.
TCTTGATCTTTTCAGTCGTCCCTTGCACAATCTCAGGTCTGAGTACAGCACTCTCGCCTGACTCGTACCAACACAATGGAGTCCTACACCTCCTACCATACAAAGCCTCATATGGTGCCATTCCGATACTAGAATGATAATTGTTATTTTAGGTAAATTCAATCAACGGCAAATGACTATCCCACGATCCACCCTGATCCAACACACAAGCTCTCAGCAAATCCTCTAAAGACTGGATAGTTATCTCTGTCTATCCATCCGTCTGCGAATGATACGCAGAAATCAACCACAACTTAGTACCCAAAGCTATCTGCAAACTCTCCCAAAACCTTGATGTAAATCTTGGATCTCTATCAGACACAATACTCGACGAAACACCATGCAACTTCACAATCTGATCAATATACAACTTGGCAAGCTTTTGCAACAAATAATTGATCCTCATCAGTATAAAATGAGCCGACTTGGTCAACCTATCAACAATCACCCAAATTGAATCATATCCCTTCAAAGTCTTCGGCAAACTTGTCACAAAATCCATAGAAATGCTATCCTATTTCCGTTCCGGAATACTCAACGGTTGCCTCAGACCCGACGGTCTCTGATGTTCAATCTTCGACTTCTGACAAGTCAAACAAGCATAGATAAATTCTGCAATTTCCTTCTTCATACTCGGCCACCAAAACAACTTCTTTAAGTCTTGATACATCTTTGTGGCATCAGGATGAATACTCAACCCGCTTCTGTGACCTTCTTCAAGAATGCTCTTCTTGATTTCTGGCACATCGGGAACACACACTCTATCTCAGAACCTCATCACACCATTCTCATCGATTCGAATATCACTTCCGTTACCTTGATTGATTAACGTGAGACGATCCACCAAACTCAAATCAGACTTCTGACCTTCTCTGATCTCTTGGAGAACACCACTAGTCATCTTCAACATTCCCAACTTCACACTGCTAGGAGTCTCTTCGCAAACCAAACTCACATCTCTGAATTGCTCAATCAGTTCTAATTCTCGAACCATAAGCATCGACATATGCAAGGACTTCCTACTCAACACATCAGCTACAACATTAGCCTTACTAGGATGGTAACTCAATTCAAAATCATAGTCCTTCAGAAGTTCAAGCCATCTTCTCTGCCTCATATTCAACTCCTTCTGATCGAACAAATACTTCAGACTCTTGTGATCACTGAACACTTTGAATCTGGACCCAAAAAGGTAATGTCTCCAAATCTTTAACACAAACACCACAGCGGCCAACTCTAAGTCATGCGTAGGATAATTCCTTTCATGAATCTTCAATTGTATGGAGGCATAAGCAACCACCTGACCATTCTGCATCAACACGCCTCCAAGACCCATCTTCGACGCATCATAATACACAATAAAAGACTCACTCGGATTTGGCAAAATCAACACTGGAGCAATCATCAACTTCTTCTTGAGTTCTACAAAACTCTTCACACAAGCAACATCCCACACATACGCTTGACCCTTTCGAGTCAACTGAGTCAAAGGCAGTGCCAACCTAGAAAATCCTTCTATAAACCTGCGATAATAACCAGCCAACCCAAGGAAACTTCGAATCTCAGTAGCATACTTTGGAGTCTCCCACTGCAACACAACATCAATCTTCGACGAATCCACCGCAATTCCATCACTAGAAATCACATGGCCAAGGAAACTCACTTCCTTCAACCAGAACTCACACTTGGACAACTTGGCATAAAGCTTCTTGTCTTTCAAAACCTGTAATACCACCCTTAGATGTTGCGCATGCTCTTCCTCAGATTTAGAATATATCAAGATATCATCAATGAACACTACCACAAACTGATCCAAATAAGGATGAAAAATCCTATTCATATACTCCATGAATACACCAGGTGAATTAGACACACCAAACGACATCACAGTATCCTCATAGTGTCCATACCTTGTCCTGAAAGCTTTCTTCGGAATATCATCAGGCTTAATGCGAATCTGATGATAACCAGACCTCAAATCAATCTTTCTAAACACACAAGCACCCACCAATTGATCCATCAAATCATCAATCCTCGGAAGTGGATACTTATTCTTAACCGTCACCTTATTCAACTGCCGATAATCCATACACAATCTCATACTACCATCTTTCTTCTTCACTAACAACACAGGAGCACCCTACAGAGGAACACTCGGTTGAATAAACTTCTTAAGAAAATCTTCCAACTGTTTCTTCAATTCTCCTAACTCAGATGCAGACATCTGATAAGGAGCCATCGACATAGGACTAGTGCCCGATATCACATCAATAGTAAACTGTACCTCACGCTTACGAGGTAAGTCACTCATGTCTTCTGGAAACACCTCTGGAAATTCCCGAACAACTGGTAGTTCCACGCTCACTGCTTCATAATCAACTTGAAGCGATGCAAACAATGCAAACATCTGAGCCTCATATTCTAAGAGTTCTTCTACTTTCTTGGCATATACAAACATCAGCTCTCCACCATCGCCAAACTCAGGAAACCTCACAGTCATGCTATAGCAATCAATATGAACATAGTTGTACTCCAACCAGTTCATACCAAGAATAACATCGATCTGATGCAAGGGTAGACATATGAAGTCCATCACAAAATTCTTATCATAAATGGTCAAAGGGCAGCTCAAACAGACTAACGTAGTAGTCACAGAACCATTAGTCGGGGTATCAATGACCATACTCCCAATCATAGAAGACAATTTCAAATTCAACTTCCTAGAACATTCAAGAAAAATAAACGAATGAGTAGCACCAGTATCAACTATAACAATCAATTCAACATCATTAATAAAACAAGTACCTTTGATCAAGTTATTTGTCTTTGACTCTTCTGCACTACTCAAAGCAAACACTCTGCCACTTGTCTGAGCAGCAGTAGCAGTCTTCTTCGGCTGCTGGCACTGGGTACTGATATGACCCTTCTCTCCAAGTTGAAGCAAGTCGGAGCTTCGTCCTTACAGTCGGTAGCTCTATGACCCCTCTTGCCACAATGGTGACATCTCAGCGCTTTACAATTCTCAGCATGGTGGCCTTGCTTGCCACACTTATAACACTTACCTGGAGCATTAGCCGCTCCCCCACTTGGCTTTTTCCCATCAGAAGCCTTCTGCTTCCCCTTATCACCAGAAGTCACATACGGTTTACCTCTGTACCGACCTTTCTCTTTCTTCTTACTCAGCTGCTTGTAGTGAGTAGATCGAGCTCGGCTATCCTCATCATAAATCCTGCTCTTGTCCACCAGTTCCGCAAACCTACGAGTCTGCTGGTACCCAATTCCCTGCTTAATCTCTAATCTCAAACCGTTCTCAAACTTGAGACACTTCAACATCTCTGCATCAGCATGGTTGTAATACGGACAAAACTTTACCAAAGACTCAAACTTTTCCGCATGTTGCACCCCAAAATTTGCCCCACCCATTTGTTCTTTACCTAACTTATGTTTCATTGCATTCATGGTAGCATTAGCATATGCATTGCATTGTCATTTGTGCAGGGGATCAAGAGATGTGCCTATTAAGAAGAGGCTATCAAAGGTTCTAGGGCTAATCAAGAAGCTATAGTCAAGTTATCATCCTTAAAAAGCCTTCATGAAGAATTCAAAGCTCCTTGGGAAAAGGGGATGGATACAAGTGTGCCTACCTCCTGTCTTGGGGTCAATGAAGATTATCTGATGATATTGAATCCATGGCCATGGGTAGAAGTCCTTGAGAGAGCTCATTGAGTGCCTAGAGGGTTATTGAGGAGCTTATACAAGTCATTATATCCAGTATAAGAGGCCACAGCCAAAAGTGGTGCAGTTAGGGTGTTCATCTAGTTAACCCTAAGTCAACAGTGAATTGGAAGGAGTTTGAGACTCAATTCCAAGTCTTTGTGATCATGGAATGTTGTGTTGAGACACCTAAGAAATTTTTCCAAGATCAATTCATCAATACTCAAGAGTGTGAGAATTTGCTAGGCTAGGGTTTCTAAGCTTGACAGTGTAAAATCCCCTATTTAGTGCCCAACTTCAAGACCACATAACTCAAGATACAAGTTTCATCTCATCTTGACTCCAAGATGAGACTTGTGGAGCATGTTCTTAGATTTCTTTTGAGTACTAGAAGTCTTCCATCTGATTTCTAGAACTCATGTTATGAAGCTGACAAGTTATAGCTCATTAGATGAATGTGATTTTGGTCCTTGAAAGACAACCAACTTCCAAGACATTTTTGATCTAGAAACATGTCTCTCCTCATCTTGACCCAAACATGAAAGTTCTTCCTTATGATCTTAGATTTTCAAAGAGTACTAGAAGTCCTCAATCTGATTTGTGAAGCTCAAGATATGAAGCTTGCAAGGCAGGTGTATTTTGGGAAACTTTGATTATAGGTCACTTTTGATTATAGGTCAATTTCACCACTTTGCACATCTCAAATGAAATTCTTTCCAACTTCAAACTTGCTCCAAATGGGATCAATTGCTCAACAAAACATCAGGGAACCATTGAATTGGCTTGGATGGGAGATTGAATGAAGGAATTTTCATGAAAGGAAGCTTTAAAAGGCCTAGAATAGATTAAACTCATTTGGAACCTCTTTCCTTCATATGTGTGCATATTTTGAGTGCCTCAAATAGTCTAAACACAATGCCAAAATCATAAACCAATTTTGAGGTCATTTCCATGGCTAAATTCAAGGTTAATTCATCTTGAAGTAACATATTCCAAATCAACCATTGATCCCATTTCAAGGAAGAAACCTCCACCATTGGATCAATCACATTACCAGCAACATGAATGAGCTAGTTTGGAAGAGTCTAAGCTTTGTATTCATGAGTTTCATAAAGCTTAAAATGAGTGAATTTTGGATTTTTCAATTGGACCATACGAGTTGTAATTGGGCTTCAAAGTGATTAGTATCCATTCCATATAACTCCATCATCATCCAGAATTATTCATAACGGAATTTGGATCAAGGAGTAACTGAATTCTGTTGTGAAAAAGTGAGAAAAAATTGAAATTCGTTTTTGTAGGATCATCCGTTTTCAGGCCAAATCAAGATTGCTAAGAGCTTTAGGGAGATTCAAGGAAGGATTCTGCAACTTTTGATCAAGCTTCATCATCGTTTGAAGGCTCAGTGGAAGTACTCCACTAGGTAAGCTTCCAATCAAGATTGCTCTCTGTTTAGGAATCATTCACACGCCATTGTTCTATATTCTTGATGTTCATGGATAGTAGATCATTTCTGTATATGTTTTGTTCATGTTCTTGAAATTTTTATGACTTGACCTTCAATCTTGCAAGCTTTGATTTGGATTAATTATAGGCTAAAAATGAAATGGATGTTGGATTAGTAATCTAGGCAATGAGACGAAGAGATTGGTACCAAAAATTATGAGTTTTGTTGAGTTCTTGAGACTGGTACTATTCATCATGGTCGGAGAAGATGACCGGTGTAAATCCGGACACCGTCTGTGTAATTCTCTCTCCATGTGAGTTTTGAATCCCAGCGTGCATCCTTGCCTTTGGATCTCTTGTTGGACTTTGACTCAGACTGGATCACATGGCCACGATTCGTTCTCATATTGTGTTAAGATGCTGAAGCTTACGTGTCTCTTTCATAACTCTAGGATCACATGACTTGATTAGTATCCAGTGGCCACGATTGCATCTCAGGGATTGACTTCCCTTTTAATGAAACGGTGCGTTTCATATGCGTGCACCATAGCCCTCAGATGTGTGACTGGTACTCATATCGTAAGGCCAATATTGGTTACCGTTTTATGTTAAAAGCTGGTGCACGCGTGTCTCCTTTGTAGCCATAGGATGCTGGACTAGTAATTAGAACGAGTGGCTGAGATTTATCCTCATTTAGTTGACTGGATTTAGGTTGGACTGGGCCTGAGTGCTTTTCACACCTCCCTTTCAACCTGGCCCAAGGATTACACGTGAATTCCTTACAAATTGCACCACATTCTTCCCATTTGATTTATTTTTCTCTATTTTTCTTATTTTCATATCTGTTTGAAATAAATTCATATAAAATACTTAATTCATCCCAAAAATCATGGAAAATGTGTTTTAGGTAGTTTAACATGTGATATAATTTTCCATATTTTTTTAATTGCATTTTTAATTATTTTCCATTTAATTGTGTATTTTCCTTTTAATATGCTTTCTAAATGTGCAAAATGACATGCCATACCTTTGTGATTTTCTTTCTTGCTCAAAACATCAAATAAACTTCTGATTTTTTGTGTGCTTAATCTTGAGACATTAAGTGATAGTGTAGTATTCTCCCCTTATTTTTTAGATGCTTTAGGATAGGTTTTGGATAGTGTCTTTAGAACCTTTTTCCCTTGCCTTGCCCATAGAGCACCCTAGGGTTTCGCTCTCCATTAACCTACTTAGACTTAGAATTTCCTCCCCATTTTTGGACCCCTGGTCTCTAAGACCAGAGGGGCCCCCTAGGATATTTCTTAGAATTTTTAGATGTGCTTTACTAGTTTTGGTAGAGTTTACTCTTTGACCTTTATTAGGTAGTTTCAACCATGCCCTTGACCTAGTTTGCATTTGGTGTGATCCTTTTGCAATGCTTTGTCATCTAGATCTCCCATATCCATACCCTTAACATCTTAAGGCACTTGTAAGTGCATTTCCAAGTTCAAACCATGTTCCTAATTAGTTCCCAACTTAGGCTCCCTTTAGGACTTCCCTTTAGTCTTTCCATAAGGTGCCTTTGAATGATTTTCCTTCTTCACATGATTCTTCTAATTCATAGTCCTATGATATTAGGATCCTTCTTGTGAGATCCTAGTTCCTCCTTAGGATGAACTATGTGCATTCCATGAGAAGTTGAACCATTGAGGACTATTCTTGAACGATAAGTTTGGTTGAGAACATGGTGAATTCCTTAGGTTTTCACTATGCCTCCCATCATTATTGTCTTCATTTCTCAAGTCCTATAATCTTAGGATCCTTCTTGTGAGAGCCTGGTTCTTCCTTAGGAAGCACTCTGTGCATTCCATGAGAAGTTTGAGCCTTTGATGGACATTCAATGACATTGTGGGTTCCTTGGGTTCACATTATGCTCCTTTTCTCCTCCAAGTCCTATAATCTTAGGATCCTTCTTGTGAGAGCCTGGTTCTTCCTTAGGAAGAACTCTGTGCATTCCATGAGAAGTTGAGCCTTTGAGGACTCAAGTACCTTGTACATACCTTCTCTTTTCTCTGTGTCCTACAATCTCAGGATCCTTCTTGTGAGAGCCTGGTTCTTCCTTAGGAAGAACTTTGTGCATTCCATGAGAAGTTTGAGCCTTTGATGGACTCCTATGTTGATACACATTCCATGATATGGTGGGTTCCTTTGGTTCACACTATGCTTTCTCTCATTCCCTTGCATGATTGTGTGGTGTTGTGCATTAGAAGTAGGGTAGGCTTGATTGCTTTCTCTTTTCACTTCCATGTTTGCATTTAAAGGTTGAGCAAGTCTCCCTTTGCTTGTGTGCTTTCTCTGTGCATCTCTTGCTTGCATTTAAAGGTTGAGCTTGCCTCGCTTTGCTTGGATGTTTATCTGCCTTTCATACTTGATGTGTTTGCATTAAAGGTTGAGGTGTCCTCCCTTTGCTTGTATGGTTGCATTGCATGTGCAGTCACATTTTATACTTCATCTGCTTGATAAGTTTGTTTTGCTTTCCTTTGCCATGTTCCCTTAGGACTCTCACTTCCTTGTTTAAGGAGTGATGATAGAACTTTAGGTTGAATCCTTTGCATGATAACAAGTAGGATATATTCCCTTCTAAACTCAACCTTAGGACCATTTTGCATGACAACATTAGGATTTAGATTAGTCCCCCTGTAGATTCCTTTTCTCTCTTCTCATCTTCAAACCACAGTAATACACTTAATAAAGGCTAATGAGTATTGTACGTTACGAGCCTTAAGCTACTTAGGAAATGGTGATTGGGGGGCTTCTCCTCGATTACCTAGAGTGTTTAGCATACGTCCTTAGGACGATATGCGAGACATTTGCTCCTAGGTCATAGTCTCTAGTACGATACGAATTACAAACATTCATTCAAAACACTTCTAATAAAAGACAAAAAAAAAAACAGTCAAACTCCTCTTTTGCCCTATGGGGTCTTTAATCAGTGGAAAATATTTTCAGATAAAAGGGTGTTGTTAACTCTTAGCTCTACTGCAAACGGTAATGCATAAGTCTCCAATGAGCGAGTTGCATACACCAAACTGCTAGAATTACCTGTTAACCTTACTCGGATAAAACAGAAGAACAAACCTGTCTTTACTTTTATCCCGAACTTCGTTCGCTCTGATCTCTCATACCTGTTGAGAGTACGTAGGCACAAGACGCGATGTCTTGGTGAGCATCCTTTCCCCCCTTTCCCCCGTAATTAGCCGAACTACGTTGACTTTGACTTTCCCATTGCACGAGGGAATACGTAGGCATGGAGCAGCGACGCTCTGTCGAGTCCTTTTTCTTTTCTTTCGCCCAGACCTTTAGTTAGATAGATAAACAACCCTTTAGATAAACAAAAGAAGCGTGGATCCCGTTGAGTACAACGGACGTGAGGGGTGCTAATACCTTCCCCTTGCGTAACCGACTCCCGAACCCGAGATTTGGTTGCGATGGCCGATCTTATCCCTTTATGCTAGCCTTTCCCTCCTTCGGGATAAATAACGATAGGTGGCGACTCTTCTGTCATTTTCGACACCTTTTTTCGCAGTAGCGACAGCTGGCGACTCTGTTGGGGACTCCAACGGTTCCCTATGCGAGTCAATCCTAGTGCTTGTTTGTTTATCTTGTTGGGTTTTGTACATACATGTTGTACTTTATTTACTTCCGTGCTTTATTTTCTCGCATTTATTTTCAGCATTATATACTATTATTATTGCTGTGCTTTGGGGAGGGAAGTTCTGATGAGTGATAAGCCAGACCTAGGCTTGAGTACAAACATAGCATTAGTAGTGGAGATTAGTGGTGAACCTGCTTGCTTAGCAAACACAAGTTCCCATGAAATTCACGCTAAGACGAGATTCTCTTTGATGATTTCTTTTCTGGTCCTTAGGATCGGAACTGATTTTGGATCTGAGGATTGTCGACTCAGGGGACCGATCATTTGTGATTCAGCTAAGTGAGGCCTCTTCGGGAGATTATGATGCCAAACCAGGAATGGTGAACGTATCATCATTTCTTGAATGTCTGTGACGCTGATGAACGCATAGGATGCCGAACCTTATCAGTGGATAGGTCCATACCTATGAGTGGGACTGGGTTATACAGGAAACCTTGGCTTTCAGACAACCTGGTTTTCTTGACAGTATGAATCAGTGATACTGGTATCAGGGGTTCTTATCTTCAGAGCAGTGTTATGTCCTTGTTGAAGCAGAATTTTGGTCCTTCTCAGTCAACAACACAACAATCTTGATCTCCTGCTTGCATCCTTAGCATTTGCATCCTCGCATTTTCATTTTGCATTTCATTAATGTAGAAGCATGTTTCAATCTCAAGTTTTGATGATGTCAACACTACTCAAGTTCATCTCTTGGTTGCAAAAAGTCAAGTCTTTCAAAGGAATCAAGATGAAGTCAAGCTTTCTTTCAAGTCAATCTGCATATGGAACTATGATTCTTCAAGACTTGGATGCATTGCGGGTATATCAAAATCTATCCTTATAATTGATATACAAGTGTTCAAAAACATCAATCATTTTGGCATATTACATTAGCATGTTTTTGAAACTTTAGAATTGGTATAACATTTATTTTTAAAAAGTATTTTTCTGAAAAATAGCAGTGTTAACCGATTAACCATACAGGTTAACCGGTTAACCATTTCAAATTTTGAATATTTTGGTATAACGTTCAAGTGTTAACCGATTAACCATATAGGTTAACCGATTAACACTGAACGTATTTTGAAAAATGACTTTGTTTCAAGTTCAAAAATGGTTTGAAAATTATACCAGTTCATATTTTGAAATGTACTCAAATATACCTGTTGGAAAAGGTGTGTTTACACATATAAATTCTGAGTTTTTCAATTTTGAAAAACACCTCCAAACACCTCCAACATTCATTTTCAGATATTCTTAGAATCAAATTCACCATTTTCAAAATCTTTTCTAAGTGTTCATATTTGCATAAAAATTTCATATTCATATGTTGAACACTTGTGTTGCAAAATTATAAGAGTGAATTTTGATCATTTGGAGAAGATCAATTTTGATTGATATTATTATTCTCAAAACAAAATCATTACAAGTATTTGTATTCTGACTTGTGATCCAGGATTGTTGGACACAAGGGTGAGTGTTTACAAGAGGATTGTTCTTGTACACTTGTTAGTTTTATTGTTTGATAGTAGGCCCCACCGGTTGATGGTGTGATAGGTTGTACTTTATTAAACAATAGTGAAAACTCTCTTTCGTGTTGAAAGGGGAGTGGAGTACTCTCGGATTGTGAGGGGAACCACTATAAATCCTGGTGTCCATTGTTCTTTTACTTTCTACTGCTTTCATAACCAAGAACACAAACCAGTAAAATTTCAAGAAACCATAAAAACCAGAAAAAGTTCTAAAGTCCTAATTCACCCCCCCCCCCCCCCGCTTAGGCATACTCTGTACTTACAATTGGCATCAGAGCAGGTTAAGGTAACCTGTTCCTATCGATCCTAATGGCTTCCGCTAGTACTAACCCGGTTTTCAAAGATGGTGGAAGTAGTAACAAGCCACCACTCTTTTCTGGAGAATACTTCGATTTTTGGAAAATCCGTATGAAGGCACATCTTGAGGCTCAAGGAGATGGTATATGGGAAACCGTTGAAACTGGTCCACATGTTCCTACAAGTGTGGTAAATGGTGTTGGAACCCCAAAAATTAAATCCTCATATGATGAAGATGACAAGAAGAGAATCTTGAATGAGAAGAAAGCAATCAACATACTTCAAAGCGCTCTCAGTATGGATGAATTCTTTCGCATATCACAGTGTCAATCGGCAAAACAGATTTGGGATACCTTGGTAGAAATGCATGAAGGAACAACAGAAGTAAAAAGATCAAGACTTAACACGTTAAGTCAAGAATATGAGATGTTCCGTATGCAGCCCGGTGAATCTATTGTTGCCTTGCAAAAAAGGTTCGTTCATCTAACAAATCATCTGATTGCTCTCGGGAAGACCTTCACCAATGATGATCTCAACTTAAAAGTCCTAAGATCCTTGACAAGAGAATGGCAACCGAAGGTGACTGCCATTTCGGAAAAGAAAAGTCTTTCAACAATGACATCTGCTTCATTATTCGGGAAACTTCAAGAGCATGAACTGGAACTTGGAAGGCTTGAGAAACATGAAAGTCAAGACAAGAAGTCCAAAGGAATTGCCTTGAAGATTGACACAAGGGATGATAAAAATGACGAATCTTCCGAAGACGAAAATTTCATGCTTTTAGTAAAGAAGCTTGGTAAGTTTTTTAATAATAATAAAATTTCTTCTTTTTCTAAAAAGAATAGACATTTCAGGAAAAAGGAGGCACCCACATCAAACCAAGAAATTACATGTTACGAATGTGGGAAACAAGGTCACATAAAGCCAGATTGCCCGAAACTCGCAAATAAAGGAAAATTCAAAGGCAAGAAGGATTTCAAAACGAAGAAGGCTTATGTCGCATGGGACGACAACGAAGTGAGTTCATCATCGGAATCAGATAGCGATGAATGCGCAAATATGGCTTTAATGGCCTCTCACCATTCCGATGACGAAAATGAGGTTAGTAGTAATTTCTCTGTCTATGATAATGATGCACAAGAAGTTATATATGAACTTCTAAAAGAGTGCAAGACTTTGTATAGAGACATCTCATCGCAAAAGAAAAGAATTTTACTTTTAGAAAAACAAAATTCTGATTTCTTGAAAAATATTGAAGATGAAAAACAAAAAGTGATGGATGAAAAACAAAGTCTTGTATGTAAGAATTGTGAGTCTCTGTCCTTTCAAATTGTTCAACTTAAAAGAGTTTTAGAAAGATACGAGAAAGGTCAAATTGGCTTGGAAGAAATTCTTAAACATCAAAGGTATCCTAATGATAAAAGTGGATTGGGATATTCTAAATTTTCAAAACCAAGCACCAATAAGACCATTTTCGTAAGAGCAAGTGAACAAATTGTTAAAGAAGAGACAAGCACTTCTAAAATTCAGCATCAAAATCATAACAAGAAAAGAATTGATAAGAAAAAGAATTATACTCCTAGGTATAGAAGTCATTTTCAACCTACGTGTTTTTACTGTGGAATTAAAGGGCACACACCTAATGTCTGCTATGTACGTAATATTGGTGTTGCAAAGGGGCATTATGTTTGGGTTGAAAAGGGTACTAACTATCAAGGACCCAAAGCAATTTGGGTACCTAACACTACCTAATTTTTTTTGTAGGCATGCTTGAAGACAACCACAAATCAATGGTATCTTGATAGTGGTTGCTCAAAGCATATGACGGGAGACATAAACAAATTTTCAAGTCTATCATTAAAGGCCAAAGGATACGTCACTTACGGTGATGATAATAAAGGAAAAATTCTTGGAGTTGGAACCATTGGTGCACCTCCATGTACAATCATCGAAGACGTTCTTTACGTGGAAGGCCTTAAACACAACCTACTTAGCATAAGTCAATTGTGTGACAAAGGGTTTCGAATCAACTTCACAAAGGAGGAATGCTTGATAGAACATGAAGTCACTCATGACATTTTGCTAAAAGGTAAAAGATATAATAACATTTTTGTGATTTCTTTTGACGACTCTTCCTTGAAGGTAAAGTGTCTTATGGCGAACAACAATGAGGCATGGCTTTGGCATAAAAGATTTGCTCACATTCACATGGAGCATTTAAACAAGTTGATAAAGCATGATCTAGTTGTTGGTCTTCTGAAGATAAAATTCATCAAGGATAAGTTATGCGATGCATGTCAAAAGGGAAAACAGACCAAGACAACTTTCAAATCCAAGCAAGTGGTTTCTACATCAAGACCACTTCAATTGTTGCATATGAATCTTTTCGGTCCATCGAGAACAAAAAGCTTCGGAGGTAATTTCTACGCCTTAGTTATTGTTGATGATTTCTCTCGATACACATGGACATTGTTTTTAGTGCAGAAAAGTGATGCTTTTAAAGCATTCAAGAAATATGCAAAGCAAATTCAGAATGAGAAATCACTCACCATAGCCTCTATAAGAAGCGATCACGGTGGAGAATTCCAAAATTCAGACTTTGAAGAATTTTGCGAAGAGTATGGAATTTCTCATAATTTTTCAGCACCAAGGACGCCTCAACAAAACGGTGTCGTAGAACGGAAGAATAGATCACTGGTAGAGCTTGCAAGGACAATGCTCAGCGACGCAAATCTCCCTAAATATTTTTGGGCAGATGCAGTTAGTACAGCATGCTTCGTAAGCAACCGTGTCAATATTCGACCACTCCTCAAAATGACTCCGTATGAGTTGTTCAAGGGAAGAAAACCGAATATAGCATTCTTCCACATATTCGGATGCAAATGATTTGTTATCAACAACAACAAAGATAATCTCGGTAAGTTTGATGAGAAATCCGACGAAGGTATATTTCTTGGTTACTCTCTTTATAGTAAAGCATTTAGATTTTTCAATAAGAGAACACTTACTATTGAAGAATCCATTCATGTTTCGTTTGATGAGACTAACCCTTCGAAAGAGGATAATATTATTATGAATGATGATGATGATATAGTAGGTTCTCCACAACAACAAGAAGAGATTCCAAAGGATCAAGAAATACCACAAGAAGATGTCACTCAAATCATTGAAGAACATCAAGATCTTCCGAAGGAATGGAGAACGCATAGAGATCACCCGATAGATAAAGTTATTGGTGATATTAGCCAAGGCGTTGCAACTCGACTTAATCTAAAGGATGCTTGTCTCAACATGGCTTTTGTATCTCAAATTGAACCAACCAAGATTGATGAAGCCTTAGGCGACGACCAATGGATTGTAGCGATGCAAGAAGAACTCAATCAATTCGAAAGGAATCAAGTTTGGAGTCTTGTACCAGACCATAAGCACATCATAGGAACAAGATGGGTGTTCAAGAACAAACTTGACGAGAATGGGATCATAGTTCGTAACAAAGCAAGATTGGACGCACAAGGCTACAACCAGGAGGAAGGAATTGATTTTGATGAAACGTTCGCTCCGGTAGCAAGGTTAGAAGCAATTAGATTACTACTTGCTTACGCTTGTTCTATGAATTTTCAGTTGTTCCAGATGGATGTCAAAAGCGCTTTCCTGAATGGGTACATTAATGAGGTAGTCTACGTCAATCAACCTCCGGGTTTTGAAGACTTCAAGAATCCCTCACATGTCTACAAACTGAAAAAGGCACTCTACGGACTAAAACAAGCACCAAGAGCATGGTATGACCGCCTTAGCAATTTCTTATGTGAGAAAGGATTTACAAAAGGAAAGGTTGACAAGACATTGTTTATAAAGAAGATCAAAGGAAACACTTTATTGGTTCAAGTCTATGTCGACGACATCATCTTCGGATCAACAAACAAAGAACTTTGCGAAGAATTTTCACTTATGATGCAAGGAGAGTTCGAGATGTCCATGATGGGAAAATTGAATTATTTTCTTGGACTACAAATCAAGCAAACTAAGGATGGCATCTTCCTCAACCAATCCAAGTATTGCAAGGAATTGTTGAAGAAATTCGATATGGATAGTTGCAAGGTAATGTCCACTCCTATGGGATCCGGAACATACGTTGATCAAGATGAATTCGGTACTCCAGTTGATATAACAAAATATCGAGGTATGATTGGTTCATTACTATATTTGACGGCAAGCCGTCCTGACATTATGTTTAGCGTTTGTTTGTGTGCATGCTTTCAAGCAAGTCCGAAGGAATCGCATCTCACAGCCGTAAAGAGAATCATAAAGTATCTCAAAGGGACAATGAACGTCGGATTATGGTATCCTAAAGGTAGTATTTGTTCTTTAGTTGGTTACTCTGACGTTGACTATGCAGGATGTAAGACCGATAGAAAAAGCACAAGCGGTACATGTCACATTCTCGGGAATGCATTAGTGTCATGGGCCTGCAAGAAGCAAGCGTGTGTGGCACTCAGTACATCCGAAGCGGAATATATTGCAGCAGGAAGTTGTTGTGCACAAATTCTGTGGCTCAAGCAACAACTCCTCGATTACGGTATAGATCTCGACTGCATTCCTCTTAGATGTGATAATACAAGTGCCATCAATATTACAAAGAACCCGGTCATGCATTCAAGAACAAAACATATAGATATTCGGCATCACTTCCTTCGAGATCATGTATTGAATGGAGATGTAGATGTTACTTTCGTCGACACGCACAATCAACTCGCCGACATCTTCACCAAACCCTTGGCGAAAGAACCATTCTACAAAATTCGGCGAGAACTTGGGATTCTTGATGAAGGTGACATCTGACCATTTCTCTAATATATGTATGCATTAATTGTGTTGTGTTTTCATGTGTATGCATTCTGTTTTTAAGTATTTTTCAAAAATTCGAGTGTGTTAATCGATTAACCATATGGGTTAACCGATTAACACTGTTAAATTTTCAATTCTGACTCAATTTTTTAATGTGTTAACCGATTAACCTATATGGTTAACCGATTAACACTGTTAAATTTTCTAAAAATCAGAAACGAAAATTAATTAAAATTTTGAAAATATTATTTATGTTAAATGCATTTTTTATGTGGTCCATATTCTCTTAAGAATCCAAATCCATATCCAAAATCAAATCCTCTCTTAAAGAGTTTTTGTTGAACTTCCCTCTTCAAACCCTAACTTTTCTCTCCCACTCTCTAAAGTTGGATAACTCCTCATAACCATCCCCACAACTTCTCAAACCCTAACTTCCTCAGAACCCACAACCTCAGTTCTCTCAAACTCCCATCCATGGCTTCAGCATCAAATCGCGGCAAGGGAAAGCTACCAGAACATCATTCTGCATCTGATGAAGAAGATATCCCTATGGAAACAACCAAGAAGTGCATAATGGATTTCAAAGTCAGAGTTTGTTCCATCCTCCCGGTAAAGTATGTAAATCTTAAGGCTTTTCCAGCATCATCTTTTGATTTTCCTGCTTTGCTCAAATATCAGAGGATCGATAAATTTGTGTCGGACTCTGGAAACTGCTATCCGGATCTTGTCAAATCCTTTCTGCATAAACTGTCTGTGTTTATAAATGCAAATGATGATCACATTATGAAAACAATTGTTAGATACTGTGTTGTGGAAGAAAATTTGTCTGATGTTGCTGTAATGCTGAACATACCATCATCTGGGTACTTTCTGAGAAAGGGAGTTAACCATGTGGAAGGGCCGTGGTCAAACTACGACAAGATTGAGTTCTACTATCAGATCTCCAGATTTCCAAAGGAGATGATTATCGCAACCAACGCACTGCTCGTCTGTTGTGCTATGCAAAGAATCTTACCGTTTCTGATCGGATGCTTCACTACATAATTTCTTATGTGCTGATTCCCAAGGATTCGAATCATGCCCAAATTAATGATCTGGAAATGCAACTCCTTTTCGCCATCAAGAACAAGATTCGTGTCAATTGGATTCTGACCATCATGTATCACCTTCAACAACAACTATCTCTTTCAACCCGTCTTCCTTATGCAAGGCTGGAATCAAGAATTTTGGAACTGACTACTTTGGATCTTAACCGTGAACCAACCATCAAGATGAAATCAACCACCAATGAGATCAACGAGATTACAATTGTCAAGAATACTGGAATTTTTAAGGATACTGACGGTACTTATAAATATTCAGATGAAGGAGCCAATGCTAACCAAGCCTATCCCGTACATGAAGGAGGCATTACAAATGAGTTCCTTTACCAAACTATAATGCCTCAGCATAGAGAAGCCTCCCGGGCCATTGCTTCTCTCCAAAATCTTGTACTTTCCTCTCACCACACCAACACTGACAACTTTGTTGCATCTGATGAAGATAATGAAGGTCAAGAGGAAGAAGAGGAGGAGGATATGGCGGATGAGGATTTTTAGAGAATATGTTGCTGTTGTTGTTTTATTGCATTGCTTTCTAGTCTTAAGTTTTATGCTTCCATTTGAACTATGTTTTATTGTAACAAGTACAATTTCCTTTTTGTTGCATTTTATATGTACTACTTTTTATGCTATGTGTTTACTTGGCTTTGCATGTGCTTACTACTATATATGCTGCTATCTTGTGTTTTCTTTGAAAGGTCTTCCTTTTTGCTGATGACAAAGGGGGAGAAGAGCTTGGTTCTGTTCATGTCTCTCTGTGTGCAGATTTCGTTCCTCTGTTAAGATAGGGGGAGTTGCTAGACATAGGGGGAGAAACATATCAAGAACCAAAAGATATCGCACAACACTTTTTGATTGCCATCATCAAAAAGGGGGAGAATGTAGAAGCATGTTTCAATCTCAAGTTTTGATGATGTCAACACTACTCAAGTTCATCTCTTGGTTTCAAAAAGTCAAGTCTTTCAAAGGAATCAAGATCAAGTGAAGCTATCTTTCAAGTCAAGCTGCATATGGAACTATGATTCTTCAAGACTTGGATGCATTGCGGGTATATCAAAATCTATCCTTATAATTGATATACAAGTGTTCAAAAACATAAATCATTTTGGCATATTACATTAGCATGTTTTTGAAACTTTAGAATTGGTATAACATTTATTTTTAAAAAGTATTTTTCTGAAAAATAGCAGTGTTAACCGATTAACCATACAGGTTAACCGGTTAACCATTTCAAATTTTGAATATTTTGGTATAACGTTCAAGTGTTAACCGATTAACCATATAGGTTAACCGATTAACACTGAACGTATTTTGAAAAATGACTTTGTTTCAAGTTCAAAAATGGTTTGAAAATTATACCAGTTCATATTTTGAAATGTACTCAAATATACCTGTTGGAAAAGGTGTGTTTACACATATAAATTCTGAGTTTTTCAATTTTGAAAAACACCTCCAACATTCATTTTCAGATATTCTTAGAATCAAATTCACCATTTTCAAAATCTTTTCTAAGTGTTCATATTTGCATAAAAATTTCATATTCATCTGTTGAACACTTGTGTTGAAAATTATAAGAGTGAATTTTGATCATTTGGAGAAGATCAATTTTGATTGATATTATTATTCTCAAAACAAAATCATTACAAGTATTTGTATTCTGACTTGTGATCCAGGATTGTTGGACACAAGGGTGAGTGTTTACAAGAGGATTGTTCTTGTACACTTGTTAGTTTTATTGTTTGATAGTAGGCCTCACCGGTTGATGGTGTGATAGGTTGTACTTTATTAAACAATAGTGAAAACTCTCTTTCGTGTTGAAAGGGGAGTGGAGTACTCTCGGATTGTGAGGGGAACCACTATAAATCCTGGTGTCCATTGTTCTTTTACTTTCTACTGCTTTCATAACCAAGAACACAAACCAGTAAAATTTCAAGAAACCATAAAAACCGGAAAAAGTTCTAAAGTCCTAATTCACCCCCCCCCCCTCTTAGGCATACTCTGTACTTACAATTAACGTGTGTCTGTGTTGCAGGTGCATATTTCTCCCCTGGTTCTAGTAGTCTTGTTCTTTATTTCTGATATGGAGACTTTGAAGAAGGCAATAGCTTACAGGTTCCCAGCTCCAGATATTAGTTCTATACTGAGATTGGTTGCTTTGGCTGATGGAGCACTGTTGGAAGACTTTAGGCAATCATACGGGAGGTTGTTGAAGATTGTTTACAAACCCTCAGCACACGATATCAATGGCCTATACACCTTGCTACAGTTCTATGATGCTCAGTTAAGATGCTTTGTGTTTCCAGATTATGTTTTGGCACCCACTCTAGAAGAGTATTCTAAGCTATTAGGCATCCCTATCATGGATCAGATGCCTTTCTATCATGTCGATGCTGAGCCTAATCTGGCTAATCTTGCCGCTGCACTACAATTAGATGTGTCTGAATTAAAGGGGAATTTGACTCAGAAGAACGGGATGTATGGTTTTCCTCTTTCCTTCCTAGTGGAAAAAGCTCAGGAATTCTCCAAGGAGGGTTGTTGGATTGTGTTCAATGCCATGTTAGCCCTTTGCATATATGGCATCATATTATTTCCTAACCTGCCAGACTTCGTGGATGTAGATGCTTTCCACATTTTCGCCTCGGGGAATTCGGTGCCCACCCTTCTTGGAGACGTCTACCACTCTGTCCATTACAAGAATGAAAACAGAAGAGGGAAGATTATGTGTTGCTGTGTTCCTTTGCTGTACAGATGGTTTGCCAGCCACTTGCCCAAAGCAGGTCCTTTTGTCACCTTGACAGGTATAATGGAGTGGTCAGAACGCCTGATGGGTTTGAGTGGAAAATATCACTTGGTTTGACAAAGATCAACTAGGTACATAACTCATCTATAGATGCAGTGGGTTTCCCAACGTTCCTCTAATCAGAAGAAAGGGGTGTATCAATTACAATCCGCCGTTGTTGATCAGGCAGTTTGGATATGCATTGAGGGACGCTCCCAAAGAAGAAGAGGTACAGGAATCTCTGTACTTCACCGGACTGTTGAGTATTGACATGTTGGCCAAGCTTGAGCATGCTTGGAATAACATTCACAGAAAAGGAAAAGCAGAGCTGGGGAAAAGTAATAATCGTGCCTATGATCCCTACTTGAGCTGGATCCAGAGTAGAGCGAAGAGGATTCTGATTCCATTTCCTTCAGTTACGCCTTCATATCCCCTCAAAGTTGAAGATCCAACCATGGTGGATATTCATAAGTATAATCAGCTTCAGGCTAAGAACGAAGAGCTGAAGAAAGCCAACGAGGAGTTAGAAAAAGAAATTGTTCAGCTCCGGGGAGAGAAGAATGATGTTGTATACTCCTTTAAAAAGCAAATTGAACTTGTAAATTGATTGGGTACAGATTTGACTCAGCAGATCGACGCTCGTGAGCGCTTAGGTTTGGACTTGAAAGCTGTTCACGGTGTTCTTACCACCAAGAAGCAGGATTTGGATAAAGCCTATTTGAAGATCTCCAAATTCAATACTTAGTGGAATACCACCCTGTCTAACCACAAAGAGCGCGAAGACAAGTTGAAGCAACAAATTGCCAAACTGAAGATCCAACTTGAGGCCAAGAACGAGAAGATTGAAGTTGAGGCATCACTTAGGCATGACGCTAAGTGCCGATTGAGCGAGGCTATAGCAAACTTGAAAGAGTGTAAGCTAAGAGCTGATTCCAAGAGATGTAAATTGGAAGATTGCTTCGGAGAGAAAGAGCCTAGGAAGACTTTTCTAAGGACATCCAGAGCACCATCAGACAGAGAGAGCTGCTTATTCGAGGATTGCTCACCATGCTTGATCACCCCGAGACGAAGGAACTATTAGAAGATTTTCGTGCCCGCTGCCACACTTGATTTCTTTTGTATTTCTTTGTAGCTTTTATTCACTTTTGTACTGTTGACCATCACCAGGCTTGTTGGTTGAGGTCACTCTATTACTGTTGATTCATTTGTACTCAGTTACTCTGGTATGCTTCCTGTGTGGGCTCGTTATATATTAGATATTGATCATCTCCGTGATTGGTTTCTTATTTGTCTCACTGTTATTATGGAACTAGAATCGAGGGGAAATATCCCTAATGCACAGACACATGTTTGCATTTGCATATCATTCTGCATAACAGGTACCTTGAACTTGTTTATCTGACCCCCTGTGTTTGCTCCACTAGCTGTGTTTCAGGATTGACCATAGACCAATTCACCGTTACTCCACTCGAGCTAATCAACTCAGAGCTATGGAGCAAGTCCAAGAAGAAATGCAAGAGTTTATAGAGAGGATGTCCCAGTTAATGGACATCATGCAAGTGGTTGCTAGCAATCAGGAGCAACTACGAACCCTCGTGCAGCCCTTGATTGCACGTGTTGACACCAATGGGGTTTTGCACGGAGGTGAAACTACCAACCCTCCTCATGTCGAGACCCCCGGGGCTGACAACTCCGGACCAACTGTGGTCATCCCCAATGTTGTGGGCAATGGGAACGCTGGAATGGGTACCGGCCATGCTGGGGCTGGTAATGGCACCATTGGGGCTGCTAATGGTAACATTGGTACAAGTGGTAATAACGCCGAAGTTAATGCTGGTAACACTGGAAATTTCCATGGACCTGAAGCTGCAGGTATCGTCCTGGGAAATGTTCATCAACCCTGGAATGAGGATCGTCAAGATGACGTATTCTCCATGAGAGGCGCTGAGGCTAAGCTTCCTTCTGAGGCTCGCCAGAGATTCAAAGCACTTGAGGATAAGATGAAGAGCTTTGAGAACCTGAATTTTATGGGTCTCGACATGGCTAACCTAGGGTTGATCCCCAACCTCAAAATACCACCGAAATTCAAAGTGCCAGACTTTGATAAGTACAAGGGTACTACTTGTTGTCCACCTAGGGTCTTACTACAGGAAAATGTCAGCATACTCAGATGACGAGAAGCTGCTGATGCACTTCTTCCAGGATAGTCTATCTGGGCCTTCACTCGAATGGTACATGGGATTGGGATCTGTGAGTGTACGTAGCTGGAAATATCTTGCTGAAGCTTTTGTAAAACACTACCAGTACAATAGTGACCTGGCTCCTAACCGGGTCCAGTTGTAAAATCTGTCACAGAAGAATGGGGAATGCTTCAAGGAATACTCCCTCGGTGGTGTGAACTGGCAGCCAGAGTTCAACCTCCTATGGTGGAGCGAGAACTGATAGATATGTTTGTGGCTACTCTACCGGGTGTTTATTACGAAAAGTTAATCAACATCATGTCATGGAGTTTCTCTGACTTAATCATCACTGGTGAGCGGGTTGAGAATGGGATCAAGCTGGGTAAGATCCATACCGGTGAGAATTCCTCAGCTGGAGGAAAGAAAGTGTTTGGAGGAAAGAAAAGAGAAGGTGAAGCCAACTCTATATCCAGTTCCCGAGGGAACAAGAAGCAAACACAGAACCGTTAACAATAAAGGGTCGCAAGCATTATTATCCCTGTTGCCCCACCGCAGTAGCAGCAACAACAATCACAACATAACCAGCAGGGGTACCGGAGGTACCAAGGCAAAGGGCCGCTAGCAAATCGCCACATTGACACTCCACATATGCCTTATGGTCAGCTATTGCAGGCACTACTACAACTACAACTCATTCAGAAAAGAACCATGGCTCCCTTGACAGGGCCACCACCACCTAGGTATGACGCGGACGCCCGTTGTGAGTTCCATTCGGGGACACCAGACCACTCGATCGACAACTGTAAAGCGTTCAAGCACAAGGTGCAAGACATGGTTGACAACAAGATAATAAACTTCTCCAACGATATTCTGAATGTTGTGCAAAACCCTATGCCTAACCATGGGGCAGCTGCAGGGGTTAACGCAGTTATCGAAGATGAGGATCTGAATCTGGTAAAAGTTGTAGGGGATTTAAAAACACCACTTAGCTTTGTCAAAGCTAAACTGCTGAAGAAGGGTGTGTTCCCTGAATGTGGGGAGTTTTGTATCGAATGTGCAAGCTATCTGGATGGTTGTGATCAGTTAAAGGTCGGTATTTAGAGTCTGATTGACGAAGGGGTCCTACAATTTGATCGGAAGATTGAGAGCAAGTCTGGAGAAGTCTTGACCAAACAGAACAATGAAATTGCAACAATCACCATCCCATATAATACCATCACCATTTCTGCTCCCAGACCACCCACGATTACTATAACTAAGGCTGGCCCTATACCGTTCGGAAGTACCAATGTTATCCTATGGAATTATGGAGAAAAGGTTTACTGCAACGGACAGAAGATGGACTTAAAGTGCCCACTGGTAGAGTATGTGGATAACTTAGTTGGATCAGGGGGTATCACCCACAGTGGGAGGGTGTTCTCGCCGCCGGAGGTCGTTGCCGATAGGGCGGATAAGGGTAAAGGAAAAGCAGTCATTGAAGAGACCTCTCGGGAGGTAGAAAAAGACTTGTTGGTAAGGGATGCTGAAGAGTTCATGAGATTAATCAAGAAGAGAGACTATAAGACAGTTGACCACCTACAGCAGACGCCTTCAAATATTTCTATACTGAACTTGTTGCTTTGCTCTGAAGCACACTGCAACGCCTTGCTGAAGATCTTGAACGCAGCGTATGTACCTCAAGAAATTTCTGTCAACCAGCTCGAAAGAGTGGTTGCACATGTCAATGCCGGTAATGGTTTGGGCTTCACTGATTGTGACTTGACGCCTAAGGGCAGGAACCATAATAATGCGCTGCACATATCGCTAGAATGTCGGGGAACTGTTATGTCACACGTGCTCGTGGATACCGGGTCTTCCTTAAATGTATTGCCGAAGAAGGCGCTTATGAAATTGGACAGTCGTGGGCTGTTGTGTACACCCAGTGATCTAGTAGTGAAGGCCTTCGATGGGACCAAGTGGTCCGTGTTTGGAGAAGTAACATTGCCCATTCAGGTGGGGCCAGAAACCTTCAATGTAGTATTTTATATCATGGATATCCAGCCCGCCTATTGCTGCTTGCTAGGCCGACCCTAGATCCATTCAGCGGGAGCTGTGACCTCTACGTTGCATCAGAAACTGAAGTATACTATGGGTGGTAGCATCCTCACTGTATGCGGGGAGGAAGACATTATGGTGAGCCATTTGTCGTCTTTCAAATATGTGGAGGTGGACGGCAAGATCCATGAAACGTTGTGCTAGGCATTCGAAACTGTCAAGGTCAAGGATGTATCTCCTGTGGTGAGCAAAGTGCCCGAGGTGACCCTCTCTTCCTTAAAGGAAGCTCAAGCTGTGGTACAGACTGGTTCAGCCCAAGGCTGGGGGCAAGTGCTGGATATCCCCAACAAACAAGATAAGTTTGGCTTGGGGTACCATCCCTCTTCTTCTACTTCATCTTCACAAAATGCGCCGCGCTACAAGGGGCCGGTGCAGTTCACCAAGGGAGGAGTCATCTTTGAACGCGTCAACGCTATGTTCGATGGGGAAGGAGATAGCGATTGTGATATGGATACTTGGATCCAACCGTGCAGGCCAGGGAAAAGCCTCAACAATTGGTCCATCTAGGATTTCATCCAAGTGACGAGAAAAGAGTAATGCTTTGTTTTTTCCAATTATTGTAAAACCTTATGTCCTACCCGGGAAATAAAGGTTTTATTGCTAGGGCCTTACTTGCTTATTCATGTACATATTATCAATAAATCAAAGGGCATTTTCTTTGCATTCAAATTTTGCGATCTCCGTTATTCTTGTTTTGTTTTGTTTTAAACAATACAATGGCAATATGGTTTGTGCTGACCTGCACATTATTTTTAAGCATTTTACCATTTTCACTGCAGGAATCACACTACAGATGACATCGATCCAGAACCTTCTATGACTCACTTCGAATTTGATTGCCTGATATATCATGCTGAAGAAGAGATTGAGGAGGATGAAGACCTTCCGGAAGAGTTGGCTCGACTATTGAAACAAGAAGATAAGATCATTCTGCCTCACAAGGAAGTTATCGAGATTATTAATCTAGGGTCTAGGGAAGTTGTCAGAAATGTCCGAATAGGGGTTGCATTACAGAACAACTTCAAGCAAAGACTGATCGAGATGCTTCGAGAGTATAGTGACATCTTTGCTTGGTCTTATGAAGATATGCCCGGGCTTGACACTGACATAGTGGTTCATCACATGCTATTGTGCGAAGATTGCCCTCCGGTCAAGCAGAATCTTAGAAGGACAAGACAAGACATGGCTGTAAAAATCAAAGAAGAGGTCCAGAAGCAATTGGACGCTGGATTTTTAGCCTTAACAACTTATCCTCTGTGGGTCGCCAACATTGTGCCCGTGCCAAAGAAAGATGGTAATGTACGAATGTGTGTTGATTATCGGGATTTGAACAAGGCGAGCCCTAAAGATGATTTCCC
The DNA here is from genome assembly GCA_963859935.3 of Lathyrus sativus. NCBI lineage: Eukaryota > Viridiplantae > Streptophyta > Magnoliopsida > Fabales > Fabaceae > Lathyrus > Lathyrus sativus. The sequence continues at coordinate 131,416,146 of OZ012739.1, forward strand.
GCTCCCTCATATTGACGTGTTGGTCGACAATACGGCTCAATTTTCTGTGTTTTCATTCATCGATGGCTTCTCCGGTTATAACCAAATCAAGATGGCGCCGGAAGACATGGAGAAAACGACGTTCATTACACCATGGGGAACATTCTGCTACAAGGTAATGCCTTTTGGGTTAAAAAATGCCGGGGCAACTTACCAGCGGGCTATGGTCACTTTGTTTCATGATATGATTCATCACGAGATTGTATTTTATGTTGATGACATGATAGCAAAGTCCCAAACGGAGGAGGGACATCTGGTCAATTTACTGAAGATGTTTGAGAGGCTTAGGAAATTCAGGTTGAGGCTGAATCCTAACAAATGTACTTTCGGGGTACGGTCCGGAAAACTACTGGGGTTTATCGTGAGCGAAAAAAGGCATTGAGGTTGATCCTGCAAAGATAAAAGCTATACAAGATATGCCAGCACCAATAAAAGAAAAGGAAGTGCATGGTTTCTTGGAGAGATTGAACTACATTGCTCGGTTCATATCTCAACTCACGGCCGCATGCGAACCAATGTTCAAGCTGTTGAAAAAAGAGCAGGCAGTTGTCTGGAATGAGGATTGCCAGAAGGCATTTGAAAAAATAAAACGGTATTTGCAGGAGCCTCCAATTTTGATACCCCTAGTTGTTGGAAGACCTTTAATCATGTATTTAACGGTTCTGGAGAATAGCATAAGTTGCGTTCTTGGTCAGCACGACGAGACTGGAAGAAAGGAGCATGCCATTTACTATCTGAGTAAAAAGTTCACAGATTGTGAGTTTTGTTACTCAATGCTGGAGAAAATGTGTTGCGCACTCGCGTGGGCTGCCAAACGTTTAAGACAGTATATACTCAATCACATAACCATGCTAATTTCGAAGATGGATCCGATTAAATACATCTTTGAGAAGCAAGCCCTTTTAGGGAGGATTGCCCGATGGTAGATGGTACTGACAAAATATGACATCTAATACGTATCCCAGAAAGCCATCAAGGGAAGTGTTATGTCCGAGTACTTTGTTGAACAGCCTATCGAAGACTATTAGCCGATGAGTTCGAGTTTCTCGATGAAGATATTATGTTCCTCATAATGAAGAACTGTGATGAACCACTGCCCGATGAAGGACCAGAGCTTGGCTCCCAGTGGAAACTAATATTCGACGGTGCAGTTAATTCCTATTGAAGTGGAATTGGGGCAATCATTACGACTCCCCAGGGATCTCACATTCCATTCACTACCAGATTAACTTTTCCGATCACCAACAACGAAGCAGAATATGAGGCATGCATCATGGGGTTAGAAGAAGCCATTAATTTGAGAATCAAGAACCTGGATGTATACGGTGACTCAGCACTCGTTGTTAACCAGATCAAAGGAGAGTGGGAGACCAGGCAACCAAACTTGGTCCCTTACATGAATTATGCGAGGAGGTTGTTACCCTTCTTCGATCGTGTGGAATTCCACCACGTGCCGAGAGCAGAGAACCAGATGGCCGACGCTCTAGAAACCTTGTCCTCAATGTACAAGGTCAATTTTTGGAATGAAGCTCCCAGAATTATCATATCACGCCTCGACAGGCCCGCGTTCATATTCGCCATTGAGGAGGCCACCGATGGCAAGCCGTGGTTCTATGATATCCAAAACTTCCTCAAGACCAACGAGTATCCGGTGGGGGAGTCGACCTAGGATAAGAAGACTCTTAGGAGGTTGTCTGGAAATTTCTACCTCAACCCGGATGAGGTTCTCTACAGGAGGAATCATGATTTAGTGCTACTCAGATGTGTGGACGAGAGAGAAGCAAGTTTGCTTATGGAAGAGGTCCATGAAGGCACATTTGGTACGCACGCCAACGGACATGCCGTGACTCGAAAGATATTACGAGCACGGTATTACTGGCTGATGATGGAGTCAGATTATTTCAAATTCGCGAAGAAATGTCACAAATGCAAGATTTATGCAGACAAAATCTATGTGCCGCCATGCCCGTTGAATGTTATGTCGTCCCTGTGGTCGTTCTCCATGTGGGGCATCGATATGATCGGCAAGATCGAGCCCACTGCATCCAACAGACACCGCTTCATCCTGGTAGCCATCAAATACTTCACTAAGTGGGTAGAGGCAGCGCCGTATGCTAACATTACCAAGTAAGTGGTAGCGCGGTTCATAAAGAAGGTCATCATCTGCAGATATGGAATTCCCGAGTGGATCATTACTAACAATAGTTCAAACTTGAACAATAAGATGATGAAGGAGTTATGCCAGAACTTCAAAATTGAACATCACAACTCATCGCCCTATCGGCCGAAGATGAATGGCCCTACACGGTTATCGTACGATGGTACGCACATCAACCGGAGCAACTCCTTTCTCGCTGGTGTACATTATGGAAGTTGCCCTACCCCTACAGGTCGAGATCCCTTCTTTAAGAGTTCTGGTCGACGTGAAGCTCGATGAGGCAGAATGGATAAAGCATAGATTGAATCAATTGAGCCTGATGGATGAAAAGAGGTTAGCTTCCATTGCATACGGTCGGTTGTATCAGACCCAGATGAAGAAAGCTTATGACAAGAAGGTGCGCCCTCGAAGCTTTCAGACGGGCGATCTGGTGCTGAAAAAGATTCTCCCGCCACACTCAGATCACAGGGGCAAATGGACTCCCAATTACGAAGGTCCATATGTCGTCAGAAAGGTATTCTCGGGAGGAGCCTTACTGTTATCCACGATGGATGGCGAAGATTTCACATCCCCTGTGAACGCGGACGCAGTTAAAAAATACTTTGCTTAAAATGACCCACTGGAAAGAAAAAAGAATATCCAGGCAAAAATGGGGCATCCCGGTGAACCATAAAAAAGGAATAGGTTCAGGCAAAAGTTAGGGATATAAACAAAAAGATGTACACCCGCAAAGCCGAAAACCTGGAAGGGCGGCTTTGGCAAAAATGGGTATCCCGATGAATCAAAAACCCGAAAGGGCGATTCAGGCAAAAGTTAGGGATTGAAAAAGAAAATGACTGCGGTCCGCGTATGAAATTTCATTTCTTAGTGGTTTGGGGAGACCTAAGGGCCATTTATCCAAATCAATCTTTTCTGAAGACGAAGCGACGAAGAGGTATCAAAGTCGGATGAGTCATAAAGGGATCAGCTCATGGTGGTCGTCTGCACCACATCACCGACATTTGTATATATTGTTGTATATCTGTATATATATTTGCATAGCTTCCTCTTTTCAGGAGTTTGCATCTGTTGTAAAACATTTTGCCTATTTACAGGCTCACTTATCAATGAACATATACTATTCAGTTCTTTGTTTGCTTGGCGTTTGTTTTATCTTTTATCTGTTTTGTTTGCGGAAAAACGCCCGATGTTTTTGTTAAAATGCGCATACATAAACTTGCAGGCCTAGGCCGATAATTGTTAAAACATTGAATTACTTGAACATTGTGACAAATGATAACCTTGACGGGTCCCTTTGTGAAGGGTATCTGGCCTGTTGGTTCATTTTTGTTGCAGGGTCGCCACCCTCAAGGCAGTGTGCCAAAGATGTATCCTAGACAGGATCATCATATCCCCAGCTGAGTCATGTACATAATTGAATATCCAAGTGTGCACACTTGTTCCCAGCAGTGGGCTGGTATGTTCAACGTTCGGCCTGGCCAGCGCCAAATCCTCTCCGTTAGGCTTCCCTATTGATACCCTCAAGCAGATCAAATGACTGTGTCTCCATCACCAGCGGTCGACCGGTGCACACTTAATCTTCTCCGAGTATAGGTATGAGACCTACTCTTCAGCAAGTCAAAGGTAGCTAGGAAAGTATGGAACCTCTCCCGGCAGGAAGATTTTTGACTTCCCCGCAAAGTCTGAACACATGACAGTGTCACTAATGTGCTTCCTCGGGCATGATCGGTGTTTTCCCCTGGAGGCATTTCTCAGCTAAGACAGGTAAGAGTGGTATTCTCCAATGGGTAATCACGAAGGTAGATTCTTTTCCCCATCCAAGCAAGTCCCCCAGTAAGTCGACAGAGTGGGATCGTTCCCAAATGTTGCTATATACCCTGGGACGACTTCGGCATTCTAGAAGGCCGATCAGGGCTATTCTCCCCGGTAGAGTAACTATTTCTCAGTGGTTGATCCTTATTCTCCCTGGCAGGAAATTTTTTGTCTTCTCCAGTAGGTGAGAGTAATTAAATAGTCGTTGCTATATTTCCCCATCGGAGTCCGTATCTCCAGGAAAGTTCTGTCTGCGAAGGTCGTGCAGTTTATTTCTGCAGTTAGCATCTTTTCCTCAGTAGTTTGTGGGTCGTATACCCAGTTGAGCAGGTACAGGTTCTCGTAGAACTTTGTTTCCCAACGGAAATGCCGTCCGAGGCTCGTTTCCCGAGGTTAAGTCCAATTGAAATTGGCGTGTTTCATCTCCCCAGCAGGATGATTCCTTCTCCCTGGCAGGGTGGTTCTCCCTTCAGCATTTATTTTGCAGATTTGGTTCTGTAGCATTTTGCATGCATGCATATCATCTACCCTAAACGCGTAGCATTTCCATTTTGAGTGGAGCATTATGCCATTATCGAACATATGCACGTGAAACATGAGCTAGGTGGGTACCGTTCTTGTGTGCAGGTGTTTTTTCCAACGGAGTTACTCGGTTAAGTTCACCGGAATCCTCAATGGAGTTATTCGGTTATGTTCTCTAGAACTCCCGAAGCAGAGTTGTTTGGCTAAATTTCTCCTCATCTCTCCTCAGAGTAGTATGGTTGAAGCTTCTCTTTGCAAGAGTCTGACGACGATGTTAGGGGCTATCCAATTCAGATGATGTGTTTATGGATATCTGATGGTGATGTCAAAAGTTTACCAAGATTGTGATTGTCCACTTATATGGAGGTGATGTCAGGAGGTTATCAGAGAAGACTACTCGACGGAAATGTCAGAGGTTTATCAGCTTCATGCTTTATTTGGCGATGATGTTAGTAGTTGGTTACCAACTTCAGGGATGACTAGTGGTGAGATCAGGAATGTTATCCCCAGCAGAGGATTGACGGTGAGGTCAGATGGTTTCCTCCGATTGATTAGTGAATCATGGCGGTGAGGTCAGGTGTGTATCAGATATGTGATTTCCCAATGACGAAGTCAGATGCTCTATCTTAGCGGTGAGGTCAGGTGTGTATCAGATATGTGATTTCCCGATGATGAAGTCAGATGCTCTATCTTGGCGGTGAGGTCAGACGTGTTCTTGGCGGTGAGGTTCGAATGTTATCGATGGAGTTTTGACGGTGATGTCAAACATTTACCAAGATTGTGGCCCTCCATTTATTTGGCGGTGATGTCAGGAGGTTGTTATCAATTTAGTGGAAACCTGGTGACGAGGTCAGGAACATTATCCCCAAAAAAGGATTGACGGTGATGTCAGATGTTTTCCTTCGACGTGAAGTCGATACTTAACAGTGATGTCAGATGGGTCCCTTCGACTTGAGGTTGATACTTGACGAAGTTACTTGAGGAAGTTCCCTAGAATCCCCAGCGGAGTCCGAAATTTTCTTCTAGACTTGATGAGGAAGTCAGACAGAGATGTCAGGAAATTTCATCCCTAGCAGGTTTCAGACAGAAAAGTCAGAAATTTTCTTCTAGACTTGATGAGGAAGTCAGACAGAGATGTCAGGAAATTTTATCCCTAGCAGGTTTCAGACGAAGAAGTCAGAAATTTTCTTCTAGACTTGATGAGGAAGTCAGACAGAGATGTTAGGAAATTTCATCCCTAGCAGGTTTCAGGCAGCGACGCCAAATGTATTTCTTACGAACTTGATGACGAAGCCCGACAATGACGAAATTTTCTTATTGACTCGATGATGAAGTCTGACGACCACAAATGTGTCTCCAACTTGATGGCGAAGTCCGACAACGATGTCAGAAATTTCTTCCAGACTTGATGACGAAGTTCAACAGAAATTTTCTGCCCAACTTGATGACGAAGTTCAACAGAAATTTTCTTCCCAACTTGATGACGAAGTTTGACAGAAATGATTTTCCGACTTGATGACGAAGTCCAGAGGCGATGTCAAGAAATGCTTTCAAATTTAGGCGGAGTGCCTGACGGCAAAATCAGCTATCCTTTATCAATGATTGAATAATCAGTGGTTTCTTCCCAATTTGGCATGTGAGCCTGATGGCAATGTCAGATAATTTTTCAGACTTAGTGTCAAAGATTTGAAATAGTAATTCACCAGCAAGTTGCCGTGGAACTATCATTTCAGTTTCCGAAGAGCTCGCACCAATCAGAGTTTGCAGTTTATTTCTGCGGTTGGCAAATTTCCGGGTTTGTTGGTATTCAACCGCCTTTCACCTTGACTGCTTAAGAGCCGTTCACTTCTCACCCAGTCAGGTCCAAGCCGTTTGAATAGGGGAAACTGTTGCACCCCAAAATTTTCCCACCCATTTGTTCTTTACCTAGCTTATGTTTCATTACATTCATGGTAGCATTAGCATATGCATTGCACTGTCATTTGTGCAGGGGATCAAGAGATGTGCCTATTAAGAATAGGCTATCAAAGGTTCTAGGGCTAATCAATAAGCTATAGTCAAGTTATCATCCTCAACAAGCCTTCATGAAGAAGTTAAAGCTCCTTGGGAAAAGAGGATGGATATAAGTGTGCCTACCTCCTGTCTTAGGGGTCAATGAAGATTATCTGATGATATTGAATCCATGTCCATGGTTAGAAGTCCTTGAGAGAGCTCATTGAGTGCCTTGATGGTTATTTAGGAGCTTATACAAGTCATTATATCCAGTATAAGAGGCCACAGCCAAAGGTGGTGCAGTTAGGGTGTTCATCTGGTTAACCCTAAGTCAACGGTGAATTGGAAGGAGTTTGAGACTCAATTCCAAGTCTTTGTGATCATGGAATTTTGTGTTGAGACACCTAAGAAATTGTTCCAAGATCAATTCATCAATACTCAAGAGTGTGAGAAGTTGCTAAGCTAGTGTTTCTAAGCTTGACATTGTAAAATCCCCTATTTAGTGCCCTACTTCAAGACCACATAACTCAAGATACAAGTTTCATCTCATCTTGACTCCAATGTGAGACTTGTAGAGCATCTTCTTAGATTTATTTTGAGTACTATAAGTCTTCCATCTGATTTCTAGAACTCTAGTTATGAAGCTGACAAGTTACAGGTCATCAGATGAATGTGATTTTGGTCCTTGAAAGTCAACAAACTTCCAAGACATTTTTGACCTATAAAGATGTCTCTCCTCATCTTTACCCAAACATGAAAGTTCTTCCTTATGATCTTAGCTTTCCATAAAGTACTAGAAGTCCTCAATCTGATTTGTGAAGCTCAAGATATGAAGCTTGCAAGGCAGGGGTATTTTGGGAAACTTTGATTATAAGTCACTTTTGATTATAGGTCAATTTCACCACTTTGCACATCTCAAATGAAAATCTTTCCAACTTAAAACTTGCTCCAAATGGGGTCAATTGCTCAACCAAACCTCAAGGAACCATTGATTTGGCTTGGATGGGAGATTGAATGAAGAAATTTTCATGAAAGGAAGCTTTAAAAGGCCTAGAATAGATTAAACTCATTTGGAACCTCTTTCCTTCATATGTATGCATATTTTGAGTGCCTAAAATAGTCTAAACACAATGCCAAAATCATAAACCAATTTTGAGGTCATTTCCATGGCTAAATTCAAGGTTACTTCTTCTTGAAGTAACACATTCCAAATCAACCACTGTTCCATTTCAAGGAAGAAACGTCCACCATTGGATCGATCACATTACCAGCAACATGAATGAGCTAGTTTGGAAGAGTCCAAGCTTTGTATTCATGAGTTTCATAAAGCTTCAAATGAGTGAATTTTTTATTTTTCAATTGGGCCATACAATTTGTAATTGGGCTTCAAAGTGATTAGTATCCATTCCATATAACTCTATCATCATCCATAATTATTCAGAACAGAATTTGGATCAAGGAGTAACTGAATTCTGTTGAGAAAAAGTGAGAAAAAATTGAAATTCGTTTTTGGAGGATCATCCATTTTAAGTCCAAATCAAGATTGCTAAGAGATTTAGGGAGATTCAAGGAAGGATTCTGCAACTTTTGATCAAGCTTCATCATCGTTTGAAGGCTCAGTGGAAGCACTCCACTAGGTAAGCTTCCAATAAAAATTGCTCTCTGTTTAGGAATCATTCACACGCCATTGTTGTATATTCTTGATGTTCATGGATAGTAGATCATTTCTGTATAGGTTTTGTTCATGTTCTTGAAATTTTTATGACTTGACCTTCAATCTTGCAAGCTTCGATTTGGATTAATTATAGGCTAAAAATGAAATGGATGTTGGATTAGTAATCTAGGCAATTAGATGAAGAGATTGGTACTAAAAATTATGAGTTTTGTTGAGTTCTTGAGACTGGTACTATTCATCATGGCCGGAGAAGATGACCGGTGTAAATCCGGCCACCGTCTGTGTAATTCTCCCTCCATGTGAGTTTTGAATCCCAGCATGCATCCTGGCCTTTGGATCTCTTGTTGGACTTTGACTCAGACTGGATCACACAACCACGATTCGTTCTCATATTGTGTTAAGATGCTGAAGCTTACGTGTCCGTTTCATAACCCTAGGATCACGTGACTTGATTTGTATCCAGTGGCCACGATTGCATCTCAGGGATTGACTTCCCTTTTAATGAAACGGTGCATTTCATATGCTCGCACCATAGCCCTCATATGTGTGACTGGTACTGAGATCGTAAGGCCAAGATTGGTTTCCGTTTTATGTTAAAAGCTGGTGCACGCGTGTCTCCTTTGTGGCCGTAGGATGTTGGACTAGTAATTAGAACGAGTTGTAAGAGCACAGATTGTGTCTTAGTAATATCTCTATGTTTTGATGATAACATTAATGATAATTTGTATACAAGAATTATACTCTCTAAATTTGTTCTAAACTGTTTTCTACAGGCACAAAAGATTTTAATCTTAAAGAGCAAATTTGATGTGAACAATAAATTCTGAATGGCTCAAGAGCATCTGAAGATTAGAAGAATATGAAGTATAAGAGCTTAGTCATCAAGATTCTGAAGATACAACACGCTGCATATATTATCAAGAATCTGAATGAAAGAAGACTCTGAGTGAAGAGACTCTGAATGAGAGAAGACTCTGATCTGAGTGAAGACTCTGATCTAAGAGCATGTTACGCTTCAAGCACACAGCTGCACCAGACTCTGATTCATCAACATCTGAAGAACATCTTAGGCTCTGAAGTTTCCAGAAGATTCTGAAGACTCAAGACTCTGATGTTGATTGTTGATCTGAACTATCTGAAGAATTATTTGAAGAAGATTATTTTAATATATCCGTTGGAATATGCCAGCAAATCTTTCCTTAATTGGGATAGACATAAATCTCTGCAAGAAGATTATTCCTCTGATACATTCCAGATATGGTATAATCACAGCTCAGCAGACAATTGCTACACCCACATTTTTGTGCGCCGTCTCTCTGCTGCAATAGTACAAAGGACAGTACTATTTGATATTGGAAATATCTTCTCCAACGGTAAAATATTCTCTCCAATATTCAAGTGGCTATATAAAGGAAATCATAGCTCATTCTTCAAGTGACGAAAAAGACGAAAACAATTGCAAGAACTCTTTCACGCGAAAAGCTCTCATATTCTTTGCTGTTCATACATTGTTCTAAACTTAGAGAAATAACACAGTTGTGTTTATAGCTTTCATAGAAGCAATTTATTACTCTTACATTGTATTACATTAATTTGTAAAGGAAGTTTTCCTTAAGAGGATCTAGGATTAGATCAGTAGCTCTTGAGAAGACTAAGAACAGTTGTTCTTAGGTGTTGTTTTCCTTAAGAGGATCTAGGTTAGATCAGTAGCTCTTGAGAAGACTAAGAACAGTTGTTCTTAGGTGTTGCTATTTGTAATCAGTTGATTTGAATAGTGGATTAAGTCCTTGTTGAGAAAGGCAAATCACTCTTGAAAAGGGTGGACTGGAGTAGTTGAGTTCAACGAACCAGGATAAAAATACTTGAGTTTTTATCTTTGATTATTTTCTGTCATACTTATTCAACCCCCCTTCTAAGTATTTTCTCACCTTCAGTTGGCATCAGAGCTCCGGTTCTGCGTGTGCATTCACTTAACCGTGACAGATAAAGATCCAGTGAGAAGAATACTCTGTTATTTATTTGGTTGCTAATATGGGTGATATTCCTACATCAAGCAACAAATATGAAGGAGACAGAATCAGCACCAAACCTCCAATGTTTGATGGAGAAAAATTTGATTATTGGAAAGATAGACTTGAAAGTTTTTTCTTGGGGTATGATGCTGATCTCTGGGATTTAGTCATTGATGGATATGAACATCCTACTAAGGATGGCAAAAAGATTGATAGAAAATCAATGACTGAGGAGCAGAAGAAAGAATTCAAGAATCATCACAAAGCCAGAAGCATACTTCTTAATGCAATCTCTCATACAGAGTATGAGAAGATTACCAACAGAGACACTGCTCATGATATGTTTGAGTCTCTCAAAATGACTCATGAGGGAAACTCTCAGGTGAAAGAAACAAAGGCTCTGGCGCTGATACAGAAGTATGAAGCGTTCAAGATGGAAGAATCTGAGAACATTGAGACTATGTTTTCCAGATTTCAGATTCTAACAGCTGGGTTGAAAGTTCTGGACAAGGGCTACTCAACATCTGATCATGTCAAGAAGATCATCAGAAGTCTTCCTACCAGATGGAGACCTATGGTGACTGCATTGAAGCTGGCCAAGGATCTGAACAAAATCTCATTAGAAGAACTCATCAGTTCTTTGAGAAGTCATGAGATTGAGCTGGAGGAAGATGAACCCCAGAAGAAAGATAAAGGTAAATCCTTAGCTTTTAAATCTAACAAATCTGTTAAAGCTTTGCAGGTAAATGAAGAAAGCTCTGAGGAATCATCTTCTGAAGAAGAAGATGAACTATCCATGCTGTCCAGAAGGATCAACAAACTCTGGAAGCACAAAGGGAAGAAGTTCAACAACTTCAGAAGATCTGATCAAAAGAGAGAATCTTCTGGACACAGAAGATCTGGCAAGAAAGAGGCCACTTGCTATGAATGTAAAGAACCTGGACACTTCAAGAGTGAATGTCCCAAACTTCAAAAGGAAAAACCCAAAAGGAAGTTTGATAAAAAGAAAAAGGTTCTGATGGCTACATGGGATGACTCAGATGAATCTGAATCATCTTCTGAATCTGAGGAAGAATGTGCAAATGTTGCGCTGATGGCCAACACAAATGATCAAGATGAAGGAACGTCATCATCTGAATCTGAGTCAGAATCAGACTCTGACTCTGAAGAGGTATTTTCTGAACTCTCCAGAGCTGAACTTGTTGAAAGTTTATCTGACATGTTGGAAAGCTACAGCAAGATTAAACTCAAATACAAGAAGCTGAAAAGCAATCTTGAATCTGAGATTGATCTTCTGAGAACAGAACTTGTTGAGCAGAAAGAACTAAATTTAAAACTAAAAAATGATTTAGAAACAACTCAACAAGAATCTGATACTGAAACAGAGTCAAGTGAAAATATTTTAGAAAAATATGACTCCAGTTTTAAAAGATTCCTCACTAAAAGCATAGACAGAAGCAAAATGGCTTCTATGATCTATGGTGTTAGTGGGAACAACAGAAGAGGCATTGGATGTGAATCTTCCTCTGGAAGCAATCCAAAATCTGTTGATAAACTCTTCATCAAGAAGACTCCTCTGTATTCTCATTTTAAGTTTGGTCATCTGAATGATATTAAACATACAAGCTCTGAAAAGAGTACTTATGTGTTTAAGCCAAGGGCTAGCCAGAATAAACACTATGTTGAAAAACAGAAGTTTAGGCAAAACCACAGAACATCTAACCCCAAAGGACCCAAGAAGATCTGGGTACCTAAAAGCAAAATAATACCTGTTGCAGATGTTCTTAGCAGCAAAATCCAGACACCAATCATGGTACCTGGACTCTGGATGCTCACGACATATGACGGGCGAAAGGTCTATGTTCCAAAGCCTGGAACTTAAATCTGGAGGGGACGTGAAATTTGGAGGGAACCAGAAGGGCAAGATCATTGGCTCTGGTACAATAGGTAACGGTAACCTACCCTCTATTTCTAATGTTCTGTTAGTTGAAGGATTGAAACATAATCTATTGTCCATAAGTCAATTAAGTGACAATGGTTATGATATCATCTTTAATCAAAAATGTTGCAAAGCTGTATGTCAAAAGAATGGTTCAATCCTATTCAGTGGAAAGAGGAAAAACAACATTTACAAAATTAACCTTTCAGAACTTAAAGTTCAAAATGTAAAATGCCTTTTATCTGTGAATGATGAGCAATGGGTCTGGCATAGAAGATTGGGACATATTAATATGAGACGTATATCTCAGATTAATAAACTCAATCTGGTCAGAGGACTCCCTAATCTGAAGTTCAATTCAGATGCTCTGTGTGGCGCATGTCAAAAGGGTAAATTTTCAAAATCTCATTTTAAACCAAAAAATGTTGTTTCCACTTCTAGACCATTGGAATTACTTCATATTGATCTGTTTGGACCAGTGAAAACTGCATCCATCAGAGGCAAGAAGTATGGGTTAGTCATTGTAGATGACTACAGCAGATGGACATGGGTAAAGTTTCTAAAACACAAGGATGAGTCTCATTCTGTGTTCATTGACTTCTGCAATCAAGTCCAGACTGAAAAAGAATGCAAAATTATTAAAGTCAGAAGTGATCATGGTGGTGAATTTGAAAACAAATATTTTGAAAAATATTTTTCTGAAAAAGGAATTGCACATGATTTCTCCTGTCCTAGAACTCCACAACAAAATGGAGTTGTAGAGAGGAAAAATAGAACATTGCAAGAAATGGCCAGAACCATGATCAACGAGACAAATCTGGCAAAATACTTTTGGGCAGAAGCAATAAATACAGCATGTTATATTCAGAACAGAGTGTCTGTAAGACCTCTTCTGGAAAAGACTCCCTATGAATTGTGGAGAAACAGAAAGCCCAACATTGCTTATTTTCATCCATTTGGATGTATTTGTTATATGCTTAACACTAAAGATCATCTGAACAAGTTTGATTCCAAAGCACAGAAGTGTTTCATGCTTGGTTATTCTGAACGCTCTAAAGGCTACAGAGTATTCAATACTGAAACACAGATTGTGGAAGAATCTATTCATGTTAGATTTGATGATAAGCTTGGCTCTGAAAAGCCAAAGCAAGTTGAAAGTTCTGCAGATAGAGAAGTTATTCTCACAGACTCTGAAGGCTCAGAGGCAGACAAGACTGAAGACAAAGACTCTGAAGCAAACCCAGATGCTACGCCTCTAACTTCCCAACTTGACAATCTGCATATTTCTGAAAGACCAACAGTCAGAGGATCTTCTTCCAGAATGAAAGCTTCTCATCCAGAGGATGTGATAATTGGAAAGAAAGATGATCCAATAAGGACAAGAGCATTTCTCAGAACTTCTGAATCTTCCTTCTGTGGCTTAGTGTCAATTATAGAACCAACATCTGTTGATGAGGCTCTGGAAGATAATGAATGGATTTTAGCTATGCAAGAGGAGCTGAATCAATTCACAAGGAATGAAGTCTGGGATCTGGTTCCAAGACCTAAAGGTTTCAATATCATTGGAACAAAATGGGTTTTCAGAAATAAACTTAATGAGAAAGGAGAAGTTGAAAGGAACAAAGCAAGACTGGTTGCTCAAGGCTACAGTCAACAAGAAGGCATAGACTACACAGAAACATATGCTCCTGTTGCAAGGTTAGAGTCTATACGCTTGCTTATTTCATTTGCTGCACAACATAACATCACTCTTTATCAGATGGATGTTAAAAGTTCTTTTCTTAATGGAATTATAGAAGAGGAAGTGTATGTCCACCAACCTCCTGGTTTTGAAAATGAAAATTTTCCAGATCATGTTTACAAACTGAAAAAATCTCTTTATGGACTAAAACAAGCTCCCAGAGCTTGGTATGAGAGGTTGAGTAATTTTCTTCTGAAGAAAAATTTCATCAGAGGAAAAGTGGATACCACACTATTTTGTAAAACCATTAAGAAAGATTTGTTGATTTGTCAAATTTATGTAGATGATATTATTTTTGGATCAACAAATATTTTGCTTGGAAAGGAGTTTGCTAAATGTATGCAGGCAGAATTTGAGATGAGCATGATGGGAGAACTGAGATTCTTTCTGGGAATCCAAGTAAATCAGACTCCAGAGTGCACCTACATACATCAGACCAAGTATGTTAAAGAGCTTCTGAAGAAGTTTAACATGCTGGATAGCAAAATGGCAAAGACTCCAATGCATCCTACAAGCACTCTAGGTAAGGAAGAGGTAAGTAAGAAGGTAGATCAGAAACTCTACAGAGGTATGATAGGATCTCTTCTTTATTTGACTGCTTCTAGACCAGACATTCTGTTTAGTGTTTGTTTATGTGCTAGATTCCAATCAGATCCTAGAGAATCACACTTAACTGCTGTTAAGAGGATTCTAAGGTATCTGAAAGGTACTGCTAATGTTGGTTTGTGTTACAGAAGATCTGACGAATATTCACTAGTTGGATTCTGTGATGCTGACTATGCTGGAGATAGAGTTGAGCGCAAAAGTACTTCTGGAAGCTGTCAGTTTCTTGGAAGCCATCTGATCTCGTGGTACAGCAAGAAGCAACCAACAATTGCACTATCAACCACAGAGGCAGAATACATTGCTGCTGCTGGATGTTCCACTCAGATGCTCTGGATGAAGAGTCAACTAGAAGATTATCAAATCTATGAGAGTAATCTTTCTATCTTCTGTGATAATACTTCTGCTATATGTTTATCCAAAAATCCAATTTTACACTCTAAGGCCAAACATATAGAGATTAAACATCATTTCATCAGAGACTATGTTCAGAAGGGTGTAATAAATTTAGCCTTTGTTGATACAGATCATCA
The DNA here is from genome assembly GCA_963859935.3 of Lathyrus sativus. Taxonomy (NCBI): domain Eukaryota; kingdom Viridiplantae; phylum Streptophyta; class Magnoliopsida; order Fabales; family Fabaceae; genus Lathyrus; species Lathyrus sativus. The sequence goes on from OZ012739.1 coordinate 131,431,172, forward strand.
ATGGGCAGATATTTTCACAAAACCCCTTGCTGAAGATAGGTTTAAGTTTATTCTGAAAAATATTTGTATGGATTTTTGTCCAGAGTAATATTTCTCAGAGTCAACTTCTCAGATGCTAAGTGTTTAACACTCTGAAGTATTTCATCTATCTTGCTTGTTTAATTTATCTGTGAATTATTTTTTTTGTGTGAAACTCTGAACTGACCATCTCAGAGGATCTGAAAGTTGAAAACGTTTCATTTCTTAAGAGTTATAGAATCACATGCAAGCAAACACGTGTCACTCAGAATCTGAAAAGATGGAGTACACCTACTGATTATGACGTTTAAGGTATTGCTTTGAAAATCTCAATCTGTCTTGATTTTCCCCCAAATGTCATATCATAATTAAAAATGATTACTTTTCATTTAATGCAAACGTGCGTATGTGTCCTATGTGTGTCTGTTGTGTTTCCCATGCTTGCTTTATTTGTCTATATAAACCACTCTCATAACACATTCACACTTTTCACATCCACAAACACATATGCGCTTTTGTTTGTTGTTCTCTCTCTTTGCAAACCCTAAAAGAACTCAGAAACCTTCATCTTCTTCATCATCGTCAACAATGGCATCTACTTCAACCGCTGTTACTACCAAGAATGCTACCACTGTCGAAGAACCAGTACGCACTCTCCTAACTGCTGTTGATTCACTAGAAGTACTGTGTGAAAGTTTCGTGGACTTAGAAGATCTTGCTGAAAATGGGTTTGATCTGATTTCTTCAATCAAAGCACAAGGCTGGGACGGTTACTTTGACAGGCTTATGGGTCCTGTGTATCCAAAGTTAGTGAAGGAGTTCTGGATCCATGCATTTGCTACTCCAAAGTTCATTCACTCCTCTGTGCTGGGAAAAAAGATAGTTATCACTGAAAACCTGATAAGGAAACTCATAGGTTTTAAGGCAACTGATGGAGTAACCTCTCTGTCTTCTGCGCGTGAAGACCTGAAAGATGTATGTCAAGAAATCTGTACTACTGGTGAACCTTGTAAGAAGGTTAAGTTCTTGAAACCCACTTACAAGATATGGGCTAAGATTTTCATGAACACCATCTTTCACAGACCCTCTTCAAACTCATCTGATTATGTTAATGCTGAACAACTTTACTTCATGTATTGTTTACACCAAAACATTCAGATTGATCTTCCATATTTGTTGTTTAATCATCTGGTGTCTCACGTCAAGGAAACAAGGGAAACAGCCAGAGATAAATCTGGAAAAGTCAGAACATGGATCCCTATGGGAAGGCTGATTTCAGATATTCTGATAGAAAACCAACTTGTGGCGCATCTGCAAGAGGCTGGGTTGACAGAAGATCTGACTTATATCATTGGCTCTGAAATAAACGGTTTAACTCTGAGAAGGATGAAACTGGTTGATGATTTATCTGAGAAACCAAGGAAAACTAACTCTGAAGAAGTTAGGGGAAGAAGGATTCCTGTTAAGGATTTTCCTTTATTCACCTCAGATGAACCTAGAGAAATTATTGCTGAGTATGTTGCTCGCTGCATAAGAGATGGTGTTGAGATTCCTGCCAATCTTGTGCAGAAGGAAGGCCAAGTTCTTCCTGATTTGACAAGGGAAAGAAGACGTAAGAGAAAAGCTGATAGTGAAGGTCATCATAAGAAAAGGAAGCATTCAGATGCTGAAAAGAAGAAGAAAAGGAAGAAGCTGAAGAAGGTTCAACCAAATCCTCCTGCAGCAACTTTTGAAGAAATTAGAGATACTCTGAAACAGGTATTTAACACTGATTCTAATCCTGTTCATCATTCTGATAACCCCACACCCTCTAAACCATCTTCTGTCCCCCCTCATACACCACAATCCAAGCAACCAACAAACATACAAACAAAAATTCCACAACAAACTCAACAAACAACACCACAACCACAAAACACTATCCCAGAATATACCATTCCAGAGGATGTTCACCCTGAACACTCTGACCAACCTGAACATCTCATTGATCCTAATGAGATATTAGATGTCACACCTTTAAACCAGTCTGTCATTTTATCTTCAACTTCTGAAAAATCTAACCACTCTGATACATCATCTGATGATGAATCATCTGGTTACATTAATGAATGCTTGAATGATCTCAAACAACCTCGTTCTGAGAGTGTTTGGAAACAGCTGTTTAAATCTCCAACTTCTGAACATCCACCTTCTCCACAAAATTCCCCAACTCAAACTCTCACTCCACAACCTCTTGAAATCCAAAACACTCCACAACCAACAGAAACCCAACCAATTCCCTCAATATCTCAACCACAACATTCTGACCAACAAACATCTGAACCACAAACCAACCAACCAACATCTGAACCACAAATCAATCCTCAACCTTCTGAACCACAAACATCTGAACATCCATCCTCACAACCTCAACCCTCTGAACAAACACCACAAACACAACCAACCCAACCCAGAATCCCTGATGAAGCAGAATTGGGATCACGTGTTTATACTCTGTTAAGAGATTTTGATAAGGATAATGTCTCAGACTTTGCTGACATTATGGATGTTTGCATGACTACTATGGACAAAGAGGCTGCTAACGCTGTTTGGAAGAAATATCTTTACAGACTGAATAGGGAGGCTTTGAAAATCAGGACTCAATGTCTTAGATTGTCAAAAGTAAGGTTTGCTGCTTATCAAAAACGGATTAAGAGAAACACTCCTCCTATTCTTCTTCTAGAAGCTCCTCCACCTCCAGAAATTCCTGCACCTGATGTTACTCAGATTGTTTCAGAATCTACTGTTCCAGAATCTACTATTTCAGAATCTACAGATCTTCAGAAGGATGTCAAAGAACTTAAGGATTTTATGGTTGATCAAAAGAAAACAAATGAAGAAATGAAAACTTGGATGGCTAAGCAAGATGAAAATTCAGAAAGGATTACAGCACTGCTGCAACTCATTGCTTCTCAACAAGCCTCATCTGCTAAACCTACTTGATGTTTTGCACAAGTTTTTCATGTTTTGCTTTGTTTTGATTTTCTTCTGATATGTTTTGTTTGCTTTTATCTGAATCTGCATGTTCTCTTGACTTAATGACAATGATCTTTTTGCTTATCTGGATATGTGTTTCTTCTGCATCTTTACTGTCTTTTAAAATTCTTTTTGATTATGACAAAAAGGGGGAGAAACAAAATAGAATCTGATTGTTCAAATCTATAAGCAATTATCTGAACTAAGTCAGACATGTTACTAACATTCTTTGAATTTAACCAGACTCTGACAAATTTCATTGAAGTTTTTCCTGAGATCTATCTTTTCAGAACCTGATCAAAAATAGCTAAATCTGAGTAGACCAGACTCTGATATCTAACCTTGAGTACTATGATCTAAAAGATAACTCAAGACAGGAAATGGCAAGATAAACAACCAGGTGTTCTGAAGTTGTTCATCTGGCATCAAGCTTTAATATGGCATCAAGCTTTGACTCTAGAAGTCAAACATATGTCAACCAGGCTTCAATCAGGCTCTGAATCTGAAATGTAATCAGGCTCTGAATCTGAAATGTACTCAACCAGAAAGGGAAGTATCTAATTCCATTAGAGTATTCATTTCAGGGGGAGATTGTTAATCCCAGGGGGAGTAATTTTAATTCATATTTTTATTGAACAAATTTCTCATGTTTTGTCATCATCAAAAAGGGGGAGATTGTAAGAGCACAGATTGTGTCTTAGTAATATCTCTATGTTTTGATGATAACATTAATGATAATTTGTATACAAGAATTATACTCTCTAAATTTGTTCTAAACTGTTTTCTACAGGCACAAAAGATTTTAATCTTAAAGAGAAAATTTGATGTGAACAATAAATTCTGAATGGCTCAAGAGCATCTGAAGATTAGAAGAATCTGAAGTATAAGAGCTTAGTCATCAAGATTCTGAAGATACAACACGCTGCATATATTATCAAGAATCTGAATGAAAGAAGACTCTGAGTGAAGAGACTCTGAATGAGAGAAGACTCTGATCTAAGAGCATGTTACGCTTCAAGCACACAGCTGCACCAGACTCTGATTCATCAACATCTGAAGAACATCTTAGGCTCTGAAGTTTCCAGAAGATTCTGAAGACTCAAGACTCTGATGTTGATTGTTGATCTGAACTATCTGAAGAATTATTTGAAGAAGATTATTTTAATATATCCGTTGGAATATGCCAGCAAATCTTTCCTTAATTGGGATAGACATAAATCTCTGCAAGAAGATTATTCCTCTGATACATTCCAGATATGGTATAATCACAGCTCAGCAGACAATTGCTACACCCACATTTTTGTGCGCCGTCTCTCTGCTGCAATAGTACAAAGGACAGTACTATTTGATATTGGAAATATCTTCTCCAACGGTAAAATATTCTCTCCAATATTCAAGTGGCTATATAAAGGAAATCATAGCTCATTCTTCAAGTGACGAAAAAGACGAAAACAATTGCAAGAACTCTTTCACGCGAAAAGCTCTCATATTCTTTGATGTTCATACATTGTTCTAAACTTAGAGAAATAACACAGTTGTGTTTATAGCTTTCATAGAAGCAATTTATTACTCTTACATTGTATTACATTAATTTGTAAAGGAAGTTTTCCTTAAGAGGATCTAGGATTAGATCAGTAGCTCTTGAGAAGACTAAGAACAGTTGTTCTTAGGTGTTGTTTTCCTTAAGAGGATCTAGGTTAGATCAGTAGCTCTTGAGAAGACTAAGAACAGTTGTTCTTAGGTGTTGCTATTTGTAATCAGTTGATTTGAATAGTGGATTAAGTCCTTGTTGAGAAAGGCAAATCACTCTTGAAAAGGGTGGACTGGAGTAGTTGAGTTCAACGAACCAGGATAAAAATACTTGAGTTTTTATCTTTGATTATTTTCTGTCATACTTATTCAACCCCCCTTCTAAGTATTTTCTCACCTTCACGAGTGGCTGAGATTTATCCTAATTTAGTTGACTGGATTTAGGTTGGACTGGGCATGAGTGCTTTTCACACCTCCCTTTCAACCTGGCCCAAGGATTACACGTGAATTCCTTACTAATTGCACCACATTTTTCCCATTTTATTTCTTTTTCTCTATTTTTCTTATTTTCATATCTGTTTGAAATAAATTCATATAAAATACTTGATGCATCCCAAAAATCATGGAAAAATGTGTTTTAGGTAGTCTAACATGTGATTTAATTTTGCATATTTTTTTAATTGCATTTTTAATTCTTTTCCATTTAATTGTGTATTTTCCTTTTAATATGCTTTGTAAATGTGAAAAATGACATGCCATACCTTTGTTATTTTCTTTCTTGCTCAAAACATCAAATAAACTTCTGATTTTTTGTATGCTTAATCTTGAGACATTAAGTGATATTGTAGTATTTTTCCCTTATTTTTTAGATGCTTTAGGATAGGTTTTGGATAGTGTCTTTAGAACCTCTTTCCTTTGCCTTGCCCATAGAGCACCCTAGCGTTTTGCTCTCCATTAGCCTACTTAGACTTAGAATTTCCTCCCCATTTTTGGGCCCCTGGTCTCTAAGACCAGAGGGGTCCCCTAGGATGTTTCTTAGAATTTTTAGATGTGCTTTACTATTTTTGGTAGATTTTACTTTTTGGCCTTCATTAGGGTAGTTTCAACCATGCCCTTGACCTAGTTTGCATTTGGTGTGATCCTTTTGCAATGCTTGTGCATCTAGCTCTCCGATATCCATACCCTTAACATCTTAAGGCACTTGTAAGTGAATTTCCAAGTTCAAACCATGTTCCTAATTAGTTCCCAACTTAGGCTCCCTTTAGGACTTCCCTTTAGTCTTTCCATAAGGTGCCTTTGAATGATTTTCCTTCTTCACATGATTCTTCTAATTCATAGTCCTATGATATTAGTATCCTTCTTGTGAGAGCCTAGTTCCTCCTTAGGAGGAACTCTGTGCATTCCATGAGAAGTTGAACCAGTAAGGACTAATCTTGAATGATGAGTTTGGTTGATAACATGGTGAATTCCTTAGGTTTTCCCTATGCCTCCCATCATCATTCTCTTCATTTCTCAAGTCCTATAATCTTAGGATCCTTCTTGTGAGAGCCTGGTTCTTCCTTAGCAAGCACTATGTGCATTCCATGAGAAGTTTGAGCCTTTGATGGACATTCAATGACATGGTGGGTTCCTTGGGTTCACACTATGCTCCTTTTCTCCTCCAAGTCCTATAATCTTAGGATCCTTCTTGTGACAGCCTGGTTCTTCCTTAGGAAGAACTCTGTGCATTCCATGAGAAGTTGAGCCTTTAAGGACTCAAGTACCTTGTACATACCTTCTCTTTTCTCTGTGTCCTACAATCTCAGGATCCTTCTTGTGAGAGCATGGTTCTTCCTTAGGAAGAACTCTGTGCATTCCATGAGAAGTTTGAGCCTTTGATGGACTCCTGTGTTGATACACGTTCCATGACATAGTGGGTTCCTTTGGTTCACATTATGCTTTCTCTCATTCCCTTGCATGATTGTGTGGTGTTGTGCATTAGAAGTAAGGTAGGCTTGATATCTTTCTCTTTTCACTTCCATGTTTGCATTTAAAGGTTGAGCTAGTCTCCCTTTGCTTGTGTGCTTTCTCTGTGCATCTCTTGCTTGCATTTAAAGGTTGATCTTGCCTCCCTTTGCTTGGATGTTTATCTGCCTTTCAAACTTGACGTGTTTGCATTAAAGTTTGAGGTGTCCTCCCTTTGCTTGTATGGTTGCATTGCATGTGCAGTCACATTTTATACTTCATCTGCTTGATAACTTTGTTTTGCTTTCCTTTTCCAAGTTCCCTTAGGACTCTCAATTCCTTGTTTAAGGAGTGATAATAGAACTTTAGGTTTAATCCTTTGCATTATAACAAGTAGGATATATTCTCTTCTAAACTCAACCTTAGGACCATTTTGCATGACAATATTAGGGTTTTGATTAGTCCCCCTGTAGAGTCCTTTCTCTCTTCTCATCTTCAAACCACAATAATACACTTAATAAAGGCTAATGAGTATTGTACGTTACGAGCCTTAAACTACTTAGGAAATGGTGATTGGGGGGCTTCTCCTTGATTACCTAGAGTGTTTAGCATACGTCCTTAGGACGATATGCGACGCATTCGCTCCTAGGTCATAGTCTCTAGTACAATACGAATTACAAACATTCATTCAAAACACTTCTGATAAAAGACAAAAACAAACAGTCAAACTCCTCTTTTGCCCTGTGGCGTCTTTAATCAGTGGAAAATCTTTTCATATAAAATAGTGTTGTTAACTCTTAGTTCTACCGCAAATGGTAACGCATAAGTCTCCAACGAGCGAGCTGCATACACCAAACTGCTAGAATTACCTATTAACCTTACTCGGATAAAACAGAAGAACAAACCTGTGTTCCCTTTTATCCTGAACTACGTTCGCTCTGATCTCTCATACCTGATAAGAGTACGTAGGCACAAGACGCGATGTCTTGGTGAGCATCCTTTCCCCCCTTTCCCTTGTAGTTAGCCGAACTACGTTGACTATGACTTTCCCATTGCACGAGAGAATACGTAGGCCCGGAGCAGCGATGCTATGTCGAGTCATTTTTCTTTTCTTTCATCCCAGACCTTTAGTTAGATAGATAAACAACCCTTTAGATAAACAAAACAAGCGTGGATCTCGTCGAGTACAGCGGACGTGAGGGGTGCTAATACCTTCCCCTTGCGTAATCGACTCCCGAACACGAGATTTGGTTGCGATGACCGATCTTATCCCTTTTCTCTAGGTTCTTTCCTGATCGTTTCCTTTCCCTCCTTTGGGATAAATAACGATAGGTGGCTACTCTTCTGTCATTGCCGGTACCTTTTTTCGCAGTAGCGACACCGTATACTTAGCCACAGTCATATTCCATTGTTTCAACTCAAGGGATTCCACCTCTTTCTTGCCCCAAACATCTCCAGAAAATACTGCCTCAAACATTCTTCCTTGAACACAGCCCAAGTTATTGCAATGCCAGCATCTCCCAATCTCTGACGAGTGTTATCCCACCATTCTACAGTTTCCTCTGCTAGCATATGTGTACCAAACTGCACCTGTTGAGCATTAGTGTACGCCATAACTCAGAAAATCTTCTCAATCACTTTCATCCACTTCTGCGCACCATCAGGATCATGAGTGCCCACAAAAGTCGCGGATTGTTCCTCTAGAACTTTCCCAAAGCACGGAACTCATCTGGAGGTCCACCATTCTGAGCCATCACTTGGGCAAGTGATTCCAGCGCATCAGCAATAGCACGATCATTTCTTCCAGCCATCTGCAACCACCAACAGGGTTAGAAGAAAACAACTCATCAATAGTGTTCTCACACTATCAACTGACAGGGGACTAACAATATAAAAACTTGGCCGGACGGACCAACCAGCTCTAATACCACTAATGTAACACCCTTTTCTACCCCATAATTATCATGGAAATATTACACAGATATCAGAGTAAAATTGTTAAATTTCATAAAAGCCATCAAAAGGGCGTACATTTTCCAAATCAACAAAATCAGTCAAGGCTCCGTAAACAACGGGTTTTCTTAAAATAATCAATTCACACAAAGTAGCGGAACTCAAAGGCATAAATCAAGGTTTCCTCATCAGGAAAAAATAAGCAAAATAACTCAACAGTAAATAATTTAACTCAAAAGAACCCAACCCGATGTTACATATCAGAGGAAGACCCTCTAAGCTAACCAAAAGCCTAAAAACTGAAAACTTCAAAAATACTCCTCGACGGCGTCCACGGCTAAACTTGGTCATCTGCATGTTACCCATGTCGAGGTAACATTCAAACAAGCAGGGTGAGTAAAATAATTCATAATAACCAATGTATAAAAATCAACATATAACAATGTCATATTCATATTCAACACATTCATATCATTCAATATGCCTCAAAGGCCACAACGTCATAATTTATACAAAAGGCTCATAAATGCAAATGCAACATCGACACAATGCATGTTGTACCAATCATCAAAGCACAATGGACATTGGGCCATCAACCCTCCATAGATCCTCATCAATAGGATCGATTCTACTAGAGAACCGGAGCACATCAAAACACTTCACATCCACACAATGGAATTGAAGCCAAAGTAATCGAGGTCCTGAACCGAAGTCCGGATGCACATGAATGCATGATGCACATGTCACAAATCATCCTCATATAATAGCATAAGTGCATCATCATTCATCATATTCATCATCATGTTAATCATCATCATATTTCATATCATCATATAAATTCATCAAAGTCATGGTAATATCATCATATGAAGTCATATAAATCATCATGTCATCATGTATACATCACATAAAACTCACAGTCACACTCATGTCAATCCATCATAAAAATCACATAATCAAACATCAAGGCATCACTGCACACGATCAACATTCGCGAAACTTTTCTACGTTCGCTAGGCGAGTCTAGGGCGAGTTTCTTTGCTAGGCGAAGCAGTCTTCCTAGGTGAGTCTGGGAACAACATTGTTCGCTACGCGAAGCATTCTTTGCTAGGTGAACTGTGCGATGACAGCAAATTCTGCTATGCACCAGAATTGATTTCTACTCAAAAGGCCCTATGATTCACTTACCCAACACCCCCAAAACATCCATAAATCATCCCTAAGGTCCTACGACGATAAAGGCACAAAACCTACGGTTTATTAGGCCAATCCTGAGCATATTCATGTCCTATATCACAATTTCCCTACAATTACCCTATAGGTATCTGAGTTACTCACATTCAAATATCCTTATTCCTTCAGGGTCAGACATATAACAATTCAAGGTTTTGGCCACGAAGGCTTAAGCTTTCCCTTTCTCATATTATGCTCTACTGTCAGAAATACTTACACTACACCAAACATTAGAGTTCCCACAACTGGATTTAGGCCACGAAGGCCATGGATCACTTGTTCTCATATCCTTCTAATCTTCCTTAACCCAAATAAATACCCACGGTCAAAATCTCAATAATAGATTTAGGCCACGAAGGCCAAAATCCCTTTTTCTCATAATTCTCCATAAAACCCTTAAATCAACCATAATCACATCGAAATCTACACATAGGAAATCATGAAAAGCTATACTCCTCATACCTTAAACATGATTCAAAGCCTTGACGAATCTGTCAGGGAATCCTTCAAGCTTCTGCCTCAATTTTTCCTCTTCATAGTTCTCTTGGCCTCAATTCTTACGGTTAACACAAATGAATCCTAAAAACCCTTCAGAACTCTCTTTTTGTTAAACCTATACTTGGGCCAAATAATTGGGCTTTCTCCATTATACCCTCACTTAATCCTCTCAATTGTCCTAATTACCCTTCTTTCACTATTATTTATTTTAATTCATAATAATACTAATAAATTAATATTATGTACTATCAATTAAATAAATAACCCACAAATTGCATAATTCTCAATAATTCCACAAAACACCGAAAATCACCAGAAACACCCAAAATACGAATATTCTCAATTAAATAAATTAATTAAAATATTCCGATTAAAATTGGGGTGTTACAACTCTCCCCCACTTAAAAGAATTTTCGTCCTCGAAAATTACCTCAAGAAAATAGAGTCGTATACGACTCCTTCATCTGATCTTTATGTTCCCAAGTCAAACTTTCTCCAGCTGGTCCCCCCCGCCCCACAATACCTTCACTAAGGCAATCTATTTACCTCGCAACTACTTCACTTCTCGTTTGTCAATCCGAACAGGCAACGCCTCAACAGTCAAATCATCTCCCACTTTTACATCATCCATCTGAATCATATGCGACGGATCTGGAATGTACTTCCTCAACTGGGATACATGAAACACATCATGTAAATTCGCAAGCAACGACGGTAAAGCAATCTGATATACTACTTCCCCCACCCTCTGTGAAATCTGATACGGACCATTAATGGCAGGGGTAGATGGCAATGGCGTTCTGCATGGAGGGACTACTGTTATCCCTCCTCCAGTTGGTGGCAGCATTCCTCATGTCAACAGTATTCCGAATGTAGTTAACCCTTCGGGTGGAGGACATTAGGGAGGAATTCATACAGCTGGTGCTGGAGGCAGTGCAGGCGTTGTATACAGAGCTGCAGGTTCCCATTGGGAAGAGGATGATCAGGAGGATGTATTTTCAATGAGACTTGGATATGGGTCTCCCCCTAGAAGTTGATAAGAGGTTTAAATTGCTTTAAGAGAAGATGAGAACCTTCGAGAACCAAAATTCTTTGGGACTCGATATGTCAGATCTGGGACTGGTGCCAAGGGTCAAGATTCCCCCTAAATTTAAAGTATTAGACTTTAATAAGTACAAAGGGACGACTTGTCCTAGAGTGCACCTCAGGGCTTATTTTCGGAAAATGTCAACATACTCGGACGATGAGAAACTTTTGATGCATTTCTTTCAGGACAGACTGCCAGATCCTTCTTTGGAATGGTATATGGGTCTAGAAAGAACACATATAAGAAGCTGGAGAGAGTTGGGAGAAGCATTTATGCGTCACTATCAGTACAACAGTGACTTGGTGCCTTATAGGGTGCAGTTGCAAAGTTTTTCACAAAGGAATAATGAAGGGTTCAAGAAGTACGCCTAGAGGTGGCGAGAGTTAGCGGCCAGAGTTCAGCCCCCAATGGTGGAACGTGAATTGATTGACATGTTCATGGTGACCTTGCCAGGAACATACTATGAGAAATTGATCGGGTGCATGTCGGAAAGGTTTTTAGATCTAGTGATGGCAGGGGAGAGAGTAGAGAATGGGATAAAGACAGGAAATATATTGAGTGACGTAGGGCCTTCGTCAGGAGGAATGAAGAAAGTATACAACGGAAATCCAAAGAAAAGAGAAGGGGATATGAATTTTGTATTAGCCTACAGAGGTAGAGACTGGGTGCAACATCAACATCAATATCAACCTCAGCATCAGCATCAACAACAAGTTGCCAATATAGCTATTGCGGTTGTACCGCAGTAACAAACTACTGCACCTTGTTGTTATCAAGATAGAGGAAAGATGGCCAACAGGAAGTTTGGCACGCCTCTCATGCCTTATTCACAGCTTTTGCAACATTTGTTGCAATTACAACTTATTTAGAAGAGAATTTTGGCGCCACTCACTAATACACCGCCACCGGGTTATGATGCAAATGCTAGGTGTGAGTTCCACTCTAGAGCTCAAGGCCATAATATTGACGACTGGAAAGCATTCAAGCATAAGGTTCAGGACCTACTTGACTCAAAAGTTATCAATTTCATAAATGAAACCCCCAATGTAAATCAGAATCCGATGCCAAATCATAGGGTGGCTAGAACCAATGCTGTTATTGAAGGAGAGAGGTGTCGCTACCACGAAAATAAGGTGCCGGCAAAACAGAAGAGTCGCCACCTTTCGTTATTTATCCCACAGAAAGGGAAAGGAAACGATCGGAAAAACCTGACGAAAAGGTATAAGACAAGGTCATCGCAACCATGTCTGGGTTCGGGAGTTGGTTACGTAAGGGGAAGGTATTAGCACCCCTCACGTCCATCGTACTCGATGGGATCCATGCTTGTTATGTTTATCTGATGGGTTGGTTTAACTATCTACCTATCAAGGCTGGTCTGAAAAGAAAATAAAATGACTCGACAAAGCATCACGCTTCGTGCCTACGTATTCTCATCAGAGAATGAGAAATCAGAGTCAACATAGTTCGGCTAACTAAGGGTAAACGGATGGGGGAAGGTGGCTCGCCAATACATCAGTATTGTGCCTACGTACTCTCAACAAATATGAGAGATCAGAGCTTACGTAGTTCGGGATAATACGGATTACGGGGGTTCAGATTCATCTGTTTTTCCGAGTAGGGTTAACAAACAGTTCCAGCAGTTTGGGGTATGCAGCTCGACCCTTGGAGACTTAGGCGTTACCGTTTGCGGTAGAACTGAGAGTTAACGACACTCTTTTCTTCAGAAAAGTTTTCCTTGGAATTATGGGCCCACGGGGCAACAAGGTTTGAAGTTTGTTTTCTGTCTTTTACAGAAGAAGTGTTTTTTTATGGTTGTCTGTAGCTTGTACAGCACTAGAGACTATGACTTAGGAGCAAATGCGTCACATATCGTCCAAAGGACATATACTAAACACTCTAGATGATTGAGAGGAGACCGCTCAATTATCATTTCTCAAGTAGATTAAGGCTCGTAACGCCCTTATACTAACTTGCCTTTATTACGTTTTTTACTGTTGTTTTGAGGTGAGAAGAGAACGAACTCTACGGGGAAACTGTCAAGTCCTAATGTTGTCATGCCAAGGATTCATCCTATGGTTGAGGTTTGAAACAGGGAACTCCTAGAAGTTATCATGCATAGGTTTCAACCTAAAGTTCTAATCATCACTTCCTTATAAAAGGAAGTGAGATTCCTAGGGGATCATGTCAATGGTATACAGAAACAGACAAAGCATCAGCTAAACAGATAAACAGTAAAGATGCATATGCAAAGCAGTAATACAAGCAGAGGGAGACTCACTCAACCTCTTAGCAATCAAGCAAAGAAAAACAGTCAAAACAGACAAGCAGAGGGAGCTCACTCAACCTCTATTATGCAAATACGTCAATTAGAAAAAGAAAAATAACACACAAGCAAGGGGATGATCACCTCAACCCTTAAGGCAAACAAGCAGAGGGAGACTCACTCAACCTCTTAATGCAGTCATGCACCTACACTTAAACTATCCTAAACATGAACTATCCTAATGCAACACACCATCAATCATGAATGAGGAGAAGGATTTATGGCAAATAAGGAAATCATTCCACAAGTAATCAAACAAGGCTTCTATCCTAAAGAAAAAAATTGAATGTTGGGAGGCAAGGGTAAGGTCCACAGGAACTTATCCCAGGCACTCAACCAACTTAATTACTTGGAAAGCTATTAAGGGTTTTGACTCCTTTAGGAGATGTGCAAAGTTCCACCACAGGAGGGACCATGCTACCCTAAGAAGGTTCCTAAAAATTGGATAAGGGAAGATTAGGATAATGAAGATGGGAGGCAAGGTAAGGTCCACAAGAACTTACCACAGGCACTCAACCAACTCCATTTCCTGAGAAAGCTTGCATAGGCTCGACTCCTATGTGAAAGGCAGGGAATTCCTCCATAGGAGGAATTATACTCACAAGGGAGGATCCTACTTAAGCAAGGAAGAGTTTGAGGGAAACTAATCCTATAGGAAGAATCATCCACCTAATTTGATCTTCTAAAGAACCTCAATGATTACCCTCTAAGGATCACCTACACTAAGGATCAAAGGCTCTAAAGGGATATCTACCTAAATCCTATTCTATCAAGAAAGGACATGAACTTAGAATCATCTAAAGCTCACTTATAAGTATAATCTGTGAAGTTATACTAGCTAGGGTCACCTAAACTAAAGCTAACTTGTAAAATGGGGAACTAATAGAAAATCAATTTTAAAAATTCTAAGGAAAATCCTACATTATCCTACATGTATTAATACTCTATGGTAGAAAAACCAGGGGTAAAACCTATTCCTAAAGGTCTTAAACAATTCCTACATCTCAATGTGTACTAAAAGGAATCCATCAAGGAACACTCCTAAGACCTATCTCAAACTCAAATTTAGAATCATCTAAAAAATGTAAGAAAAATCCTACAATATACTACAATGCATCAACATTCACCATACAAATAATCAGAGATTAAATCCAAGCATTGGGATGGAAACAAAAATCTAGAAACTAACATGGCATTATTTCTATAGATGGAACAACACATAAAACAAAAATACAAAATTAAATGGAAAAAGAATTAAAATTGCAATTAAAAAATGTGACAATTTTCTACACATTCTCAAATATCTCCAGTATTTTTCTCACGATTTTATGAAGCAATTTAATATTTATTCTGAATTAAAGTCAAATAGGCATCAAATAGAAAAATAAGGGAAAAACGAAATACAAAGAAATGGAAGGGTGGTGTATTCAGCAGCTTTTCCGTGTGTAATTTCTGTGTTGGCCAATGCAGTGGGGTGCAAATAGGAACTTGACTGGGCCCAGCTGAGAAACTCAGCTTTTTTAATTAAAGAAGAAGGCCACGCGGAGGGGGGTGCAGGATAGTAATGATTCACGTGTATTATTTCACTGGGCCGTGGGTGTGAGGTGTGAATAGCGAGAGTCACAAGCCCAGCTGAGTATTAAACTCAGCTTTTAATTAATGCAAGAAATGGCCAACGTGGATGAATCATAGCCGCGCAATGGGAAGAAA
The DNA here is from genome assembly GCA_963859935.3 of Lathyrus sativus. Taxonomy (NCBI): domain Eukaryota; kingdom Viridiplantae; phylum Streptophyta; class Magnoliopsida; order Fabales; family Fabaceae; genus Lathyrus; species Lathyrus sativus. The sequence goes on from OZ012739.1 coordinate 131,446,483, forward strand.
AAGTCAGAGATCTCGCGCGCGGTGGATCTGCGGTGGGGGGCCGGCCGAAGATGAGCTCCAGACATCTTCTTCATCATGTTAACAATGGCATTTTCTTGTTTCTTAACCAAAACTAGATTTTTTTAACCAAACTTGTGTATTTTTCCGTGTAGAATCCAAATATCAAATTTGTTTTCACTTTCCTCCATTAAAACTCAGAATTCCATATCCTCCAAGAATCACTCAAGAAAATCAATTTTCACAAAACTCCAAATTGATGATACTAATCTCTTCCTCTCACTTCCTACATCATGAATATCAAATTATTTTCCATTTTCATCCACTAACAAGAGAGAAAATCAAACTACAACCTAGGGTGTCAATTCTTGAATTTTCATGGAACCTAACCAAACTAATCCTAAAAGCTTCTACATACTCCAAGGATCATAATTATGTAAAAATGGCGCAATAACTCATCAAAAACAAAGCATATGAATGAGAAGTAAGAACCTTGTTCGGAGCTTCAATGGTGGAGTGTTCTTGCACGAATTCTTGATCAAAATTGTTCAAAATCCTTCAATGATGCTTGGAGAAGCTTCTTGAATGATTAATTCCCTCTGAAATTGCCTCAAAGTAGAAAATCAATTTTCACCTCTAACCAACTTTTTTTTAAGTGCTTCTTACCTCATTTTAGCTTTTCCATCACCAACCTTGTTATGAACTCTTCCATGGTGTTATATAGAAATGATTTGGATCCTTATTTGGCCCAATTGTGGCCCAATTCACTCAATACAAAATTCCAATTTTTCTTACTTTTTCCTTTGAGTTTTCCATGAATACGGTGTGTGGAAGCTTCCAATTCTGTTCATATCATTTCCTTATGATGCAAGGAACATGTAGGACTGAGATTAATGCCTTGGAAATGAATGGATGGTGGATTTCCATTATGTCACTTAAAGTTCAAGAAACCATGAAAATGGTCAAGTAAATGACTTCAAATTTGATTTGTAATTTTCCATTGTTCTTAAAACATTGTTTGCACTCAAAAAATGCACAAACATGACATAATTTGGTTTAATCGACATTAAATCCAAACTAGGCCTTTTCAAACATCTTTTCATGATTCATTCATGAATTTTCTTCAAGCATTTCTCATCCTAATCCATATCAATGGATTTTTGGTTCATGGTTAGCCAAATAATATCATTTTGAACAACTTTAAAGTTGGACAAAATTTCATCTCAGGCGCGTAAGCTGGTGAACTTGACCCATAATCAAAATGGCCTGTAATTCAAAATTCCCAAGATACCCTTGACTTGTCAAAGCCACAACTAGAGTTCTATAAATCCAATCATGGACTTCTAGTACTTTCTAGAAAGCTAAGAGAATAAGGAACAACATTCATGTTGACCAAAAGTTCATAGGAATCATCCTTCCAGGGAAAAAGTGTCATGCAAGTGGGGTAACTTTCAAGCTCCAAATTCACATGCCTCAGATGACCTGTAACTTGTCTGGATCATAACTTGAGTTATGTAAACCCTATCAAGGACTTATAGTACTAAAATTAAAGCTAAGATCATGCCCTACAACAATCATGTTAGGGTCAAGGTGAGATAAAAATCCCATCTTGGGTTAAGTGGTCTTGAAGTTAGGCACTAAACAAGGGGATTTTACACTGTCAAGCATAGCAACCCTAGCCTAGCAACCTCTCACACTCTTGATTTATGATAAGTTGACCTTGGAATCATCCCTAAGACATCTCAACACATCAATCCATGATCACATGGCTCTTGGATTAGGTCTCAACCTTCTTCAAATCATCAGTTATCCTAGGGTCATCCAGATGAAACCCTAATTGCACCAATCTTGGGTATACTTTCATATCCTCCACATAATGACCTGTCTAGGCTTCCAAATGAACTTCAAAACTTCTCATGAGCTCATTCAAGACCTCAAGTCCAACTTCATGGCCTCAGAATCATCTGATGATCTTCCCATAACTCTCAAGTTAGGAGACCCACATACTTGGTTTCAACCCTCTCTCTGAGGATCTTAGACTTCTCTGGTGAGGATATCAACCCTTGAATACTTGGATAAACCTTTGATCTAGCTTCATAGTCTTGTATAGCTCTTGATTGGTAATCATACCTCTTGATCTTCTGCATACATGTCAATGAAATGAAAATGATAATGCTAGTATGAATGAAATGAAACACAAGCTAGGTAGAGAAAGGTTGGGCAAATTTTGGGGTGCAACAGTTGCCCCTATTCAAACGACTTGGACCTGAAGGGTTGAGAAGCGAACGAATCTCAAACAATCAAGGTAAAAGATGGTTGAATACCAATGAACCCGTAAATTTTCCAACTGCACAAGTACACGGTACTTTGATAGGGACAAATCTTCGGAAACTGAAATAATAGTTGCACGGCAACTAGCTGGAGAAATACTGATATGAACCTCCATTAGGATGATTCTCTGATGTATATGATATCATTGCATCCTCAAATCATCGAGGGATCATCGGTCACACGGTAATTGATGAAGGGTTTAATCTCAAATCTTTGTCAGGACGATCATCTGATTTTGCTGTAGATCTTCGTCCTTAAGTCATCAAGGGATAACCGGTTACACGGTAACTGGTGAAGGATAGTTGGATTCCTTATCATCGCCTATGGACTCATCATGTCGCTAGGAACGTCGACAATATCTTTGTCGGACTTCATCAGTAAGTCAATAAGGGATCACCGGTTACTCGGTAACTGGTGAATGATGGATGATTATGCCGTCGCGCATTCTGCGCCACTGCGGAAGAATTCCTTATCGTCGCCTATGGACTCATCATGTCTCTAGGAACGTCGACAACATCTTTGTCAGACTTCATCAATAAGTCAATAAGGGATCACCAGTTACTCGGTAACTGGTGAATGATGGCTGATTATGCTGTCGGGCATTCTGCGCCACTGCAGAAGAATTCCTTATCGTCGCCTATGGACTCATCATGTCGCTAGGAACATCGATAACATCTTGGTAAGACTTCATCGGTAAGTCAATAAGGGATCACCGGTTACTCAGTAACTGGTGAATGATAGTTGATTATGCCGTCGGGCAATCTGCGCCACTGCAGAAGAATTCCTTATCGTCGCCTATGGACTCATCATGTCACTAGGAACGTCGACAATATCTTTGTCGGACTTCATCAGTAAGTCAATAAGGGATCACCGGTTACTCAGTAACTGGTTGGTAAGCGACTAGTCTCACATCTCCGTCAAGATGATCATCAGATTTCACTGCAGCTTCTTCCTCAAGTCATCAAGGGATCACCAGTCACACGGTAACTAGTGGTACAGCTGATATTGGCGTCAGGCATTCTGCGGCACGACAGCAGAAGGATTCCCCAGGACTCATCAGGTCGTTAGGAACTTTTTAACAATCAAGTTAATTATGCCGTTGGGCATTGAAAGAGATTCTCAGGCGTCAGCCGGACTTCGTTAGCAAGTCTGAAATAGAATCCTCAGTCAATCATGAATCGATAGGGATATCTAATCTTCTGCTGTCAGGCACTCCGCGTCAGCTAGGAGAACTTCTTTTATATCACAATCAGACTTCATCAGTAAGTCTTGAAATGGGATCCTTAATCAATCACGGACCACTAAGGATATACAATCTTTTGCCGTCAGGCACTCCGCGTCAACTGAGGGAACTTTCTTGACGTTACAGTTGGACTTCATCAGTAAGTCAGGGGAATTTGGCACTGCTGTCGGACTTCAATCATCGAGTCTTCAAGGAAATTTCAACTTCCCTGTTTAGAACCTGCTGGGGATGACACATCTTCGCTGGGGATTCTAGAGAACTATCAAGTAACTCTGCTTTGGGAATTTCATAATCATCCTGTACGAATAAACTCGACTGAGGAAATCAAGAATCATCTTGAACAAACAACTTCGCTGGGGAGTTCAAGAATCATCCTAAACACAACTCTTTTGAGGAACTCAAGAATCATCCTGAGCAAACAACTCTGGTTACTTCACCGGGGATTTTAAGAATCATCTTACGCAAACAACTTTGCTGGGGAATTCAAGAATCATCTTGAGCAAACCATTCCGCGGAGGAACACCTGCAAAACAGGAAAGTTAACGACCTAGCTCATGTTTCATATGCATATGATCGTCAATGTTGCCGGTTACTCTGCGTCAGCTAGGAGAACTGCTTTTATATCGCAATCAGACTTCATCAGTAAGTATTGAAATGGGATCCTTAATCAATCACGGACTACTAAGGATATACAATCTTTTGCCGTCAGGCACTCCGCGTCAGCTGAGGGAACTTTCTCGAGGTTACAGTTGAACTTCATCAGCAAGTCAGGGGAATTTGGCACTGCTGTCGGACTTCAATCATCAAGCCTTCAAGGAAATTTCAACTTCCCTGTTTAGAACCTGCTGGGGATGACACATCTCCGCTGGGGATTCTGGAGAACTATCAAGTAACTTTGCTTTGGGAATTTCAGAATCATCCTGTACGAATAAACTCGACTGAGGAAATCAAGAATCATCTTGAACAAACAACTTCGCTGGGGAGTTCAAGAATCATCCTGAACACAACTCTTCTGAGGAACTCAAGAATCATCCTGAGCAAACAACTCTGGTTACTTCACCGGGGATTTTAAGAATCATCTTAAGCAAACAACTTTGCTGGGGAATTCAATAATCATCTTGAGCAAACCATTCTGCGGAGGAACACCTGCAAAACAGGAAAGGTAACGACCTAGCTCATGTTTCATATGCATATGATCGTCAATGGCGTAATGCTCCACGCGGTGGAAATGCTACGCGTTTAGGGTAAATGCTACGCAATCATGCAAAATGCTACGACCCCATCAGCAAAATAAATGCTGAAGGGAAAATCCTCCTGTCGAGGAGAAAGAACCACTCTGGTGGAGAGGAGGAATCATCCTGCCGAGGAAAAACCACACCAATCTCAATTGGACTTAACCTGGGAAAAAAACTCCAGGTGACTGCTGCAGGGGGAACCAAGTCCTATGAGAACCTGCACTCGCTCAACTAGGTACACAAACCACAAACTACTGAGGAAAATGATGTCAATCACATAAATAAACTGCACGGCCTTTGCGGCTAAAATCTTCCTGGAGATTCAGACTCCGATGGGGAAGTGTAGCATCAACTATTTGACTCTACTGGGGAAAAACCAATCATGGCCTGAACGACTCTCCAAGGACTTGGCTCTCTTGGGAAACTGCAAAATCGGCTGAGGATGGGCAACCAGACGCTGGAATCACTCATACCTGCCGGGGAGAGTACAACTATGTGGGGAACTTCAATTCCGCTGGACACTTCATTCTGAACTATCGGAAACTGAACACTTGCGAATAGTCTTCTACGAGAAAACTGCACATTGACCCAGTGCTGGGGAATGAATATACACTTCGGCATACGACTCAGCTGGGGAGATGATGATCCTGCCTAGGATGCATCTGGTCGGGGAGAATCCATCATTGCTTGGGAAGACATATCAATGCTCACGGTCCCATGTTCAGACTCCATGGGGAAACACTGTTGAACTTGCTGGGGAAGAAGGAATCATCCTGCTTGGAAAACATGCCATGAAACAAACTCGAGATGGCTTGCCCCAGAATCTTCCGACAACTTTTGACAAACTCTGATGATCTATGCCAACACGGGGAGGAACGGCTCCTTCGCTTTCAGCTTTTGCCCCAGCCTGATGGGATCTCTTTGGGGATGTTCCTTGAAAGGAAATCTGTAATATCTGCACCCAGATCTGCCTCAGCATCTTGAACCTTGCAAAGGTTCTTCAAGTTAATAACCTTCAGGATAAGGATGGCTTCAACGCTCTCGGGGTGACCTGCCCCAGTCTCGTCATGACTTTTCCCCTCAGGGGCTGGTCTATGGGAGTAATACCCTTGGCTGCAAGAGATTCATCAAATCTCGACCTGATTGCCTCGGATTAATGATTTCTGGATGGCTGACTCCCATGTCGTGATCATTGGATGCAGCTGGCCCCGGTTCACCAGAATATTCAGGCGTTCTGCATTCTGTCCTGATCAACTCTTTCCATCGTGGAAACTTTCCCGCTGTCAAGCGCTTACTCGCTAGTAAAACAAATTGTTCTACATAAAAGACATATCAAATGCAATGCATATGGCAGTTTTCGAAATCCATTCCTATTCACTGGAAAAAAGAAAAAATTTATGACATAATATATGAAATCATTCATCAACATGTCAACATTAATACAACACTGTAATGGGAATCCTTTCTAGGAGTCAGTTCCGATGTGATCTTTACCGAGGTATGCTTTCGAAACAAACCTATTTCAATTAGGACTTTTAAAGGTTGTAACGTGGTCAGGTTCACGGTTTAAAAAAAGAAAGGATAAAGGCTCAAAAGTCATTTTAATCCACCCATTCTCCTTGATGTTCTCCAACCTATGTTCAACTAATTCGACCTTAGCGTTTACCTTTCAAAGGTTGAGTGATATTTCAAGAAATCATCCTTTTTCGAAGTGACAGTCACTCAGTTTTCGTCTTTCCTTGGGCGCCGTTAGCCACACGATTTCGCTCTTGTTTGAGGATTTTTCTTTCGTAATCCTTTTTCGCTTTTTTTTTCATTTTTTCGTTTTCCCCTAACTTTTGCCTGGACTTACTCTTTTGAGTTTCTTCAATTTTGAAGTCCAGCGGGGTACCCTGATTTTTGACTAAGTCGCTTGCTTTCAAGATTCGACTTAGCGGGCTTTTTCTTTTCGATTTTTTTTCTCTCTCTTTTTTTTTGTTGAACAAATCATATGGCATCGGCTCGCGTGATTTGTTAAAGAGATTGTGACTGTTTCACTCCTGATCGGCTAGGTTTAACCATCATGGTTTTTTAGGTACGACCTATAGCGGTGTGATTGATCCTCGAACGGACACTCCTTTTGTTATTTGAACGCTTGGTCAAATTAACTGACACCTACCCTGCCCCGAGTTAAGATTGAGTGTTTTTCATTCTTCCGAAAGAAACTCCTACAACTAGGCTCAAAGGGGTTAACAAGGGATTATCTTCCTTATATCTCCGGTGTTTGGGAATTGAAACAATGCCTGTACATCATCAACAGGTTTTTTGTTCAAAAGCATAGCATCGGAAGCTTACGCATCATTGGATTTCGTCATCCTCCCCGGATTCCACTTAAACAAGAGTTTGAAATTTTAAAAAAAAGCAATAGAGTGAACACGAATGGATTAGTTCAAAACATGCATATTTATTTCATTATCAATATCAATTGAAAAACAATCATGCTTTACATACGAAATTTGCAATTCTAACAGGAAAGAAACTACAAATGTAAAGAAATGACATGATAAAATGCAGATTGCCAGCTTTCGGGGAACTGGGCTTTCACACTTATTTGCTACTGAGGGGAGTGGCCCTTTGAAGTCTTCAGACTCAATCAGAAGAACGACTGTTGTGAGGTCGACTCTGATTCGGGCTCCGATAGTTTCGCGGCAACGGAGCGGGATGTTGCCGATTGTGTATGGCAGAAACAATCCGGAGACGAGGTTTGACCCAGTGAGGATCCTCTTTGTTTAGGGGCTTTCATCCTTAAGCTCGACCCAGGAACATGAAAAAGTTGCGGGCCAGGCGATTCAGACCTCAAAGACCGCGGGATATACTCCTGATCTTTCTCATCTTCAGATGAGATCATGGGAACATCCATCTCTTTTGCATGATAAGGGATGAATATGCCTGATGCTTTCATGCCGCCCGACACGAATTCAAATGTTCTTGACTCAATCATATCTTGAACCTTATGCTTAAGAGCTCTACAGTTTGTTACATCGTGCCCTGGTGCTCCAGAGTGGAACTCACAATGGGCGTTCACGTCGTAGTCGGGTGGCAGCTGTCCAGTCAATGAAGCCAATGTTCGAAGTTTAACCAACTGAAGTTGGAGCAGGAGTTGCAACAACTGGTCATAATCCATCGGGATTGGATCGAGGATTCTGTCAGATAGTCTCGTCTTTTGACCCTATCTTCTGGGGTTGTCTTGTGGGACCGGACGTGGCCGCTGACGGGAAGCGTTCTGAGCTTCAAGCTGAGCAGAGGGTTTTTTAGGCTTATCATGCCTAGGTGCGTGTTCTTCAGATCCCTGTGGAGCGAGTATGCCGACTACAGCCTCGGGCTTTTTCTCGCATTCCCTTCTAAGTATGTTCTTTAACACTTCTGCCATCAGGCCCACCTGATTCTTCAGCTGGTCGTTCTCCTCTTTGAGCGCCTGCTGGTTCCTCATAACCTGCCTCAGCTGGCCTTGGACCTCTCTCAGCTCCGCTCGTACATGTTCCATTGCTCGGGTCAACCTGAGACAAACCTGAAACAACCTGTATCAAAAGAGGGTTAGAAAAACAGCTCGAGGTACCTGTTATGCAAATGATTCATGCAAATGCAAACGTGTGTCTGTGCCTTAGGGAGATTTCTCTCCCGATTCTAGTACTAGGGTTCCAGTGCTGATAATAAGAAGTCCGGATCTAGTCATGGAAATAACATCTCGTATATACATAGCCCAACAAGGCAGCATACAATGTTACAGAGTACACGGGGAATCAACAGCATGAACTTGACCGACAAGTTTGGTGATGGTCAGCATACGACAATGATCAAAAAGATACAAGGGATTACAAAGCAGTCAAGTACGGCCACGGGCGCAAAACTCTTCTAACAACCCCTTCATCTTGGGATGATCAGGCTGAGTGAGTAACCCTTCGACAAGTGACTCCCTCTGTCTAATAGTGTGCTGAAGACCTTCAACGGAGTCTTTCCACTCTTCCCTGCCAAAACAGTCTTCTAACCTTTGCTTCTTGGATTCAGAAGTCTGCTTGCGATCCTTCAGGTTCACAATAGCCTTATTCAACCTGTCTTCGGTGGCGTACCTACGAGCAGTTTCATCATCAAACTTCTTCTCGCCGACTTTCAACTGAGCCTTCAACTGGGAGATCTGTTGCTTTAGCTTGTCATCCCGCTTTTTGTGGCATTCCACTGTTGGTTGAATTTGGAAATTCTCCGGTATGCATCACCCAAGTTCTGCTTCTTGGTGGCAAGCACATCGTTGACAGCCTTGAAATCCAAACCTAAACGTTCACGCTCAGCCATCTGTTTGGTCAAGTTTGTGCCTAGCCGGTTCACCAGCTCTGTCTGCTTTTGGAAGGAGTAGACGACTTCGTTTCTCTCGCTTCTAAGTTGTACCAATTCTTTTTCCAACTCCTCGTTGGTCTTCTTAAGTTCCTCCTTCTCAGCTAATACCTGATTGTATTTCTGAACGGACACTATGGTAGGTTCTTTGGCTACCGGAGGGAAATCTTGCTTAGCTGGTGGAAAAGGCATCCCCACCGTTTCTGCTCGGATTCGAATCCAAGTCACACAAGGAGCATAAGCCTGGCTATTGCTCTTACACAACAACGCTTTCCCTCGTCTGAGGATGTCATTCCAAGCATGCTTGAGCTTGGCTAACATATCCCCCTCTAGGAGACCTGTGAGGTACAGAGATTCCTACACCTCTTCATCCTTTGGCGGGCCTCTCAAGGCGTACACAAACTGTCCGACAAGTAATGAGGGATTGTAGTTAATACAACCTCTTCTTCCAATCAAGGGCACATTAGGAAAACTGTTGCAGCTGTAGATGACTTCAGTACCCAGCATATCCCGATCAAACCAAACGATGCTCTCTGCGGATAAAACCATCAGACGTTCAGACCACTCAGTCGTGGCTGCAGAGGAAACAAAGAGACCCTTCTTGGGCAAGTGGCTATCAAACCATCTAGAGAGTAAAGGCACATAGCACGATACGTTTTTTTACCCCTTCTATTCTCATTCTTGTAATGAATGGAATGATATAGATCACCAAGCAGGGTGGGAACTGGATTTCCCGAGGGGAAGATATGGAAGGCGTCCAAATCTATACAGTCAGGCATGTTGGGAAACAAGATGATCCCATAGATGCAGAGGGAGAGAATAGCATTGAATATGATCCAACAACCATCTTTTGCACACTGTTGGGCTTTTCCAACCAGAAACTGCAGAGAAAAACCAAGAACTCCATTCCATGGGGTCAGAATCAGCTCTGAGGCATCCAGATGAAGAGCAACAGCTAGGCTAGCCAGATTAGGCTTAGCATCCAGGTGAACAAACGACATCTGATTCTTAACCGGTACACCCAACAACTCAGCATACTCTTCCAAAGTAGCCACAAGGATGAAATCTGGAAAAGTGAAGCGCCTCATCGGAGGGTCATAGAACTGTAGCAACGCATACAACCCATTCAACTCATAGACTGAAGGTTTACGAACCAAACTGAGCAACTTCCCATATGATTTCTTGAATTCCCCTTTCACTGTATCATCTGCCAAGGCAATCAAACTGAACAGCAAAGTAACATCTGGGGTAGGGAGCTTATAAGCCACATTCTTCTTCAGATATTCCATACTGACGAATAGAGGGCAGGATTACCGGAACCAGGGGATAGTATATGCACCTGCAACACAGACACACGTTAATGATATGCAAATGAGTATGCAAAATGCAAAATGAAATCATGCAACAGGAGATCAAGAGTGTTGTTGCGGAGATCAAGGCTCTATTTCAACATAACCACAACACTGCTCTAACCATAAAACCCTGAAGAGGACCAATAATTCTGCTCTGTCAAGAACAAACATATCTCTGATGACAAGAACCCTCTGATACCAACAATACTGATTCACTATCAAGAAAACCAGGTTGTCTGAAGGTTAAGGTTTCCTGCAATAACCCAACCCCGCTCATAGGTATGGACCTAAGCCACTGACACAGGTATGGCATCCTATGCGGTCATCAATGTCACAGACTTTCAAGAAACGATGATACGATAACCAGGAGGTGTGGCATCATCATCTCTCAAAGCGGCCTCACTTAGCTGAATCCCAAATGATCGGTCCCCAGAGTCGACAATCCTTAGATCTGAAATCTTTTCGACGGCCCACTGGGCTAGAAATGGAAATCATCTCAGAGAATCTCGTCTGAGCACAGATTTCGTGGGAACTAGTGCATGCCTAACATGCAGGTTCACCACTAATCTGCTTCTAAAGCTATGTACATACTCAAGCTTGGGTCTGGCTTATCACTCATCAGAGCCCCCTCCCATAACAGCACAGATAATCATATCATACTGAAAATAAAATGCGGAAGGTAAAATGCGATAAATAAACACAACCCAACAAGTAAACACGCAAGCACTATGATTGACTCGCACAGGGAACCTTTGGACTCCCCAGCAGAGTCGCCAGCTGTCGCTACCGTGGAAATAAGGTGCCGGCAAAACAGAAGAGTCGCCACCTTTCGTTATTTATCCCACAGAACGAGAAAGGAAACGATCGGAAAAACCTGACGAAAAGGTATAAGACAAGGTCATCACTACCATGTCTGGGTTCGGGAGTTGGTTACGCAAGGGGAAGGTATTAGCACCCCTCACGTCCATCGTACTCGATGGGATCCACGCTTGTTGTGTTTATCTGATGGGTTGGTTTAACTATCTACCTGTCAAGGATGGTGTGAAAAGAAAAGAAAATGACTCGTCAAAGCATCGCGCTTCGTGCCTACGTATTCTCATCAGAGAATGAGAAATCAGAGTCAACGTAGTTCGGCTAACTAAGGGTAAACATATGGGGGAAGGTGGCTCGCCAATACATCAGTATTGTGCCTACGTACTCTCAACAAATATGAGAGATCAGAGCTTATGTAGTTCGGGATAATACGGATTACGGGGGTTCAGATTCATTTGTTTTTTCGAGTAGGGTTAACAAACAGTTCCAACCGTTTGGTGTACGCAGCTCGACCCTTGGAGACTTAGGCTTTACCGTTTATGGTAGAACTGAGAGTTAACGACACTCTTTTCTTCAGAAAAGTTTTCCTTGGAATTATGGGCCCACGGGGCAACAAGGTTTAAAGTTTGTTTTCTGTCTTTTACAGAAGAAGTGTTTTTTATGGTTGTCTGTAGCTTGTACAGCACTAGAGACTATGACTTAGGAGCGAATGCGTTGCATATCGTCCAAAGGACATATACTAAACACTCTAGATGATTGAGAGGAGACCGCTCAATTATCATTTCCCAAGTAGCTTAAGGCTCGTAATACGCTTATACTAACTTGCCTTTATTACTGTTGTTTTGAGGTGAGAAGAGAACGAACTCTACGGGGAAACTGTCAAGTCCTAATGTTGTCATGCCAAGGATTCATCCTATGGTTGAGGTTTGAAACAGGGAACTCCTAGAAGTTATCATGCATAGGTTTCAACCTAAAGTTCTAATCATGACTTCCTTATCAAAGGAAGTGAGATTCCTAGGGGATCATGTCAATGGTATACAGAAACAGACAAAGCATCAGCTAAACAGATAAACAGTAAAGATGCACATGCAATGCAGCAATACAAGCAGAGAGAGACTAACTCAACCTCTTAGCAATCAAGCAAAGAAAAACAGTCAAAACAGACAAGCAGATGGAGCTCACTCAACCTCTATTATGCAAATACGTCAATTAGAAAAAGAAAAACAACACACAAGCAAGGGGAGGATCACCTCAACCCTTAAGGCAAACAAGCAGAGGGAGACTCACTCAACCTCTTAATGCAGTCATGCACCTACACTTAAACTATCCTAAACATGAACTATCCTAATGCAACACACCACTCAATCATGAATGAGGAGAAGGATTTATGGCAAATAAGGAAATCATTCCACAAGTAATCAAACAAGGCTTCTATCCTAAAGAAAGAAATTGAATGTTGGGAGGCAAGGGTAAGGTCCACAGGAACTTATCCCAGGCACTCAACCAACTCAATTACTCGGAAACTCTTAAGGGTTTTTACTCCTTTAGGAGATGTGCAAAGTTCCACCGCAGGAGGGACCATGCTACCCCAAGAAGGTTCCTAAAAAATTGGATAAGGGAAGATTAGGATAATGAAGATGGGAGGCAAGGTAAGGTCCACAGGAACTTACCACAGGCACTCAACAACCTCCATTTCCTGAGAAAGCTTGCATAGGCTCAACTCCTATGTGAAAGGCAGGGAATTCCTCCATAGGAGGAATTATACTCACGAGGGAGGATCCTAATTAAGCAAGGAAGAGTTTGAGGGAAACTAATCCTATAGGAAGAATCATCCACCTAATTTGAACTTCTAAAAAACCTCAATGATTACCCTCTAAGGATCACCTACACTAAGGATCAAAGGCTCTAAAGGGATATCTACCTAAATCCTATTCTATCAAGAAAGGACATGAACTTAGAATCATCTAAATCTCACTTATAAGTCTAATCTGTGAAGTTATACTAGCTAGGGTCACCTAAACTAAAGCTAACTTGTAAAATGGGGAACTAATAGAAAATCAATTCTAAAAATTCTACGGAAAATCCTACATTATCCTACATGTATCAGCATTCGATGGTAGAAAAATCAGGGGGAAAACCTATTCCTAAAGGTGTTAAACAATTCCTACATCTCAATGTGTACTAAAAGGAATCCATCGTGGAACACTCCTAAGACCTATCTCAAATTCAAACTTATAATCATCTAAAAAATGTAAGAAAAATCCTACAATATACTACAATGCATCAACATTCACCATACAAAATATCAGATATTAAATCCAAGTATTGAGATGGAAACAAAAATCTAGAAACTAACATGGCATTATTTCTATTCATGGAATAACACATAAAAGAAAAATACAAAATTAAATGGAAAAAGAATTAAAATTGCAATTAAGAAATGTGACAATTTTCTACACATTCTCAAATATCTCCAGTATTTTTCTCACGATTTTATGAAGCAATTTAATGTTTATTCTGAATTAAAATCAAATAGGCATCAAATAGAAAAATAAGAGAAAAACGAAATACAAAGAAATGGAAGGGTGGTGTATTCAGCAGCTTTTCCGTGTGTAATTTTCGTGTGGGCCAATGCAGTGGGGTGCGAATAGGAACTTGACTGGGCCCAGCTAAGAAACTCAGCTTTTTTAATTAAAGAAGAAGGCCACGCGGAGGGGGGTGCAGGATAGTAATGATTCACGTGTATTATTTCATTGGGCTGTGGGTGTGAGGTGTGAATAGCGAGAGTCACAAGCCAGCTGAGTATTAAACTCAGCTTTTAATTAATGCAAGAAATGGCCAACGTGGATGAATCATAGCCGCGCAATGGGAAGAAAAAGTCACAGATCTCGCACGATCGGATGGTCCTGATTCGTTCTGGCTGTTTGAATGCAAAACGTAGGGAATATAGCGCGCGGTGGTGCTGCGATGGGGGGCCGGCCGGAGATGAGCTCCAGACATCTTCTTCATCATGTTAACAATGGCATTTTCTTGTTTCTTAACCAAAACTAGATTTTTTTAACCAAACTTGTGTATTTTTCCGTGTAGAATCCAAATATCAAATTTGTTTTCACTTTCCTCCATTAAAACTCAGAATTCCATATCCTCCAAGAATCACTCAAGAAAATCAATTTTCACAAAACTCCAAGTTGATGATACTAATCTCTTTCTCTCACTTCCTATATCATGAATATCAAATTCATTTCCATTTTCATCCACTAACAAGAGAGAAAATCAAACTACAACCTAGGGTGTCAATTCTTGAATTTTCATGGAACCTAACCAAACTAATCCTAAAAGCTTCTACATACTCCAAGGATCATAATTATGTAAAAATGGCGCAATAACTCATCAAAAACAGAGCATATGAATGAGAAGTAAGAACCTTGTTCGGAGCTTCAATGGTGGAGTGTTCTTGCACGAATTCTTGATCAAAATTGTTCAAAATCCTTCAATGATGCTTGGAGAAGCTTCTTGAATGATTAATTCCCTCTGAAATTGCCTCAAAGTAGAAAATCAATTTTCACCTCTAACCAACTTTTTTTTAAGTGCTTCTTGCCTCATTTTAGCTTTTCCATCACCAACCTTGTTATGAACTCTTCCATGGTGTTATATAGAAATGATTTGGATCCTTATTTGGCCCAATTGTGGCCCAATTCACTCAATCCAAAATTCCAATTTTTCTTACTTTTTCCTTTGAGTTTTCCATGAATATGGTGTGTGGAAGCTTCCAATTCTGTTCATATCATTTCCTTATGATGCAAGGAACACGTAGGGCTGAGATTAATGCCTTGGAAATGAATGGATGGTGGATTTCCATTATGTTACTTAAAGTTCATGTAACCATGAAAATGGCCAAGTAAATGGCTTCATATTTAATTTGTAATTTTTCCATTGTTCTTAAAACATTGTTTGCACTCAAAAAATGCACAAACATGACATAATTTGGTTTAATCGGCATTAAATCCAAACTAGGCCTTTTCAAACTTCTTTTCATGATTCATTCATGAAATTTCTTCAAGCATTTCTCATCCTAATCCATATCAATGGATTCTTGGTTCATGGATAGCCAAATAACATCATTTTGAACAACTTTCAAGTTGGAAAAATTTTCATCTGAGGCGCGTAAGTTGGTGAACTTGACCCATAATCAAAATGGCCTTTAATTCCAAATTCCCAAAATACCTTTGACTTGTCAAAGCCACAACTAGAGTTCTATAAATCCAATCATGGACTTCTAGTACTTTCTAGAAAGCTAAGAGAATAAGGAACAACATTAATGTTGACCAAAAGTTCATAGGGATCATCCTTCTAGGGAAAAAGTGTCATGCAAGTGGGGTAACTTTCAGGCTCCAAATTCACATGCCTCAGATGACCTGTAACTTGTCTGGCTCATAACTTGAGTTCTATAAACCCTATCAAGGACTTCTAGTACTCAAATTAAAGCTAAGCTCATGCCCTACAGCAATCATGTTGGGGTCATGGTGAGATGAAAATCCCATCTTGAGTTAAGTGGTCTTGAAGTTAGGAACTAAACCAGGGGATTTTACACTTTCAAGCATAGCAACCCTAGCCTAGCAACCTCTCACACTCTTGATTTATGATAAGTTGACCTTGGAATCAACCCTAGTACATCTCAACACATCAATCCATGATCACATGGCTCTTGGATTAGGTCTCAACCTTCTTCAAATCATTAGTTATCCTAGGGTCAGCCAGATGAAACCCTAATTGCACCAATCTTGGGTATACCTTTATATCCTCCACATAATGACCTGTCTAGGCTTCCAAATGAACTTCAACACTTCTCATGAGCTCGTTCAAGACCTCAAGTCCAACTTCATGGCCTCAGAATCATCTGATGATCTCCCACAACTCTCAAGTTAGGAGACCCACATACTTGGTTTCAACCCTCTCTCTGAGGATCTTAGACCTCTCTGGTGAGGATATAAACCCTTGAATACTTGGATAAACCTTTGAGATAGCTTCATAGTCTTGTATAGCTCTTGATTGGTAATCATACCTCTTGATCTCCTGCATACATGTCAATGAAATGCAAATGATAATGCTAGTATGAATGAAATGAAACACAAGTTAGGTAGAGAAAGGTTGGGCAAATTTTGGGGTGCAACGAGAGGTTAAACTTAATAACTAACGTTGCAGAATTGAAGACGCCTTTAAGCTACATGAAAGACAAATTTCTAAAGGGAGGTGTCTATCCGGGTTGTTTAGAGGGTTGTGCTGAATGTGGTGTGCATCTAGAGGGTTGTGTTTCTTTGAGACGTCATATTTAGAGTTTGATTAATGAAGTTAGTTTACAGTTCGACGGGATTGTGGGAGAAGAAGAAATGGAGGAAGTTAATAATGAGCAGGATGAGGTTGCAACGATTTCAATCCCATACCAAACAATTAACATTTCAGCGCCGCCAAGGCCAACTCCGGTAATTATTATTACGTCAGGACCGGTACCTTATGAGAACATCAAGGCCATTTCTTGGAGTTATGGGGCAAAGGTGTTCTGTAACGGGAAAAAACAAGAGCTGGTGGGGGCATTATTTAGAGGCACTTCTATTGAAAATATTGTTGGATCAGGGGGAATAACTAGGAGTGGCAGAGTTTTCTCTCCACCTGAAACTAATGTTGGTAGGAATGACAAGGGTAAAGGTAAGTTGTGGTAGAAGGAGAGGTTCAACAGCAAGGCGAGAAAGACTCTTTGACTAAAGATGCTGAAGAATCCATGAGGCTTATATGTAGAAGTGATTAGAAGATCATAGATCACTTGCATCAGACACCTTTTAAAATTTCTATCATGTCGCTGTTGTTGTGCTTGGAGGCGCACATAAATGCTTTGTTGAAGATCTTGAATACAACATTTGTGCCACAGGAGATTTCTGTTAATCAATTGGAAGGAGTGGTGGCCTATGTCAATGCTGGTAATGGTCTGGGCTTTACTGATTTGGATTTGACTTCCACCCGGAGAAACCATAACCATGCTCTGCACATATCCATAGAGTGTAGAGGGGTTGTTCTATCCCATGTGTTAGTTGACATGGGATCTGCACTTAATATGTTACCGAAGAAAGCATTGATGAAGTTAAATACTCAAGGCTTAATCTGCACTCTAAGTGATTTGGTGGTGAGGGCATTTGATGGAACCAGGAAGTCAATATTTTGTGAGGTCACGTTGCCAATTCAGGTGGGTCCAGAGATCTTTGATGCAGTCTTCTATATCATGGACATCCAACCTTCTTATAGTTATTTGCTCAGCTAGCCTTGGATACACTTTGCTGGGGAAGTTACTTCCACGTTGCATCAGAAATTGAAATATATGATGGAGGGGAAGGTGGTTACCGTTTGTAGAGAGGAAGACATTATGGTTTGTCAGTTATCATCCTTTAAGTATGTGGAAGTGGACGGTGAAATCCGTAAGACTCTTTACCAAGCTTTTAAAACTGTTCAGATTCAGGAGAAGCCTCTTGTAGAAGCTAAAGGTCCAGAGGTCTCGATGTCATCATTTAAGGAAGCCCGTGCTAGAGTGGAATCTGGGTCATCCCAAAGGTGGGGACAAGTGCTTGATGTTCCTGCTAAACATGAAAAGTTTGGTCTGGTATATAGCCCAATTGTTGCGGTGAGAATCTTGATACCAAGCTATTGATTAACTTGAATCTTTAATTCTTAGATTACAACCGGACTTTAATTTATCCAAAGGAAAGGTTTAAAGAAAGAAAAACCATTTTCGCGATGTAACAACAATGCTAAGAGATTCAGGGATCGGGGGTTGGTTATGCATAGGGTAGGTATTTCACATCCTAAACATTTGTATTACTCTACAGGAACCTTTTGTTTGTTTGCATGCTAAGTTTGGTAAATGTTTGCTATGGTTTGGGTTGGGTAAAAAATTTAAGGTTATAACCTAAAGATAGTTTCTAAGTTTGCTCGCAAAGACGTCGTGTCCTCTGCCTACGTATCCTAACTAGGATAGAATCAGAGCAATCGTAGTTCACCTCACTAGGGTTAAAGAACACTTGATTATGATCAAGGTTCAAAGGGGAACAAACATAACAATGTTTGTATAGAGTTTCACAAAACTCTCTAGATCTATGTGGAACACTCAAGAAAGGGGAGTAAGTAATCATTTCCATGATTCTTACATAGAGTTACCCAAACTCTACCTAATGTTCTACGTTATGAGACCAATTGGTTCTATCCAGACCAAAAGGTGGGAGAAAGGGGGAAGGTTGCTCGTCAAGATATCTCATCTTGTGCCTACGTATTCTCATTGTCCAATGAGATATCAGAGCGGTTGTAGTTCGGGTACGAACTATGGGATAAGGATCTATTGGTTCTTTCCAGACCAAAAGAGGGGGAAGGTTCTATCCAGACCTATGGGGTAATCCTATTGGTTCTATCCAGACCAAAAGGGGGAGAAGGTTATATCCAGACCTATGAGTTGAATCCTATTGGTTCTATCCAGACCAAAAGGAGGGGAAGGTTCTATCCAGACCTATGAGTTTAATGAGCTATTTATGACCCAAAGGTCAATAGAGAGACATTCCTTTGGAAGGGAAAAGATGAGGCAACTGGGATGAGAACTAAAGAGTTCTATCACTTTGGGGAAATAAACTTAACAAAGCACAAACAATTAAGCAAGGTGAATAAGATTACAATCAAGTAGGCATGCATATTACAATAAGCAAGTACTTCAACAAATACCAATGGTTACAACCGGTAATCAAATATCTTAACAAAGATGGAAACCATATCTTAACGAATATTGAGGGCATATCTTAACGAAGATTGAGGGCATATCTTAACAAAGATGAAAAGGATAGAGGTAACAACCATGTAAACAAATTACAATTTAAAAGTAAACATGTTATAAATTCAAAGTATAACAAATGTAACAACAATATGTATTGATGACAATCAAACACAAGTAAATTAGTTTAACCTCATAATTTAGGAGGAATATAATATGAGACCATGGTGACAACCAAAGGAGAGCACCCTAATATGTTAACTAACATGGGGTGCAAGAAATCCCATAAGAGGCACAAGCACATTCAAAGGAATTTCAACAATAAGTATGATAACAATCTCAACAAATGAACACATTTCCACATAGCCAAAATGGCCTTTAAGACAAGCATCTTGCAAAAAGAATGGACCAAAAATGATGAAATATGACAAAGTTACAAATATTTGAAGTTTTGATGAATTATAACAATAAAACAAATAAAACAAGTAAATAAAAAGAGAAAGGGCCAAGCTGGGAGTTGAACCCAGGCCCTTTAGTTCACGAACACACACCACAACCACTAAGCTACACATGCGCGCGCTGACCAGGTAATGGAAGAAGAAAAGAAAATGATGTGCAAATACAATTGAAAAATAAAATGCAAAAAGGGTTGATCCTCCTCAGGGATCGAACCCAGGTCTGGCTAATGAAAGGTATGATATGCGCGCATGCTTCTACCACTGGGGTGGCTATACATCCGTTAATGTAGTCACCCCCATGAATATATATGGCAAATATTCATGGTTTTCCTGGGCAAGGCAAAAGACCAAGAACAAGTGAAGAACTGAAATGCAATTTAATTCATAACTTGATCAAAACTCCATGGTTTTTAACAAACTTTAAGTCTAACTCACATGAAATTGAATGAGGAATCCAATGGTAACTTCAGTTTTCTTTAAAAATGGGCACAAATTGAAATTCGAAAGTAAATGCATGTTATGTGTTTGAAATGCACTTTCAAAGCTACAACTCCATTCTCTCATGTTTAAAACATTTTGAAGGTCCTCACACACTCCAAATACAATATACATGAAGTTCCAAAATAGATAAAACTTAAATTCAAACTAGAATACAAAGTGACTTGTGGTTTTGAAATTATGACATAAGTTGCAAAAATAAGTTTCAAAACAGTTTGAACAGACACAAATCAAACAATCATTATGATTTAAACAACATAAATAGAATACTAATAGACTCTTTGATCAACCCAACAACTGGTCTAGACAGCAATAAAACACACCAAAATCAAACCAAACTTGCCAATTGAGTTAAAGCTAACAAACCTACAACTGATCCTAAATAGACTATTGACACAAATGCAACCTAGCATGATAATGCCTATATCATTCATCAATCCAAATCATTCACAGATGCAAGTTTTACAACTTTAGGATAACAACCCTTATGCATAAATCTCCAGGACAGTTAACAAACAAGACTATTATATCCTTACAGTGGGCAGAATAATGCTTGCTCATCAAGATCTGTAGCAACAACCACATGAATCAACTCCAAGTGCAATAGGCTAAGAGCTTCACACACACAAATTTAGCAGCTTTTAAAATAACAGAAACTTGAAGGCAACAGAGGTTATCAAACCTCAAAGCATCAATTGACAGTAGATCCAATACCCCAACATGTTCACCAACAATTTATTTTTAAGGGCAATGCAGAAATGAGACCAGCAGTTTTGCAAACTCAACTCATATGGATTCTAAATCTATTGAAGTTCTGATAAAAATGCAGGTTTGAAGATGCATTGGTGAATATGAATTGACCATGATCAACACAAGATGATTAAAACAGTTTAATATCAAACAAGAGTCTATGCAAGTTGTAAAAGGCATTTCTAAATGATTAAAAATCAAGGAAAGATCTCATTTTTCATGAATCAGAATAGGATCCTCAAGTTGCCAAATTAGTGAAGTGGCTAAAAATGGATTTTGGATTTAAAACAAATAAGTCATGGCAACAACCACTTGTTAAGCACTAATCAAGTATGATATGGTTAAAAAAACTTGTTAAATCACAGACCAATCCTTATCAACAAATCAGATACACCAACACAAAAGCCATTGTGAATAACAACAAATGAGATACTGCTAGAAATCAGATACACCAACAGATTCTTCAGCACATCCAAGTGAGTCCTTTCAAAAGAAAAAATTGCATAGCCACTGAACATTTAATACAAATATACTGGCAGAATTCTTGGTAGACTAATCACTGATGAATTCCTAATAACTATGTCTTTACAAAGGCATAGCCTTTGACAGCAAGTGATGACAATCAGGATAAAATAAAACACAAATCAAGCAAGATGGTTTTGGTCTGACAGAAGCAAAGCACACACTGACCATACCTCAATTCCAAACAGAATTCTTAGATGGAGGTCACAGCATAAACCTGCTTACCCTAAAAATGTCAAAAAAAAGCCAAAAACCTGTCAACCTACAGCTCAAAGGAATCTACCTGAAACTCAGTGGAACCAACAACTGCCATCATACAGCCTAGGATACCAAAACAAAGAGTCAACAGTTCTAAATATCTCACCATGGATTGATAAATCCAATATCACACATTCTGTCAACAACTCCCTAAAAAGAAACTCAAGTTGTCCTTAAACCCCTAAATGGCAGCTACTCAAACAAAACATAGTAATGCTTCAACAATAGGGCTTAAGTAGGCTTGGTTAAGGTAGAAGCAAAGAGCTATACCTGACATAACAGTCCTGAGTTGACAAACTCAGCCTGTAGGAACAGTCACAGGCAATGGTGCTTAACATCTCAAAATGGATTTCAATCAACAGTCACAACTACCACAACTTGGTAACAGCTTTTCTTAGATGAAAATATTCAAGCAAAACAAGAACTTCTAAAGTAGGAGAAATGATCCAACATTAAGAGTTAGCAGCTTAAGTGTACACAAATCCCAGCAGCAGCCTTTATACAAAGAAATCAGCTAACAGTCCCAAGGCAGACCCTTATGACAATCCCAATGCATACCATACAGACTCAGACAGGTCCAAATAAGAGCCAGTTAAAGTTCACAAATGACAGACATAGCAATGTTAAGATTAATCCACCAAACTTAAGTCTTGACAGTTTTTTTTAAATGGTTTGGTGATCCTTTTAACATGACAATGTTAAAATTATAAACTTATCCAAAAGATTGATAGTATACTTTTGCAAAGGTACCAAACACACATATGTAATTCTAACAGTAACTAACACATGATATTGACAAATTCATACCTCACACAACCTTTGACAACATGGTTAACAAACCATGACAATGTATAAACCACTTAGCAAACCAATCAACACATGCATATTAATGAGGAAGTTTAAAAAATGGCATACCTCTTGTAGTCTTCCCACACTAAGCTAGCTGCAAAGAACAAGAATTCCCTCCCTTATGCAAGTATGTGAATATTACCTCTTCTTGAAGACAAGTAATGACAGTTTTAGAAAATGGGGTTCCAGCTGATTTTCAATGACTTGGACAGTTGGTATATCATGAATATGTAGTGTTCCAAGTGCCAAAGAGATCCAAACTGGTCTAGGCAGTGTGTTTCATCATTTTGTGCAGAAAAGTCAAACTAGTGGTGTGAGAAGTTGACTTTTTGAACAATGGTGTTTTTGGGCAATTTAAAAGTATGAACACCTTCTACACAATATTTATGGGTTGTGTAGATGGTTTTTGGTGAGTTTGGATGTGTGGAAATGATTTTAGAAGGCACTTTGCTCCAAGGCAGATTTTGGTGTTTTTTAGGGAACTTTCTTCACTTGTAAGCAAGAGCAAGATTGAATGAGAGCAATGGTTTTCTCTAGGGATGTAGAGTGCTCTGGTGCGTGTAAACTCATAGAAGAGGCCTCTATTTATAGCCAAAACAAGAGTGAGGGCAGCCTTAGTCTTTTACCATTTTTGGAGGGAGTTTCATGAGATTTTCAAATGAATCTTACCAAATATTCTCGTATCAGCTCCATAGTTCAAAGGAAATCAGAAAACTCAAGTGGAGATGGACATGAAGTGACTGAGATGATCTATGAAGGTAGGGTGAGCCAGCTGCAACAGTTCTAGCATGAAAAGTTTCTCTCTCTTTCTTACATTTGATTATTATAATGCCAAGTTGCAACAACTTGCTATGTTCACTAAAACCATCCTTTTTTCTGGTTTTCTCTCCATCTATGCCTCACATTATCAGTATGAATCAATATCCAAGGGTTGAGGATAGCTCAAGTTGTGAAAATCCAAATTTGTGAATTCTTGACAAAGTGATTTCAAGTGTGATAGGCCCAACTTCTATGGTGCAAAACTTCCTGCTCAAACATGCTATTGAGGAGTTCTACCACAATTTGGAAAGCCCTTAAGTAGCTCTATGACTTTCATGTTTTGGGAATTTCCAAATTCTTGATGGAACTAGGTTGAAAAACCTTTCAAAGTTGCTGGAAAAAAACCACTTAAAAGTGTTAAATAACTTAGAATTTTTCTAAGTTATTTCTCCCTAAAAAATGAATTTCGCTATAACTCCAATTATATGCATTTTTTGATCATGGACCACTTTGAGGATTTTGTAGGATTTGTCAAGAGCTTTCCAATGAGCTTTGAACCACTTCATTTGGATGTGTGGTTGAGGAGTTATGGTCTTGCCCCTTTCGAAACCCTAATTCTCGATTTTTGCAATTACTTCTTAACCCTTGATCCAATGGTCATGAAATTTTATGGGGATGTGTAATATACATAAGAAACATTTTTGATTCACACATTTGAACCATTTTTGACTTTTCGGTCAACCGTTCGATCAATCGGTGCCTACCGAGTCGACCGTTGGGGCTCAGGGTGTTCTGAGGACTTGAAACTCTTTGAATGGACTTTACTAAGCCATAGGAGCTTAATGGATCAAAATCCCACCATTGAAATACTCTTTAAACCAAAGGTCAAACTACAGTTGACTTTTCCTAATCGGAAAACCCTAATTGGGCGTCTTGAACTGCACTGTTCTCAATTTCCGGGTGACCACCTCAAATTGAATCCATACTTGATCCAATGTTATATTCTTGATGATGTGAAGACTTATTTGAAGTTGAATCAATCCAAAACATTAATTAATCAGACCACCGAAATCTTGATTTTGACGGTACGGAACCCTAATTCATCAGCATCTTAACAAAGATAAACTTAAAATGGGTTAAGGTTAGTTAATCAAATGAATATGATCCTACAATGATGATGAGGATCTAAGGGGTCAAAATTTGGGGTGCAACACCATCTTCTTCAAGGGATCCCCCAAAGTATAGAGGACCTGTCTAGTTTACCAGCAGTGGGGTTGTATTTGATGGGATAAATGATGTTGAGGATGAAGAAGGAGACATCGATTGTGATATGGATGCTTGGATTCGTCCGTGTGTCCCTGGGAAAAAAACTTTACAACTGGACTGTGGAGGAAATCATCTAAGTAACATCAGAAGAGTAAATTTCATTTTTTTTATATATGGTCCTACGTTCTGCCCAAGACGTAGTGGCTTTTCCTTGTAGGGCCCCTCTGTTTATTTTCAAATTTTTATCATGAATGAAAGACGTCCTTTTTGCATTCAAATATTTTGATCTTTGTTTTTGTTTTTTATATTTTTACCAAAAACAGAAAAATGGCAATGTGTTTGTGTTTGTTTGCTTATCATAATGAGCATAAAACATCAATCATGCAGGTCTCATATCTTAGATGCCATCGATCCAGATTTGGCTATGGCTCGATATGACTTTGATAATCCTATTTACCAAGTCGAAGTAGAGACTGATGAAGATTGTGACCTACCTGAAGAGCTGGCCAGACTTTTGAAACAAGAGGAAAGGGTTATTCTACCTCATCAGGAGGATGTTGAATTCGTCAACTTAGGCACTAAAGATGACAAGAAAGAAGTCAGAGTTGGGGCTGCATTGGAAGACGATGTCAAGAGAAGATTGGTATAAATGCTTCGTGAATATAGAGATGTCTTCACTTGGTCTTATGAGGATATGCCAGGGTTGGATACCAACATAGTGGTGCACCATCTACCTCTTCAAGTAGAATGTCCACCTGTAAAGCAAAAGTTGAGAAGGACCAGATCTGACATGGCAGTCAAGATCAAAGAGGAAGTCCATAAGCAGTTGGATGATGGCTTTCATGCCATCACTAATTACCCTCCGTGGGTCGCCAATATTGTTCATGTACGTAAAGAAGACGGGAAGGTTAGGATGTGCGTCGATTATCGAGATTTGAATAGAGCGAGCTCGAAAGATGATTTCCCGCTCCCCCATATTGATGTTTTGGTTGATAACACTACTCAATACTCTGTGTTTTCCTTCATGGATGGTTTCTATGGGTATAACCAAATCAAAATGGCCCCAGAGGACATGGAGAAAACTAATTTTATCACACCATGGGGGACTTTTTGCTACAAAGTTATGCCTTTTGGATTGAAAAATGTAGGGGAAACTTATCAGCGGGCAATGGTGACTCTTTTTCATGATATGATTCATCATGAGATTGAAGTATATGTTGATGGCATGATTGCGAAGTCACAAACGGAGGAAGGACATCTGGTCAATCTTCTAAAGTTGTTTGAAAGGTTAAGGAAGTTCAAGCTGAGGTTGAATTCTAACAAATGCACCTTCGGAGTGAGATTTTGGACGTTGTTGGGTTTTATTGTCGTTGAAAAAGGAATTGAGGTGGATCCTGCAAAGATAAAAACTATACAAGAAATGCCTGAGCCAAGAACAGAGAAAGAGGTCTGTGGTTTTCTTGGGAGGTTGAATTACATTGCGAGATTCATATCACACCTCACAACTACTTGTGAGCCTATTTTCAAATTGTTAAGAAAAATCAAGCTGTTGTTTGGAATGAAAACCGTCAGAAGGCTTTCGAAAAGATAAAAGAGTATTTGTAGGAACCTCAAATATTGATGCCTCCAATTGCAGGAAGACCTTTGATTATGTATTTGATAGTTTTTGAGAATTCGATGGGTTGTATGCTCGCTCAACACGACAAGAAAGGAAGAAAAGAGCACGCTATTTACTATTTGTGTAAAAAATTCACAGATTGTGAGTCAAGATACTCGATGCTAGAAAAGACATGTTGTGCACTTGTTTGGGAAGCTAAACGCTAAAGGCATAACATGTTAAACCATACAACCATGTTTATTTTAAAGATGGATTCGATCAAATGTGTATTTGACAAGCAAGCGCTTTCTTGGAGAATCGCTAGATAGCAGATGGTTCTGACAGAGTATGATATTCAGTATGTTTCCCAAAGAGCCATTAAAGGAAGTGTTTTGTCAGAATATCTTTCTAAATAGCCAATTGAGGACTATCAACCCATGAGGTTTGAGTTTCCAAATGAAGATTTAATGTTTTTGAAGATGAAGGACTGTGATGAGCCTCTACCTGACGAGGGTCCCGAGATTGGGTCTCAATGGAAGTTGGTTTTCGACGGTTCTGTTAACTCATACGACAACGGAATCAGGGTAATTATTACAACTCCTCACGGTTCTCACATACCGTTCACTGCCCGATTAACGTTCACTTGCACCAACAATGAAGCCGAATATGAAGCATGCATCATGGGTCTAGAAGAAGCTATTAATTTTAGAATCAAGAATCTAGATGTGTATGGTGATTCAGCCTTAGTCGTCAATCAAATTAAAGGAGAGTGGGAAACCCGTCAAACCAACCTGGTGCCTTATAAGAACTATGCAAGAAGATTTCCACCTTTATTTGATAGGGTTGAATTTCACCATGTACCGAGAGCTAAAAATCAGATGGCAGATGCTTTGGCAACATTATCATTAATGTATAAAGTGAATTTCTGGAACGAAGCTCCAATAAATACTATCATCCTCCTTTACATGCTGGCCCTTGTACTCGCAGTTGAAGATACGTCAGATGGGAAGCCTTGGTATTTTGACATTAGACAGTTTCTCAAGACTCATGATTATCCGCTTGGGGCATCAGGTAAAGACAAGAAGACTCTAAGGAGACTGTCGGGAAATTTTTACTTGAACAAGGATGATGTGTTGTACAAAAGAAACTTCGACATGGTGTTGTTGCATTGTGTGGATGAAAATGAGGCAAGTTTGCTGATGGAAGAGGTCCACGAAGGTTCTTTTGGTACTCATGCTAATGGGCATGCAATGTCTAGAAAACTATTGAGAGTAGGGTATTATTGGATGACCATGGATTCTGACTGTTTTAAGTATGCCAGGAAATGCCATAAGTTTCAAATTTAAACCGATAAAATGCATGTACCACCGAGCCCTCTAAATGTATTGATATCTCCTTGGCCCTTTGCAATGTGGGGCATGGACATGATTGGGAAGATTGAACCGACTGCCTCCAATGGGCATCGTTTCATCTTGTTGGCAATTGATTATTTCACCAAGTGGGTAGAGGCAGCTTCCTTTGCCAATGTGACTAGGCAAGTAGTTGCACTCTTTATAAAGAAGGACATCATCTGCCGATATGGAGTACTAGAATGAATCATTACTGACAATGAATTTGAATAATAAGATGATGAAGGAATTGTGCCTGAGTTTTAAAATTGAACACCATAACTCTTCTCCGTATCGTCCAAAGATGAATGGTGTTGTTGAGGCAGAAAATAAGAATATCAAAAGAATCATGCAGAAAATGGTAGTGACTTATAAAGATTGGCAAGAGATGTTGCCTTTTACTTTACATGGTTATCGTACTTCGGTGCGTACATCTACTGGGGAAACACCTTTCTCGCTGGGATATGGTACGAAAGTTTTTCTACCATTAGAAATCGAAATTCCTTCTCTAAGAGTATTGTTTGATGTGAAGCTTGATGAAGCACAATGGGTGAAGGCTAGGTTGAATCAGCTTAGTCTGATTGATGAAAAGAGATTGGCAGTTATCGCCCATGGCCGGCTATACCATAGCAGAATGAAAAAGGCATTTGATCAGAAGGTGCGCCCTCGGTATTTCCAGGTAGGTGACTTGGTGTTGAAAAGGATCCTCCCTCCACAAATAGATCACAGAGGAAAGTGGACTCCTAATTATGAAGGTCCATACGTCGTAATGAAGGTTTTCTCTAGCGGAGCCTTATTGCTATAAACCATGGACTGTGAAGATTTTACGTCCCCTGTAAATGCGGACGTAGTCAAAAAATACTTTGCTTGAATAAGAGACCCGCTAGACATAAAAAGAAAAGTCCAGGAAAAAATGGGGCATCCTGGTGAACCATAAAAATAATAGGTTGGGGAAAAGGTTAGGGATAAAAGGAAAATTAATAAACCTGCAAAGTTGAAAACCTGAGAAGGCGACTTTGGCAAAAATGCGTATCCCGGTGGATCGAAAACACGCAAGGGCGATCCAGGAAAAAGTTAGGGATTTAAAAGCAAACAGCTACAGTCTGCGTCTGATCTGTGAACGCATTTGGATTTGTGGAGATCTCGAAGGGTAAAAATCAGTCTCTTCGGAAGGCATGGCATTGGTGAAGCATTAAAGACATGCGGGTCATAGCCGAATCGACACATGATGGTTGTCTGCTTCCACATTGCCGACATTTGTATACTTTGCATTGTACCTTTTGGCGCAATTTCCTCTTTTCAAGAATTGCATTTGTTGTAATTTGCCTATTTACAGGCCCTTTTAATCAATGAGATGTTTTTCACAAAGAGCTTTCCATTTCTTGCTTTTACTGTTTTGTTTACAAAAAACGTCTGATACTTTTGATAAATTTTGCATACGAAGAATTTGGGGCTTTGCTAATCATATTAAGAACAATGATTCACTTGAATGATGTCATGGATGGTGACCGAAATAGCCATTTTTGCATACATGACACACGTTTATTTGTCGTTTACACGATGATTGATCTTTTTTTCCAACGGTGCTCTCTCCACAGAGTAATATTTTCAGACCAGAAATATCTCACCAATAGTGATGTGCGCTTATCCCCAGCAGGGTAAAATTGATATTGTTCCCCGGCAACAGGGTAAGCTCAGTGGCGTTCCCCGACAGGATCTACGTTATTAACTTCTCTCCCTAAACAAAGATCAATGTTGATTCCCTCAACGAGTAACTCAACAATGGTTGATATCCTCAACAATGTCCAATGGTTATTGGCATTCTTCGAAGTCAGATTTTTGGGATGATCTCCCAAGAGATGTCTTTCTTAATTCCCAGCAGGATGGAGCTTTCAACAGGAGTTCTATTCAGGGAAGCCATTTGTTTGCTGATCTTCTCGACACTTTTTGGTGGTGTTCTTTTGCATATCATTTTCATTTCATCCTCCCCAAATGCATAGCATTTCCATTTCGTATGGAGCATTACGCCATATTCAAACATATGCATCCGAAGCATAAGCCAGGTTTGGTACCTTCGTTACCAGATATCTCTCCAACAGATAACGGCATAATTCATGAGACTCGGTGGCACCTGACGCCAACAAAAATCATCAGTAGATGTTTTCATCTTATTTTTACTCCCCGACAGAGTTTTCTTGTTTAAGTTTCTCTTTCCCCAGCGGAGTTTTCTTCTCAGGTTGTAAGTCAGTCGATTCTACTTCCTGCCTATCCCGGGTGTGGTATTTCAACTTTTGGTTGGTAATCCCTAGCTTATTCATTTTTTGGATGTTATCCCAACTTTTGGTTTGTAGTCTGTGATTTTGTGGATGTGATCCCAACTTTTGGTTGGTAATCCGTCGTTTTGTGGATGTCATCCCAACTTTTGGTTGATAATCCTCATTGTGGTAAGTTCGCCTTTGTTCGGCGTTCTGTTGATCCCAACTTTTGGTTGGTTAGACAATTCCAACTTTTGGTTGGTAGTATCCCTTTTTGGTGATCCTAACTTTTGGTTAGTAGCCTTCATCCCTACTTTTGGTTGGTAAGCTTCTTTTATTCCCCGCAGAGTCGTTATCCCAACTTTTGGTTGGTAAGCCTCGTTTCGGGTAGTTTCGCCTCCGGAAGGCATCCTTGTGATTCCAACTTTAGGTTGGTAGCCATCTATTCATTTTTTAATGATCCCAACTTTTGGTTGGTAAGCCTCGTTTCAGGTCGTTTTGCCTCCGGAAGGCATCTTTGTGATTCCAACTTTAGGTTGGTAGCCATCTGTTCATTTTTTAATGATCCCAACTTTTGGTTGTTAGTCTGTATTGTTTGTGGATTCGCCTTCGGTCGGTGTCTAGGTGATCCTAACTCTTGGTTAGTAGCCTCTGTCTTACCACTTTTGGTTGTTACTCTCTCCTTTTTCTAATTTTAGTTGGCTTTTGCTTCACACCCATTTGAATCATCATTAGATCTTAATTCATAATCATACTTTTGCATTGGTCTTATAAGACATGGGATCGAGAGTTTCTCTAAATCAAACCATCAAGTATCAGGCTTACTTTCTTCAAGAGTTGTCAGGCATCAAAGGACTAGGGTTTCATTAGTCTTTGGGTGCAAGTTGGTTGCCGAGCTTATATTCAATTGCTGAAAA
Organism: Lathyrus sativus; assembly: GCA_963859935.3. Classification (NCBI taxonomy): domain Eukaryota; kingdom Viridiplantae; phylum Streptophyta; class Magnoliopsida; order Fabales; family Fabaceae; genus Lathyrus; species Lathyrus sativus. The sequence goes on from OZ012739.1 coordinate 131,477,134, forward strand.
GTTAGGGATCAGGGTTATCAGAGATGATGGCATAGTTTCAAGTCAAGTGTGGTTGTTCAGTCACGATCAAGATCAGATGGAATTTTGACCTAGTCTTGGTCAAACCATCAAAAAATTTCTTCAGTTGCAAGTTATTTGTCCCATTGGTTTATTTTTACAGTGGTGCGTACCAAAATTCAAGTTGTCATGTATGGAGGTTATCAGGTTATCAAATATCAGTTCCTGAAGAGTTTGGTTCAAAAGTAAAGATCATCATGGTCATAGGTTCAGTTTTATTCATCTGTGGATTTATTTTCCCGGCGATTTACTCAGATAGTGTCAAAGTGATTCAGGATTCTCTTGATCAAAGATTAAGAGGCTGGCTCATTCAGATGGTTATTGCTTCTGTTGCAAGTTATTCAGTGGCTATTGTGTGCATTTAATCAAATGTTGGTGAAGAGCCAGAAATACGTTTTGGACTCATTCGGTTATTCATCCTTTGAATTGAGTACATAATTCATTGTTGTCCATTTCCTTCCATGAAAATCATGTTTCCTAAACAATTTCTCAATACCTTTTTTTCAATTCATTTTTCATTTTTTATATAGTTTACCCATTGTTAATCCAATTAGAAATCCATTTATTGATCCATTTCACAATCAATATTTTCTAACTAATTTATCCAAATCAATTTTAACGTGTTTTAACCATTTTTATCATTACCATCTTTTAAATATATTACCATTTTTTAAGCTCATTTACCATTTTTCCTTCATAAACCATCATTCCAAAAAAATCATATCATTTCTACAAAGCCCATGTTATACAAGGCCCATTTACACAGTCATTATACACTAAAAAAAATCTATAAAGAGTCCTTTCAATAAAGTTGTCCAATTTTTCAAAAGAAAATGAATAAAGTCTTTGCAGGACCAACAAAGCATACTCTCCAACAAATCTGCTACACAAACTGTACCTTCCTACACAAATACAAACCATGCGCGACAAAAGATGAATTTACAACTCAATGACATCCTCCTACTGTGAATTCCTACAAACGCACCAGATAAGCCTGCATGTTGAGGACAATAGGGCAGCAACAGGAAAAATTAAAGAAGGAAAAAACAAGTTTGTTGTGGGATTTAAAAAGGGAAGGAGGAACAGAACATAAAAGAAAAAATGATATTGAAAAAACTCACATACCCTCAAATAACCTCACGATAACATTACCTTCAATTCTCTACAAACTCACAACCTACAACAAAGGTAATTGCAACATGTTCATCACGCAACAGCCACAGAAATTACAGCAACATAGAGTGAGGAGAAAATTGAACCAGAAATAAATCAGAAGTGAGTTAAGAAGAAGAAGGGAGAGGAGTGAAAGTGACGGTACCTCTGATTTTTATATTCATCTTCGTTGATTTTGAAGGAGCACAGAACTCTCTCTGATAGGTACGTCGACCTTGCTTTAAATCTCGTTGTTGCGATGCAATTGTTGATCAATTTGTTTTGTGTTTGCGTTGAGTTTGCATCTGTTTTTTTAGCTTGAGCGAGTGTTGTGGCAAACTGTATCGAACGTAAGGGGACGAAATCAGGTCTTATGTGTCTCGACAGAATCCATGTTTTCTCGAGATGTAATGTGGAGATGAGCAGAACGTCAATATGGAGGGATTGTGACGTTTTTCGATTGATGAGGACTTTAAAGGATTTGAGCAGTTGTTGAGAGAAGCTGTGTGATGCAAGAGCGGGAGAGAGGTGGAACTGGAAAAATATAAAGCTGAGGTCGGAGGAAAATGGTTCCTCGCAGCAACGTTTCACTGCGGCTGAGAGTGTGAGGGTCATGAGAGAGACAAGATGGAGAAGAAGAGAAGGTCGGCGGTATTTTGTGAAAGGGAGAGGTAACTTTGCAAGATGACGATGGTGATGAACATACGGCTGAGGATATTGGTTTTTTTAGGTTAACAATGACAATGCTTGGACCGGGCCTTTAAACCAAAGACATGTAGGTGAGATACATTTGGCTTACGCCCTTTTAAAAGTTCATACGGTGTTTTGTTTAGAATAGGGCGAATGAGCACCCTATTCAAAACGTAACACGCCGTACTAATGGCGTCAGCCCAGAAATACTTACGTAACCCACTTTCGTTGATCATAGTTCTCCCCAACTCTTCCAAAACTCGATTTTTGCGCTTCACAACCCGGTTTTGTCGAGGGGTACGCGAAGCGGAGAAGTTATGATCAATTTCGTGTCTACCACAATATTCCTCAAGCAAATAATTCTCGAACTCACCCCCATGATCACTTCTAATTGATATGATGATTGTGTTTAACTTATTTAGAGAAAGCTTAGCAGTTTTTTCAAAGTTGGAGAATGTATGACTCTTGCTAGCCAAGAAGATAGTCCAACAAAATCTAGAAAAATCATCAACTATAACAAAACCATAATAGTTACCACCTAGACTTTTAATTCTAGATGGCCCAAATAGATCCATATGGAGAAGTTCAAGAGGTATCGTAGTTGAAACAACATTTTTAGATTTAAATGAGATCCTTGTTTGCTTCCCCATTTGGCATGCATCACATAAGTGATCCTTGGTGAACTTGATTTTGGGCAAGCCTATAGATCTTTTGAAACTATCTTATTTAGCAAATCAAAATTGACATGCGCTAAACGTCTATGTCATAACCATGAGTCCTCACTCATTGTCATGAGACATTTATCGCTAGTCAATGATGCTTCACTCAAATCAAGCATATAGACATTATTTACTCTTAGACCATTAAACACATCCTTCATTTTATCATTGTGTTCAATTAGGCAACACTCTTTTGAAAATGATACTTTGTATAAGTTGTCTCATAATTGACTAATGCTAATGATATTGTGTTTAAGGCCCTCGACAAGCAACACATCGGAGATAGTAGTGGATGAGGGATTACCTACACTACCTTTTCCAATTATTGCACCCCGGTTGTTGTCTCCATATGTTACAAATCCCTTCTTCTTTTCCACAAAGTCATTGAAGAGAGATATGTCTCCTGTCATATGTCTTGAGCATCCACTGTCGAGAACCCATCTTTTCTCGGTAGTCTCAAAACGTGTACCTATGAACACAATTAGCAAGAATAGGTACCCAATTGTTTATTGGGTCCTAGGTTGTGAGTGAAAACATGGTCGCATTTAGGCAACCATTGATAAACCCCTTTAGGAACCAAAAATCTCCTAAAGCGACATTTAGCAATGGTGTGACCCTTCTTGCAACAATACAAACAAGAAAATTTAACTTTTGTATCACTTTTGCTATCATGATTCTTTACAACATATGTGTACTTTTCATATGGATTAACCATACTCTTTCTAAAATGTAATTTTGGGTTCTAGAGCCTTGCTAAGTTTGGCCTTCAGATTTCTAACCTCATTTTGTCAAATGTAACAAGTATCACACCCGAAGTTAGCAACTCTCTTTCTTATTTCCTTACAATCCACTTTTGTACCTTCCACTATGGAAGCCTTTAATGCCTCTAGTTTCTTTTCGAAATCATGAATCTTTTGCTCTAGGTGAGCAAAATTTTGGTTATTTGAGGCAAGCCTTTTAAAGGCTTTTTTTGCTTCAAAATGTAAGGTATTAAAAGTAGTTTGCAATTCAGAATGAGACAATTTAGAGGAATTATCATATTTCACATGTCGTACCTTTTTGTTTTTGTTCTTTTGATGAGCGGAGAGACAAAGATTGACGGATTCTTCTTCGTCACTAGAGTTGTCATCCCCGGATGACTCGCTATCGCTTTCCCATGCGATATACGCTCTCCTTGGTTCGCTTGCTTCTTATGTGATCAACTTGTTTCATTTCCTTTGTCCTTTTTCATCAAGGGACAATCCGGCTTGTAGTGTCCGATTTTTCCGCAGTTATAACACGACCCTTTTGTTTTACTACCTTTATTGTCGTCATTCTTTGAGTATCTTGATTGTTTTTGAAAGTTGACTAGATTTTTCTCAGAATGTTGGATACCGTTCTTCTTAACATAACAATTGTATCGCTTCACAAACATCCCCATATCCTCACTCTGTTCATCATCTTCGTCATCACTCGTATTGTAATCACTAAGCTCTTTTGTGTGGGACTTTGAACAAGAAGTCTTAAGAGTGATAGACTTCTTTTCGGTATTTTTTGTTTTCTTCTTCTTTTCCTTTTTCTCATATTGCTCTAGACTAAGAAGTACTTGTTCGTGTTGTCGAAGCTTTCCAAACAATGTTGTAAGGTCTAAAATCATGAGATCGCTTGCTTCCTTTATGGAGGTTACTTTTGGTTTTCATTCCCTGTTACGACATCTCAAGATTTTGTTAGTAGCAACGTCATTGGCAACTGGCCTACCAAGTGAATATAGTTTATTAATAAGATGAGTAAATCTCTTTTGCATGTCAGCAATGGTTTCCCCTTGCTCCATGTGAAAGAGATCAAACTCTTGTGCTAAGGTATTGATTCTCGCTAGTTTAACATCATTGGTTCCCTCATGGGTAACTTGCAATGAGTCCCACATAGCCTTTGCAGTCAAACAATGAGAAACCATATAGTATTCGTTAACTCCCAAGAAGGAGATCAAAATATTTTTGGTTCTCCAATCGTAATTATACTTCTTCTCGTCATCATCATTCCATTATGCTTTAGGCTTAGGCACAATCATGTTATTTTCATCGGTCATGGTTATTTCCATAGGACTGTTCAAAATAACATTCCATACCTTCCTGTCAATGGAATTTATATGCACACGCATACAGTCTTTCCAATAACTATAGTTTTCTCCATTAAAAACAGGAGCTCTATTATAAGCCCGTTTAGTTTCGTTAGCCAATTTTCTACTAAGTTATACTTGAAGCACGGAATGAACTGGTGCTCCTGATACCACTTGTTAGACGATGGCGCAAATTTAGAAGGGGGTTGAATAGATCGCTTTCTTAAAAAGAGTCGGCGCTACCAATAAAAATGGTTTTTTAAAATTTGTTTAATAGCGGAAGCGGCCGAGGAACTATACACGTCTAAAATGAACAGTTTCTAGAAAAACGGATATGCGTTAAGCCTATGGAATCGGATAAACGAGATATGAGAATCACTATGTTAATCAAACTTTCAATTTGATTATGCTCACTATACGATGTGACTAGTTCGAATGCCTTTAAAATATTAACAATAGGAAAAGACAGCACACACGGTTTTTAGTTCACACAATTTATCAAACACTTGGAGTGTAGAGCACTACAAGTGAGTTCTATTTTTAGAGTTAGGTGCTCAAGTTCCCTCTTACAATCAATGATTGTACTAGGTTCAAAATTAGTTCAACACAACTCAAATCAGACCTAGATTGATATAATCGTTTGCACTAAAAACACAATATTAAGCAATATAAACATAAATAAAAATACACAACGATTTGTTGAGGCAGTTCCCCTGTCGTCCTCACTCAGGGTACGTCTGCCCCCAATTCTAATAATAGAATTGAGACCTGTTTATAGATAGATATAACATGTTGGTCAATGTTTATACAAGAAGCGAATAACTATCAAACAAACAAATACAATTGTTGTTGTAGATCCTATTTCTCCTTGCCCCTTGATTCAAGTTGAATCAAGTACTTCGACAGTTGTGAATAAACCTCTGATTGTGGCACTCTCTTTGAACAACCTTTGGTCTTCAAAATCTGGCCTGGTTGATTTCAATGACCCGCGTGTCGAACCCGAATCTCCCACTCACAATCCTCCGTTTACCGTTACTAAATCGACAGAACCTCCAACTCTTCGATTACCTTCACTCGGATGAATATGTGATGAAACGAATCGTGCAAAAACCCCCCAAAATATGAGATTCTTGGAGGACAAAACCCTAAAGGTTTTATTCAAGAAAAACTTGTCGATTACTCAACCCAAACCAGATAAACTAATCTTCATCTTTGGATGTTATCACCTCGAATAATGCACAATGCACAACAAAGATGATTATGTGTAATTGTTGTGAAATGCTATGAAGAGAATGAAGATGATGAGAACCAAATCGACACCTATTTCACTTTTCTTGTTTTTGTCAATGTTATGAAAATGAAAGAGCAACTGAACTTATATACCAAAATTACTGACATAAAAAACAAAAACAATTGACAAAGACAGTTGACATAACAGAATTTTGACACAAAACAGTGAGCGGTCAACCTATGCAGTAAAGGGGGTCGACCTGAGCAGTCCCGAATGTAAGATTGTGCAGAAAACAGAACCATGCGTCGACCAGAGCAGAGTATGCGTCGACGCATAATATGCATTTTTAGCCAAACGAAAATGCTTACAGTATGAGTCGACCGGAGGGTCGACGCGAGCCCTCCCGAGACAAATGCACTAATAAGACTTGAAGTGTGAGTCGATCGAAGCAGGTCTTTGGTCGACTCAAAGCCCTAAAAACATCAAAAATGCCTACTTTCATGCTTTACGACACTTTTGATAAAGCCTATAGTATGGCAAGCAACACCAACTAAGTCAACCCTATACGAAACACATATTTGGCTATCTATATGCAACAACCATGATTTTTATGAGCCTTTGAGTTATGAGAGACACGACATGCAAATACGACATGGTGATAACGTCCAACATATATTCTTCTATGGAGCTAAGTTTTGACATCATCGAAACAAACACATCTATATATAAGGCTTTGCCCTCACAAAGGAGACTTGGGAAGTCTCATTCAGTTTCCCACAGCCTTCTCTTGGGCTTCATACAAGGACCCTTAGGCTTCTCAAAAACATAAGTCAAGTCTTAGCAATCTATATAATAAATATTTTAGCCTCATCATCCTGGGCTTTGTACATGATACAAATAAATTCTTTTAGCCTCATTATCCTAGGATTTGTACAGGATACAAATAAATTCTTTTAGCCTCATCATCCTGGGATTTGTACAAGATATAGATAAATCCTTTTACCCTCATCATCCTGGGCTTTGTACAAGATACAAATAAATTCTTTTAGCCTTATCATCCTGGGCTTTGTACAGGATACAAATAAATTCTTTTAGCCTCATTCATCTTGGGTTTTGTACAGGATACAAATAAAAATCCCCAAAAGAGTCAGTCAAATCCTCAGTATTGAGTCAGTCTCTTCAAATTTCCTCAACAGTCATTAGCCTCCTCTCAGGCTTTTACACAAATAATTTCCCCAATCAGTCAGCCTCAATCTTGCGCTTTGTACAAGACAGATAAAACTCCCCAGTTGAGTCAGTTTTCAATATTTTAGCTTCATATTTTGGGCTTCAAATCAAGATACCTAAATAAATCCATCTCCTCACAGATGAGACTTTGAGTCATCTCTGTAGGAAGACATCTCTTCTAATCACTACAATTCAAATCCAACATTAAAAACCCTTTTCTATATAAGTGATGTAAGTGGCACACTTGTTGATTCAAAATCCAAGTTGGAGTCCCTCTCTTATCATGGCTCAAAAACGTTTCTTTCATCTAACTGATTTAAGTGGAACACTTGTCGATCTTATATCCAAGTTAAGGTCTCTCTCTTAGTATGTAAATAATTCATAAAGGAAAAAGTGGCATTTCTTAAACACAATAAGTTCAAAGCTTTCTTCCCTTATGACATCATTCCCATATGATTGTAGTGAATAAGTAAGATATCTCCCTTAAAGATGACAATTTGTCAAATCTTTCTGACACTCTTTTTAGCTTCATCATCTTATGCTTTAAATAAGATACAAAACAAACTGGTTTTCCTCCTATAGATTAGAAGGAACTATGAATGCTCTGATTTCTCAATTTCCTTGTTGAGAATACGTAGGCATAAGATTGCGAGATCTTAGCGAGCACACTAATAAAAAACCCTTAGGTCCCGATACCTTCCAAAAAAAAAATAGAAAATCATAGAAACACCAAACAAAAACATTCCCTCAACTTTCACAAAGGAGAAACCTTCCCAATTAATGCAGTAGTGGTCACGTCACGAAAACCAGAGCTACAACATTCCCTTGGCATAACCAACCCCCCGAACCTTAGATCTCTTAGCATTGTTGTTACATTGCAAACTTAGGGTTTTATACGATCTTTTCCCTTTCCCTTGGATAAAAACAAGTTTGGTGGTGAATCTTAAAGATTTGTGATTCAAGTTAATTCAATAGCTTGATATCCAATTCTCACTGTAATAGAAATGGCGACTTCACTAGGGATTAATGATCCTCAAAAGAGGGTTGAGCCTAACTTGCTTATATTTGTGCTATTTTGTTTACTTGCTATTTATTTGTCATGTTATTTCATGGGTGGTTACCTCTTATATGGTGAGATAAGTCCTAACCTTGGACTTGAGCATAAAATAAGATAGGAAGGTGGTATATTCAAGGAGGCTTATAGGGAGTTGATTCCTGACTAAGCTATCTTGAGAAATCACGACTCAGTGGAGGCACTTCTAATAATAAGTATTGTTTAAGAGATTGTGAAAGCGATACTATTTCTTGATTGAGCCTACTAAGCTGAGAACCTTTAGTCACCTTTAACCTCACTTGGCCTTGTTAGGAACGTAGTGTAATGACTATGAGGGTGTAGACCCAAAATAGTTTATACGCGATACTACACTCAAAAGAGGTTCTCTTGAGAATATTATTAACTACTGAGTAATTGGGAAATTAATAATATCTGAAAGATAGACTAATGACTTTGGGAACTTGCTAGAACCTGTTGTACAGATACACAATAAACCCTGGTACATACCTAATGGGAGGGGGTAAAACTTTGACTTCATGCAAGCCTTAAACCTTGTTTATGTTTAACCTTGTTGTTTTTGTGCATAAATGCATTCATAAACATCATTTTTATCAAAGTTTCATGGAACTTAGGAGCTTTTGTTTGCAAACATCATAGGAATATAATGGATTGTGAAAGGAAAAAGACTTTGAAGTACACTTTCAAGAGTCCAAAGCTGGATGAGATAAGGAGATTAGGTGCTATTGTTACAGACCAAGAAGGTTTCAAGAACAAGTATGGAAGGCTTTTACTTCTATTGAAGACAATGATGGAAGATGGACTTCTCTCTATACTTCTTCAATTTTATAATCGAGTCTATCATTGTTTAACCTTCCCCAACTACCAGCTTGTGCCTACATTTGAAGATTATTCTTATCTAGTTGGGTTGCCTATCCTTGATGATTTTCCCTTTCCTATCTTGGAGAAAGATCCTAAGAAACAAGACATTTCCAAAGCCACAAATTTGGAATTTTCTGAAATCTAAGCCAACATGACCACCAAAGGATGAGTCTTTGGGTTGACCACAAAGTTTTTGATGGAGAAAGCTCAATGTTATGATGATAACTTGAGCATGGATGCATTTGAGGCTATTCTTGCCTTACTGTTCTATGGTATGTTTCTCTTCCCTAGCTTTGAGGATTTCGTTGACCTAAACTCTATCAAGATTTTCCTAAAGAAGAACTCAGTGCCTACCCTGTTAGCGAGTAATGATCATTGATAGTTGTGGAGACTTTGATAACATACCTCTTCTTGGTACCAAAGGAAGGATCAATTACAATCCAGTCTTGGCTCGCCGTCAACTAGGTTATCCTTTGAGAGACAAACCCATTGGTGTTCATGTGGAGAGTATCTTCTTCAAGGATGGTGAAGATAGAAAAGAGCTCAAGGAAAAGATTATAATTGCTTGGAATCAATTTCATAGGAGGGGAAAGAAAGACTTCGAAAAGCCTAACTGTGTTTCTTTGGAACCCTATCTCTAATGGGTCCGAGATAGGGCCATCAAGCTGAAGATGCCTTATCCTCGTCAAGAGCCCATGTCTCTAAATAAGGAGCCCACTCTGATCTTCATGTCTGAAGTAGAGAAGTTTAATATCGCTTTGAGTAAAGTGCAACGAGAAGTAGATACTTGGAAGAACAAGTATCAAGTTGTCGTTGAAGAGAATGCAGAACTTTAAAGACAACTACAAATGAAGACTAAAGAAGTACTCTCTAGTAAGAAGAGAAACTCACAAGAGGATTTATTTTCTTCTAGCCCTCAGTCAACTCCTTGGAAGCTGATAGTGGATAAGCTCATTCTTAAGAAGACACAGATGGAGGAGCGGATCAAGAAGCTCAACATGAGGCTGCTAGGAGAATCTCCTTAGGACTTTTATTAGCTTTTATTTAGCTTTTTGTTTAGGACTCTTGTATGAAGTACTAAATTTGTAATCCTCTCTTTTGATGAATGCAAATGAGTTTTACTTTGGTATCTACTTGATGTTTGCAAATATTTATTAAGTTCCACGAAACATTTTGCATTTGCATTTCGCATTCGCATCTGTTGTCACATTTGCATTGTATTTGTTCAAGTAAAAACTCATTTCATCTTATCATCTCTAGTTTTCAAGTTAAATCCTTCACATCAGTACAATACTTGTGCTCAGGCCAGAAGAAGGATGGTAGAAGAGAGTCATGAGTTGGACTGAGTCAGTAATGAGTTGGAAGACCTTTGTGGAAGCATAGGACAAAGTATGGAGATGTTGCAGGTAATGCATACAAAAATGGATACTCAGCCCACTGTTGTCTTTGAGATTGTTAATACTGTTTTAGATCCTTTGCCAATAGTAGTTACTACATAAAATCTACCTCCATAGGGTCTCCCTCTCGGTTTTGTGCCTGCACCTGTTATAGCTCCTACCACTCAACAAACTGTTCCTCTGGTTTTTGAAGCTCCACATGGAGTCCCTACATTTGCACCAGCTAGTATGCACACGCACTTGCAACCATACTTCAATGAACATCAGCTAGTGTATGATGTGCCTGATACATCTAAATATGAGTTTGAGAAGAATGAGAAGCTCTGTGAAAATGTCGAGACTATTGAGAAAAGGTTGAGGGCAGTAGAAGGAGATCAAATCTTTGGCTCAGCTTCCAGAGAAATGTGTCTCGTATATGGTCTGGTTATCCCTCCTAAGTTCAAAGTTCCTAGGTTTTGTGAGGGCAAATCCTCATGTACCATACATACTTGGGTTTCGATAATGACAAAACGCAATCATGGATGAATCGGTCTTTCGACTCTACCACCACAAGGCAAATGCATATCACATCTCTCATATCTTTCTTATGTCTATCTAACTTGCCATATTAAGATTCAATATAGGTGGAAGATCATTGGTTATGCCTGGAAGCACAAAATCCACAAAAACAAGAATTTGTACAAATCTATAGGCTTTGAGTCGACGCATGGTCAGCGCATGGAGTAGTGCAATTTCCCACAGGTCGGCGCACGCTGACCTATGGTCGACCATGCTGTTAAGATTTTGAATCTGCCTAAAAATGCAGACTATGCATCGATGTATAGTCCTTCTATGGTCGACCGTTCACTTGTTTATGTTGTTGCTGAAGACTTTCCACTTTGTTTGAAAAGTGGTTAAGACTGTTGGTTTTTGGTACTATATATAGAAGTTTTCTGTTCTTTTCTCATTAACAATTGAAACATTAAGTCAATTGCACAAGAACAAGGAAAGTGAAATAGGTGCCCTAGTTCTCTTCATCTTCATCCTCAACATTTCACAACACAACAATTACACACAACAATTTTTGGTGTGCATTGTGGTCTGTTCAAGGTTATAAGATCTGAAGCCATCGATTGGAAATCAGGTTCGGGTTGACTTTGGGGTTGGTTTTTCTTGAATAAAACCTTGAAGGTTTTTCCCTCCAAGATTCGTCGAATTTGGGTACGAATCGCCTCTACAACATTCAGCTGAGCGAAGGTGATTGAGGAACGGTGTGTTCGATCAATCTAGTAGCAGTAATCGGTGAATTGCGTAGGAGAGATTCTGGATCGATTTGTTAGTGTTTGAGATCAGCCGGACTAGGGTTTGAAGAACGTAAGGTTATTCAACAAAGGGGTTGTAATCTGAGGTCTATTCACAACAATCAGAAGACTTGATTCAACTTGAATCAAGGAGCAAGGAGAGAAAGCATCATCAATAACCAGAGGTTTTGTTTGTATATTTTGCTTTTCTGTCCTTGTATAAATGTTTCAACTCTACAGGTGATATCTATATTATATCGAGCTTTATTCTTTTTTTAGAATTGAGGGCAGATGTACCCCAAAGCGAGGACGGTGGGGGAACTTCCTCAACAAATCTTTGTCTCCTTTACTTTTCAGCACTTTCATTTTTTCTTGATAATTGAGTAATTTTAGTATAAGCAATTTTATAGTTAGCATTGGTTTGAGTAAATGATTAACACTCTTTTTAACTCTAGTACAATAGTGTATTGTACAAGGAAGCTAGAGTCACTTACTCAAGGAAAAACTCACTTGGAGTGCCTCGCACGCCAAGTATTTGATAAATTGTCTACACCAAAATTCACTTGTATTGTTTATATATTTTGGTTGGCATTGTGTAGCATTGGAACTAGTCTTACTAACTAGTGATAATTAATCAATTGATAGTGTGACTAGTGAGGTGATTCTATTTGCTCATTATCATTTCCATAAGGCAAGACACATATCCGGTCTTCTAATAACGATTCTTTATAGACGGTATTTTTCCACGACCGCTTCCGCATATTAAATATTTTTAAAACTAATTTTTAATTGGTAGCACCGACTGGTTTTTTAATTGGGATCTATTCAACCCCCCTTCTAGATCCGTGCCATCGTCTAACAAGTGGTATCTGGAGCACCGATTCACTTCGTGCTTCAAATATAACTTTGATAGAAAATGGCTAACGAACCTAAAGGGGCTTATAATAGAGCTCCCGTTTTTAATGGAGAATATTACAGTTATTGGAAGGACTGTATGCGGGTGCACATAAATTCCATAGATAGAAATGTATGGAATGTTATTCTCAATGGTCAAATGGAAATAACTATGACCAATGCGGATAATGAGATTGTGCCTAAGCCCAAAGGACAATGGACTGATGATGATGAAAAGAAATATAAGTATGATTGGAAAGCCAAGAATATTTTGATCTCCTTATTAGGAGTTGATGAATATTATCGGGTTTCTCATTGTCTTAAGGCAAAAGCTACGTGGCACTCATTACAAGTCATCCATGAGTGGACTAATGATGTTAAGCTAGCTAGAATCAACACATTAACACAAGAGTTTGATCTCTTTTACATGGAGCAAGGGGAAACCATTGCGGACATGTAAAAGAGATTCACTCATCTCATCAATAGATTGCATTCACTAGGTAGGCCAGTGGCCAATGATGTTGCTACTAACAAAATTTTGAGATGTCTTAACAGGGAATGGCAGCCAAATGTAACCGCCATCAAGGAAGCTAACGATCTCACAATTTTGGATTTAACAACATTGTTTGGAAAGCTGCAAGAGCATGAACAAGTGCTCCTAAGCCTAGAGCAACATGAAAAGAAAGAAAAGAAGGAGAAAACAAAGATAGTTGAAAATAAATCTATTGCTCTCAAGACTTCCTCCTCAAAGTCTAAATCTAAGGAGCATAGTGATTATTCATCGAGTGACGATGAAGAAGATTACAAGAGTGAGGATATGGGGTTGTTCGTAAAGAGTTACAATCGCTACGTGAGAAAGAATGGCATCCAACACTCCGAGAAGAACCTTGTCAACTTCCGAAAGAAATCTAGGTACTCTAGAAATGATGACACCAAGGGGAATAAAACTAGAGGATCATGTTATACCTGCGGGAAGACGGGACACTATAAACCAGATTGTCCTTTAAACAAAAAGGGCAAGGAAAAAGAACCAAACAAATCACATAAGAAGCAATCAAAGCCAAGGAGAGCATATATAGCTTGGGAAAGCTCAAGTGATGAAGAGGAATCCGTGAATTTGTGTCTTTCCGCTCACCAAAAGAACAAGAAAAAACAGGTACGACATGCTAAATATGATAATTCTTCGAACATGTCTAATTTTGAATTACGAGCTGCATTTAATACTTTGCATTGTGAAGCTAAAGAAGCCTTTAAAAGGCTTGCCTCAAATAAACAAATTTTTGTTCACTTAGAACAAAAGATTCATGAGTCCGAAAGAAAACTCAAGGCACTTAAGGCTTCCATAGTGGAAAGTACTAAAGCAGGTTGTGAGGACCTTAGAAGTAGAATAATTAACTTTGGGTGTGGGACTTGTTACATTTGGCAAAATGAAGTTAGAACCCTAAATGCCAAACTTAACAAGGCTCTTGAGCCCAAAATTACTTTTGTTATCGATAAATCTGATTTTAGAAAAAGTATTGTGAATCCATATCAAAAATACAAATATGTTATAAGGGATCAAGATAACAAAGGAAATTCAAAAGTTAATTTTTCTTGTCTATATTGTTGCAAGAAAGGCCATTCCATTGTTAAGTGCCGTTTTAGGAGATTTCTAGTTCCTAAAGGCGTTTATCAATGGTTGCCCAAATGCGACCAGTTTGTTACTCATGACTTAGAACCCAATAAGCCATTGGGTACCTCCTCTTGCTAATTGCTTTTCTATAGGTACAATGTCTTGAGAACACCAAGAGAAGATGGGTTGTCGATAGTGGCTGCTCAAGACACATGACAGGAGACATATCTCTCTTCATCGACTTCGTGGCCAAGAAGAAGGGGTATGTAACCTATGGAGATAATAACCTCGGTGCAATACTTGGTAAATGTAGTGTAGGTAACCCTTCTTCCACTACTATATCTGACGTATTGCTTGTCGAAGGTCTTAAACATAATCTAATTAGCATTAGCCAATTATGCGACAAAGGATATAATGTATCATTTTCTAAATAATGTTGCAAAATTGTGCATAATGATGAAAAGAAGAGTATTTTTAATGGCTTAAGAGTAAATAATGTCTATATGCTAGACTTGAATGAAGTATCATTAAAAAGTGACAAATGTCTCATGACAATGAGTGAAGAATCATGGTTATGGCATATACGTTTAACACATGTTAACTTTGACTTGCTCAACAAGGTAGTATCCAAAGATCTAGTCCTAGGTCTCCCCAAAATAAAGTTTACCAAGGATCACCTTTGTGATGCTTGTCAAATGGGAAAGCAAACGAGGATATCTTTTAAATCCAAAAATATTGTTTCAACTACGAAACCTCTTGAGCTTCTCCATATGGACTTATTTGGGCCATCTAGAATTAAAAGTCTAGGAAGAAACTATTACGGTTTCGTAATAGTGGATGATTTCTCTAGATTCTGTTGGACTATCTTTTTGGCTAGCAAGAGCGATACATTCGCTGCCTTTGAAAGATTTGCTAAACTTTCCCAAAATAAATTAAACACAAACATTGTGTCAATTAGAAGTGACCATGGAGGTGAGTTTGAAAACCATTTATTTGAAGAATATTGCGGTAATCATGGAATTGATCACAACTTCTCCGCTCCACATACTCCTCAACAAAATGGGGTTGTGGAGCGCAAAAATCGTATTTTAGAAGAGTTGGGGAGAACCATGATCAATGAAAGTGGATTACCGAAATATTTTTGGGCCGACGCCATAAGTACGACATCTTATGTTTTAAATAAGGTGCTCATCCACCCCATCTTAAACAAAACACCGTATGAAATTTTGAAAGGGCGCAAGCCAAATGTATCTCACCTTCATGTTTTCGGTTGCAAATGTTTTATGTTGAATAATGGAAAGGAAAACTTAAGAAAGTTTGATTACAAGGCTGACAAAGGTATCTTCCTCGGATACTCTTAGTCAAGTAAAGCCTATAGAATTTACAATAAGAGATTACTTACCTTCGAAGAGTATGTGCATGTAACTTTTGATGAATCTTATCCGAGAGACGTTGGAAAAGGTAGTGTTGTTCACGGTGCAGGTACATCTACAGAAGACATACTCAAAAGGGTCGAGCCGAGAATTTATCAACCTGACCAAGCCAAAGTTGAGGAGGAGAAAGATGTCTGCCATGAGGAAACCGAGGAAGTTCATCCTTTTACAAAAGATGATCTCCCTCCAGCTTGGAAGTCTTCCAAAGACCATCCAATCAACAACATCCTCAGTGATATCTCAAAAGGAGTTACAACTCGATCTCAGAAAAGTAATTTATGTTATCACTTCACTTTCGTTTCACAAATGGAACCTAAAAACCCTAAAGACGCCTTACTCGATGAACACTGGTTTTTATCCATGCAAGAGGAACTTAATCAGTTCAAGAGAAATGAGGTTTGGGACCTTGTCCCTCCTCCGCGAGGTTATCGAGTAATCGGCACCCGATGGGTGATTAGGAACAAGTTAGACGAAAACGGGGTAATAACCCGAAACAAGGCGCGTTTAGTCGCGCAAGGGTATAACCAAGAGGAAAGCATCGACTATGAGGAGACTTCTGTGTCGGTTGCCCGACTCGAGGCTATACGCCTTTTACTTGCCTTCTCTTGTGCGAAAAACTTTAAGCTATTTCAAATGGATGTGAAAAGTGCATTCCTCAACGACTATATTAATGAAGAAGTTTATGTTGCACAACCTCCGGGTTTTGAGTCTCATGAATATCCCGATCATGTTTTCAAATTAAAAAGAGCCTTATATGGACTCAAACAAGCTCATAGGGCTTGGTATGAGCGATTAAGCAAATTTTTACTTGATCAAGGGTATTCAAGAGGCAAGGTCGACACAACTTTCTTCAATAAACGTCAAGGAAAACACTTAATTTTGGTACAAATTTATGTTGATGATATTACATTTGGGTCAACTAACATGAATCTCGTGAGAGAGTTTTCTAACCTTATGCAGGGGGAGTTCGAGATGAGTATGATGGGAGAACTCACATACTTTCTCGGATTACAAATTAAACAGCTTGAGGAAGGAAAACTTGTGAGTCAAACGAAGTACTATTTAGAACTTCTCGAGATTTGACATGGCAAACTCCAAGGCCATTGACACACCTATGTCGACATGTGAAAACATAAACAAAGATGAAAGTGGTAAGGATGTAGAGGTAAAAAGGTATCGAGGTATGATTGGCTCACTTCTTTATCTTACCGCCTCTAGACCCGACATTATGTTTAGCATGTGCATGTGTGCTCGATATCAATCGGCTCCTAAGGAATCCCATTTAAAAGCTGTAAAGCGTATACTTTGCTACCTATCCGATACTCCGAAGTATGGGCTATTGTATTCTAAAGTAAATGATTGTTCGTTGGTAGGCTTCTCCGACTCCGATTTTGCCGGGTGCAAATCGGATAGGAAAAGTACTAGTGGTACTTCTCACATTTTTTCAAATTCTTTGGTTAGTTGGCATAGCAAGAAATAAGTTTATGTTGCCTTGTCAACCGCTGAAGCGGAATACGTTGCCGCCGACAGTTGTTGCGCTCAAGTCTTGTGGCTTAAGCAACAATTGTTGGATTTTAACCTCAAACTTGAACATATTCCTATTTTCTGTGAGAACACAAGTGCCATTAATCTTACCAAAAATCCGGTGTTGCATTCACGCACCAAACATATCGAAATTCGACACCATTTTCGTAGGGATCATGTAGAGAAAGAGGATGTTATTTTTGAACATGTTAACACAAAAAAATCAACGAGCGGACATTTTCACAAAGCTTCTATCCATTGAACCTCTCTTTCATATCCGCTGAGAACTTGGCTTTCTCGATATTTCGGATCGTGTGTCATAATATTGCTTGTACATCTCTTATTCATTTATGATTATATTATTGTACATCTAAAAAATTAAGGTGGTTGTAAGTACAATTGTATAATTCATCTAGCTACCTTGACATAAAGGTGATGTGGTTCCTTATCTCTCTCTCTCTCTCTCTCTCTCTCTCACTAATTTCTCATGTTTATAAGTTGTATCACATGATAAATATTGTCAATATGACGTATTCTATGTATCATGTCTTTTTGATTGCTTGATAGTGGTGTGGCATTGTATTTATGCATAAATTGTTGCTCATCTGTGCATAAAAATGAAAATATGCAAATTTTACTTGCATGAGTCGACCGTAACAGGGCAATGGATGGCGCGCACATATAACTTTTTACATTTCTCAATTTTCAAACAGTATGCGTCGACGCATGCAGAGAAGCGGTCGACGCATCGCGCGAAAATTCATATTTTTTGGACCAAAAACGTTCAAACTTCTTTTAAAATTCAAATTTGGTCTTCTCATTGATTGTGCATTAACCTAGATACATTGTAAGTTGCATCTACCTACTGCCTAATGATTCTTGTCCTCTCCTCTTTCCAAAACCCTAAATAACCTCTATAAAAGGGGGCAAAGTCTCATTCTCTCTCCACACATCATCTCATTACCTCTTCTATCACTTTCCTCAAACTATCATCCATGGCCTCCAGAAGAATCACCGGTAAGAGAACCTCAAGAGTATCATCATTCGGATCCATTCCGGTGACAGTCGTGTCGCTTATTCCACCACCTCTTACAGAAAATTTCAACAAATATTTCAGCAAACGGGCCGTGGTGAAACAACATGCATATTATTGAAACTCGGCTGAGCGCATGCATCTTACTCATGTCATCTCTCTGCTGGATTTCTAAGGTATCAACAATTTCTTGGAATGTAATTCGAAGTATAGTGAAGATCTTGTGCGTATCTTCTACACATGCATCCACGACAAGTTCAGAGGCTCTCTTTTCCACTCCCAAATCGGTACTACAAAGGTTAGTCTAAATTCTGCTGTTTGGAGAAAGTATTTCAATTTGGATCTTGATGGTTATAAACCTCTGTATGAGGTAAATGGTACTCACACAATGGCTGGATATGATTTTAAGAATGCCTTAAACTCAATATTGAAAAGGCCATATCCACCTCAAATTATGGCAAGTGATGCGTTCCCAAGAACAGTCACCGCAGGTAAATTGAAAATAGCAGATAGAATTCTACAATGGATCGTGGCGTGCATTTTGCAGCCCAAGAAAGGAGGACTCTCTCGTGTAGAGCAAGCAGAGGTTCATTTAATGTATCTTTTGAAAAACAGAATCAAGATCAACTGGCCCTTCTACATTGCTAGTCGAATGTATGCTCAACGAGATTCCGGTAGGGGTACCGCTCTCGCGTATCGCTAATTTATACAAGAGATTCTTACAACTGCTAAAATTGAATTTCCAGATTTTCATTACACATCACTCACGTCCGACCAAGAGTTTTGTCAGAAAACTCTTTCAATGATGGGTTACTTTTGGTCCCAAGAGCAAATGACGTACAAATTCTTTGGCAAGGCAACTGCTCGTCGAAATGAAGTAGAATCAGATGGAAGTGAGGAAGACAGTGAGGAAGAAGAAGTAGAAGAAGAGGAAGACGCAGACGACAACCAAGAGGAACGACACATTCATCATCAAATGGACACCGATCAACATATCAATGAAGATTAGGTGCACCATACCGCTTCAACCAAGGATGAAAATGATCAGGGATGGGGCCAATGACAATACACAGGGTGGACGACAATCCTCTGAAGCACCTCCTTCTTCTCCACAACCACAATCCTCTGAAATTCTTGACATGATGAGGTTTATGCATTTAGAACAACAAACCTTTATGAGGGCTCAGGACGAGCGGTTTGCTCAAATCAATAGCCAACTCCAAACGCAAAATCAAAGGTTAAATACTTTTTCAACAAATATGGATGCAATGTTCGAGGCTCTAGCTGCCTCAAATGAACGCCAGGAATAGGCCATATCTCACACCATTAACCACTTGAACAACGTTGTTGTGCAGTTTACCGACTTGGCCGATCCATACCGCAACCCACATTTCTATGGGAGTGGACGAGGATATTAGTGCATGTTTGCATCTTATTATATGTGTTGTTTTTTTGTGTGCTTTATTTCTTAGTTTCTTCATGTAACAATGTTTGCACTTTAAATTGTCATATGTCTTTTTGAGCTTCTATTGTACCTTGTTTATTAATATATGATATTTTTATTCTTTGATATCTTGTTCATTGACAGTATTTTATGTGAATATTTGTTGATATGAGTTATTACCTGTTGAGCATTTAGGTGATTTGAACACCAAATTCTTAACCTATCTCTTTCTCTTTTTGATGTTGTCAAAGGGAGAGAGCTGAGTGAGCCAAGCCAAGACAACAGTTATAACAGCTTGATACTTTGAAGAAGTATAGAATGGAAAAAGGAAGACTTTGTGAATTGGGCATTAAGCAAGGGGGGCTATTAACATTGGGCATTAAGAAAGGGGGAGGTTTCTAATATTGCACATTGCTCACGTTGGCTTCGCACGTTTTGTCATCATAAAAAAGGGGGAGCATGTGAGGGCAAATCCTCATGTACCATACATACTTGGGTTTCGATAATGACAAAAAGCAATCATGGATGACTCGGTCTTTCGACTCTACCACCACAAGGCAAATGCATATCACATCTCTCATATCTTTCTTATGTCTATCTAACTTGCCATATTAAGATTCAATATAGGTGGAAGATCATTGGTTATGCCTGGAAGCACAAAATCCACAAAAACAAGCATTTGTACAAATCTTCAGGCTTTGAGTCGACCACAGGTTGACGCATGGTCAGCGCATGGAGTAGTGCAATTTCCCACGGGTCGGCGCATGCTGACCTATGGTCGACGCATGCTGTTAAGATTTTGAATCTGCCTAAAAATGCAGACTATGCATCGACGCATAGTCCTGCTATGGTCGACCGTTCGCTCGTTTATGCTATTGTTGAAGACTTTCCACTTTGATTGAAAAGTGGTTAAGACTGTTGGTTTTTGGTTACTATATATAGAAGTTTTTTGTTCTTTTCTCATTAATAATTGAAACATTAAGTCAATTGCACAAGAACAAGAAAATTGAAATAGGTGCCCTAGTTCTCTTCATCTTCATCCTCAACATTTCACAACACAACAATTACACACAACAATTTTTGTTGTGCATTGTGGTCTGTTCAAGTTGATAACGTCCAAAGCCATCGATTGGAAATCAGGTTCGGGTTGACTTTGGGGTAGGTTTTTCTTGAATAAAACCTTGAAGGTTTTTGCCTCCAAGATTCGTCGAATTTGGGGGTTTTAGGTACGAATCGTCTCTACATCATTCAGCTGAGTGAAGGTGATTGAGGAACGGTGTGTTTAATCAATCTAGTAGCGGTAATCGGTGAATTGCGTAGGAGAGATTCGGGTTCGATTTGTTGGTGTTTGAGATCAGCCGGGCCGGGGTTTGAAGAACGCAAGGTTATTCAACAAAGGGGCTGTAATTGGAGGTCTATTCATAACAATCGGAGGACTTGATTCAACTTAAATCAAGGAACAAGGAGAGAAAGCATTATCAACAACCAGAGAGTTTGTTTGTATATTTTGCTTGTCTATCCTTGTATAAACGTTTCAACTCTACAGGTGATATCTATATTATATCGAGCTCAATTCTAGTTTTAGAATTGAGGATAGACATACCCCGAAGCGAGGACGGCGGGGGAACTGCCTCAACAAATCTTTGTCTCCTTTACTTTTCAGCACTTTCATTTTTGCTTGATAATTGAGTAATTTTAGTATAAGCAATTTTATCAAGTTAGCATTGGTTTGAGTAAGTGATTAACACTGTTTTTAACTCTAGTACAATAGTGTATTGTACAAGGAAGCTAGAGTTACTTACTCAAGGCAAAACTCACTTGGAGTGCCTCGCACGCCAAGTGTTTGATAAATTGTCTACACCAAAATTCACTTGTATTGTTTACATATTTTGGTTGGCATTGTGTAGCATTGAAACTAGTCTTACTAATTAGTGATAATTAATCAATTGATAGTGTGACCAGTGTGGTGATTCTATTTGATCATTATCATTTCCATAAGGCTAGACGCATATCCGGTCTTCTAATATTAGTTCGTTATAGACAGTATTTTTCCACAGCCGCTTCCGCATATCAAATATTTTAAAAACCAATTTTTAATTGGTAGCGCCGACTGATTTTTTAATTGGGATCTATTCAACCCCTCCCCCCTTCTAGATTCGTGCCATCTTCTAACAGGTTTGACCACTATGAAGGTACTACATGCCCAAAAAACCATCTGATCATGCACTACCGAAAAATGGATGGTCATGTTGATAACGACAAGCTGATGATACACTATTTTCAAGATAATTTGAACGGTGCTTCGTCAAAGTGGTATTTGGGCCTAGATCAAAATTGTATTAGGTGCTTCCAAGTTCTTTCTGATGCTTTCATTAAGCATTATAAATACAATATGGATTTGGCGCCAGACAGAAGACAACTGCTGAGCATGTCGCAGAAAAGCTCTGAATCTTTCAAGGAATATGCACAAATATGAAAAGAGACTGCCTCTCAGGTGGAACCTCCTTTGTCAGATAAAGAGTTAGCACACTGGTTCGTCGATACTGTGCGACCATAGTTTTATGAGAGAATGGTGAGTAGTGTCACTGCCAGTTTTTCTGATTTGGTGGTTGTAGGATTCAAGGTAGAGTTGGTCTGAAAATGGAAATCTAAGCAGTTCAGTTGGAAGTTCCAATGGTGTGACTAACCATGCCAAAAAGCCTCCAAGCAGTTTTCATAATAAGAAAGAAGGAGAAACCAATGATGTAATATATGTCCGTAAAAGAAATTCATCTCGGAAATAACAACCACAACAGCAATAATAATAGTAATTCATTTGAAAACTAACGTATCAGTTTTCCCCTCAACCATATGTAGAATCTGTTACCCCTACCTTCAATTAACAAGTGCTCGTGTTTCAACAAGCTTCGCCAGTTCCTCAGTATCAACAAGCATCTAACGCTTCTCAAAGGAATTCGGCTCAACACCAGAATAATCAAGGTAGAAGGAAGAGAGGGAGACCTCCTATAGCTCTGATCCCTATGAATTATACAAGAATGTATGCGTTCCTCATTGAGCAAGGCTTGGGACTACAAGGCCTTTGGGCCCTCCTCCAAATCAACTTCCACCTTTTTAAAATTCTAACGCCCACTGTCCTTTCCACGAGGGAGCTCCTGGACATGATCTTGAAGGTTTCTGTGCCTTAAAACATATTGTAAGAGAATTTATTGAGAAGAAGATTCTATCTTTCAATGATACAAGTCCAAATGTGAAGGGTAATCCTTTGCCCACCCATGGGGCATCTGTTAATGCTATATAAGAAGAAATTGATGAAGTCTTGATCTGTGATGTGAAGGACATCAAAAATTCATTGCCAGAATTCCATGCAAAATTGGTTGAAGTTGGTTTAGCCAAGGTGTGTTAGAAGAATTATTCTGAATGTACTGTTCAGTCGAAGGGGTGTGAAGGAGTCCAAAGGGACGTCCAAATTTTAATTGACCAAGGTGTATTTCAGATTAGCAAAAGTGTGAAGAAGAATGTGGTAGATACAATTGAGCAAGTGTTCAATTTACCAACTCTTCTGTTCAATATGGTCTAGCCTACTCGCAATGAAGTTGAACCTGTCTTTGAATTGCCTATACCAGTTTCCAATCTTCCAGATCTAGTTGTGACTCCTATTCAAAGTAAGAAGACTATTCATGTTCCGAAAGCATTTTTTGAGCGAAGACCCACTCCTTTTATTTACAAGAGTATAAAAGTTGTGCCTTGGAATTATGAAGTGACTCGTGGTAATCAAAAATCTATGAATCCAGAAAAAGGGCTAAAGGTTGTTAAAGGTGAGGTGACATACATAGTAGGGCCGAGCAGAATGACCCATAGTGGTTGAATTTATAACCCTCCAATCCATGTGATACCTCAGACGTCTAAAGAAACCACTACTAATGTTCCCTCAAAAGACAAAGAAGTTGTCTCTTTCGAGGAAGATGAAGAATTATTCAGAATCATAAAGAAAAGTGATTACAAGGTTGTTGACCAATTACATAAAACACTATAAAAAATATCGATAATGTCTCTCCTTATATGCTCTCTCGCACATCACAGTGCTCTGTAGAAGATTCTTACTCAAGCTCATGTGACATAGGATATCATCATTGAATAATTTGATGGAGTGATAGCTAACATAACTGCTTGTAATACATTAAGCTTCGATGTGGGGGAATTGCCCAAAGAAGTTAACAATCACAATCGTGCCTTGCAAATTTCTTTTAAATGTCAAGAGGAAACTTTGGCTAGGGTATTGGTAGATATTGGATCATCCTTCAATGTGTTACCCAAAAGGACTCTCACAAAGCTTGCATATGTAGGAGTGTCGCAAATGCAAAAAGGGCCGGCAGAAACAAACAGAAGAGTCGCCACCGAATGTTATTTATCCCAAAGAGGTGGAAAGGAAACGATCGAAGAAAACCTAAAAGAATGGGAAAATGCAAGGTCAACAAAACCAAATCTTGGGTTCAGGAGTCCGTTACCCAAGGGGAAGGTATGAGCACCCCTCATGTCCGTTGTACTCAACGCGATCCATGCTTGTTGTATATCAAAAAGGGTGAGTTTTCTAAAAGCTACTGCTAAACGAGGGATGAAAAAGAAAAAGGAGATTCGATAGGACATCGCTGCCCTATGCCTACGTATTCCCTCGTGTAATAGGAAAGTCAGACTCAACAAAGTTCGGAAAACTATGGGTAAAAGGGGGAAGGTTGCTCGCCAAGACATCGTCGTCTTGTGCCTACGTATCCTCATTTGGTATGAGAAATCAGAGCAAGCGTAGTTTGGGAAACTAGACCACTGGTTGGTTAAGTTTTTTTTATGAGCGACGTTAAGTTCCTATTCCAGTACTTAGGGACGATGCTTGTTTGCGGTAGAACAGAAAAGTAACGTACCCTTTTCTGAAAATGATTTAAGAACAATCCCGAAGGATAAAAAGGTTTGAATTTGGTTTGCGAGTTTTAGTGAAGTGAGTTGAATTTGTTTGAGATTCACGTTGCACTAAAGACTATGACATAAGAGCGAATAAGTCGCATATCTCCCAAGGGCATACACTAAATACTCTAGACAAGTGAGGAGAAACCCCCTCACTCACCATTTCTCATATACTTAAGGCTCGTGGCACACAATGTTCATCATTCTTTATTAAGTGTCTTAAGAGTGTTTGAGATGAGAAGAAAAGACACAAAAGAAAACACTAAAGGAAAGCTGAAAACCCTAATGTTGCCATACAAAATGGTCCTAAGGTTAAGATGAAAAGGAAATCTACCTAATGTTATCATGTAAAGGATGGACCTAAAGTTGAGATGAAAAGGAAATCTACCTAATGTTATGATGCAAAGTATTGAAAGCCTAATGTCTCTCCTACTCCCATCTTAAACAGAGGGACTAGGAATCCTAAGGGATCATGTGAGCAAGCACAAGTAAACACCAATCAACTTAATCATAAATGAAAATAAGAATGAAACTTAGACAAGTTCCAAAAAGAAAAGAAAGATGAAGAAAGAAGAAGAATGAAGAATGGACAAACAAGAAGTTATTATCCAACCAAGGTGAAGACAACAAGCTCATTCATTTCAATCTCAAACAAAGCAAACATCATCAAGTCAATAAAAAAACATTTACTACTATAAAGCAAGATGAGATGAAGTCAAATGGCACAAGAAACAAGGTAAGGCAGCAAGCACAACATATCATACTCAAGTCATATTAATGATCAGAGGGCACAAGGCAACAAGTCATGCATACCATCCAAAAGCAAACCACAGGTCAAAACAAAACAAGCATGCATACACGAACCATCTCAAAAGGGAAAAGAATGAGAACATGGCATGAAAACAAAGTGAAGCCAAACACCAACATGATCAACAAGTTTAAATTCAAGCATGAGCACACAAGGGATCATACAAGTTGAAACCAAACATGCCTCAAGAGGAATCACACATCAAATCATCCATACAAGAGAAACAACCATCAAAAAAATATCAAACACTCAAAAGACTTGAGGAAAGATAGAAAAGCACCCAATCATGGATTAAAATCAACATCAAACCAATTTACAATTTTAAAATCAATTAAAAAAACAAATAAAAAGGCAAATAAAACCTAAAAAAGGATGGAAAATAGTTAAACCTCAAACAAAAATCCAAGAACATCACCATAGGTCAAAAACCATCATAGGACCGTGTGCTAATTTCCTCATAATTTTAAATGGCTCAAAAATAGTTTTAAAATAATTAAAATTAACCAAATAAATAAAAAAATACATGGAAAATAGAAAAACCAAAAAATAAAAATCAAAGAAAATCACTATAGGTTCAAAACCATCATAGGATCATATAATATTTTTCTCATAATTTTAAAATGTCTAAAAACAATTTTAAAATAATTAGAATTGGCTCAAAGAAATTAAGATTCAAGAAAAATAGCAAATGGAAAAAAAAAGCACAATAATAAAAATCAAAAAGAAAAATAAAAGGAAATTTTAGAAAATATTTTGATATTTTTCATATTTAAAAATGAATTTTCTATGAATTTCTGAAAATAAAATGAATTTAAAAAAAATAGAAAAAGAAAATAAAACAGAAAAAATAAGATGCGTTGGATCTGGTTTCATTAAATGACATGGCTAATCCAAGGGGCAGAAAGCGCGCATCCACGGTTGATCTGAATCAATCTCATCATTTCCAACCAACGAAAGTCAAACACACCAGATTATAATAAGCGGCATGATGGACGATGAGATCATCATCTTCAACCTCCAGCCACTAAGAAATCTCAGAGAATTACAGAAATTCAAAGGTCCTTCAAACCATAACCATTTGAGCTCATAGGAGTTTCATCTGATGCGTCTTTTCAAGACGATCTCAACCATATCATCGCATCATATTTCTTTAAACCATAGCTCACTCGATTTGAAAAAAACCAGAAGAAAAAGCAAACACAAATTTGAAAATTGAACATCAAAACTCAACCAAAACTAAAATCTAACAATCCTAACAGCATCAGCACATCAAAGACTACCTCTTAGCAACAAATTTGAGTTGAAATGGTTAAGAATTATACCTGTTCAAGTTCAACTTCAGAGCTATGAAAATGGAGTCCTCAAGCTTG
Organism: Lathyrus sativus; assembly: GCA_963859935.3. Classification (NCBI taxonomy): domain Eukaryota; kingdom Viridiplantae; phylum Streptophyta; class Magnoliopsida; order Fabales; family Fabaceae; genus Lathyrus; species Lathyrus sativus. The sequence continues at coordinate 131,503,986 of OZ012739.1, forward strand.
ATTCAGGGCATGATCCTTCAAGTTCTTGAGCTGGTTAACTTCACAAAATGTTGGCGAAGCTAATTGAATGGAGAATTTGAGTGATTAAGGTGTGGAAAGGAAAATTCGAAGTTCAAGCTTAAGAGTTCAAATGGGATCTCAGCAAGGTGATTCTGGCTATCAAAGCTTGTCAAAATGAGTGGAATGAGTCCCTTATTTATAGGAGAATCTTTTTAAATGTTGAGGGAGGATGAATGATGTCAATTTCAACAAATTCGTGCACACCTGCAGCATGAGCAAAGTGTGACTTGAAAGTTGTCAAAACTCACTTAAACTTTTCATTTCAAGGCTCTAATTAACCAAGGAAAGTTGGTTAATCATGTTTAGATTGAATATGTGGCTTAATTTGGTTATTAGAGTCTAATTCAAACAAAATCAATTCTGACTTGAAGTGAAATTACAACTTTTAAATTCAATTTTTGCCAACATGGTTCTCACAACGTAGGAGGCTTTTTGAGATGATTCTTCTTGCATTGGATAGAGGATGATGCAATCCTTGCAATGTGAAAAGAAAGTATTGATTTGGAAATCTGAGTTGAGAGATATGATCCTTCAAATCAGCTTGCATGAAAAGGTTCAAAATTGCAAAACACTTAGAAAAATTTTAAGTCTTTTTAGGGACCAAAAATGACCTATAATATTTTGACAAAAACCAAGACCTTTCATAGGTTTTTAGCACTTCCACCTTGAATCAAAGTTGTAGAAGGCATCTTCAAGTTCATTTTAGTAAAAGAATGGACTCCAAATGATGAAAATTGACCAAGTTATGACCTTTTAAAGTTGACTAGAAAATCCTTCCAAAACTCAAAATGACCTATAATGTCTTCAAACTTTTGATGACCTTCCAAGCATAATTGAATCTTTCCTTGCTGTCATACCCCAAATTTTGACCCCTAGATTTCATTACCATTATAGGAGCATCAGGCATTTTTTCCTAACCCTAACCTTGTCTCATGTTTTGTTGTTGTTAAATTCATCTGAATTAGGGTTTTGCACATGTGGAATAAAGAAGATTATTGCCTGATCAGTCAATGTTTTGGATTGATCATTATTAAATCAAGTTTCCATAAATTCAAGGAGCTTATATTAAAAAATAATCAAGTGTTAATTGATCTCATTGCAAGTCAATTGAAGCGCAATTTCATCTGACCCCAAATTAGGGTTTTCAATAGGAAAAGTCAACTATGCCTTTGACTTTGGATCCAAACATGATCCCAAGCCTTGGGAAATGATTTAATATGTTCATACACATCCTTGAAGCCTACTTATGGTGTTTGAGAAGTCCCAAGTGACAATTATTTTGAAGATCACACAGTTGAATTCATCTGATTCATAGTTCATCTAACAAAGTCAACTCTTTGACTTTTAGGGTTTATGGTTCAAATTGGAGCATCCAAACCAAATTTCATCAATATGTGTTCAATCCATGAGTTTTATCATGAGAAATCAAGATTTGAGAGGTTTCTTGCAAAAGAAAAAAACTTGGAATTTTTCTATGTGTGGAAAAACCCTAGTTTTGATACCAACTTTGAAAGGCCATAACTTCCAATTCACACATCCATTTTATGAGCTCCAAAGATCAATGTGTAGATCTTCTCATGTACTGCAAAAGTGTCCTAGTGACCTATGCGCAAAAGATGCTTATATTTTGAGTTATGAAGCTTCAAAGTTTGGAAGAAATTCAAAAACACTTAGAAATTTCCAAGACAGTTTTGGTACTTCATTTTTTAGTCAACTTCAAGGCAAATTTTCACCAAGATCCCTTGAGATTCAAGATTTTCACCTAACATGAAAGTTGTAGATAATGTTTAGGGCTTTCAAAAAAGTACAAGAACTCCTCCATAGCATTTGTGAGCTAGGAGTTTCAAAGAGAGGAAGTTGAGGTCCAAAGCTTGATTTCCAAGTCATTTTCATGCCAAGGCCACTTGCAAAACCATCCAAATCTGCAAGATCCTTTGAGTATCAACCTTGAAACTTTCATATCCACTTGAGATCAGATGTTTGAGAAATTTTGAAGTCATTACACAAAGGTTTGAAGCTTGATTCAAGATTCATACCATTTATGGAAGTTTTGGCATAAAGGTGTAACTTCCATTTGCATAAAGCATGAAACTTTCCATGAAATTAGTCTTTAGCCTCTCAAACTGTCCTCTCTGCACTCAAACACTCTTTCAAAGCCAGAAAGATCTCAACTACTCAAGATTTGGTGTACCTTTGCCTTAGAACCATGAGAAATATCCAAATCACCAAGTTGGATTTCAACCAAACCAACTTATAACAAGTTGGAAATTCTGATTTCCAACCTTGCCCTATAAATAGAGGTGCAAGTCATGACTTCAAAAAAGTTTTGGAGGAAGGGAGAAAGGGATAAAAACCAGAGAGCACTCTTGAACTAAGCATCTTGCAACTAAAACACCTTTTATGCAAAAAAAAACATCATATTTGTTAGTTCCATGATTCTATGATTGGCTAAATTTTGGTAAAATATGATTCTACACTGATGTTAAGTAAGATGTTATAACATCTTCATCAACTGTTATGACAGTACTACTGTCATGTGTTTCAAACAAGATGTCGAGACAAATGTCATGACATTTTTGTCTAGTACAGCAGGCGCTGCTACTTTATATCTCTTGACAGAGGTGTTTTGGTTTGATGAGATTTTCTTGGATATACCTCATCGTTATGCGTAGGTCAAGGAAATTTATTAGGACCAAAGTGCAGATTTAATTGGATTTCATAAAAAGGATCTTTGAGACTTTTTAGAAAACTATAAAATACTTGTTTCTATTTTTATGGAGAAGATTCTGCAGAAGATTTACAATGAGAAGATTTGGAATTTGATTTGATCAAATATGAGTTGGTTTTATTTATGAGAAGATTTGGAGTTCGATTTGATTTGATTTGATCAAATCTAAATTGGTGTTAATTATGAAAAGATTTGAAGAATTATCTTATGAAAATATTTGAAGAATTATTTGATTTAATTTTATCAAATCTGAGGAAGCTCTTGCTAAAGTCTAAGCCCATACTAGAAGAGTCTATAAATAAGGAATTACTAGACCTAAGGAAAACAAGCATTCACAACAAGAAGATCTTGGGTGCAAAATAAGGTTTAGGATTTTGAGAGTCTCTTGTGTGTGTAACTTTGTAAGTCACCCTTTGTATCTTTTGATGCATCGTGGTAGACATATTTAGATTGTAAATTGTTCACTCAAAGCTTGTAAGGAAGAGTGTATTGTTCTTGATTAAATATGTTAAGCAATATCAAGTATTGTCTTTGAAGAGTCTCTTCTAATGCATATTATTTTGTTGTTATCACTGTTGTGATTGAGGGGGAGTGATAGGTGTCTCATATCTAGGAGTGTCCTAGGTAGAAGTTGCATTGGGTAGGGATTAAGTGAGGGGTTGTAAACGAGGGAGTTTAGCTCTGAATTGATACTACTGATAGTGGATTTCCTTCCTGGCTTGGTAGCTCCCAGATGTAGGTGATGTTGCACCGAATTGGGTTAACAATTCATTGTGTTATTTATCTTTCTGCATTTAATATTCTGCTCAATTTAAATGGATTGTTTTGTCAGCCTGCAGATGTTACAACATATGTCATGACACTGTTAATTCTTAAAGTAAATCAAAATGCTCGAGTTATGTCCTTGTTATGTTTAAGCATAGATCAATGTCTAAGACATCTGAAATCTGCATACTAGAATTCCAATAATGCATAAACTCATCCAAAACCATTTCCAATCACAAAACCACCAAACAAACCATCCCAACACATCACAAAACATGTGTTAGAGGTGTTCAAATAATCACAACCATCCAAAACCTCAGAAGTCCAAAAGTCAACTCTCAAACCACCAAAATTTGACTTTTCTACATTTTCAAAGCCAACCCACTGTCCAAACCACTTCCAAACCTTCAAACACTTCAAACACCTTCCATAAATCATTACCAAGATGTTCCAAAGCAAGTTTTCCATTTTTAGCTTATTTTCATTGAAGTTCCTTATTGGTCATTTTTCAAACTTTTGCAAGAAAGGATACTCTGTTCCAACTATCATCACTTGATTCCAAGCATCCTAACAACTTTCTAAAGGTGTATTAAAGTTGTCCAAAGCATCACAACACATCTGTAGTGGCTATCTTGGGATTTGACTTTGAGATTCAAGAGGTAAGTTTACTTGAACTTTGAAACTTTCGTATCATGTAATGCTTTGATGTACATTGATTGTGAACATGTTTGTTATGTTGGATATAATGTGTTTGAACCGTTATTTAAGGCTTACCATGTGTGAATAAGCTTATGCTGTTAAAATTGCAAACCTAATGTCATTTTGATGCTTCTATCAGGTTTAGAAATGGAGTTGTTATCTGACAAAACCAATTATACCATTTTGATCCTTGTGAAATTCTGAGTGATTTTGATCTTTGGATCATTGAAATCCATGGAGAAATGAGTAAGTTGTGTATGCTTTTGCAAAACTGAATTTTAAAGGTTACCCAGCCAGCCATGGCGCATCTGCTAGGCCTCATTCTCATGTTTAGGCTTATCTATTTTTTAATGGGGGTGATACAATGGATGTATCACCACCCCAATGGTTTGCCATGCCCTTTCATGTACTATCTTGCCTTGCCAATCATAGGTTCGACCTTCCGGATCATCCTTTTTGTCATTTTTCATGATATTTTGATGATTTACTGTAAGAACACAGATTGTTTCTTAGTTATATCTCTATGTTTTGATGATAACACTTATGAATTTTGTATTCAAGAATTATATACTCTAAATTTGTTCTAGACTGTTTGCTACAGGTACTAAAGAAAATATTCTTAAAAGAGCAAATTTGGATCTGAACAATGTTATTATGAAAGACTTCATAGGTTCAAGAGCATCTTAAATGAAGATCTGAACGCTGCTCCCAGAAGAATCTGATTACTGTCTTTTGAAGATTCGGAAGCAGGAGCCTCTAAAGAGTAGAAGACTCTGCTCTGATGGATTTACACGCTCAAGCATACTAGCTGCACATACTCTGATTCAGCTCAATCTGAAGAACATCCAAGACTCTGAAGATTCAGATTCTAATGTTGAAAGCTGAACTTACTTAGTGAAGAAGATTTAAATATGTACGTTGGCTTATCTCAACAGCTCTTTCCTCTTTTGTGCTAGACACAAGGACACAGACAAAAAGGTTTTATCTGGGCATTCCATTCTAAGGAAAGTTTCTGCAAAGTGAAGACAAAAGGCATCAGGCTTGTTTCAGCACAGCCTCCAATGTAAAGACAAAAGGCTCCAGGCTTTTCTGCACAGCCTTCAACGTTAACAAGACTTCATGGATCTAAGTGCCTATATAAAGAAGTCCACTCCATCTTCTTCAGTATCGAACTTCTAGCAAAATCACTCATCAAAGCAAAACTCTCAAAGCTCTTATTATTTTATTTTGCTATAACATTGTTCTTAACTTAAGAGAAATATCACGGTTGTGATAACAACTTATTAGAAGCATTCATACTCTTGTAATAGTTTTACATTGTTTGTAAAAGGTTTTCCTTAAGAGGATCCAGTTGGGATCAGTTGCTCTTGAGAAGACTAAGAACAGTTGTTCTTAGGTGTTACTATTGTAATCTGTTTGATTAAATAGTGGATTAAGTCCTTGACAGAGAAAGGCAAATCACTCTTGAGAGGGTGTACTGGAGTAGTTGTATTCAACGAACCAGGATAAAAACAACTGTGTTTAAATCTTTGATTTTTAGTCATACTTATTCAACCCCCCCCCCCCCCTTCTAAGTAATTTTCTCACCTTCAGTTGGTATCAAAGCTCCAGTTCTGCGTGTGCTACCACTTAACCGTGTCAGTAAAGATCCAGTGAGAAAAGTTACTTTGTTATATATCTGTTTGTCATTATGGGTGACACATCTACATCTAACTGTAACAAATATGAAGGAGATAGAATCAGCACAAAGCCTCCCATGTTTGATGGAGAAAAATTTGATTACTGGAAGGACAGGATAGAAAGTTTCTTCCTGGGGTATGATGCTGATTTGTGGGACTTGGTTATTGATGGCTATGAACATCCTACAAATGAGGATGGCAAGAAAGTTGACAAAAAATCAATGACAGAAGTCCAGAAGAAGGATTTCAAGAATCACCATAAAGCTAGGACAATATTGCTTAATGCAATCTCTCATACTGAGTATGAGAAGATTACTAACAGAGAAACAACTCATGGAATGTTTGAGTCACTTAAAATGACTGATGAAGGAAATTCTCAAGTGAAGGAGACCAAGGCTCTGGCGCTTATACAGAAGTATGAAGCGTTCAAAATGGAAGAATCTGAAAATATAGAAACTATGTTTTCTAGATTCCAGATCCTTACTGCTGGTCTAAAGGTTCTAGACAAGGGATACTCTACATCAGATCACGTAAAGAAAATCATCAGAAGTCTGCCTACCAGATGGAGACCAATGGTGTCTGCCTTGAAGATGGCTAAAGATCTGAACAAGATCTCTCTAGAAGAACTCATCAGCTCACTGAGGAGCCATGAGATTGAGCTTGAGGAAGATGAACCTCAGAAGAAAGAAAAAGGTAAATCTATTGCATTAAAATCTAACAAAACTGCTAAAGCTTTGCAGGTCATTCAAGAAAGCTCTGAAGAATCTTCTTCTGAAGAAGAAGATGAGTTATCTATGTTGTCCAGAAGGATCAACAGGCTCTGGAAGCACAAGGGAAAGAAATTCAACAACTTCAGAAAATCTGATCATAGAAAGGAATCTTCTGGGCACAGAAGATCTGGCAAGAAAGAAGTTGTATGCTATGAGTGCAAAGAGCCTGGGCATTATAAGAATGATTGCCCCAAACTTCAAAGAGAAAAACCCAAGAAGAAGGTTGACAAAAAGAAGAAGGTTCTGATGGCAACATGGGATGACTCAGATGATTCTGAATCATCTTCTGGATCAGAAGAAGAATGTGCAAATGTTGCACTGATGGCCAGCACAGAAGATCAAGAGGAAGGAACCTCAGGATATGAATCAGATTCTGAATCTGATGATGATGCAGAAGAGGTAATGGCTAAACTTACCAAAGAAGAACTTACAAAAGTTTTAATATAAGTTCTTAAAAGTTACAACAATATCAAACTCAAATACAAGAAGCTGAAAAGCAATCTTGAATTTGAGATTGATCTTCTGAAGACAGAAATTGTTGAGCAAAAAGAAATTAATTTGAAAATAAAAAATGACTTTGAAATAACTCAACAAGAATCTGAATCTGAGGCTAAGTCATGTGAAAACATTTTAGAAAAATATGACTCTAGCTTTCGGAGATTCCTTACTAAGAGCATAGACAGAAGCAAGATGGCTTCTATGATCTATGGTGTTAGTGGGAACAACAGAAGAGGTATTGGATATGAATCTTCATCTGGAAGTAATCCAAAATCTGTTGACAAACTTCTCATCAAGAAGATTCCTCTGTACTCTCAATTTAAATTTGGTCATTTAAATGATATTAAACACACAAGCTCTGAGAAGAATACTTATGTGTTTAAACCCAAGGTAAGTCAAAATAAACATTATGTTGAAAAACAGAAGTTTAGACAAACCTACAAACCAACTAACCCCAAAGGACCCAAGAAGATCTGGGTACCTAAAAACAAAATAATTCCTGTTGCAGATGTTCTTAGCAGCAAGATCCGGACGCCAGTCATGGTACCTGGACTCTGGAGGCTCACGACACATGACAGGAGAAAGGTCTATGTTCCAAAGCCTGGAACTTAGATCTGGAGGCGACGAGAAGTTTGGAGGGAACCAGAAAGGCAAGATCATTGGATCTGGCACTGTTGGAAATGGTAAACTTCCCTCTATAACTAATGTTTTACTTGTTGAAGGTCTAAAACATAACTTATTGTCCATAAGTCAATTAAGTGACAATGGTTATGATATTACCTTTAATCAAAAATGTTGTAAAGCTATATGTCAAAAGGATGGCTCTATCCTATTTAGTGGTAAGAGGAAAAACAACATTTATAAAATAAACCTTTCAGAACTCAAAGTTCAAAATGTTAAATGCCTATTGTCTGTTAATGAAGAGCAATGGGTCTGGCACAGAAGATTGGGCCATATTAATATGAGACGTATATCTCAGATTAATAAACTTAATCTTGTCAGAGGACTCCCTGATCTGAAGTTCACTTCAGATGCTCTTTGTGAAGCATGCCAAAAAGGGAAGTTTTCTAAAACATCTTTTAAATCAAAAAATGTTGTCTCTACTTCCAAACCACTAGAACTACTTCATATTGATCTGTTTGGACCAGTGAAAACTGCATCCATCAGAGACAAGAAGTATGGATTAGTCATTGTTGATGACTATAGTAGATGGACATGGGTAAAGTTCTTAAAACACAAGGACGAGTCAGATGCTGTGTTCTTTGACTTCTGCAAGCAAGTCCAGATTGAAAAAGATTTCAAAATTGTAAAAGTCAGAAGTGATCATGGGGGTGAATTTGAAAATAAATATTTTGAAAAATATTTTTCTGAAAATGGCATTGCTCATGATTTTTCCTGTCCTAGAACTCCACAACAAAATGGGGTTGTAGAGAGGAAAAACAGGACTCTGCAAGAAATGGCCAGAACCATGATCAATGAGACAAATCTGGCAAAACACTTTTGGGCAGAAGCAATCAACACAACGTGTTATATTCAGAACAGAGTGTCTATAAGGCCTCTTCTGAAGAAGACTCCATATGAACTGTGGAAGAACAAAAAGCCTAACATTTCTTATTTTCATCCTTTTGGATGTACTTGTTATATACTTAACACTAAAGAAAATCTTAACAAGTTTGATTCCAAAGCACATAAGTGTTTCATGCTTGGTTATTCTGAACGCTCTAAAGGCTACAGAGTATTCAATACTGAAACACAGATTGTGGAAGAATCTATTCATGTAAGATTTGATGATAAGCTTGGCTCTGAAAAGCCAAAGCAGTTTGATAATTCTGCAGACAGAGAAGTGATTCTCACAGACTCTGAAGGATCAGAGGCAGAAAAGGCTAAAGAAAAGGAATCTGAAGCAACTCCAGATGCTATTCACCTATCTTCTCAATTAGACAACTTACACATTTCTGAAAGATCAAATGTCAGAGGATCTTCTTCCAGAATTAAGGCATCTCACCCAGAAGATGTGATCATTGGAAAGAAAGATGATCCAATCAGGACAAGATCCTATCTCAGAACATCTGAATCTTCATTGTTTGGCTTAGTATCAATAATTGAACCAACATCTGTGGATGAGGCTCTGAAAGATAATGAATGGATTATTGCCATGCAAGAAGAGCTAAATCAATTCACCAGAAATGAAGTTTGGGATCTGGTTCCTAGACCTAAAGGATTCAATGTTATTGGAACAAAATGGGTCTTCAGGAATAAGTTGAATGAAAAGGGAGAAGTAGAAAGGAATAAGGCAAGGCTGGTTGCTCAAGGATACAGTCAACAAGAAGGTATTGATTACACTGAGACATATGCCCCAGTGGCAAGGTTAGAATCTATTCGTCTTCTTATTTCATTTGCTGCACAGAATAACATCACTCTATATCAGATGGATGTTAAAAGTGCTTTTCTTAATGGTATTATAGAAGAAGAAGTATATGTCCACCAACCTCCTGGTTTTGAAAGTGAAAACTTTCCAGATCATGTTTTCAAATTAAAGAAATCTCTTTATGGATTAAAACAAGCTCCCAGAGCTTGGTATGAAAGGTTGAGCAACTTCCTTCTGAAGAAAAATTTTATCAGAGGAAAAGTGGATACAACTTTATTCTGTAAAACTGTTAAGAAAGATTTGTTGATTTGTCAAATTTATGTAGATGATATTATTTTTGGATCAACAAATATTACGCTTGGAAAGGAGTTTGCTAAATGTATGCAGGAAGAATTTGAAATGAGCATGATGGGAGAATTGAGATTCTTCTTGGGAATCCAAGTCAACCAGACTCCAGAGTGCACCTACATACATCAAACCAAATATGTTAATGAGCTTCTGAAGAAGTTCAACATGGTTGATAGCAAAATGGCAAAGACTCCAATGCACCCTACAAGCACTCTAGGTAAGGAAGAAGAAAGTAAGAAGGTAGATCAGAAACTCTACAGAGGTATGATAGGATCTCTTCTATACTTGACTGCTTCTAGACCAGATATTCTGTTTAGTGTCTGCTTATGTGCAAGATTCCAATCAGATCCTAGAGAATCACACTTAACAGCTGTTAAGAGGATTCTAAGGTATCTGAAAGGTACTACTAACATGGGTTTGTGTTACAGAAGATCTGATGAATTTTCATTAGTTGGATTTTGTGATGCTGACTATGCTGGAGACAGAGTTGAACGTAAAAGCACTTCTGGAAGCTGTCAGTTTCTTGGAAGTCATCTGATCTCATGGTACAGCAAGAAGCAACCTACTATTGCACTATCAACTACAGAGGCAGAATACATTGCTGCTGCTGGATGTTGTACGCAGATGCTCTGGATGAAGAGTCAATTAGAATATTATCAAATCTATGAGAGTAATCTTTCTATCTTCTGTGATAATACTTCTGCTATATGTTTGTCAAAAAATCCAATCTTGCATTCTAAGGCAAAACATATAGAAATTAAACATCACTTCATCAGAGACTATGTTCAGAAGGGTGTAATTAATCTAGCTTTTGTTGATACAGATCATCAATGGGCTGATATTTTCACAAAACCCCTTGCTGAAGATAGATTTAAGTTCATTCTGAAAAATATTTGTATGGATTTTTGTCCAGAGTAATATTTATCAGAGGCAACCTCTCAGATGCAAAATGTTTAATGATCTGAAGTATTTCATCTGACTATTTGTTCATTTATATTTATTCAATTATATTTGTGTGAAACTCTGAACTAACAAGCTCAAAAGATCTGAAAGTTGGAAACGTTTCATTTCTTGAGAGACATCAGATGCACATACAAAGCAAACACGTGTCACTCAGTATCTGAAACGATGGAGTGCTCAACTGAATTGACGTTTGAGGTATTGCTTTGAAAATCTCATTTTTATTGGTTTTCCCCCCAGCTGTCATAAATTTAAAGTGAAATGATTATTTTAATTAAATGTTGTCCAAACGTGCGTATGTGTCTTTTGTTGTGCCCAATGCTTGATTTTTGGATCTCTATAAATATCACCTATCACACTATTTTCACACTTTCCACATTCACTACATTCATGTGTTTCTGTTCTCTTTTCAAACTCTACCAAAACCCTAAACCTAAACCAAGATCTTCTTCTTCAATGGCTTCTACTTCAAACACTGCTGAAAAATCCAACAAGACTATAATGTACAAAGAACCAGAACGAACCTTATTTACTCCAGTGGCAGATCTTGAGGTCCTATGTGAGAGCTTCATTGATCTTGATTCATTAAAGGAAAATGGGTTTGACCTAACTCCTGCCATTAAAGCTCAAGGTTGGGAGAAATACTTTGAAAGATTGATGGGTCCTGTTTATCCATCACTGGTAAAGGAATTCTAGATTCATGCAAGCGCTGGTCCTAAGTTTATTCATTCATCGGTTCTTGGGATGGAGATAGTTATTACTGAGAAACTGATCAGGCAACTGTTCAGTTATACCGAATCTGATGGAGTTTCAAACCTTGCTTCTTCTCGTATTGATATGGCTAGTGTTTATGAAGAAATCACTATAGCTGGAATGCCATCAAGTAAGGTTAAAGATCTGAAACCCATCTATAGGATTTGGGCAAAGATATTTATGAGTACATTTTTTCACAGAAAACCATCCAATTCACCAGACTATGTGAGTTCGGAACATCTGTATTTCATGTACTGCATCAGCCAGAATGTCAAAGTGGATCTACCGTATCTAATCTTCAGTCATCTACTAACTCATGTCAAAGAAACCAGAGAGGAGGTAAGAGCTAAAGCTGGGAAATTTAGAACTTGGATACCCCTGGGAAGATTGATTTCAGACATCCTTGTTGAAAACAAGCTGGTACAGCATCTGACAGATGCAAAAATTACAGAAGATCTATCTTACATCATTGGATCTGAAATAAATGGACTCAATCTGAAAAGGATGAAAATCATTTCAGAATTGAAAGGACAACTAAGGAAGATAAACTCTGAAGAGGTCCAAGGCAGAAGAATTCCTGTGGAAGACTTTCCACTATTCAGTGCAGATGAACCAAAGGAATTTGTCTGGATGTACATTACAGAATGTCTAAAGGAAGGAATTCCTCTACCTGCTAATCTTGTTCAGAAACCAGGAGAAGAATTGCCCAATCTGATGAAGGAAAGGCGTAGTAAGAGGAAAGCTGAAGAAGGATCAGTTCAGAAGAAGAGAAAAGCATCTGAAGTTCCAAGAAAGAAGAAGAAAGAAGAAAAGAAAGCCAGAATTAGTTCTAGAGAAGCCACTCTAGAAGAGATCAGAGAAACCATTCATCAGGTATTAGCATTTGATCCTACACCTGCTGTTCATTCACCCCTTTCATCACCACAACTCTCTCCAAACCTTATACAAAGAACTTCTAAACCCAAACAGTCTGCCAATCTTTCATCTGAACCACTCTCCTCTGAACCAGTAAATTTACAACCATCTCCTGTACCAATTCCATCTGAACCACAACCTCAAACAATTCAATCAGAAATTCCACCAATAGAACCAACTCAACCAGAAAACACTCAAAAAGAAATTCCACAACCAACTATGTCACAACCAGAAAATCCCCAATTAGAGACTCTCCAACCAGAAACAATTATTTCAGAACAAAACCAACCAGAGACTGTTCAAACTGAACACTATGAACAAACAATTCCCTCAGAAGATCCAAATCTTTCTGACAATATTCTTGATATACAACCCCTCAATCAATCAATTATCATTTCTTCAACATCTGTTCACTCAGATGAATCTTCTGATTCATCTGATTCATCTGATTGTGATTCAGAGTCACTCAAACAAGCTCGTTCTGAAAGTGTTATGAAGGAACATCTTAACATTTCCATGTTTCATACTCCACCAAACTCTCCACCTCATCAACAACCATCTGAAATTCAACCATCTGAAACTCAAACATCTGGAACCCAAACCATTCCTCAACCACCTGAAACCAATCCATCTGAAACTCAGACTTTTCCTCCACCATCTGAACTCCCTCAATCTGACATCCACACTTCTCAACCACCATCACCACAACCAACTGAACCTACTCCTGTTAACACCCCTAATCCTTTTTCCTCTGAACAGTCTGAACAGTCAGATCTAGGATCTTGTGTTAATACTATGTTTGAAATTTTCAAAAAGGAGTTAGATTCTGAATATGATCGTGTTAAGGATGTATGCATGTCTAGTTTGGATCCAACTGTTTCAAATACTGCTTGGAAGCGCTTCATCTGGATGTTCAACAAAGCTGCCTTAAAAGTTAGAGCTAAATGCTCTAAGCTTGCTAAGACTAAATTTGTAGAATTAATCAAGGTAACTCTGATGAACATGCCTCCTCCTCCTCCTGTGTTACTTTTGGAAGCTGCTCCTCCAGTAGTTCCTGAATCTGAAATGGTTGAACAAGCTTCTGATGAAAATCAATCTGAAGGGAACCCTGCTGCTACTGCATCCTCTCTGTCTTCATCTGTGGTTGCAGAACTTGTGAATGATGTGAAGGATATAAAGGACTGGATGATCAAGCAAGAGAAGACAACTGATGAAATCAAGACCTGGATGTCTAAGCAAGAAGAGTCAGCTGCCAAGATGACAGAGCTTCTGACCCTTATTGCCTCTCGCCAGACTTAGTTTTATTTGTTGTTTTGCACATGAACTGCCTTTGTTGTTTACTTTTTGTTGTGTTATGTGTTTTGGCTTCTGCCTGTTTGACTGTGAACTTTGGTTTGTTTAATTGCATGATGATGTGTTTGCTCCTACATGCCTCTTTTCTTCTGTATCTTTCTGTCTTTGAAAATCTTTTTAATTATGACAAAAAGGGGGAGAAAAAGAGAAACTGAGTGTTCAACCTATAAGCAATTACTAAAACTGAAATTCAGACATTTTATTAACTTACTTTGAATTTAAGTCTTTCAGATTACATTGATATATCTGACATAATTCATTGAAGTTACCCTGAGACTGTTTCAACCAGAACCTGATCCTCCAAAGAAAATCTGAGTATTCAATCAACTTTGATAACTCTGATATCTTACTCTGATACATTTATTCTGAAAGAGAATTCAAGCAAGATGATAACCAGGCGCTCTGACTAAAGGAAGTCATATTTATCTGGCATCAAGATTTGATTCTGAACTCTTTCATCAAGCTCTGAATCTGAAATATACTTAATCAGAAAGGGAAGTATTCTATTCTATTGAAGTATTTATTTCAGGGGGAGATTGTTAATCTCAGGGGGAGTTATAATTCATACTCCTTATTGAACAAAATTTCTCATGTTTTGTCATCATCAAAAAGGGGGAGATTGTAAGAACACAGATTGTTTCTTAGTTATATCTCTATGTTTTGATGATAACACTTATGAATTTTGTATTCAAGAATTATATACTCTAAATTTGTTCTAGACTGTTTGCTATAGGTACTAAAGAAAATATTCTTAAAAGAGCACATTTGGATCTGAACAATGTTATTATGAAAGGCTTCATAGGTTCAAGAGCATCTTAAATGAAGATCTGAGCGCTGCTCCCAGAAGAATCTGATTACTGTCTTTTGAAGATTCTGAAGCAGGAGCCTCTAAAGAGTAGAAGACTCTGCTCTGATGGATTTACACGCTCAAGCACACTAGCTGCACATACTCTGATTCAGCTCAATCTGAAGAACATCCAAGACTCTGAAGATTCAGATTCTAATGTTGAAAGTTGAACTTACTTAGTGAAGAAGATTTAAATATGTACGTTGGCTTATCTCAACAGCTCTTTCCTCTTTTGTGCTAGACACAAGGACACAGACAAAAAGGTTTTATCTGGGCATTCCATTCTAAGGAAAGTTTCTGCAAAGTGAAGACAAAAGGCATCAGGCTTGTTTCAGCACAGCCTCCAATGTAAAGACAAAAGGCTCCAGGCTTTTCTGCACAGCCTTCAACGTTAACAAGACTTCATGGATCTAAGTGCCTATATAAAGAAGTCCACTCCATCTTCTTCAGTATCGAACTTCTAGCAAAATCACTCATCAAAGCAAAACTCTCAAAGCTCTTATTATTTTATTTTGCTATAACATTGTTCTTAACTTAAGAGAAAAATCACAGTTGTGATAACAGCTTATTAGAAGCATTCATACTCTTGTAATAGTTTTACATTGTTTGTAAAAGGTTTTCCTTAAGAGGATCCAGTTGGGATCAGTTGCTCTTGAGAAGACTAAGAACAGTTGTTCTTAGGTGTTACTATTGTAATCTGTTTGATTAAATAGTGGATTAAGTCCTTGACAGAGAAAGGCAAATCACTCTTGAGAGGGTGGACTGAAGTAGTTGTATTCAACGAACCAGGATAAAAATAACTGTGTTTAAATCATTGATTTTTAGTCATACTTATTCAACCCCCCCCCCCCCCCCCCTTCTAAGTAATTTTCTCACCTTCATTTACCATATAATGTTATGCTTTCACTATGTTTCCCAAAACCCGCATTAGCTAGTTTGGTAAAGTTTTAACCTTTGAGCCCAGGTGCGTGGGTTCAAGCCCTTTGGAGTGCGTTTCCATCTTTTTTATCACTTATTTTCACGATCTGCTTTGCAATTTGATTTGATCATAACTTCTTTGATTTTTATCATTTTGGTGCCATTCTTTTTGCATTATGTTCATGATAATGTCTATTTTTCATTTGCATCAAGAAATTTCCAAAAAGATTCATTTTCCTTGAATTTATGTGTGTACAATGTATGTTGCTTTTTAGGGTTTTATGAGACTTTTTTGAATGTTTCTCTTGATTAACCTTGCATATCTTGTTTCTATGAACTCAATCTTGTTTTTATGACCCACACCTTGCTTGGTTGCCCA
The DNA here is from genome assembly GCA_963859935.3 of Lathyrus sativus. Lineage (NCBI taxonomy): Eukaryota > Viridiplantae > Streptophyta > Magnoliopsida > Fabales > Fabaceae > Lathyrus > Lathyrus sativus. The sequence goes on from OZ012739.1 coordinate 131,520,026, forward strand.
CTATTGTTTTTACATGATGGTCTTGTCGCTACTGCGAAAATAAGGTGCCGGCAAAACAGAAGAGTCGTCCCCTTTCGTTATTTATCCCACAGAAAGGGAAAGGAAACGATCAGAAAAAACTGACGAAAAGGTATAAGACAAGGTCATCGCAACCAAGTCTGGGTTCGGGAGTCGGTTATGCAAGGGGAAGGTATTAGCACCCCTCACGTCCGTTGTACTCAACAGGATCCACGCTTGTTGTGTTTATCTGACAGGTTGGTTTAACTATCTACCTATCAAGGCTGGTCTGAAAAGGAAAAGAAAATAGACTCGGCAAAGCATCGCGCTTCGTGCCTACATATTCTCGTCAGAGAACGAGAAATCAGAGTCAACGTAGTTCGGCTAACTACGGGTAAAGAGGAAGGTTGCTCGCCAAGATATCACATCTTGTGCCTACGTATTCTCATCATAGAAATCAGAGCGAACATAGTTCAGGTAACTACGGGACACGGGTTTTGATTCATCTGTTTTCTCGAGTAGGGTAAACAAACAGTTCCAGCAGTTTGGTGTATGCAGCTTGCTCGTCGGAGACTTGTGCGTTACCGTTTGCGGTAGAACTGAGAGTTAACAACACTTTTTTTTCTGAAAACGTTTTCCTCGGATTACGGGCCCACAGGGCAAAAAGATTTGATATTTGTTTTTGTCTTTTTCAGAAAGAAGTGTTTCTATGGATGTTTGTAGTTCGTACTGCACTAGAGACTATGACTTAGGAGTGAATGCGTCGCATGTCACCCAAAGGGTGCCAGGCTAAACATCTTGATTATTGGAAGGAAACCCTCCAATAACCATTTCATAAGTGGCTTAAGGCTCGTAACGTACTGTACCAACTTGCATTTATTACGTATTTTACTGTTGTTTTGGAGATGAGAAGAAGAAAGGACTACAGGGGAGACTATCAAGATTCCTTACTGTTTTCATGCAATGGATTCATCCTATTGTTGAGTTTGAAACAGGGAACTCCTAGATGTTTTCATGCAAAGGTTTCAACCTAAAAGTCTGTCATCACTTCCTTATCAAAGGAGGTGAGAGTCCTAAGGGATCAGGTCAATGGGAAACACAAACAAACTGCAAATATCATAAAGCAGATAAAACAGAAAGGCAAATAGTAAAGGTGCAAATGGAATGCAACAATACAAGTAGAGGGAGAAACTCAACCTATAAGCAAACAAGCAAAGAGAACAAACAAAAACAGACAAGCAAAGGGAGGGTCACATCAACCTTTCAATGCAAACACATCAGTTAGAAAAGGGGAAAATAACACACGAGCAGAGGGAGAGACTCAACCTCCAAAGCAAACAAGCAAAGGGAGGTCAGCTCAACCTTTCAGTGCAGTCATGAACCTAGCCTAAAATACTCTACACATGATACTATCCAAATGCATCAGGCAATGCTCAAACAATCATGAATGAAAAATTGAGGGAATGAACAATATGACATGTAAGGAAATCATTCCAGGATAATCAAACAAGGCATCTAATCCTAGAGAGAAGAAGATTGATGGATGGATGCATGCATGATGTAAACCAAAGGAATACATCAAGGCATTCAACCAAAGATGAAATTTGATGAAGGGAAACATGATGTATACCAAAGGGATCCATCATGACACTCAACCGTTCATGGAAGAAATGAAATCATGGGAAGCATGATGTATACCAAAGGTATCCATCATGACACTCAACCATTCATGGAAGAAATGAAATCATGGGAAGCATGATGTATACTAATGGTATCCATCATGACACTCAACCATTCATGGAAGAATTGAAACATGGGAAGCATGATGTATAACAAGGGTATCCATCATGCCACTCAACCATTCATGGAAGGAATGAAATCATGGGAAGCATGATGTAAACCAAGGTATTCATCATGACACTCAACCATTCATGGAAGAAATGAAATCATGGGAAGCATCATGTATACCAAATGTATCCATCATGACACTCAACCATTCATGGAAGAATGAATGAATGCAAAGCATTCAAAGAAGAATCATCTAGGAAAACCTAAAGATTAGTTCTCAAGATCACTTAACCTAATGGGTTTAGAAGCTCTATCAAGGCTTAATCAATGCTCTAAATAGGTATCAACCTAAGCTCAATTCTATCAAGAAGGAATTTGAAGCCTAAAGTTAGCTAAAGTTCACTTTAGAAACCAATATATGGGGTAAGCTAAGTTAGGATCACCCTAAACACAATCAACTTGTAAATTCTAGGAAAAATACTAAAATTAATCCTAAAAGGCTAGAAAAATTTCCAAGGCTTCCTAAGTGTGTTAAGGAATCATGGTACAAAATCTAGAGCCAAGACCTAAATCTAAAGGGTCTAAACAATTTCTACACTTAAAGGTATGCTCAAGGGAATCCACAAGGGGAAGGTCCTAGAAATTTGTCTCAAACCTATACCTAAAAGCATCTAAAAAATACAAGAAAAATGCTACAATATTCTACAATGTATCAAAATTCATCAAAAAATCAGACATTTCTATGGATTATTGAAAGAGAAAGAAAATCACAAAGCATAGCATGCTATTTTGCAACCATTAAAAACATATTAAAAGAGAAAATATGCAATTAATTGAAAAAGAGATGGAAAATCAAAATAAAAATCATGACAAAATTCTACACATATTCAAGTATCTCCAATATTGTTCTCAAGATTTATTGACATCATTTAATATTTTTCTTGAATTAAAATGGAACAAGTAATCAAATAGAAAATAAAAGGAAATGAAATTAAAAGGGAGACTGAAAGGGGTGCAGTTAGTATTTTTTACGCGTGTTATTCGCTTGGGCCTTGCAGTGAGGGGTGTGATTAGAGAATGTCTGAAAGCCCAGCTGAGTTTCTTTAATGAAACCTAGAATTTCATGCCATGAGGGACAAGCTAATTCGTGGAATTGATCACGGCCGCACGATGAGCATACACGCTCAAGGATTTCGCGTGATCGGACGGCCAGCAAACGAACTGGCGATTCAAATGGATAAATGGAGGAAGTACTGTGTGTGGTGGGGGGCGGTGGCCGGAGAAGATTCCGGTCATCTTCTCTGGCGGTACGCTACAGTACCGATTTTCAAAACTTCACAAAAACTTCAATTTTTTATACCATTCTCTTCATCTTGCTTCCTAGATCATGAATATCAAATTCTTTTCCATTTTTATCTAATAAATAAGGAGAAATGTGAACAACAAGCTAAGGTGCCATTTCCTAAAGTTTCAAGAAACTTAACCAAAATAATCCTAAAACCTTCTACATATCCTAAGGATCACAATCATGTGAAAATAGCATAGCAATTCATCAAGAACATAGCGTATGGATGAAAGATAGGAACTTGTTAATAAGCTTCGACAGAGGCTTGAATTGTGGATGAAGCTTCAAGCAAATCGTCCAGAATCCATCAATGATCCTCACGAAAGCTTTTTGCAATGATAATTTGGACTGAAAATGGCTCTATCTTCAAAATCGAATTTGCAAGTTTCTCCACTTTTTCTTAACTCAATTTCTGTTATTCTTCACCAAAAGTTAGTTATGGTAGTTGGAAATCATCCCAGAGGTTATATGCAATGGATATTGAGTGATTAAAAGCACAATTGAAGCCCATGGCAGCCCAATTCAAAATCCACTTTTCCAAGTTTGAGGCAAACAACTTGCAAATTGATCCAATCTGGTTACTTATGATGTAAGGAAGATGTGTGGATAGGATTGAGGCCTGGAAAATGAATGGATGGTTGATTTTCATTATGTTGCTTAAGGATGAAGAAACCATGAAATTGGCATAACAAATGACTTCAAACTTGATTTCAGATTTTTCCAATGTTCTTAAAACATCAATTGGACTCAAAACAAGAACAAATATGACATGAATTGGTTCCAAAATGAATTGATTTGAATTAGCCCTTTTCAAGCTTCCTTTAATGATTCATTCATGAATTTTTCTTCACACATTTCTCATTCTAACCCATATCAATGGATTCTTGGTGCATGGATGGACAAATAACATCATTTTGAACAACTTTTAAGTTGAACAAAATTCCATTTGAGGTGTGTAAGATGGTGAAATTGACCCATAATAAAAAATGGCCTATAATCTCAACTTCCCAAAATACCCTTGCCTTGCAAATCTCATATCTTGAGTTCTACAAATCCAATCATGGACTTCTAGTACTTTTTGGAAAGCTAAGAAGATAAGGAACAACATTCATGTTGGCCAAAGGTTCATGTGAAACTTCCTTCTAGGGCAAACGTGTCATGCAAGTTGGTTGACTTTCAAGTTCCAAATTTACATTCATCTGATGACCTGCAACTTGTCTGATTCATAACTTGAGTTCTATAAGCCCTATCAAGAACTTCTAGTACTCAAATTAAATCTATGATCATGCTCTACAACAATCTTTTTAGGGTCAAGGTGAGATGAAAATCAAATCTTGAGTTATGTGGTCTTGAAGTTAAGCACTAAACCAGGGGATTTTACACTGTCAAACATAGCAACCCTAGCCTAGGAACTCCTCACACTCTTGACTCATGATGAGTTGACCTTGGAATCATCCCTTGGGCATCTTAATACATCAATCCATGATCACATGGCCTTGAAATTAGGTCTCAACCTTCTTCAAATCATCTGTTGACCTAGGGTTGACCAGATGAAACCCTAGTTGCACCAGTCTTGGTTGTAGCTTCTTATCCTTCACATGATGACCTGTCTAGGCTCCAAAATGAATTTCAATACTTCTCATGAGCTCTCTCAAGGATTCAAGTCCAACTCCATGGATTTAGAATCATCTGATGGCTTTCCATAACCTTCAAGATCGGAGATGTGCATTCTTCTGTCCAACCCTCTCTCTGAGGAACTTTGACTTCTTTGATGAGGATATCAACCCTTGAATACTTGAATAAGGATTCTTAGATAGCTTCATAGCCTTGGTAGCCTCTTGTTGGTAGTCATACCTCTTGATCTCCTGCACACATGTCAATGCAATGCAGATGATAATTCTAAAATGAATGCAATGAAACACAAACTATGTAAAGAATAAGGTTAGGCAAATTTTGGGGTGCAACAGCTGCCCCTATTCAAACGGCTTCGACCTGACTGGGTGAGAAGCAAATGACTCTCAAACAATCAAGGTAAAAAACGATTGAATACCAATAAACCTAGAAATTTGCCAACCACACAAGTAAACGATACTCTGATGGGGACAAATTCTGAAACTGAAATGATAGCTGCACGAAAACTTGCTGGTGAACGATTAACTTCAAATCTCCGTCAGGATGATCATCTGATTTTGCTGTAGAACTACGTCCTCAAGTCATCAAGGGATCACCGGTTACACGGTAACTAGTGAAGGATTAATCTCAAATCTCCGTCAGGATGATCATCTACGTCCTCAAGTCATCAAGGGATCACCGGTTACACGGTAACTGGTCAAGGATTAACCTCAAATCTCCGTCAGGATGATCATCTGATTTCACTATAGAACTACGTCCTCAAGTCATCAAGGGATCACCGGTTACACGGTAACTGGTGAAGGATGGTCGATTATGTCGTCGGGCATTCTGCGCCACAACAGAAGAATTCCTTATCGTCACCTATGGACTCGTCAGGTCGCTAGGAACGTTCGACAATATCTGTCGGACTCCATCAGTAAGTGAATAAGGGATCACTGGTTACACGATAACTGGTGAAGGATGGCTGATTTTTCCGTCCGGCATTCTGCGCCACAGCAGAAGAATTCCTTATCGTCACCTATGGACTCGTCAGGTCGCTAGGAATGTTCGACAATCTTTGTCGGACTCCATCAGTACGTCAGGGGACTTAATCCTTAATCAATCATGAACCAATAAGGATGTCTAATCTCTTGCCGTCAGGCACCCCGCGTCAGCTAGGAGGAACTCTTCAACATCATAGTCGGACTTCATCAGTAAGTCAGGAAATAGAATCCTTATTCAATCACGGACCAATAAGGATATTTAATCTTTTGCCGTCAGGCACTCCGCGTCAGCTAGGAGGAACTCTTCAACATCATAGTCGGACTTCATCAGTAATTCAGGAAATAGAATCCTTATTCAATCACGGACCAATAAGGATATCTAATCTTTTGCCTTCAGGCACTCCACGTCAGCTAGGAGAACTTCTTCGACATTACAGTCGGACTTCATCAGTAAGTCAGGGGGCATAATCCTTAATCAATCATGAACTAATAAGGATGTCTAATCTCTTGCCGTCAGGAACTCTGCGTCAGCTAGAGGAACTCCTCGACATCACAGTCGGACTTCATCAGTAAGTCAGGGGAGTTTTGGCACTGCTGCCGGAATTCAATCATCAAGTCTTCAAGGAAATTTCAACTTCTCTGTTTGAAACCTGCTGGGGATGACACATCTCCGCTGGGGATTTTGGATAACTATCAAGTAACTCTGCTATGGGGCTTCAGGAATCATCCTGGACGAATAAACTCTGCTGAGGAATTCAAGAATCATTCTGAACAAACAACTATGCTGAGGACTTCAAGAATCATCTTGAGCAAACAACTCTGTTGAGGAACACCTGCATACAAGAATGGTAACGACCTAGCTCATGTTTCACATGCATATGTTTGGCAATGGCGTAATGCTTCACACGGTGGAAATGCTACGCGTTTAGGGTAGATGCTATGCAATCATGCAAAATGCTATGACCATATCAGCAAAATAAATGCTGAAGGAAGCCCCTCCTACCAACGAGAAAGAACCATTTTGATAGGGAGAAGGAATCATCCTACCGAGGAGAAAGGATCACACCAATCTCAATTGGACTTAATCTGGAGAAACGAACCTCAGACAACTCTCCACTGGGAAACATGGTTCTATGAGAACATGCACTCGCTCAACTGGGCATACGAACCACAAACTGCTAAGGAAACGATGTCAATCGCAGAAATAAACTGCACGGCCTTCGCAGATAGAATCTTCCTGGAGATACGGACTCCGATGGGGAAATATGGCAACAGCTATTCTATACTCTCTCCGCTGGGGAAAACCAATAATGGCTTGAACGGCTTCCAAGGACTCGGCTCTCTTAGGGGACTGCAAACTCGGTTGGGGATATGCAACCAGACGCTGGAATAACTCCTACCTTCTGGGGAGAACACAACTTTGTGGGGCATTTCAACTCTGTTGGAGACTTCAGTCTGAACTATCGAGAGCTGAACACTTACGCATAGTCTTCTATAAGAACTTCATGTTTACCCACTGTTGGGAATGAGTACACCTCTGCGCATGACTCAGCTGGGGAAATGATGATCCTGCCTAGGATACATCTTGGTTGGGGAGAATCTATCTCCGTTCGGGGAGACACATCAATGCTCATTGCCTCATGTTCAAACTCTGTGGGGAAACACAACTGAACCTGCTGTCGAAGAAGGAATCATCCTGCTTGGAAAAACATGCCATGAAACGAACTCGAGATGGCTTGCCCCATAATCTATAACGACTTTTGATAAATTCTGCAAATATGGAGAGGAATGGTTCCTTCGCTTTCAACTTTTGCCCCAACTCGTGGGATCTTCGTCACATCTTCTCGAAAGGAAACCTGAGATCTCTGGCCTCTGGTGGTTTGATACGAACGGCCTCAGTACTTTGAGCCTCACAAAGGTGCTTCAAGTTAATCGTCTTCAGGATAAGGATAGCTTTGGCGCTCTCGGGGTGGCCTGCCCCAGCCTTGTCATGACTTTGCCCCTCATGGGCTGATTTGTAGGGAGTAGTACCCTTGGCCGTGAGAGATTCATCAAATCTCGACTTGATTTCCCCGGATTAACTGACTTCTGGATGGCTGAATCTCGTGTCGTGATCATTCGATATAGCTTGCCTCGGTTCACCGGAATGTTCAGGCATTCTGCATTCTGTCCTAATCAACTCTTTCCATCTTGGAAACTTTCCCGCTATCAAGCGCTTTAATCGCTAGTAAAACAAACTGTTCTGCATAAAAGACATATCAAATGAAATGCATATGGCAGTTTTGAAAATCAATTCCTGTTCACTGGAACAAATTTGTGACATAAATGTATGAATCATTCATCAACATGTCAACATTAATATAATGATGTAATGGGAATCCTATCTAGGAGTCAGTTCCGATGCAATCTTTACCGAAGTATGCTTTCGAAACGAACCTATTTCAATTAGGACTTTTAATGGTTGTAACATGGTCAGGTTCATGGTTTAAGAAAGAAAGGATATAGGCTCAAAATTCATTTTAACCCACCCATTCTCCTTGATGTTCTCCCATCCTACGTTCAGCTAATTCGACCTTAGCGTTCACCTTTCAAAGGTTGAGAGATAGTTCAAGAGATCACCCTTTTTCGAAGTGACAATCACTCTCTTTTCGTCTTTTGGCGTCCGGAGCCACACAATTTCATTCTTTCTCGAGGATTTTTCTTTTGTAATCCTTTTCGCTTTTCATTTTTCGTTTTTTTTTCGTTTTCCCTTAACTTTTGCCTAGACTAACTCTTCAGAGTTTCTTCAATTTTGAAGTCCTGTGGGGTACCCTAATTTTTGCCTAAGTCGCTTGCTTGCAAGGTTCGACTTAGCGGGCTTTTTCTTTTCGATTCTTTTCTTTCTCTTTTTTTTCTTTTTTTCTTTTGAACAAATCGCATGACAACGACTCGTCTGACTTGTTAAAAAGATTGTGACTGTTTCACTCTTGATCGGCCAGGTTTAACCATCATGTTTTTTTAGGTACGGCCTATAGCGGTGTGATTGATCCTCGAACAGACACTCCTTTTGTAATTTGAACGTTTGGTCAAATTAACTGACACTTACCCTGCCCCGGGTTAAGATTGAGGGTTTTCCACCTTCAGAAAGAAACTCCTACTACTCGGCTCAAAGGGGTTAACAAGGGATTATCTTCCTTATATCTCTGGTGTTTGGGATTTGAAACAATGCATGTACATCATCAACAGGTTTTTATTCAAAAGCATAGCATCGGAAGCTTATGCATCATTGGATTTCGTCATCCTCCCCGAATTCCACTTAAACAAGCGTTTGAAATAAAAGAAAGCAATAGAGTGAACACGAATGGATTAGTTCAAAACATGCATATTTATTTCATTATCAATGTCAATTGAAAAACAACATGCTTTACAAACGAAATTTGCATTCTAAACAGGAAAGAAACTACAAATGTAAAGAAATGTCATGATAAAATGCAGATTGCCAGCTTCTAGGAACTGGGCTTTCACACTTATTTGCTGCTGAGGGGAGCGACCCTTTGAAGTCTTCAAACTCAATCAGAAGAGTGGTTGTTGTGAGGTCGACTTTGATTCGGGCTCTGATAGTTTTGTTGTAACGGAGCAAGAGGTTGCTGATTCTGAACGGCAGAAACATCTGGAGACGAGGTCTGAACTAGTAAGGATTCTCTCTGTTCAGGGGCTCTCATCCTTAAGCTCGATTGCGGGCAAGGCGATTCAGACTTCGAAGACCACAGGATATACTCCTGATCTTTCTCAACTTCAGATGAGGTAATAGGAACATCCATCTCTTTTGCATGATAAGGGATGAATTTGCCTGATGCTTTCATGCCGCCCGACACGAATTCAATTGCTCTTGAATCAATCAAGTCTTAAACCTTATGCTTAAAAGCTTTATAGTTCGTTACATCGTGCCCGGTGATCCAGAGTGGAATTCGCAACGGGTGTTCACATCCCAGCCGGGTGGTATATGTCCAGTCAATGGAGCCAAAGTTCGAGGTTTAACCAACTGAAGTTGGAGCAAGAGTTGCACCAACTCGGCATAATCCAAAGGGATTGGATCGAGGATTATGTCAGATAGTTTCATCTTTTGACCATGTCTTTTGGGGTTGTCTTGAGGAACCGGACGTGGCCGCTGATGGGAAACGTTTTGAGCTTCAAGCTGTGCAGAGGGTCTTTTAGGCCTATCATGCCTTGGTGCGGGTTCTTCAGACACCTGTGGAGCAAGTATGCCGGCTGCAGCTTTGGGCATTTGCTCAGATTCTCTTCTGAGTATGTCCTTTAACACTTCTGCCATCAAGCCCACCCGACTCTTCAGTTGGTTGTTCTCCTCTTTGAGCGCATCTTGATTCCAGCGCAACGCTTGCATGTCCTTCATGAACTGCCCTAGCTGGCTCTGAACGTCCTTCAGTTCTGCTTGTACCTGTTCCATTGCTCGGGTCAACCTGCGATCAATCTTGAATCAAACTTGTAAAACATAGAGGGTTAGGTAAATAAGCCAGAGGCACATGCTATGCAAAATGATCATGCAAGTACAAACGTGTGTATGTGCCTTAGGGAGATTTCTCCCCCGATTCTAGTGCCAGAGTACCAATCCTGTTAATAAGAAGTCCAGATCCAGTCGTGGAGATAACGTCTCGTATATATATATATAAAGCCTAACGAGGCAGCATACAATGTTACTGAGTACATGGGGAAACGACAGCATGACCTTGACCAACAAGTCTGGAGATGGTTAGCATACAACAATGATCAGAAAATACAAAGGATTACAAGGTAGTCAAGTGCGGCAACGGGCGCGAAATTCTTCTAGCAACTCCTTCGTTTTGGGATGATCAGGCTGAGTGAGTAACCCTTTGACAAGTAACACCCTCTATAGAACGGTGTACTGAAGACCTTCAACAGAGTCCTCCCACTCTTCTTTGCCAAAACAGTCTTCTAATCTTCGCTTCTTAGACTCAAAAATCTGTTTGCGATCCCTCAGGTTTGCAATAGCCTTGTTCAACATGTCTTGAGTGGCGTACCTACGAGTAGTTTCCTCATCAAACTTCTTATCACTGGCCTTCAACTGAGCCTTTAACTTGGAGATCTGTTGCTTCATCTTTTCCTCCCGCTCTTTGTTGCTGGTCAGGGTGGCATTCCACTGCTGGTTGAATTTGGAGATCCTCAAGTAAGCATTATCCAGGTCCTGCTTTTTGGTGGCAAACACATCGTTCACAGCCTTGAAATCCAAACCTAAACGTTCACGTTCAGCCCTCTGTTTGGTCAAGTCTGTGCCTAGCCGGTTCACCAGCTCCGTCTATTTTTTGAAGGAATAAACAGCTTCGCTCCTCTCGCTTCTAAGTTGAACCAGTTCTTTCTCCAACTCCTCGTTGGCCTTCTTCAACTCTTCCTTCTCAGCCAATACCTGGTTGTATTTCTGAATGGACATTGTAGTAGGTTCTTCAACCACTGGAGGGCAATCTTGCTTAACAGGTGGAAAAGGCATCCCTACTATTTCTGCCCTGCTTTGAATCCAAGTCACATAAGGAGCATAAGCCTGGTTGTTACTCTTACCCAACAGTGCTTTCCCTCGTCTGTTGATGTCGTTCCAAGCATGCTTGATCTTGGCTAACATATCCCCATCTAGAAGCCCCGTGAGGTACAGAGATTCCTGCACCTCTTCGTCCTTCGGAGGACCTCTCAAGGCATACGCGAACTGCCTGACAAGTAATGAGGGATTGTAGTTAATACAGCCTTTACTTCCGATCAGGGGGACATTAGGAAAACCACTGCAACTGTAGATGATTTCAGTACCCAGCATATCCCGATCAAACCAGATGATGCTCTCCGCTGATAAACCCATCAGGCGTTCAGACCACTCAGCTGTGGCTGCAAAGGAAACAAAGAGACCCTTCTTAGGCATGTGGCTATCAAACCATCTGTAGAGTAAGGGCGCACAACACGACACATTTTTACCCCTTCTGTTTTCATTCTTATAATGGATATAATGATATAAATCACCAAGCAACGTGGGCACTGGATTTCCCGATGCAAAGATATGGAAGGCGTCCAAATCTATGAAGTCTGGCATGTTGGGAAACAAGACGATGTCATATATGCAAAGGGCGAGAATAGCGTTGAATACGATCCAACAACCGTCCTTAACGCACTGTTGGGCCTTCCCAACCAGAAACTATAGAGAAAAACCAGGAACTCCATTTCAACTGGTCAGAAGCAGCTCTGAAGTATCCAGGTGAAGAGCAACAGCTAGGTTAGCCAGATTAGGCTTAGCATCCATGTGAACAAACGTCTTCTGATCTTTAACAGGCACACCCAATAGCGCAGCATACTCTTCTAAGGTAGGTGCAAGAATGAAATCTGGAAAAGTGAAGCACCTCAACGGAGGGTCATAGAACTGTAGCAACACATACAACCCATTCAACTCATAGGCTGAAGGTTTACGGACCAGACTGAGCAACTTCCCATAAGATATCTAGAATTATCCTTTCACTGAACTATCGGCCAGGGCAGTCAAACTAAGAAGCAAAGTAATATCTGGGGTAGGGAGCTTGTAAGCCACATTCTTCTTTACTGATTCCATGCTAGCAAACAGAGGGCAAGATTACTGGAACCGGGGGATAGGATATGCACCTGCAACACAGACACACGCTAATGACATGCACATGGGTATGCAAAAATGCAAGATGCAATCATGCAGCAGGAGATCAAGAGTGTGCTGTTGAGGAGACCAAGGTTTTGTTTCAACAAAATCACAGCACTGTTCTGACAATATGACCCTGATGTCAATAATACTGATTCACTGTCAAGAAAACCAGGTTGTCTGAAGGTCAAAGTTTCCTGCACAACCCAACCCCGCTCACAGGTATGAATCCTATTCACTGACAAGGTATGGCATCCTATGCGTTTCCCAGCGTCACAGACTTTCACGAAATGATGATACGTTCACCATTTCTAGTTTGGCATCATCACTCCCTGAAGAGGCCTCACTTAGCTGAGTCATAAATGATCGGTCCCCAGAGTCGACAACCCTCCAGACCAACAACCCCTCAAGCCCAAAGAGATGGAAAAGAAGTCAACCAAGAGAATCTCGTCTGAGCGTGGATTTTGCGGGACACTAGTACATGCAAAGCATGCACGCGCCCACTACTTTCCACAACTATTGCTAGGTATACACTCAAGCCTGGGTCTGGCTTATCACTCATCATAGCCCCTCTCCCACAACAGCACAGCAAATAATCATATTATACTGAAAATAAAATGCGGAAAGTAAAGTGCGATAAATAAATGCAAACCCAACAGATAAACACGCAAGAGCATGGATTGACTCGCATAGGGAACTGGAGAACCAAAGATTCTAGGTTCGATCCCCAGCAGAGTCGCCAGCTATTGCTACTGCGAAAATAAGGTGCCGACAAAACAGAAGAGTCGCCACCTTTCGTTATTTATCCCACAGAAAGGGAAAGGAAACGATCGTAAAAACCTGACGAAAATGTATAAGACAGGGTCATCGCAACCAAGTCTGGGTTCGGGAGTCGATTACGCAAGGGGAAGGTATTAGCACCCCTCACGTCCGTTGTACTCAACAGGATCCATGCTTGTTGTGTTTATCTGACGGGTTGGTTTAACTATCTACCTATCAAGGCTGGTCTGAAAAGGAAAAGAAAATAGACTCGGCAAAGCATCGCGCTTCGTGCCTACATATTCTCGTCAGAGAACGAGAAATCAGAGTCAACGTAGTTCGGCTAACTACGGGTAAAGGGGAAGGTTGCTCGCCAAGATATCGCATCTTGTGCCTACGTATTCTCATCAGAGAAATCAGAGCGAACGTAGTTCGGGTAACTACGGGACACGGGTTTTGATTCATCTGTTTTCTCGAGTAGGGTAAACAAACAGTTCCAGCAGTTTGGTGTATGCAGCTTGCTCGTTGGAGACGCGTGCGTTACCGTTTGCGGTAGAACTGAGAGTTAACAACACTTTTTTTCTGAAAACGTTTTCCTCGGATTACGGGCCCACGTGGCAAAAAGATTTGATATTTGTTTTTGTCTTTTTCGGAAAGAAGTGTTTTTATGGATGTTTGTAGTTCGGACTGCACTAGAGACTATGACTTAGGAGTGAATGCGTCGCATGTCACCCAAAGGGTGCCAGGCTAAACATCCTGATTATTGGAAGGAAACCCTCCAATAACCATTTCATAAGTGGCTTAAGGCTCGTAACATACTGTACCAACTTACATTTATTACGTATTTTACTGTTGTTTTGGAGATGAGAAGGAGAAAGGACTACAGGGGAGACTATCAAGATTCCTTACTGTTTTCATGCAATGGATTCATCCTATTGTTGAGTTTGAAACAGGGAACTCCTAGATGTTATCATGCAAAGGTTTCAACCTAAAAGTCTGTCATCACTTCCTTATCAAAGGAGGTGAGAGTTCTAAGGGATCAGGTCAATGGGAAACACAAACAAACTGCAAATATCATAAAGCAGATAAAACAGAAAGGCAAATAGTAAAGGTGCAAATGGAATGCAGCAATACAAGTAGAGGGAGAAACTCAACCTATAAGCAAACAAGCAAAGAGAACAAACAAAAACAGACAAGCAAAGGGAGGGTCACCTCAACCTTTCAATGCAAACACATCAGTTAGAAAAGGGGAAAATAACACACGAGTAGAGGGAGAGACTCAACCTCTAAAGCAAACAAGCAAAGGGAGCTCAGCTCAACCTTTCAGTGCAGTGATGAACCTAGCCTAAAATAATCTACACATGATACTATCCTAATGCATCAGGCAATGCTCAAACAATCAAACAAGGCATCTAATCCTAGAGAGAAGAAGATTGATGGATGGATGCATGCATGATGTAAACCAAAGGAATACACCAAGGCATTCAACCAAAGATGAAATTTGATGAAGGGAAACATGATGTATACCAAAGGGATCCATCATGACACTCAACCGTTCATGGAAGAAATGAAATCATGGGAAGCATGATGTATACCAAAGGTATCCATCATGACACTCAACCATTCATGGAAGAAATGAAATCATGGGAAGCATGACGTATAACAATGGTATCCATCATGACACTCAACCATTCATGGAAGAATTGAAACATGGGAAGCATGATGTATACCAAGGGTATCCATCATGCCACTCAACCATTCATGGAAGGAATGAAATCATGGGAAGCATGATGTAAACCAAGGTATCCATCATGACACTCAACCATTCATGGAAGAAATGAAATCATGGGAAGCATCATGTATACCAAATGTATCCATCATGACACTCAACCATTCATGGAAGAATGAATGAATGCAAAGCATTCAAAGAAGAATCATCTAGGAAAACCTAAAGATTAGTTCTCAAGATCACTTAACCTAATGGGTTTAGAAGCTCCATCAAGGCTTAATCAATGCTCTAAATAGGTATCAACCTAAGCTCAATTCTATCAAGAAGGAATTTGAAGCCTAAAGTTAGCTAAAGTTCACTTTAGAAACCAAACTATGGGGTAAGCTAAGTTAGGATCACCCTAAGCACAATCAACTTGTAAATTCTAGGAAAAATACTAAAATCAATCCTAAAAGGCTAGAAAAATTTCCAAGGCTTCCTAAGTGTTTTAAGGAACCATGGTACAAAATATAGATCCAAGACCTAAATCTAAAGGGTCTAAACAATTTCTACACTTAAAGGTATGCTCAAGGGAATCCACAAGGGGAAGGTCCTAGAAATCTGTCTCAAACCTATACCTAAAAGCATCTAAAAAATGCAATAAAAATGCTACAATATTCTACAATGTATCAACATTCATCATACAAAAAATCAGACATTTCTATGGATTATTGAAAGAGAAAGAAAATCACAAAGCATAGCATGTCATTTTGCAACCATTAAAAACATATTAAAAGAGAAAATATACAATTAATTGAAAAAGTGATGGAAAATCAAAATAAAAATGATGACAAAATTCTACACATATTCAAGTATCTCCAATATTTTTCTCAAGATTTATTGACATCATTTAATATTTTTCTTGAATTAAAATGGAACAAGTAATCAAATAGAAAATAAAAGGAAATGAAATTAAAAGGGAGACTGAAAGGGGTGCAGTTAGTAATTTCTACGTGTGTTATTCGCTTGGGCCTTGCAGTGAGGGACAAGCCAATTCGTGGAACTGATCACGGCCGCCTGATGAGCATACACGATCAAGGATTTCGCGTGATCGGACGGCCAGCAAACGAACTGGCAATTCAAATGGATAAACGGAGGGGGTACTGTGCGCGGTGGAGGGCGGTGGCCGGAGAAGATTCCGATCATCTTCTCCGGCGGTACACTATAGTACCGGTTTTCAAAACTTCACGAAAACTTCAATGTTTTATACCATTCTCTTTGTCTTGCTTCCAAGATCATGAATATCAAATTCTTTTCCATTTTTATCTAATAAATAAGGAGAAATATGAACAACAAGCTAAGGTGCCATTTCCTACAGTTTCAAGAAACTTAACCAAACCAATCCTAAAACCTTCTACATATCCTAAGGATCACAATCATGTGAAAATAGCATAGAAATTCATCAAGAACAGAGCGTATGGATGAAAGATAGGAACCTGTTAATAAGCTTCGACAGAGGCTTGAATTGTGGATGAAGCTTCAAGCAAATCGTCCAGAATCCATCAATGATCCTCACTGAACCTTTTTGCAACGATAATTTGGACTGAAAATGGCTCTATCTTCAAAATTTAATTTCCAAGTTTCTCCACTTTTTCTTAACTCAATTTCTGTTATTCTTCACCAAAAGTTGGTTATGGCAGTTGGAAATCATCCCAGAGGTTATATGCAATGGATATTGAGTGATTAAAAGCCCAATTGAAGCCCATGGCAGCCCAATTCAAAATCCACTTTTCCAAGTTTGAAGCTTTTATGTTATGGTGAGAACAAAGGCAAACAGCTTGTAAATTGATCCAATCTGGTTACTTATGATGTAAGGAAGATGTGTGGATAGGATTGAGGCCTTGGAAATGAATGGATGGTTGATTTTCATTATGTTGCTTAAGGATGAAGAAACCATGAAATTGGCATAGCAAATGACTTCAAACTTGATTTCTGATTTTTCCAATGTTCTTAAAACATCAATTGGACTCAAAACAAGCACAAATATGACATGAATTGGTTCCAAAATGAATTGATTTGAATTAGCCCTTTTCAAGCTTCCTTTAATGATTCATTCTTGAATTTTTCTTCACACATTTCTCATTCTAACCCATATCAATGGATTCTTGGTGCATGGTTGGACAAATAACATCATTTTGAACAACTTTTTAGTTGAAAAAAATTCCATTTGAGGTGTGTAAGATGGTGAAATTGACCCATAATAAAAAATGGCGTATAATCTCAACTTCCCAAAATTCCCTTGCCTTGCAAAGCTCATATCTTGAGTTCTACAAATCCAATCATGGACTTCTAGTAATTTTTGGAAAGCTAAGAAGATAAGGAACATCATTCATGTTGTCCAAAAGTTCATGTGAAACTTCCTTCTAGGGCAAAAGTGTCATGCAAGTTGGTTGACTTTCAAGCTCCAAATTTACATTCATTTGATGACCTGCAACTTGTCTGATTCATAACATGATTTCTATAAACCCTATCAATAACTTCTAGTACTAAAACTAAAGCTATGATCATGCTCTACAACAATCATGTTGGGATCAAGGTGAGATGAAAATCACATCTTGAGTTATGTGGTCTTGATGTTAGACACTAAACTAGGGGATTTTACACTGTCAAGCATAGCAACCCTAGCCTAGGAACTCCTCACACTCTTGACTCATGATGAGTTGACCTTGGAATCATCCCTTGGGCATCTTAATACATCAATCCATGATCATATGGCCTTGAAGTTAGGTCTCAAACTTCTTCAAATCATCTGTTGACCTAGGGTTGACCAGATGAAACCCTAGTTGCACCAGTCTTGGTTGTAGCTTCCTATCCTTCACATGATGACCTGTCTAGGCTCCAAAATGACTTTCAATACTTCTCATGAGCTCTCTCAAGGCTTCAATTCCAACTCCATGGATTTATAATCATCTGATGGCTTTCCATAACCTTCAAGTTAGGGGATGTGCATTCTTGTGTCCAACCCTCTCTCTGAGGAACGTTGACTTCTTTGATGAGGATATCAACCCTTGAATACTTGAATAAGGATTCTTAGACAGCTTCATAGACTTTGTAGCCTCTTGTTGGTAGTCATACCTCTTGATCTCCTGCACATATATCAATGCAATGCAGATGATAATGCTAAAATGAATGCAATGAAACACAAACTATGTAAAGAATAAGGTTAGGCAAATTTTGGGGTGCAACTGGTCTTTACCGTGTTCAAGTTGGTTTTCACATATGAATGTATGTTTGAATATATGTCATGTTTGGTTGTAACCTTACCTTGAATGATTCTTATACACTTGTTGTATTACTTTGAAGCATGTCCAAATCTACATGATTTTCTTTTGAGATGTTTCTCATCATTTACCAATCGTTGATTGAATCCTTTTTGCATGTTTGGTTGTTACCTACTTGTCTAACATGATTCACCATAAATCACATTATTGTTTGCACACATGTCCTACACATGTTCAAGTTGTTTTGGTTGTTACCTCTCCTTGATTGTATCCATGTTTAAGTAATGTCTTGACTTATAAATGATCCTACTTGTATCCATATTTAAGTAATGTTTTGACTATTCATGTCTTGTTGATTGTATCCATGTTAAAATAATGTTTTGACTTATACATGGTCTTTTGTTATAAGTAATTTTTTGACTTATACATGTCGCATACTTGAATATTGTTAGTATTTATGCATGTTGATCTTGGAACTTTTCCATGATAAGTAATGTTTTGACCTATACATGTTTCATGATTGAATATTGTTATGATTTATGCATGTTTTGTTATAAATAATGGTTTGACTTATACATGTTCCATGCTTGAATATTGTTATGATTTATGCATGTTGATCTTGGAACTTTGCCATGGTATGTAATGTTTTGACTTATGCATGATTCACTTGTGCTTGTGATGTTTGGTCTTGTAAGAACCTTATCATCTTCTCCATTTGGATGTTGTAACATCTATGCTCGCCCTTGGTTGTAACCATTTGGTTTGATCCTAAACTTCTTCTATGATTACTTGTTTGTAACCTTGTTATTATCTTTGCTTGATATTGTTACATGCTTGCATTTAATTTATTGGAATTACCATCTTCATCATGTTTGAATGAATGTATGTATGCTTTGATATTATCCCCATGTAATGTAGCTTGTTAGCTTTAATCCTCAAGGTTTCCCCTCATGTCCCTTATTCCAAGGGAAAGTCTCTCTATTGACTCAATGTCATAGATAGCTCATCACTCTTTAGTCTCCCTTTGACCTTGTTAGAGTCATTAGAACTTTTAAGAGAACCTTATCTCTTTGACTTTGTTAAGTCAGGACCTTTAACATACCTTGTTAGGAATCCTTCAACTTAGCACTTAGGATTAGAGTTCGTTAACTCTTTGTGTGTACCATTGTTATGGGTACTCATATTTCCCTCTTTGACTTTTATCAAATCCCTAGTTAGGTCTTTCAACATAGACTTAGAGAGTTTGTTAACTCTATATAAGTATCATTATTATGGATTCTTATTCCCTTTGAGCCTTGACCATAATCAATAGTTCTCTCCCTATTTAGGAGAACTACGGTTGCTCTGATTCCATCCTTGTTAGGATACATAGGCATGAGATGCAATGTCTTGGTGAGCATACTTAGTGTACAAATCCATAGGTCTTTACCTTAGCATACAACCATTAGAAACCTGACATTAACACAAACACAACTACCAAATAAAAGGTTCCTATAGAGTACTACAGATACTTAGGGTGCTTATACCTTCCCTTAGTATAACCAACCCCCGAACCCCCCGATCTCTTAGCTTCGTTGTAACGTATCGCACTTAGGGTTTTCTTCGATCTTTACCCTTTCCTTTGAATAAATCAAAGTTCGGTGGTGAATATTTAAAGATTCATGATTCAAGTTAATCAATAGCTTGATATTTGATTCTCACTACAACACTTGCAAAGAGAACTTGTTAGGGATGACGAGAAGAGTTTGTTGGAAAAAGAAACACCTCAAGATGTTGAACATTGAAGAAGTTATGCCCATTTGATCATAGCATCCATAAATTGCTAAATTAGGTCAAACACCTTGAACCAAACTTGAATCTCTTGATTATTTATTGCCAACCAAGACATGGTGAACCACATATGATCTTGAAATGATGTTTCCTTGAACTATACTTGAAGATGAGGATCTTTAGGAGCTTGAGAATACCATAAAGTCAAGAAGAAAACCTTGCTTGAGGTGTAAGAAACATGCTCCTCCTATCTTGAGAAACAAACCATGATGCCTTGATCCCTTGTCAAGAATAATGCTATGCAAAAATGAATATAAAAATGCAATGAAACATAAGCCAAGATCCAAGAGAAAAGGTGGGCAAATTTTTGGGTGCTACAGGTGCCCCTATTCAAACAACTTGGACCTGAAGGGATGAAAAGCAACCGCTTTCAAACATTCAAGGTAAAAGGTGATTGAATACCAAAAGAACCCAGAAATTTGCAAACTGTGGGGATATTTCACAAAGCAAATATTTCTAGCCGAAGGTGGACTTAAAAATCAATGGGTACCAACCAAAAGTTGGGATAACCGAAAAGGTAACTGATCCAGAAGATAACAACAACTACTAACCAAAAGTTAGGATCAGCAGAGAGTAATATTCAAAAGTTGTAAGACAGAGGCTACTAACCAAGAGTTAGGATCACCCAGACGCCGTCCGAAGTTAAATACACAAACAACGAAGACTACCAACCAAAAGTTGGGACCGCCCAAAAGATTACCAACCAAAAGTTGGGATGAATGCTACTAACCAAAAGTTAGGATCGCCGGAACGCCGAACGAGGGCGAATGCACATAAAGGAAGACTACCAACCAAAATTTGGGATAACGACTTTGCAGAGGAGCTCAATTGAGGACTACCAACCAAAAGTTGGGATAACATCCAACAAGCAACGGACTACCAACCAAAATTTGGGATAACATCCAAAAAAACGGACTACCAACCAAAAGTTTAGATAACATCCAAACAAATAACGGACTACCAACTAAAAGTTAGGATAACATCCAAGAAATAAGCAGATAGCTACCAACCAAAAGTTGGAATCACCAGAACACCGACCGAAGGCGAACCTACCTAAAACGAATATTACCAACCAAAAGTTGGGATAACGACTCCGCAGGGATGAAAAGAAGACTACCACCAAAAAGTTGGGATAACGTCCAACGAAAGATACCAACCAAAAGTTGGGATAAACCAGGTATACAGGAAGTAGAATCAAACGACTTACGACCTAAAATAGAAATTCTGCTGGGGAAAGAGAGGTTTAAATAAACAAACTCTGCCAAGGAATAAAGTGAACACACCCACCAAAGACTTATGTTGGGGTAAGGATAACGAGATCTTAAGTCATGACAATATTTTATGGAGAGATGTATGACAATAGTGATATCAAAACTTGGCTTATGCTTTGGATGCATATGTTTGAAAATGGCGTAATGCTCCATACGAAATCGAAATGATACGTGTTTAGGAGGATGCAATGCAAATGATATGCAAAAGAACCCTGCCAGAAGAAGCGCTGGAAAGAAAACCAACCAACCAACTCTACTAAGGAGAATGCCTTGGATGGCTTTCTATTGAGGAACACGCCCTGAATGGCCTTCCTGAATAAAACTCTTTTGGAAGAGATCCACTATTGAGAATGACACCTTCTGGGAAATGTCTCACAAATCTGACTTCGAAGAATGCCAATGACCATTGGAATTTACTGAGGATATCAGCCACCACTGAGATACCTATCGAGGAAATCAACGCCAATCTCTGCTTGGGCAGAGAAGTCAATGATACCAATCATGTTGTAGAATACCCTTGATCTGATAATAATACTCCGTGGGGGAAACAATATTCTCAGCTGCAAACGCCTAACTGCATATCACACCCTGACTGATGTAATCAACCACTTAAAAACTCAATGGGGAGATAAGCTTTACTGGGGAAAAAAGATCATGTCATCCTGCAAACAACCAACAAACAACAAAAGGCTTGTATGCAAATGGTTGTTTTGGTTACCATTCATGACATCATTCTAGTAAATTCATTCTTTTCAATATGACTTGTAATTCCCCAATGTTTTCACATGTAAAGTTTAACAAAAATATCATACGTCCCTTTTTTGCAAACAAAACAGTAAAAGTAAAAACAGGAATTGGAAAGCTCTTTGAGTGGATAACACTTTATTGATTGGGAAGGGCCTATAAATAGGAAAATTACAACATATGCAATTCCTGAAAAGAGGTAATTGCAAAAAAAGTACAACAAGAAATATACAAATGACGAAAATATGGAAACAGACAACCACCAGGTGTTGATTCGGCTATGACCCGTATGTCTTTAATATTTCACCAATATTCTGCCTTCTGAAGAGACTGATTGGACTGATTTTTACCTTTTGGGACTTCCAAGAGTCAAAACGCATTCACAGATCGAACTCAGACCGTAGTTATTTGCTTTTAAATCCCTAACTTTTTCCCGGATCGTCCTTGCGGGTTTTCAATCCACTGGGATACCCATTTTTGCCAAAGTTGCCTTTTCAGGTTTTCGAATTTACGGGTTTACTCTTTTTTCTTTTATCCCTAATTTTTTTCCCAAACTTTTTCTTTTATTGTTTGTCGGGATGCCCATTTTTTCCTGGACCTTCTTTTTATGTCCAACGAGTCTATTTTAAGTAAAGTATTTTTTGACTGCGTCTGTGTTCACAGGGGACGTAAGATATTCACCGTCCATGGTTGATAGTAGTAAGGCTCCGCTAGAGAAAACCTTTCTTACTACGTATGGACCTTCATAATAGAAGTCCACTTGCCCCTGTGATCTGTTTGTGGAGGGAGGATCCTCTTCAACACCAAGTCACCTATCTGGAAATACCGAGGGTGCACCTTCTGATCAAAAGCCTTCTTCATTCTGCTCTGGTATAGCCAGCCATGGGCGATAGCTGCCAACCTCTTTTCATCAATCAAAATAAGTTGATTCAACCTAGCCTTCACCCATTCTGCTTCATCAAGCTTCACATCAAACAATACCCTTAAAGAAGGAATCTCGACCTCTAATGGTAGGACAACTTCCGTACCATGTACGCACCGAAGTATGATAACCATGTAAAGCAAAGGGCAATATCTCATGCCAATCTTTATAAGTCACCACCATCTTCTGTATGATCCTCTTGATATTTTTATTCGCTGCCTCAAAAAATCCATTCATCTTTGGACGGTATGGAGAGGAATTGTGGTGTTCAATTTTGAAACTCTGGCGCAGCTCCTTCATCATCTTATTATTCAAATTCGAACCATTGTTAGTAATGATTCGTTCTGGTATTCTGTAACGGAAATTGATGTCCTTCTTTATAAAACGAGCAATGACTTGCTTAGTGACACTAGTAAAGGAATTTTCCTCTACCCACTTGGTGAAATAATCAATTGCTACCAAGATAAAGTGATGCCCATTGGAGGCATTCAGCTCAATTTTCCCAATCATGTCAATGCCCCGCATAGCAAAGGGCCAAGGAGATGTCAACATATTTAGGGGGCTTGATGGCATATGCATTTTATCGGCATAAATCTGGCATTTATGGCATTTCCTGGCATATTTAAAACAATCGGACTCCATAGTCATCCAGTAGTACCCCCGTTCTCAACAGTTTTCTAGACATTGCATGCCCAGCAGCATGACTACCAAAAGAACCTTCGTGGACCTCTTCCATCAATAGGCTTGCCTCATGCTCATCCACACAGCATAGCAACACCATGTCGAAGTTTCTTTTGTACAACACATCATCCTTGTTCAAGTAGAAATTGTCCGACAGTCTCCTTAGAGTCTTCTTGTCTTTACTTGATGCCCCAAGCGGATACTCTTGAGTCTTGAGGAAATTTCCGATGTCAAAATACCAGGGCTTTCCATCCGACGCGTTTTTAATCGCAAATATGAAGGCCAGCCTGTCAAGGCGCGTGATAGTGATTGATGGAGCTTCATTCCAGAAATTCACTTTATACATTGATGATAATGTTTCCAAGGCGACCGACATCTGATTTTCAGCCCTCGGTACATGATGAAACTCGACCCTATCAAAGAATGGCAGCAATCACCTAGCATAGTTCTTATAGGCACCAGATTATCCTGACAAGTCTCCCACTCTCCTTTGATTTGATTGACGACTAAGGTTGAATCCCCATACACATCTAGGTTCTTGATTCTCAAATCAATAGCTTCTTCTAGCCCCATGATGCATGCATTATATTCATCTTCGTTATTCGTACAGGAAAACGTCAATCGGGCAGTGAATGGTATGTGGGAACCATGAGGAGTTATAATAATGGCCCTAATTCCACTTTCGTATGAGTTAACAGCACCATCGAAAATCAATTTCCACTGAGACCCAATCTCGGGGCCCTCGTCAGGTAAAGGTTCGTCACAATGCTTCATCTTCAAAAACATTATATCCTCATCAGAAAACTCAAACCTCATCGGTTGATAATCCTCAATTGGCTGTTCGGCAAGATATTCTAACAAAACACTCCCTTTAATGGCCTTTTAAGACACATATGGAATGTCGTACTCTGTCAACACTATCTTCCAAAAAGCGCTTGTTTCTCAAACACATATTTAATCAGATCCATCTTTAAAATCAACATGCCCAAGCAAGCGCGCAACATGTTTTTTCTAGCATTGAGTACCTTGACTCGCAATTAGTGAATTTTTTACTCAGGTAGTAAATAGCACGCTCTCTCTTACCTGTCTCGTCGTGTTGACCAAGCATACAACCCATAGAGTTCTCCAGAATCGTTAAATACATAATTAAAGGTCTTCCAGCAACTGGAGGCATTAATATCGGAGGCTCCTGCAAATAATCTTTTATTTTTTTGAAAGCCTTTTGAAAATTCTCATTCCAAACAACTGTCTGATCTTTTCTCAGCAATTTGAATATTGGTTCACAAGTGGCTGTAAGGTGAGAAATGAACCTTGCAATATAGTTCAATCTCATCAGGAAACCACAAACCTCTTTCTCTGTTCTCGGCTCAGGCATTTCTTGTGTAGCTTTTATTTTGGCAGGATCCACCTCAATACCCCTTTCACTAATAATGAAACCCAGCAGCTTCCCCGATCTCACCTCGAAGGTGCATCTGTTAGGATTCAACCTCAGCTTGAAGTTCCTTAACCTTTCAAACAATTTCAGAAGATTAACTAAATGTTCTTCCTTCATTTGTGACTTTGCAATCATATCATCAACATATACTTCAATCTCATGATGAATCATATCATGAAAGAGAGTCACCATTGCCCGCTGATAAGTTGCCCTTGCATTTTTCAATCCAATCGGCATAACTTTGTAGCAAAAGGTCCCCCGTGATAAAATTAGTTTTCTCCATGTACTATGGGGCCATTTTGATTTAGTTATACCCAGAGAAGCCATCGATGAAGGAAAACACGGAATACTGAGTAGTGTTATCAACCAACACATCCTGATATTTCCATCTTTCTTAGGTATAAGAACATTATTAGCGACCCACAGAGGGTATTTAGTAACAACAAGAAAACCATCATCTAACTACTTTTGGACTTGCTCTTTGATCTGGACTGCCATATCAGGTTTAGTCCTTCTCAACTTTTGTTTCACGGGCGTACATTCTTCTCGAAGAGGTTGACGGTACACCATTATATTGGTATCTAACCTTGGCATATCTTGATACGACCAAGCAAAGACATCTTTATACTCAAAAAGCATTTCAACCAGTCTTGTCTTGACATCACCTTCCAATGTGGACCTTATCCTAACTTCTTTTTTCTCATCTTTGGTACCCAGATTGATGACTTCAATATCCTCCTGATGAGGCACAATAACCCTCTCCTCTTGCTTCAAAAGCCTGGCCATTTCCTCAGGTAGGTCACAATCTTCATCAGCCTCCTCTTCAGCTTGATAAATGGGATTATCGAAATCATACTGAGCCATATCCGAATCAAGATCGATGGTATCTAAGATGTAAAACCTACATGCTTGATGTTTTATGTTGATTATGATATGCACACACACAAAACACATTGCCATTTTTTTTAAATGTAAAAGCCAGAAGGAAAAACAGAGATTAAAATATTTGAATGCAAAAGGGGGCGTCTTTTATTCATGATAACATTAAAATGTTGAAACAGGGCCATACAAAATAAGTCACTACGCCTTGGGAAGAACGTAGGACCAGTCATAATCAAAAGTAAAAGCGGAAATTACTCTTCTGATGTGACGTGGATGATTTCCTCCATAGTCCAGTTGCAAAGCTTATGCCCAGAGACACACGGACGAATCCAAGCATCCATATCATAGTCACTATCTTCTTCGTCTTCGCCAACAACATTTACCCTATCGAGCATAACCCCACCATTGGTAATCCATACAGGTCCTTTGTACTTTGGAGGGTCTTTTGAAGAAGAAGAGGGACTATACCCCAAGCCGAACTTATCATGCTTAGCAGGAACATCAAGTACCTAGCCCCATTCATGGGAAGACCCAGATTCCACTATAGCACTAGCTTCTTTAATGACGACATCGAGACCTCTGGCCCTTTAGCTTTTACCGGAGGCTTCTCCTGAATTTGCACAGTTTCAAAAGCTAGGAAAAGTGTCTCGTGGATTTCACCATCCACTTCCACATACTTAAAAGATGATAATTGACTTACCATGATGTCTTCCTCTCCACAGACAATAACCACTTTCTCCTCCATCATATATTTCAATTTCTGAGGCAACGTTGAAGTAACTTCCCCAGCAGAGTGTATCCAAGGTCGGCCGAGCAGACATCTGTAAGCTGGCTGGATATCCATGATATAAAACGTTGCATCGAAAGTTTCTGGCCCAACCTGTACGGGCATATTGATTTCACCAAACACTAACCTCTAAGAGCCTTTAAAAGCTCTCACAAATAAGTCACTTGGCATGCATATCAGCCCTTGAGTATCCAATTTCATCAAAGCTTTCTTTAGCAGTACATTAAGGGATGATCATGTGTCTACTAGAACATAAGACAAAAGAGACCCTTTATACTCCATAGATATATGTAGAGCATGATTATGGTTCCTCCGGGAAAGAGTCAAATCTAAATCTGTAAAACCCAGACCATTACCAGCATTCACATAAGCTACCACTCAACAGCGTATTTCGGTGTGCCTCAGAGTATAATAACATCGATAGAATAGAAATCTTTGATGGCGTCTGGTGCAAATGATCTATAATCTTGTAATCTGTTTTACAGATAAGCCTCATGAACTCTTCAGTATCCTTCACAAAAGAATCTTTATCAACTTGTTACTGGACATCTCTTCTACCACAACCTTCCCTTTACCCTTATCACCTTTGTCAACACTAGTTTCCAGCAGAGAGAAAATCCTCCCACTCCTAGTAACTCCTCTTGTTCTTGCGATGTTTTCAACTGAAAGACCTCCATATGATGACCCTGTCAACTCCTGTTTTTGTCCATTGCAAAACACCTCTGCCCCATAATTCCATGGAATTGCCTTGGTGCTTTCATAAGGTACAAGTCCTAGAGTGGTAATAATGATCGGAGCTGGCCATGGTGGCGTTGAGATATTGATCGGCCGATACGGAATTGAAATTGTTGCAACTTCAATCTGTTCATTATTGACCTCATCAACTAACTCTTCTCCTACAACCCTATGAAACTGTAGACTACCTTCGTTAATCAATCTCGAAGTATGATTTCTCAAAAAACTGCAACCCTCTGGCTACGCAACACATTTTGAACAATCTTCTGAACAACCAGGATATACACCTTCCTTCAACAGCTTTTCTTTCACGAAGCTCAAAGGGGTCTTCAACTCTGCAACATCATTTATCAAGTTTAACCTTTCTCCTTCAATAACAGCATTGGCCCTGGCCACCCCATGGTTCGGCATCGAGTTCTGATTTACGTTGGGGGTTTCATTGGTGAAACTGATTGCTTTTGAGTCGAGTAAATCTTAAACCTTATGCTTAAACACTTTGCAATTGTCAATATTGTGGCCTGGAGCTCTAGAGTGGGACTCACACCTAGCGTTTGCATCATAACCTGGTGGAGGCGCACTAGTGAGTGCCGCCAAGGTTCTCTTCCAGATAAGTTGTAACTGTAATAAATGCTGCAAAATATGAGAATAAGGCATCGGCGGTGTCTCAAATTTTCTGTTGTCCATCCTTCCCTTGTCTTGGCACCAGCGAAGCGCATTAACTTATTGTTGTGGTACAGCCGGAATGGCTATAGTAGCAACTTGTTATTGGAGTTGAGGCTGTGCCCGACCTTTACCACTATAGGATGATATTGCATTCACATCTCTCTTACTCTTCTTTGGGTTTCCATTGTATGGCTTTTCAAACCTCTTGCTGAAGATCCCGATCCGCTTGGTATCTTTCCTCTCTTAATACCATTCTCTACCCTCTCTCCTACCATCACCAAATCTGAAAAACTCCCAGACATACATCCAATTGATTTTTCATAATAAGTTACTGTCAAGGTCTCCATGAACATATCAATCAGCTTACGCTCCACCATTGAAGGCTGCACCTTAGCTGCCAACTCTCGCCACCTCTAGGCGTACTCTTTGAACCCCTTGTTATTTCTCTGTGACAGGTCATTGTTATACTGATAATGGCGCACGAAAGCTTCCCCCAGTTCTCTCCAGCTTTTATGTGTGTCTTTTCCAGACCCATATACCACTCAAGAGAATGATCTAACAGACTGTCCTGAAAGAAATGCATCAATAACTTCTCATCATCTAAATAGGCAGACATCTTCCTGAAATAATCCCTAAGGTATACTCTAGGACAGGTTGTCCCTTTGTACTTACCAAAATCTGGTACTTTAAACTTTAGGGGAATCCTGACCCCTGGCACCAGACCCAGATCAGACATATCGAGTCCCAAAGAGTTTTGGTTCTCGAAGGCTTTCGTCTTTTCTTCAATCAATTTAAATCTCCTATCAGCTTCTGTAGGGAGCCCCACATCCAAATCTCTTATTGAGAATACATCATCTTGGTTGTCTTCTTCCCATTAGGAACCAGCAGCTCTCTGAATAGCACATACACTAGTCCCAACGCCTCCTACATGAACTCCGCCCTGATTACCTCCGCCTGGAGGGTTAAAAATTATCGGAACACCATTTCCATGAGGAATATTTCCATCAACTAGAGGAGGAATAACATCAGTCCCTCCATGCAGAATACCATTACCATCAACCCGTGCTATTAAGGGTTGAACCAAAGTTCTTAGTTGTTCTTGCCCATTGGCCACACTTTGCATCATCTCTATAAATTGTGTCATTCTGTCTCTGACCTCTTGTAGCTCGTGCTGCACTTGATCCATAATTCTTCGTTGATTTCCTCTCGTAGAATATCTGTGGAAGACTAAATCTGCAATCCTGTTAACTGTTGAAGAAAACCAGACAAAGGTATAAGATTGAAAGCTCCAGGAACACATGCCATATAAATGAAAATGATAATGCAAAATGCAAACATGTGTATATGTTCCATGGAGCTCTCCCCCTTGATTCTAGTTTCACAGATAATAACAGAATAGTAGAGATAAAAGGAAGAACCAGAAAACTATCTCATAAATAAAATGAGAACATAAGTCAATGTATACAAATCACTAATAGGAAATACAACTGCATACAAGCATATGACCCCATCCAACAGATCTGGTGATGGTCAAAATACAAAAAAAAAAAAAAGAAAAAGAGAAAAGTCAACATCAGACAGCCATCAACTACTGTAGGCATTGTACCAAGTCTGAGCTTCCTCTAACAGCTCCTTTATATCTAGATGCTCAGGTCTTGCAATCAGTTCCTGGATGAGGATATCCCTTCTACAAATGACATCCTTCAAGCCCTGAATATAGTTCTCCCAAGAATCTTTTCCAAAGGCATCTTCAAGTCTTGGTCTCTTCAATTATGCTCTCACCTTGAGTTCCTCAAATGCTGACAAGGTTTCCTCTAGCTTCTGATCACTTGCATACCTACAGAGCGATTCTGCTGAGACTTCTTTTCCTTTGACTTTGAGCTGTGTCTTCAAACTGTCAATCTATTTACGAAGTTCGTCCTCTCTTCCTTTGTTGGCCATAAATGTAGCATTCCATTGATCATTGAACTTAGATATTTCCAAATAGGCTATATCTAATTCTTTCTTCTTATGCTTAAGGACGCTATCAATACTTTTCAAATCTTGGCCAACTCGTTCTTGTACCCGGATCTCTTCAGCCAACTCCTTCTCCACCTTAGCCAAGGTTTTTGTTTTTACTCTAGCTAGGTAAACATCTTCATTCTTGTCCCGTTTCAATTGACTGATCTCTCTTTTCAGCTCTTCATTCTCCTTACGCAACTCTTCTTTTTCTATCTGAAGCTTATCATATCTCAGAATATCAACTGTTGTAGGCTCTTCAATCATCAGGGGATAAATGGGTTCTACAACAGGAAATGGCAACAATATCTTTTCCACCCTCCTCTGAATCCACTCTAAGTAAGGGTCATAAGCTATGCATTCACACTTTCCTAAAGAAATCTTCCCCTTCTTATGAATCTTTCCTCATGCTTCAACAACCTTGGCCAAAACATCAGGATTAGCTACACCGGTAAAGTACAGAGATTTCTATACCTCTTCATCCTTCGGAGGTCCTCTCAGCGTATACCCAAACCGTCTAACAACGAGAGAAGGGTTATAGTTAACTCCCCCCTTTTCTCCCTATTAGAGGTACATTGGAAAAAATACCACAGCTAAAAACAATTTCTACACCAAGCAGATCCCAATTGAACCAAGTAATGTCTTTAGCAGTCAAACCTATAAGCCTCTGAGACCATCATGTGTATTCCTTAAGTCAAAGAAAGCTCATGCGCGAGGAAGATGATGTACGAACCATTTACAGAAGAGTGGGATACAACAAGAAATAATCTTCCCTCTTCTCTTTTCATTCTTGTAATGTACTAAGTGATACAGATCTTCCAGGAGAGTAGGTATACGGTTCCTAGATGCAGAAATTCTGAAAGCGTGCATATCCACCAAGTCATGTATGTTTGGGAACATCACAATACCATAGATGCACATAGCCAAGATAGCACTAAAGATCACCCAACGACCCTCTTTGGCGTACTTCTGGGCTTTATCCACCAAGAAAGATAAAGTGAAGCCAGAGACCTCGTTCCTGGTAACCACACTGCCTACCAACTTAGACGCGCTCAAATAAAGAGCAGCTACAAGCTTCTCGAGATCAGACTTCTCTTCTAAATGAAATAACGGTACTTTAGCCTGGACTGGGATCCCTAGGATAAAAGCGAACTCCTCCAATATAGGAACTAAAACATAATTCGGGAAGGTAAAAAAACACAGTGGAGGATCATAGAACTGCAACAAAGTAAGGATAGCTCCCTGCTCGTAACTTGTGACTTTATGAACAAGACTCAGAATTCTCCCATAATCTCTTCTAAACACCTCAAGAGTACCCGGATCAGCCATAGCAATGAGACCAAATAAAGGTCCAAGATCTGGTAGAGGAAACTTGTACAAAGTAAACTACTTTCTCTCTACTTCCATCTTCAAGGAAAACCAGGACTAGAATCTAAGGAGAAATGAGAACCTGAAACACATACACATGCAATGCAAAGATGAGAATAAGTATGCAAATACAGACAAGGATCAAGGCATCAAAAGCTATTGTACTGCTGAGTGAATTAGACCAGAGTTCTGCTCCAATAAGAAAACTAGAAATCCAAAATATCACAACATCCAAGATTATAGGTTCGTACTGACGAGAAAACCAGAAAACTGGGTTGGTTGAAGGTCAAAGTTTCCTGCAAAACCCTTCCCTCTCACATGTAGGTTCTAGTCTTGAAAGGTACGACATCCTATGCAGGTCCTCAATATCATGGACTCTCAGGTCGAGTAACGATGATACGTTCACCATTTCTGTTTTGGCATCATGGTCAATCAAGAGGGTCTCAACTGACTTCCTAATGAATTGTCTATAAAATCATTTTTTTTTCTAATTCAACATCCCCTCATCTGCCCTAAATGCGCTGATTGGATGTCTTCAAAGAAAACCGCGTCTGGACGTGAATTTCCCACTAACTCTTGCGTGACTAAATACCATACAAGTCCACACTACTCTCCACACTAATCATAGGTGTGTACTCAAGCCTGGGTATTCGGCTTATCTCTCATGGAATAACCCACCTAACAGCACAGCAACAACAACATAATATGATAACAATAAAGATGCATATGCAATAATATACATAAAAGCAAATTACTGCACAATAATAAACACCCCTAAAGACACAACATAGACAAGCGCTAGGATTGAATCACATAGGAAACCAGAGTCCCCAGTTGTCGCAACTATAAAAAGGGCCAGCGAAAACAAACAGAAGAGTCGCCACCGAACGTTATTTATCCCGAAGAGGGGGAAAGGAAACGAACGAAGAAAACCTAAAATAATGGGAAAAGACAAGGTCAACGCAACCAAATATTGGGTTCGGGAGTCCGTTACGTAAGGGGAAGGTATGAGTACCCCTCATGTCCGTTGTACTCAACGGGATCCATGCATGTTGTCTATCAAAAGGGGTGAGTTATTTAAAAGCTACTGCTAAACGAGGGATGAAAAAGAAAAAGGAGACTCGATAGGAAATCGTCACCCTATGCCTATGTATTCCCTCGTGCAATAGGAAAGTCAGAGTCAACGTAGTTCGGAAAACTACGGGTGAAGGGGGGAAGGTTGCTCACCAAGAAATCATCGTCTTGTGCCTACGTATCCTTATCTAGTATGAGAAATCAGAGCAGACGTAGTTCAGAAAACTAGACCACTGGTTGGTTAAGTGTTTTTTATGAGCGATGTTAAGTTCCCATTCCAGTAGTTAGGTACAATGCTTGTTTAAGGTAAAACAGAAAGTAACATACCCTTTTTTGAAAATGATTTAAAAACAATCCCGAAGGATAAAAAGTTTTGAATTTGGTTTGTGAGTTTTAGTGAAGTGAGTTGAATTTGTTTGAGATTCACGTTGCACTAAAGGCTATGACATAGGAGAGAATGAGTCACATATTTCCCAAGGGCATACACTAAACACTCTAGACAAGTGAGGAGAAACCCTCCACTCATCATTTCCCATATACTTAAGGCTCGTGGCGCACAATGTTCATCATTCTTTATTAAGTGTCTTAAGAGTGTTTGATATGAGAAGAGAAGACACAAAAGAAAATACTAAAGGAAAACTGAAAACCCTAATGTTGTCATACAAGATGGTCATAAGGTTAAGATGAAAAGGAAATCTACCTAATGTTATCATGCAAAGGGTGGACCTAAAGTTGAGATGAAAAGGAAATCTACCTAATGTTATCATGCAAATTATTGAAAGCCTAATGTCTCTCCTACCCCCATCTTCAATAGAGGGACTAGGAATCCTAAGGGATCAATTGAGCAAGCACAAGTAAACACCAATCAACTCAATCATAAATGAAAACAAGAATGAAACTTAAACAAGTTCCAAAAAGAAAAGAAAGATGAAGAAAGAAGAAGAATAAAGAATAGACAAACAAGAAGTCATTATCCAACCAAGGTGAAGACAACAAGCTCATTCATTTCAATCTCAAACAAATTAAACATCACCATCAAGCCAATCAAACAAACATTCACTACTATAAAGCAAGATGAGATGAAGTCAAATGGCACAAAAAATAATGTAGGGAAGCAAGCACAACATATCATACTCAAGTCATACTAATGATCAAAGAGAGGGCACAAGGCAACAAGTCATGCATACCATTCAAAAGCAAACCACAAGTTAAAACAAAACAAGCATGCATACAAAAACCATCCCAAAAGGGAAAAGCATGAGAACATGGCATAAAAATAATGTGAAGCCAAACATCAACATGATCAACAAGTTTACATTCAAGCATGAGCGTACAAGGGATCATACAAGTTGAAACCAAACATGCCTCAAGAGGAATCACACATCAAATCATCCATACAAGATAAACAACCATCAAACAACCATCAAACACTCAAAAGACTTTAGGAAATACAGAAAAGCACCCAATCATGGATTAAAACAACATAAAACCAATTTACAGTTTTAAAATCAATTAAAAAACAAATAAAAAGGAAAATAAAACCTAAAAAAGGATGGAAAATAGTTAAACTTCAAACAAAAATCCAAGAACATCACCATAGATCAGAAACCATCATAGGATCATGTGCTAATTTCCTCAAAATTTTAAATGGCTCAAAAATAATTTTAAACTAATTAAAATTAACCAAATAAAACAAAAATACATGGAAAATAGCAAAACCATAAATAAAAATCCAAGAAAATCACCATAGGTTCAAAACCAGCATATAATCATATAATATTTTTCTCATAATATTAAAGTGTTTAAAAACAATTTTAAACTAATTAAAATTGGCTCAAACAAATTAAAATTCAAGACAAATAGCAAATGGAAAAATAAAAATGCAAAAAAATAAAAATCTGAAAGAGAAAAATAGAAGGAAATTTTAGAAAATATTTTGGTATTTTTCAGATGAAAAATGAGTTTTCTATGAATTTCTGAAAATAAAATAAATTTAAAACCAAAATAGAAAAAGAAAATAAAACAGAAAAAACAAGATGCGTTGGATTTGGTTTCATTAAATGACATGGCTAATCCAAGGGCCAGAAAGCGCGCATCCACGAATGATCTGAGCCAATTTTATCATTTCCAACCAGTGAAAGTCAAACACACCAGATTATAACAAGTGGCATGATGGACGATGAGATCATCATCTTCAACCTCCATCCACTAAAAAATCTCAGAGAATTGTAGAAATTTGAAGGTCCTTCAAACCTTAACCATTGGAGCTCATAGTGGTTTCATCTGATGTGTCTTTTCAAGACGATCTCAACCATATCATCGCACAATATTTCTTAAAACCATAGCTCACTCGATTTGAAAAAACCCAGAAGAAAAAGCAAACACGGATTTGAAAATTGAACATCAAAACTCAATAAAAACTAAAATCTAACAATCCTATCAGCATCAGCACATCGAGGACTACATCTTAGCAACAAATTTGAGTTGAAATGGTTAAGAATTGTACCTGTTGAAGTTCAACTTCAGAGCTCTGAAAATGGAGTCCTCAAGCTTGATTCAGGCCACAATCCTTCAAGTTCTTGAGTTGGTTAGCTTCACAGAATGTTGGTGAAGCTAACTGAATGGACAATTTGAGTGATTAAGGTGTGGAAATAAAAATTCGAAGTTCAAGTTTAAGAGTTCAAATAGGATCTCAGCAGGGTGATTCTGGCTATCAAAGCTTGTCAAAATGAGTAGAATTAGTCCCTTATTTATAGGAGAAGCTTTCTGAATGTGAGGGAGGATGAATGATGCCAATTCAACAAAGTCGTGCACACCTGCAGTATGAGCAAAATGTGACTTGAAACGTGTCAAAACTCACTCAAACTATGCATTTCAAGGCTCTAATCAACCCAGATAATATGGTTAATCATGTTTAGATTGAATTTGTGGCTTAATTTGGTGATTAGAGGCCAATTCAAACAAAATCAATTCTGACTTGAAGTGAAGTTCCAACTTTGAAATTCAATTTTTACCAACATGGTTCTCACAATGTAGGAGGCTTTTTGAGATGATTCATCATGCATTGAATAGAGGATGATGCAATCTTTGCAATGTGAAAAGAAAGTATTCATTTAGCAATCTGAGTTGAGAGATATGATCTTTCAAAGTAGCTTGCATGAAAAGGTTCAAAATTGCAAAACACTTAGAAAAATTTCACATCGCGTTTTGTTGGTATGTATCAGATTTCGCAGAGGGTGGGGGAAGTAGCATATCAGATTTCTTTATCACCGTCGCTTGTGATTTTATATGATGTGTTTCACATGTCTCAGTTGAGGAAGTACATTCCAGATCCCCCGCATGTGATTCATATGGATGATGTATAAGTGAGAGATGACTTGACTATTAAGGCATTGCCAGTTCGTATTGATGAGCGAGAGGTGAAGCAACTGCGAGGTAAAGAGATTGCCTTGGTGATGGTAGTTTGTGGTGGACCAGCTGAAGAAAGTTGGACTTGGGAGCATGAAGATCAAATGAGGGAGTCGTATCCGACTCTGTTTCCTTTAGGTAATTTTCGAGGGCAAAAATTCTTTTAAGTGGGGGAGAGTTATAACACCCCAAATATATTGGAATATTTATTTAATTTATTAAAATAGGAATATTCGCATTTTTTTGGTGATTTTCGGTGGTTATGTGAAATATTGAGAATTATGGATTTTTGGGTTATTTATTTAAATAATAGTATATAATATGGATATATTGGTATTATTATTAATTTAAATAAATATAAGTTAACTAAATACAAATAGGACAATTAAGGAGGAGTTAGTGAGGATAATATTAATAAAGCCCAATTTATAGGCCCAAAGTTAGGTTTAACAAAAAGGGAGTTTTGACGGAATTAGAATTCATTCTTGTTAGACCGTGAAAAGGGAAGAAATAAAGGTCAGAGCTTTGAGAAAGAGGATTGAGGCAAAAGGTTCGCGAGGTTCCCACAAATCAAAGAGAAGGCTTAGAGTCGGCAATTAAGGTATGGGTATTTCCTTCATTGTTTTCAATATGTGATTTCAATGTATTTAAAGCCGATTTAAGGGTTTGATGCTGGTTTTGAGATAAAGGAAATTAGGCCTTCATGGCCAAATGTATTATTGAGATTTTTACCGTAGGGATTTGAACTGATGATCTCATAGGATTAAGGTCGATTTGGGTTTGAGGGAGAGTAGGCCTTCGTGGCTGTCGTTATGGTTTCAACCCTGTAGGGTAATTAGATTGAGAGAAACTCTAATGACCATGGTGTAGTTGTAAGGAAATTATGGGAATTAGAGCGTAACAATGGTACAGGATTAGCCTAATAAGTCGTAGATTTTGTGCCTTTATCGCCGTAATACCTTAAGAATGATTTAGGGATGTTTTAGGGGCATTGGGGAAGGAAATCGTTGAAATTTTGGGTTGATTTTCGATTCTGGTGCGTAACAGCGTTTTGCTGTAATCGCGTGTTCGCACAGCAAACAAACTCGTCTCAGACTCGCATAGGGAAGAAACCTTCGCACAACGAACTTGCTAGCGAACGTAGCAGAGTTTCACGAATGTTGATTTTGTGCAGTGATGCCTTGATGTTTGATGCTGTGATTTCTTTGCCAAATTAATATGAGTATGATTGTGATTTCTATGTGATTTTTACAAGATTATATGATGATTCCTATGATGTAATGATTGATGAGCTATGATGGTATTTCCATGAGTTTTGATGATTCTATGATGACATGATGTATGATGAAGATTTTGATGAATGATGATGCACCTATGATGTTACTATGAGGATGGTTATTAACGTGTGCATCATGCATTCATGTGCATTCGGACTTCGGTTCAGGACCTTGATTTCTTTGGCTTTAGCCCCATTATGCGGATGTAAGGCATTTTGATGTGCTCTGGTTCTCGAGTAGAATCGATCCTATTGATGGGGATCTATGGAGGGTTGATGGCTCAGTGTCCATCGAGCTGTGATGATTGGTACCACATGCATGAGTCCTGTTGCATTTACATTAATGAGATAATTTGGTGTAATTTATGATATTATGACCTTTGATGTTCCTTAATGATTATGATGATGTTGAATATGAAAATGACGCCATTTTATATATTGAATTGCAATATTGATTATTATGAATCGTTTTACTCACCCTGCCTGTTTGATTGTTGCCTCCACGAGGGTAACGTGCAGATGAACAGGTTTAGTCGTGGATGCCATCGAGGATCTTTTTCGAGTTTTGATTTGTTGGCCATTTTGGTTAACTTAAAGGGCCTTGCTTTGATAGTGTAACATCGGGTTGGGGTCTTTGAGTTAAACCATGTTTTATTTGATTTTTTTATTTTGATTATGTTTTCGTACAAGGAAAACCTTGGATTATGCCTTTTTTGAGTTTCGCTACCTTTTGAGCAATTTTTGATATCTTTTGGGAAATCCTGTTGTTTACGGAGCCTTGACTTATATTTAATTTATTGGGAAATGTACTCCCTTTGAGGTGATTTTTATTGAGTTTAATATTTTACTCTGATAAATGTGAATATTATTCCTTCAAAACTTTGGGGTGGAAAAGGGTGTTACATTAGTGGTATCAGAGCAAGTTGGTCCGTCCGGCCAATTTTTTATGTTGTCAATCCCATGTCAGTCAATAGTGTGAGAATACTATTGGATGAGTTATTTCTTCTAACCATGTTGGTGGTTGGAGATGGCTAGAAGAAATGATCGTGCTATTGCTGATGCGCTAGAATCACTTGCCCAAGTGATGGCTCAGAATTGTGGACCTCTGGGTGAGTTTCGTGCTTTGTGAAAGTTCCAAAGGAACAATCCGCCGACTTTTGTGGGCACTCATGATCCTGATGGTGCACAGAAGTGGCTGAGAGTGATTGAGAATATTTTCTAAGTTATGGCGTGCACTGATGCTTAGCAGGTGTAGTTTGGTACGCATATGCTAGCAGATGAAGCTGAGGATTGGTGGGATAACACCCGTCAGAGATTGGGAGGTGTTGACATTGTAATAACTTGGGTTGTATTTAAGGAAGAATGTTTTAGGAAGTATTTTCCTGAAGATGTTCGGGGCAAGAAAGAGGTGGAATTCCTTGAGCTGAAATAAGGGAATATGATTGTGGCTGAGTATGCGGCAAAGTTTGAGGCTTTAGTGAAGTTTTGTCCATATTACAATCGTGCTAATGCAGATATGTCAAAGTGTATCGAGTTCGAGAATGGATTGAGACCAGAGATTAAGCAAGGAATTAGGTACCAGCATATTCGTCGATTTACGGAACTAATGGACAAGAGCAGAATTTATGATGAGGATAGTTGAGCTTGATCGACTCACTACAAGTAGTTGAGTGAGAAGAAAGAGAATGGTCAGTATAGAGGGAAACCGTATGTGACTTCTAGTGATAAAGGGAAGCAGAAGGCTTCAGACGGGAAAAAGTCAAGTGGGGGAGCGGCTACTTCTCCAGGAAAATGTTATAAGTGTGGCAAGCAAGGTCACCGTGCTAAGGTTTTTAGGGTGTTGAAATGTCATTGTTGTGGCAAGAGAGGTCATAGAGCTACTAACTGTAAAGATGAAGCTCCGACTTACTTCAACTGTGGAGAGAAGGGTCATATCAGTACCTAGTGTCAGCAGCCAAAGAAGACTGCTACTGATGCTCAGACGAATGGTGGAGTGTTTGCTTTGAGCGGTGCAGAAGAACCCAAGATCGATAACTTGATCAGAGGTACTTGCTTTATTAATGATGTTGAATTGATTTCTATTATTGAGAATGGTGATACTCATTCGTTTATTTCGCTTGAATGTGCTAAGAGGTTGATTTGAAATTATCTTCTATGGTAGGGAGTATAGTTATCGATACCCTAACTAATGGTTTTATGACTAGTGTGTTAGTCTGTTTGAGTTGCCTTCTAACTATTTATGATAAGAATTTTGTGATGGACTTGGTTTATCTACCTTTGCATCAAATCGATGTTATTCTTGGTCTGAAATGGTTAAGAATTGTACCTGTTGAAGTTCAACTCCAGAGCTCTGAAAATGGAGTCCTCAAGCTTGATTCAGGCCACAATCCTTCAAGTTCTTGAGCTGGTTAGCTTCACAGAATGTTGGTGAAGCTAACTGAATGGAGAATTTGAGTGATTAAGGTGTGGAAATAAAAATTCGAAGTTCAAGTTTAAGAGTTCAAATAGGATCTCAGCAAGGTGATTCTGGCTATCAAAGCTTGTCAAAATGAGTAGAATTAGTCCCTTATTTATAGGAGAAGCTTTCTGAATGTGAGGGAGGATGAATGATGCCAATTTCAACAAGGTCGTGCACAACTGCAGTATGAGCAAAATGTGACTTGAAACGTGTCAAAACTCACTCAAACTATGCATTTCAAGGCTCTAATCAACCCAGATAATATGGTTAATCATGTTTAGATTGAATTTATGGCTTAATTTGGTGATTGGAGGCCAATTCAAACAAAATCAATTCTGACTTGAAGTGAAGTTCCAACTTTGAAATTCAATTTTTACCAACATGGTTCTCACAATGTAGGAGGC
Organism: Lathyrus sativus; assembly: GCA_963859935.3. Taxonomy (NCBI): domain Eukaryota; kingdom Viridiplantae; phylum Streptophyta; class Magnoliopsida; order Fabales; family Fabaceae; genus Lathyrus; species Lathyrus sativus. Next base: position 131,560,110 of record OZ012739.1, read on the forward strand.
TTTTTGAGATGATTCATCATGCATTGAATAGAGGATGATGCAATCTTTGCAATGTGAAAAGAAAGTATTCATTTAGCAATCTGAGTTGAGAGATATGATCTTTCAAAGTAGCTTGCATGAAAAGGTTCAAAATTGCAAAACACTTAGAAAAATTTAACATCGCGTTTTGTTGGTATGTATCAGATTTCGCAGAGGGTGGGGGAAGTAGCATATCATATTGCTTTATCACTGTCGCTTGCGATTTTACATGATGTGTTTCACATGTCTCAGTTGAGGAAGTACATTCCAGATCCGTCGCTTGTGATTCAGATGGATGATGTATAAGTGAGAGATGACTTGACTATTAAGGCATTGTCACTTCGTATTGATGAGCGAGAAGTGAAGCAACTGCGAGGTAAAGATATTGCCTTGGTGATGGTAGTTTGCGGAGGACCAGCTGAAGAAAGTTGGACTTGGGAGCGTGAAGATCAGATGAGGGAGTCGTATCCGACTCTGTTTCCTTGAGGTAATTTTTGAGGGCAAAAATTCTTTTAAGTTGGGGAGAGTTATAACACCCCAAATATATTGGAATATTTATTTAATTTATTAAAATAGGAATATTCGCATTTTTTTGGTGATTTTCGGTGGTTATGTGAAATATTGAGAATTATGGATTTTTGGGTTATTTATTTAAATAATAGTATATAATATGGATATATTGGTGTTATTATTAATTTAAATAAATATAAGTTAACTAAATGCAAATAGGACAATTAAGGAGGAGTTAGTGAGGATAATATTAATAAAGCCCAGTTTATAGGCCCAAAGTTAGGTTTAACAAAAAGGGATTTTTGACGGAATTAGGATTCATTCTTGTTAGACCGTGAAAAGGGAAGAAATAAAGGTCAGAGCTCTGAGAAAGAGGATTGAGGCAAAAGGTTCGCGAGGTTCCCACAAATCAAAGAGAAGGCTTAGAGTCGGCAATTAAGGTATGAGTATTTCCTTCATTGTTTTCAATATGTGATTTCAATGTATTTAAAGCCGATTTAAGGATTTAAAGGGTTTGAGGCTGATTTTGAGATAAAGGAAATTAGGCCTTCATGGCTAAAATCTATTATTGAGATTTTTACCGTAGGGATTTGAACTGATGATCTCATAGGATTGAGGTCGATTTGGGTTTGAGGGAGAGTAGGCCTTCGTGGCTGTCGTTATGGTTTCAACCGTGTAGGGTAATTAGATTGAGAGAAACTCTAATGACCATGGTGTAGTTGTAAGGAAATTATGGGAATTAGAGCGTGACAATGATACAGGATTAGCCTAATAAGTCATATATTTTTTGCCTTTATCACCGTAATACCTTAAGAATGATTTAGGGATGTTTTAGGGGCCTTGGGGAAGGAAATCGTTGAAATTTTGGGTTGATTTTAGGTTCTGGTGCGTAACAGCGTTTTGCTGTAATAGCGTGTTCCAACAGCGAACAAACTCGTCTCAAACTCGCATAGGGAAGAATCCTTCGCACAACGAAATTGCTAGCGAACGTAGCAGAGTTTCACGAATGTTGATTTTGTGTAGTGATGCCTTGATGTTTGATGCTGTGATCTCTTTGTCGAATTAATATGAGTATGATTGTGATTTCTATGTGATTTTTACATGATTATATGATGATTCCTATGATGTAATGATTGATGATCTATGATGGTATTTCCATGAGTTTTGATGATTCTATGATGACATGATGTATGATGATGATTTTGATGAATGATGATGCACCTATGATGTTACTATGAGGATGGTTATTAATGTGTGCATCATGCATTCATGTGCATCCGAACTTCGGTTCAGGACCTTGATTTTTTGGCTTTAGTCCCATTGTGCGGATGTAAGGAATTTGTATGTGCTACGGTTCTCGAGTAGAAACGATCCTATTGATGGGGATCTATGGAGGGTTGATGGCCCAGTGTCCATCGAGCTGTGATGATTCGTACCACATGCATGAGTCCTGTTGCATTAACATTAATGAGATAATTTGGTGTAATTTATGATATTATGACCTTTGATGTACCTTAATGATTATGATGATGTTGAATATGAAAATGACGCCATTTTATATATTGAATTGCAATATTGATTATTATGAATCGTTTTACTCACCCTTCCTGTTTGAATGTTGCCTCCACGTGGGTAACATGCAGACAAACAGGTTTAGCCGTGGATGCCATCGAGGATCTTTTTCGAGTTTTGAGTTGTTGGCCATTTTGGTTAACTTAAAGGGCCTTGCTTTTAGAGTGTAACATCGGGTTGGGGTCTTTCAGTTAAACCATGTTTTATTTGATTTTTTATTTTGATTATGTTTTCGTACAAGGAAAACTTTGGATTATGCCTTTTTTGAGTTTCGCTACCTTTTGAGCAATTTTTGAAATCTTTTGGGAAAACCTGTTGTTTACGGAACCTTGACCTATATTTAATTTATTGGGAAATGTACTCCCTTTGAGGTGATTTTTATTGAGTTTAATATTTCACTCTGATAAATTTGAATATTATTCCCTCAAAACTTTGGGGTGGAAAAGGGTGTTACATTAGTGGTATCAGAGCAAGTTGGTCCGTCCGGCCAATTTTTTATGTTGTCAATCCCATGTCAGTCAATAGTGTGAGAACACTATTGGATGAGTTATTTCTTCTAACCATGTTGGTGGTTGGAGATGGCTAGAAGAAATGATCGTGCTATTGCTGATGCGCTAGAATCATTTGCCCAAGTGATGGCCCAGAATTGTGGACCTCCGGGTGAGTTTCGTGCTTTGTGAAAGTTCCAAAGGAACAATCCGCCGACTTTTGTGGGCACTCATGATCCTGATGGTGCACAGAAGTGGCTGAGAGTCATTGAGAATATTTTCTAAGTTATGGCGTGCACTGATGCTTAGCAGATGCAGTTTTGTATGCATATGCTAGCAGATGAAGCTGAGGATTGGTGGGATAACACCCGTCAGAGATTGGAAGGTGTTAACATTGTAATAACTTGGGTTGTCATTAAGGAAGAATTTTTTAGGAAGTATTTTCCTTAAGATGTTCGGGTCAAGAAAGAGGTGGAATTCCTTGAGCTGAAATAAGGGAATATGATTGTGGCTGAGTATGCGGCAAAGTTTGAGGCTTTAGTGAAGTTTTGTCCATATTACAATCGTGCTAACGCAGAGATGTCAAAGTGTCTCGGGTTCGAGAATGGATTGAGACCAAAGATTAAGCAAGGAATTAGGTACCAGCATATTCGTCGGTTTACGGAACTGGTGGACAAGAGCAGAATATATGATGAGGATAGTTGAGCTCGATCGACTCACTACAAGCAGCTGAGTGAGAAGAAAGAGAAAGGTCAGTATAGAGGGAAATCGTATTTGACTTCTAGTGATAAAGGGAAGCAAACGGCTTCAGATAGGAAAAAGTCAAGTGGGGAGCGGCTACTGCTCCAGAAAAATGTTATAAGTGTGGCAAGCAAGGTCACCGTGCTGAGGTTTGTAAGGTTTTGAGATGTCATTGTTGTGGCAAGAGAGGTCATAGAGCTACTGACTTTAAGATGAACCTCTGACTTATTTCAACTGTGGAGAGAAGGTTCATATCAGTACCTAGTGGTAGCAGCCGAAGAAGGCTGCTACTGCTGCTCAGACGAATGGCAGAGTGTTTGCTTTGAGCGGTGCAGAAGAACCCAATATCGATAACTTAACCAGAGGTACTTGCTTTATTAATGATGTTGAATTGATTTCTATTATTGATACTGGTGCTACTCATTTATTTATTTAGCTTGAATGTGCTAAGAGGTTGAATTTGAAATTATCTTCTATGGTAGGGAGTATTGTTATCGATACTCCGACTAATGGTTTTGTGACTACTGTATTAGTCTGTTTGAGTTGCCCTTTGACTATTTATGATAAGAATTTTGTGATGGACTTGGTTTATCTACCTTTGCATCAAATTGATGTTATTCTTGGTATGAAATGGTTAAGAATTGTACCTGTTGAATTTCAACTTCAGAGCTCTGAAAATGGAGTCCTCAAGCTTGATTCAGGCCACAATCCTTTAACTTCTTGAGCTGGTTAGCTTCACAGAATGTTGGTGAAGCTAATTGAATGGAGAATTTGAGTGATTAAGGTGTGGAAATAAAAATTCGAAGTTCAAGCTTAAGAGTTCAAATAGGATCTCAGCAGGGTGATTCTGGTTATCAAAGCTTGTCAAAATGAGTAGAATTAGTCCCTTATTTATAGGAGAAGCTTTCTGAATGTGAGGGAGGATGAATGATGCCAATTTCAAAAAATTCATGCACACCTGCAGTATGAGCAAAATGTGACTTGAAAGGTGTCAAAACTTACTCAAACTTTGCATTTCAAGGCTCTAATCAACCCAGACAATTTGGTTAATCATGTTTAGATTGAATCTGTGGCTTAATTTGGTGATTAGAGGCCAATTCAAACAAAATCAATTCTGACTTGAAGTGAAGTTCCAACTTTGAAATTCAATTTTTCCAAAATGATTATCACAATTTAGGAGGCTTTTTGAGATGATTCATCATGCATTGAATAGAGGATGATGCAATATTTGCAATGTGAAAAGAAAGTATTCATTTGGCAATCTGAGTTGAGAGATATGATCTTTCAAAGTAGCTTGCATGAAAAGGTTCAAAATTGCAAAACACTTAGATAAATTTCACATCGCATTTTATTGGTATGTATCAGATTTCGCAGAGGGTGGGGGAAGTAGCATATCGGATTATTTTATCACTGTTGCTTGTGATTTTGCATGATGTGTTTCACGTGTCTCAGTTGAGGAAGTACATTCCAGATCCGTCGCATGTGATTCAGATGGATGGTGTATAAGTGAGAGATGACTTGACTGTTAAGGCATTGCCAGTTCGTATTGATGAGTGAGAAGTGAAGCAACTGCGAGGTAAAGAGATCGCCTTGGTGATGGTAGTTTGGGGAGGACCAGCTGAAGAAAGTTGGACTTGGGAGCGTGAAGATCAGATGAGGGAGTCGTATCCGACTCTGTTTCCTTGAGGTAATTTTTGAGGGCAAAAATTCTTTTAAGTGGGGGAGAGTTATAACACCCCAAATTTATTGGAATATTTATTTAATTTATTTAAATAGGAATATTCGCATTTTTTTTGGTGATTTTCGGTGGTTATGTGAAATATTGAGAATTATGGATTTTTGGGTTATTTATTTAAATAATAGTGTATAATATAAATATATTGGTATTATTATTAATTTAAATAAATATAAGTTAACTAAGGGCAAATTGGACAATTAAGGAGAAGTTAGTGAGGATAATATTGATAAAGCCCAATTTATAGGCCCAAAGATAGGTTTAACAAAAAGGGATTTTTGAGGGAATTAGGATTCATTCTTGTTAGACCGTGATAAGGGAAGAAATAAAGGTCAGAGCTCTAAGGAAGAGGATTGAGGCAAAAGGTTCGCGAGGTACCCACAAATCAAGGAGAAGGCTTATAGTCGGCAATTAAGGTATGGGTATTTCCTTCATTGTTTTTAATATGTGATTTCAATGTATTTAAAGCCGATTTAAGGATTTAAAGGGTTTGAGGCTGATTTTGAGATAAAGGAAATTAGGCCTTCATGGCCAAAATCTATTATTGAGATTTTTACCGTAGGGATTTGAACTGATGATCTGATAGGATTAGGTCGATTTAGGTTTGAGGGAGAGTAGGCCTTCGTGGCTATCGTTATGGTTTCAACCCTGTAGGTTAATTAGATTGAGAGAAACTCTAATGACTATGGTGTAGTTGTAAGGAATTTATGCGAATTAGAGCGTGACTATGATATAGGATTGGCCTAATAAGTCGTAGATTTTGTGCCTTTATCGTATCAATACCTTAGGAATGATTTAGGGGTGTTTTAGGGGCCTTGGGGAAGTAAATCGTTGGAATTATGGGTTTATTTTAGGTTCTGGTGCGTAACAGCGTTTTGCTGTAATCGCGTTTTCGCACAGCGAACAAACTCGTCTCAGACTCGCACAACAAAGAATCCTTCGCACAGCGAACTTGGTAGCGAATGTAGCAGAGTTTCGCGAATGTTGATTTTGTGCAGTGATGCCTTGATGTTTGATGCTGTGATTTCTTTTCCGAATTAATATGAGTATGACTGTGATTTCTATGGGATTTTTACATGATTATATGATGATTCCTATGATGTAATGATTGATGAGCTATGATGGTATTTCCATGAGTTTTGATGATTCTATGATGACATGATGTATGATGATGATTTTGATGAATGATGATGCACCTATGATGTTATTATGAGGATGGTTATTAACGTGTGCATCATGCCTTCATGTGCATCCGGACTTCGGTTCAGGACCTTGATTTCTTTGGCTTCAATCTCATTGTGCGGATGTGAGGCATTTTGATGTGCTCCGGTTCTCGAGTAGAATTGATCCTATTGATGGGGATCTATGGAGGGTTGATGGCCTAGTGTCCATCGAGCTGTGATGATTGGTACCACATGCATGAGTCTTGTTGCATTTGCATTAATGAGATAATTTGGTGTAATTTATGATATTATGACCTTTGATGTTCCTTAATGATTATGATGATGTTGAATATGAAAATGACGCCATTTTATATATTGAATTGCAATATTGATTATTATGAATCGTTTTACTCACCCTGTCGGGTTGAATGTTGCCTCCACGTGGGTAACATGCAGATGACCAGGTTTAGCCGTGGTTGCCGTCGAGGATCTTTTTGGAGTTTTGAGTTGTTGGCCATTTTGGTTAACTTAGAGGGTCTTGCTCTGATAGTGTAACAACGGGTTAGGGTCTTTGAGTTAAACGATGTTTTATTTGATTTTGTTATTTTGATTATGTTTTCGTACAAGGAAAACTTTAGATTATACCCTTTTTGAGTTCCGCTAACTTTTGAGCAATTTTTGAAATCTTTTGGGAAAACCCGTTGTTTATGGAGCCTTGACCTATATTTAATTTATTAGGAAATGTACTCCCTTTGAGGTGATTTTTATTGAGTTTAATATTTTACTCTAATAAATGTGAATATTATTCCTTTAAAACTCTGGGGTAGAAAAGGGTGTTGCATTAGTGGTATCAGAGCAAGTTGGTCCGTCCGACCAATTTTTTATGTTGTCGATCCCATGTCAGTCAATAGTGTGAGAACACTATTGGATGAGTTATTTTTTCTAACCATGTTGGTGGTTGGAGATGGCTAGAAGAAATGATCGTGCTATTGCTGATGCGCTGTAATCACTTGCCCAAGTGATAGCCCAGAATTGTGGACCTTCGGGTGAGTTTCGTGCTTTGTGAAAGTTCCAAAGGAACAATCCACCGGCTTTTGTGGGCACTCATGAACCTGATGGTGCGCAGAACTGGATGAGAGTGATTGAGAAGATTTTCTAAGATATTGCATGCACTGATGCTTAGTAGGTGCAGTTTGGTACGCATATGCTAGCAGATGAAGCTGAGGATTGGTGGGATAACACCCGTCAGAGATTGGGAGGTGTTGACATTGCAATAACTTGGGCTTTATTTAAGGAAGAATTTTTTAGGAAGTATTTTCCTGAAGATGTTCGGGGCAAGAAAGAGGTGGAATTCCTTGAGCTGAAATAAGAGAATATGATTGTAGCTGAGTATGCGGCAAAGTTTGAGGCTTTAGTGAAGTTTTGTCCATATTACAATTGTGCTAACGCAGAGATGTCAAAGTGTCTCGAGTTCGAGAATGGATTGAGACACGAGATTAAGCAATGAATTGGGTACTAGCATATTCGTCTTTTTGCAGAACTGGTGGACAAGAGCAGAATTTATGATGAGGATAGTTGAGCTCGATCGACTCACTACAAGCAGCTGAGTGACAAGAAAGAGAAAGGTCAGTATATAGGGAATTCGTATGTGACTTCTGGTGATAAAGGGAAGCAGAAGGCTTCAGATGGGAAAAAGTCAAGTGGGGGAGCAGCTACTGCTCCAGGAAAGTGTTATAAGTGTGGCAAGCAAGGTCACCGTGCTGAGGTTTGTAGGGTGTTGAGATGTCATCGTTATGGCAAGAGAGGTCATAGAGCTACTGACTGTAAAGATGAAGCTCTGACTTACTTCATCGTTATCGTCAGTTGAATAAAGTAACAATCAAGATTAAGTATCCACTTTTGTGGATTGATGATTTGATGGATCAATTGGTGGGTGCTTGTGTGTTTAGCAAGATTGATTTGAGGTCTGGTTATCATCAGATTCGCGTTAAGCCTGATGATATTCCGAAGACAGCTTTCAGGACGAGGTATGGACACTATGAATATACGAATATGCCATTTGGTGTATCTAATACACCTGGTGTATTCATGGAGTATATGAATAGGATATTTCATCCTTATTTGGATCAGTTTGTGGTAGTGTTCATTGACAATATATTGATATATTCTAAGTCCAAGGAAGAGCATACGTAACATCTAAGAGTGGTATTGCAGGTTTTAAGGGACAAGAAGCTTTATGCCAAGTTGTCCAAGTGTGAGTTTTGGTTGAAGGAAGTGAGTTTCCTTGGCCATGTGATTTCTAGGGGAGGAATTGTTGTTGATCCGTCGAAAGTTTATGCGGTGTTGCAGTGGGAGACTCCAAAGTATGCTACTAAGATTTGAAGTTTCCTTGGATTGGCTGGTTATTATCGCAGGTTTATAGAAAGCTTTTCAAAGTTGGCACTGCCATTGACTCAGTTGACTCGAAAGGGTCAAGCTTATGTGTGGGATGTTGCCTGTGAGAAGAGTTTTATAGAACTCGAGAAGAAGTTGACGACTGCTCTAGTGTTGATTTTGCCAAATTTGAGTGAGTCTTTTATAGTGTATTGTGATGCATCGAAGATGGGTCTTGGTGGCATACTGATGCGGAATGGTCAGGTCGTTGCTTATGCTTCCAGACAACTGAAAGCTCATGAAAGGAATTATCCTAGGCATGACTTAGAGTTGGTTGCGGTGGTGTTTGTGTTGAAAGGTTTGGAGACATTATCTTTTTGGGTCCAAGTTCGAAGTGTTCAATGATCACAAGAGCCTGAAGTATTTGTTTGATTAGAAAGAGTTGAACATGAGGCAGAGAAAGTGGCTTGAACTTCTGAAGGATTATGATTTTGAATTGAGTTACCATCCTAGTAGGGCTAATGTTGTGGCTGATGCGTTAAGTAGGAAGTCCTTACATATGTTGATGCTTATGGTTCGAGAGGTAGGACTAATTGAGCAATTCAGAGATATGAGTTTGATTTGTGAAGAGACTCCTAACAGTGTGAAGTTGACCAGTAGTATTCTCCAAGAAATCAGAGAAGGTCAAAAATCTGATTTGAGTTTAGTGGATCGTCTCCAAGAAATCAGAGCTTGTGTGTTGGATAGAGGTGGATCATGGGATAGTCTTTTGCCATTGATTAAGTTTACCTACAATAATAGTTACCATTCTAGTATCGGAATGGCACCGTATGAGGCTTTGTATGGTAGGAGGTGTAGGACTCCTTTGTGTTGGTATGAGTCAGGCGAGAGTGTTGTACTCGGACCTGAGATTGTGCAAGAGACGACTGAAAAGATCAAGATGATCCAAGAAAAGATGAAAGCGGTGCAGAGTCGTTAGAAAAGTTACCATGATAAGAGGAGGAGAGCACTTGAATTCAAAGAGGGAGATTACGTGTTTTTAAGAGTTACAACGGTAACTGGTGTTGGCCGAGATTTAAAGTCTCGAAAGCTCACGTCACGTTTTATTGGCCCGTATCAGATTTCCCAAAGGGTGAGGGAAGTAGCATATCGGATTGTTTTACCACCATCGCTTGCAAATTTGCATGATGTGTTTCACATGTATCAGTTGAAGAAGTACATTCTAGATCCGTCGCATGTGATTCAGATGGATGATGTATAAGTGAGAGATGACTTGACTGTTGAGGCATTGCCAATTCGAATTGATGAGCGAGAAGTGAAGCAACTGCGAGGTAAAGAGATTTCCTTGGTGATGGTAGTTTGAGGAGGACCAGCTGGAGAAAGTTGGACTTAGGAGCGTGAAGATCATATGAGGGAGCTTTTTGAATTCCAATATTGATTATTATGAATCGTTTTACTCACCCTGCCTGTTTGAATATTGCCTCCACATGGGTAACGTGCAGATGACCAGGTTTAGCCGTGGATGCCGTCGAGGATCTTTTTGGAGTTTTGAGTTGTTGGCCATTTTGGTTAACTTAGAGGGTCTTGCTCAGATAGTGTAACAACGGGTTGGGGTCTATGAGTTAAACTGTGTTTTATTTGATTTTGTTATTTTGATTATGTTTTCGTACAAGGAAAACTTTGGATTATGCCATTTTTGAGTTTTGCTTCCTTTTGAGCAATTTTTGACATCTTTTGGGAAAACCCGTTGTTTACGGAGCCTTGACCTATATTTGATTTATTGGGAAATGTACTCCCTTTGAGGTGATTTTTATTGAGTTTAATATTTTACTCTGATAAATGTGAATATTTTGTCTTTAAAATTGTTGGGTAGAAAAGGGTGTTACAATATTTCCTTAAATAATACTTGAAGTTGAGGATCTTTGGGAGCTTGATAATACCACAAAATGAAGAAGAAGACCTTGCTTGAGGTTGAAGAAACATGTTCCTCCTATCTTGAGAAGCAAACCATGATGCCTTGATCTCTTGTCAAGAATAATTCGATGCAAAAATGAATATGAAAATGCAATGAAACATAAGCTAAGATACAAGGAGCGGAAATGAAATCAAGTGCACTTATTGTGAAAGTATTTGATGGTTCGAGAAGGACCTTGATTGGTGAAGTGGGGTTATCCACTGTTATTGATCCCCGTGTTTTTGATGTAAACTTTTAGGTTATGGATATCAACCCCAATTATAGCTGCTTATTGGGAAGGCCATAGACCCATGTCATTGGGGCAGTGACATCAACCTTGCATCAGAAAATGAAGTTTGTTATCAATGACAGGTTGGTGGCCATATTTGGAGATGAAGATCTCATGGTAAGCAATCTTTCTTCATTCAAGTACATCGAGGCAAATGAGGACGCGTTGGAAACTTCTTTTCAAGTGTTGGAAATTGCAAACACAATCTTATTGGAGGTAGAAGAGCTTGTGCAGAGGATCATTCCATCTTTTGCATCCTTAAAAAGTATCATTTCCACTATTGAGGAAGGGAAACCAGAGGGGTGGGGTGAAGTCATCGACATCAAAGTCGAAATGGACCGTTTTGGGTTGGGTTACAAACCAACTACTAATAAAGCGCCAACTCCAATCAAGGGTCGTCCAAAGGAAATCCGAGAAGTGTTCATCAATGCTAGCTTCCAAGTGAACACAATTGACAAAGATTCTAAGATGAAGACTTAAGAACTTTGGTTTACCTTTATGATGTGGCTTTGAGCAATTGGGATTTTGTGGGATCCCCGAAATTTTCCCTTTATCAAAGTAATTTTGTTATTTTTCATTTTAATGTTTTCAAATCCATAGCTTTGCCTAAGGCTATATGATCATTTTGTAGGGCCCCCTTTTGATTTTTAAATCTTAATGAATGAAGGCATTTTGTTAAATTCCCATTTTGTTCATTTACTGTTTTTTCTCTTTTCACTTTTAAATAAAATGGCAACCTTTCAAAAACCACTAAAAAACAAAAACGTTTTCTCTTTGCATCACTTTTATTTTTCATTTTAATAAAAAGCAATCATCTAAAACCTGCTGAATCATTGATACCCACATTGAATTTGATGACTCTCCAATCTCTCCTAACTTTGATGCACCCATCAACCAAGCTGATGAAGAGAGTGAGAAAGATTGTGATATACCAGATGAATTGGCTAAAATGCTTGAATATGTGTAGACAGATCTCCAACCTCACCAAGAGCAGGTCAAAACTATTAACTTGGGCAGTGAAGAGGAGAGAAAGGAAATTAAGATTGGCACCACACTAGGGGAAGATGTCAAGGTAAGGTTGGTCAAGCTTCTCCAAGAATATGAGGATGTGTGCACATGGTCGTATCAAGATATGCCTGGTTTGGACACAGACGTCATTGTTCATAAGCTACCCCTCTGACCCAATTGTCCTCCTGTGAAGCAGAAACTCTGAAGGACAAGACTATACATGGCTTTGAAGAATACCCTCAATGGGTAGCCAATATTTTTCTTGTACCGAAGAACGATGGAAAGGTCTGAATGTGTGCCGATTATAGGGACTTGAATAAAGCCAGTCTAAAGTATAATTTCCCTCTTCCGCATATTGATACCTTTGAAGGTTGAGAAAAACACAAGAAAGGGGGTTTGAATTGGGTTTTATAATTTTTTTTGTTAAAATTGGTTTCATACACACCCAAATAAGGTAAGGACTGTAAAACAAGGAACACAATTAGTTTATCCTAGTTCACTGTTAACAAAACTAATCCAGTTCACCCGCCAAGGTGATTTTTCCTTCTCACAAGGACTTAATCCACTAATATTTGATAATATTACAACAGCCTCTAAGTCATCAATGACTTAGCCCTCTCGAGTCTACTGACTAACACACTTAGTCACTCAAGGAAAATTCACAACCAACCTCTAAGTTGTTCAACAACAACTTAGCCCTCTCGAGTTTTACTGACTAACACACTTAGTCACTCAATGAAAATTCACTTTAAAAGTGTTACAAGAATGTTTATAATAACACTTCTTTGTAAGTTGATTGAAACAAATTTAAGTACAATGTTTTCTACACAAAAATATGAGCATCAACTCTTTGTGTTTGAGATGTTTTGACAGAGTGTACTTCAGCGTTTGACTTGTGAATCATTCTTTTGTAAAGAAGAATGGTCTTCAATTTATAACCTCAAGAATTATACATTGAGGGATAATAAGGTATTTTAGCTTAGCTAGCTGTCTTCAATAGTAGAATCCTTAGTGAGTAGAAGTAGTAAAAGCTTAGAAATCTTTTTGTTCAATTCAGAGCAAACTCTTTGCTTTATACATTTTAGGAAAGAGTCATTTGTATAGTTTTTTGATCTTCACGTTACTTTGGACTTTGAGATTTGATCCTTATCATGTATTTGAATTTTATCATTACTTAGCGTCTTCAAAATCCCTTCAGACGCTTTCTCGAGGAGCACATGTTTTCTTTTTCAGAAGCACCAGTATTCATCAGAATCTTTGCGCTAATAATTGAATCCAATGAGAATTGTATCTCTGCACACTTAAGATAGAATTAGAGTACTAAATTGTTACATTTAAAATATATATGCATTGTTATCATCAAAGATAAAGATTATATGCAGAAACAAAATCTTGTAATAACAATCTCCATTTTTTATGATGAGAAAATCATGTATTTTTTATGAAGCAATGTATATGCTTTAATGTACCAAAGATATCAGAGTTAAGTTTAGAATACTCCACCTGAGATGGATGAGCACCCCCTGAGCTGATATCGTATTGTTTGCTTCTCTTGAGTTGAATTCTCTTACCACCAGATGTCTAACAGAATAATTATGCAATTTGTTTCTCGTGCTTGTATATATGTTGTAAGAATGTGAGCATGAGTTTAGAGAGCAGATATATATCAAAGTCATTTCTAGTTTTACTCCCCCTTTTTGTTATAATCAAAAAGTTTTTATAAATAAGAAGTGAGATACTAACAAAAAAAGACAAAGAGTGAATCCTAAAGTGCCTAGTGAAGTGAAAATGAAGGACTCTCTGTAAGAGGTTGAGTGAGCATGTCCTTGATGGAGAGATTAACTTCATCTTGACAATCCAGCCTATCTTGCACCGTTTTCTAATTTTTCTGCAAATCTACCAAGGTTTGTGCCATAACTAGAAGAAGGGTCAGAGACATGTTTTCCAGCAGCAGCTTTGAGTACAACTTCTCTTTCTGCAGCGGCTTTCTTATCAGCTTCCCTATGGGCAAGCTCACAGCAATCCTGTCAGCTTCTTTTCTTGCTTCTTCAGCAAGCCTTTCTCTTTCTTTTATTACTTCTAGTTTTTTCTTTTGCTTGACGTACAAATTTCTCTTTAGCCAAGCATCAAAGAGAGTCAAATTTGTATTCAGAAAGGTAGGCTCTTCACTATAATTGGATTCTTCGTAGAGTCCTTTGGCTTTGGTGACAGCATTTTCTAGAAAGCTAGAAAGAATATGAGCCAATGTTTTTCTTGGAAGTGGAGGATCGAAAGACTGAGAATCATGGTGAGTTTCACCATCAATTTCCGATTCTATGGAAGATTCTAGAGAGACATGATATGGTGAGGGTGGTGTAGAAAACAAAGTTTCTGCTGGAATTGCAGCAAACGTTTGAGGCATAGTTTCTAAAGGAGAAATGGAAATAGGTGAAACCGAAGATGAGAAGGAATATTGTAAGAGAGATATAGAAACTGGAGAGGTGGAGATGATTGTTGTTGAAGAGGTTGATATTTTGGATTTTTCAGCAGGAGCAGAATCACAAGGTGACGAGGTGAAATGGCGAAAGAGGTGACTGCAGTTGAGAATGATGGTGGTAGGGGAGGAATTTTTGAAACAAGATTTCTGGTATATGATCTAGAAGTAACCAAAACTGAGGAGTTATAAATTTCACAGGTTGAAGCGTTGGAAGGAGTAGGTACAGAGTTCATTGAGGAATTTCCTAATTCCTTGAGCCCTAATTTCTTTTTCTTTGCAAACTTGGCCTTTGAGGAAACATGTTTATTTTTGTAGAGATTTGGTGTTTCAGTGAGGAGTTGATCAAACATGATTCTATATATATCATGACCTTCCTTTTCAAGTTGATTCAAATAGTCTTATAATACTTCTGGTGGATCAATTTTTGGGAAAAGCGGGAAGTTGTCAACCATTAATCTTCGTCCCTTGATACTTTTAAAATATGTATCCATTGTGGGTTCAACAGTGATTTCTTTGATGAGACACATGCTTTTGACATTGTTGATATTGAAATATTTTCCAATATCTTCACCAAAATCATCAACTAGGTTATGTGTAAACAGATGATTCATAAGACCACTTTCAATCATAAAATCTGAAATGAGTCTTCCCATAGGAATACACCCTTTTGACTTATCCCTACAGTCTCTGAAAGAGTCTCGAAGAAACTTGAAAAGAATGGATGGAAGATCCATTTTCACTCCTTGCTGCAGAAAGTATAGTATCTATTTCTGATCAACATTAGTGTAATCAAATGAAATTTTTGAAGATCTAGTGTGAATGCAACCCAGAATAAGCTTGAACCAAATGCGAAGGTATTTGGACAAAATCGTTGCCTTAGGTTTTATTTTTTTATCAGAACGTTCACAGAAGATTGAGGGGATAACCTTTTGATTGAAGAAAACTGTCTTGTTACTCATGTTGTAGATACAGTTGCCTTTGTTGAATTCCATTCCCAGTAGGACAACAATTAATTTTTCAGTGATGACAACCCTTTTTCCCTTAACATCGGAAACAACATAATGATCCTCATCATTAGCATGAACCTAAAAATCTCTTACCAGTGTCGTGTATACTGGGTCAAAAAGACGTTTGAAGTAGCTTTCCCAATCTTGTTTCTTGACATCAGTAGTCAAATCCACACCATTTACCTTTAGGTTTTTGAAATGAACTAGTAGTTCACTGCAAACTTATAGTTTTTTAGGGGCTATATTCAGATAGAGTTCTTTAGGTCGGTTTAGAATGTGGATCTTCTATTGTTGAGGAGCAACCACTGCTTAAGGAATGATTTGGGATATCAAAGATGTGAAATCTGAATCGAATTGTTGAGAAGAGCCTATATGTTGTTCCATTTGTTTAGAGTAGTTATAAAGTTCTTGTTGTTGAGCATTCATGATTAAAGAAGTTTCTCAGAGAGGACAGTTGGATTTGAAATTAGGTTTAGTGTGTGTGAGGTAAAGTGAAGAGTGTGTGATAAAGAGAGTGGTGAGTAATAAATTAATTAATTACGGTTTCTTAAAAATGACCATAAGGGAAAAAGTAATAATGATTTTAACATACTCTTAAGACAACCCAATGCTCAAGGTGTCACTCAATCATCAGATTAAGATTTACACGTGTAAAGGTGAATCATAGTCGTTAGTTTGAATTTTCACCATTTGATGTTCTCAAGGATAAGGAAACTGAATAGGTTTATGACTTGAGATGTTTCTGAATAAGATGGTTTATATCTGGTACAAATAGAAAGAAATCAGAAATGCATAAGATTAGAATTATAATTTTGCAGAAGGAACTAAACAATAGAAGGTTCATTCTGCACAAAACTCCATTTTTAGATGTTTTAGAATGAATGAGAATTTATCTTCAGCCAGGGGTTTCATAAAAATATCAGCCCATTGATGATCCATATCAATGAATTGTAAGAAGATGGTCCATTTATGAACAAAGTCTCTAATAAAATGATGTTTGATTTCTATGTGTTTAGTTCTAGAGTGCAAAATAGGATTCTTACTTAAACAAATAGCTGTAGTGTTGTCACAATAGATAGAAATGTTACTCTCATATATCTAAAATTCTTCAAGCTGATTTTTATCTAGAGCATCTCAGTGCAACAAAGTGATGTTGAGATATATTCTGCTTCTGCAGTAGATAAAGCAATTGTAGATTGTCTTTTTCTTCCCCATGAGACTAGATTGCTACCTAGAAACTGAAAGTTCCCAGAAGTAATCTTACGTTCTATTTTGTCTCTAACATAATCTGCATCACAGAAACTCGATAGCTTGTATTCTAATGTTTTTTGATACATCAAACCAAGGTTAGAAGTTCGTTTTAGATACCTTAGGATTCTCTTAACAACAGTTAAGTGACTTTCCCTTGGATCTGATTGAAAACGAGCACAAAGACACACACTAAATAAGATATCAGGTTGAGAGGTAGTCAAATAGAGGAAAGAGCCTATCATACCACGATAAAGCTTCTAACAAACCTTTTTACTTGCTTCGTCTTTCTCTAGAATGAAAGTAGGATGCATGGGAGTCTTAGCTGGTTTGCTTTCTGTCATATCAAACTTCTTTAGAAGTTCCTTAGTGTATTTTTCTTGATGTATAAACGTGACTTCTGGAGTTTCATTAATTTGAATTCCTATAAAGTACTTTAATTCTTGCATTAGGCTCATTTCGAATTTTTCCTGCATTAGCTTTGAAAAATCTTGACATACAGAAGAATTAGCATAACCAAAAATTATATCATCTACATAGACTTGGTATATTATTATATCATTTCCAAAGTTCTTACAAAAGAGAGTAGTATCCACTTTTCCTCTGGTAAAGTCATTTTCTAAAAGAAAATAACTTAATCTTTCGTACCAAGCTCTGAGAGCTTGTTTAAGTCCATACAATGACTTCTTAAGTTTAAAAACATGTTTTGAAAAATTAGAGTTTTCAAGTCTTGGAGGTTGGTGAACATATACTTCTTTAGGAATATAACCATTTAGAAACACACTTTTCACATACATTTGATATAACTTAATATTATTATTAACAACAAAAGAGATGAGAAGGCGTATAGATTCTAACCTGGAAACTAGAGTAAAGTTTTCATTATAGTCAATTCCTTCTTGTTGACTGTAACCTTGTGCGACCAGCCCTTCTTTGTTTTTAACCATTTCTCCCTTCTCATTTAACTTGTTTCTGAATACCCAATTGGTTCCAATAACATGAGTTCCTTTGGGTTTAGGCACTAGATCCCAGACATCATTTTTGGAGAATTGATCTAGCTCTTCTTGCATTGCCAAAATCCACTCATTGTTTTGAAGAGCTTTTTCATAAGATGTTGGTTCTATCAGAGATACAAATCCTAAAAGTACTCCTTCAGGATGTTTGAATGTAGATATTGTTCTGACAGGTTTAGCTTTGTCTCCTAGAGTCATATTTTCAAACACTGTTTGTCCAAGCCTTTGTCCTTTCTATATGGAAGGACGTTCAGTTGCTTTTGATGTGTCAGCATGTTTCAGATCTATGATTTCAGAGTCTTTTGTTCTTTCCCCAGAACCTGTGAAGGTAACTTCTAGATCTGCAAAAATCTTAACTAGCTTTGACATATCTAAGTCAAGCTTATCATCAAATTTAACATGGATTGATTCCTCAACAATACTTGTTTCTGTGTTGTATACTCTATAGCCCTTAGAGTGTTCAGAGTATCCAAACATAATACACTTTTGTACCTTAGAATCAAACTTATGTAGATTCTCTTTAGTATTTAAAATAAAACATGAATATCCAAAAGGATGAAAGTAAGAAATGTTAGGTTTTCTTCCTTTACAAAGTTCATAACGAGTCTTTTCCAGAATGGGTCTAATAGAGATCCTATTTTGGATATAGCATGTCATGTTCACAGTTTCTGCCCAGAAGTGCTTAGCCACATTTGTTTCGTTGATTATGGTTCTGTACATTTCTTGCAACGTTCTATTTTTCCATTCTATGACTCCATTTACTTGTGGAGTTCTAGGATAAGAAAAATCACGAGATATGCCATTAGAGTCAAATAGTTCTTCAAACTGTTGATTCTCAAATTCTCCACCATGATCACTTCTAACTCTAACCATTTTAGAATTGAACTCATTTTGCACTTGAGCACAGAAACTTGTAAACAAAGAATGTAACTCATTCATGTGTCTAAGAAATCTTACCCATGTCAACGACTATAATTATCAACATGACAAGTCCTTACTTCTTCCCATTGACTGACGTTGTTTTAACAGGGCCAAACAAGTCAATTTGTAGAAGCTCCAAAGGTCTAGAGGTGGAAATAACATTTTTTATTTAAAAGATGTTTTTGAAAACTTGCATTTCTGACGTGCTTCACAGAGTGCATCTGAAGTAAACTTCAGTTTAGGCAGGCCTCTAACTAACTCAAGTTTGCTTAGCTGAGAAATTCTTCTCAGGCTAATATGACCCAAGCGTCTATGCCATATGTAACGCCTCATATTGCTTTCAGGATTACCGATTGACCCCACAAACCAACACAGGTCTTTTCAGCATGCTTTTTCCTCACTCACATGCTTTCCGGAAAACTTCCCAGAAGGTCACCCATCCCAAGATTTCTCCAAGTCAAGCACGCTTAACTATGAAGTTCTTATGGAATAGGCTACCGAAAAGAAGATGCATCTTGTTTTCGGTAGCCCTTTCATAAGAACTCCACAATTAAGCGTGCTTGATTTGGAGAAATTTAGGGATGGGTGACCTTTTGGGAAGTTTCCCGGAAAGCATGTGAGTGAGGAAAAAGCATGCTGAAAAGACCCGTGTTGGTTTGTGGGGCCAGTCGGTAATCCTGAAAGCAATATGAGGCGTTACAAATGGTATCAGAGTCAAACCTCTCCCAATATGATGTGGTTCGAGGACGAACCAAGCGGAAGCTGGTGGGCATGTAATGTAACACCCCTTTTCTATACCCCCAATAACATATAAATCATTAGGCACAAATTCAAATTTTCATCAGAGTATAATTGAAAACATGGTATAAGAGAGGTATGTCACATCATCACGAAATTAACATACAACACCTGCTCGATAAAAGACATGCAACAGTGGGGTAGCTTCAACAGAGGAACTTAGTCCTTACACCCACATCTCAAAATTTAGAATTAAAAGCGGAAAATCTAAACATTGAATCACTTTAAACATGTAGTCATATAATACATATCATCCAGTTTGATTCACCACATCATTCATGTTCACATACACATATGTCATCAGATACATATACAAAATGTATCCCAAAAGAAGACTATACAATCCTAACTACCCGGTGCTACATATCAGAGCTGAACGACAAAAGAATGAAGCTATACTTCACAAAAGACCTCCAGCAAACCTAATCTGCAATGCCTCATAGAGCATTATAAAACAGCAGAAGGGTGAGAAATATTATCATAATAATCAATGCATATAAACATATATATATATATATATATATATATATATATATATATATATATATATATATATATTTATATATAACAAAGCATATTTATCATTATTGTACATAACCATACACAATCATGTTTATTCACCAATTCATAACTATCAATTCAACAATTCATGCACTTATGCATATATTTACACAACATTTATCCCTATGTCATGTGACTCAATACAACACAATGCAACTCATCAATTCCTATTCAAAGTTATGAGTACATCACTTATACCCCACTAGAAACAACATCATAGTCATTCTACGCCAGTGAACACCAACACTAGGAACAACATCATAGTCATTCTACCCCAGTGCGTACGACTGTATCACGTATACTCCACTAGGAACAACATCTCAGTTATTCTACCCCAGAGAGCACCCCACCAGGAACAACATCTCAGTTATTCTACCCCGGTGATCATTTCACTAGGAACGACATCTTAGTCATTCTACCCCAGTGAACACCAAAACTATACCTCACCAGGAACAACATCTGTCATTCTACCCCGGTGATCATTTCACTAGGAACGACACATTGTCATTCTACCCCAGTGATTACTCCACTAGGAACGATATCTTATCATTCTACCCCAGTGAGTACGAGTTTTGCACATACACATATTTCATAAAACAATTATATGCACTTAAGTCCGTTCTCGCATCCTAATCACATGCATACTCAATTAATTCATCACACAAGAATTATAACATGATTGCTCCACTCACACATCATATCAAAGTATTCATACTTTCAACATTATCACATTTATCAAACAATGCACACATATTCCCTAATATGTTATCATGCATTCTTCACATACAATCGCATACATACAATATGCATTCACAATATTGCGCCAATGGCAACGAACTCAATCACATTCATCATGCACTTTTAATTTAATTTAAACAATGCATATATTTGCCAAAAGGCCACATTTCATAATCGATTCCACAATCTAGGATTCACGCCATACGGCTACCCACAACATATCACACAATCAGCACGCAAACCATTCATTTCCAATAATGATTGAACACAATCGAACCAAACAATCAACATTAGATGGAAACACAAGGAAATGAAGATGTTGCCACACTCTCTAGCTTGCTCGCCTAGCGAGTCCCTAGCAAATGCTCGCTACCTGTTCGCCTAGCGAACAAGCTCGCGAAGGCAAACAGAAGCTACTGTAAGGCTTCGCTACCTACTCGCTGGGGCTTCGCTACAGCGAACCCCTCGCTACCTCGCTCGCTACCAACGAAGAGGATCAATTCCATTCTATCCAAGTCTGGGACCACTCGCTAGCTTGCTCGCTTAGCGAGTTGCTAGCGAACACTCGCGACCTGTTCGCCTAGCGAAGGTGCTAGCGAACGTCTGCGATGTTCAAAACCCTCAATGTCCAAAACTCTCCAAAACTCCCAAAATCACCCGATTCAATTCCAATGAGTTCCAATACTCTTATTCTAACAATCCTCGACTAATCTACACCACTTATTCCGGATTCCAACCGTTAAAAACTTGATTCTACCGATTAAACTCATTCTATGCCCTATAATGGAAAATGGAGAAAAACATACAAACAATCCAAACCACTCATACATAATTATATGCATTGATAATATAATGATATTTCACACCCTTACCTTGATTAATCGGAATCTAGAAGTTGTTCTTGAGCTTTCCAAGCTTTTTCTCTTTTTCTCCTCTTTTTTCCTCTTCCTCTTCTTTCTCTTCTCTTTCTCTTATGCTTCTATTTTTCCTTCCTTTCTCTTTCTCTTTCCCTTTTTCACTTATACTCTTTCTATTCTATTTCTCTCCAAACATCCACTAATCCATTTCTCATAAAATATCTCAACTTAACATTAAATACTTAATGTCTAAAATACCCTCCAATCTATTTTCCCCGAAACTCTCAAAATCGGTAAAATAGCTTAATATGCAAACATAACATATTAACACATAAATTCCACAATTAAAATATTAATCATCCAAATCAATTAATTAATATAAATAATTAATTATCAAAATTGGGTTGTTACATGTAACACCTGAGGTTGAAGAGGACGGTGGTTACATGTAACACCCTTGGGCGAGGGAGTGGTTATCGGTGCATGAGGCATGACAATGAGACACTCCTAGCAGCTTCTAGGGGAAAACCGAATTCACATTGGAATGAGAGGGATCCTGAGGCTATGCAGGTATGGGACTTCATGGTTGAATGAAGGCTTATAAGGATTAATTGGTACTACCTATACCAACAAGATGCATCTTCTTTTCGGTAGCCTGTTCCATAAGAACTTCATAGTTAAGCGTGCTTGACTTGGAGTAATCTTGGGATGGGTGACCTTCTGGGAAGTTTCTCGGAAATCATGTGAGTGAGGAAAAACCATGCTGAAAAGACTCGTGTTGGTTTTTAACAGACATTAAGCACCTAACATCTTGGTTTTTAAGATAATAAAGTTTAATCTTATAAGTGTTGTTTTTCCTCTTTCTAGTGAAGAGAGCAATGCCATCTTTCTGACTAACAGCCTTGCACGTTTTTAGATTGAAAATAATATCATAACCATTATCACTTAATTGACTTATGGATAAAAGATTGTGCATTAATCCCTTAACATAAAGTACATTAGAAATAGAAGGAAGAGATCCATTACCCACTATTTCAGAGCCTTTGATTCTTCCTTTCTGGTCTCCTCTGAACCCTATATATCCAACATCTTTAAGTTGCAGGCTTTGGAATATATGTCTTCTTCCCGTTATGTGTCGTGAGTATCTAGAGTCCAGGTACCATGATCCCTTAACATAAAGTACATTAGAAATAGAAGGAAGAGATCCATTACCCACTATTTCAGAGCCTTTGATTCTTCCTTTCTGGTATCCTCCAAACCCTATGTATCCAACATCTGTAAGTTGTAGGCTTTGGAATATATGTCTTCTTCCCGTCATGTGTCGTGAGTATACAGAGTCCAGGTACCATGATTGGTGTTTTAACTTTGCTGCATAAGATATCTGCAACATATACTATTTTATCCTTTGGTACCCATAAAGTTTTGGGTCCTTTTAAATTAGTGTTCCTAGAGTTCTGATAAACCTAGGTTTTCTTGCAGCATTAAGTTTTTGTGTCTGTGCTGGTGTATAATGGTAAGAAAAAGGAGATACAAGTTTCTTTACTTGAAGAGGTTTCTGATCATCATTGTCAGAATCATAAACTATTCCTCTTTTTTTCCATTGTGACTAACGCCATAGATCATAGAAGCCATTCTAATTCTATCTATATTTTCATTTAAGAATTTATGAAATACCTTATCATATTTATATAAGATGGTTTTAGATGAATGAGTAGCTTTAGAAAGAGTGTCTTTGCATTTTAAACATTTTTTGTTAAGAGTAACGTTTTCTCTATCTAATATAAGGTTTTAATCTTTTTGTTTAACAAATTCTTTCTTAAGCTTGGCGTTTACTTCAACTTTACATTCAAGAGCCTTTTTCAGATTCTTGAATTTTTGTTGAAGTTTCTGATAACTTTTCGGAGATTCAGAAAGACATAATCCTAAGTCAACACGAGAAAGGTCAGAAAAAACCTCTTCCGAGTCAAACTCAGTTTCTGTTGCAGCCACTTCAGATGTTGTGGCCATGAAAGCTATGTTGGCGTGCTCATCTTCAGAATCGGATTCTAAGATTTCAGAATCAGAATTATCTCATGTTACCATAAGACCTTTCTTCTTTCCTTTAAATAGGTTATTTTTTTAATCTTTCTTTTATGAAGCTTTCCTTTGTGAGCTTTGGACAATCTTGTCTGATATGTCCAGCTTCCTTACATTCATAACAAGTTATCTTATTACTTTGTTTTCTTTTTGAAGATGATTTTGAATGATCTCTTCTGTTTATGGATCCTCGAGAGTTATTTTGTCTGTTTCTCCAAAGTTTTCTAACTCTTCTGGTTAGGAGAGATAGCTCATCCTCGTCATCAGAGTCTTCACAATCGGAGTTTTCATCTTCAATTTGAATGACCTTACTCCTTTCTAGTTTTGAGCTTAATGCAACAAATTTAACCTTTTTCTAAGGTTCATCTTCTTCTAGCTCTATTTCATGACTTCAGAGTGAGCTAACTAACTCTTCAAGACTTATGTTGTTCAGATCCTTTGAAAACTTTAGTGCAGTAACCATTGGTTTTCATTTCTTAGGAAGACTTCTGACAATTTTCTTAGCATGACCTGCAGTAGTATACCCTTTGTCTAGAACTTTGAGTCCTGCTATCAAGGTTTAGAATCTCGAGAACATGGATTCAATAGTTTCCTCTTCTTCCATCTTGAAGGCTTCATATTTCTAAACCAACGCAAGAGCTTTGGTTTCCTCGACTTGAGTATTGCCTTCATGTGTCATTTTTAAAGAATAAAAAGTATCCTTTGTTGTATCTCTGTTAGTAATCTTTTCATACTCATTGTATGAAATAACATTTAAAAGAATGGTTCTTGCTTTGTGATCATTTTTGAAATATTTATTTTCCTCATCACTCATTTTGTTTCATGGAATTGGCATTCCAATAGCAGAAAATGGTGTTTTCTAACCATTTGTCACTATATCCGAAAGATATGCATCATATCAAAGAAAGAAACTCTCTATTCTATCTTTCCAGTAGTCAAACATTTCTCCATCAAATACATGATGCTTGGCGCTGTATGTAACACCCTTTTATGCCCCAAAAATATAATGTCAAATCAATAACATTTATCAGAGTAATATTTTAAACACAATAAAAATCACCTCAAAGGGCGTACATTTCTCAATAATTCAATTCAAAGTCAATGCTTCGTAACAACAGGTTTTCCCAAAATTACTCAAAAACTGCTCAAATGGCAGCGGAACTCAAAAGGGAAAATCCAAAATTTTCCTAGCACATCAACATAATCAAAATAACAAAAATCAATAAAACATGGTTTAACTCAAAGACCCCAACCCGATGT
Organism: Lathyrus sativus; assembly: GCA_963859935.3. Lineage (NCBI taxonomy): Eukaryota > Viridiplantae > Streptophyta > Magnoliopsida > Fabales > Fabaceae > Lathyrus > Lathyrus sativus. The sequence goes on from OZ012739.1 coordinate 131,584,916, forward strand.
TACACTATCAGAGCAAGACCCTCTAAGTCAACCAAAATGTCAAAAACTCCAAAAAGTCCTCGACGGCATCCACGGCTAAACCTGGTCACTTGCATGTTACCCACATGGAGGCAACATTCAAACAGAAAGAGTGAGTAAAATGACTCATAATAATCAATATAAGAATCAATATATAAAATAGCGTCATTTTCATATCCAACATCATCATAATCATCAAGAAAACATCAAAAAGCCATAACATGGTAAATTACACCAAATTGTCACATAAATGCAAATGCAACAAGACTCATGCATGTGGTACCAATTCAACAAAATTCGATGGACACTAGGCCATCAACCCTCCATAGATCCCCATCAATAGGATCATTTATACACATGAACCGGAGCACAACAAAATACTTCACATCTGCACAATGGGACTGAAGCCACAAGAATCAAACACTAGACCGAAGCCCGGAATGCATATGAATGCATGATGCACACGTCAATATCATCCTCATAACAAACTCATTAGGTGCATCACCATTCATCAAAATCATCATAATAAACATGTCATCATATAATCATAAAAAAACTCATGGAATCAACATCATAACTCATCATCATTACTCATAGGAATCATCATACAATCATGTATTAATCACATATGAATCACAGTCATACTCAAGGTAATTCATCTAGAAAATCACAGCATCAAAGCATCAAGACAGCACAGCACAAGAACACAATTCACGAAACTCTGCTACGTTCGCAGGACAGTTCGCCGTGCGAGTCTAGGGTGAGTGTTCGTCGTGCGAAGGATTGTTCGTTGTGCGAACTCGCGATTACAGCAAAATGCTGTTACGCACCAGTATCAAAACCAGACCAAAAGTCCCTACGATTTCCTTCCCCAATGCCCCAAAAACATCCCTAAATCATTCCTAAGGTATTACGACGATAAAGGCACAAAATCTACGACTTATTAGGCCAATCCCGTATCATATTTACGCCTCCAATTCCCATAAAATCCTTACAATTTTCTCACATTCATTAGAGTTCTCATAATCAATTACCCTATACAGTTAAAACCTCAACAACAGATTTTGGCCATGAAGGCCTAATTTCCCTTACTCCCAAATCAGCCTCAAACCTATCAGACCATCAGTTCAAATCCCTTAAACTCATTAAACTCACTAGAAAGGAAACAACAATTCATTACTCAAAATCCCTAAACCCTTAAATCGGCTTTAAACACATTGAATCACATATTGAAAACAATGAAGGCAATACTCCCCATACTTAAACAACCTCAAAATTAGATTTGGTCACAGAGGCCTAATTTCCTCAAACTCAAAAACCTCATAAACCTTAAATCGGCTTTAAACACATTGAATCACATATTGAAAATAATGAAGGCAATACTCCCCATACTTAAACAACCTCAAAAACAGATTTGGTCGCGAAGGCCTAATTTCCTCAAACTCAAAAACCTCCTAAATCCTTAAATCGGCTTTAAATACATTGAATCATATATTGAAAATAATGAAGGTAATACTCCCCATACTTAAACAACCTCGAAAACAGATTTGGCCACGAAGGCCTAATTTCCTCAAACTCAAAAACCTCCTAAATCCTTAAATCGACTTTAAATACATTGAATCATATATTGAAAATAATGAAGATAATACTCCCCATACTTAAACAACCTCAAAAACAGATTTGGCCACGAAGACCTAATTTCCTCAAACTCAAAAACCTCCTAAATCCTTAAATCGGCTTTAAATACATTGAATCACATATTGAAAACAATGAAGGCAATACTCCCCATACTTAAACAACCTCAAAAATAGATTTGGCCCCGAAGACTTAATTTCCTCAAACTCAAAAACCTCCTAAATCTGTAAATCGACTTTAAATACATTGAATCACATATTGAAAACAATGAAGGCAATACTCCCCAAACCTTAATTTTCTGACTCTAAACCTTTCTTCTTTGATTCTTGGAAAACTTGCGAAGCTTTGCCTCAATCCCCTTTCTCAGAGCCCTGGCCTATATTTCTTCTCTTTTCACGGTCTAACAAGAATGAATCCTAATTCTCTCAAAATTTCTTTTTGTTAAACCTAACTTTGGGCCTTAAAATGGGCTTTCCAATTTCTCATTTTGCCCTCAATTCCCTTATATTTATTTAAATTAATAATAATACCAATATATTCATATTATATACTATTATTTAAATAAATAACTCAAACCATAATTCTCAATATTCACACCAACCACCGAAAATCACCAAAAATACGAATATTCAAATTTAAATGAACTAAAAAAATATTCCAATGAATTTGGGGTGTTACGCTGTAACTATCTCTTTCGTTTGTGTTGAAAATGGTCATAAGGTTTTTTTAACGCTGGATATCTCTACACGGTTAAATGTTCGATATGAAAATCAATAAAAGAGCCGGAACTCGAATGCCAATTCAAAGGTTGAGAAAAACACAAGAAAGGGATTTGAATTTGGTTTTACAATTTTTTTGTTTAACTTGGTTTCGCACACACGTAAATAAGGTAAGGACTTTAAAAGAAGGAACACAATTAGTTTATCCTAATTCACTGTTAACAAAGTTTATCCAGTCCATCTGCCAAGGTGATTTTTCCTTCTCACAAGGACTTAATCCACTAATCTTTAATAAGATTACAACAACGTCTAAGTCATCAACGACTTAGCCCTCTCGAGTCTACTGACTAACACACTTAGTCACTCAAGAAAAATTCACAATCAACCTCTAAGTTGGTCAACAACAACTTAGCTCTCTTAAGTTTTACTGACTAACACACTTAGTCACTCAAGGAAAATTCATTTTAAAAGTGTTACAATAATGTTTACAATAGTGCTTCTTCGTAAGGCAGCAACTCTTTGTGTTTGAGATATTTTGACATAATGTACTTCAACATTTGACTTGTGAATTATCTATAATATAAAAAAATAAGGGCTTTGGAAAACTCATCATTTTCTCCCTTTCTCTTTTTTTGTCACATCCTTATTTTAAGGGCAAGCTGTGTCTAAATATTTTACTTTTGCAACTAAACTATCACTTGAAACTGGTTTTTTATTTGGTTACGCAATTTTAAGGCTATTATTTTAGTTGAATAACTAGTTCCACTCTCATTTGGTTGAAAACCAACAAAATTTATTCTACTTTTTGTACTACATTTCACTTTGAACAAGTCATTTCATAATTTTCCCTCATTTCTCTCTCCATTCTTATCTTCCATATCTGCTCTCTCTGCGCAGGGCATAAACCCTTCTTTTTAGTCTCTCATTTCTTCCTCATTCTTCTCTCTCATTTTTTCCTCTTCTGCGTTCTTCTCTCTTATGATGCTTCTCTCTTTCTGTTCTTCTTTCTTCTCTCTTCTGATCTCTCTCTTCATCTTCTTCTTTCTTTTCTTTATCTTTCTCTATTTAGATCTATGAAATTCTACTTAGATTTATGATACTCCAGCAACGGATATGGTGCTTTCAACGGTTTACGACATTGGGAGGTTTGATAATGATAGATTTGTGGTAACAATGATGTTGATGTTTGAGTAAGATAAATGCAAGGGAATAAAGCTCAGAAGCTAGTTTGAAGAAACAACTTAAATGGATAAGCTGTTTGAAGGCTGCAGCAAACAGTGCAGGAATTGAAATTTTCAGTTTTGACAGTTAGTTAGTTTGTTTTGTTTGTTACATGTTTAGCACTATATAAGGGAATGTATTGTAGTGTGTAACATTTTTGATACACCATTGTGAATAAAACTTCTCAATTCTCCTCAATTATCTCTCTCTCTCTCTCTCTCTCTTTCTCTTAATTTAATCTTCATCTTTTCCATTTTCCCTTTCCACCATTTTTATCCACCCTCCATTGTTTTATGTTCTAACATTTGGCATCACAAGCCTGGTTCTGATCCTATTCTGCTGCAATCATGTCCGTTTCAAACGATAAAATACCCACCAACCTTCCAATTCTTGATTCGAAGAACTACGACAAATGGTGCAAGCAAATGAAAGTCTTCTTCGGTTATCAAGATGTGCTTGATGTGATTACCACCAGTGTTACTCCTCTTATTGAAGAGGCTACTGCAGCCCAGCAAGCTACTCACAAAGAAGAGAAGAAGAAAGACTACAAAGCCCTCTTATTGATACATTCTTGTGTCGATAGTGACAACTTTGAGAAAGTTGGCGATTGTGACTCGGCAAAGCAAGCATGGGGAATTCTTGATGTCGCTACTGCGAAAAAAGGTGCCGGCAAAGACAGAAGAGTCGCCACCTTTCATTATTTATCCCACAGGAAGGGAAAGGAAACGATCAGAAGAAACCTAACGAAAAGGAAAAGACAAGGTCATCGCAACCAAGTCTGGGTTTGGGAGTCGGTTATGCAAGGGGAAGGTATTAGCACCCCTCACGTTCGTTGTACTCAACGGGATCCATGCTTGTTGTGTTTATCTGACGGGTTGTTTATCTATCTACATATCAAGGATGGCTCAAAGGAAAAGAAAAATGACTTGGCAAAGCATCGCACTCCGTGACTACATATTCTCGTCAGAGAAATCAGAGTCAACGTAGTTCGGCTAACTACGGATGAAGGGGGAAGGTTTCTCGCCAAGACGTCGCTGTAAATACAGAGTATGCCTAAGAGGGGGGGGGGGGTGAATTAGGATTTTAGAGACTTTTTCCGGTTTTTCGGTATTCTTGAAATTTTACTGGTTAGGTTCTTGGTGATGCATGCAGTAGAAAGATAAAAAAGTGGACACCAAGATTTATAGTGGTTCCCCTCAAAATCCGAGAGTACTCCACTCCCCTTTCAACACGAAAGAGAGTTTTCACTATTGTTTAATAAAGTACAACCTATCACACCATCAACCGGTGAGGCCTACTATCAAACAATAAAAATCAACAAGTGTACAAGAACAATCCTCTTGTAAACACTCACCCTTGTGTCCAACAATCCTGGATCACAAGTCAAAATACAAGTAATCTGAATACTTTGATTTGAGAGTAATAGTGGTAATATCAATGCTGAGATTGATCTTCTCCTTCTGATCAAAATTTACTCATATAATTTCAACACAAGTGTTCAATGCTATGCATATGAAAGATATGATCAATATGAACACTTTTGAAAAGATTTGAAAAGTATTTGAAAGTGGTGAATTTGATTCAAAGAATTGTTTTGAAATTGATTATTGGAGGATTATTTTTCAATTTGAAAAACTCAGAATTTATATGTGTAAACACACCTTTTCCAACAGGTATATTTGAGTATAATTCAAAATATGAACTGGTATAATTTTCAAACCATTTTTGAACTTGAAACAAAGCCATTTTTCAAAATACGTTCAGTGTTAATCGGTTAACCTATATGGTTAATCGGTTAACACTTGAACGTTATACCAAAATATTCAAAATTTGAAATGGTTAATCGGTTAACCTATATGGTTAATCGGTTAACACTGCTATTTTTCAGAAAAATGCTTATAAAAATAGTGTTATACCAATTCTAATAGTTTAAAAAGTATGCTAATGCAATGTGATCAAACGATAAAGATGTTGAACACTTGTATATCAATTAAATTAATGGATTTTGATATACCATAGCTTGTGTCCAAAACTTTGAAAGTTGATCAGTCCAATGTTCATGAAGCTTTTGAATGTTGATCACTTCCATTCCACTTGATCTTGGTCTTTTGAAAGCGTTTGCCTTTTTGCACAGATGAATTATTCTTGATCTTGATGTTGACGTCATCAAAACTTTGAGATGAAGCTTGCTTCTACAATCTCCCCCTTTTTGATGATGACAACCAAAATGATCTTGTGCAATTTTTGACGATGATTAGCAGTGATCTTGTTTTCTCCCCCTATGTCCATGAACTCCCCCTATCGAATACATAGGCAAAAATTCTGCACACATAGACATAAGAAAGCCAAAGCTCTTCTCCCCCTTTGTCATAAGCAAAAAGGAAGGAGCTTTCAAGAAAGAAAACTAGATAGACCAATGATGCAAGCAATCACAAGAATATGGAAGCAAAGCATAATGAAATTAAACGGCAGCAATATTGCGAATATTGTACGAGTTACAATGCCAAATAAAAACATAAATGAAAGCATAAAACATCAAAAAACTAGAAAACAATGCAATAAAAGATATCAACAGCAACATATTCTCTAAAGATCCTCATCAGGCATATCCACATCATCTTCTTCCTCTTCTTCACTATCATCCTCTTCTTCAATCTCTTCGTCCACAACTCGGGTGTTGGAATGTGGAGGGTTAAGAATAAGGTTTCTGAGGGAGGCAATGGCTCGGGAGGTCTCTCTATGCATATTCATTGACTCTCGATGCTGGTTCATCATGGTTGTATAGAGAAACTCACTTGTAAGACCCCCTTCAGGCATTGGATACGCATGATGGACAGGACCGTCATCGGTATACCTGTAGGTACCGTCAGCCGCTTTGATGATACCAGTATTTTTGACAATGTTAATCTCATTGATCTCATTAGTTGTAGGTTTCATCTTGGAGGACGGTTCCCTGTTGAGGTCTAGTTCAGTTAATTCCAGGATTCTCGAAATCAACCGAGCATACGGTAACTGTGTGATGCACTGAAGTTGCTGCTGCAGATGATACATGATGGTTAGAATCCAATTGACCCTTATGCGATTCTTGATTGCGTACAAAAGCTGCATCTCTAAGTCATTAATCTGAGAGTGGTTGGAATCCTTTGGGTTGAGGACATAGCAGATAATGTAATGAAGCATTCGATCAGATACTGTCAGATTCTTAGCATAGCACAGCATACGAGCGGTGCGAGAGTTTGCAATAACTGTTTCTTTTGGGAACCTGCAAATCTGGTAGTAATACTCCATTTTATCATAATTTGCCCAATGTCCATCTACATGGTTTACACCTTTCCTCAAGAAGCAGCCTTTTGATGGAATCTTAAGGTGTCTAGCAAGGGTGGATAATTTCTCAACAAACTCATGGTCTCTAATGGTGGAACGGATCATGTGGTTCTCATCCATGTCCAGATATACAACCATCTTACTCATAAAAGCTTTAACAAGATCAGGATAAATAATACCAGAGTCGGTGACGAACTTGTCGATGCGCTGATATTCCAATAGAGTAGGAAACTCAAAAGAAATTGTAGGAAAAGCTCGAAGATTTACGTGCTTTACCGGCAGAAGTTGACGAACACGAACTTTGAAATCCATGCGCCTCTTTTTGGTGGTTTCCATTGGAATGCTGTCATCATCAGATTCTGATGCATACTCAGGAAGCTTTCCCTTTCCTTTGCGTAAGGATGCCATGGATGAAAGTTTGAGAGAACTGAAGTTGTGGGTTCTGAGGAAGTTAGGGTTTGAGAAGTTGTGGGGATGGTTATGAGGAGTTATCCAACTTTAGAGAGTGGGAGAGAGAAGTTAGGGTTTGAAGAGGGAAGTTCCACAAAACTCTTTAAGAGGGGATAGGATTTTGGATATGGATTTGGATTCTTAAGAGAATATGGACCACATAAAAAATGCATTTATCATATATAATATTTTCAAAAATTTAATTAATTTTCGTTTCTGATTTTTAGAAAATTTAACAGTGTTAATCGGTTAACCATATAGGTTAATCGGTTAACACTTTAAAAAGTTGAGTCAGAATTGAAAATTTAACAGTGTTAATCGGTTAACCCATATAGTTAATCGATTAACACACTCGAATTTTTCAAAAATACTTAAAAACAGAATGTATACATATGAAAACATAACACAAATAATGCATACACATATTAGAGAAAAGTTCATATGTCACCTTCATCAAGAATCCCAAGTTCTCGCCGAATTTTGTAGAATGGTTCTTTCACCAAAGGTTTGGTGAAGATGTCGGCGAGTTGATTGTGCGTGTCGACGAAAGTAACATCTACATCTCCATTCAATACGTGATCTCGAAGGAAGTGATGCCGGATATCTATATGTTTCGTTCTTGAATGCATGACCGAGTTCTTTGTAATGTTGATGGCACTTGTATTATCACATCGAAGAGGAATGCAGCCAAGATCTATACCGTAATCGAGGAGTTGTTGCTTGAGCCATAGAATTTGTGCACAGCAACTTCCTGCTGCAATATATTCCGCTTCGGCTGTACTGAGTGCCACACATGCTTGCTTCTTGCAGGCCCATGACACTAATGCATTCCCGAGAATGTGACATGTACTGCTTGTGCTTTTTCTATCGGGCTTATATCCTGCATAGTCAGCGTCAAAGTAACCAACTAAAGAACAAATACTACCTTTAGGATACCATAATTCGACGTTCATTGTCCCTTTGAGATACTTTATGATTCTCTTTACGGCTGTGAGATGCGATTCCTTCGGACTTGCTTGAAAGCGTGCACACAAACAAACGCTAAACATAATGTCAGGACGGCTTGCCGTCAAATATAGTAATGAACCGATCATACCTCGATATTTTGTTATATCAACTGGAGTACCGAATTCATCTTGATCAACGTACGTTCTGGATCCCATCGGAGTGGACATCACCTTGCAACTATCCATATCGAATTTCTTCAACAATTCCTTGCAATACTTGGATTGGTTGAGGAAGATGCCATCCTTTGTTTGCTTGATTTGTAGTCCAAGAAAATAATTCAATTTTCCCATCATGGACATCTCGAATTCTCCTTGCATCATAAGTGAAAATTCTTCGCAAAGCTCTTTGTTTGTTGATCCGAAGATGATGTCGTCGACATAGACTTGAACCAATAAAGTGTTTCCTTTGATCTTCTTTATGAACAATGTCTTGTCAACCTTTCCTTTTGTAAATCCCTTCTCACATAAGAAATTGCTAAGGCGGTCATACCATGCTCTTGGTGCTTGTTTTAGTCCGTAGAGAGCCTTTTTCAGTTTGTAAACATGTGAGGGATTCTTGAAGTCTTCAAAACCCAGAGGTTGTTTGACGTAGACTTCCTCATTAATGTAGCCATTCAGGAAAGCGCTTTTGACATCCATCTGGAACAATTGAAAGTTCATAGAACAACCGTAAGCAAGTAATAATCTAATTGCTTCTAACCTTGCTACCGGAGCGAACGTTTCATCAAAATCAATTCCTTCCTCCTGGTTGTAGCCTTGTGCGACCAATCTTGCTTTGTTACGAACTATGATCCCATTCTCGTCAAGTTTGTTCTTGAAAACCCATCTTGTTTCTATGATGTGCTTATGGTCTGGTCTTGGTATAAGACTCCAAACTTGATTCCTTTCGAATTGATTGAGTTCTTCTTGCATTGCTACAATCCATTGGTCGTCGCCTAAAGCTTCATCAATCTTGGTTGGTTCATTTGAGACACAAAAGCCATGTTGAGACAAGCATCCTTTAGATTAAGTCAAGTTGCAACGCCTTGGCTAATATCACCAATAACTTTATCTATCGGGTGATCTCTATGCGTTCTCCATTCCTTCGGAAGATCTTGATGTTTTTCAATGATTTGAGTGACATCTTCTTGTGGTATTTCTTGATTCTTTGAAATCTCTTCTTGTTGTTGTGGAGAACCTACTATATCATCATCATCATTCATAATAATATTATCCTCTTTCGAGGGGTTAGTCTCATCAAACGAAACATGAACGGATTCTTCAATAGTAAGTGTTCTCTTATTAAAAATTCTAAATGCTTTACTATAGAGAGAGTAACCAAGAAATATACCTTCGTCGGATTTCTCATCAAACTTACCAAGATTTATAGTGGTTCCCCTCACAATCCGAGAGTACTCCACTCCCCTTTCAACACAAAAGAGAGTTTTCACTATTGTTTAATAAAGTACAACCTATCACACCATCAACCGGTGAGGCCTACTATCAAACAATAAAAATCAACAAGTGTACAAGAACAATCCTCTTGTAAACACTCACCCTTGTGTCCAACAATCCTGGATCACAAGTTAAAATACAAGTAATCTGAATACTTTGATTTGAGAGTAATAGTGGTAATATCAATGCTGAGATTGATCTTCTCCTTCTGATCAAAATTCACTCATTTAATTTCAACACAAGTGTTCAATGCTATGCATATGAAAGATATGATCAATATGAGCACTTTTGAAAAGATTTGAAAAGTATTTGAAAATGGTGAATTTGATTCAAAGAATTGTTTTGAAATTGATTATTGGAGGATTATTTTTCAATTTGAAAAACTCAGAATTTATATGTGTAAACACACATTTTCCAACAGGTATATTTGAGTATAATTCAAAATATGAACTGGTATAATTTTCAAACCATTTTTGAACTTGAAACAAAGCCATTTTTCAAAATACGTTCAGTGTTAATCGGTTAACCTATATGGTTAATCGGTTAACACTTGAACGTTATACCAAAATATTCAAAATTTGAAATGGTTAACCGGTTAACCTATATGGTTAATCGGTTAACACTGCTATTTTTCAGAAAAATGCTTATAAAAATAGTGTTATACCAATTCTAATAGTTTAAAAAGTATGCTAATGCATTGTGATCAAACGATAAAGATGTTGAACACTTGTATATCAATTAAATTAATGGATTTTGATATACCATAGCTTGTGTCCAAAACTTTGAAAGTTGATCAGTCCAATGTTCATAAAGCTTTTGAATGTTGATCACTTCCATTCCACTTGATCTTGGTCTTTTGAAAGCGTTTGCCTTTTTGCACAGATGAATTATTCTTGATCTTGATGTTGACGTCATCAAAACTATGAGATGAAGCTTGCTTCTACAGTCGCGTCTTGTGCCTATGTATTCTCATCAGAGAAATCAGAGCGAACGTAGTTCGGGATAAAACGAAACACAGGTTTTGATTCATCTGTTTTTACCTGAGTAAAGTTAAACAACAGTTCCAGCAGTTAGGGACAATGCCTGTTTGCGGTAGAACGGAAGTTTAACAGCACTCTTTTCATCAGAAAAGGTTTTCCTTGAATTAAGATCCCACGGGGCAAAAAGAGGTTTGATATTTGTTTTTTTGTCTTTTACGAAAGAAGTGTTTTTTATGAATGTTTGTAATTCATACTGCACTAGAGACTATGACTTAGGAGTGAATGCGTCGCATGTCACCCTAAGGGTACCAGGCTAAACATCCTGACTGTTGAAGAGTGACCTTCAACAATCATTTCCTAAGTAGCTTAAGGCTCGTAACGTACAGTATTCATTAACCTTTATTAATGTGTTTTAATTTGTATGAAGATGAGAAAGGAGGGACTACAGGGGAGACTATCAAGATTCCTACTGTTATCATGCAATATGGCCTTAATGGTTGGGTTTGAAACAGGGAACTCCTAAATGTTATCATGCATGGTTTCAACCTAAAGTCTATCATCACTTCCTTAAACAAGGAAGTGAGAACCCTAAGGGAGCATGTGAAGGGAAACAGAAAACAACTGCTAAAATCATAAAGCAGATAAGAAATAGAAAGTACAAATGTAGATGCAATGTAGCAATACAAGTAGAGGGAGAAACTCAACCTCTAAGCAAACAAGCAAAGGGAACAAACAAAAACAGACAAGCAAAGGGAGGGTCACCTCAACCTTTCAATGCAGACATATCAGTTAGAAAAGGGAAAATAACACACAAGCAAAGGGAGGGTCACCTCAACCTCTAATGCGAACAAGCAAAGGGAGCTCAGCTCAACCTTTCAGTGCAAGTATGCTTCTAAGCCTAAAATACTCTACACATGAGACTATCCTAATGCGTCACAACAGCCAAACAAGCAACCAAACAAACCATCCATCAGGAAAGAAGAGGTGAACTGGAAGAGCAACAAGGAAGTCATCCCAAGGCTAGATCCAGTGGATGTGTGTCAACACATAAGTCCATCAGAGGCTCAACCTCTTGAGGAATGCACAGAGCACTTCCTAAGGAAGGTCAGGCTCTCCCAAGAGGGATCCTATGTCAATAGGACAGATAAAGGAACTGCGGCAGATCCTAGATGTCAATCTAAGGTGTTAGTTTAATGTGCATCAGCACAGGAGTCCATCAGAGGCTCCACCTCTTGAGGAATGCAGAGAGCACTTCCTAAAGAAGGCCAGGCTCTCCCAAGAGGGATCCTATGTCAATAGGACAAAGAATGATTTATGGAATGAACCTAGATGTCAATCTAAAACACTTGATTAATGTGCATCAGCACAGGAGTCCATCAGAGGCTCCACCTCTTGAGGAATGCACAGAGGACTTCCTAAGGAAGGCCAGGCTCTCCCAAGAGGGATCCTATGTCAATAGGACAAAGAAAGATGGGTAAAGAACCTAGATGTCAATCTAAGGTTTCAAACTTAATGTGCATCAGCACAGGAGTCCATCACAGGCTCTACCTCTTGAGGAATACACAGAGCACTTCCTAAGGAAGGCCAGGCTCTCCCAAGAGGGATCCTATGTCAATAGGACAAAGAATGATTTAGGGATGATGGGAGGCAAGGTGACAACCTCAGGAAATCACCATTGCACTCAACCAGGTTCATCTGATTAAGAAATGATGGGAAGCATGGCGTATACCAAATGTATCCACCATGACACTCAACCAATCATGGATGATTATGAGCAATGCAAAGCAAAGCTAGAAGCGGAATCATCCTCCTAAAGGTTTTAATGGAAACCCTAATGATTAGTTACAAGGATCACCTAACTAAATGGATTTAGAAGCTCTATCGAGGCTTAACAATTGTTCTAAATAGTTGTCTACCTATGCTCTATTCCATGAAGAAGAGATTAAAAGTCTAAAGCTTGCTAAAGTTCACCTTAGAAGCTAAACTATGAGGTAAGCTAAGTTAGGATCACCCTAAAAACAATCAACATCTAAAATATGGGGAAAAAATAGAAGGTCACTCCTAAAAATGCTAAGAAAAATCCTAGGGGTTCCTAAGGGTGTTCAAAGATCATGGAAGAAAATCCAGAGCCACAATCTAAGCTTAAGGGTGCTAAAAAAATCCTAAACTTAAAGGTATGCCATGGGAAGTCCTAATGGGAAGGTCCTAAAGAACTCATTCAAAACCTATCAAGATGGAACCCTAAAAATCCAAGAAAAATATCTAAGGGTCACCTAATATGTGTAGACCAATCATGCAAAAATTCAGATCCTAAATTAAAACCATGATCTAGTACAAAAAACAGAAAGCCAATCATGCATTTTTAACATTTTTAATCATCTAATTAAAATGGAAAAATGATACTAAATGGAAAATCAACCAAAAATTCAATTAAATTGCTCACAAAAATAAAGGACATGGCAAGAATCATTCATGATTTTTTCCAAAATTATTTGATGATTTTTCCTATTTTTTATGAATTAAAAATGAATCAAAGAATAAAACAATAAAAGGAAAATGAATTAACAAAATAAAAGAAAACTGAAAATACAACAGCCCTCAGATGAAGCTACCAGTCAACTGATCTAAAGCTCCATAATGCGCCACGTAGCAAATGAACCACTGAATGAAACACCACGTTTCATTAAACGGGCTGAAACAAAATCCTAGCCACACAAGCAGCATACCAGTCTACTCATCCAATGGATCCACAAACGCCACGTATGCTGGTCAACTTTAGTTCAAAATGAGGTCAAACAAAGGCCACACAATGATGATACCGGTCAAGGTTTCTAACAGATCAAACGGCCACGATTTGAACTGGAGGTTTGGGGGGAACTAAACCAGACGAAGGCGCCGCTGGTGGCAGCCATCTCTGATCATCTTCAACCTTCAGATGATGAATAGTGCGCTATTCTCAAACCTCACCAAACTCAAAAAACTTAATACCAATCCCTTCCTCTCATCATGCTGATCATGAGGACACTCTCCATTTTCATTCTAACCCTAGGATTAACCTAAACCGAAGCCATCAAGTTTTGGCACCAGATCAAGAATTGTCACAATTGAGTACAAAACCTATCTAGAATCCATCTAGGCATCACCACTAACCTAACCACATGTTTAATCTAACCTAATCATTCATAAATTAAGAGAATTCGCAAGAGATGAACACCTGATCAGAAGCTTCAATGGTGGCTTGATTTGTGGAGGAAACTTGCTTAAACAATGCAGAATCACTCAGTGATGAATGCTGGTGCTATCTTGATGCTTGATTCTTCTTGATTTTGCCTCAATCTCCATACTCGAATCTCTTCAAGCTTCAAAGTCTCAACTGTTCTAACCGTTTTTCCCTCCAAATTGCATCCCTCTCCATCTGAACTCCATCTAGAGTTTATATAGATGATGTTTGGATCAATCTTAGGCCCAATCATGGCCCATACAATCCATTTCAATTTTCAAATTTTCCTTACTTTTTCTTCATGGCAGTGCATGCATACAGCTCTTTTCCCCTTCCAATTTGGCTCAAATTCATTACTTGTATTGTGGTGAGAATGAAGGGCTAAGATTCACTCCTTAATTCCAATCAATGGATGATCTTGATCATGTAACTTCCTCTTGAAGTAACTTCAAATTTGACCATGAAATATGCTTCAATTTAGAAATCTAAAAATCCCAAAGTGTTCCACATATCTATTGCACTCAAAATATGCACCTACTTGCAATATTTTGAGCCAATTTGAATTATTTTGCAATTTTCTCATTATAATGCCTTTAAATCTCTTTTTGTCAAATTTTCTTCAACCAACTCTCATTCTAATCCATATCAATGAACTCTTGATATTTGGTGGAGTAAATAACCCCATTTTGAGCAACTTTCAAGTTGAACAAAATTCCATTTGAGGTGTGTAAGATGGTGAAATTGACCCATAATCAAAAATGGCCTATAATCTCAACTTCCCAAAATACCCTTGCCTTGCAAGGCTCATATCTTGAATTCTACAAATCCAATAATGGACTTCTAGTACTTTTCGGAAAGCTAAGAAGATAAGGAACAACATTCATGTTGGCCTGAAGTTGAGGAGAAGCTTCCTTCTAGGTCAAAAATGGCATGGAAGTTGGTGGACTTTCAAGTACCAAAATCACATTCATCTGATGACCTGTAACTTGTCTGCTTCATAACTTGAGTTCTATAAACCCTATCAAGGACTTCTAGCACTCAAACTAAATCTATGATCATGCTATACAATAATCATGTTGGGGTCAAGGTGAGATGAAAATCACATCTTGAGTTATGTGGTCTTGATGTTAGGCACTAAACCAGGGGATTTTACACTGTCAAGCATAGTAACCCTAGCCTAGGAACTCATCGCACTCTTGATTCATAATGCGTTGACCTTGGAATCATCCCTTGGGCATCTTAATACATCACTCCATGATCACATGGCCTTGAAATTAGGTGTCAACCTTCTTCAAATCATCTGTTAACCTAGGGTTGACCAGATGAAACCCTAGTTGCACCAATCTTGGTAGTAGCTTCTTATCCTTCACATGATGACCTGTCTAGGATTCAAAATGACTTTCAATACTTCTCATGAGCTCTCTCAAGGCTTTAGGTCTTCTCCCATGGATTCAACATCATTTTAATAGCTCCTCTGCCTGTCAAGTTAGGAGATATGCATTCTTGTGTCCAACCCTCTCTCTGAGGATCTTTGACTTTTTTGATGAGGATATCAACCCTTGAACACTTGAATAAACCTCTTGAATAGCTTTGGATCTCTTGCTAGCCCTTTGTTGGTAGTCATACCTCTTGATCTCCTGCACACATGTCAATGCAATGCAGATGATAATGCTAAAATGAATGCAATGAAACACAAGCTAGGTAAAGAAAAAGGTTAGGCAAATTTTAGGGTGCAACAGCTGCCCCTATTTAAACGACTTGGACCTGACTGGGTGAGAAGCGAACGACTCTCAATCAATCAAGGTAAAAGACGATTGAATACCAATAAACCCGGAAATTTGCCAACCGCACAAGTAAACGATACTCTGATTGGTAGGAAAATCTTCGGAAACTGAAATGACAGTTGCACGACAAGTTGCTGGTGAATGATTGATCTGGAGTATCCGGTTCCACTGTAGAACTTCAGCCTCAAGTCATCAAGGGATCACCAGTTACTCAGTAACTGGTAACACATAGCTGATTTTGCCGTCAGGCATTCTGCGTCACAACAGAAGAATTCCTCTGGACTCATCAGGTCATTAGGAACTTTTGAAAATCTCTGTCTGTTATGCCGTCGGGCATTCAAGGAAATTCTCGGGCGTCAGCCGGACTTCGTCATCAAGTCGAAAATAGAATCCTTAGTCAATTATGGACCAATAGGGATATCTAACTTCTACCGTCAGGCACTCCGCGTCAGCTAGGAGAACTTCTTGACATTACACTCGGACTTCATCAGTAAGTCAGGGAAATAGAATCCTTAATCAATCATGAACCAATAAGGATATCTAAACTTCTACCGTCAGGCACTTCGTGTCAGCTAGGAGAACTTCTTCGACATCACAGTCGGACTTCATCAGTAAGTCAGAGGGAGTTTGGCACTGTGTTGGTTCACAGTGGTAAAGTGTCGGGTTTTTGTTATCGTCTCCACAGGGAATATGAAATATTGCTGCAGTTCGACAATTATCAAGTTCTTAACATTTTAGTAACAAAAGGGGTTTGGTTTTTAGAAACGGTATCTTTGCATAAAAGGCAATGAATCGCGGTAAAAGAGTGATTTTACGATTTAATGAAGATTGTCAAAGTTAGGATTCGGTAATCACTTTTCTTGTATATGTCCAATCAACAATAAGCATAAACTTCTTTAGATGATAAACACATTCACAACATCCTCCCAATGTGATTATTTCTACCTCACATTGTGATTTTCCCATTTTGATCCATTGTTGATTTCTCACACAATCTATCAAAATGACAACATTTAGGTTTAACATTTTTCATGAACAACCACATTCAAAACTATTTCTAGCTTAATAAAATAGAAGGATCAAAACCTAGGTCAAGAGTTGAAAAATATCTTTCGATCATAAACCAACACAAAGAGTTATAAATAAAGCAAGTTTTTCACCATATATTCATCATCCAAGAGTTTACAAATGAAGATCATCCATATACTTACAAAGCTTAATGATCACCTACATCTAACCTTGACAAAATAAAGAACTTAGCTACTCATTTTCATGGTAGCTTGCAAAAGAAGTTTTGGAAGAAGGTTGATGAACATCCGAGTCAAAGAATCCAACTTGGATGAGAATCCACCTTCTTTTTGTAGATTAATGTTTTGAAATGAAGAAAATAAGAGATAGAGGGTTTCTAGGTCACAAAATCCCTTATGCAGCAAAACAAGTGAAAAATATGATATATCCTTCAAAAAGTACAAAGGGCTATATATAGAAAAAGTTGATGTCCTATCACGCTCGCGTCCTCATTCGCCTAGCGAGCTAACAACGAACGTTCGCTACGGCCTCGCCTAGCGAACATGCCAACGAGGGCTGAGGAAAATATTCTGGAATGCTTCGCTACTTGCTCGCTAGGTGCTCGCCTAGCGAGTTCTTCGCCACCTGCCTCGCTGCCAGCGAATAATGCCATTTTGATTCTGCCCAAGTCTGGGAGTGTTCGCTAGCAGCTCGCTAAGGGCTTGCCTAGCGAACAACTCGCTACAACACTTGCCAGATGTTCGCCTAGCGAACATGCTTTTGCTCTTGTTCTTTCTTGATTCCTTTGTCAACTTTCTTGTGTCTTCAAATTTTGCTCTTTCATGCTCAAATACTGCACAATAACACACAAATTAAAAGGACCAAGAGCATTTCACATCATATCGCATATCACATAAAGCAAGGCGGTTTTGAACCAAAATTAGACCAAAAATGAGCGAAAGATGCCCACATTTGATAGCTCAAATAAGCACAATTGAGCATCTAAGAACTCTCCCCAACTAGAATTTTGCTTGCCCCAAGCAAAGTATGTCTCTCGAAGAACAAGAGGATTTGCTTAAAGAAAAAGGTTTTTCCGAAATTGGATCAAATGGCTCAAACACAAGAAACTCAACTAGATACAAGTCTCCAATGGTTAGAACAACACAATACACAAAAACTAAAATCTTAATGCAATGCAAAACATGTATCAATCAACAACAATGATATCCTGAATGAATCACCCTATCACTCCTCTTCGAATAAATATTTAAGAGATCACGCGTTTACAACCGCGGGTGCAATCTCACTTTCCAACAAACAATGCCAAACTCAATTCAATTCATACAATGTCTTAACACTTATAAATGAAAATGCGGAAGCACAAAGATCACTAAGGTCTTTTACGGTTGTAGCTTGGTCAAGTTAACAAACAAGGGACATATCTAAAGCCATTGAAAACAAAGTTGCCGATGCAAAAGAGACATTCACTGCACAATTATTCACACACCTCAACTTCACTTAACTTATTTCTCATTTGAAACCTTCACAACTCAAAAAAAAATTCAACATTTTTCTTCCAAGCAAGCATTCATTTTCATTCTTTTCTTTTGATCATTTTTTTTTCTTTTTTTCTTCACACTGTATTTACAAAACAAGTGTTTCTCTCTTTTTGTCTAATTTCTTTTCAATGCATGCTTGGTTTTTCAAGAGTTGTGGCAAACTACCAACTTACAATTTCGTTCTCCCCAACTTATCTTCTACTTCCTTCTTACGTGAATGCTCTTTACTTTTGACGGCAAAAGAACAATAATAGAAAAATTTCAGGTTTTCAAGAAAAAGATTTTTGAAATCTCGCTTTGTTTCAAGCTGAGATTCAACAGTTTAAGCTCAAGGGGTTAACAAATACTCTCTACTCACGGGTAGTTTGTGTCTGGAACTGGTTGTGCTCGAAAGAAACAAGTGCCTTGATCATTTCTAATTGCTTCCACAAGTTCACAATAATAAAAGACAAAGCATGAATTAAAAGAATCAACACAGTTCATTAGAATCCAGCATTTATTTGTACAATGGAGGTTTCCTCACAATTTATGGTCTTAAGTTCTAAGTGAATCATTCATTCAATCATGTTGCAAAAAGAACAATATTCAATTACAACAAGAATAAAGTTCTTCATGCATTCTAAAAGGTTTTGACATTAGATACTTCTTTCAGAGAGCAACCAATCTAGAAGGTTTTGACACCCAGCAACCACAAAAATTATTAAACAGAATAATTTAAAATAAACACAATAAACACAATAATTTAAAACAAAACATTTAACCATAAATGATAAAAATAGTGTGCGTGGGGGACTAAACACCCTAAAAAGTACAACCCACAATACTGAAATAAAAACAGAATATCCAAAAATAAAACAAAATACTAAAACTGAAAAGATAACAACTTAGTCCTCTTCGAACTCAGACTCCTCCTCCTCAGAACCATCACCATCAAAATCCTCTTCTCCCTCAACATCATCAGAATCATCATCATCGTCAGCATCATCATCGTCAGCAGGACCACTAGCACCCGTCCCCTCTCCAAAAACAGGCCTGTCCACAAGCCAGTTCGCGTGCTGCAAAAAATGCTCACGCATCATCATAGGACGCTCAACGGAGGGGTCTCGGATCTGAAGCTGCAATACCTGCATGGAATCATGAATATCCATCATAGCTCGCTGCGATGTCGCCATCCAATCCCAATTATAGTTGCATGCTGCCTGGTGAAAAGGGTCGAACCCTTAAACAGAAGCTCCGGAACCATCAGTAGTCCTGGTACTAGCAGTTGCACCACCCCTGTAGTTCTTAGGCCTACAGTACTTATCCACATATTTGTCATCAATGGGGCCCAGGATCTTCACCAAACTACGGGAAGGAAGCTTCATCCGCGACTGAGAGCATAAGGTCATAATGAGGCAGGGAAAAGCAAGGGGGCAGTTCACTCGCGACCCCGACTTAAGTCCACTCTCAACAATGGACTTCATCTCATTGGCAATAATCCTAGCCACATCAATCTGGACGTTAGTGAGAATGCTATGGACAAGGTGTGCCACTGGGATCGGCATGGTAGATGTGTGGGATTTAGGCATAATGTTTGTCAGGACCAGAAGTAAAATCAGCTGAGCTATAGGAATCATGTCCTCCCTATGATATCTCATAGGGTGTCAAGATTGGTTTAGCTCAACCAATTTACCCTCTAGCAACAGGGCAGCGAAAATGGTATCTGCATCTCTATGCAACCTCAGGTCTCTGGTGTATCTGTCCAATTCATTTGCTCCCAGATGGAGCGGTTCGCCTAGCACTCTGTTAATGGAATCCCTGTCGAAGGTGACCTGACGACCCATCACTCTTGTAGACCATGTGAAGGGTTCGTCGTCATTGGGCAGCGCGTTCGCGTAGAACTCGCGCACAATATCGATGATGTAGTTTTCGAGAGGAGAAACCAGCCTGGCCCACCTTTTACTATTGATCAGCCCAGAAAAAGTGCGTTACTCGCCTTGTGGGTCTATGACGAACCTCTTCTTAGGGAGGATCTTCCTTTTTTGCAGCGCCCTAAAGCGGACAACTTGCTTTGCCCCTATGAACTTTTCTGTATCAAATTGAATTGGGACCGTACGGGAGGTGCTGACAACCTTTCTTTTCTTACTATGACTACCTGAGGCCATCTGCAAAACAAACACAGAAGACACCAACAAACAGCAGCACAAGATTGTCAGTAATCAAAAATAAAAACCAAGTTCTGTCATGCTCGCTGGCTTGCTCGCCTAGCGAGTCCATAGCGAATGCTCGCTACTGACTCACCTAGAGAACGAGCTAGCGAGCGCTGCAAAATTTTTAAAAACAGCCACTGTGTTGGACCCCAAACATCCAAAATCCCAAATTTGTTGAATACAATTCTAGAACTACTTGATTAAACATGAAAGGCATTGGTCTTGGTACACATGCAAACCTAAAGTTTCACAATTCCCTAAGTTGCAAAATCTAACCTAAACCCTAATGTTCCTACAATTACAACAATGAATAACAAAAAGAGAAGAGAGAGATCAAACCTTACTGCAGCAGAGAGAATGATATACGCAAACTAGGGCTTACAAGAGAAAAGAGAGGAGAGCTCTTGGTGCTTGTGTTTTGCAATGGAAGTGTAAGAGTGAGAGTGAGTGACAAAGACACGGTTACAAAAGAAAAACTGATTTTGGGCCTACAAGAGTGGCCCACTAAACAACTTAAAATTCCAAATACGTGTACGTTCGCCTAGCGAACAGATAGCGAAGGCTCGCTGCATGCTCGCCTAGCGAACGCGCTAGCGAGCATGACAGAATTTCCAAAAATCAGGACAGCAACCAAAAGACAGTTTCAGCATGCTTCCTCATGCAGACTCCCACAAAACACAACCAATAAACAGCAAATACTTACAACGTTGAGGTGCATCTCAACAAGCGCTTGCTTAATGTCAGATAAGCTCGACGGTCCAAGATGCTCACACCGGAACATCCAGAAGAAAGGCACAGTTGTCTCGATCAATTAGGCCGCCAAGATACACCTTTAAACGTTGGCCATTTACTGTCCAACTGTCCTTCTTTTCCAAGTCTTCAATTACAACAACCCCAAAAGTTTTCACCTCTTTTACACAAAATGGCCCGGACCATTTTGACTTCAATTTTCCGGGAAAAAGTCTCAACCTGGAATTAAACAATAACACCAACTGCCCGGGCACAAATTATTTTTTTCGGAGCTTTTTTCCATGATACTCTTTAACTTTTTCTTTGTATAACCAACTTGAGTGATATGCGGCATTGCGCATCTCCTCCAACTCAAGCAGTTGTACCTTTCTTTTTTCACCGGCCAACTCATTATCAAAGTTCAAAAATTTTTAAGCCCATAAGGCTTTTGCTCCATTTCGACCGGCAAATGGCAAGTTTTACCAAAAACCAGTTGAAATGGAGTTAGCCCAATTGGAGCTTTATAAGTAGTGCGGTATGCCCATAAAGCTTCATCCAATTTTTGCGACCAATCTTTTCTAAAATTGGACACGGTTTTTTCAAGTATTCTCTTAATCTCCCGATTAGAGACCTCAGCTTGACCATTAGCCTGTGGGTGGTACGGAGTTGCCACTCTATGTGTTACACTGTAATGTTGCAAAACTTTTTCCAACGGTGCATTACAAAAGTGTGACCCTTTGTCGCTGATCAACACACGGGGGGTTCCGAAACGGGAAAAGATGTTTTTCTTAAAAAAAATTTATGACCGTTTTAGAATCCGCCCGCGGTGAGGCAATTGCCTCAACCCATTTCGACACGTAGTCAACTGCAACCAGCAAGTATTCATTCCCAAAAGAGGGTGGGAACGGTCCGACAAAATCGATACCCCAACAATCAAATAATTCCACCTCTTGGATGTTTTGGAGAGGCATCTCTTCTCTCTTACCTATCCCACCACTTCGTTGGCAACTGTCACAACTTTGCGCATGGGCATTTGCGTCTTTAAAAATAGAAGGCCAATAAAATCCTGATTGAAGGACTTTATTTTCCGTTCTTCCCCATTGAAATGTCCGCCGTAAGGCGAGTTGTGACAATGCCATAGAATACTTTGTGCTTCATCGGCGGTAACACACCTTCTCAAAATGTTATCACCACCCAACTTAAACAAGTATGGGTCATCCCACACATAATACTTACAATCCGAGATGAATTTCCTTTTTTGGTTCGGAGTTAGGTCGTGAGGCACAAAACCACTCGCCTTGTGGTTTGCAAAGTCCGCAAACCACGGCCTAACTTGAACTTTAAAAAGTTTTTCATTAGGAAATTCTTCTCGGATTTCCTTTTCAAAAGATGTAACCTCCACATTCACAAGGCGAGATAAATGATCCGCCACCAAATTTTCCGATCCTTTCTTGTCCTTAATTTCAATATCAAATTCTTGTAACAAGAGGATCCAACGGATGAGCCTTTGCTTCGAATCCGGTTTGGTGAGCAGATATTTAATCGCCACATGGTCGGTATACACAATCACTTTAGAACCAATAAGATATGACCGAAGTTTTTCTAGCGCATACGCTATCGCAAGTAGTTCTTTTTCGGTGGTAGCATAATTAATTTGCGCCTCGTTTAGAACTTTACTTGCGTAGTGTATAGCATGAAATAAAATTTCTTTCTTTTGTCCCAATACTGCTCCAATAGCATAGTCACTCGCATCACACATTAGTTCAAAATTCAAATTCCAATTCGGAGCGACTATAATTGGAGCGGTAACAAGTTTTTCCTTCAAAATTTTAAAAGCATGTAAACAATCTTCAGTTAAGAGAAATACCTGGTCCTTGGCGAGCAAATTACTCAAAGGCCTAGCTACCTTTGAGAAGTCTTTGATAAATCTCCAGTAAAAACCGGCATGCCCAAGGAAGCTTCGGATTCCCTTCATATTTACCGGAGGAGGCAACTTTGCAATCACGTCAACTTTTGCTCGATCCACTTCAAGCCCTTTTGAAGAAACTTTGTGTCCGAGCACTATCCCCCCAGTTACCATGAAGTGGCATTTCTCCCAATTAAGCACGAGATTTGTTTTCACACACCGTTCAAGCACCGTTTCCAAATTATCCAAGCATAAACCAAAAGAACTTCCAAACACGAAGAAGTCGTCCATGAACACTTCCATCGTTTTCTAGATCAAGTCGGCAAAAATGGCTTGCACACATCTTTGGAAAGTCATCGGTGCGTTGCATAACCCAAAAGACATTTTTATGTATGCGAAAATTCCAAACGGACATGTGAAAGCCGTCTTCTCGTGATCGGCCAGGTCAACCGCAATTTGGTTGTACCCGGAATAACCATCAAGGAAACAATAGTATTCTTGGCCCGAAAGTCTTTCCAACATTTGGTCCATGAACGAAAGTGGAAAATGGTCTTTTCGAGTTGCGGTATTCAACCGCCTATAATCAATACACATTCTCCACCCCGTTGCCACCTTTGTCGGAATCAATTCATCTTTTTCATTTCGAATGACGGTCATTCCACCCTTTTTCGGAACCACATGCATGGGACTCACCCAAGGGCTATCCAAAATTGGGTGGATCATTACCGCATCCAAAAGCTTAACAACTTCTTTCTGAACAACCTCCTTCATAGTAGGATTTAAGCGGCGTTGAGGTTGAGCTACCGGCTTAAAATCCTCTTCCATTAAAATCTTGTGCATACAATAAGAAGGACTAGTTCCTTTGAGATCGGAAAGAGTTCATCCTGTTGCGGTGAAATTTGGATGTCAAGCTATTGATCAACTTGAATCTTAATTCATTTACAACCGGTCTTTGATTTATCCGAAGGAAAGGTTAAAGAAAGGAAAAACCTAAAAGGGAGAGATCTAAGGTTCGGGGGTTGGTTAAATTTAGGGAAGGTATTAGCACCCTAAGCTTCCGTAGTACTCTACGGGAACCTTTTGTTTATTTTTTTTTATTTATTTCATTAATTATTTTGCTTAAGGGTATATACAAAGGATTGAAAATTAAAAAAGACCTAGGGGTTAATTCTAAGTTTACTCGGCAAGACATCGCATCTTGTGCCTACATATCCTTACGGGAATGGAATCAGAGTAACTGTAGTTCCCCTCAAAAGGGAGGTTAGAAACGTCTTGACTGTGGCCAAGGTTTCAATGGGGAATAAACGTATCTTAGGGACACGCTTACGCGGAGTGTAGAAACTCCAATATCTACGTTGTAAATTGTTAAGTAAATTAGGGTTAGGTTAGGGATTCCGCGGCGGGAAACCCTAAAATGAGTGCGGCGACTCTTTGACCTAAAGCTAGGGGTAGTTTTGTAATTTTTGTCCACGGCGAGACATTTGTGAAAAGTTAGGGTTTGTAAGGGTTTGAAGTTTTGAGGACTATTGGCGTGGCGGCCAAACGGCTAGACCTAATCCTTCGGAGGAATGCAATGGGACAAATTAACGATGCAAATGCGCGAATTTAAACCATACAAACAACAGAAATTAAAGTGCGGAAAGGTAAACGCGATAATTTGTTCGCGAAGTTACAAATGAGAAACAGATACAATTATAATACAACTTGAATTGAAAAACACATTAAAATAGCTAATAGCAACGTAACAAGCTGCACATTGAATACACAACGTTAGTAGACAGAGTCAGACAGTAATCAGACGAGTTATGAAACGGAAGTGCGAAAGTTATAGATATTCTTTGTTGTTTATTTGTGATATATAAAAAAGCTTTTGATTTAAGTTAAAAAAAGTGGTTTTAATATTATTAAAAAAAACTTTTCAAAAATAGCCTTAATTTAATTATCTAATAAAAAGGTTTTATTTTAAAAAAAAAAGGTTTAATGTTATTATTATATATTTTTTAAAAAACGGTTCTAGTTATTATTTTAAAAAAAGATTTTAGTTATTATTTTAAATTTATCTAAAAAAAAGTTTTTCTTAAAAATAATAGGTTTTCATATTAATTTGGAAAAGATGTTAATGTTATTTATTTTAAAAAACAGATTTTTATATTATAACAAGTTTTAATAAATTAATGATAACAATAATAATAATAATGGTAATAATAATAATAATAATGATAATAATAATAAATAATGATAATAATAATACTAATAATAATAATAATAATAATAATAATAATAATAATAATAATAATAATAATAATAATAATAATAATAATAATAAAGCAATAATGAATTTTAAATGTGCCAAATAACCCAACAATGTTGCTAACGCAGAAATGCGCTCATCGCAACCAGATCTAAATCGGACGAAACAAAATTTATCGCAAAGAAAAAGAAATTAAGCAAAAAACAGTATTATTGCTCACACAAAAATACGATCATCGCAACCAGATCGAACTAACACAAATGTCACGCGTCATGCACACAAATGTGCAAACATCGTATCGATATAATTCGATCAAAAATTAATCTTATATATATATATATATATATATATATATAAACTCTAACAATTTAAAAATTATAAATATATAAACGTAACAGTAATAGATAAAGAAAAAGAAATAACGGTAATAGATGAAGAAAAAAAATAACTGTAAAAGATGAAGAAAAAGAAACAACAGTAATAGATGAAGGAAAAGAAATAACGGTAA
Organism: Lathyrus sativus; assembly: GCA_963859935.3. Taxonomy (NCBI): domain Eukaryota; kingdom Viridiplantae; phylum Streptophyta; class Magnoliopsida; order Fabales; family Fabaceae; genus Lathyrus; species Lathyrus sativus. Next base: position 131,610,858 of record OZ012739.1, read on the forward strand.
ACGATGAAGAAAAAGAAACAACAGTAATAGATGAAGAAAAAGAAATAACGTTAAACGGCACTCACTCCTCTTAGGTTTTTTTCATTCTCCCCTTTTTTCAACAAGGCAACACATGTATATATAGGGAACAAATTAGGGTTAACACCAAATTGTCAATAATATCCCTAAAGCCCATTTTAAAGCCCAAACTAAATAATTAGTTAAGAAAAAATAAAATTTAAATAATTTAAAATAATTAAAATAAACTTAAAATAAAAAATAATAATCCTATTGATTCCTAAAATCAAAATATTATAAAAAGAACAAAATTTTTTCAATATTTTTTATTTTATGATTTTTTGGATATTTTTATGAATAATTTAGAAAAAAGTGAAAAAAATAATATTTTAAAAAATGATTTAATTAAAATACGAAAATAATAATTAAATAATAATAAAAAACTATTTTTGTTATTTTTTAATGAAAGATAGAAAAATTTAGAGTAAAAATAATAAAAAACAAAAAGTGACAAAGGTGAGATTCGAACTCTCAACCTTTCACACTCACAACTCCTTACACATGTCCTCTTGCCAATTATGCCATTTTTACTTTTTAGAAAAAAAATGCATGCCATATGATATTTACCTGCAAAAAGTCAAACGACTACACAAATTTGTTAGTAATTGATTAAATGCAATAAAAATGCAATGAAATGCGACGACAAATCTTAGGGCAAAATTTGGGGTATTACAGTTGCCCCTATTTAAATAACTTCACCGGGTGATTCGAGCAACGGAGACTCGAGAAATCGTGGTGGAGGGATTTAAATACAGATAACCGAAAATTTTGCCTTTAGACGCAGTGCTATGCAATGATATGGACAAAACAAAACGAACTATAATGCTAAATATAATATAAATCTGATATGATGCGTATGATGAAAATGACAAATGCACGGATACAGACGAAACAACGTCACAGGGGACGACCCACTAAGGAATTGCACTAGGGAAGAAGACATGTCATATCTGGAAGAACGTCGGGTAGACACGACACAGAATTGTTGATAGGTGCCAAGTAAATTAGAAATTGTCTGCAAGGCAAGACGCGAGTAAAACACGAGCTCAGGAGAAAAACGCAAATGGGGATAAAACACCCATGATGCCAAGTAAATAAATTTTGCCCACAAGGTAAGACACGCGTAAAACATGACCTCAGGGAGAAAAAAAAGCAAATGGGGGTAAAACACCATGATGTTAGGTAAACCCAAGAATATCTGGTAAACGGGGAATAAAACACCCGGGATAAAGGTACATGGGGGATAAAACACCCAAGGATAGAAGGTAAGTGGGGAGTAAAGCACCCAAGATAGACATGTAAATGGGGAGTAAACACCCAGGATAGAAATGTAAATGGGGAGTAAAGCACCCAAGATAGAAATGTAAATGGGGAGTAAAGCACCCAAGATAAAAATGTAAATGGGGAGTAAAGCACCCAAGATAGAGAGGTAAATGGGGAATAAAGCACCCAAGATAGAAATGTAAATGGGGAGTAAAGCACCCAAGATAGAAATGTAAATGGGGAGTAAAGCACCCAAGATAGAAATGTAAATGGGGAATAAAGCACCCAAGATGTGCACATGTATAGGAATTATGCTATGACATATGATCAAATGCAAATGCAGACGTCGACGACAAGACTCGACTCTTTCTGTGAGATGACAAAACTGGAGGACTGATTCCTCAACACGGAGATCACTGTCATTCTGTTAAACTGTATCAAGTTGATAGTCACTGTAGGAATGATGAATAACTGCTTGGGGATTATGCAAGTAAACTGCCCCAGGTCAAATGAATTGATAATTGCTTCAGCTGTCTGATTCGTGGAATCGACTGTTTTGCTGTATCCTCGGAGGGCTTGCCCCAGTCTGAGTCTTGAACAATTCTCTGGATAAACCAAATCTGAGAAGATATTGCCTTGAACAAATCTTGAATTGATTCTTTGACAGGATGTAAAAGGAACTTGCCCCTGATAAGATCACTTGACCAAGTTTCTCATTGTTTGAAAATTCCTTAGAGGAAAGCCAGTTTGCAAACAAAAATATTCATACAAACATGGTAATGCAAAGTTCATGCGATTTTTGAAATCAAAATTATTTTTGAAAGATGGAAAATACATGAGTCGTTATTCAGAACACAACGGTTCAAGACGCTCAAAGTTTAAAACAAAGGTGTACTGCCAAAATAAATGATTCACAAAGATCTTTAGGAGTCAGGTTACGCAACCTTGCTGTAGTATACTTTCAAAATAACCTTGCTTCAATTAGGTCTTTTGAGGGTTGTAATGTGGCCTGGTTCACGGTTTATGAAACAAAAGATAAAGGCTCAAAATTTATTTGTACCCACCCAATCTACGTGATGATCCTCAGTCCTATGCTCAGTTAACTCATACTATGCATTCAGGTTCCCATAAGTTAGGGATTTCATTGATCGTAGCAGTGATGATTCAGAAGTCAAAGGGACCTATTAAAAGGCAGCCACTACTCCCCTATAACATTTGATTGTTTTGACATTGAGGATTTTCAAGATAAGGATTTAAAAATCTCTTTGTATTATCCCTAAATTTTGCCTGAACTGTTTATTTTAGAGTTTACAGTCAGCGGGATGCCCCAGTTTTGCCTAAGTCTCCTTCATAGGTTTTGACTTAGCGGGCTTCTTTTGCTTTTTTTATATTATTTTTTTGTGTGAAGGAAAGTGACTGTTTGATTTTAATGATTACGGTGAACCATCATCGACCTTTTGATTAGAAAACATCTTCGACACTTGTTTGACGTGTGCGAAGGAAAATTTGTTAATGAAAGGTGTATCGTATGAACACACAACCAAGTTAACTGAGAACTACCCATCCCAAGGTTAAAATTGTGGGTTTTTTGTAACGAAAGAAACTCCAACTTCTAGGCTCGAAGGGGGTAACGAGGGATTAACTTCCTTATTTCTCTAGTGTTTGGGAATTGGAACAATGCCTTACATCGTCAACAAGGTTTGATTGAAAGCATACTGACAGCAATTATGGGTATAACGTTTTCATCATCCTCCCTCCAATCTTAGCATATCAAAATTTTGGACAAGAAGTAAACATTTGAAAAATAAAGCATAAAGATGCAAATAAATGGACGGAAATGAATTGAATCAAAAGTCGCAATGCTTATTTCATTAATGAAAGTACAAACATAATTGAAAGCAAACAACTTAAACAAAATAAGGAAAATGAAAACAACGAGAAAAAAAAGGCCCAATGACAAAGCTTCAATTCTGATGTGTTGGCAAGGGATCTGTCTGGACGCTCGGACGACTATCCGTAAAATCAAGTATTCCGGCTCTAATCAGTTCACGCACCCTAGCTTTCAATGCAAAACAATGCTCCAAGTCGTGGCCTAAGGCACCCTCATGAAAAGCACACTTTAGATCAGCCCTAAACCCAACTGGAGGATTAAGAGGAGGTGGTAAAGCCTTTGTAGTGATCAGCCCTTGTCGAACTAAGTCAGGATACAACTCTGTGTAAGTCATGGGAATAGGATCAAAGTGACTCCTGTTCCGTTTCTGGTCTGATATCTGTGTCGAGGAATCAGCTTGACGACTCAAAGGTACACTAGAAGACGATAGGACCAAGAAGGAGAAACTGGGGGATAAATGCAATGCAAAAATGTGATGCTAATGCCATGCAATGGTCTCAAGAATTTCAATGGTCGATTGCAAACATTCCCTTTTAGGAAAGTGAGAAAAGCTGTTAGACTTTAAAATGTAGGACTTCTTGAATTTGCAAAGGACTTTTGAATTCCTTGAAACTAGAAATGATATGATGCTTTATGGATGCAAAGCACAAACGCACATAAGCAAACAAAGGTCCTAATTTTAGAGGAACAATGAATGGAGTCAAGGTCTACCCTTCCCAAAGTGGTGTGTACTATAGGTTAATTGTACCTGCAGAACAAGGGTTCTAAAAAGTGCCCAAAGTCATCAGCCCATCTTTTGGATATTATCAACTTCTCGACTGACTAAAGGGTCGATAATATTCTCAAGAGAACCTCGTTCGAGTGTAGTATCGCGTAGCAACCATTGTAGGACTACTCCCACATAGTTCCCGCACTACGTCTTAGATAAGGCCAAGATGGTGTAAAGGTACTACGGTTCCCAGTATCACAGACTCCAATCGATAACGGTAAAAGTTTTCAGGACTACACTCGATCAACTGAACCATTTTCGAAAGTGTCTCAACTGAGCGGTGATTCTCGATTTAGCTTAGTCGGGACTCACTCCCTATAAGCCTCGTCGAATATATCAGCCATCCTATCATAAGGTCGCTCAAGTCCGGGTGTAGGACTTATCTCACAACACAGTAACTCCAAGTAAGGTACCCCAATATATACATACAAGTGAGCAAAATATATAATAAAACAAATATATAAAGAAAAATAAATAAAATAGGGATAACCCTCAATAGTTAGGACTCCCCAGTGAAGTCGCCATTTTCTGTTGCGGTGAAATTTGGATGTCAAGCTATTGATTAACTTGAATCTTAATTCATTTACAACCGGTCTTTGATTTATCCGAAGGAAAGGTTAAAGAAAGGAAAAACCTAAAAGGGAGAGATCTAAGGTTCGGGGGTTGGTTAAATTTAGGGAAGGTATTAGCACCCTAAACTTCCGTAGTACTCTACGGGAACCTTTTGTTTATTTTTTTTTATTTATTTCATTAATTATTTTGCTTAAGGGTATATACAAAGGATTGAAAATTAAAAAAGACCTAGGGGTTAATTCTAAGTTTACTCAGCAAGACATCGCATCTTGTGCCTACATATCCTTACGGGAATGGAATCAGAGTAACTGTAGTTCCCCTCAAAAGGGAGGTTAGAAACGTCTTGACTGTGGCCAAGGTTTCAATGGGGAATAAACGTATCTTAGGGACACGCTTACGCGGAGTGTAGAAACTCCAATATCTACGTTGTAAATTGTTAAGTGAATTAGGGTTAGGTTAGGGATTCCGCGGCGGGAAACCCTAAAATGAGTGCGGCGACTCTTTGACCTAAAGCTAGGGGTAGTTTTGTAATTTTTGTCCACGGCGAGACATTTGTGAAAAGTTAGGGTTTGTAAGGGTTTGAAGTTTTGAGGACTATTGGCGTGGCGGCCAAACGGCTAGACCTAATCCTTCGGAGGAATGCAATGGGACAAATTAATGATGCAAATGCGCGAATTTAAACCATACAAACAACAGAAATTAAAGTGCGGAAAGGTAAACGCGATAATTTGTTCGCGAAGTTACAAATGAGAAACAGATACAATTATAATACAACTTGAATTGAAAAACACATTAAAATAGCTAATAGCAACGTAACAAGCTGCACATTGAATACACAACGTTAGTAGACAGAGTCAGACAGTAATCAGACGAGTTATGAAACGGAAGTGCGAAAGTTATAGATATTCTTTGTTGTTTATTTGTGATATATAAAAAAGCTTTTGATTTAAGTTAAAAAAAGTGGTTTTAATATTATTAAAAAAAACTTTTCAAAAATAGTCTTAATTTAATTATCTAATAAAAAGGTTTTATTTTAAAAAAAAAGGTTTAATGTTATTATTATATATTTTTTAAAAAACGGTTCTAGTTATTATTTTAAAAAAAGATTTTAGTTATTATTTTAAATTTATCTAAAAAAAAGTTTTTCTTAAAAATAATAGGTTTTCATATTAATTTGGAAAAGATGTTAATGTTATTTATTTTAAAAAATAGATTTTTATATTATAACAAGTTTTAATAAATTAATGATAACAATAATAATAATAATGGTAATAATAATAATAATAATGATAATAATAATAAATAATGATAATAATAATACTAATAATAATAATAATAATAATAAAGCAATAATGAATTTTAAATGTGCCAAATAACCCAACAATGTTGCTAACGCAGAAATGCGCTCATCGCAACCAGATCTAAATCGGACGAAACAAAATTTATCGCAAAGAAAAAGAAATTAAGCAAAAAACAGTATTACTGCTCACACAAAAATGCGATCATCGCAACCAGATCGAACTAACACAAATGTCACGCGTCATGCACACAAATGTGCAAACATCGTATCGATATAATTCGATCAAAAATTAATCTTATATATATATATATATATAAACTCTAACAATTTAAAAGTTATAAATATATAAACGTAACAATAATAGATAAAGAAAAAGAAATAACGGTAATAGATGAAGAAAAAAAATAACGGTAAAAGATGAAGAAAAAGAAACAACAGTAATAGATGAAGGAAAAGAAATAACGGTAAACGATGAAGAAAAAAAACAACAGTAATAGATGAAGAAAAATAAATAACGGTAAACGGCACTCACTCCTCTTAGGTTTTTTTCATTCTCCCCTTTTTTCAACAAGGCAACACATGTATATATAGGGAACAAATTAGGGTTAACACCAAATTGTCAATAATGTCCCTAAAGCCCATTTTAAAGGTGAGATTCGAACTCTCAACCTTTCACACTCACAACTCCTTACACATGTCCTCTTGCCAATTATGCCATTTTTACTTTTTAGAAAAAAAATGCATGCCATATGATATTTACCTGCAAAAAGTCAAACGACTACACAAATTTGTTAGTAATTGATTAAATGCAATAAAAATGCAATGAAATGCGACGACAAATCTTATGGCAAAATTTGGGGTATTACAGTTGCCCCTATTTAAATAACTTCACCGGGTGATTCGAGCAACGGAGACTCGAGAAATCGTGGTGGAGGGATTTAAATACAGATAACCGAAAATTTTGCCTTTAGACGCAGTGCTATGCAATGATATGGACAAAACAAAACGAACTATAATGCTAAATATAATATAAATCTGATATGATGCGTATGATGAAAATGACAAATGCACGGATACAGACGAAACAACGTCACAGGGGACGACCCACCGAGGAATTGCACTAGGGAAGAAGACATGTCATATCTGGAAGAACGTCGGGTAGACACGACACAGAATTGTTGATAGGTGCCAAGTAAATTAGAAATTGTCCGCAAGGCAAGACGCGAGTAAAACACGAGCTCAGGAGAAAAACGCAAATGGGGATAAAACACCCATGATGCCAAGTAAATAAATTTTTCCCACAAGGTAAGACACGCGTAAAACACGACCTCAGGGAGAAAAAAAAGCAAATGGGGGTAAAACACCATGATGTTAGGTAAACCCAGGAATATCTGGTAAACGGGGAATAAAACACCCGGGATAAAGGTACATGGGGGATAAAACACCCAAGGATAGAAGGTAAGTGGGGAGTAAAGCACCCAAGATAGACATGTAAATGGGGAGTAAAGCACCCAGGATAGAAATGTAAATGGGGAGTAAAGCACCCAAGATAGAAATGTAAATGGGGAGTAAAGCACCCAAGATAAAAATGTAAATGGGGAGTAAAGCACCCAAGATAGAGAGGTAAATGGGGAATAAAGCACCCAAGATAGAAATGTAAATGGGGAGTAAAGCACCCAAGATAGAAATGTAAATGGGGAGTAAAACACCCAAGATAGAAATGTAAATGGGGAATAAAGCACCCAAGATGTGCACATGTATAGGAATTATGCTATGACATATGATCAAATGCAAATGCAGACGTCGACGACAAGACTCGACTCTTTCTGTGAGATGACAAAACTGGAGGACTGATTCCTCAACACGGAGATCACTGTCATTCTGTTAAACTGTATCAAGTTGATAGTCACTGTAGGAATGATGAATAACTGCTTGGGGATTATGCAAGTAAACTGCCCCAGGTCAAATGAATTGATAATTGCTTCAGCTGTCTGATTCGTGGAATCGACTGTTTTGCTGTATCCTCGGAGGGCTTGCCCCAGTCTGAGTCTTGAACAATTCTCTGGATAAACCAATTTACCTGCAAAAAGTCAAACGACTACACAAATTTGTTAGTAATTGATTAAATGCAATAAAAATGCAATGAAATGCGACGACAAATCTTAGGGCAAAATTTGGGGTATTACACATCCCATTGCTTCTTTATTCTTTTTCAACACATCAATTAAACAGGATTCTTCATTTTTAGACAAAAGGTTGCTTATGATAATCGGCTTCTCTTCGGTTTCATCAAGGAATGCATACTTCAAGTTAGAAGGTAGCATTTTCAATTCAATGGGTGGTTTTTCTTCATGGACCTCCTTTTTCAACACTTCCTCTTCGACTTCCCATGGTTGCAACTCTTTAAAATTATCAAGCTCCCGTAAACATTCCTCAAGAGCTTGCTCTTCTTCTATTGTAAAAACTTCAAAAGAGTCATCAAGAGCTAATTCCACAGGTGAGGTCACATGAATATGCTTAGATACTTCCAACGTTGCTTCTTCAACCACATCAATTCGGAAACTATCACGATTATCTTTAGAATGCTTCATAGCTTCGAAAAGATCAAAAGTGACTTCTTCATTTAGGACTCGCACTTTCATCAAACCATCATCAACATCAATCATCATTCGAGCGGTTTTCATGAAAGGTCGGCCTAGGATTAGCGGAGCATCATCATCCTCTTCCATGTCAATCACAATGAAATCTACCAGAAAGAAGAATTTGTCAACTTTAACCAATACGTCTTGAGCTAACCCATGAGGATGGGTAGTTGACTTATCGGCCAATTGCAACGTCATCCGTATGGCTTTCATTTCAATGTTTCTAAGCCTTTTCACAATAGACAAAGGTATTAAATTAATGCTTGACCCCAAATCAATTAGCCATTTCCCGACATATTCATCACCGATAGTAACCGGCAAAGTAACTCTTCCCGGATCAACCTCTTTTCTTGGAAGAGTCCTTTGGATGATGGCACTATAACTAGCATCAAGAACAATTGTTTCCGGTTCCGTATACCTCCGCTTTTTAGTTAGTATGTCTTTCATGAACTTGGCATACTTCGGCATTTGTTCCAAGGCTTCGGCAAACGGAATGTTTATTTGAAGTTGTTTAAAAATATCCATGAATCGGGTGTAATGCCGTTCATTTTCCCTCCTAGATGGAGCATGTGGATAAGGTAAGTTTTGGACCGGAGTAGTGCTCACTAGCTCCTTTCCTCTAGATGCTCTAGAATTCCTCTCTTTTTTCTTCTTCACATCCTCCACCTTCACTTTTTCACTCGTATCATTTTCTACTTCTACACTTTCTTTATTTTCAACTTCAACCTTTTTTTCATTATTTTCAACTTCTTCCTCACTTTCGTCCTCAACTTCACCATCAATTTTTTTCTACTCATCTTTTCTCTCATCATCTCTTTTTTTACTCTCACTAACCAACTCCCTTCCACTTCTCATTGTGATTGCTTTACAATGCTCCTTTGGATTTGCTTGCGTGTTCGCCAAAAAAGAAGGTCCAGATTGTTGTTCCGCTAGTTGCTTAGCAAGTTGTCCAACTTGAGTTTCAAGATTTTTGATTGCCGCATCGTTTCTCTTTTGATTAGCCATTGACAATTGCATGAATTGCGTCAATGTATCTTCCAATTTTGAAGTTACGACCGGCGGTTGTTGAGGTTGATAAGGATTTTGACGGCTAGAATTACCACCCCCATAACCTTGGTTATGGTGATAATTACTCCTTGGTTGATACCCTTGATTTGGTTGATAGTGTTGTTGTGGTTGATTTTGAGAATGTTGTTGATACGGTGGTTGTTGTTGTTGTTGCCTCGGTTGGTAATCTCATTGATTCGCCATATAGTTTACCTCTTCGAACCCGGGAGGTGGAAAAAATCCTGTATCATGTTCACCTTTGCAAAGATCACAACAAGCTATTTTTTTAGCTTTTGAGGGCTCTTTCATCTCTTTGATTTGTTGAGTTAAGAGTTCCACTTGTTTTGAAATGAGTTTATTTTGTGCAAGGATAGCATCATTTGTCCCAAGTTCAAGCACTCCCGGTTTCTTCAAAGTGTTTCCTCTACTATGGCTTTGAAGGTCATTTAGAGCCATACGGTTGATGATATCTGTAGCTTCATCGGCGCTTTTAGACAACAAAGAACCACCCGCAGTGGCATCCAACAAAGTCTTACAATTTAGTTGAAGGCCATTCTTGAAAATATGGATTTGTGTCAATTCATCAAAGCCATGACCTTTGCACTTTCGAAGCATGGATTTAAATCTTTCCCATGCCTCGTTCAATGATTCGTTGACTCCTTGGGAAAACACGGAAATTGTTGTTTTGGATTCCATGAACCGGTTGTGAGAGAAAAATCTTTCAATGAATTTCTCTTCCAACACGTTCCAATCCGTCATGACCTCCGGTGTTTGATCCAAGTACCAATCTTTGGCTTTGCCGAGCAAAGCATGTGGGAAAAGTCTTTTGAACAACGGTAGCTCTTGAGCTTGATCAATTCCCGCCACCAATGCTTTCTCGTAAAATTTGGTGAGAAAAGCAAAGGGGTCTTCATGGTCCATTCCGGTGAATGGACTTCCGTACAACAAGTTGAGAGTTCCCTTCTTCATCTCGACTTGCCTTCCTGTGTGGTTGGTAAACTGAGCAGTGTTTCATGGACTGTTGATACACGGGGTAGAAACGGGCGGTGGTGGTGGTGGATCCATGATAGGTATGAAATGAGGTGGTGGTGTTGTAGAAGAACTTTCTCCTTGTTCTTGTCTTTTTCGAGCAATTTGCCTCCTCCGTCTTGTTCTTCTATTCAATCTCCTTGCGGTCCTCTCGATCTCGGGATCAAAAAGAAGTTGGTCCTCAGGAATCTGCCCTCGCATAAAATGAAAGTTGCACACTAAACCAAACAAATTAACAAGCACGAGTCAAAAAATTCAAGAGTTAACAATTCAACAACTATTGTGATGCTCGCAATATCAATTCATATTCCCCGGCAACAGCGCCATTTTGTTGGTTGACAGTGGTAAAGTGTCGGGTTTTTGTTATCGTCTCCACAGGAAATATGAGATATTGCCGCAGTTCGACAGTTATCGAGTTCTTAACTTTTTAGTAACAAAAAGGGTTTGGTTTTTAGAAACGGTACCTTTGCATAAAAGGTAATGAATTGCGGTAAAAGAGTGATTCTACGATTTAATGAAGATTGTCAAAGTTAGGGTTCAGTAATCACTTTGCATGTATATGTCCGATCAACAATAAGCATAAACTTCTTTAGATGATAAACACATTCACAACATCCTCCCAATGTGATTATTTCAAACTCACATTGTGATTTTTCCCATTTTAATCCATTGTTGATTTCTCACACAATCTATCAAAATGACAACATTTAGGTTTAACATTCTTCATGAACAACCACATTCAAAACTATTTCTAGCTTAAGAAAATAGAAGGATCAAAACCTAGGTGAAGAGTTGGAAAATATCTTTCGATCATAAACCAACACAAAGAGTTATAGATAAATCAAGGTTTTCCCCATATATTCATCATCCAATAGTTTACAAATGAAGATCATCCATATGCTTATAAAGCTTAATGATCACCTACATCTAACCTTGACAAAATGAAGAACTTAGCTACTCATTTTCATGGTAGCTTGGAAAAGAAGTTTTGGAAGAAGGTTGATGAACATCCGAGTCAAAGAATCCAACTTGGATGAGAATCCACCTTCTTTTTGTAGATTAATGTTTTGAAATGAAGAAAATAAGAGATAGAGGGTTTCTAGGTCACAAAATCCCTTATGCAACAAAACAAGTGAAAAATATGATATATCCTTCAAAAAGTACAAAGGGCTGTATATAGAAAAAGTTGTTGTCCTGTCATGCTCGCGTCCTCATTCTCCTAGCGAGCTAACAGCTAACGTTCGCTACGGCCTCGCCTAGCGAACATGCCAGCGAGGGCTGAGGAAAAGATTTTGGAATGCTTCGCTACTTGCTCGCCTAGCGAGTTCTTCGCCACCTGCCTCGTGCCAGCGAATAATGCCATTTTGATTCTGCCCAAGTCTGGGAGTGTTCGCTAGCAGCTCGCTAAGGGCTCGCCTAGCGAACAACTCGCTGCAACACTCGCCAGATGTTCGCCTAGAGAACATGCTTTTGCTCTTGTTCTTTCTTGATTCCTTTGTCAACTTTCTTGTGTCTTCAAATTTTGCTCTTTCATGCTCAAATACTGCACAATAACACACAAATTAAAAGGACCAAGAGCATTTCACATCATATCGCATATCACCAAAAGCAAGGCGATTTTGAACCGAAATTAGACCAAAAATGAGCAAAAGATGCCCACATTTGATAGCTCAAATAAGCACAATTGGGCATCTAACACACTGCTGCTGGACTTTAATCATCAAGTCTTCAAGGGAAATTTCAACTTCTCTGTTTGAAACCTGCTAGGATGACACATCTCCGCTGGGGATTCTGGAGAACTATCAAGTAACTCTGCTTTGGGGATTCAGGAATCATCCTAGACGAATAAACTCTGTCGAGGAATTCAAGAATCATCCTGAACAAACAACTCTGCTGAGGAACACCTGCACACAAGAACGGTAACGACCTAGCTCATGTTTCACATGCATATGTTGGACAATGGCGTAATGCTCCATACGATGGAAATGCTACGTGTTTAGGGTAGATGCTATGCAATCATGTAAAATGCTAAGGAACCAAATCAGCAAAATAAATGTTGAAGAGAAAACCCTCCTGTCAAGGAGAAAGAACCATCCTGATGGGGAGAAGGAATCATCCTGATGAGGAGAGGAAATCACACCAATCTCAATTGGACTTAACCTGGGGAAACGAACCTCAGACGACTTTCCACTGGGAAACGAAGTTCTACGAGAACCTGTACTTGCTCAACTGAGTGCACGAACCACAAACTGTTGAGGAAATGATGTCAATCGCAGAAATACACTGCATGGCCTTCGCAGATAGAATCTTCATGGAGAAACGGACTCTTATGGGGAAGTATAGCAACAACTATTCAATACTCTCTCCTGCTGGAGAAGACAAACAATGCCCTGAACTGCCTCCCAGGATTCGGCCCTCTTGGGGAACTGCAAACTCGGCCAAGGATAGACAGGCAGATGCTGGAGTAAATCCTACCTGCCTAGGAGAACACAACTCTGTGGGGAATTCTACTCTGCCGGAGACTTCAGTCTGAACTATCGAGAGCTAAACACTTACGGACAATCTTCTATGAGAAAACTGCATGAAGGCCCACTGCGGGGAACGAGTATACACCTCTGCGCATGACTCAGCTGGGGATAGAGATACCAACTCCAATTGCTGGGAAATGGACTCTGGTTGTGGAGAATCTATCTTCGTTCGGGGAGACACATAAATGCTCACAGCCCCATGTTCAGACTCTATGGGGAAACACAACTGAACCTGCTGAGGACTTTACTCCTGCTTGGAGAAACATGCCATGAAACAAACTCGAGATGGCTCGCCCCAGAATCTATAACAACTTTTGGTAAACTCTGCAGATATGGAGAGGAACGATTCCTTCGCTTTCAACTTTTGCCCCAGCCTGTGGGATCTTCGTAACATCCTCTCGAAAGGAAACTTGAGATCTCTGTACGCTGATGGTTTGACATGAACGGCCTCAGCACTTTGAACCTCATAGAGGTGCTTCAAGTTAATCGTCTTTAGGATAAGGATAGCTTCAGCGCTCTCGGGGTGGCCTGCCCCAGCCTTGTCATGACTTTGCCCCTCATGGGCTGATCTGTGGGGAGATGATCCTTGGCTGTGACAGATTCATCAGATCTCGACCTGATTGCCCCGGATTAACTATTTTTGGATGGCTGACTCCCATGCTGTGATCGTTTAACATAGCTTGCCCCGGTTCACTGGAATGTTCTGACGTTCTGCATTCTTTCCTGCTCAAATCTTTCCATCGTGGAAACTTTCCTGTTGTTAAGCGCTTACTCGTAAGTAAAACAAATTGTTCTGCATAAAAGACATATCAAATGCAATGCATATGGCAGTTTTGAAAATCCATTCCTGTTCATTGGAAAAAATTTTGTGACATAAAATGTATGAATCATTCATCAACATGTCAACATTAATACAACATTGTACTGGGAATCCTTTCTAGGAGTCAGTTTCGATGCGATCTTTACCGAAGTATGCTTTCGGAACAAACCTATTTCAATTAGGACTTTTAAAGGATGTAACATGGTCAGGTTCACGGTTAACAAGGAAGGATATATGGCTCAAAATTCATTTTAACCCACCCATTCTCTTTGATGTTCTCCAATCCTACGTTCAGCTAATTCGACCTTAGCATTCACCTTTCAAAGGTTGAGCAAAAGTTCCAGAAATCACACTTTTTCGAAGTGGCAGTTACTCTCCTTTCGTATTTGGCGTCCGGAGCCACAAGATTTCGTTCTTTCTCGAGGATTTTTCTTTTGTAATCCTTTTCGTTTTTCGTTCTTTGTTTCTCGTTTTCCCCTAACTTTTGCCTGGACTAACTCTTCAGAGTTTCTTCAATTTTGAAGTCCAGCAGGGTACCCTAATTTTTGCCTAAGTCGCTTGTTCGCAAGATTCGACTTAGCGGGCTTTTCCTTTTGATTTTTTCTTTCTCTCTTTTTTTTTGTCTGAACAAATCCTATGACACCGGCTCGTATGACTTGTTTGAAAAGAGATTGTGACTGTTTCACTCCTGATCGGCCAGGTTTAACCATCATGGTTTTTTAGGTACGACCTATAGCAGTGTGATTGATCCTTGAACGGACACTCCTTTTGTAATTTGAACGCTTGGTCAAATTAACTGACACATACCCTGCCCCAGGTTAAGATTAAGGATTAACAAGGGGGTTAACAAGGGATTATCTTCCTTATATCTCCGGTGTTTGTGGATTGAAACAATGCCTGTACATCATCAACAGGTTTTTATTCAAAAGCATAGCATCGGAAGCTTACACATTGTTGGATTTCATCATCCTCCCCGGATTCCACTTAAACAAACGTTTGAAATAAAAGAAAGCAATAGAGTGACACACGAATGGATTAGTTCAAAACATGCACATTTATTTCATTATCAATATCAATTGAAAAACAACATGCTTTACAAACGAGATTTGCAATTAAACAGGAAAGAAACTACAAATGTAAAGAATGTCATGATAAAATGCAGATTGCCAGCTTCTGGGAACTGGGCTTTCACACTTATTTGTTGCTGAGGGGAGAGACCCTTTGAAGTCTTCAGACTCAATCAGATGAACGGTTGACATGGATGACCAGCCTTCCCTCTAGAAAGGATATGCACCTTCTATCCATCAAGTGTTATACCTTGGCTTGAAAAGCCTCGCAATCTTCAGTTGAATTCCCCATGGATCCCCCATGATATCCACATCGAGCATCAGGATCATACCCGGGAGGATACGGCTCTGGCACCGGTTTGAGCAGCTTGGGCTCCACCAAAGCATACTGAATTAGGTGCGGTAGCAGCTGACTGGGCATCATAGGCACTAGATGAAGGAGAGCATTACTTCTTTTCAGATTGTTGTTGCGAGGCCTATTCTGATTATGGCGATGCCGATAATCTTGCTGTTGAGAAACATGAGACTGCTGGTATTGGTCGAGCCATTCCTTATGCTCGGGCACTGTTATCCTCAAATTTGGCCCAGGAATCGGCAACTGCTGCGGACAAGGGGATTCAGACTCCAACGATTCCAAGATATACCCCAGACCCTTTACAGCTTCAGGTGGGGGAATAGGACTATCGATTCCTGATACATTCATGCCGCCCGGCACAAATTCAATAGCTTTCGAGTCTAGCAAGTCTTGAACCTGATGCTTAAAAGCTCTACAGTTCGCTATGTTATGCCCCGGTGCCCTGGAGTGGAACTCACAACGGGCGCCCACATCGTAGCCTGGTGGTGGCTGTCCAGTCAAGGGAGCCAAAGTTCGAGGTTCAACCAATTGAAGTTGGAGCAAGAGTTACACCAACTGAGCACAATCCATCGGGATTTCATCGAAAACTCTGTCAGGTAGCTTCATCCTTTTACCATACCTTCTAATGTTATCCTAAGAAACCGGACGTGGTCGCTGACATGGAAAATCCTGAACTTCGAGCTGTGCAGAGGATCTTTTAGGCCTATCATGCCTCGGTGCAGGTTCTTTAGACACCTGTGCAGCAAGTATGTTGGCGGCAACTTCGGGCATTTGCTCACATTCTCTTCTGAGTACATTCCTTAACACTTCTGCCATCAAACCCATATGACTCTTCAGCTGGTTGTTCTCCTCTTTGGCGCCTCTTGATTCCAGCGCAACGCTTGCATGTCCTTCATGAACTGAACTAGCTGGCTCTAAACGTCCTTCAATTTCGCTTGTACCTGTTCCATTTCTCGGATCAACCTGCGATCAATCCTGAAACAAACCTGCAAAAACAGAGGGTTATATAAATAAGCCAGAGGCACATGCTATGCAAAATGATTATGCAAATGCAAACGTGTGTCTGTGCCTTAGGGAAACTCCCCCGATTCTAGTTTCCAAGACAAATAAAGTCTAACATCCAATCATGGAAAGAAAACCTCATATATATCTGAAAAACCCACGCGGGCAGCGTACAACTGTAATCGAATACAACTGAAGCAACAAGTGTGACCCCAACCAACAAGCCTGGTGGTGGTCAGCATATAAATGCATAAAAGATACAAAGAAATTAATTGTGGCTACGGGCACAAAAATCTTCCAATAACTTCTTCGTAGTGGGATGGTCAGGCTTGGTGAGCAGACCCTGGATCAGTAGATCCCTCTGCCTGATGGTATCCTGGAGATCCTTGGCAAAGTCCCCACGAGCACCTTCTCCAGAGCAGTCTTCCATTCTGCACCTCTTAGCATCAGCTCTGAGTTGACAATCCTGCAGGTTTGCCTTGGTTTCAACCAATCTGTATCGAGTATCGCGTCGAAGTGACGCCTCAGCCTCAATCTTCTTGTCCTTGATCTCAATCTGAACCTCTAGCTTGGCTATTTGCTGCTTCAGCTTCTCCTCTCGCTCTTTGTGGTTGGTTAGAGTATTGTTCCATAATGTCTCGAATTTGGATATCTTCAGATACGCCCTATCCAAGTCTTGCTTCTTGGTGGTCAACACACTGTGCACAACCTTCAGGTCTAATCCAAGACGTTCTCTAGAATCAGTCTCCTTGGTCAAACTGGCGCCCAAGTGGTTTATCAATTCAGTCTGCTTCTTGCAGGAGTATACAGCTTCGCTCTTCTCGCTTCGGAGTTGGAAATTTCTTTCTTCAGCTCTTCGTTGGCTTTCCTTAACTCTTCCTTTTCAGCCACTACCTGCTCATACTTCTGGATGTCCACAGTGGTAAGCTTCTCATTCATGAGGGGAACCGGAGGGGCCACTAGAGGAAATGGCATCAAAGACTGTTTTGCTCTAGCCTGAACCCAACCTCGATAAGGCTCATAAATCTGGCTATTGCTCTTACCCAATAGTGTCTTTCCTCGTCTGTGGATGTTAGTCCAAGCATGCTCCAGCTTGGTCAGCATGTCACTATCAAGTAACCCGTTGAGGTACAGAGATTCATGCACCTCCTCATCCTTCGGTGGACCTCTCAAGGCGTACCCGAATTGTCTGATCAATAAGGCTGGGTTGCAGTTAATACATCCCTTACGTCCAATCAACGGAACATTATGGAATCCACTGCAGCTATAAGCAATCTCAGTCCCAAGCGTATCCTGGTCAAACCAGGTGATGTCTTTGGCTGATAAAGCCATCAGGCATTCAGACTACTCGGCTGTGTTGGAAGAAGAAACAAAAGGACCCCTCTTGGGCATGTGGCTATCAAACCACCTGTATAACAAAGGAGTGCAGCAGGACACCATTTTCCCTCTCCTGTTCTCATTCTTGTAGTGGACAGAATGATACAGATCACCAAGAAAAGTGGGAACCGAATTCCCCGAGGCAAGCAAGTAGAAAGCATCTACATCTACAAAGTCAGGAAGATTCGGGAACAACACAATCCCGTATATGCACAAAGCCAAAATAGCGTTGAACACGTCCCAACGACCTTTCTTAGCAAACTTCTGAGCTTTTTCCACCATAAAAGATAGAGGGAAGCCATACATCTTGTTCCTCTGAGTGAACTCTCTCCTCAATTCAGACTCCTCCAAATGCAAGATAGTTGCAAGGTCAGCTAACTTAGGCTCAGTGTCAACATGGTGAAAAGGCATTTGATCCTTAACAGGAATGCCTATCAGGTCAGCATACTCCTCCAGAGTAGGGGACAAAACAAAGTCGGGGAACAGGAAGCATCTCAGCGGAGCCTCATAAAACTGTAGCAACGTGTACAAGCCACTGATCTCGTGGGCGGAGGGCTTGCAAACATACTTCAACAACCTCCCATATGTCTGCCTGAAATCTGCCAAAACTGTCCCATTAGCCAGGGTCTTCAAACTCAGTATAAGGATAACATCCGGGGTGGGAAATTTGTATGCAATAGTTCTCTTCAGAGTCTCCATAATGGCAAGGGAAGCAAGACCACTAGAACCAGGGGGAAGTATGCACCTGCAACCCAGACACACGTTAATGGGATGTAAATGAAAATGCAATCATGCAAAATGCCAAATGATGCAAGCAGGAATCAAGGCTGATGTGTTGTTGACTGGAGAGGACCATAATTCTGCTCTGTCAAGAACAAACACATCTCTGGTGATAAGAACCCTCTTGTCGCTTGCGCGAAAATAAGGTGCCGGCAGAACAGAAGAGTCGCCACCTTTCGTTATTTATCCCTCAGAACGGGAAAGGAAACGATCGGAGAAACCTGACGAAAAAGGGTAAGACAAGGTCATCGCAACCATTGTCTGGATTCGGGAGTCGGTTACGCAAGGGGAAGGTATTAGCACCCCTCACGTCCATCGTACTCGACGGGATCCTCGCTTGTTGTGTTTACTTGGACGGGTTGGTTTTATTCTATCTACCTATCAAGGCTGGCTTAAAACAGAAAAGAAAATGACTCGGCAAAGCGTCGCGCTTTATGCCTACGTATTCTCATCAGAGAATGAGAAATCAGAGTCAACGTAGTTCGGCCTACGAAGGATTATGGGGGAAAGGTAGCTCGCCAAGACATCGCCATCTTGTGCCTACGTACTCTCAACAGGTATGAGAGATCAGAGCTCACGTAGTTCGGGAAACTACGGTTTATTTCCTGTCTTTTATGAAAGAAGTGTTTTTATTGTGTTTGCGATTTCAACGGCACTAGAGACTATGACCTGAGAGTGAATGCGTCGCATGTCACCCAAAGGGTACCATACTAAACATCCAGACTGTGGAAAAGAAACTCTCCCACAATCCTTTCTCAGATAGCTTAAGGCTCGTAATGTACAAAAGAAATCATTCATGATTACTGTATCTTAAACTGTTTTGAGATGAGAAGAGAACAGGCCCAACTAGGAGGGAGACTATCAAGTCCTACTGTTGTCATGCCATGGATTCATCCTATGGTTGAGGTTTGAACAGGGAACTCCTAGAAGTTGTCATGCATAGGTTTCAACCTAAAATTCTATCATCAATTCCTTATCAAAGGAAATGAGAGTCCTAAGGGATCTTGTCAATGATACACCAAAACAGACAAAGCATCAGCTTAACAGTAAAATGCATGCAATGCAAGTGTGGGAGGAAACGTGTGTGGGGCTTCAACCTCCACAAGCTCATCTCAACCTCAAGCCAGAATGGATAACAGTAATCATACTGAAATATAAAACAACATGCTATCAAGCAATAACAGTAAACTGCAATCATACAGATAAAAATGAAATAAAGTGCCATCAGGCAAACAAACCACATGGGCAAGGGAGCTGGGCTTTACCGAATACCCGCAAGCAAAGCCACACAGTAACAGTACAAGCAGAGGGAGCAACTCAACCTCTAGTGCAATCATGCTCCTAGATTCTACTTATTCTAGATATGGACTTATCCTAATGCATCAAACAAGTCAAACAAAACACAGCAATACAGAAAAGAAAAAAGAAGAAAGCTTCAGCTCTTCTCTCAACCTCAAGCTTCAGATTTTCCAACAGCAACTCAGTCTTCAGACTTCCAATTACTCTTTCCAAATATCAATTGCTTTTCCAGGTTTCAACCCTACAACATGAGTTTCAACTCATCTTCTCCCTTAAGCTTCAGCTTCTTGATCAGCTCCACCTTCAGGCTTCACCTAATCTTCAGGGGTCTTCAAGTATCAACTTGCTCTTGTTGCTCTTCAAGCTTCAGCTGGAATGGAAATACTCAAGGATTCATCCTCTTCAATACTCTTCAATGAAGTCTTCATCTTCAAGCTCAAGCTCAACATATCTCAAGACAATCAAACCAGATGAAATCACTTAACTGGATAAGCTGGGGGATATTGAACTGCTTATTTGACCACCAAAGGTGACCTATAAGGGTTCAACATCAAAGGAATGGTTCCCTCAAAAGTTCTACCTCCTAGGTGCATCACTTATCCCTCCAAAGGAGAGAGGTGTATACCATGGAAGGACTTTGAATCATAGGGAGGAATGGAGGTGAAAGATACCATCCATGTTTAAGAAAGAAGTTGTCTAAGTCTAAACTCTTCCTAATCCCTAACCCTAAAACAACAAAAAAGAAAATAAGATCAAGCCCTCAAGCTCCTCAATGCATCCTCAAATCTTCTACTATGCTCCTCAATGCTCCTTAGAACAATACCAAGCTCTCCAAGCCCCCAAAGCAAAGCAAACAAAAGCAAACATGCCCTAAAGGCAACACAAACAATCAACCAATACAAAAATCAACTAAAAATAGCATACTATTATATTAAATCCTAATATAATTTCTAAGGGATCCTACATACCTACCCTTAATTCCCATATATGTCCCATAGTCTAACTTGTCCTAAAAACCGAAAATTCTAAAGTTATTATGGACCTATGTTGAAGTTTAACCTAATTCTACACAACCTAATGGTATCTAATCAAAACTATCCTAAAAATCATCAAAAAATTATGGAATAAATCCAGGGGGAACCTAAAACATATATCAAACTATCCTAAAAAGAATGACCTAAAAATACTAAGCGAGATACCTGAACAAAAATCTACAAAATCATATATCAATATAAAAGAAATAAAATGCAATAAAAGAAGAAAATATGCAAAAAATACTAAAATGCATGATATGAAAAATGTTTTTATTTTATATTTTTCTTGACAAAAATATGAAGTAGGAGAAAAAACTCCCATTAAAAAATCTTTATTTTTCAATTTATTATGATTTTCTAAAGTTGGAATAAAAAATGGAGAAAAATAAAATGATTTATGAATGGAGTGGGTGCAAGAAGTAACAATATCCAATGCAATGCGCGCTTGGGCCCAGACTGGGGGGTGCGTATAGAAATACGCTAGGCCCAATATTAAAACAGAAATTAAATGGAAAAACATAAAGAAAAAAGAAAAGGGTGCGGTGCAAATAGTGATCCATTTCAGTTCAAATCACAACTGGGCCTGAAAAGGGGGTTTAGATAGCAAAGTTCACTTAAGCCCAGAAGACCCTTTAATGAAACGCGGCGTTTCACACGCTCTGAAATCCCTCCAAAACTGAAATTAAACGTGAGCCTTTGGATTAGCCTTTGGTCAAGGGGTCAGCGCGTGATCCAATGGTTGAAACATCATCATCAACCTCCAACCTAGGGTTTTCAGAAACTCCATGGAAACCAGAGTTCATGCAACAAACTTCCATCCCTTCGTATTACCTCGAATCATCATCAAATTCAACCGTTCAAAACCCTAAGTTGATCCATTTTTCTCCCTGAACACGATCCTAGTCTTGAAATGCATTGAAACGGTCTCTATCATGCAACCCGATGGTGAATCCCAGTTAATCTCAAAATATGACCAATCCTCAACTTCAACCAAACCTAGATTTCTTTACATCAAAATGTTCACCATATTGCCCTAGTCAAAACTAGCTATCAAACTAGCATTATCACTCACTATATCACACGTTCTTGCTCATCCAAGAAATGGCATCCATAACTGAAACTCCACCAAATGACCCTAAACTCTTCAGGATTGATCACCTATTGGTCTCTAACAATTCTAAACTAATAACTTAACCTAACCATGCCTAAATGATGAGGTGGAAGAGATTTTGCAAACCTGGCTTCTTGGTATGGCAGATGTAATGGATCTTCAATTCAAGGCTTGAAACTCTTCAAGAATGATCCTTGGATGATGAATCTTCTACTGTTTGCAAAAAATTTGAGGGAGAGAGCTTGTACTTCAAGATTCGATGATAATTGCTTCTTTGCAAATCCAATGTGAACACCTTCAATCCTTCATCAATGGAGCTTCAATTCAGCATGCACACACTCAGAAGGATCTATGGAAAAGGTTTGTGAAGAAAAAAAGGATGGGAATGAAGAAGAATGAAGAGATTGAATGTGACTTGCAATGGAGGAATTTGGATCTCACTATCTCTTTCATGCACCAATTCTCACCAACCTTGCATCTGAGTAAGTTGCATTCATCTTATAGAGTGGCTTAGAATCATCTAGAACCCCCTAGAACAATCCAATGAGAAATTGAACTTTTCATGTCATGGTATTTTGATTTCTCATTCTCCTTACATGGTATCTCATGCCTTGCATCTCATAACTACCAATTCTGACTTGAATTTATCCCCACATGAGATTTAGGGTAAGTTACTATGCTTAACTACCTTGCTTGTTGAGTTCTTTTAAGTTTTGCTATGGTACCTTAATATGCAAGTAATCCAATTACAAAGCAGCCCTATGATCCAAGCCTCAAATCAAAATTGTGGCTGAACCATTGTTCTTAGAATGTCATTTGGAGTCAAAATGACCTATTATATGACCTGGTTTGGACTTATAACTTGGGATTTCCATTTTTCAATTTCACTTTAATTAACTTATGCGTCATTTTTAGGCCATTTTTATCACTTTTTGATATGAGCCTTTTCAACATCTCATGACCTCCCTACTAGCCTTAAAACATCATTCTAAGAAAGTTTGATGTTTAATATTTTTCCATTTGAAGCTTGGAAGTAGGAGATATGGCCTTATGCTTGAAATGACCTATAACTTCCAAATGACCAAAATGCCCTTGGCTTGTCAAAGCCATAAGTTGAGTTCTACAAATCCTATCAAGGACTTCTAGTAATCTCTAGAAATCTAAGAATATTCTCTTCAACATTCATGTTGACCAAGAATCCATAGGAATCATCCTACTAGGGCAAAAGTTGTCTGCAAGTTGGGTGACTTTCAAGGACCCAGATTCACATACCTCAGATGACCTGTAATTTGTCAAAGTCATAACTTGAGCTCTACAAATCCTATCAAGGACTTCTACCACTCAAATTGAAGCTAAGAACAAGATCTACAACATTCATGTTGTAGGGAAGATGAGATGATAATCACATCTTGAGCTAAACTGCCTTGAAGATAGGGATCAAACTAGGGGATTTTACACTGTCAATCCTTAGAAACCCTAGCTTAAAACTTCTCAAACTCCTCAATCATGATGAGTTGGTCTAGTAATCATCCTTATAGCACTTCAATACATCACTCCATGATCACATGGCTCTTGGATTAGGTCTCAACCCTCTCCAAATCATCAGTTGACCTAGGGTCGACCCAGTCAAACCCTAATTCTACCACTCATGGTTGAATCTTCTGAATTCTTGTACAATGACCTCTCTAGGCTTCATGATGGCTTTCAAGACATCTCATAGACTTTCTCAAAGCTTCAAGTTCATCCTCATAGTCCCAGAATCATCTGAGGAGCTCCCACAACTCTCAAGTTATGAGGCACACAGCCTTGGTTTCAACCAATCTCTCTGAGGATCTCTTGAGTTCTCTGACAAAGGTATCAACCTTTGAACCTTTGAATAAACCTCTTGGCTAGCTTCAAAGTCTCATATAACTCTTGATGGGTAAATATATGTTGTTCAAATTTTAGGGTGCAACAGCTGCCCCTATTCAAACGGCTTGAACCTGACTGGGTGAGGAGCGAACGACTCTTAGCCAATCGAGGTACGAGACGGTTGAATACCGATAAACCCGGAAATTTGCCAACTGCACGAGCACACGGTACTCTGGCGGGAACAAATCTTCGAACACTGAAATAATAGCTACACGACAACTAGCTGGAGAAAATACTGATCTGACATCGCCATCGGACAACCAAAACACCCAACATCGCCGCTGGAGAACTAAAGAATCTGACATACCCAACATCGCCGCTGGAAAACTGAAGCATCTGACATCGCCGTCGGAAACAAAACACCCAACATCGCCGCTGGAAAACTAAACATCTGACATCGTTGTCATAAACAAAACATCCACCATCGCCGCTGGAACACTAAGGAATATGACATCGCCGTCAGAAACAAACATCCAACATCGCCGCTGGAAAGCTACAAAGGATCTGAGAAACACCCAACATCGCCGCTGGAGAACATAATCTGACTTCGCCGTCAAAACAAACATCCAACATCGCCGCTGGAACACTAAATCACCTGACATCGCCGCCAGAAACAAACGTCCAACATCACCGCCGGAGAACTGACTCACCTGACATCACCGTCAGAAACAAACGTCCAACATCGCCGCTGGAGATACAAAGGATCGGACCTCACCGTCAGAAACAAACGTCCAACATCGCCGCTGGAGGAACAAAGAATCTGATATCGCCGTCAGAAGCAAACATCCAACATCACCGCTAGACAACCAAAGAATCTGACATCGCCGTCAGACAGCTATAACTCTGAGCAACACCCGACATCGTCG
This sequence comes from Lathyrus sativus, assembly GCA_963859935.3. Lineage (NCBI taxonomy): Eukaryota > Viridiplantae > Streptophyta > Magnoliopsida > Fabales > Fabaceae > Lathyrus > Lathyrus sativus. The sequence continues at coordinate 131,635,579 of OZ012739.1, forward strand.
TCAAGTACTCAACATAATCTGACCTCGCCGTCAACATCGTCTGACCTCGCCGTCAAAACAAACATCCAACATCGCCGCTGGGGAACTAACATAATCTGACCTCGCCGTCAAAACATACATCCAACATCGCCGCTGGAAGCAAACATAATCTGACCTCTCCGTCAGGGTGAAGAAACTTCATTGGGGAATTGGTCACACGGTAACCGGTAGCACATAGCCGATCATGCCATCAGGCATCCGAAGAAACTGTCGGGCATCAGCCGGACTTCAACCATCAGGTTGATCATGCCATCAGGCATTCAAAGAAATTGTCGGGCATCAGCCGGAACTTCAACCATCAGGTTGATCATGCCATCAGGCATTCAAAGAAATTGTCGGGCATCAGCCGGAATTCATCAGCAAGTCGGGAATAGAGTCCTTGGTCAATCATGAGCCAACTGGAAATATCTAAACCACTGCCATCAGGCACTCCGCATCAGCTAAGAGAACTGCTTCATTAACACGGTCGAACTTCAATCATGGAGTCTTCAAGGGAGATTTCAACTTCGTCGTTAGAAAACCTGCTGGGGAGGATGCTTCGCCGCTGGGGAATCTGGAGAACTATCAAGTAACTCCGCTCCGGGGGTCCAGAAATCATTCTGGATGAATCAACTCTACTGAGGACTTCAAGACTCATCTTGAACAAATAACTCCGTCGGGGACTTTCAAGAATCATCTTGAACCGATAACCATTCTGAGCAAACACTCTGTTGGGGATTCCAGGAATCATCCTGGGCAACTCTTGCCGGGGACAAACCAATCATGGCTTGAGCAGCTTCTAAGGATTCGGCTCTCTTGGGGCTTCAGGAATCATCCTGGGCAACCTTTACTGGGGACCCTACTGGGGAGCTTAAGAATCATCTTAAGCAAACGGCCCTGCTGAGGAATTCAAGAATCATCTTGAATTGAAGACTACGCTGGAGACCCCGAGAATCATCTTGAGCAAGCGATTTCGTTGGGGAGAAAGTCAGGACTCATCCTGAGCTATCAATTCTGTGGTGGAACACCTGCAAAACAAGAACGGTAGCAACCTAGATCATGTTTATTATGCATATGCTTCGGCAACGGCGCAATGCTCCACACGGTGGAAATGCTATGCGTTTATGATACATGCTATGCAATCATGCACAATGATGCGATCCCTTCAGCAAAGTAAATGCCGAAGGGAGAATCCTCCTGTCAAGAGGGATGAGCTACTCAGGTAGAGGAATCATCCTGCTAAGGAGAACATGGTTACGCCAATATTAATTGGACTCCGTAGGGGACACAACTTCAGTTGACTGCTGCGGGGGAAACAATTTCAGTTGATTGCTGCAGGGGGACGAAGCTCTACGAGAACCTGGTCCTGCTGAGGGAAAGCGATGTCAATCGCGGGAGTAAACTGCGTAGCCGTCTCGGCTACTCTTCTGGGGGTAAGACTCTGTGGGGAAACAACTTCAGCTGCTCAACACTCCCACTGGGGAAAACCAATCATGGTCTGATCAACTTCCAAGGATTCGGCTCTCTTGGGTATCTGCAAACTCGGCTGAGGAAGAAGAAATCATTCTGCTTCGCTGGAGGGTACGACCCTGGGGGAAATACAGCATCAGCTGTTCAACGCTCTACTGGGGAAAACCACTCATGGTCCCAACTGCTTCACTAGAGAGGGTACGTCTCTGCGGGGGAATCTCAATTCCGCTGGGGAAGAAGGAATCATCCGACTTCGGGGGAGAATACAACTCTGGTGGGGAATCTCAATTCCGCTGGAGACTTCAGTCTAGCACCATCAGTTGCTGTATACTTCGGCGTACAAATAGTTTCCTACGAAACCTGCACTTGTGACCCGGTGCTGGGGGATTGAATCCATGCTTCGGTGCGTGACTCAGCTGAGGAGGTGACGTTCCTTCAGGACGCCTCTGGTTGGGGAGAGAATCATCTCTGCCTGGGGAGACATATCAATGCTCATGATCTTGTGTTCAGACTCTGCGGGGAGAGGCTACTGAACTCTGCTGGAGAAGGAGGAATCATCCTGCTTCGGGATGCGCACGGCGCACTGTCTGGAATATGCTACACCTGTAACAACACAAACAAACAGACAAGATACCCTTCTCAAAGGGACCTATCAAGGTTATTATCTCGTGACAATATTCAAGTAATTAATTGTTTCAAAAATCAATGGGCCTAGGCCAGTAAGTTTATGTATGCGCATTTTATCAAAAACATCGGCGTTTTTTCGCAAACAAAACAGATAAATGCTAAGCAGGAAAACAGAATTGCTGAATAGTATGCATTTTATTGATAACGAACCCCTGAATGGGTAAAAATGTTTTACAAAAGATGCAAGCTCCTGGAATGAGGAAGCCGCGCAAAAATAAAACATAAATATACATCAGTATATACAAATGTCGGCGACGAGGCGTAGACGAACACCATGAGTTGATCCCTCTAAGACCCACTCGACTTCGATACTTCTCTGACGCTTCAGCTTCAGAAGAGATTGATTCAGATAAACGGCCCTCAGGTCCTCCAAACCACTAAACAAAGAAAGTCCACACGCGGAACGCAGTCATTTGCTTTTTCAAATCCCTAACTTTTCCGTGAACCGCCCTTTGCGGGTTTTCAGTTCACCGGGATACCCTTTTTTGCCGAAGCCGCCCAGTGTAGGTTTTCGACTTCGCGGGTGTACATTTTTTCAATTTATATCCCTAATTTTTGCTCGAACCTTTTATTCTGTTTTTGGTTCGCCGGGATGCCCTTTTTTTGCCTGGACTCTCTTTTTTGTCCAGCGGGTCGCTTTCAAGCAAAGTATTTTTTAAATGCGTCCGCGTTCACCGGGGATGCAAAATCTTCACCATCCATCGTGTATAACAACAAAGCTCCTCCCGAGAAGACCTTGCTGACGACGTACGGACCTTCGTAATTCGGAGTCCACTTGCCCCGGTGATCGGAGTGTGGAGGAAGAATCTTCTTCAGGACGAGATCACCCGTCTGAAAGCTCCTAGGACGCACCTTCTTATCATAAGCTTTCTTCATTCGGCTTTGGTACAGGCGACCAAACGCAATCGATGCCAACCTCTTCTCGTCCATCAGGCTGAGTTGGTTCAGACGATTTGTAATCCATTCTGCCTCGTCGAGTTTCACATCAACCAAAACTCGCAAAGAAGGGATCTCCACTTCTAACGGTAGGACTGCTTCCATACCGAAAATCAAGGAGAAAGGAGTTGCCCCAGTTGACATACGTACCGTCGTACGATAACCGTGCAGTGCAAACGGCAGCATCTCGTGCCAATCTTTGTATGTCACAACCATCTTCTGAACAATCTTCTTTATGTTCTTGTTGGCTGCTTCAACGACGTCATTCATCTTCGGCCGGTAAGGAGATGAGTTGTGGTGTTCAATCTTGAAACTCTGGCACAGCTCCTTCATCATCTTGTTATTCAAATTCGAACCATTATCAATAATGATCCGCTCTGGAATTCCGTAACGACAGATGATATCCCTCTTTATGAACTTAGCCACTACCTGCTTGGTCACATTAGCGTACGAGGCTGCCTCCACCCACTTGGTGAAGTAGTCGATAGCTACTAGAATGAAGCGATAACCGTTAGACGCAGTGGGCTCGATCTTGCCTATCATGTCGATGCCCCACATGGAGAACGGCCACTGGGAGGACATGACATTCAACGGGCACGGCGGCACATGAACTTTATCAGCATAAATCTGGCATTTATGACATCTCTTCGCGAATCTGAAGCAATCCGACTCCATCGTCAACCAGTAATATCCTGCTCTCAGGATCTTTCTCGTCATAGCATGCCCGCCGACGTGCATACCAAATGTGCCTTCATGGACTTCTTCCATGAGCATACTCGCCTCTTTCTCATCTACACATCTGAGTAGCACGAGATCGTGGTTTCTCTTATACAACACTCCATCAGGATTGAGATAAAAGTTTCCAGACAGCCTCCTCAGAGTCTTCTTATCCTGGGTTGACGCACCTGCAGGATACTCCTTAGTCATAAGGAAGGTCCGGATGTCGTGGAACCATGGCTTGCTGTCGGCGGCCTCCTCGATTGCAAAGACAAATGCCGGTCTATCAAGACGGGATAGTACAATTCTTGGAGCCTCATTCCAAAAATTGACTTTATACATTGAAGCCAACGTGGCTAAGGCATCAGCCATCTGATTTTCCGCCCTGGGCACATGATGGAGTTCCACTCGATCAAAGAACGGAAGTAGCCTTCTAGCATAATTCATGTACGACACCAAATTCGATTGACGAGTCTCCCACTCCCTTTTAATTTGGTTGATCACAAGCGCTGAGTCACTATATACGTCTAGATTCTTGATTCTCAAATCAATTGCCTCTTCTAGACCCATGATGCATGCTTCGTACTCCGCCTCATTGTTGGTAACTGGAAACGTCAGTCTCGCAGTAAACGGGATATGGGATCCGTGGGGAGTCGTGATGATCGCCCCGATGCCACTTCCATAGGAGTTAACCGCCCCATCGAATATCAATTTCCACTGGGATTTCCTATCTGGCCCCTCGTCGGGCAACGGCTCATCGCAATCCTTCGCTTTGAGAAACATAATATCCTCGTCAGGGAATTCAAACTTCATCGGCTGGTAATCCTCGATCGGCTGCTCGACAAGGTAATCAGATAATACGCTTCCCTTGATGGCCTTCTGGGACACGTACTGAATATCATATTCTGTTAACACCATTTGCCATCTGGCAATCCTGCCCGAAAGAGCCTGCTTCTCGAAGACGTACTTGATCGGATCCATCTTCGAAATTAGCATAGTGGTGTGATTGAGCATGTACTGTCGTAGACGTTTGGCAGCCCAAGCTAGTGCACAACACGTCTTCTCCAGCATCGAGTATCGAGATTCACAGTCAGTGAACTTTTTACTCAAGTAGTAAATGGCATGCTCTTTTCTGCCCGTCTCGTCGTGCTGACCGAGAACACACCCCATACTATTCTCAAGAACTGTCAAGTACATGATTAATGGCCGTCCAGCCACTGGGGGTATCAAGATTGGAGGTTCTTGAAGATACTGCTTTATCTTGTCGAATGCCTTCTGGCAATCCTCATTCCAAGTAATTGCCTGATCTTTCTTTAAAAGCTTGAACATCGGTTCACAAGTGGCCGTGAGCTGAGAGATAAACCTTGCAATGTAGTTTATTCGGCCCAAGAAACCACGAACTTCTTTTTCTGTTTTCGGCGCGGGCATTTCTTGAATGGCTTTTATTTTCGTAGGATCAAACTCGATACCTCGTTCACTAACGATAAACCCCAGTAACTTTCCGGACCGCACTCCGAAAGTGCACTTGTTAGGATTCAGCCTCAACCTGAACTTCCTAAGCCTCTGAAAAAGCTTCAATAAGTTGACCAGATGCTCTTCCTCCGTTTGGGACTTCGCAATCATGTCATCAACATAGACCTCGATCTCATGATGAATCATATCATGAAACAAAGTTACCATTGCTCGTTGGTAAGTGGCCCCTGCATTCTTCAGACCGAAGGGCATTACCTTATAGCAAAATGTTCCCCAGGGGGTGATAAACGTCGTTTTCTCCATGTCCTCCGGCGCCATCTTGATCTGGTTGTAACCGGAGAAGCCATCCATGAATGAAAACACGGAGAACTGGGTTGTGTTGTCGACCAACACATCGATATGAGGCAACGGGAAATCATCTTTAGGGCTCGCCCTATTCAAATCCCGATAATCGACGCACATGCGTACCTTACCGTCCTTCTTCGGTACAGGCACTATGTTGGCGACCCACGGAGGGTAAGTGGTGACCGCTAAGAAGCCAGCATCGAGCTGTTTCTGCACTTCTTCTTTGATCTTAACGGCCATGTCTGGTCTCGTCCTCCTAAGCTTCTGCTTAACGGGAGGGCAATCTTCTCGCAGCGGCAGGTGGTGGACCACGATGTCCGTGTCAAGTCCGGGCATATCTTCGTATGACCAAGCAAAGACGTCACTATACTCTCGAAGCATCTCGACCAGTCTCTGCTTGACATCACTTTGCAACGCAGCCCCTATCCTGACATTTCTGACGAGCTCTTCAGAACCCAGATTTACGATCTCAATCTCCTCCTCGTGAGGCAGAATAACCTTTTCCTCTTGTTTCAACAAGCGGGCCAACTCCTCAGGAAGGTCTTCGTCTTCATCAATCTCCTCCTCGGCTTGATAGATCGGGCAATCGAAGTCGAAGTGAGCCGTAGAAGGTCCAGAGTCGATGTCATCTGTTATGTGGATCCTGCAATAATAAGGGTTAAGTTTAAAACAAGAATATGCAGGTTAGCACAAACCCCATTGCCATTTTACTGTTTTTCAAAACAAATATAAAACAGGAATAACAAATATCACAATATTTGAGTACGAAGAAAACGCCTTTGATTTATTAACAAAATGCATGTACATAATCCAACAAGGCCCTGACAAATAAACCGCTATGCCCCGGGTAGGACATAGGGTTGTACAATGATTGAAAAAGTAAATCATTACTCTTCACTTGTCAGCTGGATGATATCCTTGATGGTCCAATTGTTGAGGCCCTTGCCCGGCTTGCTTGGCTGAATCCAAGAGTCGAGATCACAATCGCTATCCCCGCTGTCTTCAGACGCCGCGTTGATGCTTTCGAAAATCACTCCACCACTGGTAAATAGGATCGGCCCCTTACCCCGTGACGCGCTGCTAGACGAAGAAGAAGAAGCTTCAGCTTCAGGAGAATACCCCAATCCAAACTTATCCTGCTTGATCGGTATCTCCAAAATATGCCCCCAGCCTGGGCTAGATCCAGCTTGGACGACGGCCCGAGCTTCTTTGAATGAGGAGAGATTCATCTCTGGCTTTTCTGTGACTACAGGAGCTACCTCTTTCACCTTGACGGCTTCAAATGCTTGGCAGAGAGTTTCATGGATTTCGCCATCCATTTCAACATACTTAAAGGATGACAAATGGCTCACTATTATGTCCTCCTCACCGCACACGGTTACTATGCTTCCTCCGACAGCATATTTGAGCTTTTGGTGCAACGTAGAGGTCACGGCACCAGCAGCATGGATCCATGGCCGGCCCAAGAGGCAACTTTAGGCAGGCATGATATCCATAATATAAAAGACCTTGTCGAACGTTTCTGGACCAACTTGGATCGGCAGGGTCACTTCCCTGAAAACGCGGCGCTTAGTTCCGTCAAACGCCTTCACCACCAGATCACTGGGCGTGCAAAGCAATCCGCGAGTGTCCAACTTCATTAATGCCTTCTTCGGAAGAACATTAAGCGACGAACCCGTGTCCACCAGCACGTGCGACATGATTGTGCCCCTACACTCCATCGAGATGTGCAGGGCGCTATTATGATTCCTTCCTTTTAGTGTCAGCTCTAAATCTGTGAAACCTAGCCCATTGCCAGCATTAACGTGGGCTACCACCTCTTCTAGCTGGTTCACTGATATCTCTTACGGTACGTAGGAAGCGTTCAATACCTTTAGTAGCGCATTGCGGTGCGCTTCAGAACACAACAACAAGTTGAGAATAGAAATCTTCGAAGGCGTCTGATGGAGATGGTCTACAATCTTGTAGTCGCTCTTTTTGATCAACCGCATAAACTCCTCGGCATATTTGACAAGAAAATCTTTCTCTACCCCACACGGGACCTCTTCGACAACTTTGCTTTTACCCTTATCGGCCGCATCAGCTTTGACCGCTTTATCTGCCACGACCTCTGGCGGTGCAAACACTCTTCCACTGCGAGTAATACCACTGATTCCTGCGAGATTCTCCACAGTCGACCCGTACGGTTCCAGCTCCAACTTTTGATCGTTGCAATAGACTTCAGCCCCATAATACCACGGAACGGCGTTAGTGCTCTCGAATGGGATCGGCCCAACTTTGGTAATAGTGATTGTAGGCAGTCAGGGCGCAGAAATAGTTATTGGCCGGCGAGGAATGGTGATGGTGGCGACTTCATAGGCCTGCTTCAACACTACCTCTCCTGATACATTTTCAGCCCTCCGGCTGAACTGCAGAATCCCCTCAGTCATCAGACTTTGAATTCCTTCGACCAACTGCTCACATCCATCAGAATGTGTAGCACAGTCCATGCATAGCTCTCCGTATCCTGGAAAGAACCCTTTCTTCAACAACTTAGCTTTGACGAAGCTAAGCGGTGTCTTTAGGTCTCTGGCATCAGTCAACAGATCCGCACTCTCTTCTTCGATAATGGCGTTCACTCCGCCTCCCCTATGATTCGGCATAGGATTCTTCGTAACATTGGGCACATTATCGGAGAAGTTAATAATCTTGGCATCTACTTGGTCCTGCACCTTGTGCTTAAAGGCTTTGCAGTTCTCAATTGTATGGCCTGGTGCCCCTGTATGGAAATCGCAAGTGGCATTTGCGTCGTACCCTGGTGGAGGTGCCCCTGTCAAGGGAGCCATCGTCCTCTTCTGGACCAACTGAAGCTGAAGCAAAGTCTGCAAGAGCTGCGCGTACGACATGGGCGGTGCTTCGAAATGACGGTTTGTCAAAGGTGCCCGATTCTGGTACTTTCTATATCCCTGTTGATTCGGTTGCTGCTGCTACGGCGGAGCTGCTGGGATATTTATACTGGCTATCTGCTGCTGAGGGCCTTTGCCCTTTCTTCGAGCGTTGGTCACAGCGCTCGCATCTCCTTCTCGTCGTTTACCAGCATAAGGCTTCTTTCCACCTCCTCCGGCCGAGGATGATTCACCTTGGATTTTCCCGATCTTGATCCCATTCTCGACATGCTCGCCCATGATAATGAGAGATGAGAACGTCCCAGACATGCCGCTGACTAGCTTTTCATAGTAGACCCCTGGGAGGGTAGCCACAAACATCTGCACGAGCTCGCGTTCAACCATCGGCGGTTGAACCCGAGCAGCCAACTCACGCCACCGCTGGGCGTACTCCTTAAAGCCTTCATTATTCCTCTGCGAAAGGTTCTGGAGCTGAACTCGGTTCGGGGCCAAGTCGCTATTGTACTGGTAATGGTGGACAAACGCTTCAGCGAGATCTTTCCATGTGCGCACGCTAGTGGGCTCCAAGCCCATGTACCACTCGAGGGATGGTCCGAAAAGACTGTCTTGGAAGAAGTGCATCAGCAGCTTCTCATCCTCTGAATAGGCAGACATCTTCCTGTAGTACGATCTGAGGTGGACACGAGGGCAAGTGGTGCCCTTATATTTCTCAAAGTTAGGCACCCTGAACTTAAGAGGTACCTTGAAATCAGCAATTAATCCCAGCTTGGACATATCAACGCCCAAAGTATTCTGATTCTCAATATCTCTCCTTTTATCTTCAAGTGCTTTGAATCTGAGCCGCGCTTCAGCATTCAGCTCCCCTTCCGCACCTCTTTGAGAGAACACATCGTCCTGATGATCCTCAAGCCACGATTGAGGCACCAACAGATTCCCGACGCCTGCATTGCCGTTGACCGGCCCGATGTTGACATTAGCTCCCAGACTCCCATTACCGACGCCCGTCGTATTGAGTCCGATGTTGGCCATCACGTTGCCATTAGCACTGTCGTTACCCCCGGCCACAGGGACACCATCTGCGGAGTATCAACTGGTGGAGGAGTAGGCACGGCCCCGCCATGGAGTATGTCGTTGCTATCAACCCTGGAGATCAAAGGCTGAACCAAAGTCCTGAGCTGGTCCTGGCCATTGGCGACCACTTGCATAAGTTCCATAAAGCGATTCATCCTCTCGCGGAGCTCCTGAACATCTGTCTGCACTTGATCCATGATCCTGGTCTGATTAGCTCGAGTTGGATAACGGTGAATTAGTCTCTGATCAATCTTGGAATCACCGGAAACAGCCTGGGACCTGTAAACCTGAAAAACCTGTAAACACTAAAGGTTAGGAAAACAACAAAATGCTCATCATGCAAATGCTTCATGCAGATGCATGCGTGTGTCTGTGTGTTTGGGAGATTTCCCCCGATCCTAGTGCCTGAGTGCCAGTGCTGATAATAATAAGAAGAAGAAGTCCGAGCCCAATCATGGAAACATCAATCTCATATATAAAGAAAAGCCTATCAAGGTAGTACATAGCATCAGCGAGTACAAGACGAATCAACAGCGTGACCTCAGCCAACAAGCCTGGTGATGGTCAGCATACAACAAAGATCGAAACAAAAGGAATACAACTAGTCAAGTACGGCCACGGGCGCGATACTCTGCTAACAACTCCTTCGTCTCTGGATGATCTGGCAAAGTGAGCAACCCCTCGACGAGCAATTCTCTCTGCACAATGGTATACTGAAGTCCCTGAACTGAACTTTCCCATGCTCCTTCGCTGACGCAATCTTCTAATTTCCGCTTCTTTGACTCAAACGTCAGCTTGCGCTCCTTCAGGTTAGCAAGAGCTTTGTTGAGCTGCCCTTCGGCGGCGTATCTGCGGGCGGTTTCTTCATCAAACCTCTGTTCACTGTCCTTCACCTCGGCTTCCAGCTTGGAGATCTGCGGCATCAGCTTATCCTCCCGCTCTTTCCTGGTGGCCAGGGAAGCCTTCTAGTGCTGGTTGAACTTGGATATCCTCCGATATGCCTCGTCCAAGTGCTGCTTCTTCGTAGCCAGTACGTCGTTGACAGCTTTGAAGTCTCGACCCATGCGTTCACGCTCGGCAATCTGCTTCGTCAGGTCTGTACCCAGTTGGTTCACCAACTCTGTCTGCCTTTTGAAAGAATGAACGGCCTCGTTCCTCTCGCTTCGGAGCTGAGCTAGTTCCTTCTCCAGTTCTTCGTTTGCCCGCTTCAATTCATCCCGCTCAGCTAATACCTGGTTATGCTGATGAATGGGCACAGTAGTAGGCTCTTCGATCATTGGAGGACTTTCTGGCTTGGCATGAGGAAACGGCATCCCTATAGCATTAGCTCTGGCTCTGATCCATGTCAAGTAGGAAGGGTAGGCTTGACTGTTGCTTTTTCCCAGCAAAGGCTTTCCTCGCTTACTGATACTATTCCATGCACGCTGAAGCTTGGACAACAAATCCCCCTCTAGAATACCAGTGAGGTACAGAGATTCCTATACCTCTTCATCCTTCAGCGGACTCCTCAAAGCATACGCGAACTGTCGAACCAGCAACGACGGATTGTAGTTTATACAGCCCTTCCTACCTATCAAAGGTACGTTTGGAAACCCGCTGCAACTGAAGATCACCTCAGTACCTAACCTGTCTCTGTCGAACCAGTCAATATCCTCTGCAGATAAGCTCATCAGACGCTCAGGCCACTCAGCTGTGGCTGCAGACGAGACAAAAGGGCCCCTCTTGGGCAGATGACTTTCAAGCCATTTGTACAGCAAGGGTACGCAACATGAGACGTTCTTCCCCCTCCTATTCTCGTTCTTATAGTGGACTGAGTGATAGACATCTCCTATCAATGTAGGGACTGGATTCCCTGAAGCAAAGATGTGAAACGCATCAAAGTCTACAAAATCGGGCATGTTGGGGAACAAAATAATGTCGTATATGCATAGAGCGAGGATGGCATTGAACGCGACCCAACATCCGTCCTTGGCACACTGCTGAGCCTTACCCACCAGAAACTGCAAGGAGAACCCAGGAACCTTGTTCCAACTAGTCAATACTAACTCTGAGGCGTCCAAATAAAGTGAAGGAGCTAAACCAGCCAGATCAGGCTCAGCATCCATGTGAACAAAAGGCATCTGCCTCTTGATAGGCACACCTAGCAAATCAGCGTACTCTTCCAGCGTAGGTGCGAGAACGAAGTCCTGAAAAGTGAAACATCTCAGCGGAGGGTCGTAGAACTGCAGCAGAGCATGCAACCCGTTCAACTCGAACACAGAAGGCTTACAAACCAAACTGAGCAACCTGCCATAAGATTTCTTGAACTCATCCTTCACAGAATCACCTGCTAGAGCTATCAAACCAGTCAACTTAGCCACATCCGGGGTAAGGAACTTGTAAGCCACGTCTTCCTCAGAGAGCCCATAACAATACAATAGGAGGCAAGAAATCCTGGATCAGGGAAAACGGTACCTGCAACACAGACACACGTTAATGAAATGCAAATGAATATGCAAACTAATGTAAAAATGCAATCATGCAATAAGATATCCAGGCAGCTGGTGCTGTGGAAATTCTGTATCAACAATCACGACCACTGACAAGAAGAAAACCCCCGTGTAGGTCCACAGATCTGATCTGCTAAGAACAACCATCTGATAGGACCATATACATAGGATCATAATTCTGCTCTGTCAAGAACAAATGTATGATAATAAGGACCTCTGATGTATGATCAAGAAATATCTGCTGATGAGGTCTTCAGACCCCAGATCAAGAATCTGCCCTATCAAGAATAAACAACATCTGCTGGTGAGATCTTCAGACCCCAAAAATCTGCTCTATCAAGAACAAACAACATCTGCTGACGAGATCTTCAGACCCCAAAAATCTGCTCTATCAAGAACAAACAACATCTGCTGATGAGATCTTCAGACCCCAAAACTTTGCTCTATCAAGAACAAAGAACATCTGCTGATGAGATCTTCAGACCCCAAAAATCTGCTCTATCAAGAACAAACAACTGATGACAATACTCTGCTCTATCAAGAACAGCCATACACCTGATGATAAGATCCTCTGATCAAAACCTGCTCTATCAAGAACAGACATACAGCTGATGATAAGATCCTCTGATCAAAACCTTCTCTATCAAGAACAGACATACATCTGATGATAAGATCCTCTGATCAAAACCTGCTCTATCAAGAACAGACAAATCTGCAACTGAGAAACCCTGGTACCAACAAAATTGATCCACTGTCAAGAAAACCAGGTAGTCTGAAGGTCAAAGTTTCCTGCAATAAACCCAACCCTGCTCACAGGTATGGACCTAAACTGACTCAAGGTACGTCATCCTATGCGTTCATCAGCGTCACAGACTTTCAAGAGGGGTGATACGATACCCAGAAGGTATGGCATCACCAGCTCATGAAGCGGCCTCACTTAGCTGAATCACAAATGATCGGTCCCCAGAGTCGACAATCCACCAAACCAGCAACCGTCTCAACCCAAAGGGTTGAAAGTGAAGCCAACCGGATGAACCTCGTCTGAGCGTGGATTTCATGAGACACTAGTGCCTGCAAAGCAAGCACGCGCCCACTAATTTCCACTCTAAGTCTATAGTGCACTCAAGCCTGGGTCTGGCTTCTCACTCATCAGAACTCCCATCCCACAACAGCACAAATAATCATATTATACTGAAAATAAAATGCGGGAAATAAAGTGCGAGAAGTAAAATGCGATAAATAAACGCAACCCAACAAGTAAACATACAAGCGTTAGGATTGACTCTCAGGGAACCGTTGAATTCCCCAGCAGAGTCGCCAGCTGCAGGGGACGGTCCCAGGCAGCTAGGAAGAAAATCCAAGGCGAGACTCGCATAGGGAACCATTTGAAGATCCCCAGCAGAGTCGCCAGTTGTCGCTTGCGCGAAAATAAGGTGCCGTCAGAACAGAAGAGTCGCCACCTTTCGTTATTTATCCCTCAGAACGGGAAAGGAAACGATCGGAGAAACCTGACGAAAAAGGGTAAGACAAGGTCATCGCAACCATTGTCTGGATTCGGGATTCGGTTACGCAAGGGGAAGGTATTAGCACCCCTCACGTCTGTCATACTCGACGGGATCCTCGCTTGTTGTGTTTACTTGGACGGGTTGGTTTTATTCTATCTACCTATCAAGGCTGGCTTAAAACAGAAAAGAAAATGACTCGGCAAAGCGTCGCGCTTTATGCCTACGTATTCTCATCAGAGAATGAGAAATCAGAGTCAACGTAGTTCGGCCTACGAAGGATTATGGGGGAAAGGTAGCTCGCCAAGACATCGCCATCTTGTGCCTACGTACTCTCAACAGGTATGAGAGATCAGAGCTCACGTAGTTCGGGAAACTATGGTTTATTTCCTATCTTTTACGAAAGAAGTGTTTTTTATTGTGTTTGCGATTTCAACCGCACTAGAGACTATGACCTGAGAGTGAATGCGTCGCATGTCACCCAAAGGGTACCATACTAAACATCCAGACTGTGGAAAAGAAACTCTCCCACAATCCTTTCTCAGATAGCTTAAGGCTCGTAACGTACGAAAGAAATCATTCATGATTACTGTATCTTAAACTGTTTTGAGATGAGAAGAGAACAGGCCCAACTAGGAGGGAGACTATCAAGTCCTACTGTTGTCATGCCATGGATTCATCGTATGGTTGAGGTTTGAACAGGGAACTCCTAGAAGTTGTCATGCATAGGTTTCAACCTAAAATTCTATCATCAATTCCTTATCAAAGGAAATGAGAGTCCTAAGGGATCATGTCAATGATACACCAAAACAGACAAAGCATCAGCTTAACAGTAAAATGCATGCAATACAAGTGAGGGAGGAAACGTGTGTGGGGCTTCAGCCTCCACAAGCTCATCTCAACCTCAAGCCAGAATGGATAACAGTAATCATACTGAAATATAAAACAATATGCTATCAAGCAATAACAGTAAACTGCAATCATACAGATAAAAATGAAATAAAATGCCATCAGGCAAACAAACCACATGGGCAAGGGAGCTGGGCTCTACCGAATACCCGCAAGCAAAGCCACACAGTAACAGTACAAGCAGAGGGAGCAACTCAACCTCTAGTGCAATCATGCTCCTAGATTCTACTTATTCTAGATATGGACTTATCCTAATGCATCAAACAAGTCAAATAAAACACAGCAATACAGAAAAGAAAAAAGAAGAAAGCTTCAGCTCTTCTCTCAACCTCAAGCTTCAGCTTTTCCAACAGCAACTCAGTCTTCAGACTTCCAATTACTCTTTCCAAATATCAATTGCTTTTCTAGGTTTCAACCCTACAACATGAGTTTCAACTCATCTTCTCCCTTAAGCTTCAGCTTCTTGATCAGCTCCACCTTCAAGCTTCACCTAATCTTCAGGGGTCTTCAAGTATCAACTTGCTCTTGTTGCTCTTCAAGCTTCAGCTGGAATGGCAATACTCAAGGATTCATCCTCTTCAATACTCTTCAATGAAGTCTTCATCTTCAAGCTCAAGCTCAACATCTCTCAAGACAATCAAACCAGATGAAATCACTTAACTGGATAAGCTGGGGGATATTGAACTGCTTATTTGACCACCAAAGGTGACCTATAAGGGTTCAACATCAAAGGAATGGTTCCCTCAAAAGTTCTACCTCCTAGGTGCATCACTTATCCCTCCAAAGGAGAGAGGTGTATACCATGGAAGGACTTTGAATCATAGGGAGGAATGGAGGTGAAAGATACCATCCATGTTTAAGAAAGAAGTTGTCTAAGTCTAAACTCTTCCTAATCCCTAACCCTAAAACAACAAAAAAGAAAATAAGATCAAGCCCTCAAGCTCCTCAATGCATCCTCAAATCTTCTACTATGCTCCTCAATGCTCCTTAGAACAATACCAAGCTCTCCAAGCCCCCAAATCAAAGCAAACAAAGGAAAAACATGCCCTAAAGGCAACACAAACAATCAACCAATACAAAAATCAACTAAAAATAGCATACTATTATATTAAATCCTAATATAATTTCTAAGGGATCCTACATACCTACCCTTAATGCCCATATATGTCCCATAGTCTAAGTTGTCCTAAAAACCCAAAATTCTAAAGTTATTATGGACCTATGATGAAGTTTAACCTAATTCTACACAACCTAATGGTATCTAATCAAAACTATCCTAAAAATCATCACAAAATTATGGAATAAATCCAGGGGGAACCTAAAACATATATCAAACTATCCTAAAAAGAATGACCTAAAAATACTAAGGGAGCTACCTGAACAAAAATCTCCAAAATCATATATCAATATAAAAGAAATAAAATGCAATAAAAGAAGAAAATATGCAAAAAATACTAAAATGCATGATATGAAAAATGTTTTTATTTTATATTTTTCTTGACAAAAATATGAAGTAGGAGAAAAAACTCCCATTAAAAAATCTTTATTTTTCAATTTATTATGATTTTCTAAAGTTGGAATAAAAAATGGAGAAAAATAAAATGATTTATGAATGGAGTGGGTGCAAGAAGTAACAATATCCAATGCAATGCGCGCTTGGGCCCAGACTGGGGGGTGCGTATAGAAATACTCTAGGCCCAATATTAAAACAGAAATTAAATGGAAAAACATAAAGAAAAAAGAAAAGGGTGCGGTGCAAATAGTGATCCATTTCAGTTCAAATCACAACTGGGCCTGAAAAGGGGGTTTAGATAGCAAAGTTCACTTAAGCCCAGAAGACCCTTTAATGAAACGCGGCGTTTCACACGCTCTGAAATCCCTCCAAAACTGAAATTAAACGTGAGCCTTTGGATTAGCCTTTGGTCAAGGGGTCAGCGCGTGATCCAATGGTTGAAACATCATCATCAACCTCCAACCTAGGGTTTTCAGAAACTCCATGGAAACCAGAGTTCATGCAACAAACTTCCATCCCTTCGTATTACCTCGAATCATCATCAAATTCAACCGTTCAAAACCCTAAGTTGATCCATTTTTCTCCCTGAGCACGATCCTAGTCTTGAAATGCATTGAAACGGTCTCTATCATGCAACCCGATGGTGAATCCCAGTTAATCTCAAAATATGACCAATCCTCAACTTCAACCAAACCTAGATTTCTTTACATCAAAATGTTCACCACATTGTGTTGCACCCTAAAATTTGCTCAACCTACTTCACTTGGTTTATGTTTCAATTGCATTAGCATTTGCATATAAAGTCATGTACATAGTCTAATCATTTGCATAGCATAGCATAGCAAGTCATCCAACAAGGGACCAATTACTATTCTTATCTCTATGAGCCTATTAAGAGGTTCTTATTCAAATTCGAGCCTATCCAAGTCATCAGAAAGAAATTGAAATCTAAGAAGTCAGTGGATCAAGCAGTGGATCTCTCTCCTATCTTGAGTGTATTTGAAGATCATCAAAGAAGTTGTGAGCTGTGAATGGAGCATGGAGGGTATATAGACATAATGGAGGGCCTAGAGGGTCATTTTGAAAGTGAGACAAGTGTCGCTACTGCGAAAATCGGCGCCGGCTGAACAGAAGAGTCGCCACCGTGCGTTATTTATCCCACGGGAGGGAAAGGAAACGCTCAGAGTAAACCTCGCACAACACGGGAAAGGTATGGTCAATGCAACCAAAACCTGGGTTCGGGAGTCGGTTACGCAAGGGGAAGGTATTAGCACCCCTCACGTCCGTCGTACTCGACGGGATCCACGCTTGTTTTCGGGTATGGATTGTTATTCTATCTAAACTATAGGTCAAGGGTTAAAAAGAAAAGAAAATAAAAATGACTCGGCAAAGTATCGCACTTTATGCCTACGTATTCCCGTCTGGAACGAGAAATCAGAGTCAACGTAGTTCGCCTACCTACGGGAAAGGAGGGGAAGGTTGCTCGCTAGGATATCGCATCCTATGCCTACGTACTTTCATACAGCATGAAAGATCAGAGCAAACGTAGTTCGGGCCACGTACGACACAAGCTTGTCTTGGTTGATTTTATTCCTTCTGAAAAAGGTTTTTCTGATTAGCGGTCCAAGCGGACAAAAATGACGTTTTGATGAGTTCACATTCTTTTACGAAAGAAGTGTCTTTTATTGTGTTTGAAATCTTTATGTGTTTTTCTGTTTGTTTTGAGAAAGAAAGAGACAGAACTCTAACCTACGGTTGCGAAGGGAAACAAACTAACCTAATGTTATCATGCATGGGTTAAGACCTAGTGTCTATCATGCTCCTCTCTTGCACAGAGAGAAACAGAGATCCTACGGGATAGGCAGAAACAGAAACAATATCAGATATATACAGTAAAGCAGTAAAATGCATGGATGCAACAGTACAAGCGAGGCAAGGGAGTCCCACTCAACCTCGAACCTAGAAAACAATAGGCGAAAGTGAACAGGCTTCACTTTCAACCCAACAGGGTAAACAGCAAACAATACAGTCCAGAAAACCAATCAATACATCAGCAAATGAAATACAACAAAAGAAACAGCATCAGCAGCTCTGAATCAACAACTGGCTTCAAGTAACCTCCAATCAGCTACAGGCTTCAACAAGCATCAATCTCCATCTTCATGGCCTTCAGACAAGGGCTTTGATCATCAGTCTTCCATCTGCAATGGCTTTTCTTCAAGCTCAAACCTCCAGGATGAGGGATCAGTCACAAGAGTGAATGGGTGTTAAGCAATCAGCTGACTACCAAAGGTGGTGAACAGACTGCTTCTAACACAAGAGACATTTTCTCTCAAGAGTTCTATCTCATAGACACTATCACCAAGCCTTCCAAAGGAAGGGGGTGAGTGTCTTAGAGAGACTCTGAATCACAGAGAAGAATGGATGCAGACAAGGCAATCCATGTTTGAGAAACAAAATTTCTAATCTAGAGCTCTGCCTAGCTCCTAAACCCTAATCTCCTCAGCATCTGCCAGCAAGAAACTCCTCCTCAACTCTGACAGTTGATCTTCAATCTTTGAATCTCCAATAGCTTCATCTTCACAAATCTTCAGCTTCCCCAGGGCCCCAGGCAAACCCAATACCCAATCAAACAAGCAACAATCCCCAGAGGGCACACCACACCAGACAACAGATATACAGACAGTAATAATAGCAGTAGGGGAATCCTAACTGTTCTCTAAGGGATCTAATAACTACCCATAGCCCCTATAGTCCCATAACTAATCTATTCAAACCCTAAGTCCTAAGGGAAATGAAATCAAACTCCTAAGTTGTCACCTAAACCCTAGTTTTGCTCATGATATTCAAGCATTTATTAATCACCTAAAATTAACCTCTAAAAATGGGAACTAAAATATTTCTACAAGCCTAATATCTCATCTAAACAATATGAAAAGAATGATCAAAAAATATCAAAGCATGTGAGAGAACAAAAATCATAAAAATGATGCATGAAATGAATTATTTAATGTGACATTTATTTAGAAAATATGTAAAAAATATGAAATAAAACTAAAAATGAAAATTTATTTTCCTATAATATTCTAGACATTTTAATGAAGATATGGTAAAAAGAATGGATGAAAATGCATTTTTTATGAATTAGTTATGATTTTATGAAAATTGGTAAAATATTAATGGAATTAAGAAAAATAAAATGAATTAAATGAGGGAGAGGGGTGCATTTAGAAACTCGCCCCAGTTGATATCTGGATGGGCCCTCAGACAGGGGGGTGTGCTTATCACTTTACCAAGGCCCAGCTTCGTTCAGCATTAAAGAAAAGAAATAGAAAAGCGCTGGGGGTGAGAGAAGTAACAAAATCACGCTGGAAAATGGTTTTGGGCCTAACACGGGGGTGGGGATAACGAAATTCAACTCAGGCCCGCCCGTTTCATTTAATGAAACGGCGCGTTTTGGCCAGGGTCCTTCCCTCCAATTTCAGATCAAACGCTGGCCATTGGATCTTACTGATAGTCAAAGGTCCAAACCACAATGAACGGCTATGATTGTATCTTCTCCAAACGACCTGCAACTTAGGGTTTACTCCATGCGAGCTCATGCACGAGCTACTTTCCCCCTCTCTGTTCTCCATCTCCAAGCCACGAATCATCACGCCATAAACACGAAAGTTGCTCAGGATCTTCCTCTCTACAATCCTAGGGCATCAGTTTTCTTTGAAATTCATCACAACAACAAATCCGATTGAGTCAACATCTGGCCTTCATGAAATCACACTGATATGCATCAACACGATTCTTCCCCAAACTTACCCTAAACTAAACTACACCTAATGGAGATTAACATATGCTATCAAGCTACAATTATGATGCATTAATTCAAGGGATTCGAACACTAACAGCTTGTTGCACCTGTCACTAACCATCACCAAATCGTTCCAAATTCATCTAGCTTAATCTCCTAACCACCTATATCAAGTCTAAGCTAATAAAATCATGTGAAACCAACAGAATCAAGCTAATCGAATGAAAACTTACCTGATGAGAAACCTTGAAAACAGCTATGGAAATGGAAGATATGAAGCTTTTGAGACTTGGATCTTGATTCACCAATTCAATACTCAATTCTGTATGCACAATTTTGGAGGTTCCTTGCTTGAATCATGCAATTCACTTGAACTTGTGATTTTGATGTTGATGAAAGAAGCACTCGAAAATGGATGAGAACTACCAAAACCTTGCTTCAATTATGATCTAAGATGATGATGGAGTGAAATTGAATTGATCTTGATGAAGATTGATGAAGAATTTGAGAGATTTGGAATGAAACTTTTTGAAGAAAGAATGAGAAATCTTGTGGAATTCTTGGTGCAAATGAGGCCAACCCTTGCCAAATTCATCTTTCATGAATATATAGACCCCAATGGTACATTCTAGATCCATCTTGCACATTCCCTTGTTTTCAAACTTTGGCTCATTTTGATTATGTTTCTTAAAAGGTAAGCAACCATGGATAACTTCATTTTTTCCTTCTAAACTCAAAAAAGTGTGTGAACCATTGTTCTTAGAATTGTTTTTCCATTCAAAATCATATATTGGAAGTCTCCATTTGGACTTGTAAGTCTCCCAAACCATTTTTCACTTTGAAATTATTCACTTTATAAGCCTTTTTAGTTCATATTTTGACCAATTATGTAACATCATGCTATGAGCTTCTCCAATAACTTGTGACCTTCTTTCTAGACTTAAAATCCCATTTGGAGCAAGTTTGATGTTGTAAGTTTTTCCATTTGAGGCCTCCTTGTATGAGTTTTGGACATAGGTTAAAATGACCTGTAATTCACAAATACCCAAAATACCCTTTGCTTGTCAAGACCATAAGTTGAGTTCTCCACATCATATGAAGGCATGCCATACCATTCTAGAAAGCTAAGACAATGAGGAACAATTCTTATGTTGACCAAGAATCCATTTGAAATCTCCTTGAGGGGCAAAACTAGCTTGGAAGTCAAGTCACTTTCACAGACAAAAATTCAGACACCTCAGATGACCTGTAACTTGTAAGGACCATAACTTGAGTTCTATAAGCCTCCTTGAGGTCTTCCACCACTCAAATTAAAGGTCTTGAGATCCTCTACAAGTTTCATGTTGGCCAAGAAGCCATTTGAAGCTAGCATTTTGACTTATCTTGCTTGGAAATTTGACCTAAACTAGGGGATTTTACAGAGAAACCCTAATTTAGTAACTCCTCTTCTCCTTGATTTCTCTTGAATTCTCCTTGTCATATCTCCATATCCTTCTTTATATGTTCAATGGTGATCCCCACATCTCTCCAATAGACTTGAATGCACTCTTAAGTCAGTCAATTGACCTAGGGTTGACCTAGGGTTGACCCAGATGAAACCCTAGTTGACTGTCTTCCACTATAGCTCTTGTGCTTTCATCAATGACTTGCTTTCTTCTCCAAATGACTTTATAAGTCTCTCAAGATGTCTAGATGCTCTCCATGCTTTCATTTCACAGCTCACAACCCTCTTGTTGATCCTCAGATACCCTCAGCTAGGAGATAGACCCAAGGCTTGATCCGCTGAACTCTTTGCTTTCAAATTCTTTCCTGATGACTTGAATATGACTGAATTGGGATAATAACCTCTTGATAGGCCTCTAGAGATGAAAATAATGATTGGTCCCCTGTTGAATGACTTGCTATGCTTATGCTATGCAGATGGTTAGTCTATGTACATGACTCTATATGCAAATGCTAATGATAATGAAACATAAATCCAAGGAATAAGGTTGAGCAAATTTTAGGGTGCAACAGCTGCCCCTATTCAAGCGACTTGGACCCGATTGGGTGAAGAGCCCGGAGCCTTCAGACATTCGCGGTACGAGACGGTTGAATACTAGTGAAACCAGAAATTTGCCAACCGCAGAAATAAACTGCGCTCCTGCTTGAGGAATGACATTCGTCAGCTGAATCTGACTGTTAGAGCAACCCGCTGATCTCGCACGACCGTGCTGGGGATTGTCTTCATCGTTCTGAAGAGGATTCTGTCATAACAGATTGCTTGCTTGTCCATGCTAGGACTCTGTCTGTTGTCAACACGAAGAAATCTCAACTAAAACTTGTCCACGTTAGGACTCCACTTACTGTCAACCCAGGAAAATCTCGGCAACTCCGCTGGGGATAATTCATCTGCATTTCCGTAAACTGAATCGCCCACGTTAGGAATAACACTCTTCCACGTTAGGAGTAACACCTGTCCACGTTAGGAATCACATCGTCCACGTTAGGAGTAACGCTTTTATCTTTCCACGTTAGGAAGCAATCTTCTTTCCGCGTTAGGAAACTATATCAATCTGTCCACGTAAGGACTCCAATGCCATTTGACATGTCCGCGTCAGGACTCCGATCTTTCCACGTAAGGAATACAACTATTTCTGAACTTGTCCACGTCAGGACTCAACTTTTCTTGCATCTGTCCACGTAAGGACTAATTTCCTTCTTCCACGTTAGGAATATCTTCTTCGATCTGTCCGCGTCAGGACTAAACTCTCTTTCCACGTCAGGAATAATCCATTTCTTTCCACGTCAGGAATCAATCTTGATATGTCCGCGTCAGGACTTTGATCTTTCCACGTAAGGAATAAACTCGTCTTTCCACGTAAGGAAACCATTTTTCTTCCACATAAGGAATGCTCTTGATATGTCCACGTAAGGACTCTGATCTTTCCACGTTAGGAATCAAACCTTGATCTGTCCACGTCAGGACTAAACTTTTCCACGTCAGGAATAATCCATTTCTTTCCCCGTCAGGAATCAATCTTGATATGTCCGCGTCAGGACTTTGATCTTTCCACGTAAGGAATACCAACTTCTTTCTGATTTGTCCGCGTCAGGACTCATTTTTCCACGTAAGGAATGCCATCTTAATCTGTCCACGTAAGGACTCTCTTTTTTCCACGTTAGGAATACTGTCATTTCCACGTTAGGAATCACTTCTGATACGTCCGTGTATGGACTCCATCTTTTCCGCGTTAGGAATCTCCGTCTTTCCACGTTAGGAATCACCTCTGTTGATATGTCCGCGTAAGGACTACATCTTTCCACGTTAGGAATAATAATCTCTTTGATCTGCCCGCGTTAGGACACTGATCTCGTCTTGATTCGTCCACGTTAGGACTCAGGCGTTTTCGACTCACTGAGGAAATAAGACTTGTCCACGTAAGGACTCACACCTTCGACTCACTGGGGAAATATCCGCGTTAGGACTTACACTTTGCCAACAACACGAAGAAGGATAAATTTGTCCACGTCAGGATTCTTGTACCTTGTCATCACAAAGAACTACAAACTTGTCCACGTCAGGACGCACATTTCACCATTACGAATAAAGATATCTGTTGAAAACAAATGATCCACGTCAGGACACCAACACGAAGAGTAACCAATCTTTTGTCGACGTCATGACCTCCTTTTCTCCAAATTTCGAGAGACCGAATCTATCCACGTCAGGATTAACGCACCTTACCAATCCGGTAAAACCAACCTGTCCACGTTAGGACGCCCACTTCTGAAGAAATCCCGTCATTCTAGGAGTAAATGGTCCACGTCAGGACTTAATTCTTCAATGATCCTTACCCACAAACTGCTCAGCACTGACGTGACAGCGACTTCGAGATGAACTCTACTGGGGATGTCTGAAAACCAACTATCGGACACCTGCTTCGAAATTCTGATTCATGCGACTCGTTGATGACAAACGAACTTTGCTTGGGAATAAGGAGATTCTTATCCTGGCCACTCTGGCTGGGGAAAATCAGATACATTTGCATAAATGACTCTGCTGGAGACAAAGAGAGTTTTATCACGATAACTCTGTGGGGGAATACCGCCGAAACTGACATTATTATTGAATATCTCCTGCCGAGATCTTGACTGTTGGGTAATTTATTTGAGCAAGAGCTCTTTCCACCTGAACTGCTAGAATACAAAAACTGCTTCAGCAAAATAAATGCTGGAAGGATAATGCCGACTCGCCGGGAAGTTGGGAACTCAAACCACACGTCTTGCTGAAGTAACCCCTTGCTGGGGAATATGACTTCGCTGGAACGTGAACCGATATCACCAGTATCTCTGACAAAATAAATGACAGGAACCGCCATCAACTCTGCTTTGGAGAGTCTTGACCTTCGAATTCCACTGGAAGGAAAGAACATTTACTGAAAAGAGAACTCCGCTGGGGATGGCTGGATTCTCTTGGGGAAAATTAACTGACTCCACTGGGGAAGAGTGCCTGACCCTACGGGGGGAGATGAACCTGTCTGAATACAGCCTTACGATCTCAGAATCACTAAACTCTGCTGAGGTCGAGTGACTTCTCTGGAGCACGTCCTTTGGATAAGCTACGGCTAGCTGGGGAATTCTATCCTTCTTCAGGAAGAACATGCATGACCTGCGTGGGGATCAAGCCTTTCGTTATCACAATCTTTTGATCCTCCTTCCTCGTACAGTTATGAAACCTGCAACAACACAAACAAAGCACGACAAGCCTATGCAATCCAAATCGATTCAGGTTAGTGACGTTACACTCAGTTAATTCAAAGCTTTAACAATTGTTGGCAAGGGCCAGTAATGTTATACTCATGCTAGCTTCAATAAACTTAGGCGTTTTATCATGCGCAAAACAGTAAAGAACAGGCATCAAGTACTGAATAACACATCTTCATTGATTGGGCCCCTGAATGGGCGGAGTTTTTGTACACGGGATGTAACTCCTGAAAAGAGGAAGCTACGCAAAGCAAATATACAAATATGCAAGTATTCACAAGAAGCATAAATATTGACAAATTAAATTTTGTACACATGTCGGCAACTGGACGCAGATGAACACCACGAACTGATCCTCCCATGACTCGTCCGACTCTTATACTTTCCCGGTATCCCTACTTCTGAAGAGGTTGTATCCGATAACTGACTCCTCAAGCATATTCTCCCGCACTGATGCTCATTGAATACCAAATTCGGACCGCAGTCATTTGCTTTTCTCATCCCTAACTTTTGCGTGAACCGCCCTTTACGGGTTTTTCAGTTCACCGGGATACCCTTTTTTGCCGAAGCCGCCCAGTGTAGGTTTTCAACTTCGCGGGTGTACATTTTTTCAATTTTATCCCTAACTTTTGCCCGAACCTTTCATTCTGTTTTTGGTTCGCCAGGATGCCCCATTTTTGCCTGGACTCTCTTTTTCTGTCCAGCGGGTCTATTTTAAGCAAAGTATTTTTTAACTGCGTCCGAATTCACAGGTGATGCAAAGTCTTCCCCGTCCATGGTGGACAACAATAATGCTCCTCCCGAAAAGACCTTACTGACAACGTATGGCCCTTCGTAGTTGGGGGTCCACTTGCCCCTGTGATCTGCTTGCGGCGGGAGAATCCTTTTCAGCACAAGGTCGCCCGTCTGAAAGCTTCGCGGAAGTATCTTCTTGTCGTACGCTTTCTTCATTCGTCTTTGATACAAACGACCGTATGCCAGAGAAGCTAGCCTCTTCTCATCCATCAAACTCAGTTGGTTCAATCTGTTCGTTACCCATTCTGCCTCGTCCAGCTGAACGTCTCGCAATACCCTCAGAGAAGGGATCTCAACTTCCAATGGTAGTACCGCTTCCATTCCGTATACCAACGAGAATGGAGTTGCCCCGGTTGATGTGCGTACCGTCGTACGATAACCGTGCAAAGCGAAAGGTAGCATTTCATGCCAATCTTTATAAGTCACCACCATTTTCTGGACGATCTTCTTGATATTCTTATTGGCCGCTTCGACAGCGCCATTCATCTTGGGTCGGTAAGGGGAGGAGTTGTGATGTTCGATCTTGAAATTCTGACAGAGCTCCTTCATCATTTTGTTGTTCAGATTAGAACCATTATCCGTGATTATCCGCTCGGGAATCCCATATCGGCAAATGATATCTCTCTTGATGAATCTAGCCACCACTTGCTTCGTTACATTTGCGTAAGACGCTGCTTCCACCCACTTGGTGAAATAATCGATTGCTACGAGGATGAACCGATGCCCGTTAGAAGCCGTCGGCTCAATCTTTCCAATCATATCGATTCCCCACATTGAGAATGGCCATGGAGATGACATCACATTTAGAGGACTCGGAGGCACATGTATTTTGTCAGCATATATTTGGCACTTGTGGCACTTCCTCGCGAACTTGAAACAATCAGTTTCCATCGTCAGCCAAAAATAACCTGCCCGCAGCAGTTTTCTCGTCATAGCATGCCCACCAGCATGCGTGCCAAAGGCACCTTCATGAATTTCCTCCATGAGAAGCTTTGCCTCTTTCTCGTCTACACAACGCAACAACACCAAGTCGTGGTTTCTTCTGTATAAGACGCCATCCGGGTTCAAATAGAAATTACCCGCTAATCTCCTGAGAGTCTTCTGATCTTGACTAGATGCCCCAGCCGGATACTCTTTATTCTTCAGGAAATTAAGGATATCAAAATACCACGGTTTGCCATCAGACGCTTCATCAATAGCAAATACATAAGCTGGCCTGTCCAACCGAGAGATAGTGATTTGGGGAGCTTCGTTCCAGAAATTGACCTTGTACATGGAAGACAAGGTGGCAAGGGCGTCAGCCATTTGATTTTCTGCCCGCGGCACGTGATGCAACTCAACCTTGTCGAAGAAAGGCAACAATCTCCTGGCATAATTCATATAATGTATCAAATTGGGCTGCCGTGTCTCCCATTCCCCTTTGATCTGATTCACTACCAGAGCTGAGTCTCCGTATACGTCTAAATGTTTGATTCGCAAATCAATGGCTTCTTCAAGCCCCATTATACAAGCTTCGTATTCGGCCTCATTGTTGGTAACAGCAAAGGTCAATCGGGCAGTAAACGGGATGTGCGACCCGTGCGGCGTAGTGATAATTGCCCCTATTCCGCTACCGTAAGCATTCACAGCTCCATCAAATATCATCTGCCATTTGGACCCCGGCTCTGGTCCTTCGTCTGGTAACGGCTCTTCGCAATCCTTCATCTTGAGATACATGATATCCTCGTCAGGAAAGTCAAATCTCATCGATTGATACTCTTCAATAGGCTGCTCAGCCAGATACTCAGACAACACACTCCCCTTTATTGCCTTTTGCGAGACGTATTGAATATCGTACTCAGTCAAGATCATCTGCCACCGGGCAATTCTACCTGACAACGCCTGCTTTTCAAATATATATTTGATTGGATCCATCTTCGAGATGAGCATGGTTGTATGATTCAGCATGTACTGCCTCAAACGCTTGGCGGCCCAGGCTAGCGCGCAACAAGTTTTCTCCAGCATTGAGTATCGAGATTCACAGTCTGTAAATTTCTTACTCAAATAGTAAATTGCATGCTCTTTTCTCCCCGTCTCGTCGTGTTGACCGAGAACACAACCCATGCTTCCCTCAAGAACCGTCAAATACATTATCAAGGGTCTCCCTGCCACTGGGGGTATCAAAATAGGAGGCTCCTGCAGATACTTCTTTATTTTGTCGAACGCCTTTTGACAATTATCGTTCCACGTTACAGCTTGATCTTTCTTTAGCAACTTGAATAATGGTTCACACGTGGCCGTTAGGTGAGATATGAACCGAGCAATGTAGTTCAATCTCCCCAAAAACCCGCGCACCTCTTTCTCTGTTTTAGGCGTCGGCATTTCTTGAATCGCTTTTATTTTAGCAGGATCGACCTCTATTCCTCTTTCGCTTACTATGAACCCCAGGAGTTTACCCGATCTCACCCCGAAGGTGCATTTGTTAGGGTTCAGCCTCAGCCTGAACTTCCTAAGTCTTTTAAACAACTTCAACAGATTCACCAGATGCTCTTCCTCTGTCTGGGATTTGGCAATCATATCGTCAACATAAACTTCGATCTCTTTATGCATCATATCATGAAAAAGAGTCGTCATCGCACGCTGATATGTTGCCCCAGCATTTTTCAAACCAAAGGGCATCACTTTGTAGCAAAATGTTCCCCACGGTGTTATGAAAGTAGTCTTCTCCATATCCTCTGGCGCCATTTTAATTTGATTATAGCCTGAAAAGCCATCCATGAAGGAGAATACAGAGTATTGAGCGGTATTATCAACTAATACGTCAATATGAGGAAGTGGAAAATCGTCTTTTGGGCTTGCTTTATTCAAATCTCTATAATCCACGCACATTCGAACCTTGCCATCTTTCTTTGGCACTGGCACGATGTTAGCAACCCATGAGGGATACTTCGTCACAGCCAGGAACCCAGCGTCCCACTGTTTCTGAACCTCCTCTTTGATCTTCATTGCCATATCTGGTCGAGTTCTGCGAAGTTTTTGTTTGACAGGCGGGCAGTCTTCTTTCAGTGGCAGACGATGCACAACCATATCAGTATCGAGCCCTGGCATATCTTGATACGACCAAGCGAATACATCATTATACTCTTGGAGCATTTCAGCCAGTTTTCGCTTGATATCACTCTGCAGTGCAGCTCCGATACGAATATTCTTCTCAACCCCTTCCGTCCCCAAATTGATAATTTCGATAACCTCGTCGTGAGGCAGAATGGCTCTTTCCTCTTGCTTCACCAACCAAGACAGTTCTTCAGGAACGTCGCTATCTTCGACAACCTCTTCTTCGGTCTGGAATACCGGGTGCTCGAAGTCGGGACGAGTCATAGGTGGTTCAAGGATGTCATCTGAAAATGTTATCCTGCAAAAGAAAGGGTTAAGTGCTTCAAAATGCGTATAAAGCGGATAACCACGTTGCCATTTTATTGAAAAATACAAAACCAGAAAGACAGGGATTACAGTATTTACACATGAAAAAAAACGCCATTTATTTAATGATTAACGAAGCAATGTTTATAACAACACAGCCCTAAGTAAGTCCTGGTGCCCCGGGCAAGACATCAGATTATTCAACAATTAATAAAGCAAAGCATTACTGTTTAAAAGTCACAGGAACAAGCTCCTGAATAGACCAGTTGCACAGTCCTTGTCCTGGCGTGCTTGGCTGAATCCAGGCATCCATATCACAGTCGCTGTCCCCTTCATCAGACTCCGAAGCAGCATTGACAGATTCATGGCATACTCCACTGGCAGAGATGGTGATTGACTTTCTGAAATGAGGGGCCCCCACGGAAGGAGTTGATGACGACGGTCGGTACCCCAGTCCGAACCGGTCCATTTTCACCGGAATATCCAATACTTTGCCCCAGCCCGTGGCTTCTCCTGCCTTCACTAGCGCTTGGGCCTCTTTATATGAAGAAACAGCTATCTCTGGCACTTTGCTTGGCCCGGGACCCTTGTCCTTTATGCGCAACCCTTCGAATGCCTGGCATGGCGTCTCGTGGATCTCCCCGTCGACTTCCACATATTTAAACGAAGATAGATGGCTGACCAGGATGTCTTCTTCTCCGCACACGGTGACTACACTGTCTCCGACCATATACTTTAACTTCTGATGCAGGGTTGACGTGACAGCCCCCGCCCCATGAATCCAAGGTCTTCCCAGCAAGCAGCTGTACGCAGGCTGTATATCCATGATATAAAACTCCGTTGCAAACACTTCCGGCCCCACTTGCAGAGGCAAGGTGATCGATCCGAAGACTGTTCTCCGCGTGCCGTCAAACGCTCTGACTACCAAATCACTTGGTGTACACAAAATCCCTCGAACATCCAGCTTCATCATAGCCTTCTTAGGCAGCACATTCAAAGACGACCCGGTGTCAACCAATACGTGCGACATTGTCGACCCTCTGCACTCAACGGATACATGTAATGCCATATTATGATCCCTTCCTTTCGGAGTCAAGTCGAAATCAGTAAAGCCCAGACTGTGGCCCGCATTTACATGTGCCAATACTCCTTCTAGCTGGTTCACGGAGACATCCTGTGGTACAAAAGAAGTGTCCAGGACTTTCAGCAAAGCATTTCGGTGAGCTTCCGAACACAACAGCAATGACAGAATAGATATTTTGGATGGCGTTTGCTGCAGATGCTCCACGATTTTATAATCGCTTTTCCGAATTAAGCGCATGAATTCCTCTACGTCCTTCGACGCTGCTTCTTTTTCATTTGCTTGTATCGGAACATTTTCAACCGCTTTCCCTTTTCCTTTCGCTATCCTTTCAGCCTCTACTTCAGGAGATGTAAAGATCCTGCCGCTTCTTGTCATGCCTCCTGAGCCCACAACATTATCCACAACCTCCACTGACTGCTTGTTAACATCGATTTTAATCCCGTCACAATACACCTCTAGCCCATATGACCATGGGACCGCCTTCGTGTTCTCATACGGGATTGGCCCGGCTTTAGTTATAGTAATCGGTGGTCGCTGAACTGGTGCTGAAATGGTGATCGTCTTCCTAGGAATTGTCACTGTGGCAACATCACTCTGATTATCCATTACTGCCCCTGCCGGCTCATCAGTTGCTGTTCTATCAAACTGCAATACACCTTCATCAATCAAGGCCTGAATGCCTTTCTTCAAATCCTCACACCCCCCAGACAGGGCCCAACAATCTAAGCAGTACTCATTACAACCCGGGTAAACACCTCCTTGCAACAGTCGGCTTTTTATTTCGCTCAGCGGCGTCTTTAAATCCTCAACATTCATAATCAGATTCAGACCTTCCTCAGTCAGCACGGCGTTCGCCCCATGATTAGGCATGGGTTTCTGGACTATATTCGCACCGGTCGTTCCGAAGTTGATAGACTTGTTGTCCAAGAGATCCTGCACAACGTGCTTAAAAGCGTGACAACCTTCTATATCATGGCCCGGGGCCCCAGAATGAAACTCGCAGCGCCTATTTGCATCATAGCCGAACGGGGGAGTTCCCGTTATTGGTGCCAAGGTTCTTTTCTCTACCAGATTCAATCCCAACAAGGTCTGCAATAAATCAGCATAGTTAGAGGGAGGCTTCTCGAACACCCTTCTCGGCTTACCACCCTGGAATTTTCTCTGAGCCTGCTGTGCCCCCTGCTGAGGCTGCTGCTGCTGTGGCATTGGTTGCTGCTGAACCTGTTGTTGTTGCTGAATTGGTTGTTGTTGATACGGGATGGTGACACTCGACACTTGCTGCGGCTGACGATATTGATTTCTTCCCCTGCCTCGGCCTCGGCCTCGGCCTCCAAATACAGCACTAGCTTCGCCCTGACGGCGCCCACCATAAGCTTTCCTATTACTGCCAGATGCAGCTGACTCGTCAACTTGGAACTTTCCTTGCTTAATGTTCCGCTCAATCTTTTCACCCATCAGAATCAGATCTGAAAAACTAGCCAGAGACGTATGAAACAACATATCATGAAACAGCCCGGTGAATGTGCCAACAAACATGTCGTTCATTTCTTTATCTTCCACAGGAGGACGGACCCTGGCAGCCATATCGCGCCACCTTTGCGCGTATTCTTTAAAACTCTCCCCCTTCTTCTGCGAAAGCCCGGCCAACTGGACCCGATTGGGTGCCAGGTCACTGTTATATTTGTAATGGGCTACGAACGCCTCTGCTAATTGCTTCCAAGTCTTGATATCAGTGGGCTCCAACCCCATGTACCACTCTAAGGAAGGACCCGATAGGCTATCCTGAAAGAAATGCATGAGCATTCTTTCGTCAGTGGAATATGCAGACATCTTTCTGTAATAAGCTCGTACATGAACCTTCGGACATGTATCTCCTTTGTACTTATCGAACGCAGGCGCTTTGAATTTAATGGGCACCCTCAAGCCAGGTACCAAGCCCATAGTTGCCATGTCCAGACCCACAGCACTCTGGTTTAGGACTCCTTTCATTTGCTCTTCCAGCATTCTAATCTTTTGAGAATCATCCATCGGCCCGTCAAAACCCCCTCCAGAGAAGGCGTCCTCCTGCTGATCCTCTTGCCACATACCGTTTCCAGCCCCGTATCCATCATACGCATTATTACGTCCAGCTCTGACCTGATTCATCCCCGGAACTCGGCCTCTGTTGCCATACCCTTGAACACCTCCAGCAGGACCACCAGCCATAAAACCAGCACCGTTTCCGTTTCCAAAACCTCCGTAGCCCTGATTGACCATACCATAACCATCTTGCCCAAAGCCTTGAGCATTAAAGCCATACTTGCCAGTATTGTCGAATCCCTGATCGTTGAATCCGAACCCAGCGTTGACAAAGCCATTGCCTCCGAGATTATCTCCCACATTGACATCACCCAGCCCAGCGTTATGGACAGCAGTTTCATTTCCAACTCCGACGTTACCATTCACAGCAGCGGTAGCGTTGTTGACGTTAGCAGCATTCACATTGACGACAGGCGGAGCCACTGGCGTGGGAGTGCCGTCTCCATGAGCAGTATCAACCCGGACAGACTGATGATCTTCGTTACCATGACCAGCGTTGCGAGCCAATAGAGGCTGGACCATGGCCTGCAAATTCTCTTGCCCTTTTGCTATAGCCTCCATGGTCTGCATGAAGAGGGCGAGCTTCTCGCGTACATCCTGCATCTCGTTCTGAATCTGGTCCATGACTTTCCGACAGTTGGATCGTGTAGAATAGCGGTGCGGATGTTGATCTGGAATCCTGTTAAGTACCTGATACAGAGCAAGAGATAAGACACCATTCATAGATTACCTGTTATGCAATATGAATATGAATGCAATGCAATGTGTCTGTGCATTAGGGAAGTTCATTCCCCCAGTTCTAGTGCGAAGGTGCCGGTGCGGTGACAGTGTTGACAATAGGAATATCGGAGCTGAATCATAGAAAGCCTCATATATAACAGAGAGAATCAATAAGCCCAGGGTACAATACCACTGAGAGTACAAAGATGGCATGACCTCAACCAACAATCCTGGTGATGGTCAGCACTATGCAAATAAAGCATACAAATAATGGAATGATCAGATCCTCCCAAAAGTCTGGTACTCCTCTATCAACTTCTTGGTCTCCGGATGGCTTGGTCGATCAAGCAGCCCTTCAACAAGCTGGTTTCTCTTCTTAAGGATACGGCGTACGTCTTCAGCAGTTTCTTCCCATGTTGCTTCTCCGAAGCAATCTTCTAACTTTCGCTTCTGGGACACTGCTTCATCTCTAGATTTGATTGCCTTGTTCAGTGCATGCTGGACACTATACCGGTTCATCACTTCTTCCTCACACTTCTTGATGCTAGACTTCAACTTCTCTTCGAGGTCGGAAATTTGCTGCTTCAGCTTATCTTCCCTCTTCTTGTTGTTAGTGAGTGTGGCATTCCAAGTCTTATTGCAAGAAGATATCTCTCGGTGTGCTGCGTCGAGCGCCTTCTTTTTGGCTTCCAGCATGTCATGGGAGCTTCTGAACTCTTGCCCCAGACGTTCGCGCTTCTTCTTTTCCTCGGTCAACTCAGCTCCTAACCTGTTTACTAGCTCAATCTGTTGCTGGAAAGCATATACGGCCTTGTTTTTCTCGCTGCGCGCCTGGGCTAACTCTTGCTCTAACCCTTCGTTAATCTTCATCAGGGCTTCTTTCTCCTTCACAACCTGTTCATATGCTTCTCTAGAAACAGTAGTCGGCTCTTCTACCGGAATAGGATCAAGAGTTGGTGCATCTGGAAACGGCATCTTCAACTGACTAGCCCTCTCTTGAATCCAAGCTCTATAAGGTGCATAGGCCTGACAGTCATTCTTTCCTAACAACGGCTTCCCTTTGCGGTTAATACGCGTCCAAGCATGTCGCAACTTGGCTAATAATTCCCCCTTCAAATCTCCAGTGAAGTACAGAGATTCCTGTACTTCCTCCTCTTGAGGTGGATTCTTCAGCGCATATCCGAACTGGCGAATGAATAGAGAAGGGTTGTAATTGATACACCCTTTTCTTCCTATCAATGGCACATTAGGGTACCCAGCACAGCTGAAGATGAGCTCCGATCCCAACAGGTCCCTATCAAACCACTCCATATCTTCCGACGATAACCTCATCAAACGCTCCGGCCAACCAACTGGAACTGTAGTCTCTACAGCAGATCTTCTCTTAGGAAGGTGACTCTCAAACCACATACTCAATAAGGGTACACACAGATGAACATTCTTCCCTCTTCCCTTCTCATTCTTGTAATGCAGTGAATGGTAGAGATCTCCGAGTAAAGTAGGCACAGGATTACCAGCGGCAAACAAGTAGAAAGCATCGAAATCCACAAAATCCGGTATATTGGGGAATAGTACTATGCCATAAATGCACAAGGCCAACACAGCATTGAAAGCAACCCAGCACCCATTCTTGGCGTACTCTTGGGCTTTACCAACTAAGAACTGAAATGAGAAGCCTGGAACTCCACGGGAAACAGTAGTCACAAGTTCAGAAGCATCAACATGCAAGGCTTTTGCCAATTCCTCCGGCTTGGGTTTGGCATCATAATGAATGAATGGAACCTGGTTCTGCACAGGCAGCTCAACATACTCAGCGTATTCCTCCAAGGTTGGTCCCATAATAAAATCAGAGAACGTAAAACACCTCAAAGCAGGGTCATAGAATTGCATCAAAGCATACAGCCCATCTAACTCTACCTCTGTAGGTTTGCACACCAATCTCAGTAATCTACCATAACTCATCCGGAAACTCCTACGAACACCCTCATCAGCAAGAGAGATCAACCCCAGTAAAGGAACAATATCAGGCGTAGGCAATTTGTAAGCAACCGTTCTCCGTAGGCTAGTCATGATCAAACACTCAGAAGTCTGGGCACTAGAACTAGGGAAATGCAAATGCACCTGCAGCACAGACACACGTTAGTGAAATGCAAATGATAATGTATATGCAGGGATGCAATGCAAGTAACATTCAACAGGGACCAAAGCTGCAGCTGAATAGCCTAAACCCAATCAAGAAAGGTCTCAAATAGACCGTCCAGAAGTCATCAAACCCTGGTCTCAGATAGACCTAAAATAGAACTCCAACACTGGTCTCTGACAGACCTCAAACCATAACTCACTGGTCTCTGATAGACCTCAAATCCCATCTATAACTGGTCTCTGACAGACCTCATAACACATCTCCAACTGGTCTCTGACAGACCTCATAGCTCTCCCAATGGTCTCTGACAGACCTCAGAATAAATCTCCAAATGGTCTCTGGCAGACCTCATAACTCTCCATAAATAACCCGGATCTCTGATCAGGAAATAACCGGTAGTCTGGAGGTCTAGTTACCTGCATAGCCCTGGTTCCCCTCACAGGTGGGTGGCCCTATAACTGGCACAAGGTACGGCATCCTATGCGGTCGTCGGCGTCACAGACTTTCAGGGTTGATGATACGATTCCCAGAAGGAGTGGCATCATCAAATCCTGAAGAGGCCTCACTCAGCCAACTTCCAAATGATCGGTCCCCAGAGTCGACAATCCAACTAACCAGCAACCCACGCCAACCAAAGGAAGGGGCAGGAGGCCAACCAGAAGAACCTCGTCTGAGTGTAGATTTCATGGGACACCAAAGCAAGCAAAGCAAGCGGGCGCCCACTAATTTCTACTCTAATTCTAGGTGCACTCAAGCCCAGGTCCGGCTTATCTCTCAATATCAGAACACCCGTCACACCCCAATACAGCAATAATAAACAATATATAAAGCTGAAAATACAAGGTTAGAAATATACAATAACTCCATACAAAATCCTCGACGGGAAAACAAGCGTTAGGATTGACTCTCTCAAGGGACGTTGGATCCCAAATGCATAAGAACCATCGCAGTCCTTAGCAGCCAGGGGACGTTGGATCCCCAGCAGAGTCGCCAGCTGTCGCTACTGCGAAAATCGGCGCCGGCTGAACAGAAGAGTCGCCACCGTGCGTTATTTATCCCACGGGAGGGAAAGGAAACGCTCAGAGTAAACCTCGCACAACACGGGAAAGGTATGGTCAATGCAACCAAAACCTGGGTTCGGGAGTCGGTTACGCAAGGGGAAGGTATTAGCACCCCTCACGTCCGTCGTACTCGACGGGATCCACGCTTGTTTTCGGGTATGGATTGTTATTCTATCTAAACTATAGGTCAAGGGTTAAAAAGAAAAGAAAATAAAAATGACTCGGCAAAGTATCGCACTTTATGCCTACGTATTCCCGTCTGGAACGAGAAATCAGAGTCAACGTAGTTCGCCTACCTACGGGAAAGGAGGGGAAGGTTGCTCGCTAGGATATCGCATCCTATGCCTACGTACTTTCATACAGCATGAAAGATCAGAGCAAACGTAGTTCGGGCCACGTACGACACAAGCTTGTCTTGGTTGATTTTATTCCTTCTGAAAAAGGTTTTTCTGATTAGCGGTCCAAGCGGACAAAAATGACGTTTTGATGAGTTCACATTCTTTTACGAAAGAAGTGTCTTTTATTGTGTTTGAAATCTTTATGTGTTTTTCTGTTTGTTTTGAGAAAGAAAGAGACAGAACTCTAACCTACGGTTGCGAAGGGAAACAAACTAACCTAATGTTATCATGCATGGGTTAAGACCTAGTGTCTATCATGCTCCTCTCTTGCACAGAGAGAAACAGAGATCCTAAGGGATAGGCAGAAACAGAAACAATATCAGATATATACAGTAAAGCAGTAAAATGCATGGATGCAACAGTACAAGCGAGGCAAGGGAGTCCCACTCAACCTCGAACCTAGAAAACAATAGGCGAAAGTGAACAGGCTTCACTTTCAACCCAACAGGGTAAACAGCAAACAATACAGTCCAGAAAACCAATCAATACATCAGCAAATGAAATACAACAAAAGAAACAGCATCAGCAGCTCTGAATCAACAACTGGCTTCAAGTAACCTCCAATCAGCTACAGGCTTCAACAAGCATCAATCTCCATCTTCATGGCCTTCAGACAAGGGCTTTGATCATCAGTCTTCCATCTGCAATGGCTTTTCTTCAAGCTCAAACCTCCAGGATGAGGGATCAGTCACAAGAGTGAATGGGTGTTAAGCAATCAGCTGACTACCAAAGGTGGTGAACAGACTGCTTCTAACACAAGAGACATTTTCTCTCAAGAGTTCTATCTCATAGACACTATCACCAAGCCTTCCAAAGGAAGGGGGTGAGTGTCTTAGAGAGACTCTGAATCACAGAGAAGAATGGATGCAGACAAGGCAATCCATGTTTGAGAAACAAAATTTCTAATCTAGAGCTCTGCCTAGCTCCTAAACCCTAATCTCCTCAGCATCTGCCAGCAAGAAACTCCTCCTCAACTCTGACAGTTGATCTTCAATCTTTGAATCTCCAATAGCTTCATCTTCACAAATCTTCAGCTTCCCCAGGGCCCCAGGCAAACCCAATACCCAATCAAACAAGCAACAATCCCCAGAGGGCACACCACACCAGACAACAGATATACAGACAGTAATAATAGCAGTAGGGGAATCCTAACTGTTCTCTAAGGGATCTAATAACTACCCATAGCCCCTATAGTCCCATAACTAATCTATTCAAACCCTAAGTCCTAAGGGAAATGAAATCAAACTCCTAAGTTGTCACCTAAACCCTAGTTTTGCTCATGATATTCAAGCATTTATTAATCACCTAAAATTAACCTCTAAAAATGGGAACTAAAATATTTCTACAAGCCTAATATCTCATCTAAACAATATGAAAAGAATGATCAAAAAATATCAAAGCATGTGAGAGAACAAAAATCATAAAAATGATGCATGAAATGAATTATTTAATGTGACATTTATTTAGAAAATATGTAAAAAATATGAAATAAAACTAAAAATGAAAATTTATTTTCCTATAATATTCTAGACATTTTAATGAAGATATGGTAAAAAGAATGGATGAAAATGCATTTTTTATGAATTAGTTATGATTTTATGAAAATTGGTAAAATATTAATGGAATTAAGAAAAATAAAATGAATTAAATGAGGGAGAGGGGTGCATTTAGAAACTCGCCCCAGTTGATATCTGGATGGGCCCTCAGACAGGGGGGGTGCTTATCACTTTACCAAGGCCCAGCTTCGTTCAGCATTAAAGAAAAGAAATAGAAAAGCGCTGGGGGTGAGAGAAGTAACAAAATCACGCTGGAAAATGGTTTTGGGCCTAACACGGGGGTGGGGATAACGAAATTCAACTCAGGCCCGCCCGTTTCATTTAATGAAACGGCGCGTTTTGGCCAGGGTCCTTCCCTCCAATTTCAGATCAAACGCTGGCCATTGGATCTTACTGATAGTCAAAGGTCCAAACCACAATGAACGGCTATGATTGTATCTTCTCCAAACGACCTGCAACTTAGGGTTTACTCCATGCGAGCTCATGCACGAGCTACTTTCCCCCTCTCTGTTCTCCATCTCCAAGCCACGAATCATCACGCCATAAACACGAAAGTTGCTCAGGATCTTCCTCTCTACAATCCTAGGGCATCAGTTTTCTTTGAAATTCATCACAACAACAAATCCGATTGAGTCAACATCTGGCCTTCATGAAATCACACTGATATGCATCAACACGATTCTTCCCCAAACTTACCCTAAACTAAACTACACCTAATGGAGATTAACATATGCTATCAAGCTACAATTATGATGCATTAATTCAAGGGATTCGAACACTAACAGCTTGTTGCACCTGTCACTAACCATCACCAAATCGTTCCAAATTCATCTAGCTTAATCTCCTAACCACCTATATCAAGTCTAAGCTAATAAAATCATGTGAAACCAACAGAATCAAGCTAATCGAATGAAAACTTACCTGATGAGAAACCTTGAAAACAGCTATGGAAATGGAAGATATGAAGCTTTTGAGACTTGGATCTTGATTCACCAATTCAATACTCAATTCTGTATGCACAATTTTGGAGGTTCCTTGCTTGAATCATGCAATTCACTTGAACTTGTGATTTTGATGTTGATGAAAGAAGCACTCGAAAATGGATGAGAACTACCAAAACCTTGCTTCAATTATGATCTAAGATGATGATGGAGTGAAATTGAATTGATCTTGATGAAGATTGATGAAGAATTTGAGAGATTTGGAATGAAACTTTTTGAAGAAAGAATGAGAAATCTTGTGGAATTCTTGGTGCAAATGAGGCCAACCCTTGCCAAATTCATCTTTCATGAATATATAGACCCCAATGGTACATTCTAGATCCATCTTGCACATTCCCTTGTTTTCAAACTTTGGCTCATTTTGATTATGTTTCTTAAAAGGTAAGCAACCATGGATAACTTCATTTTTTCCTTCTAAACTCAAAAAAGTGTGTGAACCATGGTTCTTAGAATTGTTTTTCCATTCAAAATCATATATTGGAAGTCTCCATTTGGACTTGTAAGTCTCCCAAACCATTTTTCACTTTGAAATTATTCACTTTATAAGCCTTTTTAGTTCATATTTTGACCAATTATGTAACATCATGCTATGAGCTTCTCCAATAACTTGTGACCTTCTTTCTAGACTTAAAATCCCATTTGGAGCAAGTTTGATGTTGTAAGTTTTTCCATTTGAGGCCTCCTTGTATGAGTTTTGGACATAGGTTAAAATGACCTGTAATTCACAAATACCCAAAATACCCTTTGCTTGTCAAGACCATAAGTTGAGTTCTCCACATCATATGAAGGCATGCCATACCATTCTAGAAAGCTAAGACAATGAGGAACAATTCTTATGTTGACCAAGAATCCATTTGAAATCTCCTTGAGGGGCAAAACTAGCTTGGAAGTCAAGTCACTTTCACAGACAAAAATTCAGACACCTCAGATGACCTGTAACTTGTAAGGACCATAACTTGAGTTCTATAAGCCTCCTTGAGGTCTTCCACCACTCAAATTAAAGGTCTTGAGATCCTCTACAAGTTTCATGTTGGACAAGAAGCCATTTGAAGCTAGCATTTTGACTTATCTTGCTTGGAAATTTGACCTAAACTAGGGGATTTTACAGAGAAACCCTAATTTAGTAACTCCTCTTCTCCTTGATTTCTCTTGAATTCTCCTTGTCATATCTCCATATCCTTCTTTATATGTTCAATGGTGATCCCCACATCTCTCCAATAGACTTGAATGCACTCTTAAGTCAGTCAATTGACCTAGGGTTGACCTAGGGTTGACCCAGATGAAACCCTAGTTGACTGTCT
Organism: Lathyrus sativus; assembly: GCA_963859935.3. NCBI lineage: Eukaryota > Viridiplantae > Streptophyta > Magnoliopsida > Fabales > Fabaceae > Lathyrus > Lathyrus sativus. Next base: position 131,675,682 of record OZ012739.1, read on the forward strand.
TCCACTATAGCTCTTGTGCTTTCATCAATGACTTGCTTTCTTCTCCAAATGACTTTATAAGTCTCTCAAGATGTCTAGATGCTCTCCATGCTTTCATTTCACAGCTCACAACCCTCTTGTTGATCCTCAGATACCCTCAGCTAGGAGATAGACCCAAGGCTTGATCCGCTGAACTCTTTGCTTTCAAATTCTTTCCTGATGACTTGAATATGACTGAATTGGGATAATAACCTCTTGATAGGCCTCTAGAGATGAAAATAATGATTGGTCCCCTGTTGAATGACTTGCTATGCTTATGCTATGCAGATGGTTAGTCTATGTACATGACTCTATATGCAAATGCTAATGATAATGAAACATAAATCCAAGGAATAAGGTTGAGCAAATTTTAGGGTGCAACAACAAGTCATTGATGTGATTACAAGAGCTACAGTTGAAGACAGTCAACTAGGGTTTCATCTGGGTCAACCCTAGGTCAAATGCTTGATTGAAAGGCATCAAGGTCTATTTGAAAGATGTGGGGTTCATCATTTGACATGTAGATATGGATGTGGTGTTGTGCCAAGGAGAAATCAAGAGGAATCAAGAAGAAGAGGAGTTTTTAAATTAGGGTTTCTGTGTAAAATCCCCTGATTTAGGTCAAACTTCCAAGCAAGATAATTCAAAATGCAAGCTTCAAATGGATCCTTGGCCAACATGAAACTTGTAGAGGATCTCAAGACTTTTAATTTGAGTGGTGGAAGACATCAAGGAGATTTATATAACTCAAGTTATGGTCCTTGCAAGTTACAGGTCATCAGAGGCATCTGAAATTTTGTCTGTGAAGGTTACTTGTCTTCCAAGCAACTTTTACCCCTCAAGGAGCTTTCAAATGGATTTCTGGCCAACATGAAAGTTGTTCCTCATGATCTTAGATTTCTAGAAAGGTATGGTATGCCTTCATCTGATTTGTGGAACTCTACTTATGACTTTGGCAAGCAAAGGGTATTTTGGTCATTTGGAAATTACAGGTCATTTCAAGCATATGCCTAAAACTCATACAAGGAAGCTTCAAATGAAAAACTTCACAACATCAAAGTTGTTCCAAATGATGTTTTGAGTCTAGAAAAGTAGTCATGGAGGTTTGAAAATGGGTGTAGCTCATATTTGCAAAAATGACCTAATTAAGGCATGATTTAAGTCATCAAATAGCCATTTTTTTGGGAATTTTTCATAACATGTCCAAATGGGATGAAATTATAGGTCATTTTGATTGGAAATGATGTTTTGAGACCATTGGCAATAGTGGATTTTTGAGTTTAGTTCAAAATTGGAGAGTTATCATGGCTTGCTTATGATTAAAGCAACATATGCCAAATCACAAGGGATTTGTGTACAAGGAACTTCCAGCAATTTCTAGATGATTCCATGGGCATCTATATAAACCCTAGAGCTCATTCAATGCAGGGTTGCACTTCATTTTTGATCCAAAACACATAGTTTCATTCTCTCTTGCATTTTTGCAAATTCATTCAAACTCTCCCAATTCTTCATCATTCTTTAAAGTTCTTGATCCTACCATACTCCATGATCATCATTGATCACATCCCAAGCAAGATCTGAGGGTATTGAAGTCATAATCGTGTGCTGCAAGTTCATCATCCAATTTGCAAGAAGAGTTGGTTACAAGAATCTAAAGCATTTGAGCAAGAACAAGTGCATACAGAACCAAGATCCATAGCCATTGATCAAGTCCAGAGCATTGCTAGCTGTAAATCCAAGAGTTCATCCATCTGTTTTCAGTTTTCTACCAGGTTAGTGATCTCTTCGAATTAGCTTGATTTAGTTAGCATGATGTAGATTGGTTAGGATAAGAATGATCTAGGTGGTTAGATGAGCATTTCTGGAGATTTTGATTGAATTTGGTGAAGTTTAACATTGGAGCACACCAACTGTTTGGACTTAGAACTCTCTTAATATTGAGTGTTAGCATTAGTTCTTTGGCTTATGGTAATCAGTGATGTTTGGTGGTTATTTTGATGTCAAGAAACTGGAAAAACAAGAAGTTGAAAGTTGGAGTATCCATGGAGGTAGAGCTATCGGGTTTGGCATTTTAGGGCGTTGTAGTAGAAACTAATGATGTAGTTCTGTTCAGCTTGAGAATTGGAGCAACTTTGCTCTTTACAGAAGTGGATTTAGTTGAGAGATGAAGGAGAACAAGGCAATGGAAGGTAGCTTCGAAGAGCTTCGTGCATGGAAGTTGCTTCACAAACCCTAGTACACCCAAGGTTGAAGATGATACATGGTGCGTTGGATCCCAGCAAGGTTGTTGACTTAGACTTAGATCGCACGGCCAGGGTTTAAACAAGAAACGAGAGGGAAATTCTGAGTCCAAAACTCAGCGTTTCATTTAATCCCTCCTATGGGCTTAATGATCATTCATTTTCGCACCCCACCTTCACCAGGCCCAACGCTTTGAACTACTTTTTGCTACTATTTGCACCGTCATTCTTATTTTTTATTCTTGATTTACTGATTGTTTTTTGTTTTAAGTCTGGGCTTAATGGCTTTTACTACGCGCACCCCAGGTTTTGGGCCCATGGAGCATCTGAACTGGGCGCCCTTGCTGCTTGCACCCCCTGGCTTCTATTTCATTTTTATTTTAATTCATTTTGTTTTGCAATTTTATAAAATCCATAATAAATCAAAAAATAAGAATTTTGACATGAGATTTTTTGCAATAGTTTAGAATTGACTTGAAGAAAATTAAAATGATTAAAAAATAATAATTTAGCTATTTTTTCTATTTTTGCTTATATTTTACATTTTAATTGATTTTAAATGCTTTTAGTTTGTATATAGTATATGTAGAATTTCTTTTAGGTATTTCTCATAATCTTTTTAGGCCAATTTTTTTAGTATAACTAGATACATATATTAGGTGCCCCCTTGATTTTTATACCAATTTTTTAGGATTTATTTTAGGTAGTTTAGTTAGAAAACATTAGGCTAATCATTTAGGGTTGTGAATATAACATAAGTTTAACAAAACAAGTTTCTTTTTGGGTTTTCTCTAGGACAAATTAAGAGGGGACTATAGGGGTATTATGGGTAAGTGATAGATCCCTTAGAAAGTGTTAGACTTCCCCTATTCTACTAATACTACTAGTATATTTCCTGTATTTGATTGATTGTGTGGTGTGCCCTCTCTAGGGTTATTATTTGACTGTGTGGGGTATTGGGCCTGCTTGGGGCTTGGGTTTGAGCTGAAGACTTTGCTGATGAAGCCCATTGAAGACTAAAAGAATGAAGACCAATTTCCAGAGTTGATGAGGAGTATATCTTGCTGGCAGCTGTTGAAGGTTATAGGGTCTAGGAGCTAGGTAGAGCTCTAGAATAGCAACTTGATTCACAAACATGGAAGGTCTTGTTTGCCTCCATTCTTTCTCTATGATTCAAAGTCTCTTTTAAATACCCACCTCCTTCCTTTGGAAGGATTAGTGAATGTATTTAAAAGATAGAACTTTTGAGAGAAAACTGTCTGTATCATGTTAACAGTCAGTAGGCCACCCTTGGTAGGCAACTGACTGCTTAACATCCAATCCATCTTATTGATTGCTGCTCATCTTGGAGAGTGAGACTTGAAGGAAAGCCCTGAAGATTGAAGATAGAGACCTTGCTTGAAGACAAATGTTGATGAAGATTGCTTTTGCTGTTTTCTTTTGCTGTTTATAATTCTTGATGTATTGTTTGAATTTCTCTGATTGTATTGCTTGCTGATTAACCTGTTAGGTTGAAAGCGAATTTTGTTCGCTTTTGCCTGTTGTTTTCTAGGTTCGAGGTTGAGTGGGACTCCCTTGCCTCGCTTGTATTGCTGCATCCATGCATTTTACTTCTTTATTGTATATATGCTATTGTTTCTGTTTCCGTTTATCCCTTAGGATCTCTGTTTCTCTCTGCGCAAGAGAGGAGCATAATAGACATTAGGTCTTAACCCATGCATGATAACATTAGGTTAGTTTGATTCCCTTTTCAACCATAGGTTAGAGTTCTGTCTCTTCTTTCTCAAAATAAACAGAAAAACACAATAAGATTTCAAACACAATAAAAGACACTTCTTCCGTAAAAGAATGTGAACTCATTAAAACGTCATTTTTGTCCGCCTGGACCAGTAATCAGAAAAACCCTTTTTTTCAGAAGGAGATAAAAGCAATCAAGACAGATTTGTGTCGTACGTGGCCCGAACTACGTTTGCTCTGATCTTTCATGTTGTATGAAAGTACGTAGGCATAGGATGCGATATCCTAGCGAGCAACCTTCCCCTCCTTTCCAGTAGGTAGGCGAACTACGTTGACTCTGATTTCTCGTTCCAGACGGGAATACATAGGCATGAAGTGCGATACTTTGCCGAGTCATTTTATTTTCTTTTAACCCCAGACCTGTAGAATAGATAGAATAACAATCCGTACCAGAAAGCAAGCGTGGATCCCGTCGAGTACGACGGACGTGAGGGGTGTTAATACCTTCCCCTTGCGTAACCGACTCCCGAATCCAGGATTTAGTTGCGATGACCATTCCTTTCCCGTCTTTGCGGTAGGTTTACTTCGAGCGTTTCCTTTCCCTCCTTTGGGATAAATAACGCACGGTGGCGACTCTTCTGTTCAGCCGGCGCCGATTTTCGCAGTAGCGACAGCTGGCGACTCTGCTGGGGATCCAACGTCCCCTGGCTGCTAAGGACTGCGATAGTTCCTTATGCATTTGGGATCCAACGTCCCTTAAGAGAGTCAATCCTAGCGCTTGTTTTCCCGTCGAGGATTTTGTATGGATTTACTTTTTCTGTCATTTACTTTCAGCACTATATTATTGTTATTATTGCTGTATTGGGGTTGTGACGGGTGATTCTATGATTGAGAGATAAGCCGGACCTGGGCTTGAGTGCACTTAGAATTAGAGTAGAAAGTAGTGGGCGCGTGCCGGCTTTTCTTGCATTAGTGTCCCACAAAATCTACACTCGGACGAGGTTCTTCTGGTTGACTTCTTTTTCTACCCTTTGGGTCGAAGGGGTTGTTGGTTAGTTGGATTGTCGACTCCGGGAACCGATCATTTGGAAGTTGGCTAAGTGAGGCCTCTTCAGGATTTGATGATGCCACTCCTTCTGGGAATCGTATCATCAACCCTGAAAATCTATGACGCCGACGACCGCATAGGATGCCATACCATTGTCAGTTACTAGGACACCTAACTGTGAGAGGGTTTGAGGCTATGCAGGTAACAAGACCTTCAGATACCGGTTTGTTTCTTGATCTGAGATCCCGGGTATTTATGGACAGTTGAGAGGTCTACCAGAGACCAGTTGGAGTTATGATATGGGGTCTGTCAGAGACCAGTCAGAGTTATGTTATGGGGTCTATCAGAGACCAGTGTTGGAGCTTTGTATTGGGTCTGTCCAAGACTAGGGTTTGAGGAATTCTGGAGGGTCTATCTGAGACTTTTGATGTGGTTCAGGCTTCTCAGCCATGGCATTTGGTCCCTGTTGCATCTATTTGCATTGCATTGCTCGCATAACCATTATCATGTGCATTTCATTAACGTGTGTCTGTGCTGCAGGTGCATTTGCATATTTCCTGATTCTAGTGCCCGGACTTCTGCTTATTGATCATGGTTGGTTTGAGAAAGACAGTTGCGTACAAGTTACCTACGCCGAACATTACTCCCCTACTTGGTATGATGTCCCTTGCTGATGAGGAGGTTAGGAGAAGTTTCAGGATGAGTCATGGAAGATTGTTGAGACTGGTCTGCAAGCCAACTGCTGTTGAGATGAATGGGTTGTACACCTTGATGCAATTCTATGACCCTGCATTGAGATGTTTCACGTTTGCTGACTTTATTTTGGGGCCTACCATGGAAGAATATGCAGAGTTTATCGAGCTTCCGGTACAAAATGAGGTTCCTTTCATCCATCGTGACGCTAAGCCCAAGCTGGAGGACTTAGCTAAGGCCTTGCACATGAACGCTTCTGAACTATTAGTGACTTCTTGGCTTGGGGTTCCAGGTTTCTCCCTCGATTTTCTGGTTGGCAAAGCTCAAGAGTACGCCAAGAGTGGGTGCTGGATAGTCTTTAATGCTATCTTGGTATATGGAATGGAAGCAGTGTTACCACTGGAAGTTGAGATTCCTTCGCTGAGAGTATTACGAGATGTCCAACTAGACGAGGCAGAATGGGTGAAAGACAGGTTAAACCAGCTAAGTTTAATGGATGAGAAGAGGCTAGCTTCTCTAGCATACGGTTGTTTGTACCAGAGCCGAATGAAGAAAGAATATGATAAGAAGATACATCCTCGGAGCTTTCAGACGGGCGACCTTGTGCTGAAAAGGATTCTCCCGCCACAGGCAGATCACAGGGGCAAGTGGACCCTCAACTACGAAGGGCCATACGTTGTCAGAAAAGTCTTTTCAGGAGGAGCTTTGTTGTTGTCCACCATGGACGGTGAATACTTTACGTCGCCTGTGAATTCGGACGTAGTTAAAAAATACTTTGCTTGAAATTGACCCGCTGGACAGAAAAAGGAGAGTCCAGGCAAAAATGGGGCATCCTGGCGAACCAAAAACAGAATGAAAGGTTCGGGCAAAAGTTAGGGATAAAATTGAAAAAATGTACACCCGCGAAGTTGAAAACCTACACTGGGCGGCTTCGGCAAAAAAGGGTATCCCGGTGAACTGAAAACCCGTAAAGGGCGGTTCACGCAAAAGTTAGGGATTTGAAAAGCAAATGACTGCGGTCCGAATTTGATACTGCAGTGAGCATTGGTGCGGGAGGATGTACCTGAGGGGTCAATTATCAAATACAATCTCTTCGGAAGTGTGAATACCGGGAAAGCACTAGAGTCAGGCGAGTCATAGGAGGATCAGTTCATGATGTTCGTCTGCATCCCGTTGCCGACATGTGCGCAAATTTGATTTTATGCTTCTTGTGCATACTTGTATATTTGTTGTGCGTAGCTTCCTCTTTTCAGGAGTTACATCCCGTGTACAAAACTCCGCCCATTTAGGGGCCCAATCAATAAAACATGTTATTCAGTATTTGGTGCTGTTTCTTTACTGTTTGTACATGACAAACGCCTAGGTTTAATAGAACTAGCAAGTGTATAACGTCGTTGGCCCTTGCCAATAATTGCTAAAACTTGGAATTAACTGAAAATAATGTCACTAACACCAACCTGAATAAATTTGGTTGCGTAGACTTGTCTTGTCTTGTCTGTGTTGTTGCAGGGTTCGTAGCCGCCTGAAGTGGACGATCGAAAGATTGCAGTACTGACCAGAAGCTCGTAACGGAAAGACTCGATCCCCCACGCAGGTCGCGCTTCTGAGATAACAGTGTTCCTTACTAAAGAAGGATCAAATTCCCCAGCTAGTCGCAGCTTATCCGAAGGACATTCTCCAGCAGGGTCGTCCACCCTCAGCAGAATTGGCGATTCCGAGATCAAAGGCAGTATTCAGACAGTGTGGTATCCCCCAGAAGGATTCCCCCATCTCAAGCAGAATGGTTTAGCCTAAGAAGATTAGCATTTCCAACTTGTGAGCTGTACTTAGACAGTTTACCCTTCCCAGTAGGGTCGTTTACTCTCCCCTAGCGGAGTCAGTTGATTTTCCCCAAGAGAATCGTTTCGTCCCCGTTGGTGTTCTCTTTCCAGCAAGTGTTTTTCCTCCCAGTGGAAATCAAAGGTTAAAGCTCTTCCCGACAGAGTTGGTTGTGTGTCCTGGCATTTATTTTGTCGGAATACCGTGTGATACCCGTTCACTCCCCAGCAAGAAGTCCAATCATGATTGGCGCATTCAGTTATTCCTCAGTGAAGCGGGCTTCACCCTTCCAGCATTTATTTTGCTGGAATAATTCTGTAACACCTGGTCATCCCCAAAGGAGCCGACATTACTTTTAGAATTTATTTTGCTAAAGCGGTTTTCTGTATCCCAGCAGTTCGAATCTGCATCTGCATTGGCATGTAGTGTCATATTTGCATCCACCAAATAAAAAACGCGTAGCATTTCCATGTCGAATGGAGCATTACGCCATTGTCAAACATATGCATTCTGAAACATAAGCCAGGTTGGTTAACCCTTTTGTTCTTAAGTGTTGTTTCCCTTACAGGTGGAGGGAGCTCTTGCTCAAATTAATTACCAAACATTTAGGATCTCGGCGTGAGATGTGTAATGATAATGTCAGTTGTGGCATTATTCCCCACAGAGTTGCTTGTTTAAAGTTTCTCTTACCCCTCCAGCGGAGTATTTCTTCAAGGTCGTTGTTATAACAATATCAAAAGATTTCATGAATCGACTTTTGGAGGTTGTCTGGCAGTGTGGATTCAGAAAATCCCCAGTAGAGTCCTTCTCAGATTTGCTGCCATGTCAGCACTGAAAATTGGAAGACTAGACTCATATTGTGTTACCCATATGATTGATAGAGCTAGCTGCTGCAAAGATAGGCAGAAAAGCTGTATCAGAGTTATTTTCCCGTAGTGGTGACGGAGTTATTTCCCGTAGTGGTGACGGAGTTATTTTCCCGTAGTGGTGACGGAGTTATTTCCCGTAGTGGTGACGGAGTTATTTCCCGTAGTGGTGACGGAGTTATTTCCCGTAGTGGTGACGGAGTTATTTTCCCGCAGTGGTGGCGGAGTTATTTCCCGTAGTGGTGACGGAGTTATTTTCCCGCAGTGGTGGCGGAGTTATTTCCCGTAGTGGTGACGGAGTTATTTTCCCGTAGTGGTGACGGAGTTATCTTCCCGTAGTGGTGACGGAGTTATTTCCCATAGTGGTGACAGAGTTATTTTCCCGCAGTGGTGGCGGAGTTATTTTCCCGTAGTGGTGACGGAGTTATCTTCCCGTAGTGGTGACAGAGTTATTTCCCGTAGTGGTGACGGAGTTATTTTCCCGCAATGGTGGCGGAGTTATTTCCCGTAGTGGTGACGGAGTTATTTTCCCGTATTGGTGACGGAGTTATTTCCCGTAGTGGTAACGGAGTTATTTCCCGTAGTGGTGACGGAGTTATTTTCCCGCAGTGGTGGCGGAGTTATTTCCTGTAGTGGTGACGGAGTTATTTTCCCGCAGTGGTGGCGGAGTTATTTCCCGTAGTGGTGACGGAGTTATTTTCCCGTAGTGGTGACGGAGTTATCTTCTCGTAGTGGTGACGGAGTTATTTCCCATAGTGGTGACGGAGTTATTTTCCCGCAGTGGTGGCGGAGTTATTTTCCCGTAGTGGTGACGGAGTTATCTTCCCGTAGTGGTGACAGAGTTATTTCCCGTAGTGGTGACAGAGTTATCTTCCCGTAGTGGTGACAGAGTTATTTCCCGTAGTGGTGACGGAGTTATTTTCCCGCAGTGGTGGCGGAGTTATTTCCCGTAGTGGTGACGGAGTTATTTTCCCGCAGTGGTGACAGAGTTATTTCCCGTAGTGGTGACGGAGTTATTTTCCCGCAGTGGTGGCGGAGTTATTTCCCGTAGTGGCGACGAAGTTATTTTCCCGTAGTGGTGACGGAGTTATCTTCCCGTAGTGGTGACGAAGTTATTTCCCGTAGTGGTGACGGAGTTATTTTCCCGCAGTGGTGGCGGAGTTATTTCCCGTAGTGGTGACGGAGTTATTTTCCCGCAGTGGTGGCGGAGTTATTTCCCGTAGTGGTGACGGAGTTATTTTCCCGTAGTGGTGACGGAGTTATCTTCCTGTAGTGGTGACGGAGTTATTTCCCGTAGTGGTGACGGAGTTATTTTCTCGCAGTGGTGGCGGAGTTATTTCCCGTAGTGGTGACGGAGTTATTTTCCCGTAGTGGTGACGGAGTTATTTTCCCGTAGTGGTGACAGAGTTATTTCCCGCAGTGGTGGGGGAGTCATTTCCTGTAGTAATGATAAAGTAGTACCCGTAGCGATGGCGGTGTTGTTATTTTTTTTCAGATTATCTTCCCGCAGTGGTGGCGGAGTGATGACGGTGTTATTTTTCTGTAATGGTGACAGAGTGACTTTCCTGTATCGTTGGCAGGGTCATGTTGTGTTGACAGAAGTACTTCCCCAGTGAAGTCGTCCAGGTTATTCAAGTATTGACAAGATAATGTTGAAATCAGATTTGTAGATAATGTTCCCCAAACAGTCGTGCAGTTTATTTTTGTGGTTGGCAAATTTCCGGGTTCTTAGTATTCAACCGTCTCATAACTCGACCGTTTGAAGGCCATTCGGGTCCAAGTCGGGTCCAAGTCGCTTGAATAGGGGCAGCTGTTGCACCCTAAAATTTGCTCAACCTACTTCACTTGGTTTATGTTTCAATTGCATTAGCATTTGCATATAAAGTCATGTACATAGTCTAATCATTTGCATAGCATAGCATAGCAAGTCATCTAACAAGGGACCAAGTACTATTCTTATCTCTATGATCCTATTAAGAGGTTCTTATTCAAATTCGAGCCTATCCAAGTCATCAGAAAGAAATTGAAATCTAAGAAGTCAGTGGATCAAGCAGTGGATCTCTCTCCTATCTTGAGTGTATTTGAAGATCATCAAAGAAGTTGTGAGCTGTGAATGGAGCATGGAGGGTATATAGACATCATGGAGGGCCTAGAGGGTCATTTTGAAAGTGAGACAAGTCATTGATGTGATTACAAGAGCTACAGTTGAAGACAGTCAACTAGGGTTTCATCTGGGTCAACCCTAGGTCAAATGCTTGATTGAAAGGCATCAAGGTCTATTTGAAAGATGTGGGGTTCATCATTTGACATGTAGATATGGATGTGGTGTTGTGCCAAGGAGAAATCAAGAGGAATCAAGAAGAAGAGGAGTTTTTAAATTAGGGTTTCTGTGTAAAATCCCCTGATTTAGGTCAAACTTCCAAGCAAGATAATTCAAAATGCAAGCTTCAAATGGATCCTTGGCCAACATGAAACTTGTAGAGGATCTCAAGAATTTTAATTTGAGGGGTGTAAGACATCAAGGAGATTTATAGAACTCAAGTTATGGTCCTTGCAAGTTACAGGTCATCAGAGGCATCTGAAATTTTGTCTGTGAAGGTTACTTGTCTTCCAAGCAACGTTTACCCCTCAAGTATCTTTCAAATGGATTTCTGGCCAACATGAAAGTTGTTCCTAATGATCTTAGCTTTCTAGAAAGGTATGGTATGCCTCCATATGATTTGTGGAACTCTACTTATGACTTTGGCAAGCAAAGGGTATTTTGGTCATTTGGAAATTACAGGTCATTTCAAGCATATGCCTAAAACTCATACAAGGAAGCTTCAAATGAAAAACTTCACAACATCAAAGTTGTTCCAAATGATGTTTTGAGTCTAGAAAAGTGGTCATGGAGGTTTGAAAATGGGTGTAGCTCATATTTGTAAAAATGACCTAATTAAGGCATGATTTAAGTCATCAAATAGCCATTTTTTGGGAATTTTTCATAACATGTCCAAATGGGATAAAATTATAGGTCATTTTGATCGGAAATGATGTTTTGAGACCATTGGAAATAGTGGATTTTTGAGTTTAGTTCAAAATTGGAGAGTTATCATGGCTTGCTTATGATTAAAGCAACATATGCCAAATCACAAGGGATTTGTGTACAAGGAACTTCCAGCAATTTCTAGATGATTCCATGGGCATCTATATAAACCCTAGAGCTCATTCAATGCAGGGTTGCACTTCATTTTTGATCCAAAACACATAGTTTCATTCTCTCTTGCATTTTTGCAAATTCATTCAAACTCTCCCAATTCTTCATCATTCTTCAAAGTTCTTGATCCTACCATACTCCATGATCATCATTGATCACATCCCAAGCAAGATCTGAGGGTATTGAAGTCATAATCGTGTGCTGCAAGTTCATCATCCAATTTGCAAGAAGAGTTGGTTACAAGAATCCAAAGCATTTGAGCAAGAACAAGTGCATACAGAACCAAGATCCATAGCCATTGATCAAGTCCAGAGCATTGCTAGCTGTAAATCCAAGAGTTCATCCATCTGTTTTCAGTTTTCTACCAGGTTAGTGATCTCTTCGAATTAGCTTGATTTAGTTAGCATGATGTAGATTGGTTAGGATAAGAATGATCTAGGTGGTTAGATGAGCATTTCTGGAGATTTTGATTGAATTTGGTGAAGTTTGACATTGGAGCACACCAACTGTTTGGACTTAGAACTCTCTTAATATTGAGTGTTAGCATTAGTTCTTTGGCTTATGGTAATCAGTGATGTTTGGTGGTTATTTTGATGTCAAGAAACTGGAAAAACAAGAAGTTGAAAGTTGGAGTATCCATGGAGGTAGAGCTATCGGGTTTGGCATTTTAGGGCGTTGTAGTAGAAACTAATGATGTAGTTCTGTTCAGCTTGAGAATTGGAGCAACTTTGCTCTTTACAAAAGTGGATTTAGTTGAGAGATGAAGGAGAACAAGGCAATGGAAGGTAGCTTCGAAGAGCTTCGTGCATGGAAGTTGCTTCACAAACCCTAGTACACCCAAGGTTGAAGATGATACATGGTGCGTTGGATCCCAGCAAGGTTGTTGACTTAGACTCAGATCGCACGGCCAGGGTTTAAACAAGAAACGAGAGGGAAATTCTGAGTCCAAAACTCAGCGTTTCATTTAATCCCTCCTATGGGCTTAATGATCATTCATTTTCGCACCCCACCTTCACCAGGCCCAACGCTTTGAACTACTTTTTGCTACTATTTGCACCGTCATTCTTATTTTTTATTCTTGATTTACTGATTGTTTTTTGTTTTAAGTCTGGGCTTAATGGCTTTTACTACGCGCACCCCAGGTTTTGGGCCTATGGAGCATCTGAACTGGGCGCCCTTGCTGCTTGCACCCCCTGGCTTCTATTTCATTTTTATTTTAATTCATTTTGTTTTGCAATTTTATAAAATCCATAATAAATCAAAAAATAAGAATTTTGACATGAGATTTTTTGCAATAGTTTAGAATTGACTTGAAGAAAATTAAAATGATTAAAAAATAATAGTTTAGCTATTTTTTCTATTTTTACTTATATTTTACATTTTAATTGATTTTAAATGCTTTTAGTTTGTATATAGTATATGTAGAATTTCTTTTAGGTATTTCTCATAATCTTTTTAGGCCAATTTTTTTAGTATAACTAGATACATATATTAGGTGCCCCCTTGATTTTTATACCAATTTTTTAGGATTTATTTTAGGTAGTTTAGTTAGAAAACATTAGGCTAATCATTTAGGGTTGTGAATATAACATAAGTTTAACAAAACAAGTTTCTTTTTGGGTTTTCTCTAGGACAAATTAAGAGGGGACTATAGGGGTATTATGGGTAAGTGATAGATCCCTTAGAAAGTGTTAGACTTCCCCTATTCTACTAATACTACTAGTATATTTCCTGTATTTGATTGATTGTGTGGTGTGCCCTCTCTAGGGTTATTATTTGACTGTGTGGGGTATTGGGCCTGCTTGGGGCTTGGGTTTGAGCTGAAGACTTTGCTGATGAAGCCCATTGAAGACTAAAAGAATGAAGACCAATTTCCAGAGTTGATGAGGAGTATATCTTGCTGGCAGCTGTTGAAGGTTATAGGGTCTAGGAGCTAGGTAGAGCTCTAGAATAACAACTTGATTCACAAACATGGAAGGTCTTGTTTGCCTCCATTCTTTCTCTATGATTCAAAGTCTCTTTTAAATACCCACCTCCTTCCTTTGGAAGGATTAGTGAATGTATTTAAAAGATAGAACTTTTGAGAGAAAACTGTCTGTATCATGTTAACAGTCAGTAGGCCACCCTTGGTAGGCAACTGACTGCTTAACATCCAATCCATCTTATTGATTGCTGCTCATCTTGGAGAGTGAGACTTGAAGGAAAGCCCTGAAGATTGAAGATAGAGACCTTGCTTGAAGACAGATGTTGATGAAGATTGCTTTTGCTGTTTTCTTTTGCTGTTTATAATTCTTGATGTATTGTTTGAATTTCTCTGATTGTATTGCTTGCTGATTAACCTGTTAGGTTGAAAGCGAATTTTGTTCGCTTTTGCCTGTTGTTTTCTAGGTTCGAGGTTGAGTGGGACTCCCTTGCCTCGCTTGTATTGTTGCATCCATGCATTTTACTTCTTTATTGTATATATGCTATTGTTTCTGTTTCCGTTTATCCCTTAGGATCTCTGTTTCTCTCTGCGCAAGAGAGGAGCATGATAGACATTAGGTCTTAACCCATGCATGATAACATTAGGTTAGTTTGATTCCCTTTTCAACCATAGATTAGAGTTTTGTCTCTTCTTTTTCAAAATAAACAGAAAAACACAATAAGATTTCAAACACAATAAAAGACACTTCTTCCGTAAAAGAATGTGAACTCATCAAAACGTCATTTTTGTCCGCCTGGACCAGTAATCAGAAAAACCCTTTTTTTCAGAAGGAGATAAAAGCAATCAAGACAGACTTGTGTCGTACGTGGCCCGAACTACGTTTGCTCTGATCTTTCATGTTGTATGAAAGTACGTAGGCATAGGATGCGATATCCTAGCGAGCAACCTTCCCCTCCTTTCCAGTAGGTAGGCGAACTACGTTGACTCTGATTTCTCGTTCCAGACGGGAATACGTAGGCATAAAGTGCGATACTTTGCCGAGTCATTTTATTTTCTTTTAACCCCAGACCTGTAGAATAGATAGAATAACAATCCGTACCAGAAAGCAAGCATGGATCCCGTCGAGTACGACGAACGTGAGGGGTGCTAATACCTTCCCCTTGAGTAACCGACTCCCGAATCCAAGATTTGGTTGCGATGACCATTCCTTTCCCGTCTTTGCGGTAGGTTTACTTCGAGCGTTTCCTTTCCCTCCTTTGGGATAAATAACGCACGGTGGCGACTCTTCTGTTTAGCCGGCACCGATTTTCGCAGTAGCGACAGCTGGCGACTCTGCTAGGGATCCAACGTCCCCTGGCTGCTAAGGACTGCGATAGTTCCTTATGCATTTGGGATCCAACGTCCCTTAAGAGAGTCAATCCTAGCGCTTGTTTTCCCGTCGAGGATTTTGTATGGATTTACTTTTTCTGTCATTTACTTTCAGCACTATATTATTGTTATTATTGCTGTATTGGGGTTGTGACGGGTGATTCTATGATTGAGAGATAAGTCGGACCTGGGCTTGAGTGCACTTAGAATTAGAGTAGAAAGTAGTGGGCGCGTGCCGGCTTTTCTTGCATTAGTGTCCCACAAAATCTACACTCGGACGAGGTTCTTCTGGTTGACTTCTTTTTCTACCCTTTGGGTCGAAGGGGTTGTTGGTTAGTTGGATTGTCGACTCCGGGAACCGATCATTTGGAAGTTGGCTAAGTGAGGCCTCTTCAGGATTTGATGATGCCACTCCTTCTGGGAATCGTATCATCAACCCTGAAAGTCTGTGACGCCGACGACCGCATAGGATGCCATACCATTGTCAGTTACTAGGACACCTACCTGTGAGAGGGTTTGGGGCTATGCAGGTAACTAGACCTTCAGATACCGGTTTGTTTCTTGATCTGAGATCCCGGGTATTTATGGACAGTTGAGAGGTCTACCAGAGACCAGTTGGAGTTATGATATGGGGTCTGTCAGAGACCAGTCAGAGTTATGTTATGGGGTCTATCAGAGACCAGTGTTGGAGCTTTATATTGGGTCTGTCCAAGACCAGGGTTTGAGGAATTCTGGAGGGTCTATCTGAGACTTTTGATGTGGTTCAGGCTTCTCAGCCATGGCATTTGGTCCCTGTTGCATCTATTTGCATTGCATTGCTCGCATAACCATTATCATGTGCATTTCATTAACGTGTGTCTGTGCTGCAGGTGCATTTGCATATTCCCTGATTCTAGTGCCCGGACTTCTGCTTATTGATCATGGTTGGTTTGAGAAAGACAGTTGCGTACAAGTTACCTACACCGGACATTACTCCCCTACTTGGTCTGATGTCCCTTGCTGATGAGGAGGTTAGGAGAAGTTTCAGGATGAGTCATGGAAGATTATTGAGACTGGTCTGCAAGCCAACTGCTGTTGTGATGAATGGGTTGTACACCTTGATGCAATTCTATGACCCTGCATTGAGATGTTTCACGTTTGCTGACTTTATTTTGGGGCCTACCATGGAAGAATACGCAGAGTTTATCGAGCTGCCGGTACAAAATAAGGTTCCTTTCATCCATCGTGACGATAAGCCCAAGCTGGAGGACTTAGCTAAGGCCTTGCACATGAACGCTTCTGAACTATTAGTGACTTCTTGGCTTGGGGTTCCAGGTTTCTCCCTCGATTTTCTGGTTGGCAAAGCTCAAGAGTACGCCAAGAGTGGGTGCTGGATAGTCTTTAATGCTATCTTGGCTATATGCATCTACGGAATAGTGCTGTTTCCCAACTTACCCAATTTTGTGGACTTGGACGCTTTTCATCTGTTTGCTGCTGGCAACCCGGTACCCACTTTGATTGGAGATCTCTATCATTCATTGCACTACAAAAATGAAAACAGAAGAGGAAAGACTGTTTACTGTTGTGCGCCGCTGTTGAACATGTGGTTTAAGAGCCATCTCCCCCTGAAGGGACCTTTTGTAGATAGTGCAACTACAGCTGATTGGCCAGAGCGCCTGATGAGACTATCTTCTGAAGACATTGAGTGGTTTGACCGAGACTTGTTGGGGTCTGAGCTTATTTTCAGTTGTTCGGGGTATCCTAATGTTCCTTTGATAGGAAGAAAAGGGTGCATCAATTACAATCCGTCTCTGTTTGTTCGCCAGTTTGGATACGCGTTGAAGAACCCACCTAAGGAGGAAGAAGTACAGGAATCTCTGTACTTCACCAGTGATTTGAATGGAGAGTTACTAGCTAAGCTCCAGCACGCATGGATGCGTATCAACAGAAGAGGGAAACCACTGTTGGGGAAGAATGATTGTCAGGCTTATGTACCATACAAAGTTTGGATCCAAGAGAGAGCAAGACAGTTGCTGATGCCATTTCTAGCTGCACCAGTCCCTGTTCATATTCCGGTGGAAGAACCAACCACTGTTACTATGGAGGTCTACGAGCGAGTTGTAAAAGAAAAAGAAGCCTTGATGAAGATCAATGAAGGGTTAGAAAAGGAACTGGCTCAGATGCGTAGTGAGAAGAACAAGGCTGTGCATTCTTTCCAACAGCAGATCGAGTTAGTAAATAGGCTAGGTGCTGAATTGACTGAAGAGAAAAAGAAACGTGAACGCCTGGGGAAAGAATTCAGAAGCTCTCATGATGTGTTGGAGTCCAAAAAGAAAGCACTCGATGCCGCCCACCGGGAAATCTCTTCTTGTAACAAAACGTGGAATGCTACACTAACCAACAACAAAAAGAGGGAAGACAAATTGAAGCAGCAAATTTCTGAACTCGAAGAACAGTTGAAGGCTAGCACTAAGAAGTATGAAGAGGAGGTAATGGCAAGATATAGTCTCCAGAATGCATTGAACAAGGCCATCGAAGGCAAGAAAGAAGCTGTGTCCCAGAAGCGGAAGCTAGAGGATCGCTTCGGAGAAGGGGCATGGGAGGAATCCGCTGGTGATTTGAGACGTGTTCTCAAGCGAAGAGATCTACTCGTTGAGGGTCTGCTTACCCGACCAAGTCATCCAGAGACTAAGAAGTTACTAGAAGAGTACTAGGCATATGGGAGTATTTGACCGTTTCATGTATTAATGTATATGCTTTATTTGCATAGTGCTGACCATCACCAGGATTGTTGGTTGAGGTCATGCCTTCTTATTGTACATTCATTGATATTGTATTCTGGGCTTAATGGATTTCTCTGCAATATATGAGGTGTTTTCTATGATTCAGCTCCGATCACCGTATTGCTAGTACTGTCACCGCACTGGCACATTCGCACTAGAATCAGGGAATGATATTCCCTAATGCACAGACACATATTGCATTGCATTCACATTCATATTGCATTACAGGTGATTATTGAACTGTATCTCATTTCCTGCACTGTACCAGGTCTTTTAAGGATTGAAAGTCAGCGCCCGCACCGATACTCCACTCGTACCAACTGCCGAAGAATTATGGATCAGATGCAGAATGAAATGCAGGACATGCGTGAGAAGCTGGCGCTATTCATGCAGACAATGGAGACCATTGCGAAAGGCCAGGAGAATTTGCAAGCTTTGGTGCAGCCTTTGTTGGTAAGAAATGCTGGGCACGGAAATGAAGACCATAATTCTGTGCGAGTTGACACTATTCACGGGGATGGTACCCCCACACCGGTAGCTCCACCTGTGGTAAACATACCTGCTGTCAATGTGAACAACGGCGCTGCCGCTGGGAACGGTAATGTTGGAATCGGTAACGAGACTGTCGTCAACAACGTTGGGCTCGGAGATGTCAACCTGGGTGATAATATGGGAGGTAATGGCTTCGGTAATAATGGATTCGGCTTCAATGACCAGGGGTTTGATCATGCTGGGAAGTACGGCTTCAACGCTCAGCGCTTCGGACAGGACGGATTTGGCATGACTAATCAGGGTTATGGCGGATTCGGAAATGGAAATGGCGCTGGGTTAATGGCTTTTGGACCTGCAGGAGTCGCTCTGGGGTATGGTAACAGGGGGCGAGGCCCTGTAATGAATCAGACTAGAGTTGGCCGTAACAACGGGTACGATGGATACGGAACCGGGAACGGTAATTGGCTAGAAGATCAGCAAGAGGATGCTTTCTCCGGTGGAGTTTTCGAAGGTCCTATGGATGACTCTTAGAGAATCAAGATGCTCGAGGAGCAGATGAAGGGGGTCGTGAATCAAAGCGCTGTTGGCTTAGATATGACCACAATGGGTCTGGTGCCTGGCCTGAGGGTACCAATAAAATTCAAAGCTCCTACATTCGACAAGTATAAGGGGGATACCTGTCCAAAGGTGCACGTGCGATCATACTACAGAAGGATGTCAGCGTATTCAAACGATGAGAGGATGCTGATGCATTTCTTTCAAGATAGCTTGTCTGGTCCTTCCCTTGAATGGTATATGGGGCTGGAGCTAACACAGATAAAGACATGGAAGCAGCTGGCTGAAGCGTTTGTGGCTCACTATAAGTACAACAGTGACTTGGCACCCAACCGGGTCCAATTGCAGGGGTTGTCCCAGAAGAAGGGCGAGAGCTTCAAAGAGTATGCGCAGAGATGGCGCGACATGGCTGCTCGAGTTCATCCTCCTTTAGAGGACAAAGAAATGAATGATATGTTCATAGGAACATTTAGCGGTATGTTTTATGACAAGTTGTTTCATACTTCTTTGGGCAGTTTCTCAGACTTAATCCTGATGGGAGAGAAGATTGAAAGCAACATTAAACAGGGAAGATTCCAAGCTGAGGAATCCACTTCAGCTGGCAGTAACAGAAGGGCTTTCGGTGGGCGCCGTCAAGGTGATGCAAGTGCAGTGTTTGGGGGCCGAGGCCGAGGCCGGGGCAGAGGTCGAAACCAGTACAATCAGCCGCAGCAGGTGGCAAGTGTTACCATTCCATTTCAGCAACAACCAATACAACAACAGCAACGGCAGCCACAACAGGGGGTACATCTTGCCCAGCGCAGAATCCAGGGGGGCAAACCAAGGAGGGTGTTTGAAATGCCTCCTTCAACGTATGCAGAATTGCTACAGACGTTACTGGGTTTGAACTTGGTGGAAAAGAGAACTATGGCGCCAGTAACGGGCACTCCTCCGTACGGCTTTGAGGCAAGCAAGCACTGTGAATTCCACTCCGGGGCTCCTGGCCACGATATAGAGGGTTGCCACGCGTTCAAGCATGTGGTGCAGGATCTATTGGATAGTAAGGGTATCAATTTTGGACAGGCGGGTCCGAACATAGTACAAAAGCCCATGCCCAACCATGGGGCAAATGCTATTTTAACTGAGGAGGGTTTGAACTTGATTATGAATGTTGACGACCTCAAGACGCCGTTGTGCGAGATAAAGAGCAGGTTATTGCAAAGAGGTGTGTATCCAGGCTGCGACGAGTATTGTTTAGAGTGTTGGACCCAAGCTGGGGGTTGTGATGAATTGAAGAAGGGTATTCAGACCTTGATAGATGGAGGCACATTGCAATTCGACAGAACGGCAGTTGAGGAACCTGCAGAGGTATTAGCAGACAAGCAAAGTGATGTAGCTACTGTGACGATTCCCCGAAAAACAATAACTATAACGGCGCCAGCCAGGCGACCGCCGATCACTATCACCAAGGCGGGACCAATCCCTTATGAGAGCACTAAGGCAGTCCCCTGGACCTATGGGTTGGAAGTGTACTGTGATGGGGTGAAAATTGATGTTAGTAAGCAGCCAGTTGAGGTTGTAGACAACGTCGTCGGTACCGGAGGGATGACAAGAAGTGGGAGAATCTTCATATCGCCTGAGGTAGAGGCTGAACGACTGGCGAAAGGAAAAGGAAAGATGAATGAGAATGTCCCGGTGCAGAGGAACAAAAAAGAAACATCGTTGAAGGATGTGGAAGAGTTCATGCGCCTTATTCGTAAGAGTGATTATAAGATTGTTGAGCACCTTCAACAGACGCTGTCAAAGATATCCATACTGTCGTTGCTATTGTGTTCCGAAGCTCACAGAAATGCATTGTTGAAAGTCCTGGATACGTCCTTCGTACCCCAAGATGTTTCCGTGAATCAGTTGGAGGGGTGTTGGCACATGTGAACGCAGGCCATAGCCTGGGATTTACAGACTTTGATTTGACCCCGAAAGGGAGAGAGCATAACATGGCGTTGCACGTCTCAGTTGAGTGTAGGGGCTCAGTCATGTCTCATGTGCTGGTAGATACCGGATCATCCTTAAATGTGCTGCCAAAGAAAGCGATGATGAAACTGGACGTCAGAGGAATCCTGTGTACGCCTAGTGACTTGGTGGTCAGGGCATTTGATGGTACATGAAGAACAGTCTTTGGATCCATAACATTACCTCTACAGGTGGGGCCGGAGGTTTTCGCAACTGAATTTTATATTATGGACATCCAGCCAGCATACAGCTGCCTTCTCGGACGACCCTGGATCCATGGTGCTGGGGCAGTCACATCTACCTTGCATCAAAAGCTGAAATACATGGTAGGGGACAGTGTGGTCACAGTCTGTGGAGAAAAAGATATATTGGTTAGCCATCTGTCATCATTCAAGTATGTAGAAGTCGACAGCGAGATTCATGAAACACCCTGTCAAGCCTTTGAAGGGTTGCGCATCAAAGACAAAGGTCTCGGGCCGAGTAAAGCGTCAGAGGTAGCCGTCTCGTCATACAAGGAGGCTCAGGCTCTAGTAAAGACAGGTGAGACAAAGGGCTGGGGCAAGGTGCTGGATATTCCCGTGAAGATGGACCGATTTGGGCTGGGATATCAACCGTCGTCATCAACGCCTGCTGCAGGGGCACCCCGTTTCAAAGGACCGATAACCATCACAGCTAGTGGAGTGTGTCACGAGGCCATCAACGCTGTTTCAGATTCCGAAGAAGGAGACAGCGACTGCGACATGGACGCCTGGATTCAGCCGAGCGTGCCAGGACAAGGATTATGCAATTGGTCTATTCAGGAGATTGTTCCTGTGACTCACAAACAGTAATACTTTGTTTTCTTAATTGTTGAACAATCCGGTGTCTTACCCGGGGCATCGTGATTTTGCTTAGGGTTGTGCTGTTATGTACATTGCGTTGTTTAATCATTAAATAAAAGGCGTTTTTTCATGTACAAATATTGCGATCTCTGTTTTTTCCTGTTTTGTGTTTTACAATAAAATGGCAACGTGGTTATTCGCTTTATACGCATTTTGAAGCATTTAACCATTCCTTTTGCAGGATAACATTTTCAGATGACATCATTGAACCACCTATGACTCGTCTCGACTTTGGGTACCCGGTATTTCAGGCCGAAGAAGAGATTGTTGAAGATGGCGACGTTCCAGAAGAATTGTCTTGGTTGGTGAAGCAAGAAGAACGAGTCATTCTGCCTCATGAGGAGGTCATTGAAATTATTAACCTGGGGTCGGAAGGGGTTGAAAAGAACATCCGTATAGGAGCCGCGCTGCAGAGCGACGTCAAGCGAAGACTGGTTGAAATGCTCAGAGAGTATAGTGATGTGTTCGCTTGGTCGTATGAAGACATGCCTGGGCTTGATACAGATATGGTTGTGCACCGCCTGCCGTTAAAAGAAGAATGCCCGCCGGTCAAGCAGAAGCTTCGCAGAACTAGACCTGATATGGCAGTGAAAATTAAGGAGGAGGTTCAAAAGCAGTGGGATGCCGGTTTCCTAGTTGTTACAAAATATCCCTCATGGGTCGTTAATATTGTACCAGTGCCAAAGAAAGACGGTAAAGTAAGAATGTGCGTAGATTACCGTGATTTGAACAAAGCGAGCCCGAAAGATGATTTTCCGCTTCCTCACATCGATGTGCTGGTTGACAACACTGCTCAATTCTCCGTATTCTCCTTCATGGATGGCTTCTCGGGCTATAATCAGATTAAAATGGCGCCAGAAGACATGGAGAAGACTACTTTTATAACACCTTGGGGAACATTTTGTTACAAAGTGATGCCCTTCGGACTAAAGAATGCTGGGGCAACGTATCAGCGTGCAATGACAACTCTTTTTCATGATATGATGCATAAGGAGATCGAGGTTTATGTCGATGATATGATCTCCAAATCCTAGACGGAGGAAGAGCATTTGGTGAATCTGCTGAAGTTATTCAAAAGGCTTAGGAAGTTCAGGTTGAGACTGAACCCTAACAAGTGCACCTTTGGGGTGAGATCGGGTAAACTGCTGGGGTTTATCGTGAGCGAAAGAGGAATAGAGGTTGATCCTGCAAAAATAAAAGCGATACAAGAGATGCCGACGCCTAAAACAGAAAAAGAGGTGCGCGGGTTTTTAGGGAGGTTGAACTACATCGCTCGGTTCATATCTCACCTGACAGCCACGTGTGAGCCGTTATTCAAGCTGTTGAAAAAAGACCAGGTTGTAACATGGAACAAAAATTGTCAAAAGGCGTTCGATAAAATAAAGCAGTATTTGCAGGAGCCTCCTGTTTTGATACCCCCAGTGGCAGGGAGACCCTTGATTATGTATTTGACAGTTCTTGAGGGAAGTATGGGTTGTGTTCTCGGTCAACACGACGAGACAGGAAGAAAAGAGCATGCAATATACTACTTGAGTAAGAAGTTTACGGAATGTGAATCTCGATATTCAATGCTCGAAAAAACTTGTTGCGCGCTAGCCTGGGCCGCCAAGCGTTTGAGGCAATACATGTTGAATCATACAACCATGCTCATCTCGAAGATGGATCCTATCAAATATGTATTCGAAAAGCAGGCATTATCGGGGAGAATTGCCCGTTGGCAGATGGTTTTGACCGAATATGACATCCAGTATGTCTCGCAGAAGGCTATAAAGGGGAGTGTATTGTCTGAGTACTTGGCAGAGCAGCCTATTGAGGACTACCAATCGATGAGGTTTGATTTTCCTGACGAGGATATCATGTACCTAAAGATGAAAGATTGTGAAGAGCCGTTGTCAGACGAAGGACCAGAATTGGGCTCCAAATGGAAGTTGATCTTTGACGGAGCTGTAAACGCCTACGGTAGCGGAATAGGGGCAATCATCACTTCTCCACACGGGTCGCACATCCCGTTTACCGCTCGATTGACCTTTCCAATTACCAATAATGAAGCCGAATACGAAGCTTGTATCATGGGGCTTGAAGAAGCCATTGATTTGCGAATCAAAAATCTGGATGTATACGGAGACTCAGCTCTGGTGGTGAATCAAATAAAAGGAGAATGGGAGACACGTCAGCCCAATTTGATACCGTACATGAATTACGCGAGGAGATTGTTGCCTTTCTTAGACAAAGTTGAATTGCATCATGTACCGCGAGCAGAGAATCAGATGGCTGACGCCCTGGCCACTTTGTCTTCCATGTACAAAGTCAACTTCTGGAATGAGGCTCCCCGAATTGTTTTCTCTCGGCTTGACAGACCTGCCTTCGTGTTTGCCATTGACGAAGCATCTGATGATAAACCGTGGTATTCTGATATCCTTAATTTCCTGAAAAATAAAGAGTATCCGGCTGGGGCATCCAGTCACGATCAGAAGACTCTCAGGAGATTGGCGGGTAATTTCTATCTGAATCCGGATGGTGTCCTATACAGAAGAAATCACGACTTGGTACTACTACGTTGTGTAGACGAAAAAGAGGCGAGGCTGCTCATGGAGGAAATACATGAGGGTACGTTTGGTACGCATGCTGGTGGGCATGCTATGATGAGGAAGCTGCTGCGGGCAGGTTATTATTGGCTAACTATGGAAACTGATTATTTCAAGTTTGCGAGGAAGTGTCATAAGTGCCAAATCTATGCAGATAAGATCCATGTGCCTCCGAGTCCTCTGAATGTGATGTCATCGCCATGGCCATTCTCGATGTGGGGAATCGATATGATTGGAAAGATCGAGCCGACAGCTTCTAATGGACACCGGTTCATTCTAGTAACAATCGATTATTTCACCAAGTGGGTGGAAACGGCATCTTATGCAAATGTGACTAAGCAGGTGGTAGCCAGATTCATCAAGAGAGATATCATTTGCAGATATGGAATCCCCGAGCGGATAATCACCGACAACGGTTCAAACCTGAATAACAAAATGATGAAGGAGCTGTGTCAGAGTTTTAAGATCGAGCATCACAACTCTTCCCCTTATCGACCCAAGATGAATGGCGTTGTTGAAGCGGCCAATAAGAATATAAAGAAGATTGTTCAGAAGATGGTGGTGACCTATAAGGATTGGCACGAGATGCTACCTTTTGCTTTGCACGGTTATCGTACGACGGTACGCACATCAACCGGGGCAACCCCGTTCTCGTTGGTATATGGAATGGAAGCAGTGTTACCACTGGAAGTTGAGATTCCTTCGCTGAGAGTATTACGAGATGTCCAACTAGACGAGGCAGAATGGGTGAAAGACAGGTTGAACCAGCTAAGTTTAATGGATGAGAAGAGGCTAGCTTCTCTAGCATACGGTCGTTTGTACCAGAGCCGAATGAAGAAAGCATATGATAAGAAGATACATCCTCGGAGCTTTCAGACGGGCGACCTTGTGCTGAAAAGGATTCTCCCGCCACAGGCAGATCACAGGGGCAAGTGGACCCCCAACTACGAAGGGCCATACGTTGTCAGAAAAGTCTTTTCAGGAGGAGCTTTGTTGTTGTCCACCATGGACGGTGAAGACTTTACGTCGCCTGTGAATTCGGACGCAGTTAAAAAATACTTTGCTTGAAATTGACCCGCTGGACAGAAAAAGGAGAGTCCAGGCAAAAATGGGGCATCCTGGCGAACCAAAAACAGAATGAAAGGTTCGGGCAAAAGTTAGGGATAAAATTGAAAAAATGTACACCCGCGAAGTTGAAAACCTACACTGGGCGGCTTCGGCAAAAAAGGGTATCCCGGTGAACTGAAAACCCGTAAAGGGCGGTTCACGCAAAAGTTAGGGATTTGAAAAGCAAATGACTGCGGTCCGAATTTGATACTGCAGTGAGCATTGGTGCGGGAGGATGTACCTGAGGGGTTAATTATCAGATACAATCTCTTCGGAAGTGTGAATACCGGGAAAGCACTAGAGTCAGGCGAGTCATAGGAGGATCAGTTCATGATGTTCGTCTGCATCCCGTTGCCGACATGTGCGCAAATTTGATTTTATGCTTCTTGTGCATACTTGTATATTTGTTGTGCGTAGCTTCCTCTTTTCAGGAGTTACATCCCGTGTACAAAACTCCGCCCATTTAGGGGCCCAATCAATAAAACATGTTATTCAGTATTTGGTGCTGTTTCTTTACTGTTTATACATGACAAACGCCTAGGTTTAATAGAACTAGCAAGTGTATAACGTCGTTGGCCCTTGCCAATAATTGCTAAAACTTGGAATTAACTGAAAATAATGTCACTAACACCAACCTGAATAGATTTGGTTGCATAGACTTGTCTTGTCTTGTCTGTGTTGTTGCAGGGTTCGTAGCCGCCTGAAGTGGACGATCGAAAGATTGCAGTACTGACCAGAAGCTCGTAACGGAAAGACTCGATCCCCCATGCAGGTCGCGCTTCTGAGATAACAGTGTTCCTTACTAAATAAGGATCAAATTCCCCAGCTAGTCGCAGCTTATCCGAAGGACATTCTCCAGCAGGGTCGTCCACCCTCAGCAGAATTGGCGATTCCGAGATCAAAGGCAGTATTCAGACAGTGTGGTGTCCCCCAGAAGGATTCCCCCATCTCAAGCAGAATGGTTTAGCCTAAGAAGATTAGCATTTCCAACTTGTGAGCTGTACTTAGACAGTTTACCCTTCCTAGTAGGGTCGTTTACTCTCCCCCAGTGGAGTCAGTTGATTTTCCCCAAGAGAATCGTTTCGTCCCCGTTGGAGTTCTCTTTCCAGCAAGTGTTTTTCCTCCCAGTGGAAATCAAAGGTTAAAGCTATTCCCGACAGAGTTGGTTGTGTGTCCTGGCATTTATTTTGTCGAAATACCGTGTGATACCCGTTCACTCCCCCAGCAAGAAGTCCAATCATGATTGGCGCATTCAGTTATTCCTCAGTGAAGCGGGCTTCACCCTTCCAGCATTTATTTTGCTGGAATAATTCTGTAACACCTGGTCATCCCCAAAGGAGTCGGCATTACTTTTAGCATTTATTTAGCTAAAGCGGTTTTCTGTATCCCAGCAGTTCGAATCTGCATCTGCATTGGCATGTAGTGTCATATTTGCATCCACCAAATAAAAAACGCGTAGCATTTCCATGTCGAATGGAGCATTACGCCATTGTCAAACATATGCATTCTGAAACATAAGCCAGGTTGGTTAACCCTTTTGTTCTCAAGTGTTGTTTCCCTTACAGGTGGAGGGAGCTCTTGCTCAAATTAATTACCAAACATTTAGGATCTCGGCGTGAGATGTGTAATGATAATGTCAGTTGTGGCATTATTCCCCACAGAGTTGCTTGTTTAAAGTTTCTCTTACCCCTCCAGCGGAGTATTTCTTCAAGGTCGTTGTTATAACAATATCAAAAGATTTCCTGAATCGACTTTTGGAGGTTGTCTGGCAGTGTGGATTCAGAAAATCCCCAGTAGAGTCCTTCTCAGATTTGCTGCCATGTCAGCACTGAAAATTGGAAGACTAGACTCATATTGTGTTACCCATATGATTGATAGAGCTAGCTGCTGCAAAGATAGGCAGAAAAGCTGTATCAGAGTTATTTTCCCGTAGTGGTGACGAAGTTATTTCCCGTAGTGGTGACGGAGTTATTTTCCCGTAGTGGTGACGGAGTTATTTCCCGTAGTGGTGACGGAGTTATTTCCCGTAGTGGTGACGGAGTTATTTCCCGTAGTGGTGACGGAGTTATTTTCCCGCAGTGGTGGCGGAGTTATTTCCCGTAGTGGTGACGGAGTTATTTTCCCGCAGTGGTGGCGGAGTTATTTCCTGTAGTGGTGACGGAGTTATTTTCCCGCAGTGGTGGCGGAGTTATTTCCCGTAGTGGTGACGGAGTTATTTTCCCGTAGTGGTGACGGAGTTATCTTCCCGTAGTGGTGACGGAGTTATTTCCCGTAGTGGTGACAGAGTTATTTTCCCGCAGTGGTGGCGGAGTTATTTTCCCATAGTGGTGACAGAGTTATCTTCCCGTAGTGGTGACGGAGTTATTTCCCGTAGTGGTGACGAAGTTATTTTCCCGCAGTGGTGGCGGAGTTATTTACTGTAGTGGTGACGGAGTTATTTTCCCGCAGTGGTGACAGAGTTATTTCCCGTAGTGGTGACGGAGTTATTTTCCCGCAGTGGTGGCGGAGTTATTTCCCGTAGTGGTGACGGAGTTATTTTCCCGCAGTGGTGGCGGAGTTATTTCCCGTAGTGGTGACGGAGTTATTTTCCCGTAGTGGTGACGGAGTTATCTTCCCGTAGTGGTGACGGAGTTATTTCCCGTAGTGGTGACGGAGTTATTTTCCCGCAGTGGTGGCGGAGTTATTTCCCGTAGTGGTGACGGAGTTATTTTCCCGTAGTGGTGACAGAGTTATTTTCCCGTAGTGGTGACGGAGTTATTTCTCGCAGTGGTGGCAGAGTCATTTCCTGTAGTAATGATAAAGTAGTACCCGTAGCGATGGCGGTGTTGTTATTTTTTTCAGATTATCTTCCCGCAGTGGTGGAGGAGTGATGACGGTGTTATTTTTCTGTAATGGTGACAGAGTGACTTTCCTGTATCGTTGGCAGGGTCATGTTGTGTTGACAGAAGTACTTCCCCAGTGAAGTCGTCCAGGTTATTCAAGTATTGACAAGATAATGTTGAAATCAGATTTGTAGATAATGTTCCCCAAACAGTCGTGCAGTTCATTTCTGTGGTTGGCAAATTTCCGGGTTCTTAGTATTCAACTGTCTCGTAACTCGACCGTTTGAAGGTCGTTCGCGCTTCACCCAGTCGGGTCCAAGTCGCTTGAATAGGGGCAGCTGTTGCACCCTAAAATTTGCTCAACCTACTTCACTTGGTTTATGTTTCAATTGCATTAGCATTTGCATATAAAGTCATGTACATTGTCTAATCATTTGCATAGCATAGCATAGCAAGTCATCCAACAAGGGACCAAGTACTATTCTTATCTCTATGAGCATTAAGAGGTTCTTATTCAAATTCGAGCCTATCCAAGTCATCAGAAAGAAATTGAAATCTAAGAAGTCAGTGGATCAAGCAGTGGATCTCTCTCCTATCTTGAGTGTATTTGAAGATCATCAAAGAAGTTGTGAGATGTGAATGGAGCATGGAGGGTATATAGACATCATGTAGGGCCTAGAGGGTCATTTTGAAAGTGATACAAGTCATTGATGTGATTACAAGAGCTACAGTTGAAGACAGTCAACTAGGGTTTCATCTGGGTCAACCCTGGGTCAACCCTAGGTCAAATGCTTGATTGAAAGGCATCAAGGTCTATTTGAAAGATGTGGGGTTCATCATTTGACATGTAGATATGGATGTGGTGTTGTGACAAGGAGAAATCAAGAGGAATCAAGAAGAAGAGGAGTTTTTAAATTAGGGTTTCTGTGTAAAATCCCCTGATTTAGGTCAAACTTCCAAGCAAGATAATTCAAAATGCAAGCTTCAAATGGATCCTTGGCCAACATGAAACTTGTAGAGGATCTCAAGACTTTTAATTTGAGTGGTGGAAGACATCAAGGAGATTTATAGAACTCAAGTTATGGTCCTTGCAAGTTATAGGTCATCAAAGGCATCTGAAATTTTGTCTGTGAAGGTTACTTGTCTTCCAAGCAACGTTTACCCCTCAAGGAGCTTTCAAATGGATTTCTGGCCAACATAAAAGTTGTTCCGCATGATCTTAGCTTTCTATAAAGGTATGGTATGCCTTAATCTGATTTGTGGAACTCTACTTATGACTTTGGCAAGCAAAGGGTATTTTGGTCATTTGGAAATTACAGGTCATTTCAAGCATATGCCTAAAACTCATACAAGGAAGCTTCAAATGAAAAACTTCACAACATCAAAGTTGTTCCAAATGATGTTTTGAGTCTAGAAAAGTGGTCATGGAGGTTTGAAAATGGGTGTAGCTCATATTTGCAAAAATGACCAAATTAAGGCATGATTTAAGTCATTAAATAGCCATTTTTTGGGAATTTTTCATAACATGTCCAAATGGGATGAAATTATAGGTCATTTTGATTGTAAATGATGTTTTGAGACCATTGGCAATAGTGTATTTTTGAGTTTAGTTCAAAATTGGAGAGTTATCATGGCTTGCTTATGATTAAAGTAACATATGCCAAATCACAAGGGATTTGTGTACAAGGAACTTCCAGCAATTTCTAGATGATTCCATGGGCATCTATATAAACCCTAGAGCTCATCCAATGCAGGGTTGCACTTCATTTTTGATCCAAAACACATAGTTTCATTCTCTCTTGCATTTTTGCAAATTCATTCAAACTCTCCCAATTCTTCATCATTCTTCAAAGTTCTTGATCCTACCATACTCCATGATCATCATTGATCACATCCCTAGCAAGATCTGACGGTATTGAAGTCATAATCGTGTGCTGCAAGTTCATCATCCAATTTGCAAGAAGAGTTGGTTACAAGAATCCAAAGCATTTGAGCAAGAACAAGTGCATACAGAACCAAGATCCATAGCCATTGATCAAGTCCAGAGCATTGTTAGCTGTAAATCCAAGAATTCATCCATCTGTTTTCAGTTTTCTACCAGGTTAGTGATATCTTCGAATTAGCTTGATTTAGTTAGCATGATGTAGATTGGTTAGGATAAGAATGATCTAGGTGGTTAGATGAGCATTTCTGGAGATTTTGATTGAATTTGGTGAAGTTTGACATTGGAGCACACCAACTGTTTGGACTTAGAACTCTCTTAATATTGAGTGTTAGCATTAGTTCTTTGGCTTATGGTAATCAGTGATGTTTGGTGGTTATTTTGATGTCAAGAAACTGGAAAAACAAGAAGTTGAAAGTTGGAGTATCCATGGAGGTAGAGCTATCGGGTTTGGCATTTTAGGGCGTTGTAGTAGAAACTAATGATGTAGTTCTGTTCAGCTTGAGAATTGGAGCAACTTTGCTCTTTACAGAAGTGGATTTAGTTGAGAGATGAAGGAGAACAAGGCAATGGAAGGTAGCTTCGAAGAGCTTCGTGCATGGAAGTTGCTTCACAAACCCTAGTACACCCAAGGTTGAAGATGATACATGGTGCGTTGGATCCCAGCAAGGTTGTTGACTTAGACTCAGATCGCACGGCCAGGGTTTAAACAAGAAACGAGAGGGAAATTCTGAGTCCAAAACTCAGCATTTCATTTAATCCCTCCTATGGGCTTAATGATCATTCATTTTCGCACCCCACCTTCACCAGGCCCAACGCTTTGAACTACTTTTTGCTACTATTTGCACCGTCATTCTTATTTTTTATTCTTGATTTACTGATTGTTTTTTGTTTTAAGTCTGGGCTTAATGGCTTTTACTACGCGCACCCCAGGTTTTGGGCCCATGGAGCATCTGAACTGGGCGCCCTTGCTGCTTGCACCCCCTGGCTTCTATTTCATTTTTATTTTAATTCATTTTGTTTTGCAATTTTATAAAATCCATAATAAATCAAAAAATAAGAATTTTGACATGAGATTTTTTGCAATAGTTTAGAATTGACTTGAAGAAAATTAAAATGATTAAAAAATAATAGTTTAGCTATTTTTTCTATTTTTGCTTATATTTTACATTTTAATTGATTTTAAATGCTTTTAGTTTGTATATAGTATATGTAGAATTTCTTTTAGGTATTTCTCATAATCTTTTTAGGCCAATTTTTTTAGTATAACTAGATACATATATTAGGTGCCCCCTTGATTTTTATACCAATTTTTTAGGATTTATTTTAGGTAGTTTAGTTAGAAAACATTAGGCTAATCATTTAGGGTTGTGAATATAACATAAGTTTAACAAAACAAGTTTCTTTTTGGGTTTTCTCTAGGACAAATTAAGAGGGGACTATAGGGGTATTATGGGTAAGTGATAGATCCCTTAGAAAGTGTTAGACTTCCCCTATTCTACTAATACTACTAGTATATTTCCTGTATTTGATTGATTGTGTGGTGTGCCCTCTCTAGGGTTATTATTTGACTGTGTGGGGTATTGGGCCTGCTTGGGGCTTGGGTTTGAGCTGAAGACTTTGCTGATGAAGCCCATTGAAGACTAAAAGAATGAAGACCAATTTCCAGAGTTGATGAGGAGTATATCTTGCTGGCAGCTGTTGAAGGTTATAGGGTCTAGGAGCTAGGTAGAGCTCTAGAATAGCAACTTGATTCACAAACATGGAAGGTCTTGTTTGCCTCCATTCTTTCTCTATGATTCAAAGTCTCTTTTAAATACCCACCTCCTTCCTTTGGAAGGATTAGTGAATGTATTTAAAAGATAGAACTTTTGAGAGAAAACTGTCTGTATCATGTTAACAGTCAGTCAGCCACCCTTGGTACGCAACTGACTGCTTAACATCCAATCCATCTTATTGATTGCTGCTCATCTTGGAGAGTGAGACTTGAAGGAAAGCCCTGAAGATTGAAGATAGAGACCTTGCTTGAAGACAGATGTTGATGAAGATTGCTTTTGCTGTTTTCTTTTGCTGTTTATAATTCTTGATGTATTGTTTGGATTTCTCTGATTGTATTGCTTGCTGATTAACCTGTTAGGTTGAAAGCGAATTTTGTTCGCTTTTGCCTGTTGTTTTCTAGGTTCGAGGTTGAGTGGGACTCCCTTGCCTCGCTTGTATTGCTGCATCCATGCATTTTACTGCTTTATTGTATATATGCTATTGTTTCTGTTTCCGTTTATCCCTTAGGATCTCTGTTTCTCTCTGCGCAAGAGAGGAGCATGATAGACATTAGGTCTTAACCCATGCATGATAACATTAGGTTAGTTTGATTCCCTTTTCAACCATAGGTTAGAGTTATGTCTCTTCTTTCTCAAAATAAACAGAAAAACACAATAAGATTTCAAACACAATAAAAGACACTTCTTTCGTAAAAGAATGTGAACTCATCAAAACGTCATTTTTGTCCGCCTGGACTAGTAATCAGAAAAACCCTTTTTTTCAGAAGGAGATAAAAGCAATCAAGACAGACTTGTATCGTACGTGGCCCGAACTACGTTTGCTCTGATCTTTCATGTTGTATGAAAGTACGTAGGCATAGGATGCGATATCCTAGCGAGCAACCTTCCCCTCCTTTCCAGTAGGTAGGCGAACTACGTTGACTCTGATTTCTCGTTCCAGACGGGAATACGTAGGCATAAAGTGCGATACTTTGCCGAGTCATTTTATTTTCTTTTAACCCCAGACCTGTAGAATAGATAGAATAACAATCCGTACCAGAAAGCAAGCGTGGATCCCGTCGAGTACGACGGACGTAAGGGGTGCTAATACCTTCCCCTTGCGTAACCGACTCCCGAATCCAGGATTTGGTTGCGATGACCATTCCTTTCCCGTCTTTGCGGTAGGTTTACTTCGAGCGTTTCCTTTCCCTCCTTTGGGATAAATAACGCACGGTGGCGACTCTTCTGTTCAGCCGGCGCCGATTTTCGCAGTAGCGACACATTGCCCTAGTCAAAACTAGCTATCAAACTAGCATTATCACTCACTATATCACACGTTCTTGCTCATCCAAGAAATGGCATCCATAACTGAAACTCCACCAAATGACCCTAAACTCTTCAGGATTGATCACCTATTAGTCTCTAACAATTCTAAACTAATAACTTAACCTAACCATGCCTAAATGATGAGGTGGAAGAGATTTTGCAAACCTGGCTTCTTGGTATGGCAGATGTAGTGGATCTTCAATTCAAGGCTTGAAACTCTTCAAGAATGATCCTTGGATGATGAATCTTCTACTGTTTGCAAAAATTCTGAGGGAGAGAGCTTGTACTTCAAGATTCGATGATAATTGCTTCTTTGCAAATCCAATGTGAACACCTTCAATCCTTCATCAATGGAGCTTCAATTCAGCATGCACACACTCAGAAGGATCTATGGAAAAGGTTTGTGAAGAAAAAAAGGATGGGAATGAAGAAGAATGAAGAGATTGAATGTGACTTGCAATGGAGGAATTTGGATCTCACTCTCTCTTTCATGCACCAATTCTCACCAACCTTGCATCTGAGCAAGTTGCATTCATCTTATAGAGTGGCTTAGAATCATCTAGAACCCCCTAGAACAATCCAATGATAAATTGAACTTTTCATGTCATGGTATTTTGATTTCTCATTCTCCTTACATGGTATCTCATGTCTTGCATCTCATAACTACCAATTCTGACTTGAATTTATCCCCACATGAGATTTAGGGTAAGTTACAATGCTTAACTACCTTGCTTGTTGAGTTCTTTTGAGTTTTGCTATGGTACCTTAATATGCAAGTAATCCAATTACAAAGCAGCCCTATGATCCAAGCCTCAAATCAAAATTGTGGCTGAACCATTGTTCTTAGAATGTCATTTGGAGTAAAAATTACCTATTATATGACATGGTTTGGACTTATAACTTGGGATTTCCATTTTTCAATTTCACTTTAATTAACTTATGCCTCATTTTTAGGCCATTTTTATCACTTTTTGATATGAGCCTTTTCAACATCTCATGACCTCCCTACTAGCCTTAAAACATCATTCTAAGCAAGTTTTATGTTGAAGATTTTTCCATTTGAAGCTTGGAAGTAGGAGATATGGCCTTATGCTTGAAATGACCTATAACTTCCAAATGACCAAAATGCCCTTGGCTTGTCAAAGCCATAAGTTGAGTTCTACAAATCCTATCAAGGACTTCTAGTACTCTCTAGAAAGCTAAGAAGATGCTATTCAACATTAATGTTTACCAAGAATCCATAGGAATCATCTTACTAGGGCAAAAGTTGTCTGCAAGTTGGGTGACTTTCAAGGACCCAGATTCACATACCTCAGATGACCTGTAATTTGTCAAAGTCATAACTTGAGCTCTACAAATCCTATCAAGGACTTCTACCACTCAAATTAAAGCTAAGAACAAGCTCTACAACATTCATGTTATGGGGAAGATGAGATGACAATCACATCTTGAGCTAAACTGCCTTGAAGATAGGGATCAAACTAGGGGATTTTACACTGTCAATCCTTAGAAACCCTAGCTTAAAACTTCTCAAACTCCTCAATCATGATGAGTTGGTCTAGGAATCATCCTTATAGCACTTCAATACATCACTCCATGATCACATGGCTCTTAGATTAGGTCTCAACCCTCTCCAAATCATCAGTTGACCTAGGGTCGACCCAGTCAAACCCTAATTCAACCACTCATGGTTGAATCTTCTGAATTCTTGTACAATGACCTCTCTAGGCTTCATGATGGCTTTCAAGACATCTCATAGACTTTCTCAAAGCTTCAAGTTCATCCTCATAGTCCCAGAATCATCTGAGGAGCTCCCACAACTCTCAAGTTATGAGGCACACAACCTTGGTTTCAACCAATCTCTCTGAGGATCTCTTGAGTTCTCTGACAAAGGTATCAACCTTTGAACCTTTGAATAACCCTCTTGGCTAGCTTCAAAGTCTCATATAACTCTTGATGGGTAAATAAATGTTGGTCAAATTTTAGGGTGCAACACCTCTGATACCAACAATACTGATTCACTATCAAGAAAACCAGGTTGTCTGAAGGTCAAGGTTTCCTGCAATAACCCGACCCTGCTCACAGGTATGGACCTAATCACGGACAAGGTTCGGCATCCTATGCGTTTCCCAGCGTCACAGACTTTCACGAAATGATGATACGTTCACCATTTTTGGTTTGTCATCATCACTCCCTGGAGAGGCCTCACTTAGCTGAGTCACAAATGATCGGTCCCCAGAGTCGATAACCCTCAGATCCAACCTCCCGTCGAGCCCTAAGGGCCAGAAGAGAAGTCATAAAAGAGAATCTCGTCTGAGCGTGGATTTCATGTGAACTTGTGCATGCTAAGCATACAGGTCCACCACTAATTTCCACAACTAATGCTAGGTATATGCTCAAGCCTGGGTCTGGCTTATCACTCATCAAAGTCTCCCTCCCACAACAGCACAACAAATAATCATATTATACTGAAAGTAAAGTGCAGGAAAGTAAAGTCCAATAAATAAATGCAAACCCAACAGATAAACATACAAGCGCTAGGATTTACTCGCATAGGGAACGGGAAACGGTCCCAGCATAGGGGATAGGAAGAGTCCCTAGCAGCTATAAATCCCCAGCAGAGTCGACAGTTATCGTTACTGCAAAAAAAGGTGTCGGAAAAGACAGAAGAGTCGCCACCTTTCATTATTTATCCCACAGGAAGGGAAAGGAAACGATCGGAACAAACCTAACGAAATGGAAAAGACAAGGTCATCGCAACCAAGTCTGGGTTCGGGAGTCGGTTACGCAAGGGGAAGGTATTAGCATCCCTCACGTTCGTTGTACTCAATGGGATCCACGCTTGTTGTGTTTATCTGACGAGTTGTTTATCTATCTACCTATCAAGGCTGGCTCAAAGGAAAAAAAAAATGACTAGGCAAAGCATTGCGCTTCGTGCCTACGTATTCTCGTCAGAGAAATCAGAGTCAACGTAGTTCGGTTAACTACGGATGAAGGGGGAAGGTTGCTCGCCAAGACGTCGCGTCTTGTGCCTACATATTCTCATCAGAGAAATCAGAGCGAACGTAGTTCAGGATAAAACGGAACACAGGTTTTGATTCATCTATTTTTACCCGAGTAAAGTTAAACAACAGTTCCAACAGTTAGGGACAATG
This sequence comes from Lathyrus sativus, assembly GCA_963859935.3. NCBI lineage: Eukaryota > Viridiplantae > Streptophyta > Magnoliopsida > Fabales > Fabaceae > Lathyrus > Lathyrus sativus. Next base: position 131,711,966 of record OZ012739.1, read on the forward strand.
CCTGTTTGCGGTAGAACGGAAGTTTAACAGCACTCTTTTCATCAGAAAAGGTTTTCCTTTAATTAAGAGCCCACGGGGCAAAAAGAGGTTTGATATTTATTTTTTTGTCTTTTACGAGAGAAGTGTTTTTTATGAATGTTTGTAATTCATACTGCACTAGAGACTATGACTTAGGAGTGAATTCGCATGTCACCCTAAGGGTGCCAGGCTAAACATCCTGACTGTTGAAGAATAACCCTTCAACAATCATTTCCTAAGTAGCTTAAGGCTCGTAACATATAGTATTCATTAACCTTTATTAATGTGTTTTAATTTGTATGAAGATGAGAAAGGAGGGACTACAGGGGAGACTATCAAGATTCCTACTGTTATCATGCAATATGGCCCTAATGGTTGGGTTTGAAACAGGGAACTCCTAAATGTTATCATGCATGGTTTCAACCTAAAGTCTATCATCACTTCCTTAAACAAGGAAGTGAGAACCCTAAGGGAGCATGTGAAGGGAAACAGAAAACAACTGCTAAAATTATAAAGTAGATAAGAAATAGAAAGTACAAATGTAGATGCAATGCAACAATGCAGAGGGAGAAACTCAACCTCTAAGCAAACAAGCAAAGGGAACAAACAAAAACAGACAAGCAAAGGGAGGGTCACCTCAACCTTTCAATGCAGACATATCAGTTAGAAAAGGGAAAATAACACACAAGCAAAGGGAGGGTCACCTCAACCTCTAATGCAAACAAGCAAAGGGAGCTCAGCTCAACCTTTCAGTGCAGTCATGCTCCTAAGCCTAAAATACTCTACACATGAGACTATCCTAATTCGTCACAACAGGCAAACAAGAAACCAAACAAACAATCCATCATGAAAGAAGAGGTGAACTGGAAGAGCAACAAGGAAGTCATCCCAAGGATGCATCCAGTGGATGTGTGTCAACACATGAGTCCATCAGAGGCTCAACCTCTTGAGGAATGCACAGAGCACTTCCTAAGGAAGGCCAGGCTCTCCCAAGAGGGATCCTATGTCAATAGGACAGATAAAGGAACTAGGGCAGATCCTAGATGTTAATCTAAGGTGTTATTTTAATGTGCATCAGCACAGGAGTCTATCAGAGGCTCCAACTCTTGAGGAATGCAGAGAGCACTTCCTAAGGAAGGTCAGGCTCTCCCAAGAGGGATCCTATGTCAATAGGACAAAGAATGATTTATGGAATGAACCTAAATGTCAATCTAAAACACTTGATTAATGTGCATCAGCACAAGAGTCCATCAGAGGCTCCACCTCTTGAGGAATGCATAGAGCACTTCCTAAGGAAGGCCATGCTCTCCCAAGAGGGATCCTATGTCAATAGGACAAAGAAATATGGGTAAAGAACCTAGATGTCAATCTAAGGTTTCAAACTTAATGTGCATCAGCACAAGAGTCCATCACAGGCTCCACTTCTTGAGGAAGACGACCGGAAGTTCAGTTCGGTTGCCTCTGGTTTTCACCCTGGTTCCATGAGGAAGACGCATGGGTGGCAGCGTGTTAAGCGTCTGATGTGTTTACTTTTCCATTGTACGGTTATGATTAAGATGCACGGTGCATCTAAGTTGACTTGTTCCACCAGATTTCATTTAAAATCTCATTAATGTATTGTCAGTGTGTGAGCCACGTGATTGGAATACCTTTTAATCAAGCGCCTCATGATGAGTGTCCATGGTAGTCCTAGTTTGACCTATTGCACGTAATTGCTCAGATTATTTCATTTTTGTTTATTTTGGATTGGGCCTTGGGCGCCTTGCTTTTGGCACCCCCGGTTGGGCCCAGCTTTCAGTTTAAACTTGGTTTCATTGCTATTTGGCACACATCTTTTTCTATTTCTTTTTATTTTCATTTGTTTTTATTTTTATTTTTCTGTTTTCAATTTTAATTAATTAAAATAGTTCCAATACTTCAAAAATTCACCAAAAATATTTTTTATCAACTTTGAAGTGTCTACTTTTTTTTGATATTTTTTATTTTATTTTTCCATTTTATTTTCAATTAAAAATTGAATTAAGTATTGGAATAGTTTTAATTGGTTTGAATTGTAACATGTTTGGTGTTTGCATTTTTTTCTCTCATTTCTTTTTGATCCAATGACTAAAAATTGATCCTCATCTCAATGATGAGTTGATCAATTTTGGGGGACCATTTTGCCCCTGGTTGTTGACTTTTTGGGCTTTTCTTGTTGCACTTATTTCTTCCATTTCAAAGTGGTACATTCAAATGATTTGTTTCTTTTGATGGTGCTTTGAAAGGATATTTGCCTTGGTTTCTTGGCCTCTGGTTGCCAACTTGTGTGGCTTCTTTTGCATTTTATTTGATATTTTTTGAGCCCTTTTCCTATTTTTGAAGTGACTTACAAGTTAGGTCATCTCATAGGACAGCTCACACAAGTGCTTGACCTAGTTTGGATTGGAAATGACCTTTATGGATCCAATAAGCTCTCAACTCTTCTTGTTTCACATTTTAGACATGTTGAGCTTGTTGTATGTTCATTTTAAGGTCAAAATATTGTTCATTGCTTGTTGTTTGATGCTTTTCTTTTTGTGCTTTCAACTTGAACTCCTAAATGGTACTTGTTTGCTTCCTTCATGTTATTGTTTGCATTCCTTCTTGTTATGTTTTGATATTGCTTTTGAGCTCTTTCCTTTTCATCTCCCTTCTGTCCAATGACCTTGGAGTGTCATTTAAGGTAGCTTGGTGCCTCCTTAGGAGGAATTTGAAGCTTACCTAAAGTGATAAATCCATGAGGACCCTTTCTTTGTGTTTGTCAATTATTTGTTTGCTTTTGATGCATTTCTCTCCTTATTATTCTCTTTTCTTGCATTTCCATATGCATGATTGGTTCATATGAGCTTGTGGTGGCTACTGCCCCACACTATTTTCCTCCCACTATCATTCTATGTGTTGCATTTTGTTTGCATTCTCATTTGCATATGCATTTCTTCTTCTTCTTCTTCTTCTTTAGATTTTCTTTGCCATGCTCCCCATAAGTTCTCTAACCTCTTGAGGTTATGATAGACATTAGGGTCCTAACTATGCATGATAACATTAGGTAGTTCCCTTTTCAAACTCAACTTTAGGTTCACTTTGCATGATAACTTTTAGGATTGATTAGTCTCCCATTAGTGTTCCTTCTTCTCTTCTCATATTCAAACAAGTTTAACATACTTAATAAGGATAATGAATGTTGTGCCATGAGCCTTATACTTGGGAAATTGTGATTGAGGGGCCACCTCTCAATTGCCTAGAGTGTTTAGTATACGTCCTTAGGACGATATGCAACGCATTCGATCCTAGGTTCTAGACTTTGTTACAACATACATTATGAACACTCTAATTCAAAACACTTCTTCTCCTAAAAAACACAAAAAAAAAATTCAAACTCTTTTTCACCCTTTTGGGGTTCTTAATCAAGGAAAATCTTTTCACACAAAAGAGTGTCGTTAACTCTTAGTCCTACCGCAAACGGTGACGCCTAAGTCTCTAAAGGTCGAGCTGCATACATCAACTGCTAGAACTATTTGTTAACCTTACTCGGGCCTAAAAACTTTTAAACCAACCTATGGTCCTTTGAGCCCGAACTGCGTTTGCTCTGATCTTTTGTACCAGACGAAAGTACGTAGGCACGAGACGCGACGTCTTGGCGAGCAACCTTCCCCCCTTTCTTTAGCCTTAGTTAGGCGAACTACGTTGACTCTGACTTTCCCATTGCACGAGGGAGTACGTAGGCACAGAGCGGCGATGCTCTGCCGAGTGAGTTTCCTTTTTTTTCTTTTTCTTTTGTCCTTAAGCCTTTAGCTAGATAGTTTCAATACACCCTTTTAGATAGACAACAATGCGTGGATCTCGTCGAGTACGACGGGCGTGAGGGGTGCTAATACCTTCCCCTTGCGTAACCGACTCCCGAATCCAGACATGGTTGCGATGACCTTGTCTTTCCCTTTTTCTTTAGGTTTTTGCGATCGTTTCCTTTCCCTCTCTTTGGGATAAATAACGAAAGTAGCGACTCTTCTGTTTTTCCCGCCGGTTGTTTTTCGCAGTTGCGACAGCTGGCGACTCTGTTGGGGCCTCTGGTTCCCTATGCGAGTCAATCCTAGCGCTTGTCTGTTTATCTTTGGGTGTTGTATATATGTGCTTTATTTACTTTCCTGCATTTATTTTCCGCATCATATATCATTACTGCTGTGTTGTGGGGTGGGAAGTTTCATTGAGTGATAAGCCGAACCCGGGCTTGAGTATAAACCTAGTATTAGAGTGGAGACTAGTGGGGGGCCTATTTGCTTAGCAGATACAGTTCCCTACGAAATTCACACTCAGACGGGATTTTTTTTTATGATTTTCCTTCAGATCCTTAGGATCGGTTGGGATTTTGGATTTGAGAATTGTCGACTCTGGGAACCGATCATTTGTGAGTCAGCTAAGTGAGGCCTCTTCAGGAGATAATGATGCCAAACCAGGAATAGTGAAAGTATCATCATTTCTTGAAAGTCTGTGACGTTGATGAACGCATAGGATGCCGAACCTTGTCAGTGGATAGGTCCACATCTGTGAGGGGGATTGGGTTGTGCAGGAAACCATAGCTTTCAGATTACCCGGTTCTTTGCAAGTGTGAATCTGTATACATGATATCAGTGGATCCTACTGTCGGTACTTTGTTCTTGCTAAGGCGAAGCTCTGGTTTTTCTCAACCGACAGCACAGCAGACTTAATCCCTTGTTTTGCATTTTGCATTAGCATTTTCATCTGCATCTCATTAACATGTATTTGTGTTGCAGATGCATATTTCTCCTTTGGTTCTAGTGATCTTTCCCGCATTGCTGTTATGGAGTTCCTGAAGAGTACAGTGGCCTACAAGTTTCCGGTTCCGGATGTTAGTACCTTATTGAGTCTGATTGCCTTGGGTGAGAAAGCAGTGATGGAGGATTTCAAGAAGTCTTATGGGAGATTATTGAGATATATCCGCAAACCTTTTGAGTATGAGATTAGTGGTGTCTACGTTCTCTTACAGTTTTATGATGCCCAGCTGAGGTGATTCGTATTTCCTGACTATGTCTTGGCTCCTACATTAGAGGAGTATTCTGAGTTGTTAGGAGTACCCATTCTGAATCGGATGCCTGTTGTTCATGTCGATACTAAGCCTGATATGGCCAAACTTGTCGCCGTTGTGCACCTTTATGCTTCAGAATTGGATGGGAAAATGATCCGAAGACTTGGGATGTATGGTTTTCCGTTGCCTTGCTTGATTGAGAAAGCTCAGCAGTGTGCTAAAGATGGATGTTGGATTGGGTTTAGTGCCATCTTGGCTCTGTGTATATATGGGATTGTTTTGTTTCCTCATCTTCCAGACTTTGTTGATGTTGATGTGTTCTATATCTTAGCTTCAGGCAACCCAGTGCCCACCTTACTTGGAGACGTTTATCATTCAGTGCACTATAAGAATGAGAAATGAATGGGTAAGAACGTAACTTGTTGTGTTCCTTTGCTGTATGCTTGGTTTGCTAGTCATCTACCTCAGACGGGTCTGTTTGTTGCACTGCCAGTACTTCAGATTGGTCAAAGAGATTGATGGGATTATCTGCGGAGAATATTGTATGGTTTGATCGGGACATGCTGGGTAAGGATATTGTTTATAGTTGTGGAGGCTTTCCTAACGTTCCTTTGATCGGAAGGAAAGGTTGCATCAACTATAATCCTTCTTATTGGTGAGACAGTTCGGGTATGCATTGAGAGAGCCTCCTAGAGAAGAGGAGATACAAGAATCTTTGTATCTTACTGGCTTATTGGAGGGCGAGGCTCTGGGTCGACTTGAGCATGCATGGAATAATATTTGTCGGAAAGGGAAGTTAGCTTTAGGGAAGAGTAACAGTCGAGCGTATGACCCTTACTTGACTTGGATTCATGCTAGGGCTCTGAAGTTTCTGATGCCATTCCCTGCAGTTGCACCATTGTATCCTCTCATGATCGAGGAACCCACTACTGTAGATATCTAGAAATACAATCAGGTATTGGCAGAGAAAGAAGAGCTGAGAAAAGTAATCGAAGAGTTGGAGAAAGAGATTATCCATATTCACAGTGAGAAGATAGATATAGTTCATGCTTTTAGGAGGCAAATCGAGCTTGTGAACAAGTTGGGTACTGATTTGACTAAGGAGACCAAGGACAGAGAGCGCACAGGCCAAGACCTGAATGCCACTTATAGTACTCTTGCTACGAAGAAGGAAGAGTTGGATAAGGATTACACGAGGATCTCCAAGTTTGAGTCGATATGGAATACCACGCTTACTAACAACAAGGAGCGTTAGGACAAGTTAAAACTCCAGATCAGTAAGCTGAAGGCTCAGCTTCATGCCAAAGATTAAGAGATTGCAGCGGAATCATCACGTAGACGAGATAGCGAGTGCAGGTTGGATGAAGTGATCGCTAATTTGAAGGACCTCAAGTTGAGAGATGGTTCCAAGAGACGCAGACTTGAGGCATTTTTTGGGGAGAGAGCTTTGGAGGATCATGTTGATAGCCTGCAGTATACTATGAGTCAGCAGAGTTTGCTTATCCAGGGGTTGCTTGCCAAGCCAGTTCATCCTGAGACATTGAGGCTGTTAGAGGATTTCCGATCACGTCACCCTGCTTGACCTGTTTTGTCTATTTCTGTTGTAGCTTTTTCTGTTTATCTGATGTATTTGACCATCGCCAGGCTTGTTGGCCGAGGTCTTTTCCTTATTTGTACTCATCTGGAGTTTGTACTTTGCCTGATGGCTCTTTTGATCTATATATGAGGAGTTGATATTCTATGCTTGTCCGCAGGGTTCTCCATTGTTATTTTTGTTCCTGGAAACTAGAATCTAGGGGGAAATATCCCTATTGCATAAATACATGTCTGCATTTTAGCATTTTTCACGCATTTGCAGGTGTACCGGAACCGTTAACCTTATTTTTTCTTGTGGTTTACTAGTATTTCAGGATTACTGACGTGACAACTCACTGGTACGGTACTAGAGGAAACCAGAAAAGGCTGATGGATCAGATGCAGGTAGAAATGCAAGAGATGAGAGATCGTATTGCACAACTAATGGAGATGATGCAAGGGGTTGCTAGTGGTCAGACTCAACTTCAGACTTTAGTGCAACCTCTGATGGCGCGGGTTGATAGTGATGGTGTGCTACACGGTTGGATTGCTTCTAACCCTCCTGACCATGAAACTCCTCAGGCGGGCAATTCTATACCAACTTTAGTCATCCCCACTGCTGGAGGGGGTGGTCACGGTGCTGGTACTGGAAATGAGATAGGATTTAATGCTGGTTTTGCCAATGGTGGTAATGGTTTTGCCAATGGTGGTAATGGTAACGGAAATGGTTTTGCCAATGGTCTCGACACTACAGGTGCCATACATGGTAGCATGGACCACACTTGGAATGAGGATAGGCAGGAGGATGTATTCACTCCAAGGTTTGTAAATGCTGAGATACCTTCTGAGGCTGACAGAAGGATTAAGATGATCGAAGAGAAGATGAGGTTGCTGGAATGCCAAAACTCGATGGGGCTAGATATGTCTAATTTGGGGTTGATTCTAGGCTTGAGGGTACGTCCAAAGTTTAAGGTCCCGGATTTCGATAAGTACAAGGGCACCACTTGCCCTAGGGTTCATTTGAGGTCTTATTATCCCAAGATGTCTGCGCATTCTGAGGATGAGAAACTCTTGATGCCCTTTTTCCAAGATAGCTTATCCGGACCATCGCTGGAATGGTATATAAGCTTAGAGCCCGCTAATGTCCGTAGCTGGAAAGAACTAGCCGAAGCTTTTGTAAGGCACTATCAGTACAATAGTGACCTTGCTCCGAATAGAGTCCAGTTGCAGAATCTCTCTCAGAAGAGCAGTGAATGCTTTAAAGAATACGCCCAGAGGTGGCGAGAGCTTGCTGCTAGGGTGCAACCACCAATGGTAGAAAGAGAACTTGTGGATATGTTTGTTGCTACCTTACTAGGAGTATACTATGAGAAACTCATCGGCAATATGTCTGGAAGCTTTTCTGATCTGATTATCACCGGTGAAAGGGTGGAGAATGGAATTAAGATAGGAAAGATCAATGCTGGCGAAGGATCCTCATCTAGAGGAGGAAACAAGAAAGTGTTTGGAAACAAAAAGAGAGAGGGAGACACTAATGTTGTATCCAGTTCATGGGGAAGAAATAGAGGTTGGAATCAACAGAATCAGCAAGTTGCTATCATCACTATCCCAGCAGTTCAACAACCACAACAACAACAGTGCCAGCAACAGCAGCAACAACGACCGCAGTAGAATCAGCAGGGGTATGGCAGATACCAAGATAGAGGTCGAGCAGCAGGGAACAGACATTTTGATGCCCTTCCTATGCCATGCTCACAGTTATTGCAAGCGTTGCTACAACTTCAGTTGATTCAGAAAAGAACTATGGCTCCTTTGACCGGACAACCTCCACCTGGGTACGATGCAAATGCCCACTGTGAATTCCATTCGGGTGCTCCAGGACATACTATAGACAATTGTAAAGCCTTCAAACATAAAGTGCAAGATATGATTGACAGTAAGGCTATAAATATTTCTAAGGATGCTCTCAATGTGGTGCAGAATCCCATGCTGAATCACGGGTAGGCTGGGGTCAATTCAATTGTAGAGGATGAGGTGTTGAACTTGGTGACCAAGGTTGATGAGCTAAAAACACCCTTAAGCTTTGTGAAAGCCAGGCTGCTAAAGGGAGGGGTCTTTCCGAGTTGTGCTGAAGGCTGTGAGGAGTGTTCTGTTGATCCTGAGAGAGGATGTGGATTGTTGAGAAACTGTATTCAAGAGATGATGAATGATGGAGTCCTACAATTTTACCATTCTGTGGGTAGAGAATCTGAGAATGTAGTGGCTGAAGAGAAGGATGAAATTGCGAAAATCTTCATCCCTTGCAAGACTGTTACTATCTATGCACCGAAACTGCCAACGGTAACTATCACCAAAGCAGGTCCTATGCCATTTGAGAGCACTAAGGCCGTTCCGTGGAATTACAGGGCCGAAGTGTATTGTAATGGGCAGAAGATAAATTTGAATGATACCCCTGCAAGTTCAGTTGACAATCTAGTGGGTGCAGGAGGTATTACTCGCAGTGGCCGAGTCTTTTCCTCGCCTGAGGTGATTGCTGATAAAGTGGACAAGGGGAAAAGACCGGTAGTGGAAGAGACTTCTCAATCTGGGGAGAAAGAATCTTTGTTGAAAGATGCGGAGGAGTTCATGAGGCTGATTTCGAAAAGCGACTACAAGATAGACGATCATTTGCAGCAAACTCCGTCCAAAATATCTATACTGTCGTTGCTCCTTTGCTCCGAGGCGCACAAGAATGCATTGCTGAAGATACTAAGCACTGCTTATGTGCCACATGAAATCTCAGTCAATCAACTTGAAGGAGTGGTGGCACACGTAAACGCGGGCAATGGCTTAGGCTTTACGGACCTGGATTTGACACCCAAAGGCAGAAATCATAATTGTGCACTGCAAATATCTTTGGAATGCCGAGGGATTGTCATGTCTCACGTGCTTGTAGATACGGGATCTTCTTTAAACGTGCTTCACAAGAAGGCTTTGATGAAATTGGATATGAAGGGGTTAATCTGCACGCCAAGTGACTTGGTGGTGCGTGCATTTGATGGAACCCAAAGATCCGTGTTTGGGGAGGTAACTTTGCCGATTCAGGTTGGACCTGAAGTCTTTGATGCTGTGTTTTACATCATGGATATCCAGCCGGCCTACAGTTGTTTACTAGTTCGCCCTTGGATTCATTTAGCTGGGGCTGTCACATCAACTCTGCATTAGAAGCTGAAATACATGGTTGGCGGTTGTGTCGTGACGGTATGCGGAGAGGAGGATATCATGATCAGCCATTTATCGTCCTTTAAGTATGTTGAATTGGATGGAGAGATCCATGAAACTCTTTGCCAAGCCTTCGAAGCAGTCAAGATCAAAGGCAAGACTCCGGTTGTGAGTAAAGAGCCTGAGGTGGCTATGTCCTCGTTTAAAGAAGCACAAGTCGTGGTGCAAGCTGGTTCAGCCCAAGGCTGGGGGCAGGTGATTGATATACCGCAGAAGCAAGACAAAATCGGTCTGGGGTACCGTCCATCGTCTTCATAGAGCAAGCCGAAGTTCAAGGGGCCGATCAGGTTTACTAGTGGAGGTGTCTTCTTTGAGCAGATCAGTGCCATTTCTGATGATGAAGCTGGAGACAGTGACTACGACATGGATTCCTGGATCAAGCCAAGTATTCCGGGACAGAGCCTACGCAACTGGTCAATTGAAGAAGTCATTCAAGTGACGGCCGAACAGTAATGCTTTGTTTTTCCAATTATTGTACTACCCTATGTCCTACTCGGGGCATAGCGGTACTTTATTTTAGGGCCTTACTTGTTTATGTCTGAACATTGTTTATCAGTTAATCAAAGAGCATTTTCTCATACAAATTTTGTGATCTCTGTTTTTCTTATTTTTGCTTTTCCCAATAAAATGGCAACGTGGTTGATATTTGTTTGCAAATTGTTTGAAACATTTAACCATTTTCATTGCAGGTTTCCTATTGCAGATGACACCGATCCAGAACCTTCTATGACTCGCTTCGACTTCGATCAACCGTTATATCAAGCTGAAGAAGAGATTGATGAGGATGAAGACTTGCCTGAGGAATTAGCCAGACTTTTGAAACAAGAAGAGAAAATCATTCTGCCTCACCAGGAGGAAATTGAGGTCATTAATCTGGGTTCTGAGGAAGTGGTCAGAAATGTGCGGATAGGGGTTACGCTACAGAGTGACGTCAAGCAAAGACTGATCGAGATGCTTCGAGAGTATAGTGACATATTTGCTTGGTCGTATGAGGATATGCCTGGACTGGATACTGACATAGTGGTTCATCGCTTACCGTTGCGCGAGGAATGTCCACCAGTCAAGCAGAAACTGAGAAGAACGAGACCAGATATGGTGGTAAAGATCAAAGAATAGGTCCAAAAGCAATGTGATGCTGGATTCTTAGCTATGACTACCTACCCTCCGTGGGTTGCCAACATAGTACTTGTACCAAAGAAAGACGGTAATGTGCGTATGTGTGTTGATTATTGGGATTTGAACAAGGCGAGACCTAAAGATGATTTCCCGCTCCCTCATATTGACGTATTGGTCGATAATACTGCTCAATTCTTGGTGTTTTCCTTCATGGATGGTTTCTCGGGTTATAATCAGATAAAGATGGCGCCAGAGGACATGGAGAAAACAACATTCATTACACCGTGGGGAATGTTTTGTTACAAGGTGATGCCTTTTGGTTTGAAGAATGTTGGAGCAACATATCAACGTGCTATGACAACGCTCTTTCATGACATGATGCATAAAGAGATCGAGGTCTATGTTGACGATATGATTACTAAATCCCAAAGGGATGAGGAGCATTTGGTTAATCTGTTGAAGCTGTTTGAGAGGCTTAAAAAGTTTAGACTAAGGTTGAATCCAAATAAGTGTACTTTCGGAGTTCAGTCCGGAAAGTTATTGGGGTTTATTGTCAGCGAAAAAGGAATTGAGGTAGATCCTGCAAAGATAAAAGCAATACAAGACATGCCAGCACCGAAAACAGAAAAGGAAGTCCGTGGTTTCCTGGGGAGATTGAACTAGATTGCTCGATTCATATCTCATCTCACAGCCACGTGTGAGCCAATGTTTAAGTTGTTAAATAAAGATCAGGCGGTTGTCTGGAATGAAAATTGTCAAAAAGCCTTTGATAAAATAAAACAATATTTGCAGGAGCCTCCAATATTGATACCCCCAGTAGCTGGAAGGCCCTTAATCATGTACCTGACGGTTCTTGAGAATTCCATGGGTTGTGTTCTCGGTCAACATGACGAGACTGGAAGAAAGGAGCATGCGATTTATTACTTGAGTAAAAAGTTCACAGATTGTGAGTCCCGTTACTCAATGCTCGAGAAGACGTGTTGTGCACTCGCCTGGGCTGCCAAACGTTTGAGGCAGTATATGCTCAATCACACAACCATGCTGATTACGAAGATGGATCAGATTAAGTATGTCTTCGAGAAGCAAGCACTTTCGGGAAGAATTGCTAGATGGGAAATGGTACTGATAGAGTACGATATACAATATGTTTCTCAGAAAGCCATCAAAGGAAGTGTTCTGTCAGAATACCTTGCTTAGCAGCCAATAAAAGATTATCAACGGATGAAGTTTGAATTTCCTGACGAGGATATCATGTTTCTCAAAGCGAAAGATTGTGAAGAACCACTACATGGTGAAGGTCCAGAGAAAGGTTCTCAATGGAAAATGATATTCGATGGTGCTGTCAACTCTTATGGTAGCGGAATTGGGGCAATTATTACCACTCCTCATGGTACCCACATCCCGTTCACTGCCAGATTGACATTCCCAGTCACCAACAATGAAGCTGAGTACGAAGCATGTATCATGGGTTTAGAGGAAGCTATTGATCTGAGGATCAAGAATCTCGATGTATATGGCGATTCAGCGCTGGTTGTTAATCAGATCGAAGGAGAATGGGAGACTCGTCAACCGAATCTGATTCCTTACAGAGATTATGCAAGGAAGTTGTTACCATTCTTCGATCGTATAGACTTCCACCATGTACCAAGAGCGGAGAATCAGATGGCTGATGCTTTGGCAACGCTATCTTCGATGTACAAAGTGAACTTCTGGAATGAGGCTCCCAGAATTGTCATTTCTCGCTTGGACAGACCCGCTTTTGTATTTGCCATTGAAGAGGCCGCCGATGGTAAACCGTGGTTTTACGATATACAGAACTTCCTCAAGAAGCAAGAGTATCCATCAGGAGCTTCGACTCAGGATAAGAAGACGTTGAGGAGGTTGTCTGGAAAATTTTACCTAAACCCAGATGGTGTACTGTATAGAAGGAACCACGATTTGGTGCTGTTGAGATGTGTGGATGAAAAAGAAGCAGCGTTGCTTATGGAAGAAGTCCACATGGGTACTTTTGGTACGCATGCCGGCGGACATGCCATGTCTCGGAAAATGTTACGAGCTGGTTATTATTGGCTAACAATGGAGCCAGATTGTTTCAAATTCGCAAAGAAGTGCCATAAATGCCAGGTTTATGCTGATAAGATTCATGTGCCGCCATGCCCGTTGAATGTAATGGCTTCCCCGTGGCCTTTCTCCATGTGGGGCATTGATATGATTGGCAAGATTGAGCCCACCACATCCAACGGTCACCGTTTCATCTTGGTTGTTATCGATTACTTCACCAAGCGGGTTGAAGCAGCTTCGCACGCCAATGTGACCAAACAAGTGGTAGCAAGATTCATAAAGAAGGACATCATTTGCAGATATGGAATTCTCGAGCGAATCATTACTGATAACGGTTCGAATTTGAACAACAAAATGATGAAGGAGTTATGCCAGAACTTCAAGATTGAACATCACAACTCATCGCCCTATCGGCCGAAGATGAATGGCGTTGTTGAAGCGGCCAATAAGAACATAAAAAAGATAGTTCAAAAGATGGTTGTTACATACAAAGATTGGCATGAGATGTTTCCTTTCGCCTTGCACGGTTATCGTACAACGGTACGCACATCAATCGGGGCAACTCCTTTCTCACTAGTGTACGGTATGGAAGTTGTCCTACCACTAGAGGTTGAGATTCCTTCTTTAAGGGTTTTGGTTGACGTAAAACTTGATGAGGCAGAATGGATAAAGAATCGTTTGAATCAGCTTAGCCTGATGGACGAAAAAAGGCTAGCATCAATCGCATATGGTCGTTTGTACCAGAGCCGGATGAAGAAAGCTTATGATAAGAAGGTGCGCCCTCGAATCTTTCAGATGGGAGATCTTTTACTGAAAAAAGATTCTCCCACCACAATCAGATCACATGGGCAAATGAACTTCCAACTATGAAGGTCCATTTGTTGTTCGAAAGGTTTTCTCTGGAGGAGCCTTGCTGTTAGCCACCATGGATGGTGAATATTTCTCATCCCCTGTGAACGCAGACGCAGTTAAAAAATACTTTACTTAAAAGAGACCCGCTGGACACAAAAAGAAACGTCCAGGCAAAAATGGGGCATCCCGGCAAACCATAAAAATGGAAAAGAGGTTCGGGCAAAAATTAGGGATAAAAATAAAAAGATGTAAACCCGCAAATTCGAAAACCTGGAAAGGCGACTTTGGGAAAAAAGGGTATCCCGGTGAATCAAAAACCCGAAAAGGGCGGTTCAGGCAAAAGTTAGGGATTGAAAAGCAAATGACTGCAGTCTGCGTGTGAACTTCATTGCTCAGTGGATTGGGAGAACCTGAGGGTTGTTTTCATCCGAATCAATCTCTTCTGAAGACGAAGCGTCGGGAAAGCGTCAGAGTCAGGCGAGTCATAGAGGGATCAGCTCATGGTGTTTGTCTGTGCCACGTTGCCGACATTTTTGTATACTCTTGTATATTTTTGTACATATTTGTATTTGCTTTGCGCAGCTTCCTCTTTTCAGGAGTTGCATCTGTTTTAAAAACTTTGCCTTTTTACAGGCCCTTCATCAATAAACATATACTATTCAGTACTTGATCTGTGTGTTTTGTGTTAACTTTTACTGTTTTATTTGTGAAAACGCCCAATGTCTTGATGAACTTGTGCTAACATAAACTTGCATGCCTTGGCCAATAATTGTTAAAACTTTGAATTAATTGAACAATGTCACGAATGATGACTAAGATGATTCCGTTGTGTAGGATATCTTGTCTGTTTGTTCAATTTTGCAGGGTCGTTACCCTTGGGGCAAAGGTGTGGATGAAGTGTGTCCTATCCCCAGCCAGAGTTTTACTCCCCTATCAGTGAAGTTCGCATCTCTATCTCCAGTAGAGTTGTTGCACATTCAATCCCCGCAAGGTGCATGCTTGTAGGCACTCCCTAGTGAGTCATGTTTGGATATGCTCCCCGCAGAATATTTTGCAGCCTGGTTAGATCCGCTCCCCGGCAGAGCAATCCCCAGCAAATTGAAGGGTTGGTTTCCCCGGCAGTGTTGTTCTCTCTTCCCCAGCAGGATAGAAGAATGTTGCCACGTCGGTATTCCTCGCAGGAAGCCAGCAGAGTCCGTTTTTCGGCATAAGTCCAATTGTTATTGGCATAAGCGAGTTTGTGCTCTATCCCTGGCAGAATCTTTGATTCCCTCAACAGGGTTATTTTTGGATGGTTTCTGTATCTCTAGCATTCGTTTTGTTGATTCGGTTCCGGTGCATTTGCATGCGTGCATAGCATCTACCCAAACGCGTAGCATTTCCATTTCGTATGGAGGATTATGCCATTTTCAAACATATGCATGTGAAACATAAGCCATGTTGTTATCTCTTTGTTTCAGGTGTATCTCGCAGGTGATGGGTCTTTGCCCGCGTGGTGGCTAAAGTCCAATTCATGTTATTTCCTCAGCGGAGTTTCTCTGTGATCATTATCAGTGGGTGATCTTAACTTCATGTGGATTTTTTGCTTGCTTTTATTTAGCGAAGGTCTGACGGCGATGTTGGATGCTTATCGGTTATGTTTGTCTGGCGGCGATGTCAGAGGTTTATTATCACCGCGGTTGTCTGGCGGCGATGTCAAAATTCTTTAGCCTCACAAGTACTTGACGGCGATGTCGGGTGTTTCTCAGAAGTATTTTTAGCTGGCGGCGAAGTCAGATTATTTTATCAGGTTGTAGTTAGCTGGCAGCGATGTCATATGTTTATTAGATTTATGGTTGCTGACGCCGATGTCAGGATCCTCTTACTAGATTTGTTTTGTTATTGACGGTGATGTCAGTTGATTTTGGTTTTCCAGCGGCGATGTTGGGTGTTTATTAATGGCGGCGATGTCAGGTGATATCTTTGAATTTACCAGCAGCGATGTTGGATGTTTGTTACTGACGGCGATGTCAGGATGTTTTTTTTTCAGCGGTGATGTTGGAAGTTTATTGCTGACGGGGATGTCAGGTGCTCTATTAGTTTACCAGCGGAGATGTTGGATGTTTCTGACGGCGATGTCAGGTGAGGGTTATTTTTGGCGGCGATGTCAGGTGTTATAATTTATCAGCGGCGATGTTGGATGTTTTCCTGGCGGTGATATCAGATATGTTAGTTTCTGGTGGCGATGTCAGAGGTTTTGGTTGTTGACAGCGATGTCAATGGTTTAATCAACTTTGTGATGGTCCGACGACGATGTCAGATGCTTTACTTTAACTGACGGCGAGGTCAGGTGTGATTTACCGGTTGGATTTCTTTGAATGACTGGCGGCGATGTCAGAGAATTGTATCTTGTGGTTCTATACATGTTTTATCTAACAGAGGTCTAACAGCGATGTTAGTTATTCTACCAACTTGAAGTAGAAGTTTGACGGTGATGTCAACTGTTATTATAAACTTAATGTCCATGACTGACGGCGAGGTCAGGTGTCTGACGGCGATGTCAAAAGAATTTAATGCAGATAAATAACGGCGAGGTCATATGCTTTTTAGACTGCGTGTCATTATTGGTTTTCCCCAAGCAGAGTTACTCGTTAAGTTTCTCTTTTTCCCCAATGGGATGCATTTGTAATCAGAGCAGTTATCCCAAGAGGGTTTGCAGTTTTATTTCTGCGGTTGGCAAATTTCCGAGTTCTTTGGTATTCAACCGTCTTTTACCTTGATTGCGTGAAAGTCGCTCGCTTTTCACTCCTTCAGGTCCAAGTCGCTTGAATAGGGGCAGCTGTTGCACCCCAAAATTTGCCCAACCTTTTCCTAATTTGGTTTATGTTTCATTTCATTTCTTTCTAGCATTTGCATTGCATAGCATGTTGCATTGAATAGGGGATCAAGAGCTTGTGTATATCAAGAGGAGTCCACTTAGAGGTTTGAGCCTAAGCAAGGGGTTTTACTCAAGTTTGGATGGTCATCAGTCATCAGGAAGTGGGCAATGGTCTTGTGAAAGAAATGATGGATGTATGTGGATCAACTCCTAACTTGGAGGCCAATTGAAGATCATCAGGGGTTTGTGAATTCATGGTTATGTATATAAGATGTTGAGAGAGCTCATTGAGTGCCTTGAAGGTCATTGTGGAGCTCATCCAAGTGTTTGTGCCAAGTGCGAAGAATTACAGTAGAAGGTGTTACAATTAGGGTTTTCATCTGGCTAATCTCAGTCAACTTTGCAATTGAAGGAGATTAAAACTCAATTCAAAGTCTCTATGGTTATGGGATGTTGTGTTGAGACATATGAGACATCATTTCAAGTTCAACTCATCAAGGGTTAAGTATGTGAGAAGTTACTAAATTAGGGTTCTCAGGGTAAAATCCCATATTTAGTGCCTGACTTCAAGACCACCTATCTCAAGATACAAGTTTCATCTAAACTTTTGACCAACATGAAACTTGTAGAGCATGTTCTTAGCTTTAATTTGAGTACTAGAAGTCCTTGATTGGATTTATAGAACTCAAGTTATGATCCAGACAAGTTACAGGTCATTAGAGGGATGTGATTTTGGTCAACAAAAGTCAACAAACTCCCAAGCCATTTTTGAATTAGAAGGATGTTTCTCCTTAACTTTTGGCCAACATGAAAGTAGTAGGTCTTGGTCTTAGATTTCCAAATTGTACAAGAAGTCTTTCATTTGATGTGTAGAACTCAAGTTATGAGGTTTACAAGTTAGAGGTATTTTGGGAACGTAAGATTACAGGTCATAAAATTATAGGTCCATTTCACCAACTTGCACACTTCAAATGAAGATTTTTCCAACATCAAACTTGCTCCAAATGGTGTTATTTGCTTAGTCAAGCATAGATAAGTTAAGGAATTGGCTTGGTTTGAGGTCTTGATATTTGAATTTTCATGGAAAAAGGTTAAAAAGGTGAAAATGAGAATTAATTCACTTTTGAACATTTTGGTGCATATGGATGCATTTTTTTAGTGCAAATATCATTTTAAACACATTGGCAATATTACATTTTGGAATTGAGGTGTTTAAATAAGCTATTTTCAAGGTTTCTTCATTATGAAGTTACACATCCAATTCCAACCATTGAGATCAATTGAGGCTCCAATCATAGCCATTCACACTCCAAATGATCCCAGCAAGCATTTTGAGCCAATTTGGAGCCAAAAAAGAGGGAAATTTGTGCACTTGAGAAAGCAAAAAAAACCAATTCCCATGGATTTTGAATTGGGCTTTAGAGGCTGAGATTGGGCTTAATCTTGATTGAGATCCATTGTATATAACATTTCTGGCATGAACAAAGTCTCAGAAGTGAAAATTGGAGCCAAACTGAACAAATACGATTTTCAAAAAGTGGAAGAAATTCAAATTCCGAATTTGAAGATTGAAGTTGTTTCAAGGGAAATTGTGAATTGAGAAAGCTTCCTTGAGGTTCAGAGAACGATTCTGGATAATTACTTGCAAGCTTGAGCTCCATTTGAAGGCTCAGTGGAAGTTCTCCACTAGGTAATTGAAATTCAACATTACACTCTTGTTAAGCATCAATTCACTTCCATTTTTGCATACTTAAGACGTAGAAGTCATGTAGATCATTAAAATGTAAAACGAACTGGCATTGGTTGTGATTGTTGGATGATGCTCATTTATGTTTGGATCTGGTTTGGCTTGATTATGCATGATCCTACTTGTTTGACACTTGATCTGTGATGTGTGTGAGCTCTAGATTATGTTTGGATCAATTTGATTGAGTTTCCATGAACTTTGAATTTTGGTGTTCATCCTTGTTGCTTTCGGTTTGGATTCATCTTGCATGTTTTTGTGAATTCTAAGGCCAGACATGAGATCCTTGTGATCTCTAGTGCAATTTTGGTATAAATTTCGTGTGAAACGGTTGAGTATTGAATTTTGCATGTTGTTGTTGTTGATACGCGGCGGCCGGAGCTATTGAGGAAGACGACCGGAAGTTCAGTCCGGCCGCCTCTGGTTTTCACCCTGGTTCCATGAGGAAGACGCATGTGTGGCAGCGTGTTAAGCGTCTGATGTGTTTACTTTTCCATCGTACGGTTATGATTAAGATGCACGGTGCATCTAAGTTGACTTGTTCGACCAGATTTCGTTTAAAATCTCATTAATGTGTTGTCAGTGTGTGAGCCACATGATTGGAATACCTTTTAATCAAGCGCCTCATGATGAGTGTCCATGGTAGTCCTAGTTTGACCTGTTGCACGTAATTGCTCAGATTATTTCATTTTTGTTTATTTTGGATTGGGCCTTGGGCGCCTTGCTTTTGGCACCCCTGGTTGGGCCCACCTTTCAGTTTAAACTTGGTTTCATTGCTATTTGGCACGCATCTTTTTCTATTTCTTTTTATTTTCATTTGTTTTTATTTTTATTTTTCTATTTTCAATTTTAATTAATTAAAATAGTTCCAATACTTCAAAAATTCACCAAAAATATTTTTTATCAACTTTGAAGTGTCTACTTTTTTTGATATTTTTTTTATTTTAATTTTCAATTTTATTTTCAATTAAAAATTGAATTCAGTATCGGAATAGTTTTAATTGGTTTGAATTGTAACATGTTTGGTGTTTGTATTTGTTTCTCTCATTTCTTTTTGATCCAATGACTAAAAATTGATCTTCATCTCAATGATGAGTTGATAAATTTTTTAGGACCATTTTTCCCCTGGTTGTTTACTTTTGGGTTGACTTTTTGGGCTTTTCTTATTGCACTTGTTTCTTCCATTTCAAAGTGGTACATCCAAATGATTTGATTCTTTTGATGGTGCTTTGAAAGGATATTTTCCTTGGTTTCTTGGCCTCTAGTTGGCAACTTGTGTAGATTCTTTGTGCATTTTATTTGATATTTCTTGAGCCCTTTTCCTATTTTTGAAGTGACTTACAAGTTAGGTCATCTCATAGGACAGCTCACACAAGTGCTTGACCTAGTTTGGATTGGAAATGACCTTTGTGGATCTAATAAGCTCTCAACTCTTCTTGTTTCACATTTTAGACATGTTGAGCTTGTTGTATGTTCATTTTAAGGTCAAAATATTGTTCATTGCTTGTTTTTTTATGCTTTTCTTTTTGTGCTTTCAACTTGAACTCCTAAATGGTACTTGTTTGCTTCCTTCATGTTATTGTTTGCATTCCTTCTTGTTATGTTTTGATATGGCTTTTGAGCTCTTTCCTTTTCATCTCCCTTCTGTCCAATGACCTTGGAGTGTCATTTAAGGTAGCTTGGTGCCTCCTTAGGAGGAATTTGAAGCTTACCTAAAGTGATGAATCCATGAGGACCCTTTCTTTGTGTTTGTCACTTATTTGTTTTATTTTGATGCATTTCTCTCCTTCTTCTTCTCTTTTATTGCATTTCCATATGCATGCTTGGTTGAGATGAGCTTGTGGTGGCTACTTCCCCATACTATTTTCCTCCCACTATCATTCTATGTGTTGCATTTTGTTTGCATTCTCATTTGCATATGCATTTCTTCTTCTTCTTCTTCTTCTTCTTTAGCTTTTCTTTGCCATGCTCCCCATAAGATCTCTAACCTCTTGAGGTTATGATAGACATTAGGGTCCTAACTATGCATGATAACATTAGGTAGTTCCCTTTTCAAACTCAACTTTAGGTTCACTTTGCATGATAACTTTTAGGATTGATTAGTCTCCCATTAGTGTTCCTTCTTCTCTTCTCATCTTCAAACAAGTTTAACATACTTGATAAGGATAATGAATGTTGTGCCATGAGCCTTATACTTGGGAAATGGTGATTGAGGGGCCACCTCTCAATTGCCTAGAGTGTTTAGTATACGTCCTTAGGATGATATGCGACGCATTCGATCCTAGGTTCTAGACTTTGTTACAACATACATTATGAACACTCTAATTCAAAACACTTCTTCTCCTAAAAAACACAAAAACAATTCAAACTCTTTTGCACCCTTTTGGGATTCTTAATCAAGGAAAATATTTTCACAAAAAAGAGTGTCGTTAACTCTTAGTTCTACCGCAAACGGTAACGCCTAAGTCTCCAAAGGTCGAGCTGCATACATCAACTGCTAGAACTATTTGTTAACCCTACTCGGGCCTAAAAACTTTTTAACCAACCTGTGGTCCTTTGAGCCTGAACTACGTTTGCTCTGATCTTTCGTACCAAACGAAAGTACGTAGGCATGAGACGCGACGTCTCTGCGAGCAACCTTCCCACCTTTCTTTAGCCGTAGTTAGGCGAACTACGTTGACTCTGACTTTCCCATTGCACGAGGGAGTACGTAGGCACAGAGCGGCGATGCTCTGCCGAGTCAGTTTCCTTTTTTTTTCTTTTTTTTTTGTCCTTAAGCCTTTAGCTAGATAGTTTCAACACACCCTTTTAGATAGACAACAGTGCATGGATCCTGTCGAGTACGACGGACGTGAGGGTGCTAATACCTTCCCCTTGTGTAACCGACTCCCGAATCCAGACATGGTTACGATGACCTTGTCTTTCCCTTTTTATTTAGGTTTTTGCGATCGTTTTCTTTCCCTCTCTTTGGGATAAATAACGAAAGTGGCGATTTTTCTGTTTTTCCTGCCGGTTATTTTTCGCAGTTGCGACAAACACATGAGTCCATCAGAGGCTCAACCTCTTGAGGAATGCACAGAGCACTTCCTAAGGAAGGTCAGGCTCTCCCAAGAGGGATCCTATGTCAATAGGACAGATAAAGGAACTGGGGCAAATCCTAGATGTCAATCTAAGGTGTTAGCTTAATGTGCATCAGCACTGGAGTCCATCAGAGGCTCCACCTCTTGAGGAATGCACAGAGCACTTCTTAAGAAAGGTCAGGCTCTCCCAAGAGGGATCCTATGTCAATAGGACAAAGAATGATTTATGGAATGAACCTAGATGTCAATCTAAAACACTTGATTAATGTGCATTAGCACAGGAGTCCATCAGAGGCTCCACCTTTTGAGGAATGCACAGAGCACTTCCTAAGGAAGGCCAGGCTCTCCCAAGAGGGATCCTATGTCAATAGGACAAAGAAAGATGGGTAAAGAACCTAGATGTCAATCTAAGGTTTCAAACTTAATGTGCATCAGCACAGGAGTCCATCACGGGCTCCACCTCTTGAGGAATGCACAGAGCACTTCCTAAGGAAGGCCAGGCTCTCCCAAGAAGGATCCTATTTTAATAGGACAAAGAATGATTTAGGGATGACGGGAGGCAAGGTGACAACCTAAGGAAATCACCATTGCACTCAACCAGGTTCATCTGATTATGAAATAATGGGAAGCATGGCGTATACCAAAGGTATCCACCATGACACTCAACCAATCATGGATGATTATGAGCAATGCAAAGCAAAACTAGAAGGGGAATCATCCTCCTAAAGGTTTTAATGAAAACCCTAATGATTAGTTACAAGGATCACCTAACCAAATGGATTTAGAAGCTCTATCAAGGCTTAACAATTATTCTAAATAGGTGTCTACCTATGCTCTGTTCCAACAAGAAGAGATTAGAAGTCTAAAGCTTGCTAAAGTTCACCTTAGAAGCTAAACTATGAGGTAAGCTAAGTTAGGATCACCCTAAAAAAAATCAACATCTAAAATATGGGAAAAAATAGAAGGTCACTCCTAAAAATGCTAAGAAAAATCCTAGGGGTTCCTAAGGGTGTTCAAAGATCATGGAAGAAAATCCAGAGCCACAATCTAAGCTTAAGGGTGCTAAACAAATCATAAGCTTAAAGGTATGCCATGGGAAGTCCTAATGGGAAGGTCCTAAAGAACTCATTCAAAACCTACCAAGATGGAACCCTAAAAATCTAAGAAAAATATCTAAGGGTCACCTAAGATGTCTAGAGAAATCATGCAACAATTCAGATCCTAAATCAAAATCATGATCTAGTACAAAAATCAGAAAGCCAATCATGCATTTTTAACATTTTTAATCATCTAATTAAAATGGAAAAATGATACTAAATGGAAAATCAACCAAAAATTCAATTAAATTGCTCACAAAAATAAAGGACATGGCAAGAATCATTCATGATTTTTTCCAGAATTATTTGATGATTTTTCCTATTTTTTATGAATTAAAAATGAATCAAAGAATAAAACAATAAAAGGAAAATGAATTAACAAAATAAAAGAAAACAGAAAATAACACAGCCCTCAGATGAAGCTACCAGTCAACTGATCTAAAGCTCCATAATGCGCCACGTAGCAAATGAACCACTAAATGAAATGCCGCGTTTAACGGGCTGAAACAAAATCCTGGCCACACAAGCAGCATACCAGTCTACTCATCCAATGGATCCACAAACGCCACGTATGCTGGTCAACTTTAGTTCAAAATGAGGCCAAACGAAGGCCACACGACGATGATACCAGTCAAGGCTTCTAACAGATCAAACGACCACGATTTGAACTGGAGGTTTGGGGGGAACTAAACCAGACGGAGGCGCTGCCGGTGGCAGCCACCTCCGATAATCTTCAACCTTCAGACGATGAACAATGCGCTATTCTGAAACCTCACCAAACTCAAAAAACTTAATACCAATCCCTTCCTCTTATCATGTTGATCATGAGGACACTCTCCATTTTCATTCTAACCCTAGGATTAACCTAAACCGAAGCCATCAAGTTTTGGCACCATATCAAGAATTGTCACAATTGAGTACAAAACCTATCTAGAATCCATCTAGGCATCATCACTAACCTAACTGCATGTTTAATCTAACCTAATCATTAATAAATTAAGAGAATTCGCAAGAGATGAAAACCTTATCAGAAGCTTCAATGGAGGCTCGATTTGTGGAGGAAACTTGCTCAAACAATGCAGAATCACTTAGTGATGAATGCTGGTGCTATCTTGATGCTTGATTCTTCTTTATTTTTCCTCAATCTCCAAACTCGAATCTCACTCTTCAAGCTTCAAAGTCTCAATTGTTCTAACCGTTTTTCCCTCCAAATTGCATCCCTCTCCATCTGAACTCCATCTAGAGTTTATATAGATGATGTTTGGATCAATCTCAGGCCCAATCATGGCCCATGCAATCCATTTCAATTTTCAATTTTTCCTTACTTTTTCTTCTTGGCAGTGCACGCATACAGCTCATT
Source organism: Lathyrus sativus (assembly GCA_963859935.3). NCBI lineage: Eukaryota > Viridiplantae > Streptophyta > Magnoliopsida > Fabales > Fabaceae > Lathyrus > Lathyrus sativus. Next base: position 131,736,046 of record OZ012739.1, read on the forward strand.
TCCCCTTCCAATTTGGCTCAAATTCATTGCTTGTATTGTGGTGAGAATGAAGGGCTAAGATTCACTCCTTAATTCCAATCAATGGATGATCTTGATCATGTAACTTCCTCTTGAAGTAACTTCAAATTTGACCATGAAATATGCTTCAATTTGGAAATCTAAAAATGCAAAAGTATTCCAAATATCCAATGCACTCAAAATATGCACCTACTTGCAATATTTTGAGCCAATGTGAATTATTTTGCAATTTTCTCATTTTAATGCCTTTAAATCTCTTTTTGTCAAATTTTCTTCAACCAACTCTCATTCTAATCCATATCAATGAACTCTTGATGCTTGGTGGAGTAAATAACCCCATTTTGAGTAAATTTCAAGTTGAACAAAATTCCATTTGAGGTGTGTAAGATGGTGAAATTGACCCATAATCAAAAATGGCCTATAATCTCAACTTCCCAAAATACCCTTGCCTTGCAAGACTCATATCTTGAGTTCTACAAATCCAATCATGGACTTCTAGTACCTTTTGGAAAGCTAAGAAGATAAGGAACAACATTCATGTTGGCCTGAAGTTGAGGAGAAGCTTCCTTCTAGATCAAAAATGGCATGGAAGTTGGTGGACTTTCAAGTAGCAAAATCACATTCATTTGATGACCTGTAACTTGTCTGCTTCATAACTTGAGTTCTATAAACCCTATCAAGGACTTCTAGCACTCAAATTAAATCTATGATCATGCTCTACAACAATCATGTTAGGGTCAAGGTAAGATGAAAATCACATCTTGAGTTATGTGGTCTTGAAGTTAGGCACTAAACCAGGGGATTTTACACTGTCAATCATAGTAACCCTAGCCTAGGAACTCCTCACACTCTTGATTCATAATGAGTTGACCTTGGAATCATCCCTTGGGAATCTTAATACATCACTCCATGATCACATGGCCTTGAAATTAGGTCTCAACCTTCTTCAAATCATCTATTAACCTAGGGTTGACCAGATGAAACCCTAGTTACACCAATCTTGGTAGTAGCTTCTTATCCTTCACATGATGACCTGTCTAGGATTCAAAATGAATTTCAATACTTCTCATAAGCTCTCTCAAGGCTTTAGGTCTTCTCCCATGGATTCAACATCATTTGAATAGCTCCCGTGCCTGTCAAATTAGGAGATATACATTCTTGTGTCCAACCCTCTCTCTGAGGATCTTTGACTTTTTTGATGAGGATATCAACCCTTGAACACTTGAATAAACCTCTTGAATAGCTTTGGATCTCTTGGTAGCCCTTTGTTGGTAGTCATACCTCTTGATCTCCTGCACACATGTCAATGCAATGCAGATGATAATGCTAAAATGAATGCTTATGCAGGGGCAGACAAAGCGAAGGTTGTGAGGTTACAAACTCACAAACTTCAATTCGAGTTACTCCAAATGGAAGAGAAGGAAACGGTCAACAATTACATAACGTGTGTGACGCGTCTGGTGAATCAAATGAAGGCTTGCGGTGAGTCGGTTTCGGAGGAAAACATTGTGTTGAAGGTGTTGTATTCTTTAACGGCAAAATTCGACAACATTGTTGTTGCGATTGAAGAATCGAAGGATCTCAAGACCATGACGAAGGATGAACTACAAAGTTCATTGGAAGCTCATGAACAAAGTATGGATGAAAGAGGAAACAATAAGGCAAAAGCGGAAGTGGCTTTGCAAGCTCGTTTAAATGAAAAGAACAAGAGATCGAAAGGGAAATGGTCTTCTAGAAGTAAGAAGAATTTCCAGAATTTTGGTGGAAAAGATCCACAAAATTCAAAGGGGATAAAGGGTGAAGGAAGATCCAAAGAGGGTAATCAAAGCGCCTACAAACAACTCGACAAAAGTTCCATGAAGTGTTATAATTGTCAAAGGTTTGGGCATTTTTCGAGAGAATGTCGCTCAAAACGCAAGGAAAATAATGCGGATGAGGCTAAGATAGCTAGGAAAGATGCGGAGGAAGATGATACGCTTCTTGTGATGATCACAGAGGAGAATTATGGTGTCAATAAGGGGCTGGACAACAACTACAGTAGAGGAAAGTTGCTGGCCAGCAATGACAGTTTGGTGCAAAAGTGTATTGAAAAGTGTCCGGAACGAAGCGCAATGGTATCGGTTTGAGATGGAACGCAAGCAAGTGATGAGTGGTACTTGGATTCCGGTTGTTCAACACATATGATGGGTAGAAGAGATTGGTTTGTCAAGATCAATCAAGCCACCAAGAACAAAGTGAAATTTGTCGACGATACGACTTTGGAGGCCGAAGGAGTAGGTGATGTTTTGATCATGAAGAGGGATGATGGGCATTCCTTGATCAAAGATGTCTTGTATATTCCTGGGATTAAGTGTAACCTCTTGAGTATTGGCCAATTGCTTGAGAAAGATTACACTATCCGGTTGGAAAACAAGATTTTGCGCGTTTTCGACCCAAATGGAGTTTTGGTCCTTAAAGCACCAGTGGTTGCCAATAGAACTTTCAAGATAGCTTTGAAAGTGATGGAGCATAGGTGTTTAGCTACAGCGGCAAGTCGGGAAGAGTGGTTGTGGCATTACCGTCTTGGGTACCTCCATTTTCGAGACCTTGACATGTTGCAAAAGCACGTTATGGTGACCGGGCTGCCAAAGATTATGATTCCAGCTGAGTTGTGTGATGAATGTGTTCAAGGAAAGCAACACAAGGCTGCATTTAGCAAGGATGCGGGTCATAGGACCAAGTGCCACCTTGAGGCGGTGTATTCAGATGTTTGCTGACCGATGCAAGTCAATTCGTATGGAGGAAATAGGTACTTTGTGACGTTCATTGATGATTTTAGTAGAAAGTTATGAATTTATCTCATCAAGAGAAAGGATGAGGTATTTGATGTATTCAACGTTTCAAATCCATGGCGGAGCGGCAATGTGGTCACAAGTTGAAAATTCTCAAGACCGATGGTGGAGGTGAGTATACCCCAAATGAGTTTGGGAATTATTGTGATGATGAGGGTATAGTGCGTGAGATTGTGCCACCTTATACGCCTCAGCAAAATGGTATTGCCGAGAGCAAAAATCGATCGATAATGAACATGGTTCGTTGTATACTAAGAAGCAAGAACTTGCCAAAAGAATTGTGGGGTGAAGCCGTTTCAACCGTCGCCTATTTGTTGAATAGGTGCCCTACAAAGAAGCTTGACAAGGTGACACCAGAAGAGGTATGGTCTGGTCACAAACCAAGCTTAAGTCATTTGAGAGTTTTCGGTTCGATTGCATTTCGATACATTCCGGGTCAACTTCGATGAAAGTTGGATGACAAGGGTGAGATGATGTTACTTGTTGGTTACCACCCTACCGGAGGCTACAAATTGTTTGATGTCAGTAGCAAGAAGATTATGATAAGTCGGGATGTTGTAATCGATGAGTTGAGGCTGTTTGATAGCAAGAAAAGTCAGATTTCAGTAGCATAAATCAGTTTCCTAGAAACAGGAAACCGGTTTCCCCCTGTTTCCGTTAAACCTAAAACTGGGATTTTCAAAGAAGAAACCGGTTTCCCAGATAATGAAAACCAGTTTCCAGCAGAAAATGCAGTTTTTTGAGAAACACCAGAGGCTATGCAGCAGCCACCTTTAATGTCCGAAAATGCCAAAAACTTAGAAAACAACAAGAGACCAACTAGGCAAAGGGGATTGCCTCAAAGGCTCCAAGACTGTGAAGTGTTCCATGATAATGAGATCAATAAGGATGGCGATCTCATACACTTTGCACTTATGGCCAAATTCGAGCCCTTGAGTACGGAGGAGGCACTAAGTGATCCAAAGTGGGTATGTGCTTTGAAGGAAGAAGGAATCGATTGAGAAGAACAATACTTGAGAGTTGGTCGACTTGCCGAAAAGGAAGAAGCCAATTGGTGTGAAATGGGTCTATAAAGTGAAAGCAAATCCTAAAGGCGAGATAGTCAAGCATAAGGATCGACTTCTGGCAAAAGGATTTTTGCAACATGAAGGCATAGACTATGAAGAAGTATTTGCACCGGTAGCTCGAATAGAGACCATCCGGCTTGTTGTTGCTATTATGAATAGTAACAATTGGCCGCTTTATCAAATGGACGTGAAATCCGCCTTCTTGAATGGTCCTCTTGAAGAAGAAGTGTATGTGGGGCAGCCATCCGGTTTTGTTGTGAAGAATCAAGAGGATAGGGTCTACAAGTTGAGAAAAGCACTCTATAGTTTGAAACAAGCTTCAAGAGCTTGGAACAAACGCATAGATGGGTTCTTACTACATGTTGGCTTCAAGAAGTGTGCATCCAAACATGGTGTCTATGTGAAGAGGGATGCAAGCAAAGATGAAATTATTCTTTGCCTATATGTGGATGATTTGTTGATTACGGGCAGCAATGAAGCAAAGATCTCAAAGTTCAAAGGAGAGCTTATGGAAGAATTTGAGATGTGTGACCTTGGTGTGATGCAATACTTCCTTGGCATAGAGTTCCATAGATCAAAAGTCGGGTTGCTTATGCATCAAAGGAAGAATGCACTTGAGATACTAAAAAGGTGTGAAATGGAGCATTGTAATGCAACAATTACACCAATGGAAGCAAGGTTGCAACTGTCCAAGAGTGAGGATGAACAAGATGTGGATCCAACTCAATATAGGAGGTTGATTGGATCACTAAGGTACTTGTGCAATACCCGGCCAGATTTGGCATTTAGTGTCGGAATTACAAGTAGGTTCATGGAGAGGCCTAAGGTATCACACTTGGCTGCAATCAAGAGGATTCTAAGATACATCAAAGGAACTCTTGGTTGTGGAATACTTTTTCCTGCAACGGATAATGGCGGTAAATGCAAATTACTTGGTTATACCGATTCTAGTTGGTGCGGAGATAAGGATGATAGGAAGTCAACGACCGACTATCTCTTTATGTTCAGAGGAGCACCAATATCTTGGTGTTCTAAAAAGGAACCGGTGGTAGCACTCTCTTCTTGCGAGACTGAGTATGTAGTTGCGTCATTGTGTGTGTGCCAAGCGGTGTGGCTTATGAACCTATTGAGAGAATTGGACAACAACTTTGAAAGTGTTGTCACATTGATGGTTGATAACATTTCAGCCATCAATCTAGCCAAGAATCCCATTGTACATGGGAGAAGTAAACATATCGAAATGCGCTTTCACTATCTAAAAGATCTGGTGTGTGCTGGGCAGTTGAGGTTAGCCTACTGCAAAAGTGTGTTGCACCCCAAAATTTGCTCAACATCTTTTACCTGGTTTATGTTTCATTGCATTATCATTTGCATAGTTCTATCATTTGCATATCATGGCATATCATTCATCCAATAGGAGATCAAGTGTGAGTATTATCAAGAGAAGCCTAGCAAGAAATCTTATCGAAGCTTGAGAAGTCATCCAAGTCATCAGGAGGTGGTGGGAGGTCTTGATCAGCTGAGGACCATCAATGAGATGTGAAGCATGAAGTGTGAATATGAGATGTGTATAGAGCTCATGGAGTGCCTATAGAGCCATGTTGGAGCTAAATCAAGTCATCAAGTCAAATGCAAGAGCCACAGTTGAAGTGCAGACAATTAGGGTTTCATCTGGATCAACCCAAGGTCAATTATGCAATTGAAAAGCATTCAAGCCTACTTTGAGGTCATGGAGTTCATGGAATGATGTTATAAGACATTTGTGGTGTTGTTCCAAGATCAAATCAAGAAGAATCAAGAATGTGGGAAGTTGCTAAATTAAGGGTTTTAGTGCAAATTACCCTATTTAGTGCCTAACTTCAAGGCCACATAAGTCAAGATACAAGTTTCAAATGGATCTTTGGAAAACATGAAACTTGTAGAGCATCTCAATACCTTTAATTTGAGTATTAGAAGTCCTCCATTGGATTTGTAGAACTCAAGTTATGGTCCAGACAAGTTATAGGTCACCAGATGAATGTGAAATTTATCTGTGAAAGTCACTTGACTTCCAAGCAACTTTTGACCTAGAAAGAGATTTCACATGAACTTTTGGCCAACATGAAAGTTGTTACTCATGATCTTAGCTTTCTAAATTGTACTAGAAGTCATCCATATGATTTGTAGAACTCAAGTTATGAGGTTTACAAGTCAGGGGTATTTTGGGAAAGTGACATTATAGGTCATTTTCAAGCATAGGCCAAAATCTCCAACTTGCAAGCTTCAAATGGAAAATTTCTCAACATGAAAGTTGCTTGGAATGATGTTTTGAGTGCAACCAAATGGTCATGAGAGTTGTTTTGGCTCATATCAAAAAGTCATTTGAAGTGGCTTGAAAAGGAAGAAAATTCAAATGATTAAAGGAGGGAAAATGAGATTTTGTGTTACAAAACCAAAACCAAGCAAAGAAATACATTTTTTGATTGGAAATTGCATTCTAAGATCATTGGAAATACCAGAATTTTGAGTTTAGTTCAAGTTTTGAGAGATAGCATATGGTTACTTCACTTGTAAGTTACATATGCAAAATCAATGCACAAGGCAATTCAGGCCAATTTCTCCATCCAAACTCATTCTAAATGACATGTGCAAGGTGTTAGAAACTTCTAGAACCAATGCCAAGCTTGCAATGCATGACTGTCATATTGAATTTTGAAGGAAAAATCAGAAAATGCAAATCACTGTTTTGGGCTTCAACTTGGATCCAAAGGCCCATGAAACTCTTCTATATATTCATTAGAGTGAATTCAGATCAATTTTGGAGCATCATTTCGCGCCAGAGCAAGCAAGAGCAAGAAAATTTTCTCAACTGCAAGTTGAAATCGAATTCTCAGATTCAGACCAATTCAAGCCAAATTGAGGTGTGCAATCTCTTCCTTGTGGATCATGGAAGCTATCTGGAGCATTTGGGAGCAAGCCACGAGCTCTAAGTACCTCTATTTCAAGATCTATACCAGGTTTGCATCTCTTAAAATTTAGCATGATTTAGCATGATTCAGTTAGTTTTGAACTTGTGGTTAGGATCTAGACATGACATAGATCATTTTAGGCTTGATTTGAACTCAATTGGTGATGATTGAAGATGACATAGCTGATCTGTTTGGACTTGAATCTCTTGATTCATAAGGTGTTAATGTTAGATGTTTAGATCAGATTGATGTATGCAACAAGATGAAGAGATCTATACCATTAGTTTTGAGTTTAGTGAAATTTGTTGAGGATGTTATTTCTGAACTTTGCTTCGTGTTTGATTATGTGTTGAGAATTAGATGATTTTGATGATGGATTTGGAATGTACATGAAAAACTGAGTTGATTTGGTGTATAGTTTGTTATTTTTGGTTGCCTGAACCTGGACTCTCACCGGAGAAGACGACCGGAGTCTTCTCCGGCCACCACCAACCACCAGCCTGAATCTCCACCTGGCCTGCCTGAGATTTGGAGAAGATGATGTTTGGACCATAGGATCTTGCCTTGACCTTTGACTCCAACCCAGATCCAACGCCTGTGTTTTAATCGGAGGAGAGGAGATTTTAATTCAAAATGCTGCGTTTAAATAAATGAGGTGGCAAGCTGTGGCGCGTCCAGATCCTTGACTTGTTGATTGATCCAATGGCTTTTGTTTTATCTCAGCTTTAATTCAATTTTTATTTTATTTTGCTTTATTTTAATTGTTTGTTGATTCCAAAAATCATATTAATTCCAATTTTGATCAGAAAATTATTTTAAAAATATTCTCATGATCCTTATGGAATTTGTGATTTTCTGGGATTAACAAAATACAATTTCATGCATTTTTCAATTTAATGTGATTTTTCTTATTTTTGTTATTTCTTTTAATTTGGCATAATTAACCATCTGTTTTGTGGAATTTAGTTCTCCTAATTGGTTTATAGTTTGGTTTTGATTTTTTAATATGTGTTAGGGTAGACATGTATGTTCCCTTAGAATTTTTCTTGGATTTTTAGAACAATATTAGGATCTGTTTTAGAGATTGAGATTAGAACCCTCCCAAACTTGTGGATTACCTTGACCTATCTCAATGAAGAAATTGTTTAAATAACTTAGAAGTTGATTTAGGCTTCAATCTTTTTACATTAGGTTTTTCAAACATGCATGTTCCCCTAGGAATTTTATTAGATTTTTGCAACTTGATTTTCTATTTTTAATTGTATTTTGCAATTGGCTTGTGTTTATGATTCCTCTCTTGAGTGCTTTGGTTTGTTTGGTTTGGTTGGTTGCCTTGGAGTTGGTTTGAGCTTTAGTTCTTTTTGTTGGAGCTTCTGGATTCATTGAAGATGTTTGAGATTGAGGATTGGAGCGTGGAGTTGAAGGCTTTTCCTCTTGTGGAGCTTTTGTTTAGGAGCTTAGAGAATTAGGGTTTTAGGAAAGGCCTTAGACCTAGTTTTGATTCTTTCTTCAAACATAGAGTGCATTGTTTGCCTCTAGTCTATCTAATGACACAAAGTCCTTCTTGGGAAGCGCCATCTCTCCTTAGGAGGGATGAGTGTTATGCCCAAGTGAGTAGAATTTTGAAGATACCTTTCATTTGCAATGTGGAGTTCTTAGTGATTTCCTTTGGTTGTCATTAAGTCCTTTAACATTATAACTTGATCTTGATGATTAATCATCCTCTTGGAGTGTGCTTGTGGGAGCTTGAAGATTGATGAAGGTTGAAGATAGAAGCTTGATTGAAGATGAGGCCTTGCTGTCAACTTTGTTGTCCATTCAACTTTGTTGTTGCTGTTGCTGTTTGATGTAGGAGTTTGGTACTGTTGTTTGGGCTGCCTCCTTTATGTCTTTTGTTTTTCTCTGTATTGTCTTTTGCTTGTGTTGATTACCTCTAGGTTTGAGGTGGAGCTTGTCTCCTCTTGCCTATTATTTTCCCTCTTGCCTCATTGGTATTGCTGCATTGCATGTATGTTTACTGTTTACTGTAATTGCTTGCTGTCTTTTGCTGTTTATCCCCTAGGATCTCTGATTTCCTCTGTGCAAGAGGAAATTATGACAGACATTAGGTTTGTAAACCATGCATGACAACATTAGGTTAGTTCCCCTTCAACCATAGTTTTAGGGTCTTTCTCTTCTCATCTCAAAACACTTCAAAGACACAATAATAAGGATAACGCGTGTTGTATGCTACGAGCCTTAAGCTATTTGAGAAAAGGTTGCTGGAGGGTCACTCTTCAGTAATCTGGTTACTTAGTATGGTACCCTTAGGGTAACATGCGACGTAGTCACTCTCAAATCACAAGTCTTTAGTGCAGTACAAGTTACAAACGGACTAAAAAACATTTCTTTCGTAAAAAAACTCAAACAAACATTCAAACTCTGTTTTTGTCCTCTTGGACCTTTAATCAGGAAACCCTTTTCAGAAGGAGATAAAAAACTGTCAGACAAGCTTGTGTCTTCCGTAGCCCGAACTACGTTTGCTCTGATCTTTCATGCCGTATGAAAGTACGTAGGCACGAGATGCGATATCTCGGCGAGCAAACTTCCCCTCCTTTCTCGTAGATAGGCGAACTACGTTGACTCTGATTTCTCGTTCCACACGGGAATACGTGGGCATAAAGTGCGATACTTTGCCGAGTCATTTTCTTTTCTCTTTAACCCAGACCTTTATAGTAGATAGAATAACACACCCTTAGATAGAAAACAAGCGTGGATCCCGTCGAGTACGACGGACGTGAGGGGTGCTAATACCTTCCCCTTGCGTAACCGACTCCCGAATCCAGGATTTGGTTGCGATGACCATTCCTCTCCCTCTTTGCGTTAGGTTTACTCTGAGCATTTCCTTTCCCTCTTGTGGGATAAATAACGCAAGGTGGCGACTCTTCTGTTTTGCCGGCGCCGATTTTCGCAGTAGCGACAAAGTGAAGAACAAATTGCGGATTTGTTGACGAAAGCGGTTTCAAATGATGTGTTCAAGAAGCTATTGAGGAGTTTAAACATGAGAAATGTGGAGCATTTATCTTAAGGTGGTGTGTTATTGTTTGAGTAAGATAAATGCAAGGGAATAAAGCTCAGAAGTTAGTTTGAAGAAACAACTTAAATGGATAAGCTATTTGAAGGCTGCAGCAAACAGTGCAGGAATTGAAATTTTCAGTTTTGACAGTTAGTTTGTTTGTTTTGTTCGTTACATGTTTAGCACTATATAAAGGAATGTATTGTAGTGTGTAACATTTTTAATACACCATTGTGAATAAAACTTCTCAATTCTCCTCAATTATCTCTCTCTTTCTCTCTCTTTCTCTCAATTTAATCTTCATCTTTTCCATTTTCCCTTTCCACCATTTTTATCCACCCTCCATGTTTTATGTTCTAACAAATGATAGATATGTGGTGAAACCCTAAGTTTAGGTTTTTTTTTAATGATTTTTGTATTTTTAATGATTTTTGTATAAGAAAACGATGTTAATAATCATATTTATGTTCTTTTCATAAACAATAGCTCTATTCTATTTTATTTAATCGCATTAGGTTTTGAAATTTGAAAAATGGTTGTTGTGTTTTATCGTTTGAAATGTGTTGCAGGAGGGACCATTAGAGACCTTAACATCAATGGTGGTTTGTTGATATTCATTCAACCATTTATATTATTATTTATAATTGTCATTTTTCTAAATTAAGAAATAATGTAGTATATTAAAAAATAATGATTATCAGTAGATATTTTAATTTTCCTTTCATTTCTCGTTGAAGTTATATTTATATGTTTGAAAATAACCCAGAAAAGGATCACAATGAGTATCTGGTGCAGTTCCTCAAGTCAGGGGTTATTCATAATTATTTCAGAAAGCATATCTTGGGAGTTCATATATATATATATATATATATATATATATATATATATATATATATATATATATATATATATATATATATATATATATATATATATATATATATATATATATATATATATATATATATATATATATATATATATATATATATATATATATATTCTTTTGTTAAGTGTATATTTATGACACTAAATACATGTAGATTTCAATTTGTGGTTCTATTTGGTCATGCTCTTCTGAAAGAGTTTTCAGCTTTTCTGCTTTCTCAGTTCTTTCGTTCTATCACAATCACCATCTACTTCAGGTATTTTAGGAAAAATATGTGACTCTCCAATACTAACTTAATCTCTTTTATTTGATGTGTTTAAGTTTTGAACTTTGGGGAGCCAACATTTACTGCTAGGCATTTGGCCATTAATGGTAAAGGTGAAGATTATTGATGAAATAGTTGTTATGTTTTCTCCCTCATAAACATTTTTCATGTTTTTGAATAATAATGTATTTCACCTGTTTGATGAAACTCCTGTTAAACATAAAAACGTTTTGATATGCTCTAAGTTGATGTGCACTTTGATTAGTATATGTTTTTTATTTTAATGGATTCTACAAATTCCAATTAGGGTTTTGTTCATGACAAACAGGTGGAAGCTGCTGAGAGAAGTAGTGAACCATGGTGAGTTATTGAGTTTGCCTCAATTTTCTCATGCTTTATGTAACTTTTTTCAACAGGTATATACTATATATTATATAGTATATATTGTATACTATAGACTATAGTTTAATTTAATTGAATATTTTGATGTAGATTTCATGTATGAGTGTTTATGTATATAGAGTTATATTTTGCAGCTTTTGTAGAAATGGTTGATATGTTTTATATTTCATATATGGACAATATCCACGTACCTGTCCTTATCCACGTGAAGACAACACTTGGTATACCTTGGTACTGCTTTGCACACTTTAAAGGTTGATCTCTTAGTGCACTGATTGTAAATAACTTCACATCCTTCTGCTTGTGATTTGCATCCATAATTTTAAATCTGTGTTATCTTCTATGATAGCGGGTTGTTCAAATTCTGCTTTGCATCAGAGCTACAATGCTATATTTAACAATATTTTCGTGGTTCTAATGACGTTATTGTCTGATTGATCTCTCATGAACAGTATATTGGAATAAGAAAGAATTTTTTGTTTTTGATTAATTTATGATTTTTGTTATAATACTTATATTGTGCAATTTTTATTTTTGTTTGGAGATTAATTAGTGTAACTGTGTGGAAATGATGAAACAATTCTTAAGCACTATTGAGGTTGGTTGATCGGTTGATGAGAAATGAGGTTGTGTATTTATGATTCTATTTGCTATTGTGTTATATGGTGAGGCAGAGGTTTATATAGTAATTGTTGAAGGTCAGCCTACTATAAGTTATACCGGTGGTGTTTATGGTTTTGAAGTCACTGTTGTAGAATCTGATGAGAAGATTGTTACCACAAGGTATGAGATTTTTGCCCATTTTTTTCTCGGTTTCGTAATGTTTTTGTGTACAATGAATTGAGAATTGGATATTGATTTCTGTTATTATTGGAATATTTGTGTTTCTTTAAATTTTCTTTAAGTGATTTGGTGACTTTCTATGCTCGGCACCTTGAGAATTGATACGATATTGTTTCCATTTTGGATTCGATGATAATAATCTGTCATTTCTATATTTTACTTAGAATATATTTGTTTAACACATGCAAGGTTTTGTTGATGTTAGAGTATTGTAGCTGATTTGTATCTGACAGTGATATTGAATCCATGCTCATTTGAATCAAGAAAATCAAAAGCTGTAAAATTTCAAAAAGTATATAAAATAGAGTATTGTCTTTCACACATCAAGTAAGTTGAAACATAATAGTAAAAGCACCTAAAGCTACATCGTCGATTTTCTTGTGTTATCTCTTTGATAACCATTATATAATAAAAGTGTTGAATATTAGCACAGAAGATTCTGCGGCAGAATAAAACAAATAATGGTGTTTTACAACTCATTAAAACTGAATGTAAATATTAATTAATTGTAGTTATTTGTATTTAATGTGTTTAGAATCAATATTGATAGAGAATGATTACCCTTGATTATAAGTTGATTGTACTCTATTTTAGTGTCACTTGTATCTTATAAATACCATTTATGTATTATTTTACAAAGGTACCAAATACAAAGTATATATTTTATAAAAAGCGTTCATAACTACTTTTTATTTAAAAAGCATTCATAGTATATTTAGAGAATTTTTTTTAGAATAACACAGTATTACTCCAAAATTACCAAATAATCACTACGCCAGAAATGAGTTTTAGCAGCGCACCCTTTAGCAGCGCTTCCTAAAAAAGCGCTGCTAAAGGGTGGGTAAAAAAAAAAGAAAAAAAAATTACCTACCAAAGACAGCGCTTTTGAAAAAGCGCTGCTAAAGGAGGGCCCTAAGAAAGCGCTTTTTAAAAAGCCCTGCTAAAGGGGGGTCTAAGAAAGCGCTTTTAAAAAGCGCTGCTAAAGGGGGACCTAAGAAAGCGCTTTTAAAAAGCGCTGCTAAAGGGGACCCCTTTAGCAGCGCTTTTTCTATAAAGCGCTGCTATATGGCATTGCTAAGGCACCCTAAGAAAGCGCTTTTAAAAACTCTGCTAAAGGGTGACCTAAAGGGGGACCTAAGAAAGCGCTTCTAAAAAGCGCTGCTAAAGGGGGCCCCTTTAGCAGCGCTTTTTCTATAAAGTGCTGTTATATGGCATTGCTAAGGCACCCTAAGAAAGCGCTTTTAAAAGCGCTGCTAAAGGCCTTTAAAAGCGCTGCTATAGGTATTAGTATTATAATTTTAAAATACCCTCCAGAATTTTAAGAGAAACAGAACATTCGTGCAATATTTCTTTTCTTCTTTCATTCTCCTCTGGCGAACGACCCATTCAAAGTTTCGTTTCTGTTGCCGTCATCCGTCGTCGACCGTCGCCCTGTTTCGTTGGATTGCGCCGCCGTCGCCGTTCACCGTCCGTTTTCGAGTCTGCATTGCATTGCATTTCCACCATTGTTAAGGTATGTGAAGTTTTACTATGGTTTTCTTGTTTTTTTTTTCTTTTCACCATTGTTGCTATTTGAAGACATTAAAGGTTTTGAAGGTTTTTGTTAATACTGTTATCTAAATATTGATGGTTTTTCTTTTCACCATTGTTGGTATTTGATGGTTTTTCTAAATATTGAAGGTTTTTCTTAATAATTTTATCTAAATATTGATGGTTTCTGAGTTGTTGACTAAATAGGTAAGAAAAATTATTAATAATTCATAGTAAAATTATTAATGTTGTTTGATGATTTCTTTGCATAAAATTATTAATGTTGTTGACTAAATATTGATGGTTTCTGAGTTATTGATGGTTTCTGAGCTGTTGTTGTTTTTATTGAGTTATTGAAGGTTTAGTGAAGGTTTTTAGTGTTGTTTTGTATTGAAGGTTTGAGGACATGCAAGTAAATTTGAGTTCAAGTATGATACGTATACTATTGTTTTTGTTGTTGTGTAGATATGTTACGTTTGAGGACATGCAAGTAAATTTTAGTGTTGATACGTATACTGTTGTTGAGTTATTGTTTTTGTTGTTGAGTTCAAGTATGATACGTATATTGTTGTTTTGTATTGAAGGTTTGAGGACATGCAAGTAAATTTTAGTGTTGTTGTTGTGTAGAAATGACTTATTGAAGGTTTAGTGAAGGTGTTATATGTTGATATGTTATTATGTTATTATGATGGATTTCTCAATGTTTATATGATATATATGTTATTATGGTTTTATATGTTTAGTTAGGATTTCTCAATGTTTAGTAAGGGTGTCATTTTGGTTTAAGGATTATCTAGTAATTTTAATATGATTTGTTTTGGTGGATTATCTAGTATTTTTAATATGATTTGTCTTGGTTAATTATTAATATGATTTTAATAAAATTTATATTTTGTCTGCTATAGGGGTTACCTGTGAAGAGCAAAGCTGTGATCGTTTCCAAGCATCCTATTGCGTAGCATTCTTAGAAGTTAGTGATTTCCTTACAGGTATTCTCTGTTTTGTTTAACTTTTATAGTTTAGTGTAGATTACTCAATTAGTATGGATAAAAAATAGATGTTTGGTAATCGATTGTCAAAAGAGTACGAGAATGGGGTATCAAAGTTTGTTAAGTTTGCTGTTGAACACGCCAAAGACCCCAGTAGGATCACATGTCCTTACTTAGGATGCTGTTATGGGCGTCGAGTTGACGTCGTTCAGTTGGAATCTCATTTAATGAGACATGGAATTGATCGAAGTTACACATGTTGGACATTACATGGTGAGATAAGTAACGAGAATGTTGAACCCCGAAATAATACGACATGTGCTTCAAAGGACAATGGCAGAGATACATATGATTGTGATCGAGTCGAAGAGATTGCAGAAGCACTTGAAGAAGTTCTTCAAGATTGTCCCAAGATGTTTGAGAGGTTGGTAAGCGATG
Organism: Lathyrus sativus; assembly: GCA_963859935.3. NCBI lineage: Eukaryota > Viridiplantae > Streptophyta > Magnoliopsida > Fabales > Fabaceae > Lathyrus > Lathyrus sativus. The sequence continues at coordinate 131,751,321 of OZ012739.1, forward strand.
CAGAGAAACCGTTGTATAAAGGTTGCACTACTTTCACAAGATTGTCCGCGGTATTAAAGTTGTACAATTTAAAGGCGGGTAATGGATGGTCGGATAAAAGTTTCACAGAGTTGTTAGCCCTACTTCAAGAGATGCTTCCGGAGGATAATGTTCTTCCCAATCGAACCTATGAAGCTAAAAAAATGTTATGCTCTATTGGCATGAGCTATGATAAGATACATGCTTGTCCAAATGATTGCATTTTGTTTCGAAATGAATATGCATCATTAAACGAGTGTCCTAAATGCGGTGTATCTCGGTATAAGAAAAAATTGTCACCAGCAAAAGTATTATGGTATTTTCCTATAATTCCGAGATTCAGACGCATGTTTCGTAGTGAAATAGATGCAAAACACCTGACTTGGCATGCAGATGATAGAATTGTAGATGGGAAGTATCGACATCCGGCAGATTCACCACAATGGATGAAAATTGATAATGATTATCCTGATTTTGGAGAAGAAGCTAGAAACCTTCGCTTGGCATTATCGACTGATGGAATAAATCCGCATGGTCTGCAAAGTATCTCACATTCCACCTGGCCTGTAATTATTATGATTTATAACCTACCTCCATGGCTATGTATGAAGCGTAAGTACATGATGTTATCTATGTTAATTTCTGGCCCTAAACAACCAGGGAATGACATAAACGTATACCTGACACCTCTAATCGAAGACTTAAAGAGTTTGTGGGAGAACGGTGTGGAGGTTTATGATGGATATAGGAAAGAAAGTTTCAATTTGAGGGCGATGTTGTTCGGCACAATTAATGATTTCCCAGCATACGGAAACTATCGGGGTATAGCATTAAAGGTCAATGTGCGTGTCCTATCTGTGAAGAAAACACAGATTGGACGCGGTTGGAATTTGGTCAGAAGAATGTCTTTCTTGGTCATCGTAGATTCTTAAATTCTAGTCATCACTACCGTGGGTGGAGAAAAGCATTCAATGGAGATTCAGAACAACGTAAAGCTCCACCTACATTGACCGGCGAACAAATTTTTGAAAAGGTGAAAGATGTGAGTACTAAGTTTGGCAAGCCTTTTGCTCATACGCTTGTCAAGCGTGGGTGGAAGAAGAGGTCAATTTTGTTTGAGTTGCCGTATTGGAAGTCGTTGTATGTAAGACATTTTCTTGATGTTATGCATATTGAAAAAAATGTATTTGAAAGTGTTATTGGTACGTTACTCAATATACAAGGAAAGTCTAAGGATGGCCTTAAAGCAAGAAAGGACTTGGTAGCAATGGGAATAAGGAATGAATTAGGACCCTTGAAGAAAGGAAACCGCACATATCTACCACCTGCTGCTTATACTTTATCTAGAAAGGAGAAAAAGATATTGTGTAAGTTTCTGAGTGAAGTTAAAGTTCCAGAAGGATACTCTTCAGATATTAGAAGACTTGTTTCTATGAAAGACCTCAAGTTAAAAAGTTTAAAGACACATGACTGCCATGTTATAATGGAACACTTTCTACCAATAGGTATACGTTCTATTTTGCCAGAAAAAGTGAGAGGCGCAATAACTAAATTGTGTTTTTTCTTTAGTTCAATCTGTAGTAAGGTGATAGATCCTGCGATCTTACCAACATTGCAAAGAGAAATAGTTATTACTTTGTGCGAGCTTGAAATGTATTTTCCTCCATCATTTTTTGACATAATGGTACATCTAGTTGTTCATCTTGTGAAAGAGACACAACTGTGTGGACCTGCCTATATGAGATGGATGTACCCTGTTGAACGTTATATGAAAATATTGAAAGGGTATGTGAAAAACCGAAGTCGACCAGAGGGATGTATTGTTGAACGATACATTGTTGAAGAAGCTATTGAGTTTTATACTGAATATTTGTCCAACGTTCAATCCATTGGCCTCCCAAAATCTCATGTTGTTGAAAAAATAGATGGTAAACAGTTAATTGGAAATAAAGTTGTGACAGTTTCAAGGGATGAACGGGAGCAAGTGCATTTGTATGTTCTGCACAATGACATTGAGGTTGAGTCGTATGTTGAAATGCACAAGGACGTTCTCCGAGGTTTAAATCTGAATAGAAATGAAAATTGGATAGTACGTGAGCACAATCGAAGATTTATAACATGGTTCAAGGAGCATATTTTTTCAAAGTTTTATTCTGATCCCGCTTCAATAACAGAAAGGTTGAGATGTTTAGCATATGGTCCAAGTTTGCATGTGTTTTCTTATAGCGCATACGCAATTAATGGATACACATTTTATACCAAGGAACAAGATGATAAAAGTACAATGCAAAATAGTGGTGTCACCCGTGCTTGCCGAAGCAATGCACATTTCCTCGTATTATGGGGTTATCGAGCGCATTTGGGTGTTTGATTATGAGAAGTTTCAGATTCCTATCTTTGGATGCAAGTGGGTTGAAAATAATAGTGGCATACAAATGGATAAATCAGGTTTTTTGAAAGTGGATCTTAATAAGGTGGGGTACAAAGATGAGCCTTTTATTCTAGCCACGCAAGCTAAACAAGTGTTCTATGTCACTGATCCGACAAGTACGAAATAGTCTATAGTTCTTTTTTCCAACAAAGTAATCGATGATAACATTGGAGAAAAGGGGGATGTTTATGTTCAGAATGAATCTTATATTATAGATGATCAAGATGAGAATATTAGAGCGGACGAATCATATATTAGAAATGATCATAACGAGGGAATTTGGATCAATCCATCTGTCCGTGTTGTTAAGAGACAAGTAAACCCCGTTACAACGAAAAAAAGAAAGAGATGTTAAAGGTACTTGTAACATGTTTTTCTTATTTACACATGTCTTATTTATACCATGTTTTTCTTATTTCTTATTTATACCATGTTTTTATTATTTACATATTTCTTATGTATATATTTTTTATTTACATATTTGCATGTCATTCATTTGATACTTTGGTTTTTCTGAATTATAGGTATATATATTATGGCCAGCAACGAGGAAACATCACATGATGGAAAACAAACAACAAAAGACGTGGAAGGCGATATTAAAAGAGGCATAACAATTATGAAAAAAATCATCCGTGCGAGAGATAAAGGAGTAAAGTATGATGTCCATTGGAATGAAAGAGATCAGTTAGTTGAGCCTAACAGTGCGTTGCTAACAAGTTACATCGGAGCACTTGTACGTTCGCAAGTTCCGATTACTTGCGATAATTGGAGAATTGTTTCATTACAACCGGCTAAAGATAAGATTTGGACCGAGATTCAGGTATAATATTGGAATTGTTTAATTATTGTTGATATTTACGTCTTTAAATTAAATATACTAACTGTTGCACCCCAAAATTTGACCAACAATTATTTATTCATTGAGTATTTGAAAATGGATACCTTCATCAGAAAGTTCAAGAGATCCTCAGAGGAGTGGGTTGAAACCAGGGTTGTATGCTTCATAGCTTGAGAGTTGTGGGTGCTCCTCAGATGATTCTGAGACTTTGAGAATGAACTTGATGTTTTGAGAAAGTGTATGAGATGTCTTGATAGCCATCATGAAGCCCAGAGAAGTCATTATGCAAGAGTTCAGAGGATTCAACCATGAATGGTAGAATTAGGGTTTTGACTGGGTCAACCCTAGGATAACTGAAAATTTGGAGAAGGTTGAGACCCAATCCAAGGGCCATGAGAGCATGGAGTGATGCATAGAGATGTTATAAAGATTATTCCTAGACCAACTCATCATGATTGAGGAGTTTGAGAAGTTTCAAGTCAGGGTCTCCAAGGATTGTCAGTGGAAAAACCCTAATTTGATCCCTATCTTCCAGGCAGTTTTAGCTCAAGATTTGATTGATATCTCATCTTCCCCACAACATGAATGTTGTAGAGCTTGTTCTTAGCTTTAATTTGAGTGGTGGAAGTCCTTGATAGGAGTTACAGAGCTCAAGTTATGGCTTTGACAAATTACAGGTCAGCAGAGGTGTGTGAATCTGGGTCCTTGAAAGTCACTCAACTTGCAGACAACTTTTGCCCTAGTAGGATGATTCCAATGATCTCTTGGTCAACATGAATGTTGAAGGGCATCTTCTTAGCTTTAATTTGAGTGGTAGAAGTCCTTGATAGGATTTGTGGAACTCAACTTATGGTTTGAACAAGACAGGGGTATTTTGGTAATTTGTCAGTTATAGGTCATTTTTAAGCAAATGCCATATCTCCTATTTCCAAGCCTCAAATGGAAAAACTCAAAACATGAAAGTTGTTCAAAATGTGATTTTAAGTCTATAAAGAAGGTCACAAATTGTTGGAAAAGCTCATATCATGAAGTTGCATGATTGGTCAAAAAATGAACTAAAAATGGCATATAAGTTTGAAAAGTTGAATTTGAAAATTGGTTTGGAAGATCTAGGAATCCAAAATAGGTCATCCAATATATCATTTTGATTGGAAACATCATTTTGAGAACATTGGTTTAGATAGAATTTTGATTTGAGGCTTTAAAATGGGTGATGCTTTGTTATTTTGTTACTTGCATTTGAAGTCACCCTTGGAAACCTTAACACAAGGCAAGGAAAAAGCTTGTAATGGCTTATAACACTTCAATATCTCACATAAGGAGAATTTCACACCAATTTTGCAAGGTTTAAGGCATAATGCATGAGATTTCCAACTTACCATCACATGAGATTCCAAGACTTTTCTAGATGATTCTAGAATGATCTAGTTGTTTCCATCCATCATTATAAAAAGATTGAATCACAAGGAGGAAAAGGTTGGTGAAAAGTTGCTGAGTTTAGTGGAGAGAGTGAGAGAGAAAGTGCCATTGTTGGATTTCTTCAAGATCAAGTAAGGTGCAATTCCTTCTTCTACAAGCTTCATCCACCTCAACTCTTGCAAACAGAAAGGTGTCCATTATTGGAGGAAGATTTAGAGAAGGTTTCAAGTGCTGAATCAAGTCCTAACTCCCCTCACCATTGAAGCTTAACAGGTTGGTATCTTGATCTAGAAGTCCTTAATTACGAGCATTCTGTTAGAATCTTAGGTGTAGGATCAACATGCTAGGTTAGAGGGATGTTTTCTGAGAATTAGAGGAAGATCCATGAGGTTTCGTGGCAGGGCACCATTTTTTGCAAGATTGATAGCAAGCTGGTTAGTGTGTATTAATGGATATGATGTGGTTTAGAATGGCTAGGGTAACATGTGGAACAAATTTACATCATTAGATTGAAGTTTGGTTAAGGTTGATAGCAGAGAATCATGGTGGAACCCCAACCTTCGTGCTTTCTGTTAGAGCGATTCAAGAGGTTTCATGGATAAATATTGATATCATTGTGTTCAGGGTAATTAGTAGAGCAAGATTGCTTTTGGAATTTCTTGATTTCACCCAGCCATCAGTGAGAACGATCGAGTGGAAGTTCTGGTTCGAAATTAGGGTTTTCTGAAAACCCTAGGGTTTGTTTGGAGAAGATGAACTCCAGCCGTCAGATGGTTCCAGATCCTTGACTTATTCTCATAATCCAACGGCCATGGTTTGAATTCAAAATGGAGGGAAGTCTGAAGCTTGCGAAACGCAGCGTATCACTTAGCCAAACGCAGTCGTTTGGTTTAGTGACTGATTCTGGGCCTATCTGTTCTATTCACACCCCCCACGCGCGTTGGCCCAATAAAATGAACTGTCTGTCTCTTCTATTTCCACCCCCCTCCCTTTTATATTATTTTGAATTCTTTTAAATTCTTTTAATATTTTAGCCACCTTATAAAATTCATTAAAAATTGATAAATGATGATTTTTTTACTCATTCTTTTTTTTATGATTAGATAATTTTGTGTAGAAAAATATAAAAATAAAAATGAAATTTTATTTTTAATGTGGAATTAATGGTGGTATTTTCTTTTAAATAGGGTATTTTCTTTCCTTTAGTTTATACCTTATCTTGCAAGAATTGTTTTAGGACCTTCCCTTAGGTTTTTTAATTCATTCTTTTTTGTGTGATTAGATATTGAACCCTAGTTTCATGTAGGATTTATCCCTTGATTTTAGAAATTAAATTTGATGTGGTTTGATAGTTAGACATTTAGGTGCTCTAATTAGGGTTTTAAGCAGTATACTTGAACTTCAACATTTTATTTTTGGGGTTTTTAGGACAAATTAGTGTATGGGGAATATATGGGACTTAAGGGTAGTTAAATAGGATCCCCTAGAATTTATATTAGGAATTTTTATGGTATTTTAGTATTTTTCATTGATTTTTGAATTGAATGTTGTTTGTGTGGCCTTTAGGGCTAGTTTAGTTTTGTTTTGCCTTGCTTTGGAGTTGTTGTTGGCTTGAGGAGCTTGGGCATCATGTGAAGACCTTGTGGATCATCATGGAAGCTTTGAAGACCTTGCAGAGGAGTTTAGCATAGCTTTTGTTGTTTTGTTTATAGGTTTATAGGTGCATAGGCAGAGCCCTAGATAGATTAATTTTCATTCAATAAACAAGGAGTGTTTTGTTCACCTCCTTCCTTCTCTATGACACAGAGTCCCTTAAGGGTATTCACCTCTCTCCTTTGGAGGGATTAGTGACCTTGCCCCATAAGGTAGAACTTTGAGAGAGCCTTTCCTTTGATGTTAAGTCCTCAATGGCATCCTTTGGAAGTCAGTGAGTACTGTAACATCCCCACCTCATCTTGTTGACTGAATCTTGTTTGCTGGAGCATTTGAGCCCTTGAAGATAGAAGCTGAGGCCTTGAAGAGGATGATTCCTTGGAGATTATTGAAGTCTGAAGACTCTGTGGAGATCAAATTGATGCCTGAAGATCCCTGAAGATAGTGAAGCCTGAAGGTAGAGCTGATCAAAGGAGCTGAAGCTCAAGGGAGAAGATGAGTTGATACTCATGTTGTAGGGTTGATACCTGGAAAGCAAGTGATCTCTGAAGTCTGAAGACTGGGTTGCTGCTGGAGGAGCTGAGGCTTTATTCTGTTTTCTTTGATGTATTGTGTGTTTTGTTTGATTTGTCTGCTGCATTAGACTAAGCCCACTTAGAATAAGTTCAGTCTAAGAGCATGAGCGCATCTGATTGTATTGTTACTGCCTGGCTTTGCTTGCGGGTATTCGGTAGAGCCCAGCTCCCTTGCCCATGTGTTTATTTTGCTTGATAGCATGATTTCATTTTCTTCTGTATGATTACAGTTTACTGTTATTGCTTGATAGCATGTTGTTTATTTTTCAGTATGATTACTGTTATTTCATGACTGGCTTGAGGTCGAGACGAGCTTGTGGAGGCTGAAGCCCCACACACATTTCCTCCCTCACTTGCATTGCATGCATTTTACTGTTAAAGCTGATGCTTTTGTCTGTTTGGTGTATCATTGACATGATCCCTTAGGACTCTCATTTCCTTTGATAAGGATTTGATGATAGACTTTTAGGTTGAAACCTATGCATGACAACATCTAGGAGTTCCCTGTTCAAATCTCAACCATAGGATGAATCCATGGCATGACAACAATAGGACTTGATAGTCTCCCTCCTAGTTGGGCCTGTTCTCTTCTCATCTCAAAGCAGTTTAAGACACAGTAATCATGAATGATTTCTTTCGTACGTTACGAGCCTTAAGCTATCTGAGAAAGGATTGTGGGAGAGTTTCTTTTCCACAGTCTGAATGTTTAGTATGGTACCCTTTGGGTGACATGCGACACATTCACTCTCAGGTCATAGTCTCTAGTGCGGTTGAAATTGCAAACACAATAAAAAACACTTCTTTTAGGAGATAAGTCGTAGTTTCCCGAACTACGTTTGCTCTGATCTTTCATACCAGATGAAAGTACGTAGGCATAGGATGCGATATCCTAGCGAGCAACCTTCCCCACCTTCACCCGTAGTTAGCCGAACTACGTTGACTCTGATTTCTCATTCTCTGATGAGAATACGTAGGCATAAAGTACGACGCTTTGCCGAGTCATTTTTCTTTTCTTTTTCAGCCAGCCTTGATAGGTAGATAGATTATAACCAACCCGTCCAAGTAAACACCAAGCGAGGATCCCGTCGAGTACGACGGACGTGAGGGGTGCTAATACCTTCCCCTTGCGTAACCGACTCCCGAACCCAGACAATGGTTGCGACGACCTTGTCTTACCCTTATTCGTCAGGTTTTTCCGATCGTTTCCTTTCCCGCTCTGAGGGATAAATAACGAAAGGTGGCGACTCTTCTGTCATGCCGGCACCTTATTTTCGCGCAAGCGACAGCTGGCGACTCTGCTGGGGACTCCAACGGTTCCCTGCGAGTCAATCCTATCGTTTGTGTGTTTGCTTGTTGGGTTGCGTTTATTTGTCGCATTTTTACTTCTCGCACTTTATTTCCCGCATTTTATTTTCAGTATAATATGATTATTTGTGCTGTCGTGGGATGGGAGTTCTGATTGAGTGAGAAGCCAGACCCAGGCTTGAGTGTACCATAGACTTAGAGTGGAAATTAGTGGGCGCGTGCTTGCTTTGCAGGCACTAGTGTCTCATGAAATCCACGCTCAGACGAGGTTCATCCGGTTGGCTTCACTTTCAACCCTTTGGGTTGAGACGGTTGCTGGTTTGGTGGATTGTCGACTCTGGGGACCGATCATTTGTGATTCAGCTAAGTGAGGCCTCTTCAGGACTTGATGATGCCACTCCTTCTGGGAATCGTATCATCAGTTTTGAAAGTCTGTGACGCTGATGAGCGCATAGGATGCCGTACCTTGAGTCAGTCTAGGTCCATACCTGTGAGTGGGACTGGGTTTATTGCAGGAAACTTAGACCTTCAGACTACCTGGTTTTCTTGGCAGTGAATCAGTTATGTTGGGTTCTCAGTTGCAGACATGTTCTTGATAGAGCAAGAGGTTTTTGATCAGAGGATCTTGTCGCCGGGTGTTTGTCTGTTCTTGATAGAGCAGGCTTTGATCAGTATGTTATCATCGGTAGTTTGTTCTGGATGGAGCAGATTTTGAGTGAGGTCTGAAGACCTCATCGGCAGATGTTATTTGTTCTTGATAGGGCAGATTTTGAGGGAGGTCTGAAGATCTCATCAGCAGTTGTGTGTTTGTTCTTGATAGGGCAGATTTTGATTTGGGGTCTGAAGACTTCAACAGATGTTCCTTGATCTTGCGCCCGGGGTCCTTATTATCATGCGCTTACTCTTGACAAAGCAGAATTTTGATCTCAATCCTATCATATGGTTATTCTCAGCAAATCAGATCAGTGGTTTTACACCGGGGTTTCATCCTCATCAGTGACTGTTGATACCGAATCTCCACAGCAGCCACCTGGATATATTATTGCATACCTGCATTTTGCATTAGTTTACGCATTCATCTGCATTCCATTAACGTGTGTCTGTGTTGCAGGTACCGTTTCCCCGATCCAGGATTTCCCGTCTCCTACTGTTGTTATGGCTTCTCTCAGGAAGACTGTTGCGTACAAGTTCCCGACCCCCGATGTGTCGAAGCTGACTGGTTTGATAGCCCTGGCAGGGGATTCTGTGAAGGATAGGTTCAGGAAGTCTTATGGCAAGTTGCTTAGTCTGGTCTACAAACCTTCTGCGTCTGAGTTGAATGGGTTACATGCTCTTCTGCAGTTTTATGATCCTCCCTTGAGGTGTTTCACTTTTGATGACTTCGTTCTCGCGCCGACATTGGAAGAGTATGCTGATATGCTGGGTGTGTCTATCAAAAGGCAGATGCCTTTTGTCCACATGGATGCTGAGCCTGACCTGGTTAGCTTGGCTTCCTCACTCCATTTGAGCGCTTCTGAGTTAGTGGTAACGAGTTGGAACAAGGTCCCAGGGTTCTCTCTGCAGTTTCTGATAGCTAAGGCTCAACAGTGCGCTAAGGACAAATGTTGGGACGCCTTCAATGCCATCCTTGCTCTATGCATATACGGCATTATTCTATTTCCCAGCATGCCTGATTTCGTAGATTTTGATGCCTTCTATATCTTTGCCTCAGGGAATCCAGTCCCTACTCTGATCGGAGACGTTTACCATTCAGTGCATTACAAGAATGAGAACCGGAGAGGGAAGAATGTTTCATGCTGCGTACCGTTGTTGTACAAGTGGTTTGATAGTCATTTGCCCAAGAGGGGTTCTTCTGTCTTGTCTGCAGCCACAGTTGAGTGGCCTGAGCGTCTGATAAGCTTGTCGGTAGAAGACATTGTTTGGTTCGTTGACAGAAGCAGGTTAGGCACCGAGATGATCTTCAGTTGTAGTGGGTTTCCTAACGTACCTCTGATAGGTAGGAAGGGTTGCATCAACTACAACCCATCATTGCTAGTTCGTCAGTTTGCATATGCTTTGAGGAATCCACCGAAGGAAGAAGAGGTACGGGAATCTCTGTACCTCACGGGTATTCTAGAGGGGGAGTTGTTGTCCAAGCTTCAGTATGCGTGGAACAATATCAGCACGAGAGGAAAGTCTTTGTTGGGGAAGAGCGACAACCAAGCTTATCCTCCTTATTCAGATTGGATCAGAGCCAGAGCCAGCGCTATAGGGATGCCATTCCCTCATGTCAGACCAGAGAGTCCTCCACCAGTCGAAGAGCCTACCACTGTGTCCATTCATCAGCACAACCAGGTATTAGCTGAGCGTGATGAACTGAAGAGGGCAAATGCATAATTAGAGAAGGAGTTAGCTCAGCTTCGAAGTGAGAGGAACAAAGCCGTGCATGCTCTCAAAAAGCAAACAGAGTCGGTGAGCCAGCTGAGTGCAGACTTGGCAAAGCAGATTGCTGATCGGGAACGCTTAGGTCAAGACTTCAGAGCTGCTAATGATGTGCTGGCTACGAAGAAGACGCATTTGGAGGAAGCATACCGGAGAATATCTAAGTTCGACCAGCATTGGAAGACTTCCATGGCCACCAGGAAGGAGCGAGAAGACAAGCTGATGCTGCAGATTTCTAAGCTAGAGACTGAAGTGAAGGACAGTGAGCGGAGGTTTGATGAAGAGACCGCCCGCAGGTACTCCGCTGAAGCCCGTCTAAACAAAGCCATTGCTAGCCTGAAGGAGCATAAGCTGATGTTTAAGTCTAAGAAGCGGAAGCTGGAAGATTGTTTTGGCGAAGGCGCTTGGGAGAGTTCAGTTCAGGGGCTTCAGCATACTATCAGGCAGAGGGAACTACTCGTCGAGGGGTTGCTCACTTCGCCAGATCATTCAGAGACAAAGGAGTTATTAGCAGAGTATCGCACCCGTGGCCGTACTTGACTAGTTATATCCCTGTTGTTTTGATCTTTGATGTACGCTGACCATCACCAGATTTGTTGGCTGAGGTCATGCTGTTGATTTGTACTCGCTGATACTGTGTACAGCCTTGACAGGCCTTTCCATATATATATGAGATTGATGTTTCCATGATTGGGCTCGGATTTCTTCTTCCTCTTGTTATTATCAGCACCGTCACTAAGGCACTAGGATCGGGGAAAAATCTCCCACGCACACAGACACACGCATGCATCTGGATGAAGCATATTTGCATGGCGTATATCTTATTGCTTTTCCTAACCTTTATTCTTAACAGGTTTTTCAGGTTCCGCGCTGCTTCCGATCTCCAGGATTGATCAAAGACTCATCCACCGCTACTCAACTCGCGCTAATCAGACAAGAATCATGGACCAGGTACAGTCAGATGTTCAAGAGCTCCGTGAGCGGATGGATCGTTTTATGGAGCTGATGCAGGTGGTCGCGAATGGTCAAGATCAGCTTCGTACTCTGGTTCAACCTCTGATCTCCAGGGTTGACAGTAATGGCATACTTCACGGAGGGGCCGTGCCTACTCCTCCTCAAGGGGATACTCCACAGAACGTTGTTCCTGCTGCCGGGGGCAACGGCAGTGCTAACGGCAATCTGATGACTAATCTCGGACTCAACGCGGCTGGCGCCGTCAATGGTAGTTTGGGAGCCAATGTTAACATGGGGCCGGTCAACGGCAATGCCGGTGCAGGAAATTTGGTGGTGCCTCAACCGTGGCTGGAGGACCATCAGGATGATATATTCTCTCAGAGAGGTATAGAGGCAGAGTTGAATGCCGAGGCTCGACTCAGGTTCAAGGCGCTGGAAGACAAGATGAGAAGCATAGAAAATCAGAACACATTGGGCGTTGACATGTCCAACCTCGGGTTGATTGCTGACTTTAAAGTACCTCACAAGTTCAAGGTGCCTACCTTTGAGAAGTATAAGGGCACCACTTGCCCCCGGGTCCACCTCCGATCTTATTATAGAAAGATGTCCGCTTATTCTGACGATGAGAAGTTGCTGATGCACTTCTTTCAGGATAGTCTTTCTGGGCCATCGCTCGAATGGTATATGGGCTTGGAGCCCGCTGCTGTGCGCACCTGGAAAGAGCTTGCAGAAGCGTTTGTTCTCCACTATCAATATAACAGCGACTTGGCTCCCAACCGAGTTCAGCTTCAGAATCTCTCACAGCGGAACAATGAAAGCTTCAAAGAATACGCCCAGCGGTGGCGTGAATTGGCTGCCCGGGTTCAACCGCCGATGGTTGAGCGTGAGTTGGTACAAATGTTCGTGGCTACCCTTCCCGGAATCTACTATGAAAAGCTGGTCAGTGGCATGTCTGGAACATTCTCGGCTCTCATCACTTTGGGCGAGCATGTTGAGAACGGTATAAAGATCGGAAAAATTCAGGGCGAATCATCCTCAGCTGGAGGAGGTAGCAAGAAACCCTATACTGGCAAGCGTCGAGAGGGAGATGCCAGTGCTGTCACTAATTCTAGGAGAAAGGGCAAGGGCCCTCAGTCTCAGATTGCTAGCATAAACATTCCAGCTGCTCCGCCGCAGCCGCAACAGCAGCAGCCTCAGCAGCAGAATCAGCAGGGGTATAAAAGATATCAGAATCGGGCTCCTATGGCAAACCGTCATTTTGAAACTCCACCTATGTCATATGTGCGGCTTCTGCAAACTTTGCTGCAGCTTCAGCTAGTTCAAAAGAGGACGTTGGCTCCCTTAACAGGGGCGCCACCACCGGGGTATGATGCCAGTGCTACTTGTGAATTCCATACTGGGGCACCTGGCCATACGATTGAGAATTGTAAAGCTTTTAAGCACAAAGTCCAGGACTTGGTGGACGCCAAGGTTATCAACTTTTCTGACAACGTGCCCAACGTCACCAAGAATCCGATGCCTCATCATAAGGGGGGCGGGGTGTGTAACACCCCACTTCCCAAATTAAATAAAATATAAACATTATAAATAAACATCAGAGTTTTCCCCAAAATAGTGGGATATCACATCACCAAATTTTTATAAAAATACTTTATTAATTATTCTCAAAAATAATACAGCGGAAAACATTATTCCAACATTCTCGGCCATCCGCCAAATTTTGTAAAATCTTTATTATTATAATTCACAAAAAAAAAGTGATACGTCACAGGATTACAACAAGTTTGACATAAAACAATTAAAACACCCATATCCCGTGTTACGTATCAGAGCATCCTAGACTCGACTGGCACACCACCATCCAAGCTATCTAAGTACCTGGATTATCTGTACTTCCGGAGAAGCACAGACACAACAACAACCAAGGGGTGAGAAAACATGATCAAAAATATATTGGTAATGTAATACATGTAAACAAGGTAGTAAAACACACCAACACACCAATATTCACCCCAACAACTCCATATAACGAACCTACTGTTCAAATTACAATATAACATATTATAATGCAAATATGCAACTCAACACCATGCATGCGGTACCGACTCATTGGTTCATTCAATCGAACCTGGATAGATCACTTACGCTCCTCCTGAGACATGATCTATCCCCCACCATTCTCCACCAAGGAGTACGGATGAATCACTTACGCTCCTCCTGAGACATGATTCATCCCACCAAAACACCATGATATGCACACACCAATGCATAACTATCATATTTAGGCACACTAAGTGCACACGATCCTCCTGATCATATCATCATACATCAATGCATATACGTATAGATATATTACACCAACACCATATAAATCAATCAGATAGTAAATAAATTCATACTATAACACCATATATAACCACATCCCAACACCCGGGAACACACGATCCTACTGATCACTACATACATATACGTTAACCAATTGTTCACCAACAATATCAAGGAAAACGAGTACCATCACCAAGTAAACAAGTTCATACTTTATCACCAAGATATAAACACGTCCCACCACTCGGGAATACACGATCCTACTGATCACTACACCATGCTCCGCATGATTCATACACCAACTAATTATCCATTTAAATAATTAGTAACGGAAATCACATACTATCACCGAGTACTCACTCTATAACACTCAATCATCTCCCCTATAATCAATAAAGTCCAAGGGCACTACACTCATAGCGCACACAGTATAACAGCATAGAAAAACCTCATTCTGCTACGCTCGCTACACCCTCGCTAGGCGAGCTCCCAGCGAATGCTCGCTACCTGTTCGCTTAGCGAACCTCCTCGCGAAGGCAAACAGAACCTACTAGACTCACTCGCTACCTCACTCGCTAGGCGAGCACCTAGCGAACGCTCGCTGCCTTCTCGCTAAGCGAAGTGCTAGCGAGTTGCTTGCGACTTCTCAAGTTCTCACAGTTCAGAATTCTCACTCTTCTCTGATTCAAGCCTATTCTATAACATCCACTTCCTATACTATCCGTATTACGACCAAAGCATATTAGGCTTATCAATCTTCCTATAATTCTACTCCAGATCAACATTACGGCACACTACCGACACTTTAGAGTTACTCTGAACCTTACTCAAACCAAACCAACACCAACAGTCAATCAACAATGGCAACATCAAACATCCGTACATCATCATATACATATTATTCCAAAGTCATCACTTAAATAATTTATCGACACATCAAAAAGGTCACACAGAACTTCCCTAAAACCGTAAACCCAACCTATACGCCAAATTAACCAAAAACAACAATTCACCAACACTCAACATATTTCAATCCATCAACATCAACATAACTCAACAATCAATAGCATGTCAATATAAAACTTCATCAACGATACATTCCTACGGGGTTAAGGAATCCCCACTACCCTATACATGTATATACCATTCCCAATCAAGTTTCTCCCCCCTTACCTTGTTAATCGGTTGATCGATGAAATTCTTCCTGGATTTGGTCTCTTGGCCTCCTCTTTTCTTTCCGTTCTTCGTTCCCTTTTTCCTTCGTTCTTCTCACTTCTCTCGTTCTTTCCTCTTCTCTCTTTCTATCGCTCTTTCTCTCTTCCCTCTTTCTATCGTGTTATTTTCTCTAATACTTCCCCCACCCCTTCATATTCTATTTTCCTTTTTATTTCCTATCCCAATAATAATAATAACTAATAAAAATAATATAATAATAATAATAATAATAACTAATAAAAATAACATAATAATAATAATAATAATAATAATAATAATAATAATAATAATAATAATATTATCACACCAATTTCCCATGATCTATGGTAATCCCTTTTCTCTCTATTCCAACTTTTCTAATATCTCCTTGCTACCCCTTCATATTTCCTTCCTCACGGTTTCTATCATGACTTTTCATATTTCCATTCTAACTTCCCAATAACCCTTCCACCTCTTATTTTACTTATTTCAACCACTAATATTCCCAATAATAATTCTAATATAATAATTATAATAATCATTATAATAATAATAATAATAATAATAATAATAATATAATATAATACTATTATAATATTATAGTAATATTCAACATAATAATAATAATAGTAATACACCCAACAATAATTATAATTATAATAATAATAATACTAATGATAATAATAACAATTATATTAATACTAATAATAAAATAATATGAATAATAATAATCTTAATATTAATAATACTAATATAATATTACTAATATTAATAATACTAATCATAATAATACTATTAATAATAATAATAATAATAATATTATTATTATCTCACCAAAATAATAATAATAATAATAGTAATAATATTATTATCTCACCAAAATAATAATAATATTAATAATACTAATAAATATAATAATATATAATAATAATACCCCCACCAATATTACTATTATTCATTATATTATCATATTCACACCAAAAATCATAATAATATAATAACTATATTAATAATAATATTATATTCTCCATATTAATAATATTACTACAAATATTAATAATAATCATAAATATAATAATAATAATAATAATAATAATAATAATAATAATAATAATAATAATAATAATAATAATAATAATAATATTAATACCACCACCAATATTACTATTATTTCTTATATTATTATAAACTCACCAAATTACCACCAATGATCCTCCCATCTCAGGGACACCCACCAAACATCATCAAATACACCCTACCAAAGGGCACATCAACATATAATATTTAAAATAATAATAAAATAACTAAATAATTAAAATGGGTGTTACAGGGTGAATGCTGTCATCACCGAGGAGAGTGCGGACATGCTGACTGATGTCAAAGATTTGAAGACGCCGTTGAGTTTTGTCAAGGCTAAGTTGCTGAAGAAGGGCTTCTTTCCTGGATGTGGAGAATTATGTATGGCTTGTGCTACGCTTCCTGATAGGTGTGAGCAGCTGATCGAAGGTATCCAAAGTCTGATGTCCGAGGGTATTTTACAGTTCAGCCGGAGCGTTGAGAGTGCATCAGGGGAAGTTGTGCTGAAGCAGGCAGACGAAGTTGCTACCATTACCATTCCTCGCCACCCTATTACTATTTCTGCGCCTCGTCCGCCTACTATTACCATCACCAGGGCCGGACCAATCCCATTCGAGAGCACCAATGCCGTTCCATGGCATTATGGCGCCGAAGTCTATTGTAATGGTCGGAAGATAGAGCTTGAGTCGTTCGGGTCAACTATGCAGAATCTTACTGAAGTCAGTGGTATCACTAGAAGCGGTAGAGTGTTCGCACCAGCAGAGGTTGCAGCAGAGAAAGTGGTCCGGGCTGACGCTGTGGATAAGGGTAAAGGTAAAGCTGTTGAGGAGGTCCCTGCAGGGGCAGAGAAGGACTTGCTGGTTAAAGATGCCGAAGAGTTCATGCGACTAATCAAGAAGAGTGACTACAAAATTGTAGATCATCTTCATCAGACTCCGTCAAAGATCTCGATCCTTAACTTGTTGCTGTGCTCTGAGGCGCACCGCAATGCATTGCTGAAGGTATTGAATGCTGCATACGTGCCGCAGGAGATATCAGTGAATCAACTCGAGGAAGTAGTAGCCCATGTCAATGCTGGTAATGGGCTGGGATTTACAGATCTGGAGCTGACTCCTAAGGGATGAGATCACAACAGCGCCTTGCACGTCTCAATAGAGTGCAGAGGCACGATTATGTCACATGTCCTGGTGGATACGGGTTCCTCGCTTAACGTGCTTCCGAAGAAGGCACTGATGAAGTTGGATACCCGTGGACTGCTGTGCACGCCCAGTGATCTGGTCGTGAAAGCCTTTGATGGAACCAAGCGCCACGTCTTCGGAGAATTGACCCTGCCAATTCAGGTTGGCCCAGAGACGTTCAATGCAGTTTTCTATATCATGGATATCATGCCCGCCTATAGTTGCCTCTTAGGTCGGCCATGGATCCATTCTGCTGGTGCCGTGACGTCCACGCTGCATCAGAAGCTTAAATATGCCGTTGGGGGCAGCATAGTGACAGTCTGTGGAGAAGAGGACATCATGGTAAGCCACCTGTCGTCCTTTAAATACGTTGAAATGGATGGTGAGATCCATGAGACTCTTTGCCAGGCATTTGAAACCGTCAGGGTGAAAGAGGTGGCTCCTGTCGCCGCAGAGAGGCAAGAGTTGAACCTTTCCTCGTTTAAGGAAGCTAGGGCCGTTGTCGAAGCCGGTTCCACCCCAGGCTGGGGGCATGTCTTGGATATACCAATCAAGCAGGATAAGTTTGGATTGGGATATTCTCCTGAAGCTGGAGCTTCATCTTCTTCTGGCAGCTCGTCTCGTGGGAAAGGGCCGATCCTATTCACCAAGGGGGGAGTAATCTTCGAGAGTATCAATGTTGCGTCGGAGGACAGCGGAGACAGTGATTGCGATCTTGACGCTTGGATTCAACCGAGCAAGCCGGGCGAGCGCCTCCACAATTGGACCATCAAGGAGATTGTCAAGCTGACAAGTGAAGAGTAATGATTTGCTTTTTACAATCTTTGTACAACCCTATGTCCTGCCCGGGGCATAGTGGTTTTACTGTCAGGGCCTTGTTGGATTATGTGTGTGCATTTTGTTAATAAATAAAAGGCGTTTTCTTCGTAATCAAATATTGTGTTCTCTGTTATTCCTATTTTATGTTTATTTCGAAAAAACAGCAAAATGGCAACGAGGTGCGTGCTAACCTGCATATTCCTGCTTTAAACTTAACCCTTGTTATTGCAGGATCCACGTAACAGATGACATCGACTCTGGACCCTCTACGGCTCACTACGACTTTGATTGCCCGATCTATCAAGCCGAGGATGAGATTGATGAAGACGAAGACCTCCCAGAAGAATTGGCCCGCTTGTTGAGACAAGAGGAGAAGGTTATTCTGCCGCACGAGGAGGATATTGAGATTGTAAATCTGGGTTCTGAGGAGCTCGTCAGAAATGTCAGAGTTGGGGCTGCGCTGCAGAATGATGTCAAGCATAGACTGGTCGAGATGCTTCGAGAGTATAGTGACGTCTTTGCTTGGTCATACGAGGATATGCCCGGACTTGACACTGATATCGTGGTTCATCGCTTGCCGTTGCGAGAGGATTGCCCTCCAGTCAAGCAGAAGCTCAGGAGGACGAGACCAGACATGGCTGTAAAGATCAAAGAAGAAGTCCAGAAGCAGTTGGACGCAGGATTTCTAGCCGTTACCACTTACCCTCCGTGGGTCGCCAACATAGTGCCTGTACCGAAGAAGGACGGTAAGGTACGCATGTGCGTCGATTATCGGGATTTGAATAGGGCGAGTCCTAAGGATGACTTCCCGTTGCCTCATATCGATGTGTTGGTCGACAATACAGCCCAGTTTTTCGTGTTTTCGTTCATGGATGGCTTCTCCGGTTACAATCAGATCAAGATGGCACCGGAGGACATGGAGAAAACGACGTTCATCACCCCCTGGGGAACATTTTGCTATAAGGTAATGCCCTTCGGTCTGAAGAACGCAGGGGCCACTTACCAGCGAGCAATGGTAACTTTGTTTCATGATATGATTCATCATGAGATCGAGGTCTATGTTGATGACATGATTGCAAATTCTCAAACGGAGGAAGAACATCTGGTCAACTTATTGAAGCTTTTTGAGAGGCTTAGGAAATTCAGGCTGAGGTTGAATCCTAACAAGTGCACTTTCGGAGTGCGGTCCGGAAAGTTATTGGGGTTTATCGTTAGTGAACGAGGGATTGAAGTTGATCCTGCAAAAATAAAAGCTATCCAAGAAATGCCAGTGCCGAAAACAGAAAGAGAAGTTCGTGGTTTCTTGGGCCGAATAAACTACATTGCAAGGTTTATCTCTCAGCTCACGGCCACTTGTGAACCGATGTTCAAGCTTTTAAAGAAAGATCAGGCGATTACTTGGAATGAGGATTGCCAGAAGGCATTCGACAAAATAAAGCAGTATCTTCAAGAACCTCCAATCTTGATACCCCCAGTGGCTGGACGGCCATTAATCATGTACTTGACAGTCCTTGAGAATAGTATGGGGTGTGTTCTCGGTCAACACGACGAGACGGGCAGAAAGGAGCATGCCATTTACTACTTGAGTAAGAAGTTCACGGACTGTGAATCTCGCTACTCGATGCTGGAGAAGACGTGTTGTGCACTAGCCTGGGCTGCCAAACGTTTACGACAGTACATGCTCAACCACACCACCATGCTAATTTCGAAGATGGATCCGATCAAGTACGTCTTCGAGAAGCAGGCGCTTTCGGGCAGGATTGCCAGATGGCAAATGGTGTTAACAGAATATGATATTCAGTACGTCTCTCAGAAAGCCATTAAGGGGAGCGTATTGTCTGATTACCTTGCCGAACAGCCAATCGAAGACTACCAGCCAATGAAGTTCGAGTTCCCTGACGAGGACATTATGTTTCTCAAAGCAAAGGACTGCGATGAGCCATTGCCCGATGAAGGGCCAGATAGGAAATCTCAGTGGAAGTTGATATTCGACGGAGCGGTTAATTCCTATGGAAGTGGCATCGGGGCTATCATCACGACTCCTCATGGATCCCACATCCCTTTTACTGCGAGACTGACGTTTCCAGTTACCAATAATGAAGCAGAGTATGAAGCGTGTATTATGGGTCTAGAAGAGGCAATTGATTTGAGAATCAAGAATCTAGACATATATGGTGACTCAGCGCTTGTAATCAATCAGATTAAAGGGGAGTGGGAAACTCGTCAAGCGAATCTAGTGCCGTACATGAATTATGCCAGGAGGCTGCTTCCTTTCTTCGACCGAGTGGAACTTCATCATGTACCCAGGGCTGAAAATCAAATGGCTGATGCTTTAGCTACGTTGGCTTCCATGTATAAAGTCAATTATTGGAATGAGGCTCCAAGAATTGTACTTTCGCGTCTTGATAGACCGGCATTTATCTTTGCAATCGAGGATGCCACCGACGGCAAGCCATGGTTCCACGACATCCAGACCTTCCTTATGACTAAGGAGTATCCTGCGGGTGCGTCCACCCAGGATAAGAAGACTCTGAGGAGGCTATCTGGAAACTTTTATCTCAATCCTGACGGAGTGCTGTATAAGAGGAATCACGATCTCGTGCTACTCAGATGTGTGGATGAAAAAGAGGCGAGTATGCTCATGGAGGAAGTCCATGAGGGCACATTTGGTACGCACGCCGGCGGGCATGCCATGACGAGAAAGATCCTGAGAGCAGGGTATTACTGGCTGACTATGGAGTCGGATTGCTTCAGATTCGCGAGGAAATGTCACAAATGCCAGATTTATGCTGATAAAGTTCATGTGCCGCCGTGCTCATTGAATGTCATGTCCTCCCCTTGGCCGTTCTCCATGTGGGGCATCGACATGATAGGCAAGATCGAGCCCACTGCATCCAATGGTCATCGTTTCATTCTGGTAGCTATCGACTACTTCACCAAGTGGGTGGAGGCAGCCTCGTACGCCAATGTGACCAAGCAGGTGGTAGCTAAGTTCATGAAGAGGGACATCATCTGTCGCTATGGAATTCCCGAACGGATCATTACTGATAACGGTTCGAATTTGAATAACAAGATGATGAAGGAGCTGTGCCAGAGCTTCAAGATTGAACACCACAACTCATCTCCTTACCGGCCGAAGATGAATGGCGCTGTTGAAGCGGCCAACAAGAACATCAAGAAGATTGTTCAGAAGATGGTTGTGACGTACAAAGATTGGCACGAGATGCTGCCGTTTGCCTTGCACGGTTATCGTACGACGGTGCGTACGTCGACCGGGGCAACTCCTTTCTCCTTGATGTATGGTATGGAAGCTGTCCTACCGTTAGAAGTGGAGATTCCCTCTTTGCGAGTTTTGGTTGATGTAAAACTCGATGAGGCAGAATGGATTACGAATCGCTTGAACCAGCTCAGCCTGATGGACGAGAAGAGGTTAGCATCGATCGCATTTGGTCGTCTGTACCAAAGCCGAATGAAGAAAGCTTACGATAAGAAGGTGCGTCCCAGAAGCTTTCAGACGGGTGATCTCGTCCTGAAGAAAATTCTTCCGCCACACTCCGATCACCGGGGCAAGTGGACTCCGAATTACGAAGGGCCGTATGTCGTCAGCAAGGTCTTCTCAGGAGGAGCTTTGTTGTTATCCACGATGGATGGTGAAGATTTTGCATCCCCGGTGAACGCGGACGCAGTTAAAAAATACTTTGCTTGAAAGAGACCCGCTGGACAAAAAAGAAGGAGTCCAGGCAAAAAGGGGCATCCCGGCGAACCAAAAACAGAATAAAAGGTTCGGGCAAAAATTAGGGATATATTGAAAAATGTACACCCGCGAAGTCGAAAACCTACACTGGGCGGCTTCGGCAAAAAAGGGTATCCCGGTGAGCTGAAAACCCGAAAGGGCGGTTCACGCAAAAGTTAGGGATTGGAATAAGCAAATGACTGCGTTCCGCGTGTGGACTTTCATTGTTTAGTGGTTTGGAAGACCCGAGGGCCGTTCATCTGAATCAATCTCTTCCGAAGCTGAAGCATCGGAGAAGTATCAAAGTCGAGTGGGTCTTAGAGGGATCAACTCATGGTGTTCGTCTACGCCTCGATTGCCAACATTTGTATATACTGATGTATATTTATGTTTTCTTTTTTTGTGCGGCTTCCTCATTCCAGGAGTTTGCCTCTGTTGTAAAACATTTTTGCCCATTCAGGGGTTCATCATCAATAAAATGCACATTATTCAGCAATTCTACTTGTCTGTTTAGCATTTATCTGTTTTGTTTACGAATGAAAACGCCGATGTTTTTGATAAAATGCGCATACATAAACTTACGGGCCTAGGCCCATTGATTGTTGAAACAATTGATTAACTGAATATTGTCGCGAGATAATAATCTGGATAGGACCCTTTAAGGAGGGAGTCTTGTCTTGTTTGTTTGTGTTGTTGCAGGTGTAGCACCTTCCGGAAGATGTGCAGAGCGCACCCCCCGGAGCAGGATTCTTCCCCAGCACCGGGTCACAAGTGCAGATTTCGTAGAAATGGTCGGGTGCCGAAGCTCGTGCTTTCCCCAGTGAAGTCGCCGAAGTAGGTGCCTCCCCAGCACCGGGTCGCAAGTGCAGATTTCGTAGAAATGGTCGGGTGCCGAAGCTCGTGCTTTCCCCAGTGAAGTCGCCGAAGTAGGTGCCTCCCCAGCACCGGGTTGCAAGTGCAGATTTCGTAGAAATGGTCGGGTGCCGAAGCTCGTGCTTTCCCCAGTGAAGTCGCCGAAGTAGGTGCCTCCCCAGCACCGGGTCGCAAGTGCAGATTTCGTAGAAATGGTCGGGTGCCGAAGCTCGTGCTTTCCCCAGTGAAGTCGCCGAAGTAGGTGCCTCCCCAGCACCGGGTCGCAAGTGCAGGTTTCGTAGGGAATTGGTCGTACGCCGAAATATGCAGTAACTAATGGTGTCAGACTGAAGTCTCCAGTGGAATTGAGATTCCCCACCAGAGTCATGTTCTCTCCTGAAGTTGGATGATTCCCTCTTCCCCAGTAGAATGTTGGTGCAGATGACGTTGTATTCCCCTGCAGAGTTGCACTCTCCCCCGAAGTCAGATGATTCTTTCTTCCCCGGCGAAATTGAAATTCCGCACCAGAGTCGTACTCTCCAGTGAAGTAGAATGATTTCTCTCCCCGGCTGAGTCCGTAGAAAAGCAGAATCCTTGGAAGCAGTTGGGACCTTGAGTGGATGTTCCCTAGCAGAGCGTGGGGCAGCTGATGTTGTATCTCCCCAGGGTCGCGCTCTCTCCAGCGAAGCAAAATGACTTCTCCTTCCTCAGCCGAGTTTACAGATGTCCAAGAGAGCCGAGTCCTTGGAAGTTGATCAGATCACGATTGGTTTTTCCCCAGTGGAGTGTTGAGCAGCTGAAGTTGTTTCCCCACAGAGTTATCCTCCCCAGAAGAGTAGCCGAGACGGTCGCGCAGTTTATTCTCGCAGGTCCGAGTTCTCGTAGAGTTTCGTCCCCCCGCAGCAGATCAATTGAAGTTGTTTTCCCTGCAGCAGTCAATGGAAGATCATTTCCCCAGACAGAGCCTGATTAATATTGGCGTGTCCACGTTCGCCTCAGCAGGATGATTCCTCTACCGGAGTAGTGCTTGTATCCTTGACAGAAGGATTTCCTCCTCCCAGCATTTATTTTGCTGACGGGATCGCATCATTGTACATGACTGCATAGCATTCAACACTGCATAGCATTCAACACTGCATAGCATTCAATACTGCATAGCATTCAACACTGCATAGCATTTAACGCTGCATAGCATTGTGCATGATTGCATAGCATTCAGCATAAACGCATATCATTCCCACTGTGTGGGGCATAGCGCAGAAGCATATGCATCATCAACGTGATCTAGGTCATTATCATTCTTGTCTTACAGGTAATCCACCAAAAGATCGGTTGCTCAGGATGATTCCTGATATTCTCTCCAACAAGGTCGCTTTCTTAAGATGATTCTTAAGACCCCGGTGTAATCCCCACAGTCGCTCGCTCAAGATGATTTTTGAGGTCCCCAGCGAAGTCAGTTCAAGACGATCCTCGAATTCCTCAGCAGGGCCGTTTGCTTAAGATGATTCTTAAGACCTCGGCGCAGGTTCCCGAATGGTTTGTTCAGGATAATCCTTGAGCTCCCCCAGTAGCGTACCCAGCAAGAGTTGCCCAGGAAGATTCCTGGGATATTCAGCAGAATGAAGTCTCCAGAAAGGTCAGCAGTTCGACATGATTCTTGAAGGTGCCCGACGGAGTTGTTTGTTCAAGATGATTCTTGAAGTCCCTAGCAGCGTGATATGTCTGCTCCAACAGTGTTGTCTAATCTGAAGATTGACTGCGTGAGCGCCTGAAGGCAGTATCAGAAGGTTCCTGTGAGCTCAGATGTCCTTGTTGATGAATCAACGTGTGGCTGAAGACAAGGTTCCAAAGTTTGTAGATATACCAAGATGATCCGTGTTGGTCTGAAGACCAAGTCAGTCGCCCTGAGGTGATGATTGATCGCG
The DNA here is from genome assembly GCA_963859935.3 of Lathyrus sativus. NCBI lineage: Eukaryota > Viridiplantae > Streptophyta > Magnoliopsida > Fabales > Fabaceae > Lathyrus > Lathyrus sativus. The sequence continues at coordinate 131,776,041 of OZ012739.1, forward strand.
ATCTAGTGAATGGTGTTTCTTCTGACTGAAGTCGAAGATGTTTCTCCAGTTGAAGCGGAGTTTTGCCTGAAGGCAAAGTGTTTGAATCCCCGTAGAGTCATGAATGGCTCAGGATACCATTTCTCTGACTGAAGTCACAGATTTCCCAAGCTGAAGCGAAGGTGCCTGAGGGCAAGGTTATCCCCAAGGTCATGAATGACCTAGGATTCATTTTTCGGACGGAAGGCCGAAGTATATCCCTGACTGAAGTCTCGGATGCTCTATAGCAGAGGCGGAGTTGCCTGAAGGCATATCCATGTATCCTTGAAGGCCAAGGACCATTTCTTTAGACTGATGTTGAAGATGCCTCCTGCAGAGTTGCCGACGGGCAAAGTTTACATCCTTGAAGGCCAAGGATGTTCTTTCTAGCTGAAGCTGGAATGGCCGACGGGCAGAGTTTCATCTATCTTCAGAAATACTTGAAGATTCCCCAGCGGATCTGGAGTGGCCAGGGGCCAGGGTTTCATCTATCTTCAGAAATACTTGAAGATTCTCCAGCGGATCTGGAGTGGCCAGGGGCCAGGGTTTCATCTATCTTCAGAAGTACTTGAAGATCTTTTCTAGCTGAAGCTGGAAATGGCCAGGGGCCAGGGTTTCATATATCTTTGATGTTGAAGTTCTACGGCGGGCAGTGTGCAGTAGTATTTCGATGTTCGTTATGGTTCTGAGGGTGACCCCCAGATCAGAGTGTGCTCGATTAAGTCTCTCAGTCCCAGCGGAGTAGTTTCAAATACGCAAGTGTACCTTTTGTTCCATTCACCAGGGGTGAACCCCAGGTCAGAATTGTTCAGGGTTGCATCATTTTGTCCAGCGGCGAGGTTGGATGTTTGTTCGACGGCGAGGTTGAACGTTTGGATTTGGCGGCGAGGTCAGATCATCATTTATCCAGCGGCGAGGTTGGATGTTTGTTCGACGGCGAGGTTGAACGTTTGGATTTGGCGGCGAGGTCAGATCATCATTTGTCCAGCGGCGAGGTTGGATGTTTGTTCGACGGCGAGGTTGAACGTTTGGATTTGGCGGCGAGGTCAGATCATCATTTTGTCCAGCAGCGAGGTTGGATGTTTGTTCGACGGCGAGGTTGAACGTTTGGATTTGGCGGCGAGGTCAGATCATCATTTGTCCAGCGGCGAGGTTGGATGTTTGTTCGACGGCGAGGTTGAACGTTTGGATTTGGCGGCGAGGTCAGATCATCATTTGTCCAGCGGCGAGGTTGGATGTTTGTTCGACGGCGAGGTTGAACGTTTGGATTTGGCGGCGAGGTCAGATCATCATTTTGTCCAGCAGCGAGGTTGGATGTTTGTTCGACGGCGAGGTTGAACGTTTGGATTTGGCGGCGAGGTCAGATCATCATTTTGTCCAGCGGCGAGGTTGGATGTTTGTTCGACGGCGAGGTTGAACGTTTGGATTTGGCGGCGAGGTCAGATCATCATTTTGTCCAGCGGCGAGGTTGGATGTTTGTTCGACGGCGAGGTTGAACGTTTGGATTTGGCGGCGAGGTCAGATCATCATTTGTCCAGCGGCGAGGTTGGATGTTTGTTCGACGGCGAGGTTGAACGTTTGGATTTGGCGGCGAGGTCAGATCATCAGTTGTCCGGCGGCGAGGTTGGATATTTGTTTGACGGCGAGGTCAGACTCTTTAAATCCCCAGTAAAGACATTTGTTTCCGACGGCGATGTCAGATTCAGTTTTCCAGCGGCGATGTTGGGCGTGTCAAGGTGATCCAGCCTTCCGACGGCAATGTTAGGTGACGCAGATCTTTTAGTTCTCCAGCGGCGATGCGGGGTACTTTGTTTAGAGGTGTATTTTCTCCAGCGGCGATGCGGGGTATTTTGTTCATTGTTGTATTTTCTCCAGCGGCGATGTTGGATATTTTGGTGATTCAGGTTTAGGTCTCCGGCGGCGATGTTGGGCGCTTGTTTCCCCGAGTTATGGTTGTTCTTGACGGCGATGTCAGATGATTTGGTGTTCCAGCGGCGATGTTAGGCGTTCCTCAGAATCTTGTTTGACGATAATGTCAGGTGGTTTAGTCTTCCAGCGGCGATGTTGGGTGTTGTGGTTGTCTGAAGACAATATCAGAAAAGTTAATATGGATGACTGACGGCGATGTCAGATCGGTATTTCCCCAGATAGTTGCCGTGCAGCTATCGTTCCAGTGTTCGACAAGTTGAGCAGTTGGCAAATTTTCGGGTTTACTGATATTCAACCGTCTCGCACCTTGATTGGTTGAGAGTCGTTCACTTCTCACCCAGTCAGGTTCAAGCCGTTTGAATAGGGGCAGCTGTTGCACCCCAAAATTTGACCAACAATTATTTATTCATTGAGTATTTGAAAATGGATACCTTCATCAGAAAGTTCAAGAGATCCTCAGAGGAGTGGGTTGAAACCAGGGTTGTATGCTTCATAGCTTGAGAGTTGTGGGTGCTCCTCAGATGATTCTGAGACTTTGAGAATGAACTTGATGTTTTGAGAAAGTGTATGAGATGTCTTGATAGCCATCATGAAGCCCAGAGAAGTCATTATGCAAGAGTTCAGAGGATTCAACCATGAATGGTAGAATTAGGGTTTTGACTGGGTCAACCCTAGGATAACTGAAAATTTGGAGAAGGTTGAGACCCAATACAAGGGCCATGAGAGCATGGAGTGATGCATAGAGATGTTATAAAGATGATTCCTAGACCAACTCATCATGATTGAGGAGTTTGAGAAGTTTCAAGTCAGGGTCTCCAAGGATTGTCAGTGGAAAAACCCTAATTTGATCCCTATCTTCCAGGCAGTTTTAGCTCAAGATGTGATTGACATCTCATCTTCCCCACAACATGAATGTTGTAGAGCTTGTTCTTAGCTTTAATTTGAGTGGTGGAAGTCCTTGATAGGAGTTACAGAGCTCAAGTTATGGCTTTGACAAATTACAGGTCAGCAGAGGTGTGTGAATCTGGGTCCTTGAAAGTCACTCAACTTGCAGACAACTTTTGCCCTAGTAGGATGATTCCAATGATCTCTTGGTAAACATGAATGTTGAAGGGCATCTTCTTAGCTTTAATTTGAGTGGTAGAAGTCCTTGATAGGATTTGTGGAACTCAACTTATGGTTTGAACAAGACAGGGGTATTTTGGTAATTTGTCAGTTATAGGTCATTTTTAAGCAAATGCCATATCTCCTATTTCCAAGCCTCAAATGGAAAAACTCAAAACATGAAAGTTGTTCAAAATGTGATTTTAAGTCTATAAAGAAGGTCACAAATTGTTGGAAAAGCTCATATCATGAAGTTGCATGATTGGTCAAAAAATGAACTAAAAATGGCATATAAGTTTGAAAAGTTGAATTTGAAAATTGGTTTGGAAGATCTAGGAATCCAAAATAGGTCATCCAATATATCATTTTGATTGGAAACATCATTTTGAGAACATTGGTTTAGATAGAATTTTGATTTGAGGCTTTAAAATGGGTGATGCTTTGTTATTTTGTTACTTGCATTTGAAGTCACCCTTGGAAACCTTAACACAAGGCAAGGAAAAAGCTTGTAATGGCTTATAACACTTCAATATCTCACATAAGGAGAATTTCACACCAATTTTGCAAGGTTTAAGGCATAATGCATGAGATTTCCAACTTACCATCACATGAGATTCCAAGACTTTTCTAGATGATTCTAGAATGATCTAGTTGTTTCCATCCATCATTATAAAAAGATTGAATCACAAGGAGGAAAAGGTTGGTGAAAAGTTGCTGAGTTTAGTGGAGAGAGTGAGAGAGAAAGTGCCATTGTTGGATTTCTTCAAGATCAAGTAAGGTGCAATTCCTTCTTCTACAAGCTTCATCCACCTCAACTCTTGCAAACAGAAAGGTGTCCATTATTGGAGGAAGATTTAGAGAAGGTTTCAAGTGCTGAATCAAGTCCTAACTTCCCTCACCATTGAAGCTTAACAGGTTGGTATCTTGATCTAGAAGTCCTTAATTACAAGCATTATGTTAGAATCTTAGGTGTAGGATCAACATGCTAGGTTAGAGGGATGTTTTCTGAGAATTAGAGGAAGATCCATGAGGTTTCGTGGCAGGGCACCATTTTTTGCAAGATTGATAGCAAGCTGGTTAGTGTGTATTAATGGATATGATGTGGTTTAGAATGGCTAGGGTAACATGTGGAACAAATTTACATCATTAGATTGAAGTTTGGTTAAGGTTGATAGCAGAGAATCATGGTGGAACCCCAACCTTCGTGCTTTCTGTTAGAGCGATTCAAGAGGTTTCATGGATAAATATTGATATCTTTGTGTTCAGGGTAATTAGTAGAGCAAGATTGCTTTTGGAATTTCTTGATTTCACCCAGCCATCAGTGAGAACGATCGAGTGGAAGTTCTGGTTCGAAATTAGGGTTTTCTGAAAACCCTAGGGTTTGTTTGGAGAAGATGAACTCCAGCCGTCAGATGGTTCCAGATCCTTGACTTATTCTCATAATCCAACGGCCATGGTTTGAATTCAAAATGGAGGGAAGTCTGAAGCTTGCGAAACGCAGCGTATCACTTAGCCAAACGCAGTCGTTTGGTTTAGTGACTGATTCTGGGCCTATCTGTTCTATTCACACCCCCCACGCGCGTTGGCCCAATAAAATGAACTGTCTGTCTCTTCTATTTCCACCCCCCTCCCTTTTATATTATTTTGAATTCTTTTAAATTCTTTTAATATTTTAGCCACCTTATAAAATTCATTAAAAATTGATAAATGATGATTTTTTTACTCATTCTTTTTTCTATGATTAGATAATTTTGTGTAGAAAAATATAAAAATAAAAATGAAATTTTATTTTTAATGTGGAATTAATGGTGGTATTTTCTTTTAAATAGGGTATTTTCATTCCTTTAGTTTATACCTTATCTTGCAAGAATTGTTTTAGGACCTTCCCTTAGGTTTTTTAATTCATTCTTTTTTGTGTGATTAGATATTGAACCCTAGTTTCATGTAGGATTTATCCCTTGATTTTAGAAATTAAATTTGATGTGGTTTGATAGTTAGACATTTAGGTGCTCTAATTAGGGTTTTAAGCAGTATACTTGAACTTCAACATTTTATTTTTGGGGTTTTTAGGACAAATTAGTGTATGGGGAATATATGGGACTTAAGGGTAGTTAAATAGGATCCCCTAGAATTTATATTAGGAATTTTTATGGTATTTTAGTATTTTTCATTGATTTTTGAATTGAATGTTGTTTGTGTGGCCTTTAGGGCTAGTTTAGTTTTGTTTTGCCTTGCTTTGGAGTTGTTGTTGGCTTGAGGAGCTTGGGCATCATGTGAAGACCTTGTGGATCATCATGGAAGCTTTGAAGACCTTGCAGAGGAGTTTAGCATAGCTTTTGTTGTTTTGTTTATAGGTTTATAGGTGCATAGGCAGAGCCCTAGATAGATTAATTTTCATTCAATAAACAAGGAGTGTTTTGTTCACCTCCTTCCTTCTCTATGACACAGAGTCCCTTAAGGGTATTCACCTCTCTCCTTTGGAGGGATTAGTGACCTTGCCCCATAAGGTAGAACTTTGAGAGAGCCTTTCCTTTGATGTTAAGTCCTCAATGGCATCCTTTGGAAGTCAGTGAGTACTGTAACATCCCCACCTCATCTTGTTGACTGAATCTTGTTTGCTGGAGCATTTGAGCCCTTGAAGATAGAAGCTGAGGCCTTGAAGAGGATGATTCCTTGGAGATTATTGAAGTCTGAAGACTCTGTGGAGATCAAATTGATGCCTGAAGATCCCTGAAGATAGTGAAGCCTGAAGGTAGAGCTGATCAAAGGAGCTGAAGCTCAAGGGAGAAGATGAGTTGATACTCATGTTGTAGGGTTGATACCTGGAAAGCAAGTGATCTCTGAAGTCTGAAGACTGGGTTGCTGCTGGAGGAGCTGAGGCTTTATTCTGTTTTCTTTGATGTATTGTGTGTTTTGTTTGATTTGTCTGCTGCATTAGACTAAGCCCACTTAGAATAAGTTCAGTCTAAGAGCATGAGCGCATCTGATTGTATTGTTACTGCCTGGCTTTGCTTGCGGGTATTCGGTAGAGCCCAGCTCCCTTGCCCATGTGTTTATTTTGCTTGATAGCATGATTTCATTTTCTTCTGTATGATTACAGTTTACTGTTATTGCTTGATAGCATGTTGTTTATTTTTCAGTATGATTACTGTTATTTCATGACTGGCTTGAGGTCGAGACGAGCTTGTGGAGGCTGAAGCCCCACACACATTTCCTCCCTCACTTGCATTGCATGCATTTTACTGTTAAAGCTGATGCTTTTGTCTGTTTGGTGTATCATTGACATGATCCCTTAGGACTCTCATTTCCTTTGATAAGGATTTGATGATAGACTTTTAGGTTGAAACCTATGCATGACAACATCTAGGAGTTCCCTGTTCAAATCTCAACCATAGGATGAATCCATGGCATGACAACAATAGGACTTGATAGTCTCCCTCCTAGTTGGGCCTGTTCTCTTCTCATCTCAAAGCAGTTTAAGACACAGTAATCATGAATGATTTCTTTCGTACGTTACGAGCCTTAAGCTATCTGAGAAAGGATTGTGGGAGAGTTTCTTTTCCACAGTCTGAATGTTTAGTATGGTACCCTTTGGGTGACATGCGACACATTCACTCTCAGGTCATAGTCTCTAGTGCGGTTGAAATCGCAAACACAATAAAAAACACTTCTTTTAGGAGATAAGTCGTAGTTTCCCGAACTACGTTTGCTCTGATCTTTCATACCAGATGAAAGTACGTAGGCATAGGATGCGATATCCTAGCGAGCAACCTTCCCCACCTTCACCCGTAGTTAGCCGAACTACGTTGACTCTGATTTCTCATTCTCTGATGAGAATACGTAGGCATAAAGTGCGACGCTTTGCCGAGTCATTTTTCTTTTCTTTTTCAGCCAGCCTTGATAGGTAGATAGATTATAACCAACCCGTCCAAGTAAACACCAAGCGAGGATCCCGTCGAGTACGACGGACGTGAGGGGTGCTAATACCTTCCCCTTGCGTAACCGACTCCCGAACCCAGACAATGGTTGCGACGACCTTGTCTTACCCTTATTCGTCAGGTTTTTCCGATCGTTTCCTTTCCCGCTCTGAGGGATAAATAACGAAAGGTGGCGACTCTTCTGTCATGCCGGCACCTTATTTTCGCGCAAGCGACACTAACATGTTATATATATGTGTGTTTGTTTGCAGAGATCTTTCAATATTGAAGATCGTAGGAGAAAATATTGTATTCAATTGGCCGGAAAACGCTTGAGGGGATTTAGAGCGTTTTTAACAAAAAAGTTTCTAAAATATTCTGAAGGAAACTTTGTTGACTCGGAGCGTCCGATGAAGTACGCGGATTTGATTTCGGAGGAAGAATGGGTGACGTTTGTTGCAAAGCGAAGATCAAAAGAATTTGAAGTAAGTACAACTTATCATGAACTATGTATAGTATATATACTTCTTCCATGTACAGGAGTTCTGATAAACTTGTTTTTTCAGGTTGTTAGTGGCGTTAATCGTCAACGGGCATCAAATCCCGCATATCCATACAGAAAGGGCCGGTTGGGATATGCACGATTAGAACAAAAAATAGTAAGTACATATAAATGCTTTAATATGATATATTTACAAAAAATAGTAAGTATATATAATAGGATACAATGCTTTATTATCCGTCTTAATGCGTAGTTGGAAGAGGAGAAGAGTGATGCGACATCTCTTCCGGACCATGTTGTATGGAAGGCTGCCTGTATGGGACGAGATGGAGTCGTTCAGGAAGAAGTTCAACAAGTCTTTGAACAATGTGTAAGTACAACGTTATCTTTGTCAGTAACTGATCAAAAGTGTGTAGTATATTTATATATGTTTTTATCTATATTTCAAGAGACTCTGTCCCAGACCATAACTCCCGCCGAGGACGATGATTGTAGGAGCTTAATGAGCCGGGTGCTGAATATTCCTGAGTATTCTGGGCGTGTGAGGGGTAAGGGATTTGGTGTCACTCCATCCAAACTGTATAAGCAGCCAAAGAAAAAAAATACAACCAATAAAGAAGTGATGGAGACTTTGGAGGAATTGAAAGCGCAAATCCGTGAATTACAGAAGGATAAGGAGAGATACATGGCGGAAAGACGCGCTCCAGAGGGTAGAGCTACTAGTGACAAAGATAGTACCGGTTGTCCGCAGAAGCTTCCAGAGGTAATTGTATATATTACATTGAAATTAATTTAGCACACTTTACTTAATTGACACATTAACTGATCATTATTTGTTTAGGGCATTTCACTTTGCCGGCTATATTTATCGTCACCTACTCATCGAATGGTTGGCAAGGGAAAGGTGCATAACTTTCTGGGAGACTTACTTCACCACAAACCGCTCCCTTCTGGATTTTTGAAAGTATCTATTGATATTGCATTAGAGGGGAGTGCGTTGTTGCCTATACCAGATGATATTTCAGGCGCAACAGTGGTGGGAGACGCAATAGGAGCGTATGTGGCATGGCCGGCAAATCTGATTTGCATAGATGATGAGGTAGGTTGAACCTTTTAATACTCAAATGTTTTATGATCCATACATGAAAGTTATTCTTACATCTACATTTTCTTATTTACATGATGATCTTAGACTCCTACAAAATCCAAATCAAAAGATGATAGAATTATTGTGCGGGATACCGATTCAGCTGCATCAAAGAAACAGTTACTACTATAGTTACATGACTATCTTGTTATACATTAATTACTGAACTTATATATGACTTTTAGGTTCATGATCAGCAGTCGCAACAAGTCAGCAAGGGTATGATGCCTGAAAATTCCAAGGTTCCCAGAAAAGCAATTGTTCCTCGATTTAGGATGTGCCTTGAAACATATGTCGGAACATCAGATGTGCCTGAGGGTGGCGTCCGTCAAATACACATGGAGGCAGTTATTTTCGGTTTTGAATATCCCGAAACAATTGCTAAGGAGGAATTTGATCAGGTTTTCAACCATTCTGAATTGGCGTCGGTGTTATGTATTCATACATCAGGTACTTCGATCCATTTTAATTAAATAATTGAACATTTTAAAATTTGCTCGTTTAACTTAATATTCTAATGTTGATTATGTTTTTTTAGGTTCTTGTATGACAAGTTATTGGTCCCGAATGAATTGACTTCAGTATTCGCATTCTTATCTGCTAGCTGTGTCAACTCACGTATAATAGACCAGTCACCAGATACAGTCAAAGAGTACACAGTGCAGAGATTTATACGCGCGACTACGGAGAAGTTGTTCTTGTTGCCATATAACACTGGCCATGGGTTAGATTTTATTCTAAATTCATTTATTATAATTGTTCGATTTTTCCCTTTCTATATATATAACATTTCCGTCTAAACTGTTGTCTTATTTTATAGTGGACATTGGTTGTTGATCGCAATTAATCCGACGAAAGAAATAGTGTATTATATAGATTCATTGGATGGCGATACAACAAAATATGAAAATCTGAGGATATTTGTTGATACGTAAGTGATGAGATATACTGTTGTCTTTAATTATATATCTTTATTTATTATGTGACATTGTTCTAAATATGCGTTTATATTATATTAGAGTTATACAAATATTCAGAGCACAAAGAGATGCAACGGTGCCAAAAAGTAAGGCTAACAACATCAACTGGATCAGAGTGGAGGTATATTCTCGCATGTTTCTACTTGATAAAACTATTTAAACTATATATCCGGATAAATGTTCGTTTGTTTTTTTCCATTTACAGTGTCCTCGGCAGCGCAATGGTATTGACTGTGGATATTTTGTATTGCGCTTTATGAGGGAAATTATTCTTTCTAGTCAACTTGAGATTCCAGTCATGGTATGGATCAATTCATTATATAAGTTATATGATTCATTTTGATAATTATCCGATACTTCATCTGAGTAATTAGTTTTAAACTTAAATCTTATTCGATCTGTTATATTATGTAGTATTTTGATGAATTCAAGTGCGCTACTTACACGAAAGCAAAATTGGAAGAAATTAAAGAGGAATGGTGTCAATTTATTCTTGGGTTGAGAATTGTATAGAGTTATCGGATTGGAAGACTTGTAATTATATGTGAATTGAATGTATTTGTGTTGTTGTAATTCTGAGGATCGAATTTTGTTGTAACATATTTAAACAGGTTTATGTGTATATTAAAATGTTTATGAACAAAGTCATGAGATACAATGTATCCAAAGTTTTGAATTGTACATATAAGGCCAAAGTTTGAATTGTATATTTAACGCCAAAGTTTGAATTGTATTTATAAGGCCAAAGTGTTGAAATAAAGGCCTGAATTATAAGCAGGTTTGTGTAATATAAGCAGGTTGTTGGTAAAATATACAAAACAGGGTGAATATTTTAAAAAAAAAAAATTTTAAATCTGGGACATTAGACATCGCTTTTACATAAAAGCGCTGCTAAAGGTCACAAATATTACGCTACAAAAGCGCTGCTATAGGTTTGGAAGGGGGGGGGTCTAAGACAGCGCTTGTAAAAAGCGCTGCTAAAGGGTGGGCTATGGCAGCGCTTTGCAAAAGCGCTGCTAAAGGGGGGGGTCTAAGACAACGCTTTGTGAAAGCGCTGCTAAAGGGGGGGATGGTTGGGGGAATTATGCAGCGCTTACAAAAGCGCTGCTAAAGGGCTAAAAAAGCACTGCTAAAGGTGCTGCTGAAGGGAGCTTTTACCAGCGCTTTTTCATTGAAAAAAATCGCTGCCTTTACCTTTAGCAGTGCCACTTTTGGCAGCGTTTTAAAACGCTGCTAAAGGCCAAAAAAAGCGCTGCTAAAGGTCTTTTTTGGCATAGTGAATAGATATTTTTCAAGAATTGTCCGTTCTGCCTAGGCTTCAACGTGCAGTCGCCATTTCGAATGGCGACTTAGTGCAAATGGGATTCTGATGAGAGATGGAGTCGCCAATCAGAACGGCGACTGTGAGAAAAAGTGAAAGATTCGCCAATCAAAATAACGACTTAGTTGTAGGGTTAAACGAATTTTCATTTTTTTTAATTTTATAATTACCTTAACTATTAACAATATAATTATTAATCTAATTTTTTTTTTAATTATTATTAATTGATTTAAATTGATAAATTGATTTAAGTTATAAATTTTGAATTATAAATTAAAGCATATAAGGGTATAAAGTTTAAATTGATAAATTATAAATTAAATTATAAATTATAAATTATAAATCTTAAATTTTATATTATAAATTATAAATTGATAAATTATAAATAATAAATTTTAAATATTAAATTTTATATTATAAATTTTAAATATTAAATTTTAAATTGATAAATTATAAAATTTAAAACATAACCATTAAATTTTAAAGTGTATAAAGTTTGTAGGGATATTTAAGACATATCATAGGAGGCCCCTACTATTTTATTTTACTATAAAGACGACTGCAAACACATATATGTTTTCACAACATTGTATCCCAAAAGACTGAGGCCACAATGCCAGAATTTACTTTTAGCATCGCATACAAAGACAGCGCTTTTATAAAAAGCGCTGCTAAAGAGGCATTAAAAAAAAAGAAAAAAATTGCTTACCAAAGACAGCGCTTTTTAAAAAGCGCTGCTAAAGGGGAGCCTAAAGAAAGCGCTTTTTAAAAAGCGCTGCTAAAGGGGGGACCTAAGAAAGCGCTTCTAAAAAGCGCTGCTAAAGGGGGGGTCTAAGACAGCCCTATGAAAGCGCTTTCCTAAAGCGCTACTGTAGGTCTAGTCTACGAGAGCGCTTTTTCCATAAAGTGCTGCTATATGGGGTACATAAGAAGATCTTTGAGAGCGCTTTTTAAAGCGCTGCTAAAGCCATTAAAAAGCGCTGCTATAGGTTTAGTTAGAATTAATTTAAAATACCCACCAGAATTTTTATAAGAAACAGAACAATCATCGTCATCGTATTTCTTTCTTTCTTTTTCTCTGGCGAACACAGTTGCCCTATAAACCCATATTCAGTCACCGTCGCCCTCCTCTGTTGCATTTCGTCGCTGTTCACCGTCCGTTTTCAATATCCTCTGCTCGTCTGCATTGTATTTCCGCCATTGTTACGGTATTTGAAATTTTACTCTGGTTTTCTTTTTTACTTATATTTTCACCATTGGTGCTGTAATCTTTAAGACAAACTGAATATGTTTCTATTATTTGAATGCAATCAAGTTAAGTCATTTTCTGTAATCTTTAAGACAAAATGAATATGTTTTTATTATTTGTATGGATATCTACATGTTAAGTCTCTCTGTTGCATGTTATATATTTTGTATTTTAATCTACATGTTAAGTCTCTCTGTCATTGTTACGGATATTTTGTATGTTTTAGATTGACAAACAAGAGTTTATATTTTATAAGAGAGTTTATATTTTGTATGTTTTAAAAGAGTTTATAAGAGAGTTTTTATAAACAGGGAGTTTCTTAAGAGAGTTTTTTAAGAGAGTTTGTATGTCATAACAGAGAGTTTATATGTTAAGTCTCTCTGTCGAATATGTTTTTAACAGAGTTTATATTTTTTAAGAGAGTTTATATTTTGTATGTTTTAGATTGACAAACAAGAGTTTATATTTTGCATGTTCAATATAGTTTGGAAATTCCTATTTTTTAAGAGAGTAGCCAACATGAATATGGTTTTATATGATATGGTTTTATATGTTATTATGGTTTTATATGTTGATGGTTTTATATGTTGATATGTTAGTATGGATTTCTCAATGTTTATATGAAATGTTATTATGGTTTTATATGTTTAGTTAGGATTTCTCAATGTTTAGTAAGGGTGTCATTGTGGTTTAAGCATTATCTAGTATTTTTAATATGATTTGTTTTGGTGGATTATCTAGTATTTTTGTTTTGGTTAATTATTAATATGATTTTAATAAAATTTATATTTTGTCTTCTATAGGGGTTACCTGTGAAGAGCAAAGTTGTGATCGTTTCCAAGCATCCTACTGTGTAGAATTCTTAGAAGTTAGTGATTTCTTTACAAGTATTCTCTGTTTTGTTTAACTTTCATAGTCTAGTGTAGATTACTCAATTAGTATGGATAAAAAATGGATGTCTAGTAATCGATTGTCAAAAGAGTACGAGAATGGGGTATCGAAGTTCGTTAAGTTTGCTGTTGAACACGCCAAAGACCCCAGTAGGATCACATGTCCTTGCTTAGGATGTTGTTATGGGCGTCGAGTTGACGCCGTTCAGTTGGAACCTCATTTAATGAGACATGGAATTGATCGAAGTTACACATGTTGGACATTACATGGTGAGATAAGTAACGAGAATGTTGAACCCCGGAATAATACGACATGTGCTTCAAAGGACAATGGCAGGGATACATATGATTGTGATCGAGTCGAAGAGATTGCAGAAGCACTTGAAGAAGATCTTCAAGATTGTCCCAAGATGTTTGAGAGGTTGGTAAGCGATGCAGAGAAACCGTTGTATAAAGGTTGCACTACTTTCACAAGATTGTCCGTGGTATTAAAGTTGTACAATTTAAAGGCGGGTAATGGATGGTCGGATAAAAGTTTCACAGAGTTGTTAGCCCTACTTCAAGAGATGCTTCCGGAGGATAATGTTCTTCCCAATCGAACCTATGAAGCTAAAAAAATGTTATGCTCTATTGGCATGAGCTATGATAAGATACATGCTTGTCCAAATGATTGCATTTTGTTTCGAAATGAATATGCATCATTAAACGAGTGTCCTAAATGCGGTGTATCTCGGTATAAGAAAAAATTGTCACCAGCAAAACTATGATAGTATTTTCCTATAATTCTGAGATTCAGACGCATGTTTCATAGTGAAACAGATGAAAAACACCTGACTTGGCATGCAGATGATAGAATTATAGATGGGAAGTATCGACATCCGGCAGATTCACCACAGTGGATGAAAATTGATAATGATTATCCTGATTTTGGAGAAGAAGCTAGAAACCTTCGCTTGGCATTATCGACTGATGGAATAAATCCGCATGGTCTGCAAAGTATCTCACATTCCACCTGGCCTGTAATTATTATGATTTATAACCTACCTCCATAGCTATGTATGAAGCGTAAGTACAAGATGTTATCTATGTTAATTTCTGGCCCTAAACAACCAGGGAACGACATAGACGTATACCTGACACCTTTAATCGAAGACCTAAAGAGTTTGTGGGAGAACGGTGTGGAGGTTTATGATGGATATAGGAAAGAAAGTTTTAATTTGAGGGCGATGTTGTTTGGCACAATTAATGATTTCCCAGCATACGGAAATCTATCGGGTTATTGGCCGGAAAACGCTTGAGGGGATTTAGAGCGTTTTTAACAAACAAGTTTCTAAAAGATTCTGAAGGAAACTTTGTTGACTCAGAGCGTCCAATGAAGTACGCGGATTTGATTTCGGATGAAGAATGGGAGACGTTTGTTGCAAAGCGAAGAACAAAAGAATTTGAAGTACAACTTATCATGAACTATGTATAGTATATATACTTCTTCCACAAGAGTTCTGATAAACTTGTTTTTTCAGGTTGTTAATGGCGTAAATCATCAACGGGCATCAAATCCCGCATATCCATACAGAAATGGGTGTTTGGGATATGCACGCTTAGAACAAAAAATAGTAAGTACATATAAATGCTTTAATATGATATATTTACAAAAAATAGTAAGTATATATAATAGGATATAATGTTTTATTATCCGTCTTAATGCGTAGTTGGAAGAGGAGAAGAGTGATGCGACATCTCTTCCGGACCATGTTGTATGGAAGGCTGCCCGTGTGGGAAGAGATGGAGTCGTCCAGGAAGAAGTTCAACAAGTCTTTGAACAATGTGTAAGTACAACGTTATCTTTGTTAGTAACTGATCAAAAGTGTATAATATATTTATATATGTTTTTATCTATATTTCAGGAGACTCTATCCCAGACCATAACTCCCGCTGAGGATGATGATTGCAAGAGCTTACTGAGTCGGGTGTTGAATATTCCTGAGTATTCTGGGCGTGTGAGGGGTAAGGGATTTGGTGTCACTCCATCCAACCTATATAAGCAGCCAAAGAAAAAAAACTCCAACCAATAAAGAAGTGATGGATACTTTGGAGGAATTGAAAGCGCAGATTCGTGAATTACAGAAGGACAAGGAGAGATACATGTCGGAAAGGCGCGCTCCAGAGGGTAAAGCTACTAGTGACAGAGATAGTATCGGTTGTCCACAGAAGCTTCCAGAGGTAATTGTATATATTACATTGAAATTAATTTAGCACATCTTACTTAATTGACACATTAACTGATCATTATTTGTTTAGGGCATTTCACTTTGCCAGCTATATTTATCGTCACCGACTCATCGAATGGTTGGCAAGGGAAAGGTGCATAACACTCTGGGAGACTTACTTCACCACAAACCGCTCCCTTCTGGATTTTTGAAAGTATCTATTGATATTGCGTTAGAGGGGGGTGCGTTGTTGCCTATACCAGATGCTATTTCAGGCGCAACAGTGGTGGGAGACGCAATAGGAGCGTATGTGGCATGGCCGACAAATCTCATTTGCATAGATGATGAGGTAGGTTGAACCTTTTAATACTCAAATGTTTTATGATCCATACATGAAAGTTATTCTTACATTTACATTTTCTTATTTACATGATGATCTTAGACTCCTACAAAGTCCAAATCAAAAGATGATAGAATTATTGTGTGGGATACCGATTCAGCTGCATCAAAGAAACAGGTACTACTACAGTTACATGATTATCTTATTATACATTAATTACTGAACTTATATATGACTTTTAGGTTCATGATCAACAATCGCAACAAGTCAGCAAGGGTAAGATGCCTGAAACTTCCAAGGTGCCCAGAAAAGCACTTGTTCCTCGATTTAGGATGTGCCTTGAAACATATGTGGGAACATCAGATGTGCCTGAGGGTGGCATCCGTCAAATACATATGGACGGAGGTATTTTCGGTTTTGAATATCCCGAAACAATTGCTAAGGAGGATTTTGACCAGGTTTTCAACCATTCTGAATTGGGCGTCGGTGTTATGCATTCATACATCAGGTACTTCGATCCATTTTAATTAAATAATTGAACATTTTAAAATTTGCTCGTTTAACTGAATATTCTAATGTTGATTATGTTTTTTTAGGTTCTTGTATGACAAGTTGTTGGTCCCGAATGATTTGACTTCAGTATTCGCATTCTTATCTGCTAGCTGTGTCAACTCACGAACAATAGACCAAACACCAGATGCAGTCAAAGAGTACACAGTGCAGAGATTTATGGGCGCGACTACGGAGAAGTTGTTCTTGTTGCCATATAATACTGGCCATGGGTTAGATTTTATTCTAAATTCATTTATTATAATTGTTCGATTTTTGCCTTTCTATATAACATTTTCGTCTAAACTGTTGTCTTATTTTATAGTGGACATTGGTTGTTGGTCGCGATTAATCCGAGGAAAGAAATAGTGTATTATATAGATTCATTGGATGGCGATGCAACAAAATATGAAAATCTGAGGAAAATGGTTGATACGTAAGTGATGAGATATATTGTTCTGAATAATTATATATCTTTATTTATTATGTGACATTTTTCTAAATATGTGTTTATATTATGTTAGAGTTATACAAATATTCAGAGCATAAAGAGATGCAACGGTGCCAAAAAGCAAGGCTAACAACATCAGCTGGATCAGAGTGGAGGTATATTTTCTCATGTTTGACTGTTATAGTGGTTCTACTTGATAAAACTATTTAAACTATATATCTTGATAAATGTTCGTTTGTTTTTTCCATTTACAGTGTCCTCGTCAGCGTAATGGGATTGACTGCGGATATTTTGTATTGCGCTTTATGAAGGAAATTATTCTTTCTGGTCAAATAGAGGTTCCAATCATGGTATGGATCAATTCATTATATAAGTTATATGATTCATTTTGATAATTATCTGATACTTCATCTGAGTAATTAGTTTTAAAATTAAATCTTGCATGTTCTGTTATATTATGTAGTATTTTGATGAATTCAAGTGTGCTACTTACACGAAAGCAAGATTGGAAGAAATTAAAGAGGAATGGTGTCAATTTATTCTTGAGTTGAGAATTGTATAAAGTTATCGGATTGGAAGAATTGTAATTATATGTAAATTGACTGTATTTGTGATGTTGTAATTCTGAGGATCGGATTTTGGTGTAACATATTTAAGCAGGTTTATGTGTATTAAAATGATTATGGGCAAAGTGATGAGTTACAATGTATACTTAAAGGTCAAAGTTTTGAATTGTATATATAAGGCCAAAGTTTTGAATTGTATATATAAGGCCAAAGTTTTGAATTGTATATATAAGGCCAAAGTGTTGAAATAAAGGCCTGAATTATAAGCAGGTTTGTGTAATATAAGCAGGTTGGTAAATATACAAAACAGCGTGAATATTTAAAAAAAAATTTAAAATCTGGGACATTAGACAGCGCTTTTACAAAAAAGCGCTGCTAAAGGTTACAAACATAGCGCTGCTATAGGTTTGGAAGGGGGGGTCTAAGACAGCGCTGCTAAAGGGGGGGCTATGACAATGCTTTGTAAAAGCGATGCTAAAGGTGGGGTCTAAGACAGCGCTTTGTGAAAGCGCTGCTAAAGGAGGGGATGGTTGGGGGGAATATGTAGTGCTTATAAAAGTGCTGCTAAAGGGCTAAAAAAGCGCTGCTAAAAGTGCTGTTGAAGGGAGCCTTTAGCAGCGCTTTTTGCATAAAAAAAAGCGCTGCCTTTACCTTTAGCAGCGCCACTTTTGGCAGCGCTTTTAAGCGCTGCTAAAGGTCTTTTTTGGCATAGTGGGCGTTAGTGCACTTCGAGTGGAGTGGAGCCTAGAATGTATGCATTCTTATATCAACGTTCGTCGTCGTCATCAACAACATCGGAGGAACCCTTTCCAACGTTCGATCTAATGAAAAGAAATGTCGTAGTTGTGTTTTCAGCCACAAAGCCTCCGATGAAGGTGCTCCTGCGGTATCCATCTCCGTTCGAATGCGCGTGCTGTTAGACCGACCCTTTTTCTTTCTGCCCATGAAGTCATTATGCCAAACAACTTCGCCTTCGTATTCAGGCCAATAGTCCTCCTTTGCCACCACCTGAAAGCTGCATGTGTAGACATTGCATAGACTTATCACTTGGTGAACTGCAGAAAGAAGGTTGGTTGGGTCCTGGCGCAACTTCGAACATGTTGTTATGACATGAGAACAAGGCATACGAAATGCTTGAAACTTTCCATAATCACACCAGCTGTTATCCAATTCAACATGGTAACATCCCTTAGGTCTTCCTTCGTTGTGATCAATAGACTTGGCAACACTGAACCAACCAGTTATACGGTCAAAGATTGTGACCCCGTGTGTGTTGGCTTTGGCAGCTTCCTCTTTCATGAATTTCATTGATGTATCACTATATAGCTGGCCTGATTGTAATACAGAACCCCACTT